>OX940983.1:24652948-25952122 GCA_954871275.1 Leptopterna dolabrata
CCCCCTTGACTGCTCTTCCCACTGATTTTTTACCGTTGATTTGCATAGCTCATTAACGTCAAGACTTCAACTTAACTCACTCTCTCACTTTTGTACTTAATTAAAAAGTAAGTTTTTTCCATTGCAATCGAAGAAGTGAGTTTTTCTTTCTCGTCTCCCTTTTGCTTACCCTTCGCACAAAAAAAGTTTTCGCCTTTTTTCTCCACCCCATCGTCTTTTTATTTCCCCACCCTCCACTTTACAGGGACCATCCGAATGAGTTTTAATTTATAATCCACTTAGTGAATCCGGATTAGGTATTGTCCTTTTAGGACACTAAAGGGAGAGAGAACAGCTGATTCCTCTCCGGTAGTTTCTCACTCATGAATGCGTCTTGGTGATTTGGAATGAGAATTGAGCACTTTCGGAGCGGAGGAACATTTTGGTATTCGTGGATGGTTATTTACGAAGACCCACAAATTTGTACTTATTTGCTGTTACACAGGTTTTCGCGACCATCGCCCCAGAAAGCAGCGCCATGAATGAAATGGGAAAAAAAGAAAAAGACTGGGGAAGTCAAGGACTGGGACACAGCCTCCTCGCAACCATCACATAATCATAATTACTAACTTCATAGCACAACTAGAACATTACTAGCTACTAGCACAAATCCGTCCATGAAGTTAAATCAGTTTGCATAACGACGACTGCATGTTAGTTTTTTTTTACTGCCTTAAGGTGTTAGAATGATGAGAGTTAACGGGTTTTTTGTGGTTAAATCACTATCACCAACATAACTGAGTCAGTGTTTATATTGGTGATCCATCTGGGGCCCAACCCGCACCTACCCTCCAACTTTCAGCTCACTACGCCCATTTTTCCGTATAAATAATTATGGGCTTTAGAAAAACACTGTGCCAGACAGGAACCGAAGCTGCTCAGATCTGTACCCCGAAAAGTGATCGCGAGGCTTCTGCTACATTGGTAGACTTCGAAAAAAACAGCTAGTTTTTATTCTAATCGATGTACCATCAGATTTTTCCGTTTAGGTTTTGGTGCCACAACGGCTCCACGGTGTTTACCACGGCGCTGGATATGACACCCACGTGCAATAGTAATAGATAATTTTAAATTAAGACTGAAATTTTAGAAGTGCCCGACGAATTGGAATACACCCGAATCTCACGTGAGTTTTTCAGGCCATTGGAGTAATTTCAATTTGTTTGGGTTTGCTTCATTTTTCGTGGATTCCCGTTCATTTTTTCAGACACCGTTTCGGCTCATTCAACGTGCTCAAGCATGGAAAGGTGTTCAAGAAGGTGAAAAGAATTTCACCATGGGTGAAAAATAAAGAATTGGGTAATGATTCGCAATCAGATAGGTCCCAAAGTCCAAGCCTATCGAGAAGTTCGTTCACTTCTTCCAAGGAGTCCATCGGCATCGTCAGCATCTCAGAAAATCTACATGTAAATCTACATAAAAAAAAGTGGAAAAATATGACGAGTTTTATTCCGGTCAATTTTATGAGCTGTTGAATGCCAGAGTATTGAGGTTGGCAGGATTCATAGTTGTGATGAATTTAGAATTTTCATCACGGCGGTGTGGAAGGAAGGTGAGTGAGTGAATTTAGGTAAAGAAGGAAAAGTCGCAGGCGGCTGTAGTCAACCGAACATCTACGACTTTTGGAGGAGAGAGAGGTGGATGAGGGAATTTCACCTAGGCGGCTGTAGTCAACCGTTCATCTAGGTGAAGGAGAGGAAAGGAGAGGTCCCTTGTCTAGGCGGCTGTATTCAACCGATCATCTAGACAAGGAGGAGGAGAGAGGAGGTGAAATTCCCAGGCGGCTGTAGTCAACCGATCATCTGGGAGGTAAGGTAAGAGAGAGAAGAGAGAGCTGGTTAGAGGAAGTGTCGAATGAAGCTTGAGCGCCAGGATCCGGGGTTTTATAGTACTTGGGGGCCTCTCCCTCCAGCTCCTTGCAGGGAGCTGGTAGTGGGGCCCCAGGTTGAGTAACCCTGGGTTCTGTCGCCTGTCCCCACTCATATCTTTATTTACGGAGCTTTAGTTTGGCGTTTGAATGTTGGTGAGAACTTAATAATATAGGAGTGTTCCCGGGAGGGACTCACGACAGAGGTCCCCCCAGTTTGAACCAATATTTGTGGAGCTGAAGGCGCAAGGTGACAGGAGCTGAGGGCTACGGCAAACAAAAGGTGGAGCTGAAGGCGCAAGGTGACAGGAGCTGAGGGCTACGGCAAACAAAGGTGGTGCTGAAGGCGCAAGGTGACAGGGGCTGAAGGCCGATGCAAACAGGCGGTTGGGCTGAAGGCCAGTCTTAAAGCTAGGAGGCTTAAGTGTATGTAAGTAGATGGGAAGTATAGCATATATAAGGTAAGTACATGGGAAGGAATGGTAAACATAGAGTAAGTAGATGGTAAGTAGAGTATAAGACAGATTAAGTACATAAGGCATAAATATTGGGTGATGATGAGTCAACAGATATAAACATGTCGCATTTATAAATGTGATCAATGTGTGTTTTAGTATTTACAATGATGAGGATGGAGTATGTACAAAGGATGAATGAGTATTTACAGTTGATGGATGAGTATTTACAGATGATGGGTGAGTATGTACAAGGGATGAAGGATAATTTACAGAGGATAAAGGGGTAAGTACAAAAGTTGGGAGGTGTGCGAAAATTTGGTCAATATGTGGGAGGCGGTTGGGAGGTTCCGCCGTTTCCTGGGTGTGGATAGTATGTGGCGAGTGGTTGTGTGTGTGTGTGTGTGAGTGTAGTGTGTTGGGGGCAGTCGCCGGCGGTCGACGTGGTGAGGCGGCCACGGTGGGGCCTCGAGTTTCGGTACAGTGCGAGTGGGTTGATGAGACACCAGCACTGTCCCGGAATCTCAAGGCCCCGCCGTGATTGCTCATAGCGGGGCGGGGGACTTGGCCGCCGGGACGAGGGGGGTGTGGGGACGCTCCCTCCGTCCGTTCCGCCGCCCGGGCCGTTTCGTCCCGGCGGGAACTATTGGGGATATCCCCGATGATGGAGGGGAGGGAGGGGGGTCGAAGATGGAAAATTGCGGGGGGATTAAAACGGGGGGCTTTAAAATTGTTGGTTGAGAGGGGGGTCTTTTGGATGTCCTAGGGAAGGTACTGGAACGCCTGGTGCTCAACCGAATCCAGGCGGCGCCCGTGTTCGCCCCCCACCCGGCTCAGTTTGGGTCGATTCCGGGCCGCTCTACCACTGACGCCTTGGTGCGACTGGCCGAGCTGACTAGCAGTGAACCAAAAAAGTATTTGTTTGTCCTGCTGTTTGACATCACC
This sequence comes from Leptopterna dolabrata, assembly GCA_954871275.1. Taxonomy (NCBI): domain Eukaryota; kingdom Metazoa; phylum Arthropoda; class Insecta; order Hemiptera; family Miridae; genus Leptopterna; species Leptopterna dolabrata. The sequence continues at coordinate 24,656,255 of OX940983.1, forward strand.
AAGGCGTTTGACCGTCTGTGGTGGCCGTCGCTGATCCGGGCCCTGCGGGGCTCAGTCCTCCCACCGGGGGTCGGCCCCCTTCTGGAAAGCTTCCTCACCGACCGAAGAGTCGCGATCCCGGAGCTGGGAGGTGAGTGTGAGCGCAGCGTGGCGATGGGGTGCCCTCAGGGATCCGTGTTGGGACCATATTTGTGGACCACCCAGTTCGCCGAAGTCCTCGAAGCGCTGGAGCGGCAGGGTCACACCCCCCTGGCATTTGTGGATGACCTGGCAGTCATCTTGCCAGGCAATACAAAGGCCGAGGTGGAGCGAGAAGGGGCAGCCGTCGTGCGAGTGGTGCTCGATTGGGCCACAAGGGTTAAACTCGAGGTGGCCAGGGACAAGACCACGCTGTGTACCCTGAAAGGGAACCTCAGTATCCGTAGCCCCCCCGTAATTCGCCTTTTAGGAAGCGTTATCCGCCACAACAGCAGCCCTAAGTACTTAGGAGTGCTGCTATCCAAAGGGCTGGAGCCATCCAAACACCTGGAGGCGGCATGCGCAAAGGCTAATGCAAGCCTAGCCCGTACAAGGCCGCTGGCCCAGGCATCATGGGGTGTCGCATATCACACTAGGCTCGTGCTGTATAAGGCCCTCTGGGAGAGCATACTCCTGTATGCTTGCCCAGTGTGGACCTTGAGCGCTAAAGGCAAGCACTGGAGTGGCTTACAGAGAGCCCAAAGATCGGCCCTACTCATGATGAGCCAGGCCTACAGGACGGTTTCTACCCCTGCCCTGCAGGTGCTGACCGGCCAGCTCCCAGCAGACATCAAGGCCAAGCGCGTGGCAGCAAGCTGGCGCCTGTCACACGATAGACCCAGCCAGATAGAGGGCGTCACGGACGAAGCAAGCCTTGAGGAATGGGCGCTTAGCGAATGGCAGAGGCGCTGGGACGAAACTCCCAAAGGCCGCCACACGTATGCAGTTTGGCCAAACGTGAGAGCTCGCATAAGCCAGCGATACATTGACGTGAACCACTACACGGCCCAGTTCCTGACAGGCCATGGTGACTTTAAGGCAAAGCTCCACGGCTTCAACCTGGTGCCTTCGCCCAGTTGTAGCTGTGGAAGCCAAGCAGAAACGGCCTCTCACGTCTTTCTCGACTGCCCTAGATTCTCCAGCGAGCGCAGGCGATGGATGGCAACTACTGCAGCCGCCGAGCCCGCTCCGACCTCACCCTGGCAGCAAGCCGTTGCATCGCCCGCAGCCTTTAGCGCAACAAAACGGTATGTCAACCAGGTGATGACCAAAAAGAACTGGCCAGTCCAAACCGAAGGGCAGTCCCCCCCCCCAAGATAGCCACGACACTACTAACTAAGCACATGCAACGTAGAGGGCATTGGCTAAATACGCAGCCATGGTAACACCTTAGCCCAGCGTCCGCCTCTCGCTTCATATCCCGCCTGCACGGCCTCCACGCGGCCCATCCTGGACACCCAGCTCGGGTGACGAACAGTGCAGGAAGCCAGAGGCGAAGACCATCAGCTCCAAGATACGAGCAGCAATACCCCTAATAAAGCCGTAAGGCGTAGATGTAGGGGCAGCTCAACAAAAGTAGAAAGATGGTTGAGAGGGGGGTGGTGGTTTTTTGGATGGTATGGGGGGGTTTGGAATTTGAACGGGGGGTGGGGGAGGCATGAGTTCCGCAAGGCGGAACTCGTGAAGGATGGAGTCCATCAGGGGGTCTGTGGGGGTGTAGGGGGGGTGTACCCCCGTGGTTTGTGCTACGCGAAATTCGCGTAGAATTCGCCACTGGGGGTACTTCCATCGTCGGGGCCGGGGAGGTAACCCGGAGATCCGTGGCGGAGGAAAAAGAAGCGGTGTGGTAGGCCCGGGCGAAGGGGGTAGGGGGGAAAGTGGGTCCGGGACAAAAACGTCCCGGAGAATCGCCGCCATTTCCGGATCCGAGTCGAAATCCGGAAACGACGGAGGTGACGGGTGCTGCGGGAAGAGGTGATGTTTCATCGCGAACGGACGGTGGGAGACTGATAGTGTTTGGTGTTGGGGTTAGCACAGGTGCGGGTTTGCACCTGGCTAACGGGACTGTATGAGGTTTGCCGTCAATTAACAGGGTTGCGGTGGTATGTGTTGTGCGGATGACTTGAAAGGGCCCGGCGTAAAGTGGTTGGAAAGTTTTATGGATGCCGGGCTCTTTCAGGTACATGTGTGTGGTGGTGAAAAATCGTTTGGGATAAGTGGTGTCGTTTGTCGGTGTTGTTGAGTGTAGCGGTTCCCTGTTAATTGACGGTGTGTGGTGTGGAGTGAAAATGTCGGCCGGTAAACGTAGTGGGTCTTTAAAGGCGTTTTGTGCGGGGCTAGTTTGGTCTGAAGGACGGGCGGATGTTCGAAGGCTGAGTAAAATGTAGGGGAGAGATTTTGTCCAGGAGGGGGAATTTGCTGATGTAGAAATGGCTTGCTTCAGGACCGAGTGCCACCGCTCTATTTTCCCGTTGGATTGGGGATGGTAAGGGGTAGTGTGGATTTTTTGGATCCCGAGGGAGCGTAGTAATTCGGAGAAGTGGGCCGATTCGAACTGCCTCCCTTGATCGACCGTGACTGTCCGCGGACAACCGTAACGGCTAACCCATTGAGAGAGGAAAGCCGTTGCGACGGCGTCTGCGGTGATGTGGGAGAGGGGGATGCACTCTACCCAGTTGGTGGCACGATCGATCATCGTGAGGCAGTATTTCTTCCCCTCGGACGGGGGAAGGGGGCCCACTAAATCCAAATGTACATGCTCCCACGGGAGGGAGTCGGGGATTGGTTGAGGAGGGACATGCGGGTGGGCCGAGACTTTGAAACGCTGGCACTTCTGGCACCCCAGAACCCAGTTACGAATATCTGTATTCATATGGGGCCAGAAGTACCGCGTCTTGATGAGGTCCCGGCTCGCCCGAATGCCAGGATGGTGAAGGGAATGGTAGTGGAGGAACAACTGTCTCCTCAACCCTGGTGGGACGTAAGGGCGCGGTGAATCGGCCGTCACGTCGCACCAGAGGTCGAGGGGAGGCAGCTGTTCCAACTTGGATGCGGAAATGAGGTTGGAGAGGGCGGGGTCAGAGGTTGGATCTTGTTTGGATTTGAGGGATTGTGGGGAAGGGAATGGCAGCAGCTCCGCCACCGTCGCGGGGGTAGGGGTGGGTCGGGAGAGCGCGTCCGCCACGCAGTTGTCGGCCCCCGGCAAATATCGGATATCGGACGTGAACTGTCCGATAAACTCGAGTTGCCGGAGGCGACGCGGGGAGGCGGACTTGCGGTTCTGAAGGAGGGCGTGGGTCAGGGGCTTGTGATCTGTAATGACAGAGAACTGCCTGCCCTCCACGAAGTCACGAAAGTGCTTGATGGCTTCGTGGATGGCGAGGAGTTCTCTGTCGAAGGTAGAGTAATTTTTTTGGGTGGGGGATAAAGTTTTCGAAAAGAAGCCAATGGGTTGGGGGGTGGCGCCGGTGTGCTGTTGGAGCACTGCCCCGATGGCCCAATCGGACGCATCGGTAGTGATGGAAAGGGGAGCGTGAGGGTCGGGGTGGGCTAATAGAGCGGCGTCTACTAGGTCCTGTTTGCAAATTTTGAAGGAGGCGGAAAGTTGGGGGGTCCAGGTGATGGGGCGGTTATCATTTTTTTTGGAGGGTTGGGGAATGGCGTGTATGAGTGGTTGTTGATGTTGTGCGGCGTGTTTTATGTGTCTACGGTAAAAATTTAGCATACCCAGGAAGCGGCGGAGCTCCGTGACCGTGCGGGGTTGCGGGAAGTCAATGATTGCGTGGACCTTGTCCGGGAGGGGCGTGATGCCGTCAGAGGATACTTGGTGGCCGAGGCAGCGGACGGAGGGTTGGCCGAGGACACATTTGTCCGTGTTGACGAGGAGGCCTTCGGTAGAAAAGATGTCTAGTACTTGCTGTAGGTGGGCGAGGTGTTCTTCCGGCGTCTTGGAGGCTATCAGGATATCGTCGAGGAAGCAAAATACGAACGGTAGGCCTCGCAGGATACTGTCCATATACCGCTGCCATGTTTGCGCCGCGTTCCTTAACCCGAAGCCCATTTTCACATATTCAAACAAACCGAACGGGGTAATTATTGCGGTTTTTGGGACGTCGGGAGGGTGGATGTTAATGTGATGGAACGCTCGTGAAATGTCAAGGGTGGAAAAGATGGTGGCGCCATGGAGATGTGACGAAAAGTCTCGCAGGTGGGGGACATTATAGAGGTCCGGTGTGGTTTTGGAGTTAAGCCGCCGGTAGTCCCCGCAGGGGCGGATATCCCCATTGGGCTTCTGCACGATGTGGAGCGGAGAAGCCCAAGGGGATTTTGAGGGGCGGACGATACCGTCGGCAATGAGTTTGTCGAAGTGTTGGCGGGTTTTTGACAACTGAAGGGGGTGTAGGCGGCGGGCTTTTGCGGTGATGGGTGGTCCTGTGGTCTCTATATGGTGCTGGACAGTGGAGATGTGGGCAGAGGGGCGGCGCTGGGGGCGGTAGTTGAGGAGGAGGCGTTCAAACTGTGTGGGGGGGTGGTTGATTGCGTGGATAAATCCAGGGATGGGTTTGTTGGTCTGGGGGTCGATCAGGCGCGCATTGCGGACGTCGACCTGGAGGCCGAAGTAGGCGAGGAAATCGGCCCCCAGGATCGCCTTCTCCACGTCCGCCACGGTGAAGTCCCACTCGTACGCGAGACCGCTCATGTAAATCGATGAGCGGTATGTCCCGTACGAGGGGATGGTGGTACCGTTGGCGGCGTAGAGAAGCTGCCGGTTGCAGCGCGCCTGACGCCGGAGGATATTGTTGGGAAAAATGGACAGCGCCGCCCCTGTGTCCACCAGGAAAGGGACGTTGGTCTTTTTGCAGCGCAAGAAGAGTCGCTGGTGGGTAGGGAGGGCGTTGTGTAATATGGCGGAGGTGGGAATTTGTGGTGGCGGCGTTTGGTCGTCCCCGAATGACACGCGGGGCGGTTTTTTGCCGTTCCGGAGGGGGGGAACGGAGGTGTCGGCGTGAGTGATGGCCAGGGGGGGTGGTGCCCTGGAGGCGGGCGTGGAGGTTCCGTTCCGTGGTGGGGAAACGGTCGCGGCGGCGTGAGTGGCGGCCGGAAGGTTGTCTGCCCTGTTGGCGGGCGTGGAGGGGCCGTTCCGGGGTGGGGGAACGGTAGCGGCGGCGTGAGTGGCGGCCGGAAGATTGGTTGCCCTGGTGGCGGGCGGGGAGGGGTTGTTCCGTTGGCGGTGGGGTGAGGGTTTCGGCGGCGCCGCAGGCGCGGCCGGGAGGTTGGCAGCCGTGGCGGCGGCGTAGGAGGGGTAGCGGGGCTTGGCGGTGGCGGTGTGAATGCGGGCGGGGGGGGTTCGGTCATGGTCCCCCCCGTGTTGGCGAGGAGGGGGGCCCGCCGGGTTTACCGGCGGGCGTCCGCGTTGCCCTGCTTGGAGGGGAAGGAGCAGGGGGGCTGACACTTGCGGGCCTCCCCACCGAAGTTCACGTGGTAGAAACACCGGTGGGGGGGGTCCGCGGGGAGGTAGTCAGTCTTGGTGGTGCGTCGCGTAGTGGAGGGGGGTGCGGTCGTTGGGGACTGTCCCCTACGTAGCTCACGGGGAGGGGTGGTGCGTCGCTCCGGCGAGCGCTGGCGTCGGCGGTCGGCGGAGGGGTAGCGCCGGGGATCAGTGGAAGTGGGCCTGCGTCTGTCGAGGGAGGGGGTCCGGCTGCGACCCCGGGAGGCAGTGCGGTCACGCAGCGGTGGGGGATGACGGGGTGCGTGTACTTCGCCGACGCTGGCGGCTGTGGCTAAGTCGTGGACGGTGTCCGCGAGTCGCAGAAGCGGCTCATCGGGACCGTCTAGGTGGCTGGCGAGGGCCATCTGTATGGGGTGGGGAAGAGCGCGCAACCAGAAAGTACGTGCGATGTCGGCCGTCATAATGTCGTGCAGCTGGTGCCGCAGCCGTCGGTAGAGGTGGGATGGCTTCTGGTCGCCGAGGTGTTGAGGTTGGGAGAGGGCGGCGACTCGGGCGAGTTTTGACGGCTGGTAGGTGTTGATGAGGCGGCTGCGGAGGTCGTCGTACGCAGCGGCGGCGTCGGGGGAGATATCGGAAGTCTGCAGTAGGATCTCGTAGGGCAGCAACGAAATGATCCGGGAATATCGAGTCTTCTGGCTGCGGATGTTGGCGGCCGAAAACGCTGCGTCCACTTGGAAAAACCAAAGCGCCGGGTCGTGCGTGTAGAAGGGGGGCAGCGACAGAGGGAATGCTGCGGATGTCGTCATGACGTCGGCGGCGGCTGCGGCCGTAGCGGCGGCGGTGGCGGCGGAGGCGGCTGATGTTGCCGAGGTCGGCGGGGAGAGCGTGGAGAAAGGGTTGTCGGCCAATGCGTCGGATGTCGCAGCGGCGGGCGGCTGCAGTGTGGCTGGTCGCAGGAGCGGCGGCGACGGGGAGTTCGGGTCCATGGCTGTAACTCAAAATTAAATTTGTTGATTTTAAAATTCGCAATTTAGGGGAGCGGATGGGCGTGTGGCTGTGCGGAGGTGTGAAGAGAGGTGTGATCTCCGTGCGGTTGAGGTTGGGCCAAAATTGCGAAAATTACTGAACTGTTTGAATGTTAAATTGAGTTTAAAATTTGGGACACCGAACTATTTGACTGGGGCGACACATGGGGTGGTAAGGAAGAAGGAGAGTGAACGTCGGGTTCACCACTGTGATGAATTTAGAATTTTCATCACGGCGGTGTGGAAGGAAGGTGAGTGAGTGAATTTAGGTAAAGAAGGAAAAGTCGCAGGCGGCTGTAGTCAACCGAACATCTACGACTTTTGGAGGAGAGAGAGGTGGATGAGGGAATTTCACCTAGGCGGCTGTAGTCAACCGTTCATCTAGGTGAAGGAGAGGAAAGGAGAGGTCCCTTGTCTAGGCGGCTGTATTCAACCGATCATCTAGACAAGGAGGAGGAGAGAGGAGGTGAAATTCCCAGGCGGCTGTAGTCAACCGATCATCTGGGAGGTAAGGTAAGAGAGAGAAGAGAGAGCTGGTTAGAGGAAGTGTCGAATGAAGCTTGAGCGCCAGGATCCGGGGTTTTATAGTACTTGGGGGCCTCTCCCTCCAGCTCCTTGCAGGGAGCTGGTAGTGGGGCCCCAGGTTGAGTAACCCTGGGTTCTGTCGCCTGTCCCCACTCATATCTTTATTTACGGAGCTTTAGTTTGGCGTTTGAATGTTGGTGAGAACTTAATAATATAGGAGTGTTCCCGGGAGGGACTCACGACAATAGTGTTTTCGTTTTTCTAGGTGCCGTAGCGAGGTAAATGTTGACTACGGTGACGAACGGCCTGGTTTGGTCACAGAAGTGAACATATTTGTTCAGAATGCTCAGAATCTATGTCGGGGGTTAGTTTGGTACTCCGTAACAGTGGTATGCAAATTTTCTGTGTCTTGTGTGATTATTTGTATATTTTCAGCACATTCTGCAGTTTTAAGGGTAGAGATCGCTATGTAGTTTTAAGGGTAGATATCGGGTGACATAGCTATGTGAGCATTGATCACTGATTATGTTAGGAAATTTATAGAATTACAGTAGTAAATTTTTTATGAACAACTGCCGTATTGTGAAGTCTCTGGACAGCCCAGGCAGTTCTTTTGAAGGAAGCCTACGAGGCATACGAAGTCTAATTTTAAGGGTTAAGGGTTAATATGCAGCACACAACAATTAAGATGAGAACTATTGATGAATAGAGCCATCTGACTGATCGATCCCGCAGTTATGATGTGCCTGATCGAACGGTCAAAGGTCTCTGAAAACGAGGTTAGAATGGTTGGGGCCTCGGAAAGCACGTGTTGGATCTACCAATTAGAAGCGCGAAGCAGGTAAACCTACTGTTAGTAGCTTCCGCACTGCCTTCCCTTCCCACTACAGGACCTACATACATAATAACAGTCCTTGCTAACATATAGTTACGTCCACACCTGTGTGTAACAACAATAAACCTCCCGGAGGCGTTGCTTCCCCCCACTCCGAAGGGGGCGAGGCGGTCGTATAAATTGTTGAACCATTTGCAACTAAGCACATTTCCGAACAGGGAAATCTCGAAGCGGGTGATGCTCTTCCCCTCTGCTCCCCTCCCCTCTTTATATATTGACCAATAAACAATCGGCCTTATTGGCAAAACGGCGGCAATTAGAGGACAGTCGGTTTTGGAGCCAGGTGTCTCCTTATTAGCCGTTTCCATCGTATCTCCTCTTCCCTTTTGAACCCCGTCCAATCCTCAAACCCCGTTTTCAAACTAAGCTCGGCAATTAAAGTAATTTTCATAACACTTGAGCGTAACGTCACGCGTTTGTAATGGGTTATGCCACGTATTACGGGCTATCTCCATGAACATACGCTCCGGGAACATACGCCTCTGTCCCAGGGAAGCACCTACAATTAACATTACGCAGCCTTTTCCTCCTGGAAAATTATATCAACTTTCATCGTAACTTTTATTACAACGTGTGTACAAGATAGAGCGGGTGTGGTAATTCCTGTCGTTATGTCTGTAGTCGTAACGCTTTCCTTTTAAACGTCGAGTTTCGCCAAGCTCAGCGATTCAATTATCAGTCGCGTCCCTTCTACACGTATTATGTAACGGTAATGTATGATATTCAAATAAACTTACAGAGTCAAACGTGTAAATTTGTTTACTTTTATCATCAACCATTCAACACATACGACTGATGGTTCTTGTGCCAAGGCTCCAACTGTACTCCTCTTCATTTTATAGAGCAGGTACAGTATGGGATCAGCTACAAAAACTGATGAAAAGAAAATCTGATGAATATATCTACGACACATCCCACTACATTTTGACACACTCCTATTCAAGTTCCATCCAGTTCAAATGTGTAGGTATTATATCTTGTTTTGAACAGCACACATACACGTATACCATCATGAATCAAAGTACCAGTCAAACGCCAACTTTGTTGAATTTTTTTACAATACAGTTAAGTAAATAAATTTACTTTCACATTCTTACTGAACTTCGTTGTCTATTGATATCTGTTCAGGAAAGCTCGAAATAAAGGCACAACAATTTAGTAGTTTCTAAGTTTACGTATTACGCTTGTCCGAATAAAATTGTTTAGAATGTTTTCATCGTCAATTATGACAATAAATTAATGGTGACGTTGTTTCGAACGAAAGTGCCAAATCACTTCACAGCGGTTGATTGCATTTTGACGTCGATGAAGCAAAATGTCAGCAACAAAATTATTGAATAGTTTCCTAAAAGGAAATAGATTAATATTAAGTTTGAAATTTATTATTAATACCTAAATGGGTCCCAATGCATGGTCTGGCACGGGGAGTTGTCAAAATGGGCTCTTTCGATGTAAAGTGAAGGTATAGCGAAACTATAAGTTCTCTCACAAATTTTTATTCTGAGATGGTTCCAGTTAGGATTTATAGTAATTTAGGAAGGATATGAATGAAACTGTACTGAACTAAGAAGTACCATGTTCAAAGAAACGTACTTCAAACTCGTTTTGGAAAACCTATTCCTTTATCACATGCTCAAACTCGTTTTGGAAAAGCTTTCCCATGTGTCACCTTCTCTACCATATTCATATCAATATTATGTGTTCATATCAATATCACTCTCTCTTCAAGTCTATTCGCGAGAGAAGCGGAGAATACCTTCGACACGATGATTCACATCGGAAGTTTAATAGAAACCCATGAATCAAACCTCCTACTCGACTCGAATCGCAACTAAGCAAATAAACATCAACAGAAAGAAATACTCCTGAGACGGAGTTACACAGCCAGTACTGCTGGAGGAAGAAGAAAGAAGGGCAGACGTTTTGAAGACGTCTTTGTATATTAAACATATAAATTAGAGAGTTTGATGTTCCCTTCACACACACACAATACAAGATTTTTCCATTGCGGGAGGGCGCGCTTCCCCGTTACAGTTGTATCAATAAATTTATTTTTATTTCCGTCATTTTCTCTGCTGTCGGGAGTTTTTATCAGACTGGCTCCGAAATGTATGGAGGGTGTGTTGTTACGGAATCTTTGCGAGGGGCACGAGAAAACTCGAATGTTTTCAAATACGAGTATGTTCGATGACTCTTTTCCATTCAAATAGTCGCCAAGTACAGGTTGTGCCAGCTAATACAACCCTTAACCGTTAAACTATCCGCAAATTCCATCAGCTTACCCTGAAGGAACATAGAACTGTCTTGAGGCAAACACAAAAAAAAAAATTACAATGTACCATACTACAGGTATTAGATGTATTAACAGATCTAACGATGAGTTCAGAATTAGGCACATACTACCTTTCAGCGGAAGCAGATTAGCTTGGAAACCAAATAGACCACATAGTATTTTATAAATTAATATAACTGCATTAATTTCAACGTAAATCCTTGTATATTACCTATCTAGTAGTAAACGTTACCGACTTATTTTCGGTGATTGTTTATGGAGGTGTTTTCCAAATATTTTTAAATAACATTATGTAGGTATTTTTCTCTTTACAGTGAGCCGATTTCAATATATTTTTCACAAAATGTTGTCTTGGCTGCTGCTGAGAAGCCTAAAGGAGGGCTCTTTGCAACGCACCAGAAATGCCCAACAATTGATAACTATCTACCTATTAGTTAGATATGACGTAAGCTGAAAATGATAACCTCATACTCGCTGAATCGTGACTAGTTAGACAAACTCTTTGACAATCACGGTAACCGTGTAGTGATGATCATTCATAAGTTGAAAATCTTCCGATAGCATGGAGCTTGAAGGAGTGTGATTATCCCTCCCCGACGGAATTCATAATCCATGAATTCTATATCAAACTGTTATGGATACAGATGCAACTGGAAAACATTCCTTCTCATAAAAGGCCCGGGTGAGGATGCCAAAAGGGCTAGGAGCCAGAGCGTTGGGGAGAATCTTAGTGCGCCAAGTTTTAGTTAAGATGTATAATTATTGTCCTATGTTACCACCCAGCCTAACTCTGAGGATTGTTATCGGTTTCTCCTCCTTGGGGCTAATACCTAATTCTGACTGCCGGTTAGATAATGCTTCTGCCCCATTGTGCCTTTAGCTCAGCCTGATTTATGCCTTGGATGGTCCATAGGACACACATTTGGGTGTGTGCGGTGGGACCTTCCCAAGTCGCCTTTCTCCATTCAACTGATGCGCTCCCCCTTCATAGTCACATGCCAACGGTTTGGTAGACAACTATTTGCATAAATTACGATCTTCCTCGACGGCTAAGGGAAGGGCTCTTCTGTTCTTTCGGGGAAACGGCAAACTTAAGCCTGGTCCGGAAATTTATAGCGGCGTGCCGGATCTTGTGCTAGATCTTCATCGCCCCCAGCATCATTACTCCTATCGCTGGCGGATGAGACGTGCATATCACCATCAGCTCATGCTAACGAACACCATAATCATACCACAATGAAACCTCCACCTGATTTATTTATTATTACCTGGATTACTTATACTGTACTGGCGTTTTCTCTCTATATATGTACATTGACTAGAATCACAAGTGTATCCGACTTGTTTTATATACTGTATGCACTGTATACACAGTGCAATAATATTAATAATGTTAATGGGGAATAACCACGTGTTCAGTTTATTTATTTTATTCTTTAAAAAAAATGATAATGAATCAAAACTACTTATGTAGCAGAGTGCGGTTGGTGCCAAAATTCTCAAGTTGGAATCTATTTATTTTCATTAAAAAATAAAAGTACTTTTTTTAGACCCATGGTTAACCCTCATTTTATCGTAAATGAGAACAATTCACTTACAGTTTACTATAATGCATAATGAGTTTTTGTTCATTTTAATGCACCACAATTTACAACCATATGAGGCGTATGACATAAGTAGCTTGCAACATAGGCGCAAAATGCTTGTTGACGGATATTGAACAAGATATCAGTAGAAAGAATATGTTCGTGTCATACATCTTACGTAGGTATTAGGACTGAACTGCTAGGTACTGGTGTTTCAATCAGTAGAACTTCTCCGAGATTTCAACAGATTTTGAATGATTTTTCATTCAACTTAAAACCCGGCGTTATGCATGATTTTACACCAATACACTGAATTCGTATAGCACGCACTGAGCTGGAAGTAATTATCGAAATCGGGAAGAAATATATCGTTGTCTCTCGATGGCGAAAACTCTTAATTACCCCGCCCCACAGGAAGGGTTAAGGCCTTGGAAAGGCAAAACTCCGAGGATTAGCCGCCAGGCCCAGAATTGATTGTAATTGTCGTAACGTATGACAATAATTGCGACAGTTGGGTTGTTGAGGATGGGGTAAAAGGCCAAGGAGCTAACCTCTCCCCATAAATATTTTGGCCGAGTAAGCGGTGGAGCCCTCTCGCGGATTAATCCCAAAGCTTTGCCCTCCACCCTCCCGTCTAATTGCTTCGGATTTGCAAACTCGATGGCGTATCTTTTAAGTGCCTTGATAAGAGGCTCACTAATGGAAGGGAAAAGAAATCTTGGTAATTAGCGGTAATAAGTTTTGAGAGGTACCCCCCTCTTTACCGCATTTACCACCTTTTGGGGTGAGAAGGAAGTAAATTTCAGAGCGATCAGTGGTGGGAAGCCCAATCTTTTTTCGTGGGTACACTAAGAAATTCGGGATGCAGGATAACCTTTTATCAGGAGAACATTTTTATTCCCGGGATTTTCGTTTGTTTATTTCTTGGCCTCGAGTTCGCAATTTCCAATCTCGTTTTCTCAAATCAGCTTCCATTTCTTGCCAGGTTCCAGTCTTATTACTTTAATTCTGAATATTTTAGGTACCGTTTCATCTAATTCAGAACTCAGGAAAACAGAAAAAGAAAAAAAGCATACGAGGATGGGATTTGAATCCACGCCCTCTGACTACCCATATCAGCCCCTTGACGAACCGAAAGAGCGACCGAAAATAGCCACATGGGGATTTTATGAAACAGTGTAAAAATACTTCCGGGTACAGGCTTAAATTGAACAATATTGTTCGTATCCTCAATAAGTACGCAAGAATGTTATTATCTGCTAGAAAAGCTATTTGTGTACTTACAACGAGCTATGCTGATCCAGTTGATATGGCTCCCTCTGATGATCTCTTGCGCAGAACCTGAATATTTAAGCTTTATCACTTCAAATAGACATTTATTTTAAATAAACTGAACCGATATTGAATAATAATCATATTTCTACAGTAGGTATATCAATTATTCAACCGTTACTTGAATAAAGTTTACCCATTTCAATGAAAGGAAGAAAGTGTTGATTCACTCATCCCACATCAACAAGGTTACGCCACAGAAGAGCTGAAGGAGCGGAGAGCTCAAGCTAAAATTCCAACCCAGCATGTCTCAGGAATATGTCTAATTTGAATTAGCATACCGTTGGATTCTTATATTTCATCGACCGATGCGTAAATCTGACATTAATATTGTGTCAATCAAGGTTCACAAATCTCAAAAGTGGAGCTAAAATCACACATCTCAACGGTTTGAAAGGAGGAGGTGAGTTTTTACGCTATTTCCTAGTAGTAAGCATCATAAACTGATGTTTTTCTTGTTCCACATCATCTATTATATAATTCGCGTGTTCCTGTGTGTCGGCATCAGGGCAGGACGGATTTTCACGAGGGTGGTCTCATTGTGATCAGCGAGTTCCGGGCCAGGTTATAGGCTATCGCTCGATCCTCCAGACCTTCTCTTTGATCAGTCCCTAAGGACAGAGTCCGAGTTAATGCTTTTGGATGCTACGGTCGAGCCCATGTCGCGGATCAATTTCGACCCCGACCCGGAATAAGAAGTTTTAACGGCGGTTTCAGTTTCAACCGTATTATAACGATTTTTGTGGCACACGCCGTTCAGGATTTATTCGACGATCGTTATTTCATCGTCAGAATAATAATAATCGTGTAGCTGATAGACGGTTGCCCTCATGTTTATTACTGTCCCGTGTGATTCATAATAGTTATGATCGTGAAAATGTGTGTTCAATCTTGGAGTGGCTGGGGTGATGCTTTGTTAGAAGCGGAGTTGAAGATTTCATGACGGGTTCCAGCGTAGCGATGAGATTCATCGTCAGACTAATCGCTCTGACAACGACATATAAAACAGGTTCGTATCTAAGATAAATTTTTGAAACAGCCATTATCAAGTGCGAATTTTCTGTGGCTTCTCTTCGATACCTACCGCCTGTTTTATTAATTTAGTACCGCGTTGACTGTATTTTTTTCTGCTTGAGCTTGATTGATAATTTACAGGCGAAAATTTTCAATTTCGTCGCTTATTTCTACCCTGTTCTTTGGGGTTCAGTTATGTGATGTCATAAGTCACAACTCACAGCACAGCAATTCTGTCACAAAAATATGGCTTGTGCTGTGTTGGCTAAATCAATCTTCTACCGATGAATTATAAGAGTTGTGCTGTGTTAGCTAAATAATCCATAAGACAAATGCGGTTAGAATTTTCACGACGACAAGGTTCAATGAATTTCACGCCCCGATTTGTCCAATTTGATCTTGAATATGAAACGAGATTAACAAGCCAAAATATTGATTGAGGGTATCTTAAAAGTTTAATTTTAATATCTTGGATTATCATCAGTGAACAGACCTAGTATTGAACTCAGCAAATCCCCTACAACCGACTTCATCCTGGTGAAGTCCACCTTCCCCCAGAGGACCAGAGAGCAGAGATAGCCAATGATCGTAATGTACCCCAGAACATTGCTGTACAGTGACTGTAGCGGTGAGGGGGAGGGGGGGGGTCCCAGTGAAGGTGTATTACTACGATAGTAAAGGCCCCATTAAAGGGTAACACCTGGCACAGGAAGAGGTGACGGGAAGAGCGGGCCGACGTAAAATTATTGTTCCGGCGAGCTTCGTGATGGCAGGACGGGGGGGGGGGGGGGGTGGAGGATGGAGGCGAGAGGCAATTTAGTATATTTCACAGTTTATCTGGTGTTTGCGGTAGGTGATATGCGCATTCCTGGTAGCGGCGATGTATGGATAGCAATCGGGGAACGCTGTGGCAATCGAAGTTGGACTCTGATTGGGTCATTTTATACCGCTGAATGTTTCATTCCGAGCTCTATCTCACTGTCACAATGCATTTTACCGACGGTTCAATTATTCTACATCTAATCAACCGACTTGCCAATAAAGAATATCCACAATGCGGTTGCCAACCGTCACCAACATCGTAACTCATAACCCTCACCACATCAATGTTATTTATTGTTACTTTACCGATACCACACCAGTCCATCTGCAATAGACCGGATGTTTTGCATTATTTAGCTATTTGGACGTCATAAGTTATGTGTTTGTTTAGAATCAATCATTGTTATTTACTACCGCGTAATCTGTGGTTCGTTTGGAACAGTCTGTGTGGTTTTACTCAGGGTATTAATTTTTTTATGGCATGGGGATTGATGCTGGGAAGCGTGTCATATCTCCCTTCTTTCAGCAAACACAGAATCATAAATTTAGCCTCAAGGCGGACCGGGAGAGTGAGCCTTGATGACGAGGGGTTGGCCCCACACAGATGGCCCCACGTGAATTTCATCAAAATCCGATTGAACAGATCGCCTGTGCATGCGCATACGTGATGTCGTATAATGCCCATTAGCGTAAACAAACCTCTTGATCCTGGGCACCAAAACAGAATACCAACATCGTGAATTTTGCACTTTTTTTACCTACTAAAAACCAGAAACTGTCTTTCGTTGAAGTTGAAAGAGTACGATAAACTCGATTTCATAAAACCATGCGTGATTCAAATGAGCTGCTTCCTATCAAATAATAATTACGGTGCAGATAGGTACACCGTTTGATTAATGATCATGTTGATTACCTTCTTTCATATCGAACTCCAAGACCTCACTATGAACAAGAGGCCGGTTTTACATTGCTTTGTGTGGTCTCAAGGAATCCTAAGTTCGGAATGTATTTAAAATTGCTTCAGAAAACCCACACTTTTACTCCTCTGTTTACAGTTTTTGATTCAAGTCATTTTGAAAATTCCAACTTTTATTTTTCATCTCCCAGACTGACGGCAACGTTGATCTTCAAAGACCAAATAGACCCTAAACGGGATCTTCATGCAGAAGTTAATCAATTTTGGTCCACAGCAACTATAATATGGCATAAGGCTGGCGGAGGGAGTTCCATTTTCGGATTCTACGTAGCTGAAATGCAGAACAGCAAATTTTAAAGGAAAAATGTTGAACAAGCCCGGTTCTGAAGGTTCAATATTGAAAATAATAAACCAGAAGCTTCGTGTGGTGTCAGTGGAATGGTATGAAGGAAAATAAAACTCAACCAAACTATAAAATAAAAAACGTTAGGTGGAAAGGAGATACGAGGGTATTAACTCCCATTTCTCTTCGCAGCCCAATTTTTCCTGTCCGAAAAAAAACGAAAGTAAAATATCCAGGCAACGTCCATTAGCGGGGCGTATAAGTTAATTTGCATTGATGCAAACACTGATAAAGACGGGTGGCTGTTGAAGGGAAGGTAATAAGGTGAAAAGGAAGTTGATGACAGTTGATTGCAAATGATGTCCCTAATAACTAGATCCTTAAACGCCCCGGCCACACCTTACTTCACTACCCCCGAACAGATAACAAGTAAAACTTTAGGGCCTTTTTTCCTGATCACAATTTATTGAAACTCTCCTGTCCCTTTATATTCCCCCTTTAACGGAGAAGATTCCCACCACTTCCTCCGGACTTAGTTTATTGTTATTATAAAATAACCCGGGTCCTGCTTTACGTTCGAATGGGAAAATTTTCAGTTGGGTAGGGTGAGGGGGGGGGGGGGGGGGGGGAGCTGTGAGGGCCTTAAAAAGTGAGGGTTGTATTTAATTGCTCTCTGAATTAGATCTCTTGAGCTACATTCGGTCTGTGCCGTAATAAAATGAAATTATTCCTTCCCACTCTACCAAGCTCTGAAACTCTACAATCCATCCATTAGGGTTTTTTCATTCAACCATTTTCTACTTAATCTCACCCCCGTTCCGTACCTCAACCGCCAACTCAACCCTTCTTCCATACTTTTTGAAAGCAACTTTTTTCTTCTCTAGAAGTTTTCTCAAACGCAGTTAATTCGAGGGAAAATGTTATGAGGATTTCTGTAAACCAGATCCTGCACCCTTCTCGGGATAAGTTTGGTGATGTTGGAAGCTGTTATCTCTAGTGTCTTCTGAAAACAGGTTGCTGGAGGGAGACATCAAGTTTTTAACGAACTTCTTGTCTGAGGTGTGCTTGTTTCAAAATGTTTCCCATTAATTATTATCAATGTTACTTTATTTTTCTAATTCGTTCTCCTAGCAAATTCCATACTGAAGATTGACCACAAAAAGCTGAACTTTCAACGGCAGTCCCCAGTCAACTGGCAAGGAATGGCCCAGAGATGGTCTCTTACACCGAGTCACACGATTTGATAACACGCAATAGGTACCCTGCTTATTGTAATAAGTAAAATAGATATAGTCAGTCTACCGTCTTTCACGCCGAGTACTATTATTATCGAATTTTGCGATTTAAGTAGTAGTATCAAGTACCTATTTTTCTTGATAATCGATAAAATACTTTAATGGAGTATTTGAAGTATTCTTCTCCGCTGCATTGGATAAAATTTCAAATACGTCAAATCACCAAAAAGAAAAGTGTGGCTGGGACGTTAAGGAATCTAGTTGTTAGGGAGATCATTCTATCAACTGCCATCAACTTCACCATACACTCCCCTTAAACTCCTCTCAAACTTAAACTCCACTCAACTAATACAACTACACACAAACAGCACTCATAATTGACCAAAAGACTTCTCGAGCTCAACCTCAATTAAACGTCTATCGAACTAAACTCAAACTAAAATTTGTCAGACTCAAGCTTCAATCAAATTCCGCTTATACTCATTTCAGTCTTAACTCACACTAAAAATATCTAACAACACAATAAATATATCAAGGGATTGAATTTTGATCTACTAATTATTATTTAGTTTAATCTAATTATTTTAAATAATGTGCGAGAAATGAGAAGGTAAAAGCTGGGGAAGGAGATGCTGCATAATGAAAGAAGTTCAAATTGTGTGCAAACGTCTTATATACGGATGAGTAGCATGAAAATTGAGGGATATACACTGATCTACCCGTGATTATACTAAATTATAATACTAAATTATACCAGTAGAAGAATATAATAGAATTTATTTATACCCAATAATGTAGGTACGAGAACAATAAAATCTTACATCTTTGGAAATATACACAGGAATCACATGCTAAACAGAAGGTGTCAGAGCCGATTTAACAATCCTTTCCACCGGCTCGATTAATCAAAACGTACCTAAATTATAACGTCCAATTCACTATAGTTTGGACAAATAACTCACCAGTGAACTATACTGAATAATCCAACAGCCTCTTCTTGATTGCCAGGCAACAAACGGGAGTTGATACGGCTTTTGTTTTGGCTGGGAGCGAGTTGACATGAAGGGTCGGGACCGCGGCAGTCCTTGCAAGGACCACCGTTCCATACTGTTCTTTTAGTAACCGTTCCAAACGTATTCGTTCTTCGTTTAGTCGTATAGTAGCTGTTCCGCACTCCCGCTTCCAGTTACGCCCCCGCTAATTTTCAAACGAACTGTACAATAAAAACGGCTTTTTTTATACCGTTATGTAAGGTTCAACTTGTTTAAAAATCCGACGAGGTTTGCTTCTGAGAACGTTAGGTCTGCTGTTTGGCATGTGGCAGTCATCACTATGCCTGGATACAAATGCAGATCTCGGTTTCTTGGTAAACGGACGAGATTGCTCCTTGTGTGCTACGACTGCTCCACCGCAGATAATCCAGGTATTATCAGGATGCCTTCCTGCGGCGGGGTAATACAGGTAGGAGAGCAGTGATGCGGCCATGAACTTCAGCGGAAATTCAGCATCAGAGAAAGTAAAAGGCAAACTCGGCTGTTGATGAATGTTGAAACTGTATAAAACGACTTCATATCTGGCCCCCTGCAGCAGGAGGTGGAGCCGAGATCGTTAGTTTGAGCCAATGATGAACGGCCGCTTGTCATAAGTACCATGCGAAAACCTTGGAGAGCACGGGAAAGGGAGGCAAGTAAACCAAGTGAGTTCGTCAACAGTATTTCACGCAAACGGTTATCGCTAAAGTTCCGTTCATATGCGATAATCAGAACCGAGGGCAAACAAGGCTCTCCAACGTGGGTCGTAAATTCCTCGACATCACCTAGTTAACAGAACAACTCCTATTAGTATTGATCTCTCTGCAAAACCTGGCTTTCCTTCGCTTCCAAGCATGTCATCCCCCGCGGCTCACCAAGCTGTAGGTATCTTTCAGTACACGATGGACTGAAATTATCATCATACAGACCGCGAAACGGAGCAGCTTATTGATTATTGTAATACGAAAGTTTTGTAATCATGCATAGTATCTTCGTAAATAGTTTAGTTTTATTGAAGGCGAGCATTTTTTCTATGTGACCAAGTTAAACCCATCCATCCGTGCCTTATGGGTGCTTAACGGCTTGTCGCATCACATTAGGTTACAGGATCTCTACATTGACGAACCTGGTGTGACGAATGGGACCCCTACACTCTTGACCCTTAGAATCAGTACCACGACTGCGAAGCACAGCCAGATTTGGACTAGAGGACCCTCTACATAAACTTATAAACTATTTACATTGAGTTCACCATCCACTCCTGGCGCAACTACCTTCCATTAGAGATATCCTTTGGCTTTTCTGCTCCCTTTGCAAATGTGATTGCTCCCCCTTATTTTGACGTCCGCATTAACATTAATTAAGAAAGGGCCGCCTAATATTCACCGTTGCGACGCGGAATTTAAAATGTTTCATTAGCATGATTAAGTCTTAGCCTTCTCTTAAATAAAAAGGAAATGCATTAGAAAAACTCTGAGAGGGCTGTAGAGTAAATTCAAGGGGTTCGTCCCTTTTTTCGTATATAAGAAGACGTCTTTTTTTAATCCTCCCCGTGAGTGTAACCGTGAAATAAAGGATATACTTGGGTTATTAGGAAGTATAGGCACTGAAGGGGGTGGGGGGATGGAAGTTCATTTAAAATAGGTTGGGGAAACAAGAAGTGAGGGTTGGACAATTAGTCGTTGCGCGGTAAACAAGGTAAGATAAGCTCATCTTGGGGAGAGCCCAAGTTCCCGGCATTTCCCTCTTAATTACAAGGCAAAGCGGCGAAGCAGAGAGAAAAGGCCGTGGGTTGAGCCTGCGGTCGGCGAATGTATTTATTTTATTTTTTCAATTATAGAAACCCCAGAAGACCGTTTTGAGGCCGAAGGAAGCGGGATGTTTAAGCGTGAGGTTTGCTGCGCCTTGATGTACCGCTATAATACGACCGAAACGGATGTCGTGTTGGCCAAACTGTGAGCCCAACCTCGTTCGGTGTTTGTCCATCACACAATTTTCGAAATGGATGAACGAATAACTGAATCTACTGTAAATGATGAACAACTCGGTCATCCATCATCCAAGGATTGGCTTGGCCTCAAATCGCACAGGCATTGAGATTTCCTTGTAGCTACGAAACTGCACTATCGGTGATCGACCGCGGGAATCGACAGAACCCCATCTTATTGCAACTCAACGTATCAGGCCGTTTAGATGCCACACTGTATCTCGATACAGAACTTGTAACAGCATTATAAGTGACCTTCCATGCCGATAACAAAGTCACATTTGACAGGAAGCAGTGCAATTTATGCAATGTGTTATGCTGTTTTTTCTATGAATTGGGAATTTCTTCCGAGTTTCCTTGAAATTTTGACCCCCAGAAAATCGAAGCGATACACAAATTAAGAAAACCATCTAATACTACTGAACTTCAAAGGTTTATAGGGATGATAACATATCTTGTAAAGTTTATTAAAAACTTCTCTCATATAACGTAACGACTCCACTTCGAAAACTAATTTCAAAAGAAAACGCCTGGGTTTCGAATACAGAACAAGACAGTGCGTTCTTAAAATTGAAAAACATTCATGTACAACCTCCTCTTCTACGCTTCTATGATACAAATTTGCCCATCAAATTGTCCGTAGATGCCAGCTGATTTGCTGTCGATGAAGTTACGATGCAGGATTCTCAGCTCGTTGCATTTTCATCAAAATCCCTTACAAAAACACAGCATGGATATAGTCATTTTGAAAAAGAAGCATTAGCAATAGCAGTGGCATGTAGAAAATTCCATGAGTACATTTGGGGATCACGAGATCTTACTATCGAAACTGACCACAAACCTTTGGAGTTCATATTTAAAAACCACTTCACGAAGCCCCTCCCCGACTCAAGAGGATAAAAATGGAAATGATTCCATACCTGCCGAAAATTGAAATTAAAAGAGGCAAGGATCTACATATTGCAGATGATACTTTACAACAATCGCCTTTCTCTGCTGATCTCATTGTGGCCATGCCGAAAGCGCCAGTTAAGAGGCTCAAATTCTTACTGATTCAAGATCAAGAATTAGATCAAGGAAACTATACTAGAAGTATGGCCTGACGAGAAGTCTCAGCTTCCAGAGATATTACAAAAGCATTAATCATACCGCAACGAGTTAGCCGTTCACGAAAACCTGATATCCAAAGGTAACAGGTTATACAGTCAAAAACCACTCCACTCCATCCAATAGTTCTCGAGCCCTTTCATTTAGTACAACGTGGAATCCAAGCATTACCAAGTTGGTCTTCAACATGCATTTTGGCCAAACTTGTCCAAAGACATAACTCAATTCGTAACAAAATTCAACAACTGTAACAAATTTCGAGATGACAACCAAGAAGAAGAGCTAATGGACAACCAGTGGCTACCAGACCCTGGATGGAGGTTGGGTCCGACCTGCACCACGTATCTGAGAGATACTAACTACTACTGACGGGGCTACACAGTATACCTCACGTGAATTTAAGCAGTTTGAGTAAGACTGGCCATTCAATCAAAGGATCTCCAGCCCTCATTTTCCTCGCTCCAACGGCCTAGCCGAGAGGTACGTCCAAGAAGCTAAGCTCCTCCTCAGAAAGAGTATTGAGGAAAAGTCAGATGTACGCCTTGCCTACATCAATGAAACGTCCCAAGAGGTTCTTTAGGATCACCAGTTCTACGGTTGATGAACCGCTCTACTCAGGCCCAGTACATTAGGGAATATCGCACCCCGGCAAGTGACACTTCTCAAAAAATCCGGTTTGGGGTTAGCACTTCCATTGAGTGCTCCAGACTGATAACTATAAGAAGAAACATTTGTTTTGGCTGTAGTTACAACACTGGCCGCAAAAAATCGCTTGTGTCGTTTTTCCTCGCAGCTGTTTCCGGCCAACTCCCAGCAAGAACAGTGTCACTTTGGACAGTTTACAGTGAGGTTCCTGCTTGAAGTGCGGCAAGAAAAACGACACTTTTGGTGCGAATGGCTGAAATTGAGCAGGTGTTTCAGAATTCCCAGCAAGAAAACACGCAAATTCTTATTGAGAGTCACACCCAAAACGAGGGTGACAACGCTCACTCTGTTAAGCTCTAATTGCACAACAAACATCGTGTCAAAATCATACAATTATTTTCGAGACTGAGTTTTTAGTGCCTTACCTAGTCTTAGGTCCTACCTATCTCTTTATAATTGTTCCTTTGTTTTATGGATAATTTTTTTTCTAAATGCGTGTACCTAGTACTATGAAGACTGGTCATGTTTTTTAAATAGAGGTTTATGTTTATACTGTGTTGCGATCTCTGGTTCTTTAAAATACCTAATGATTTAAATTAAGAACAGTAGACCGACTGGAAAATTTCAAGACTGAGTGCCTCCCAAAAGTGCCTTATTATTTTAAGTACTGTGATTTAACGGTTAACCATTCCTTTTCTTTTATTAAAATCTTGCTGTTAAAACAGTTTTTGTTCATTCACACCCTTTTTTTCAATTTAAAAAAATAAAAGTGTCATTCTGCAGTAGCTAATTAAAATGCAATTTACTGGAAAGTTTTGAAAATTCTGGCAAGAAAAGTGACACATCGACGAAATTAGACCATTTTGGCCGAATAATCAATTCCTAACGACGTTTAACAAAACAAAAAATGTGATATCTGTTTTCTGAATAGTTTCTTCCATACAATCAGTTGGAATGGCTATCCCAACTAGCTGCATGTGGACGTAATCATCATTATTATGTCACTGATTTCGGTTTTTTGGCTTTCCTGAAAAGTGAGGTTTTCTAAAAGTGTCACTTTTCTTGCCGGGGTGCGATATATCCAGTGAATTACAAGCCATTATAGGGAGAGGAACAAACAATTGCGGTTCAGCGGAAAAGGCGGCTCTAGATTTCGAAGGGGAATAAGTACCCTACAGAGTGGAACCAAGGAATTGGCAACCCGCGAGAATAGTCACAGAGGACCACAGCCTAGATCGTTCATTGCAGAAGACATAGAGGCAGGCAGTACAGAAGAAATACTTGGTTCATGAGAAAATTACTACAAGATCGTCCCCCTTCTAGACCTGGCCCATCAATCTACAATCCACCAAAGTTGAGGCAATCAAACAGAACCATTACACCTCCAAACCAACTGAATTCATGATGCTGTTTGCCACAAGAACGATGATGACACGAGCAACATACAGCTTTGCCTCACTCCAACTCGCCTGCCATACGAGTACCTTCTTTAATAGTTAGATGCTGCCAAGTTACCAGCGCCAGCTTTCATTCATTCGACATTCTTCTATTCACCGATTCTGTAATTTGAGTCATACCAACTTCACTTGTAATATTCATAGTCAAGAATAATAATAATGTTTCAAATACTTCATCTGTAGTGCTATTATTTATATTAGAGTAGTATCAATAAATATATGACAGCTTTGAGTTCCGAATTTGAGTATCATAAGTCCTTTAAAAACCCTACAGCAACGTCTCAATTTCCTTCCGGAAATCGGTAAACGATTTAAATGTGAATCGAAAATCGTTTAGGCTTACTGCTGAATTGAATCGTTTTATACTATCGAATGAAAATATGGGATTGCACCTTGAACACCTTAATTTAACCTGGAAATTATTATATTACATACGTATTAGATAACTCCCAATCTTCATAAATCAATGCGTTTTCAAAACAAATAAGTAGGTAGTCATCTTGGAGAGTTTTCCTACATATGCATTAGGTACTATACGGTAGTACACATTGTACCTAGTACACTACTTGAATGAAGTGTTTTGTTGTTTTTCAACGACTTTGTGGGGCCTAGGTCCCTAAGGAGGCCTAAGGCTTCTATGAAACCTGACAACCCTATGTGGAACTAGCTGGGAACCCATCCTCACACACTTAACCACCAAATTTTGGTACTTTTAGGTTATTTTTAGGTAGTTATGGGCGTTTTAAGGAAAACTTGTTTGCGCAAACGCAGACGAAAGTTGCGATCGGAATTTGATGAAATCCAATGATTTTTCTCTTCTCCTCTCGCTGATGAGCTGATGAGTCCTATCAAGTTAGAAAAATGCTGCAAATTATTACACAAAGGTTTATTATTTACCTGTATAGATGCCCCTTCTGCGTAGATCACTGTTTTCTGTGGTCATTTCCCTCGAGCTCCCCCCAGGAAAGCCCTAAATCGAGTACTGGAGCCGGCCCCGGAAGTTGAAAGTTTCCTACAAATAGACGGGATTCAATAATTATTCAATCATCAATTATTTGTAGTTATTCATGAAGCATAAGGCAAATAATAAACCGTTGCGTAATAATTTACCTGCATAGAGGCCCCTTCTGCGTATATACTACAATGAACCGTTGTGTAATAATTTACCGTTGCGTAATAATCTACCGTTGTGTAGTAATTTGCCTATCAATAATACTTCAACGGTTGTCAAGTTGCAAAAGTACCTATCAACAAAATCCAAAACAGCCTTCATTTTTCTAATGGAATAATATCGCGGAACAACGAACTCGACTTCACACAACCATCCGTGATTATAATCAGGTGCTCCCTAGTGATATTTGGGCTGAATGTATACAATCTGATTCACCCTCCTGTTGACCAAGCCTGTCGGTGCAAACTTGGGGGCCTTACTGTAAAGGAACAGCGGGACGTGCAATGCTCCGGGTGGTCTTAAAAAACTCTTAAGTTCAAGAACTATTTAAAATCGTAAACCTATTCACGTACAAAAAAGGTATAGGCGTTCTGAAAATGTCAACCCCCATTTTTTCAACCCTTAGAGATGACTGACAGTAACGCCGAGCTTCGAGGTCCAACTAGACCCCGACTGGGACCTATAAACCGAATTTCGTCAATTTTGGCTCACGGTAACTAAGAAAGTGCCAAGTACGGCGTACGGAGGACGGACAGACATTTTTTTATTGCATTTTCGGAACCTACATAAGCCATCATACCTTGAAACATAAGCCATCAAATTTTGAGGGGGGGGTTATTTTTTATTTATTTTTTTCATGCTCGATTCCTAAGGTTCATTATTGAAAATAATAAGCCAAAAAGGAAAAAGTTCTGGTTGTAGATCGAGATTTACTCAAACTTCCTAATACTTGGATCTGCTTGAAACTAAAGAGGGAAGAGGGAAGTAAGTAGGTAAAACTTGGAGTCGCTTCACTTTACCCGAGGTGTTTGGGAAATACGTGGCGGAAAGGCAGAAGAAGGGGTTGGATACTCGCGAAAACCTTTGTTATTTAAGAGGTCTACTCGATAAGAACCGGTTTCCTCTCGGTTCCCTCTCCAGTCTCTTTACGCCTCCAGGTCCCCGCTACAAAAGTGGCGCAGTCGTGAAGAACCCCTCTGCTGCTTCTACCACCTGCCTTTTCACATCAGGCGCGTGAGCAAACAGTTAAACGAGATTTTCGAAGTTATTGCGGAGGATTCAGTTTCCTTCTGTGATGCCAGAGAGGGGTTTTCTCCATATTATGGGTTACTTTGCCGCCTCCTCCGTCCTCTCGGAGAGAAAATGTGGGGCAAATATGGGGAAACCTTATCAGTCGCAACCGGAGCGCTTGTCCGATTCCTATTACAGTAATAAGATTCTATCTGGTGATTTAACAGCGGTTTTCTCCTATGTTTCGACTTGAAATGGAATCTGGGGCCTGAAGGCCAATATTAGCTTTTCCTGTAAGTTTAGACTATGTAGTTTCATACATAACAAACGCAGTTCACAACTACTCAAACCTTGCAGTGAATAGAGATGGCACGATGTTTCACGAGCCTGTTTCACATTTTGTGTAACTTGCATTGCTGTACACCATTCATTCTAATTGGCACAAGTAACCCTTGTATTTTCGTAACCCTCCCGTCTCTCCACCTGTCCCCAAGTTGAAGAGCCAGCCCCAAAAAAAGGTTAGGTACCCAGTTTAAGAAAGTTTTATGCATGACCAATGGATAGTACTATCTATGAGTAACAAGGAAATGCAAGGCTGCCATCTCAATTCACCTGGAATGAAATGCGGCGTCCATTCAAAACTGGAGAAAAATTCGGAAATCTTACCGAGTTCATGATGACTATATTTATGTCCCTCTCAGATTCAGCTCATCGAACCAAATTCTAAAACCCAAATGTGCCACTCGCACACTTGGCACACCAATTACAAAATTCCAAAATTCTAGGGAGAAAAATTCCAAAATTCGACTTTTGGGAGATCGAAATTCAAGTCATTTGAAAAGAAAAAAAATCGTCATGAAATCAGAAGAAATCATGAAATTTGTTCTCATATTTAACTTTGGGGTCTCACAGGACAGTGCGGACTCGTCAACTGATGTTGGCCCAGGTATGTTACAGTGGCCCTATTCCACGTCCAATGTTCTAGAATATTTGCTATGGATAATCATGATTGTTAGATGATGCTTATAATTTCAAAGCACATCGCAGATGCAACATCATTTGCGGTCTTTGATCTTAGAAATGTTAACAGAGTGTAAACGTGTAAACGATTCATTAACGTTAATGTGAAGGGATTGAAGTGCATTCAGAAACACGGAGTAATGAATAGCCCTAGGGGCCGAGGATTATTATTGTTGATAATATTATCATAATAGAGTTACGATGTGGAGGAAAGGGGCCGGGAGTCAGTGAAGGATGCTAGCAGAGCCGTCGTACGGGTGCTGAGTGATGTCAATGGGGACTCTCATCTCCAGGAGTGGAAACCTCCCTGCAGCTCATAATTGCGAAATACCGATCTCAATCAAGTGCAACGCTCATATCGCCGAGACATTACACGATTTACCCTCGCCGCTTCTATAAAGCGATTACCGGAGGCCCGAGGGAACCCCGCCGCAGAGGCTGCGATTGACTCTGACAAGACAGACATTATGTTTGTCATACGTCACAGTTAATTATCGGCGACCTTGGCGGGAGCCCCGTCCTGGCGCTCATGATGCTTTATGGTTACTGTATCCGACCCATCTGATCTATTTGCTCTGATTAATCGCTCTGATGGGGGAAGAGTTACTGTCAGACGCAGAGCTACCGGTGATGTACACGTAACAGGCTGCGGACCTTTACAACGGACGTCTTACTAACAGAAGCAATATGTCAGGAGCATCCTTGTCGATTCTACGTAATTACCATGGAAGATCTTCACAGATGCGATATCTGATCACTATCATCTGATTACAGTTTGGCCCATAACCAGACGAAGTGCTCAATTATGACATTTCGTCGTTCGTTCGACCCATTCCATCACAAAACTATACAACTGTCCAGGCGATTCTAGACCTGAACAACTGGCAAAGACACTATTGTAACATAAATAAATTTACTCAAGATTTAGGATTTTGGGTGACTGAAAGAATAGCAGCATCAAGCAGCGGTTGGAACACTGATATAATCGACCCTGACAATGCAGAAGGGAAAAGAACCACAGTCTACCTCTGTGGCCGTTTTGTCAAATATCGAGAGAGTTTCACAAGCTGTTATAAATCGGGATGTTGAAATAGTTATGGAAGGTTCATAAAATACAAAAATTGCGAAAGTTAGGGATGTTGCGATAGTGATAATCTTGGCGAAAGTTTGGGACGTTACGTAAGTTGCGGTAACTGCGAAAGTTGCAAAAATACGATACCTGTGGTAAACGTTGCAAACGTTGGGCATGGGGCCAAGGTTATTAATATTAAGGTTAAGGATATTTATGTGGGGTATTTGGCGGGTAGGCGACCTGCACGAGGTTTCAATCGAACCTTACTCAATCCTAAGCCCCTGAAAGTACGAAGAACATAGGATGGCTAAAAGGCGCCACACACTACACGCAGGTGCCCTCCGTGTGGGGGCTACAGGAAATAAAACAAAATGAAAATATCATTTAATGATTACTGTTTAATATTAATTTAATAATAATTATTATTCGATAATAACAGGAGTAACAATGACACTTGTTGGGAGTGGAATGCTGGACAAACTACCTACCCACTAACCTAGGCATTTGAGATGGCTCAGGAGGATCGGAACATCAGAAGATCAGGAAGAGCATAGGTTTATGATTTGCCCGAGATTCGATCTTGCAAGACGTCGGCTGTTAGATACGTGCGTTCATCATTTGGTCAATCCAGTGAACTTTCCCGAAATGGTGCTTTCGCGGAGTTTTATAGTTTTCAAAGGCATTTGTTCATTTATCCAAGAAGTAGGAATCAAAATTTAATGTTCTTATTCATTCGTCTTTATTTTTCGTTCTTTTATGGCAACATTGTAATGTGAAATAACAAAATAAAATTACTTCATGGCTATGGCTGTCGGCTAATGCCAAATGAAGGGGAAAAAAACATTAGAAGGGTCTAACTCCGTATGCCCCCCCCCCCCCCCTCACCCACACAAATACTCCACCCAAACACGTTCAAGCGACAATTGCTGCCACACTTCTCTACCTTAATTTTTTTTTTAAATAAATTAAAAAACGCCAATAATTCGAAAAACAGCCACATCTGACTACCCATTTAGTATAACACCGAAACTCACTTTTTCATAAAATGGGGGGGGAGGGGTGGCAACGGTTCTATGTATTCCCCTGGTGAAGAAGTTCAGGGGGCCTATTCACTAAGCCAAAGAGACATCTCTTTCAGGTCCGACTCTCTCTTTTGGCAAAATAGATGTTTATAGTATCCATGACAGGGTTATTCAGTAACTTTTAAAAGAGAGAGTTGGCGGCCATCTTGGCATTCTCGATCTCTTTCAGAGAGACAGCTAATTAGGTGTCTTCCCTCGAAAGAGAGTCTATTTCTCGTTTGTTTCACAGTGATCGTGTAATATCCTCGTTCATCCGCAACCACATCGGTAATTTTGATCGAGTATTTTTTTCATTTCATGGTTTTTCATTTCATAAAGATTAAATTTTTCATTTCAATTTTAATTAAAAATATATACATAATTATTGAATTATGAGTAAAAACGTCCGAGTACGGGTTGACGTAGGTACCTACCTACCTAAGAGTGGCCGTTAGGTGTAGATATAATAAAAGCATTAAGCCCCCTAATTCGACTTTTTCTGTTTATAATCGAGACTTTTTTCAATTTCACTTAAACTTTTATCCGATTCCAAGTATGGATTGAGGTAGGTAGGTACCCAATTACCCATTGAATAGGTATTACTAAGAAATGCGTTCATTATTAAGGAATTGAACTCCCGGGGGCACAAACATCTCGCACTTCATGGATACTATGGCATTTTCGTGTATTAGGATCCATATCTCTTTCTGAAGGTCTCTGGAGCTATTCAGTAAAATAGACGAACCCGGGAGACATTGGAAGAGACTGTCTCCCAGGGGAGACTATCTCTCGCGGGAGATTTTCAAAATAGATAATCTCTTTCCACTATCTATTTTAGTGAATAGGCCCCCAGAATGGCTCTACACTTGGTAGGAGACAAGTACAGAATAGAGAAGCAATGGCAATCATGATTACTGTATTTCAAGGAAGTTCAACATGTTCCATACACTTCGGTTCGGGGGCCGGAATAGTACTCGTAGTTATAACGTATAATCAGACACAAATAGATTTTCTGTTTGCCCGAACATCACACCCAAAGCTTTGAAACCGTGAAGTCATCTGTGAATTCCATAGCTCTTGAACTTGGACGTTTGCGTTTAAAGAAGGTGGGAGGGTTTTTTTTTAATTTTTAATAGTATTGCCGAAAGGGCGGTGGAGGGTGTTCATAGTAAGTCGGAATCGCATTCAGGAAATCGCCGCATCAGCCTCACATAACATAGCTTTTTCCACATTACAAACCACAATATCCTTGACTAAGTTTCCAGTAGTTCCATTCCATACGATAGCCAATCCACTATGCCATTAAATAATCCGCAAATCTACTGATAATCGTTCATATAATTGAATAATATGTTCTCTGGTGAACACAGTTTTGTAAACAAACACCCTATCCGCCAGGCCTCCTGTTGCATAGCCAACGGCCGTCAACATCGCCTGTGATCTGTCGTGAAAATGCTCTGAACAGCTACATTTTTTGGTCTGTGCGAACCAGATATTTGCACCACCATTTTCTGTAACCAGCTAGGTCTTTTGTTCTAACAGTTAGCCAGTCTGTGATGGTAGGTTTTTCCACTCTCTGTGTTATCCGACAGGGATTTAGGTATTTCCACTTTCTGTGATAGTAGGTACTTCCACGTCGGTGATATATTTACACTAGGGGTGGGGGGGGAGGGGAATAACATATTACAGGATCTGAGTTGTTCAATTAAACTGAAGCCACACAAAAACAAAACAAAAAACACTACGAGGTCCTTGTCACATCGGTTTATTATTCGGCTGGACATAGGAACCTACAGAAATGATGGAAATACATTTCTTGTTTCTTTCATGTGCAATTATTGATATAGCTACTGTTGATGGTTTCCACCAATTTTGGCCCCCAAAAACACGATATAAACACCTGTTTCTGACAAATTATCATTGATAATTGATTCACCTGTTGAAACTACTTCTATTGCTATTATACAAGTTTATGGTGGTTTCAAACAATTCCCCAGGTTTTTGACCAACAAAAAATGAATTTTGGGAGCTGACCCTTCGTTACAACCTCAATTCTTCACTCTATGGTCAAAATCAACTTCATATTCGGTCTTCTCGCCCTAAAAAACATGGAAAACGATACCTCACAAGCCATGTTCACTAAAACCTCAAAAAAACCTCGAACAACCCTTTTTTACAACCATTTTCCACCCGTAACACCCCTGGGTGTATTTTGATCGGGCTGCCGAGCTTCGGAGCACAACTAGGAGCCAAATATATACCCTAATGGGGATTCAAACTGTATTCGGAAGAAAGACGATTTTGTACCAAAATTTAACGTAAATTTAAGGCTGAAACTTCATTAGAAACTCAACTTTCCAATCTTTCGTAAAAATCGACTTCATATTCGGTCTCCTAGTTCTAAAAAAAACATGGAAAACGATACCACCACAAGCTCATGCTACTAAAACACCAAAGAACCCAATTTTTACCCCCTTTTTTCGCCCATAACACCCTTTGGTACATTCCGATCGAGCTGCAAAGTTTCGGGACACAACTAGGGCCCAAATGGAGCCTGTGCGCGAAAGAAAGAATTTTTTAAACCGAAATTGAAGTAGATGTGCTTGACAAGGCGGACGGCGGATGGACATTGCATTTTTGGAATCTGTACCTTGAAACGTAAAAGAAAAAATTTTGAGGGGGCGTTATAAAAATATTTTGCTGAGCGATTACATGGGTGTATTATTCACAGAATAACAAACCAAAACCTGACCTCATGAAGGACGCGCATGCGTGTTTGACTTTTTGTGGCGAAAACTCCCTATTTACGCTGCGTTATCCGCTACTTGCTGTAACCCGATATTCTTAAATGTATTTCGATCTATGGTGGCTGTAGCGTAACCTATATCGCACACATACACTGACCGCTATTTCTTCGATGTATTGGGAATTATGGTCCCGAAGCGTTTTCGGTATTCAAAGAGCGTTTCCCGCAGCTGTTGATGTGTATCGCACTTCAATCTCCGTTTACAGCTTGCGATGCCCCGCAATAGTCAGACGGAAACGGGTAACCCACTCACTCCTCCACCTCCTCTTTGCCGAAAAAAGGTTTTAATGAATAAATTAAAGGTTTGTTCTACCCGAGATAAAGGTAACGGCGGTGCGTTGAGAGTGCTACAGGAAGGAGAAACGAGGAGGAATAAAAGAGGAAAATGCGAAAAAAGCAACGGAAAGAGAAGCGGGGGTCGAGGGCGGGGTTTAGAAAGAAAAACCGTAAATTGGCGGCAAAGTACTGGGAAGGGTGGGATTGAAGCAAGCAAGCAATTTGAATGCATGCAGTCCGTCAGTGGGCTGGTGGGCGGAGTGAGCGGAACGGGCGGGGAGGGCGGCGTTATCGTAAATTGTCATAAAAGTGTCTGGGTGAATATCGGGAGGAGGGGATTCGAGATGGGAAATTCGCCCGGGCCCTTCACGTCAGCTGCGACTCAGCAATCAGGTTTTGCCTTCTCTCTCCCCCGGTCCGTCTCTGTTCACCCTTCGAGGGGAGTTTGGGCGAGAAGGAGTTGTGGGGGGGTGAAGGGATTTTTTTTTCTTCCCTACAATCTCGACCTTTACCAGGGTTAGTAAAGTATCGGGAAGTTCTCTTTTCCACGGTGCGCAGAGGTGTGGGAGGAGGAGGAGGAGGAGGAGGAGGAGGAGGAGAGTGGGCGGTGATACTCAGGTAGTAAAAGTCACGTGGTGGGAGAAACCACCAATGCACCTAGTGGGGGTTAACCACAGTATCAATTCAAATGTGCGTAACCCAGGTTATTATCGTCACCACAATGCCAAAACCGCCTAAGTGCCATTTTGGCCAGTTTCACCTAATTGCATTTTTGGAGTCACTCTATTATATTCCACAACATGCCAATAGCGCGAATCCCTATTTCAAACAGGTTAGTTACAAAGTAACAAATTAGTATCGCATATCTCCTGAAATGAACAATCTGACCACGCCAAAATCGCATAAGTGCCTCGACAGGAACCCTTCCTTCCGAAGTCAGCAGATGTCCTTGAAGCCATTTCAATGTTGCCCATAAACGTTTAGTATTAATGAAGACAATAGCAGATCAAAATATTGTTCGTTGTTGAAAAGAACTTAAGCACGAAATAGCGATTTAATACGAAGTGCACAAGGCCAAAATTGCATATATGTGCCCTACCCCTTCCATATTGTTTCGAAATGGCTTTTTGATGAGTAAAAACCTTCCTATAATTTATTATGGAAGTGCCGTCGCATCAAAGCCATTTTTCGATTTATACTGTAGCATCAAAACTTTGAACACGTTTTTCTCGAAACTGGTTAAAAGCACTTAGGCGGTTTTGGCGTTGTGGTAACGTTATGATCCGTCACCATGTACCTACATAATAATTGTCAGACCCGATTCAGCGAAAAATATTCATTTCACCGATCGCCTCGACATTCTTTGTGCCCCATTCACAAAGGGCGCTGACCCAGGAGCTCATTGCGTCCTCGGCCACACGCGCCTGTGTTCGCGCATTATGATTGGTGGAAAAACAATATCCCACCAATCGAAGAATAAAACGGACATGAGGAAAGACAGGAAAAGCACGTCGTTGAGTTCAGGAACCCGAACAAGAAGCATCCTTCGAGCCACGGACCCGACCCCTCAACCGCAGTGCCATTGGAAGAGGTACCTGTCAGCTGGCCCGATCCTTGGTACTACACCGACAGAGCCAGCACACCATCCGACACCGGCACGACTGGGACTTAGCTCGTTTCCAGGTCGGAGGAGCAGGATCGAAAGGTACGTGGACCAACCCGAGAAATTTCATTCCCGTCCGTTTCCGCGATCGTCGTACAGTCGGGCGTAAACCGTGTAATTCACGTACAATAGCCCTTGGGAGGAAGTAGGGAGGAATTAGGGAGTAGCATATCGTTAAGGCCTATTTAGATATCAATAAAATTGTCCCATTTACCACTGAATCCCGGCGTTGTGTGTCTCAAGTCCCAATACCCAAGGTAGGTGGAGGCCGACAGGCAAAAGTTAACGCAATATCAGGAATATTAGGGGCTCACAATAATTAACAGTTGTAATACAAAATTACTTTGATTCGTACACGAAACACCGACTTGAACAAAACTACTCTAAACCGAAACACAACTCATAGGACAAACGCCCTTGGTGACCCTTCGACGTGATACGCAACCTTCTGATCAGGTGACGTGATCATGACGGAAGGCGACTCTCCCGTGCTGAGATCAGCACTGCAACAGCTCCAAACCACAGCAGCGGTAGCCCAGACACTCGGACTCGGGCCGTAGAAAAAATAGAAGAAATAGCGAAAATAGAAGAAATACATAAGAAATAGAATTAAAAAAAGAATAAATAGAATAAAAAAGAAGAAATAGAAAATTAGAAGAAATAGAAGAAAAATAGAAATACACTGCCAACGACATGGCACAGAATATTCCTCGTGGCCTTCACAGTATGTCACCATTAAATTTTCAGAAAACTCGAAATGATCGGTTCGCCATGCTCATGACAATAGAATGCTGGGCAACCAAAAATTAAAAAGTCGTTATTTTTGAGCAATACAAAGCACGGGGGCAAAAAAGATTTAACGTTATTATGGAATTCCGGTAGAGAGCCATAGAGATGGTGGACAGGAATGCTCGACGTTTGGAATGTACACGGTGCCAGTGCCACGTGCCACTGCCACCGCTGATTCAATCATGATGAATGTCGTAAGGGACCTCAAGCGACCTTACCCGCATCATCCCTGAAAATCTGACCAAAATCCGTTCAAAATTGGTTGAGTTATGGCCGTAACAAGAATATCTCGTTAGCGCCTGCGTAGAGGCTACCGTTGATTCTATCATGATTAAACTGATAGGGGACCATCTAGCGCTAAACCTACAAAATTCCTGAAACTTTGACTGAAATCGGATCAAAATTGTGGAAGTTATGGCTGTGACTAGGAAATGTGGACAGACACGAAACCAAATTTATTCAGGAGGCCCTGAAACGCAAAACGCAAGTGGACATTTTGATTTTGGAGCACACAAAATTTTTTCATTCCGAAAGTGAAATAACAAAGCTTTCGCTGCCTTGCAGACTCGGAAGCAAAAACAGAAAATTATAAGAAATACAGACGCTCAAGTTCCCATGACACGGTCGGACCGACAAGTAAATTTCCCGAGCCGGTTTCCCTGAAGCGAGGAACTTCTCCCTGGAGGAGGAACAGCTGTGGGGGTTACCCAGAGTAACAATTCAAATGTGCGTGACCCAGGTTATTATAACCCGTCACCATGTACCTACATAAATTAACAGTTGTAATACAAAATTACTTTGATTCGTACACGAACCACCGACTGATTCGCTTGAACAAAACTCCCTATACACCTCTACCGTATATCTACAACCCCCTATACAACTCTACCGTATGTCTATAATCACATTTTTTAACAACAATAAAAAACCCAGTTTGAAAAAAGGTATATAAAACAAAAACGCTGCGATCACACGAATCACAAGGGTTTATTATTCTACTGTACATACCTACAGAAATGTTTTTCATTTACTGTTTCTTTCAAGTGTAATAACTGAAGTAGCTATTTTTGATGGTTTCTACCAATTTTGGCCTCCAAAAAACTCGAATTAGGCTCCTATTTTTGACAAATTATCATTGATCACTGACAGTGCCATTTAATTGCCTTGATTCACCTGTTGATACTGCTTCCAATGTTATTATAAAAAATTTTGGAGATTTTAGACCATTTCCCAGGTTTCATAAAAAGTGAGTTTTGGGAGCTGAACATATGCTACAACCTCAATTCTTCACTTTTTGTCAAAATCATTTTCATATTCAGTCTTCCCGCCCTAAAACACATGGAAAACGATACCTCAAAAGCTCATGTTCGCTAAAACCTAAAAAAAAAAACTCGAAAACCCCTACTTTTACACCCATTACTCACCCATAACAGCCCTGGGTGTATTTCGATCGGGCTGTCGAGCTTCGGAGCACAACTACGACCCAAAAGTGTTCCCAAATGGGGACCCAAACTGTGTGCGGAAGAACGACGATTTTAGACCAAAATTTAACGTAAAATTAAGGCTGAAACTTCGTTAGAACCTCAGTTTTCTACTCTTAGGTCAAAATCGACTTCACATTCGGTTTCCTCAGCATAAAAAACATGGAAAACGATACCACACAAGCTAAAGACCAAAAAACACTATTTTTGCACCCATTTTTCATCCATAACACCCATGGGTATATTCCGATTGGGCTGCAAAGTTTCGGGATACAGCGGGCCCAAATGGAGCCTGTGTGCGAAAGAACGCATTTTTTAGACAGAAAATAAAGTAGATATGGAAGATACGGCGGACAGTCATTGCATTTTGGTTTGTTACTCTGTGAATAATACGTCTATGTATTCGCTCAGCAAAACATTTCTGTAAAACCCCCTCAAAATTGTTTCTTTTACGTTTTAAGGTGCGTAGATTCAAAAAATGCTATGTCCGTCCGCCGTCCGCCATAGCATGCATAATTCTACTTCATTTTCGGTCTAAAAAATTCGTTCTTTCGCACTCAGGCTCCATTTGGGCCCTAGTTGTGTCCCGAAACTTTGCAGCCTAATCGGAAGATACCCAGGGGTGTTGTGGGTGAGAAATGTGTATAAAAATATGGTTTTTTTTGTGTTTTAGTAAAATGAGCTTTCAAAGTATCTTTTCCCATGTTTTTTAGGGCGAGAAGCCCGAATATGAAGTAAATTGTGAGACCGAATATGAAGTGTTGAATGAGAAGATCGGATATAAAAACTAAAGAGTGAAGAATTGAGGTTGTAACGAAGGTTCTGCTCCCAAGATTCATTTTTTATGACTCAAAAACCTGGGCAATTGTCTGAAATCGCCATCAATTTGTGTAATAACACTAGATAAAGTGTCGACAGGTGAATCAAGACAATTAAATGGCACTATCTATGATCAATGAAAATTTGAAAAAAAAACACACAAAAAACAGATGCGTAATTCGTGTTTTGTGGGACCAAAATTGGTGGAAACCATCAAAAATAGCTATTTCAATTATTGCACATGAAAGAAACAATAAATGATTTGCCAACATTTCTGTAGGTAGATATGTTCACTAGAATAATAAACCCATGTGACAAGGACTTGGCAGCGTTTCTGGAATCTACGCATCTTCATTGCGTTTGAAGAAACTATTTATGTGTTTCTATCATCTCACCTCAGTTTCTACATTAAATTTTCTTTTTTTTCCCCCCTTTTGAATATGCGGTTATTCCCTATTGAGTAGATGAGAAGGAGACCAACTTAGCTCTTCTCCCGCCAGAAACATTAAATTTCCAGTCAGACAACTCTTCGCCTCAAAACTCGAGTTTCATAAGGCAAAACAGAAAACAGCCTTCGGGACCTCAGTTTCCTTGAGAACTCTCACCATATCAATTTTCAAGTTGTCCGCATCAAGACGGGGGTAGTTCAAACGGAGCGTGGTTTTTCCGAGTGGTAAGCAACGAGTTGACTGAATACTAGATGGTCGTCCCGTTTCCTAACATTTCCAGGGACCGTTAATAATTTAGTTTTATCTCCGCTAGAGCGGACAATGATTGTCAACGGCAGACGATTTTCTTGGAACAACTTATACAAGAGAGCCCGTTGTGATAAACGTTCCGGCCATGCAGCGTGACTGTACCAGTGAATTTTTAAAGATCACCTGGCTTGTGGTGATTTTCACCGATTGTTAGGAATTTAGGCCCCCAAAAACTCAAATTTGTCAAATTTTCTTCTTCGAAAATTGCTCAACACTCATCTTTTTGTCTGCCATTACAAACACTTTGAGGTATTACAAAAGATTGATTGACGTAACTGCGAGATTTTTTTCTTCTTTTTCTTGGCTTGAGCCAGAAGACGCTGTATAACGACGCGAAGGGCCCCCGAACTCTCTGTATAGCAGGATCCCCACAGTCTAAGCTTTCTTCATCTCTTCATGTACATATATTTGTTTCCAATAAATGTTTACATGAACCTCAACGGTTTGAACCACGTTTTGGTTATAATTTCTAGTGATGGCGTCGAGGAAGAAGAAGCATCCATTGCCTCCAAAGATGTTGTGAACTGCATCGACAAACTTGGATCATTCCTGCAGAGACAAGAAAATGTTAGTGAAGAAACTTTTTCGGCCCTTGTAAAAATATAGAACAAAGGTGATCGTGCTAGCTTCTCTGGCCTCAAGCAGCGAAAAATCACTGACTTTCTGGTTGATACCGACATACAATTTTGTCAATAAAACCATGAAAACCATGCACGACTCGTTTTTTTTCTCCTCTCATTATGGTAACGAGTTTTTTTTTTCAGTTTCCTCTCGAACTCTTATTACAAAGAAAACTTGATATAACGAGTTTTTTCTCGGTTCCTTGAGATCCGTTACAGCGAGTGCCGACTTTAGTAGGGTGCGAAAGGGAAGAATTTACAACATAATAATATCAGTTTTTCAGATTATTGGACCCTCTCCTCTCCTAACTTATTCTGACCTATCTATTTATGGTCCTCTCCAAGTTTTAGTTCCGCAGAGTGTACACGGGAGAAATCAGTATGAAATATTTCTTAGTACTCTGTTTCTATCTTAGTACTCTGTATGAAAACAAAAATTTCATGAACCTCAACGGTTTGAACCACGTTTTGGTTATAATTTCTAGTGATGGCGTCGAGGAAGAACAAGCATCCATTGCCTCCAAAGATGTTGTGAACTGCATCGAAGGTTCATTATTGAAAATAATAAACCAAAATGATACGCCCATATAGTGAGCATCATGAGGGAATGTTTGGGGCTGATTCGTTCAGTCTTACTGGAATACTGTAGATCTGATAGTTTTCTTCATCTACTGACCTACTGACCCATCGTACGGTATATTTTTCACCTAAGGTGGCTTGAAATGATGGGAACGTAAAAATAACTATTTCACTAAATAGCAGATCAAGTTCGGCGGCAAAAATCGGTGCTAGCCGGTAAATATGGCAAAAATGCATCAATTTAGAATCCCCCGCTCATGTGGTCATGCTGTACGAATGGAACTTTTCTTGCTCATCTGCAACTACATGAAGCTGATAGATCGTTCTGTGTGTTGATATCGAGGTGTGACCTTATCAGCCTTAATATCACATACCTCAGGTTAGTTCTAAGAACGTCCAGTTCTTCGCCTGCGAGAGAAATACTGCGAGGTTTTTGCTTGCGAGTGGAAAAACAAGTGTGGCCGCTAAACCAAGATTCCAAAATTCCCTGCCTTTTCTAGTGATTCCCCAGACAAAAACCGTGTTTTAATGGAAATATACTAAACCTTCAAGTAACGCTATGCTTGACACCAACAACATTTGATATACCTCAATTTTGCACTGTTTGAACTTATTCATCTCTTCCCTCCAAGTCTCTCCATTGTTTGGAATATCAAAAAGCTATTATCGAAGTAACTATTAGCAGAATATTATTAATTCAATATTATAATAATTGCTAAATAACAGCTAGAACTCCCTGACTTTTGTCGGGTTTCACGGAATTTTCGACTTTTCCAGACGCATAAAATTTCTTGGCTTTTCCAGGTTTACAGTGACTGCGGCCACCTTGAAAAACTGCGAGGTTCTTTGCTTGCGAGCAGTAAACTATTTATAATGGAACTATCTGATCGAGGATGGTATGGCGGTGGGTTTTCTGGATGTCTCAAGAACTGGGGGGTACTTCTCGGGGCTAATTAAATTAAACAACTATACGACTATTTAACCTTTGAAATGGGGTTTTTCAACGAGGGGACTTCGCCTGGGGATATTCTGACATCAACCGGCTGGTAACAGGAAAAACATCACCAACACCATCAGTGACCCAAACAACTTCGATAAACTTCATCCCCGAGCCGTTTCATTTCGAGTAAACTAAGCGCGGAAAGAACGGCGATAAACACCAACGTCAATAAGCACGTCCGCAG
This sequence comes from Leptopterna dolabrata, assembly GCA_954871275.1. NCBI lineage: Eukaryota > Metazoa > Arthropoda > Insecta > Hemiptera > Miridae > Leptopterna > Leptopterna dolabrata. The sequence goes on from OX940983.1 coordinate 24,696,245, forward strand.
CCTCGGCCAGATTGTGAATCAGCGCTAAAAGTTTGACAGGACGAGCGCCCGCTTCCCCATCAATTAGAAGTCGAGAGACCTCTGTGTGACAAATGTGCAGATGATTTGAGGGCGCGTAAAAACTTGTTTATCTCCGGCTCCCCGCTTGTTTGTTACGTTTTCCCGAAGCTTTTCCAAATTAAAAGCGCCGAGGTGGGCATCAGTCGAAAAACGGATTTATCGCTCGAAAACAATAATGAAAAATGCGACTTCGAACGGATCAATGCGATGTCCGTTTTTCAACTTTCGGTCACGAGGGTTTTTTTTTTTTTTTAACGGTTGAAATCGAAACAGTTGACCGGACGAGTTTTTCTGATTGGGAGTATCGAATAAATCCCCACTATCCGGATCAAAAGCGATTGTAATGAAACCATTTTTGTTGATCCTGACGATAAATCGCTACTGGTGGCGAGGGTCAGTGTAATCCGCTTTGGGAAAACAACCCATCCGTTCAGGTTTGGCGCAGGTAATTCACGGAATAGTGACGATCGTCTCGATGCCATTCAACACCTATGGCCGGTGCCCGGACGGGGTTTTTTCCCCCTCTCCCGGAGCGGTAATCCCATTAACTGGAGGGAATTTTTTCCTCTCCCCCAGCATCGTCCGCGGAAAGCGAGATGCGCCGGTGACGTATGCCCCTTGCCTCGATCACTCCCTTTTGTATGTTTGAGATAACTCCCCCCCCCCCCCTCCACTTCCCACAATTCCCGTTACTTTTTACGAGGGCCATTAGATGGATTTACCCAAGGTATAATCTCTTTGTTTATTATCCCCGGCGACTCCCTTCATATCTGTGATATTGAGCAGGGCCAACGCTACCGAGGCCTCACTACCCGCACAGTGGGACGACAGAGCGATCTCAAGAAGGATCCCTAATTTTTCAGCATGACCACATGAGCAGATTCTCAAAATCGGCTTCTGTTCATCGCTTTTTGCGATTCCCAGTCATCCCGCTCCCCCTCCCACCACAATTTTACAAAACTACTAACCTACTTATTACCACTGAACAGCCTTGAACGTAACCAGTCACAATTGTACTCCAGTTTTGGCGAAACGGTTTTGGCCGACTTTATCCTTTTTGTACAGATTTGTAGGCTTTTGACCCCCAAATTCGACCCACGGTTTTTGAGAAAGATATTTTCGCCCGTTGAGCAGTCAACCATTCAACAGCAGTTTTGGTACATCACTTTTTGGTTATTTCAGCCTAGTTGTACAGTTTTCTAGGAATCGCTGGCAACCCCAAATCTGGATTTTCGCCCATTAAAACAGTCTTAAACGTCACAAAGCAACATTCTATACCAGCTTCTGTGAATCATCAGTTTTTGTTACTTTACCCTTTTTTTTTTAGATATTTTTGGCACCCTCAACCCACATTTTACCCACGTTCTGTGAAAAAGATATGTTCGGACGTTGAAACTGTCTTTTAAATTGAGTCTAAAAACGCTGCAAAGTCCTTGTCACGTGGGTTTATTATTCTACTGGACACACCTACAGAAATTTTGGCTTTTAATTATTGTTTCTTTCAACTGCAATAATTTAAATAGCTGTTTTTGATGGTTTCCACCAATTTCGGCCCCCAAAAACTATTTTTGACAAATTATCTCTGATCATTGATAGTGCCATTTAATTTCCTTGATTCAACTGTTGATACTAATTCTAGTGTTATACAAATTTATGGTGGTTTCAGATAATTTCCCAGGTTTTTGACTCATAAAAAAAGAATTTTGGGAGCTGAAACTTCGTTATAACCTCAATTTTCTGCTCTTTGGTCAAAATCTACTTCCTATTCGGTATCCTCGCTTTAAAAAAACATAGAAAACGATACCTCACAAACCTCCCTAAACACCTAAACGAAACCTCACTAAAACACTAAAAACCCTACTTTTACATCCATTTTTCACCCATGGTGTTGACGGCCGAATAATCCGATCGGGCTGCCAACAGGGGACACAACTAGGGTCCAAATGAAGCCTGTGTGCGAAAGAACGATTTTTCTTTAGACCGAAAATAAAGGTAGATATGGATGATAAGGCGGACGGACATTGCATTTTCGGAATCTACGCGCCTTCAAACGTAAAAGAAAAAAATGTTGAGGGTGTGTTCCAAGAATTTTTTGCTAAGCGAATACGTAGGTGCATTGTTCACAGAATAATAAGTCAAAACGACACGAGTCTCCCTTCTGTACCAGTTTTGGATAATTTGCATAAATTCCTTTTTCAACAAATTTGAACGATTTTTGACCTAAAAAAAACTGAAATTCGAGTTTCACATCGACGACCATTTGCCGATGATATTGGATCCAAAACTGATTTAAACCGACCCTAGGCACATTCTCCAAGTTTCACTGAAATCGAAATATCTTATCAGGATATTTGACCACAATCAGGCTGTTTTCTGTAATCCCACTTTAAGGTACAATATTAACTAGAGATCTCAGATTTAAACCTGAACCACTGCCCTGGACATATTTCCGCAAGTACAATTCGAATAGGATAACGATTTTTGAAATTTCAGTGGTTGCAGTTATTAAGGTGGCGTTGGATGCTTCGTCACATGCCCCATGATTTACCCAATTTTGGTGATTCGCTTATGTTAGAAAAACATACGGGACAGACGGAAGAGCAGAGAATTAGTTATTAATGCGCCAATCGTCTTCTATGGCATACAACGGAAAAAACATGAAATTTTGTGACTCCAATTAGTGTACAGCGGACGGAATTACGACTAATACATAGGGGATTTGATTAGTACTTATACATAATAGAATATTCTGAACAGTACTCGAGTCAGTTCATTTCGAGTTTCGAGTGTTAGTTGGTTCTACTAGACTGAGTCACTCCCAGCGATTCTGCGGCCTTTCTAGCGTCGGTCTTGTATCGAGTCCGGTCCCTCACGGAGAAAAAAAATTTCCCCAGCCAACGAGAAAAAAAGTCTCCTCCCATCCAGTTTTTTTCCCCGTTTTGAACTCAACATGACTCACGATAATTAATATTGGCGTAAAAACGTGGGAGTAACGTACTATTATGACGGCTCCACATTGAGGGAGGTCATAAACAAGTGTTGAATATGGTACCTTCGGCAGCCCACACATTGTCCTCTCGTATCAGGACTCCCCAATGGATAGGAGTCCAGCTGAGATTAGCAAGCGCGAGTTTTTTTCCAAGTCGTTTTCAGAGTGGGGGAAATATGAGTTGGCTACGAAAAACTGCGAAGTTTTACGCGCCTTTTTTTACGGTCCCTGTGGTGCACTCGGTATTTACAGTTGGTTGAGATCCATTCGTAGATATCTCGACTTTTTCCGAGGTTACTTCGGTAGGCTGCTCGACTGGTCGACGAAGGGCATATAAACATGGAGAAATGTGTCCTTGTTTCAAGAAAGTCCTGACATTCTTCCTTATTCGATGATAACTGAATACTTTCCGGAGCGTTCTATCTACGCTATCTGTGGAATTCCGATTTTCTAAAGTATAAATTCACGCAACACCAGGTTTATTAACTCAAATCGAGCCGTCAAGATGCTGAAATTCAGGGATTCTGATGAACGACCACCTACTCAGGTTGAACATGAAACCTTATGAGTTAACTCGGAATGCTCAATCCGTTTTCCATACACTGGGAATGGGACTGGAGTGTGACTCTCAGATACTTCAAAACACTTCAAATACACTCAAAAACACTGCGTCTTATTGTCTAATGCCCAACTATGTAGTGGGACGAATTGAACAAATTTGGACAATTTGAAACCCGGTCCAGTTTATTCACGGATTCAAACCTTCAGAAACACTGGACTTCAAATTGTCTAACGTTATATTTGACCAACCCAAATTTGAAATGCCGGGAAACAGTCAAGCCCATGCTGAAATTGAAATTATCTACTTGCAACACTCTTCAGTAGATTCAGTGAAACAACAATATTAAATATCCAATTAGAGGGCTCACATCACTTGGCCATACCTCCCCCCCCCCCACCTAAAATAACCTCTTGGTCACATAAATCCCCACCACTCCCTAACATTCAAAAATCATTTGCCAATACAAATTGGACCGTTCCAGGCAATAACGAGCCAAGTCGACTTGGCGGCCAAACTGAGTTAGCTTCAGATTCGGATTCTCGAGATAACTACAGTCGACCATACTGACCAGTCGGATTCATCACCTACAGTTGACCATTTCCCAAAAATCACCGCCGATGTCAGTAAAATCGTCAGAAAACTGTTGTTACACAACTTAAACTTAGTCACTATGTGAACTCTTATTGCAACAATAGCCCAAGTCACACTCAAAACTCAATAATGAAAATTAGTTTTGCAACAGCATCTCAAGTCGGACAGATTATGACAAACGGTGAAGTGCGTTATTCAATAACCATCGAAGTCAGCTTGGTCTAATTCGTGTTTGCAATAAGCGCCTATGATCATTTAGGTTATTACTTCAACCCCACCCTCAACTGCTAACGTCATTGCAATAATACGTTGTCTTCATCTGGCTCTTTATTAATTTATTTAATCGGGTGTATCGACATTTACAATAAACCACTTACCCCATTAAGTTCTTCCCCTTTTCATCAATCATTTTATTTTCATTCAATTCTCGTTTTTCTAAATGATTTTTTTTTTCAATTGCCTGGTAGGAAATAATGATAAAACAGTACCTAGTTGATTATAAATTTAATTATATGCAGTAGGAACATAACAGAACTTATCAGTGAAAAATTACTACTGTATAGGCCCTAACGCCTAATCACTAACAAGTGGTTTATGGGGGGGATGGTTTATTTTCCCTTTCTGCGTTTTTGATAATCAACTCTGCACCACGTGGCACGTTATTGCATATTAACACGCTCCAATTATCAGTGTTGTTCAAATTCGTTAAACACACTTTTGTAGTGAGATTTCTTTGACGTTTTTGTATCAACTAAATCAAGAGAGCTCGAATAAAAGCTCTGTGCCTAAATGAGGGGAGATGCAGTCCAGATGAGACATATGCGGGGGTGTGTAGTGCTGCTATCAACTTCATCTGGCGCTCTCGACTAATCCGTTTTAACTAACACTCGCTGTTGTCTAATTGGAGACCTAGTTAGAAAATAGGTTAGCTACGGAAGTGTGGTGGTACCATTGCACAACGCATACCTAATGTAACAATTCAGTTGATGAGAATGGTTAGTGGTCCACAGCTTAGTATGTAATTACGAACAATGCACTAAACCCCGACCCTAATTCATAGAAATAAATAGGGTTTTGATGTTGGTTCGCGTGATATAGTGACAAGGAGAGGGGTCGCCTTCAAGCTTGATAATTGCGGGTGTACGGTGGCTTGAAACAGCGGAGAAGGGGTTTGAAGCCAAGCCCTCTACATTAACAATGGTTAATGTCCAGTAAAGCTCATTTGCGTGACGCGTTGGCGTCACATTACCGACCGCACCTCACCCTTCTGCCTTCGCGTGCTGGATATACAACCCTGACAGCAAATCATTGTCACTAAACCCGCTCCCGCTTTTCATCTCCTGGTCCAGAGGGTGCTCCCTGGCGAGAGCAACACAGTAAACCGCAAACCGCGTGACGGACGGGGTTTAGGTGAAAGGACGGCTCTCTCGCTTCGTCATAATCATCTCGTCGTCCCTCTGCTCTTCTGCAAAGGCCACCAGAATGCTCACCTGTGAATTGAGCCCCAAACCTTCGAGTACCTCAGAAGGGCTGCGTTTCCACAATTTTGGCCTCCAAAAACTCGAATTAGACTCCTATTATTGACAAATTATCTTTCATAATGACAGTGCCATTTAATTGTCTTGATTCACCGGTTAATACTACTTCTACTGTTATTATACAAATTTATGGTAATTTCAGACGATTTCCCAGGTTTTTGGCTAATACAAAATGAATTTGGGCGCTGAAAATTCGTTAGAACCTCAGTTTTCCGCTCTCTGGTCAAAATCGACTTCATACTCGGTCTCCTCACCCTAGAAAAACAAGGAAAACGATAACTCACAAGCTCACGTTACTAAAACACCAAAAAAACCTATTTTTACACCCGTTTTTCGCCCGTAACATCCTTGTGAATATTCCGACCGGGTTGCAAAGTTTTGGACAAAACTAGGACCCAAATGGATCCTGTGTGCGAAAGAACGAATTTTTTAGACCGAAAATAAAGGTAGATAGATATGGACGAAAAGGTGTGCGGCGGACGGACATTGAATTTTTGGAACCTACGCACCTTGAAACGTGAAAGAAAAATTGTTGAGGGGGTGTTCAGAAAAATTTTTGCTGAGCGAATACATACCTCAGGAGAATAATAAACCAAAAAGCCAAACCTTGATCCCAAAGTTCAATCTTCTTCTTGAGCCACAAGTGCAATAAGGATGTATGAGACTAGACTGTAGCATTACCACTGTACAAAAAAATTATACAGCAAATTCTGACGGTCCAACGTGTTGTACCTCTAAATTTCAACTCTGAATGCTCATTCCTTAGGCCGTTTTCCGCGTTAAAAAAACCGTACAGTAAATTCTGATGGTCCAACGTATCGCACATCTAAATTTCAACTCTTGTCACCCATTCCGAGTGACGTTTTCCGCGTTACAAAAACTGGTCATCAGAACTCTGATGGTCCTCTGAGGTGGTCCTCTAAATTTCAACTTTGAACGCCCATTCCGTTGGCCGCTTTCCGCGTTAAAATAACTACAGCAAATTCCGATTGTACAACGAGTCGGTCCTCTAAATTTCAACTCTGAATGCCCATTCCGTAGGCCGTTTTCCGCGTTACGAACACCTCACAGCAAAATCCTGATGGTCCAACGAGTATGTCCTCTAAATAGGCTGTTTCCGCGTTAAAAAAAAACCGTACAGTAAATTCCGATGGTCCGTACAGTAAATTTCAACTCTTGTCACCCATTCCGAGTGTCGCTTTCCGCGTTACAAAAGCTGAACAGCAAAATTCTGATGGTCCTCTGAGTTGGTCCTCTAAATCTCAACTCTTGCAGCCCATTCCGGCGGTAGTTTTCCACGTTTCCTACCTGTTACAACAAACAACAGTGGCAACAGCCTCCACTTTTCGTTGATATTTTCCTATGGACTAAGTATTTTTTGAAAAATTGGTGATGACACAGTGGTTTTTGGAACGATACCTCCCTCTCTACATCGTAAATATTGCGTTTTAGAAAGCACAGCAACTTCCAGCTTCATTTAGAGGGGGGGGGGAGGGGAATTACGGGTGCTTGAAAAAAATCACTTCATCATTCGGTTCCACACACTTGATTTAGCAAAAATCGTAGGCAGCTATTTCGAATGTTTCAAATATTTGACCAGTGTAAGTGGCGTTCCTCTCTGGGCGACTCGTGTGTTCATGCATATCCAAAATATATGAGGTACACAAAATGAAACACACTACGTACTGCATAGCTGTAACACGCAGTCTAGAATTTGGGCTCAAAATGCATAGTGTGTGTTCTTTGCTAGGTACTTTAAACGCACTCGAACATCTCAAAACTACACAGAGTGGCCTCTACACAGAGAGCATAAATACATTAAGCACTCTACATAGAGTGGGAACTACACAGAGTGGCCTCTGCTAATACAGCGTGGCGGCATAAATAAGTAACAATATCACTCTGTGGATCCAATATGTATTTTGGAACTTAGGGTAACTCATAAAAACTGCCGTCAGTACATGGTGTCGAAGAGAGATAACCACAAACTTCAGGAATCCATATTTCATTATTCACATCCATCTTACTCAACTTTCTAAAAATCCCCTTATTTCAAGAAAATTTGTTCGCTTCTGAGATATATCTAAGTATTTAGGACAACGGCATGTTTCAGATACTATCTGCTCGTACAAAGTATTATGAGTGAACATTATCATGATCAGAACAATGGTCCTTGTATAGTGCGAATATTGAGTTCAACAAACTGAAGTCTTGATGAACCAATTATAAGGCTGAATGTACTATGTATGGAATGACGATTAAAGTTGGACGAAACTCGTTTGGAAGTTGTATACGGAACGGTTAGGACGGTTGGGCCCTTTGTTGACACCGGATTGTCATAAAGTGGGGCAGAAGGCGGAGGGAAACAAGATACGATAATCTAAGGTCTCGGTAAATTCAGGATTATTGCGCAAACTGAGGACCTAGGCCCGTAACTCCCTTGGGGCGAGGGGGACCTGCTGGGGGGACATCTTGGTCAACAAGAGCAAGATAGAGAGGCCTCCCCGGAACCAGGCTTAAGCCCGAACAGTTTGCCTTTCCGATTTGTCCCAACTATAAATTAATGCGACATTTATGGTTTGGATTAAGACCTTGTGCGTTAAGGGAATGGGTTTTCGAGGTTTAGATCAAACAGCGAGAAATCCGTTTCTAGCTACACTCACCCTCCAGTTCCCTAGCTCTTTATCCGTAACCAGTCCGCCCCGCTAGGACTGGGAAAACCGCACTGGGTGAACCAACCTATCCGTTCAACCTCGCAAACGCTCAACCCATATTAACATATGCCTAATTCCATCGTCTTAAACTCCTTGAGACCCTTATTTATGATTTGAAATGCGATTGTACAAATTTATGACGCTTCCCTCTTCGGCGCCATCCCGCAGTTGGCCTTCCTCTCTCGCACTCGCTCTCCTAAGGGTTTTCCTCTAATTAAATCCCTCTTCCTGAACAAACAGGGCTAACAGTGTCCAAGCGTTGAACTGAGAAAATACATTTCATTTTACCGACTTACGTGATATTTCCCTTTATCCTTCGTTAATTAACATTAATATTAATCTATTGTCCCATCACATCACACGCTGACACGTTAATAAGCCGAGCTAACGCTTGCATTCTACGACGGCTACCTACTGTATAGTACGATGTTCCGTGTCGCAAGATTTTCCTCATTATACCACTTGCCGTTAGAATGTTAACAATCATAACAACTACGGTGTTTGGTCGTCCTTGACTTTTCGGTCCATACTAATCCCCTAGGAAAACGACACTGCGTCGCTTCCCAGTTCCTGGTCATCATCGCCTCCTTACGCACTTACATTCAGATCAATTCAATTTTCCATATACGAAGAGACCTGGAACCCGGGAAGTGCATCTCACTTCGCATAAAATTGGTAGTATAGTAGGCAACAATATTAGTACAAAATAATACAACAGGTAATATTCAATAATATCTGGTAACTGACAGGGTAGATTGTATTTAATTAGGTGGGTACGTTAATTCAGAAATTCGTTTTTTAGGTCATGTTGCGTAAACGAAACATCTTGTTACACGTGATACTAGCATTTTCATTTTGTATCAATCGTTCTCTCATAAAGCAGCACAGCCTATTAAGAACTTAGTGCTTTCTCTTCTAACCTTGCGACATATACTTACATATATTACATAATACCTACATATATATGCAGACAAGTTTTATTAAAACCTAGGGATGGATTCAGAATTCAGTACATTTTTCAAAAAGCCTAAAAATTACAAGTTAAATGGAGAGAATGTCGTAAAAATAGCTTAGACATTTCGTCAACTTCGAAACTGCAGCGTGAAGGTCGAACTTCACAAAAAATTGTGGGTACCTAATTTTGGAAACCAAGATCAGGAAACCAAACTGAATAAATATAAATATCAATTTAAAAATATTAATAAATCTCAATGCCTTGGGTACCTACTCATCAGCAGTAATTAAATGAATTGTAATTGTTTTCTTGTGCAATCCAATGGTCGGCACGAAGGAACCGATTGGAGATAATCATTGTTATTCTAACTTGAACGAATGAAACTCATAAAAATCCAACCAGCAGCGGTGAGAAATTTAGAAAACCCAAGAGCTGGAGTTAAACCCGGTCAACATGAAAGAGGGAAATATAGCCGGGCCCCTTTTTCCTTTTATTGAACTGTTATTGCTGTGATGGAAAGAGAAAGGAATGGGATCCGTAAGCCCCTCGATAATTTAGGCAATTTATAGTTAACTGTATGAACCATCGAATCCTGAATGACAACGATTTTGCTCTAGTGCCATCAAGGTCTTCTCTGTTGGGCGTTCGATACTGTTTTCTTCGACAGAAAGCTGAGAGATAAAATTATAAAAATTGTTTTCTTCGACGGAAAGCTGAGAGATAAAATGGTAAAACTTCGAACTACGAGAAGAATAGTGTCCGGGTGTCAATAGTCGTAGCATCAAAATAGGAATCGCCTACCTTTATAAAAACTGAAGAAACCCTCTAAACGTTACATTTTAAATAAATACTCCATAAACATGAAGTACCTGGGGATTAATAAATATCGTTCATATTCTAACTATACATATAGCTGTGTCGGCAAGGCCTCAGCTGGTTAAGTAGGCATTTTGAGTTCGGCCGATGTTCATCAATGTACGGACATTAGAATATTAGGACTGCACAAACTCGATTTACGATGAAACATGAGCCTTCCGATCACTCCAGGCCCCGTTGAAATGAATCCAACCAAGCAAATGTATCTGAAGGTCTATAGATTTTCTTAAATCTACAAACTTTTATCAATTACGTCCTATTCTTCTTCGAGCACCATTTTTAAGTTAGCGCCGTCTTTATGGCCGTTTGGAATCGCCTAAATGCAAAAGTTATGACACGTATGGCTCGGTGCAACAAAGTCGAAAGGATGGGTAGGTAATATCCCTCCATCTTATTCACACTCAGTGTCCAGTGCAGATCAAATTGGTGTGAAACGCGAAGTGGGGTAATCAGTAGCTGGTATGCCAGAATGAACCAGGACGGCTGTCCATTTTGAACGGCTGTGTTTTGCAGGATGAACAAAAACTAACACCCAGATTTTCAATAAATGTTTCTTCCCACTTCTCTCCCAGGTTTGGCTAACAATTTGTGGTTTGAATACCAAAAATGAGGACTTTTTAAAAATACTAAGGAACTTTTAAAAAAAATTATTACCATACGTTTGTATGATACCTAACTACTGTTTATGTTTCTGAGAGGCGTCCCAAAAGTCATCGAATGCTCTCCTTTGCACAGTGATCCAGAGCTATTTTCCAGTTTCATATCCCTCAAGCTTTCTGGGTGTGAGTGCCCACTACCAACAAACAAAAAACTTCAACATTTTTAAATAAGTTTTCCACTTTTAGTTAGGTATATCAGCGCTAAGTTCCTCTCTTCTCCCGTCTTCTCTTGCTGACGCTTAGCATACTTTTGACCGCATGCGCAGTTTGTTGTCGCTCTACCTGCGACCTATGAATAACCTTTGCTAGGGCGATCAACATTTTCCTCGATAACGAGACTGTTCTCTTTTCAAATATCTTCGGCTCAGATAGACGGTCGAGAATCATCTAGAAATTTCTACTAGCGATAAGTAATTCGGTTTGGAATTTAGCGTTTATACTGAGAAAAAACCGCTTTGCAGTGACTTTAAGAGGTCTATACGGTAAATCATCATGGAAAGATAAGAGTACCTAAATCAATGTCGCCCAACTTCCTTATCCTTCCTCTCCAAAGCTCATAAGTGAAACATATGTGGGATACATTTTAAAGCTATTAGAAGACCAGCACGTTTCTGACAGTTTCCAAAAAGCCCTTTTAGGTCTGAAAAGGTTTTTATTCTCAAACACCGAGACAGAAATAAAAAAAAGAAACTTGTTATGAATTATAATCAAGAGAGGCGAAAGAGTAGGAAACGTGAAGGTGAGAACTCAAGGGTGAAATTCTAAAATAAAAGTCCTCAACCTTTTTCGCCCTTCCAACTTTGAACGTAGATTTTAGAGGGGAGGTGTGACTCGCGGGAGGCGCTCAACTAATGCACGTAGACATTTTTTTTTCAAATTTTTTTTCTTTTTGTTTCAACCCACACCTCCAGCATAGTGAACAGAGCGAACGCGAGAGGGAAACACTTGGCCTATAACTTCCAACTCGTCTAATTCCAACTTGGAAAAAAGCTTTGAGTAGGGAATTGTGCCGAGCGAAATCTGAATCCAACCCGCCACAGCGACAAAGTGAAATCTTCATTTCATGGATATCAATTAGGTGTTCGTTACCAAGTCCAACACTTGAGGATAAAATTTCAAGAGGTGGTGGACTAAGAAAAATTTGAAGCTTTCCAGGTAGTTTAAAGATTGGAAACGAGTTTTTGACATTCGCTACACAAATACATGGTTGTTCAACTGTGACATGGAACGGATTGACGTGTATGATATGGATCACACCATGTTTAAAGCAAGTATTATTTGAAATTCTATCTACCACATTTATAATGTAAAACAAACTTCTCATTGAGTAATCTCGGCATTGTCCTACCGACCTATCTGTACCACAAAGGTTGGAGTGGTTTCGTCATTATTATTTGAATTGAAATAATGAAATACACTGAAATAATGGAATGTTTAATGCACCAAATATGTTCAAGCCTAACTTCTGCCACTTCCAACATGCTGAGTGTTACCCTCACATAATATTTTGACTAAAATCCTCCCAAAATTGTATGAAATTTTTCTGAATCAAGATTTTCATTACAAACGAAAGTAGCAGTCGCATTTTGATGAAATTCATATTAAGATAATCCGATTGACCACCTTACATAATCGCTGTGAATTTGTATGAATATGATGAAGTAAAGGTATTCGTAACAAGTATCATGTCTGTGCGTGAAGAACCGCAGGTTCGCATTATCGCCACACCGCCCTAGGTTGAAGCGAGGAGCGTTGGGTTTCGAACCGACGACTCTAACCACCAAGTGAGTGGTCGGCCACGGGCTCACCCCTCTCTCAGAAACAGTCATAGCTCATGAGCAATATTGCAGATAAGGGCTACAGTATGCTGCTCAGCATACCTAGCGATGGTCGAGAATCACTGCTCTAGGGCATTTTATAAGGTTGCAAGTAACGAAAGAATATGTACTTAATGTTGATGGTTTTATATCAGAAGATGTTGGCAAAAGTAGCAGGAAAATTTCTTGTTTAAGGACGTTTAGAAAACGTAAGCTCCGTTCGCTCTCAGGGGAAGTGACATTCGGTAATACAAAACTGAGCCCGTCAAATAAACTAGCTGTGTTGATGATTCGTACTTGTACCAGGTGATGATAAGAAACTGTGATGAGAGTGTGGGAGGGAGGTCTCGGTGTAAGTCCCCACTTAACCAGTCGGGCAACAGTTTCGTGAACTAAGTACAAAGTTGGTCCGCACAAACTCCCCCCTTCGTTTTATCTCTTACCCTCTTCGGAGAATATTATAAACAAAATTTCACCTCCACTCCTTCCTCCTTACACCTGACAAAAATATTATCACCATTAAAGTAAATAATCAGAACTAACGAGGCCTCTTCTTAAGTGGGTCGCAATTTACGAGGAAACTCCACTTAAGTGGAAGATGTAGTCAACTTAAGGTTTCCACTTAACCAGTTCGGAGAGCGCGAGATTTCCATGAAAAAACCTCGTCTCGAGGGAAACGAAGTTTCCAACGCAGCGAACTTATGAGCATGATCTCCAAATTTATCTTACCTGCTCAAGAGAATTACAAAAGTGAGTTGCTGAACGAAACAGAATGCTCGAATCAATCCCCCACTTGTTTGTGTATTTTATTTATTTATTTATTTATTTTTTAAATCAAACAAATGGTACAAAATTTTGATATTTCCCCATTAATTATTAATATGCCTCAATATCCCATTCAACCAAAGCCATCCGAGTAGGTCCAATTTTCGTTTAGACCTCCATCCTACCCCAAATTTCAAGGACCTATATAGTGCAGACCGAGTAATAAGACCTAACCTAACCTACCTAGACCTACCTAGACTAACCTTTGATATAAACATAGAGCCAAACAGAATTGGGTTGATACTGCAATGCACCAGAAACATTTCAATTCGTCAGCGCGACTTTGTGAGCGAACTGCCGAAGAAACGTATGTACTTAAACTGCGCTTCAACATTCAACTTTATTAATTACGAACTTCATCACAAAATGCGATCATCTCCACACAAGCGTTTCTGACATAATGCGTTAATGTTCCAAGGTACCTATATTTTTAATCATTAACCTTCAGCAACCTTCTGATATTCCGTGACCAGCAATAATATTTTTTATGTGCTACACATTGTATCTACTGGAGCACTTGGGTCTTGCTCTAGGTGTTCGCGTGCTTATAGCAAAATGAGCGTTAACAACGCGTTCTGTTATTTATTATTATTATTATTATTTTAATGAAAGCAGACCCTGAATTTTGGCATGAACCGCACTTTCAAGATGAGCAGTTTTTATCCTATGATTTTTCTGTGTCCTACACCAGTGACTTCATTGCCATCCTCCCACCAGGGCGGGATCCCCTTGCCAGGTGTGACGTCACCAGTGCAGGAAACTTCTAAAAACCATAGAATAAGAAAACTACTTACCTTACCCACATTCCCCCGTAACCAGCACCTGTTAACTATTATCAAATTTAGCAGAACGCAGTGTATTTATTACTAAGTGTTTATCGTTGGTGCCGAAATGCTCATGAAGGAATCTACTTTCATTAAAATTTAAAAAAAAATCATACAAGGACATTGTTAGACACATGGTAACCCTCATTGTGCAGAGATTATGCAATAACCCGCACGACATATGGGTCTTGAAGGAATGGTATCCAAATGAGCCGTATCCAAAAAACCTTCCCCGTGGAACCCAGTCAACACACAGATTACAACCTATAGGAACTGAAGAGTAGGTATCATTAAATTTTATCTTACTCTCATTATGAACGGCATTACAACCTATAGGAACTGAAGAGTAGGTATCATTAAATTTTATCTTACTCTCATTATAAACGGCTATCATAACGAAGTATATGCAAAAATTAGTTGGTACCAACATGAAATAAATAAAGTCCACATAATATGAGCACAAACTAAAAACAAATAAATCGTGTAAACATCGAAGTCATTTACCGGGAGGGGTTGCTAAAAACTGTTGATTCCGGCCAGGATCGAACTGGCGACCTTCTGCGTGTAAAGCAGATGTGATAACCACTACACCACGGAACCCGTTGAATGGATACGTCCAACAAATAATATTCCCGCACAACCCTTCTCAAAAGAAGCAGGAACATTATTTTTCCCGAGACATTGATGGTACAACAAACCGTAAGGTATGTTTAGGTATATGAGGAGGAAACTTCGGCAGATAATAGGATACCTATAATAGGTATACTGAAACAAACATGGTAAGGACTTGAATAAACAGACCTGTAGGTACATAATATTTATACTATATACCTAATTATTACATACAGCGTATGTATTGTAATCAACGCCAGAAAGCGCAAAAAAACAGCTTACACCTTCTTCAATCCAAAACACAATAACAAGATTTTCAGACAATCAACAACGGTATCCAACAAAACATACGAGTAAGTATCGGTTTACCACAATATTATATTATATTATACCTATGTATTAGATTTACCTAGCTACTTGATGGATTTTTAGGCTGGGCCCCTCTGAAGTGCCGAGGCCTTGTGTTTTCATTTTTACACTTTTTAGACAATTTTCATTATTTTTAGGTGGAAAAACAGGATTCCCCATTGTCGACCACAACGAACACGAATCCATCGAAAAAATTTAAAATTTCAGCTCCTTCAGGAAGTTGAGTAGGACGTGCGTGTGTCGCTCTGCGAACCGCCATTATTCACAATACAATGGTAAAAATTTGCTCAGATGTTGAAAGTTGTTCGGGGTTAGGTCCTAGCTGGTCCCACTTGAATTTCGTCGCATTAGGATGAGTAGTAAGCACTGCGCATGCGCAAACGTGAAAAACGTCGAACACATAAAACTCACCACCAAATGGTCCAAATCAGCTCAAATGTTGAAGGTCCGGGAATGCTGAAGGTTCGGGATTAGGTCCTAGTTGGTACCACATTAATTTTGTAGCATTTGTATCAGTATTAGCGACTGGGCATGCGCAAACGTGGAAACCGTTGAATTGTCATAAGCTCACAACCCAGTGGTTGAAACAAACCATATTTCTTTAAAATCTGGTCCAACAGTTTAGAGTTCCATAGTGTATTTAGCTCATTGCCCAAACCTTTTTAATACGGGGAATGTCGCTTCTTATTTCCCCAATGGCCCTAATGAAAATTCTATCTTTCGAATATCCTAGAAAATATCCTACAAAATACTAGGTACCTATTAGGAATATTGACAACTAATTCCACCCATATTACCATGTAGGTAATCCACGGATTACTCTAAACCATACGTTTGACTTTGGGTAGGTAGGGGAAGGGTGGAACTATTCGACTGCCCAACTGAATACCATTTTCAACTATTAATCGTTGTTACGAGTATATAAGTCAATACTGAATACTTTATTGAAGATTTTCATTGCACAACTAAATAAATTAGTACTTGATGAATGTCGATATTTTTTAGTACCTGTATTGTTTTTCTAATTTTAGTAAATATGGTCAAATGCTGCCGGTGCAGATGAGTAGGTACGTGTGACCACGGAGTTTGGTCACCAACCATTTATTTCTGCCTCAGAGTTCACCTAGGCATTGGAAGTGCGACCAGTTGGGCAAAAATTTGATGGTTCAGAATAAACGCCATTAGCGCTCGTGTAAGATCCACAGAAACTGATGGAGTGACAATGAAAGGCCTACGCTTCAGCTAACAGGTTGAGAGCTGAGTAATTTTTGCTGCCTTTCTGCCTGTCGTTTTTGAGCTTACCAAATTCCTCATCAGCTATTACCTACTGGGAAACATTTTCTAGGTGTCAACAACAATATTCTATCCAGAGAATAACCATTTGGACCATGAAATTAAAGTCAAATATACAGGGTGGATGGAGATCAGTGTGAAATTTTTTTTGGGTAAAACTACATCGAATATGGAGTAGAATGCCGCCAGAGGGGGGGTCCTATCTCAGTCCATTGGATAGTTATGATTTTTTTAGTGTTTTCACGGTCAACTCCGACCTCACGTCATGAAATCGAGTTTTCTGGAACACTGAAGCGTCCATTTTAATTTTATCATACATTTTCGGATTCAGCATTAAATTTTCTACAAGATAAACATAATTTCAACCTTATAAAATTTCGATAACTCTGTTCATAATCGCAGTGAAAGAGAAAAATTTAAAAATTTGAAATTTTTCGATAAAATTCGAAACAGAGCCGATGTTCCAAAAATAGGCCAAGAAGTTGTCAAATCTCATAAAAACTTCCTCATTTCATGAGCTTTCCAACGGTATACTCAATTTCAGGATTACGACAAAAAACCAAGGTGGGGGCGTCAATCTTGGTAGGGAAGGGGGTGCAAGGAGTTAACTCACGTCCTCATTTCTTTCTGTTTCTTTATTCTTATTTTCTGTTAAAAAACCTGCAAATTACAAAAAAAAATGAATTTAGGTTAACATTTGTTCGAACTGACGTCCCCTGTTACGAATACACAACCTAGCTCGTTTTCGAATAGCTCCCACAGTAACTGAGAGTGTTAACTTCTCCTGAAGTTTTTGAGCTGCTTCTACAATTTTTCCCCTCAACTCTTCTTCGGTGTTCACCTGCGCTTTGTAGACTTCTTGTTTCAAAAATCCCCAAACGAAGAAGTCCAAGGGGTTGAGATCAGGGGACCTCGGCGGCCACGCATTGGTACCACCTCGCCCTATCCATGTGGAAAACCGTTCTGATAGCCAGCCAGAGAGGGACATTGTGGAATACCACGCTCTCAGAAATATTCTGTGGACGGACGAGTCTCTTTTTACTAGAGAGGGGGTATTCAACACCCATAATATGCATGTTTGGTCTTCACAAAATCCACATGCATCTAGGGAATCCTTATTTCAACGACGTTTCTCTGTTAACGTGTGGGCTGCTGTAGTCGGGAATAAACTGATTGGACCTCATTTTCTCCCACGAAATTTGAATGGAGTGACTTATTTGGAGTTCCTCCAAAACGGTTTACCGATCCTGTTGCAAGATTTTCAACCTCAAAAACTTTCAACAATTGATTTACCAACAAGATGGGGGCCCCACCGCATTATTCTACGGCAGTGAGAACATGGCTATCAGAACGGTTTTCCACATGGATAGGGCGAGGTGGTACCAATGCGTGGCCGCCGAGGTCCCCTGATCTCAACCCCTTGGACTTCTTCGTTTGGGGATTTTTGAAACAAGAAGTCTACAAAGCGCAGGTGAACACCGAAGAAGAGTTGAGGGGAAAAATTGTAGCAGCAGCTCAAAAACTTCAGGAGAAGTTAACACTCTCAGTTACCGTGGGAGCTATTCGAAAACGAGCTAGGTTGTGCATTCGTAACAGGGGACGTCAGTTCGAACAAATGTTAACCTAAATTCATTTTTTTTTTGTAATTTGCAGGTTTTTTAACAGAAAATAAGAATAAAGAAACAGAAAGAAATGAGGACGTGAGTTAACTCCTTGCACCCCCTTCCCTACCAAGATTGACGCCCCCACCTTGGTTTTTTGTATTTGAAACTTAATTTCTTAATTTCTCCAAGCTCATGAAATGAGGAAGTTTTTGTGAGATTTGACAACTTCTTGGCCTATTTTTGGAACATCGGCTCTGTTTCGAATTTTATCGAAAAATTTCAAATTTTTAAATTTTTCTCTTTCACTGCGATTATGAACAGAGTTATCGAAATTTTATAAGGTTGAAATTATGTTTATCTTATAGAAAATTTAATGCTGAATCCGAAAATGTATGATAAAATTAAAATGGACGCTTCAGTGTTCCAGAAAACTCGATTTCATGACGTGAGGTCGGAGTTGACCGTGAAAACACTAAAAAAATCATAACTATCCAATGGACTGAGATAGGACCCCCACTCTGGCGGCATTCTACTCCATTTTCGATGTAGTTTTACCCAAAAAAAAATTTCACACTGATCCCCATCCACCCTGTATATTGACTTACATATTGGAGGTCCGAAGGTGCATGGAATTCAGCTTTTAAAACTACCATTTCTATTGCCATCCATAAACTCACCTCCCGCCCGAACTTCTGCTTCAGTGTAATTCGAAGCAAAAGAGGGAGTGAGAAGTTGATATAGCAGACCCCATCGAGATCTCTCAGACCGCAAACCGAGCGCTTCCTTGCAAAAGTAAAGCGACAGTCATAATTTGAAGAAGTGAAACAATAAAACTTAAAACGGAAAAGGCCTTTTCTAGGGGGAAGAGAGGGGGAAGCCCCTTCTGGGACCTATTAAAGAATACACCTCCCCGTCCTGTGTGAAAAACTGCAATGGAAACAGGGAACCAACTCCGGGAGCAATTTCTACTGTATTTACGGTAGACGTACCTTCCCTCTTGATCACATTTTACATAACAGAATTATAACCTTCCGCATAAAGTGGAAAGGAAAAAGGCAATCGTCCGGAAAACCCTTTCATATTGCAAAGTGAAGTTGAATTGCGCCAAGTTTTTGTTCGGAGACACTCTTCCCCTGGTTAACTATTTATGTCCTTTGTTAAAGCCATAACCTCGTGCCGAATTCATTACGATTTAATGTGGCTTTACCACCGTTTTAGTTTCCCCCTGTTCCTGCTGGGTTCATTAGTTATGGCACTTTTGCTTTAGATCTTTTGGCTCAAAGTTTGTACCCCTGTGGTTCAAAGCGGTATGATTCACACTGAGGACTTTTCCATGTTATATTCGGCAAAAACGTATAAATTCATAAAACAAGCGGTAAAGAGCCTTACACGTTGGAGAAAGGAGTGTTTTTACTATTGATTGGGTTTGAATTTATAGTTGCGCTGTAAACTTCCCCACAGTCCACACTATAATAGAATCTCAATGCTGTCTGTACAGTGATAAGAATCATAAAAAAATTACATGATTCTTTTCAGTTTTATGCGATTTAGTTTTTTTTGCTTGCTTGTTAGGGCGATCAATAGATTTTTTTAGTTTTGAAAAGTTTATGAATTATTTTATAGGTACTTTAAGTGGGTTTTTCGAAGTAGGTTTTTTTCAACTAAATTTTTTATTACCTACTTACCTACACTTTTCTATGGCAACGCCAATAGTGACCCATTACTAGCTCAGTAATATACCTCATGCTATCAAGTACTGACACCATCATTACTGGGGCATCCACAGTCTTTTGCAGGCTGTTTTCTGTCGTTACATCGTGCAATGTCTGTCAAACCACTAGAAACACAGTAGTATAACTGACCTAGTACACGCCAACACTATTTTTTTAACTTGAAAAACTAGAATGAGACCCCTGGGGGATGATACTCTTTCACTTCAAAAAAGATACACCGAAATCGGTCCAGTAGTTTCGGAATAATCGCTGAAGGAACATTTAAAAAAATTAAAATTAAAATAAGAGCATAGAAACAGGTCGAATTGGGAACCTTCCCCTTTTCTGAAGTCGGTTAAAAAGAGTGGGAAGGGGAGTGGTTAACTGCAATATGATAACTACACTGAGATGGTCAGATTTGGGGAAGGACTTGAAAGAGAGGAGGGGGATGGGGGTTATTCTGGAATTTTATATATACTGAGGTAGGTACCTACTCGTGCAGTGACAACTAATTAGGGTGAAACCCATATTTTCTCATTCTATAGCAATGGAGCTATGGTGAATTTAGGTTGGTGTAAAATTCACCATGAGAGGTGGAGGTAGTTGGATGTTGGATAGGAGTGAATTTAAAGCTAAAATTGTTGTGTGTTGATTTTTGGTGTGTTTGCGGTTAAGGGCGAACCTCCACCGAGCGTGTGTTGAAAAGGTTAAAAGTGAATTTAAGTTAGAGAATTTGAATGCATGAAGTGCGTGGAATTTGGTTGTGTGTGTGTGTGTGTGTGCGGACCTCCACCGAGCGTGTGATAAATTTTGTCAGGTTGGTTAAGGGCGAGACCTCCACCATACCTGACTAAATTTATGTGTGTGTTTGAATTTAAGTGAGTGTGTGTGCGGTTAAGGGCGGACCTCCACCGAGCGTGTAGTGTGTTTCATCAGGGTTGGTTAAGGGCGAGACCTCCACCTAACTCTGATGAAATGGGTGAGTGTGAATTTACTGTGTGTGTGAATTTACCAGGAGAGCATTTGAGAAGTGAATTTTAAGAGAGGAGGTTTGAGGAGAGAGAGAGAGTAGCCAGCAGCTAGAGGAGACGTAGAATGGCGAAAATGGCGCAGGATTCGGGGTTATATAGACCCTGAAGTCCCCACCCTGGTGGTGGGGTTTCAGGTTGAGTCCCGGATCCTGCGTCGGTTGCCCCACTCTTACCGTTTATTGCCAGAGCCTTATTTTCACAGGTTGTTTTTGGCGAGAACTTAATTCTAGAGAGTTGGAGTTCCGGGAGGGACTCACGAAAGAGTCCCCCCAGTTTGAGCGAAAAAAAAAACAAAATTGTATGAGCTGAGGGCGCAGAGCAGGAGCGTAGCGTGCCTCTGGTGACGGGGGTACCGCAATGAATTACACCCCCCCCCCCCCCCCACCAACATTCACACTTCCTCACACACTCTAAAAATGTAAATGTGAAGCAGTTCTTAGCAAGCTCAAAGGAATTTTATGATATTATTGATCTTCCAAATTCATTAGAAATAATTCATAACATTCCCTTGCAAACAAAATAAAAGGTTTTTCGAACTACAGCCTGATAACCATTGGTACCTATTGTATGTTTCAACAGTGAAATGCCGAGTGTACTCACGGTTACGTTCCTTCACAACTCTCTTGAAATCAGGCATCAGAAGATGATGTCGTTCTTTTCGCTAAAACTACGAGAACTAAACGAACGCCGAACCACGGAACAATTAACGCAACAACTATCCATTTTAGGAGGAGACTAGGACACTAGGAAAGATTCGAATTCAAACAACTAAACCTGAAATTAGGAACAATTATTGTGAAAACTACAAGTAATAAAATTATGAGAAAACAGGCCGTCGTAAGAATAGCTTCCGAAAAGCAAAATGGATGACAGTGACACTAGAAGTTGTCAAAGTTTTTTTCTCGAGTTTTTAATTGATAGCTACAATCGATCCATACGCCAGTATCCCTCCTCACCAAGATTGGATACGCTGGATATTTGCGCTATCCCAACTTACTAACACAGTCTCCTGAAGATGTGTAAGACACTCACTCACACACGCAAACACACTCACACAGACGATGTAGAGACACACACACATCGGATTCTGGGCCTCCGCAGGACTGGTAGCGGTACCCCAGCGACCTTGAGATTTCAAATATTCGAAACCTGCCGAAAACCATATGATTCTAATCGACTAATCGATACTTGGCTGTTTTTCGTCCATGAATGGCAGACATGGAGGTTGGAGGATAGTTCATGGAGGGAGAGTCATGGAGGATGGAGTTATGAGTGGACAATTCAAATTGCTACCTACCTACGGAATGTAATTTTTTATTTTTCGAGTAGGGTAGCGCCGGTACCCCCGGTACCCCTGACGCTACGCGCCTGGCGCAGAGTGACATGGGCTGAAGGCAGTGAGAACAGTAGTGGGGCTGAAGGCGCAGGTTTACAAGTGCTGAGGGCGGAGGTGAACAATGGTGTGGCTGAAGGCGATGATGTATGGGCAGACAAGGAGAGTACAGGCGCTGAGGGCGGCGGCAAACAATGTGAAGGCTGAAGGCGACTTAAGACTAGAAGTGCTTACGTGCTAGGATACAAGTTGTATGATGAGATATGTACAGGTTGTGAGGTTATTGCTAAGGTGGGTGAGGAGGTATTTACAGTGGGTTACGTACAGAGCGTGAATGATAGGATGTGTGATGCTAACATGAGGTATATACAGTGGGTTACGTACAGAGCATGAATGATAGGATGTGTGATGCTAACATGAGGTATATACAGTGGGTTACGTACAGAGCATGAATGATAGGATGTGTGATGCTAACATGAGGTATATACAGTGGGTTACGTACAGAGCATGAATGATAGGATGTGTGATGCTAACATGAGGTATATACAGTGGGTTACGTACAGAGCATGAATGCTAGGATGTGTGATGCTAACATGAGGGTCAGGTGTAACAGGTACGCTGCCACGAGCGAATTTGGGTATGGTTGGTGGAGATAGTAGAGGGAGGTGCAATGGAGCGGTGCGATATGAACATATAAGTAGGCGTAAGGCGGAGAGAGGTAGGTGAGAGTCATGAGTATTGACATTATTGACAAATGTATGTGGCCTATGTTTAGTTGTGTCCGCATTTGACAGGTTGCGTATATAACGGCTGATAGAATGAAGGTGTATGGGGTAGGGAGGTTGGGAATGGGGATGCCGCGCAGAATGTGAGGGAGGAGTGGTAGATGTAGGACAAGTAGAGGAAGAGAATTGTGAGGAAAGTCGAGCGAGCGTGCGAACGAGTGTGGGCGATGATAAGAAAGGGGATGGGGGTGGAGTGATATGTACATTGGGAGGAGAGCATTGAGGAGAGGTGTTGAAGCCTTAGTTTCAATAAATTCAACACGTGGCGCTAGTATCGCACTGCTTCAACCACTAATATCCATGTACCACACCCTGTGCACCTAACTCTATGTTCTTATCTTATCCATGACCGCAATTTTGCGTTGCTTCAAGTGCTAATGTATCTCGTGAATAAATTCGTTCTAATAATTATTTAATACAGTCCATTTATTGCTCTACATATGTACTGCACGTACATAATGGTCCTTCGAGCCGGATAAGTTATCAGTGGTGAGTTAGAAGTCAGTTTAGAAGCTCGGCATCAACAAAAATAGATCGCGACTTCATCTGAAAATTTCAACTCCGACTTCGGCGAAAACATCGTGTTCAAGAATCCAGGAGCGAGGATAATCGTCTTCCGGCCTAATTTGTGATTCTCACGAACTTTATCTTGTGATCTCACTAATATCACGAAATCTCTGATTGAAGTGGTGTCGCCAGAAGTCCTAAGGTACGTTCCCGCATGCATTCTCTTGTGACCATCCGGTAACTACCCAACCTACAACCAATTTTACCGATCCCTTTCCTCAGATTCCTTGTCCCAAATTTCATGTTAGGTTCTACCATTGCAAATAAAGGTGTATTATTTTGTCATTTTTGAAACGTAAGTTTGATTCAAAATGCCGCTCACCAAAGAACAAACCGAATTATTGAAAAAGGCCATCCATAAGCGGGATGTAATTACAAATTCAATTTCTCGATTCGGCAATTTTATAGCCGCTCAGTTAATTAATCCAGACCCACCCGATTTGAGGTTGATTCAGATCAAATTGGAGAAAGTGGAACCCCTATGGGGTCAGTTTGATGAGGCTCAGACGGAGGTGGAGTATTTGAACCCTAAAGAACAGAATGATGAACGGGCGAAATTTGAGGATGACTTCTGTGAATTCGTCAGTAAGGCTAGGGCTCTAATTAAAAACCACGAAGTAGAGTCAATTTCTTCGCACGGCGAGATTAGCATCAAGTTACCAGATCTCAAACTTCCATGTTTTACAGGAAAGTACGAAGAATTTCAATCGTTTAAGGAAGAATTTAAGTCAATTATAGACTCAAGGGACGACTTGGTCCCTGTTCAGAGATTCCGGTACTTGAAGGGATGTCTGAAAGGTGACGCGAGCTCGGTGCTCAAAGGCATGGAAGTGACAAATGACAATTACCAATCGGCATGGGACGCCCTGGATGAGAGGTTTGACAACAAACGACGAGCTGTCGCCTCTCATATCAGGGCTATCGTCGATTGTGAAAGAATTGATAGCCAAGTGTCCGGCAGGCTTCAGAACATGTTAGATAACCTGTCATCTAATCTGCGTTGCTTGACGTCACTGGGGTTGCCTACTGAGCACTGGGACGCTATTTTGATCCATATTTTGGTCAAAAAACTTGACACGCAATCCCGTCAACGGTGGGAACAAAAGGGTAGGAAGTCGGAACTACCCACTCTTGCCCAATTCACAACATTTTTGCAAGAAAGAGTTGACGTTCTGGAAGCTCTTAATGAGGAAAAACCTCAGGCTGTCAAAACCCAGTCAGGCCAAAAATCCAAGGTTTTGAACACACAAAACAGTACCGCTAAAGAAAAAACAACAGGAAACTCTATCAAGTGTAGTTTTTGTCAAAAACCGCACAAAATCTACTTTTGTAGATTATTTAAGGACCTTTCAGTTCTCAATCGAAAACAGGAGGTAGTGAAACTTGGACTTTGCGAAATGTGTCTAATTTCACACACTGATCCTGACAAATGTCCGAAATATACATGTCGCATCTGTTCCAAGCCGCATAACTCCCTCCTACATTCTGATGACGACTCGCAGGGTGATGGTAGTTCTGCTTCAACTTGTGCACTTGCCCCAAACAGATCTAACAAACCTAAAGTTTTATTGTCTACTGCAATTGTTCATGTAAAAAAACCTGATGGAACAATTGTACCATGTCGAATTCTGTTGGACAGTGGCAGTCAATCAAATTTTGTAAGTAGTGCTACCGCTGAATTACTAGGCTTTCCACTTAATTCCACAAACTACTCTATATGTGGAATTGGGGGCGAGGTGGCTGGATCGCTCAAATGCTCAATGAGTTGCTCGATCAAATCGCGGTATGAGCCATTTGAAACAAACCTAGAATTTTTAGTCATTCCCAAAATTACACTCCCTGTACCCGGAAGCCCGATTGACACATCCAAATGGAATATTCCACCCGATTTATTTCTCGCTGACCCTGAGTTTGCCAAACCTCAGAAGGTTGATATGCTAATTGGTGCAGAACTATTTTTCAGCATATTGAAGGGAGAACAAAGGGCGCTCGGAAAAGATATGCCAAGGATGCAACACACAAATTTTGGTTGGGTCATAGGAGGTAAGGTGAAGGGTAACAAGGGAACAGAATCTGTTTCGTTGTTGAGTGTCAATGCATGCGATAGTTCACTTGATGAAAATCTTAGAAGATTCTGGGAAGTAGAAGAAGGATTTCTGCAACCGCGATATTCTCCTGAAGAGAAAGCTTGTGAAAAACTATTCACAGAAACAACCAAACGTGATAAAACTGGTCGTTTCATAGTGCAACTACCTAAAAATGAAAAATTCACCAAACTTGGTGAATCTAGATTTGCTGCTTACAAGCGATTTCTAAATCTGGAAAAAAGACTGGACAAGCACCCCCAGTTGAAAACCTCATATGCAGCATTCATGGATGAATATTCAAAACTGGGTCACATGGAACCTGTTAAAATTGAGGAATCTAACAAGCTAAACTACTACCTGCCTCATCACTGCGTCACCAACGCTGACAGTTCCACGACGAAGCTGAGAGTTGTGTTTGATGGTTCATCCAAAACCTCAAGCGGAATTTCTCTAAATGAAACCCTAATGAATGGTCCAACTATCCAAGAAGATCTAATTTCGATTATAATCAGGTTCAGAAAACACAGGTTTGTGTTAACTGCGGACATTACAAAAATGTATAGACAAATAAGGGTACATGAAGATGACAAACATCTCCAAAGGATCATATGGAGAAAGAACGCAGATCTACCTCTTCAGGAATTTTGCCTAAACACAGTGACTTATGGCACCACCCCTGCCTCGTTTCTTGCCACAAGATGCCTCCAAAGTGCAGCTGAAGAAGCATGCGACAAATTTCCGAACTCTGCTGTTGCAATAAAGCAGGATTTCTTCATGGACGACTACCTTGGAGGACATGATGATTTAGGTACCTTAGAACGAACAAAATACGGTATAATCTCTATTCTTGAGCAAGCTGGCATGGAACTGCATAAATGGTGTTCCAACGAACCTAGGTTGTTAGATAACATCCCAAAGGAAAAACAGGAAGCTAAGTATATCCCAGATGACAAGGATGTAGCTATAAAAACTCTTGGACTATGGTGGAACCCAACGGAAGATCATTTCAAGTTTTCAGTCAGAATTGGTAAATGCAATGATCAGATCACTAAAAGAATGGTTCTTTCCGACACGGCTAGAATATTTGATCCACTGGGCTTGATTGGACCAGTAATTGTAAAAGCAAAAATTTTCCTGCAATCTCTTTGGTCACAAAAGCTGGATTGGGATGAACATCTCAAAGAAGAGGATCAAACTCAATGGAAGCGGTTTAGAGAAAACCTTCAGATGCTCGAATCTCTTCGTATTCCACGCCAAGTCTTGCATAGTGATTATTCTATGTATGAATTACATGGATTTAGCGACTCCTCAGAACAAGCCTATGGAGCTGCTATTTATATTCGCACCATGAAACCTGAAAAAGGCACAAATTATTGCCAATTATTGATTTCCAAATCTCGAGTGGCACCTGTAAAGAAACTGAGTCTACCACGATTAGAATTGTGTGGAGCCTTGCTCTTGTCAAAACTATATGAAAAGGTAAAAAATTCAATCCAGATAGATTTTGCACACACGGTCTTGTGGTCTGATTCAACAATCGTATTAGCATGGATAAACTCTCCATCTGCCAAGTGGAAGACATTTGTCTCAAACAGAGTGGGTGAAATCCATGAGTTGACCACTGGTTGTCAATGGCGACATGTTGGAACACACGATAATCCTTCAGATAAAATTTCAAGGGGATTGGATCCTTCAGAAATCCTCCACGATGATTTGTGGTGGAATGGGCCTACCTGGTTGACTTGCAATAAAGCTGATTGGCCGACCCTACCTCTGTCAATTGAGATAAACGAGGAACGACGTTCCAATGCTCTTATTTCTCGGATAAAACCCCCACTCTTAAACTGGGAAAGGTTTTCCTCATTTTCAAAAATCATCCGAGTGATAATTATCGTCAAACGGTTCATTAAACTTCGACTGAAACTAACAAATCAAGTACCTCGATTGATATCATGCAAGGAATATCGCGATGCTGAAACGGCTTGCATTCGTATGACTCAAATGGAATCCTTCCACGAAGATTTGAAGAATCTTGAACGAAAGGGAGAGGTTAACTGCAAGAGTAGTCTGAGGTGTCTAAATCCATTTATAGATAGAGATGGAATTTTGAGAGTAGGCGGTAGGATTAAAAAATCGCCACTCCCCTACAGCCAGAGGCACCAGATTCTTTTGCCAGGAACTCACCCTGTAACAAAATTATTAATGACTGAAGAACATAAACGACAACTTCATGCTGCACCGCAACTTCTTCTTGCAACTGTTCGTCAACGATTTTGGCCATTGAACGGTAGAAACCTGGCTAGAGGAGTAGCTCAATCCTGTATTTTGTGCTACCGAAACAAACCTAAACCACAGTGTCAGTTGATGGGAGAGTTACCTCAGGAGCGACTCTCTACTACTCGTCCATTTTGGAATACTGGGGTCGATTATTGTGGGCCTTTCAATATTAAGACTAGCAGTCTAAGAAATGCTAAGGCTCTAAAGGCCTATGTTGCAATTTTCGTGTGCTTAGCAGTCAAGGCAATCCACATTGAATTGGTTGGTGATTTATCGGCACAATCATTCATAGCGGCCCTATCACGTTTCGTTGCTCGCCGAGGAAAACCTCGGCTTCTGGTCTCGGACAATGGGACAAATTTCACTGGAGCAAATAGGATACTTCATAAAGAATTCCAAAGGGTAACTCAAGATGAAAGGGTTGCTGCCTATCTGGCTCCTGAAACTATGGAATGGAAATTCATCCCTCCGTACTCTCCTGAATTTGGCGGTCTTTGGGAAAGGGCAGTTCAGTCCTTCAAGTATCACTACAAAAGAATTTGCGGCGACAAAATTTATACCTATGAAGAAACATATACGTATCTAGCAATGGTAGAAAGTTGTTTAAACTCTCGGCCTCCCACAGCCTTAAATTCCGATCCTAACGATTTATCCCCTTTAACTCCCGGTCACTTCCTTATTGGGGACGCATTAAATGCCTTACCGCAGCCAGACCTGCAGGATATACGGCTACCTTCTCTCACTCGATGGCACAGAGTCCAGCAAATGTTTCAGGCATTCTGGTCAAGATTCGCCAAGGAATACATCGTCGATCTTCAAGTAAGAGCTAAAAACTACAAGAAGATGACAAATTTGAAACCTGGACAACTAGTTCTGGTCAAAGGTGAAGACCTACCTCCTCTCAAATGGCCTCTCGGACGAATCGTTGAAACTCATCCTGGTTCTGACGGCCTCACCCGAGTCGTTACGGTCAAGACGACTACAGGAATCTACAAGAGAAATCTTTCCAAGATATGCCCACTGCCTATCCCTGAAGAAGAAGATTCCCAGAAATCCCCTTAAGACTGAAATTAGCTCTAAAACTTTGAAAACCGGTGCATGATTTAAATTTTGTGATGTTTGAAATTTATATTTGTGGTTTAAACTTGTTGAACGTTGTCTGTTCAAGGGAGGCGATATGTTGAAGCCTTAGTTTCAATAAATTCAACACATGGCGCTAGTATCGCACTGCTTCAACCACTAATATCCATGTACCACACCCTGTGCACCTAACTCTATGTTCTTATCTTATCCATGACCGCAATTTTGCGTTGCTTCAAGTGCTAATGTATCTCGTGAATAAATTCGTTCTAATAATTATTTAATACAGTCCATTTATTGCTCTACATATGTACTGCACGTACAAGAGGTGTCACCCTCTAACAGTTTTCACGTTGGTGAAGACTGGTAGAGGGGTCCCTTCACCGTAAAGGTGGCAGTGAAGGGGGTGAGCGGTTCGGAGCCGGTACCCGGGACGTCGCGGAGAGCGGCGGCGACGTCGGGGTCCGGTGAGGGAGACGGAGGTGACGAGGAGCGGTGAGGGGGTTGGATCGGTGGTGGTATGAGGTGTAGCGGGATCGGGGAGGACAGGTGCGGGTTTGCAGTGGACGAGCGGGACTGTGTATGGTTTCCCGTCAATTAACAGGGCGGCAGTGGTGTTTGAGGTACGGATTACGGGAAAGGGACCGGCGTAAAGTGGTTTGAACGTTTTATGCATTCCCGGCTCTTTGAGGTACATGTGTGTTGCCGAATGAAAGCGTTTGGGGTAAGTGGTGTCGGTTTTAGGTGTTGAGGGTTGGGGGGGGGGGGGGGGTCCCTGTTAATTGACGGGTTGGCGGGGGGAAAAACGTCAGCGGGCAGTCGTATCGGGTCTTTAAAGACCCGCTGGGCCGGGCTGACGTCATCAGAGGGGCGCTGGGAGGTTCGGAGGCTGAGAAGGATGTATGGGAGGTGTTTGGTCCGAGGGGGTTGAGGCGGAGGTGGCTATTGCTTGCTTGAGGACCAGGTGCCACCGCTCTATCTTTCCGTTTGATTGAGGGTGGTAAGGGGTGGTGCGGATTTTGGCGATGCCGAGGGAGTGTAGTAGGTCGGTGAAGAGGGCGGATTCGAACTGCCTCCCCTGATCGACCGTGATGTTCCGAGGACAGCCATAGCGGGCGATCCAGTTAGATAGGAACGCGTTCGCGACGGTGTCCGCGGAAATTTGGGCGAGTGGTACACACCCGACCCAATTTGTTCCACGGTCAATCATGGTGAGGCAGTACCGTTTCCCTTCCGAAGGGGGGAGGGGACCTACTATGTCGAGGTGGACGTGCTCCCACGGCAGCGCGTCTTCGATGGGGTGGGGGGAAACGGTGGGTGACGCCGAGACCTTGAATGTTTGGCACTTCTGGCACGCGCGGACCCAATTTCGGATGTCCGTGTTCATGTGCGGCCAGAAGTACCGCAACTTGATAAGGTCTCGGCTGGCGCGGATGCCGGGGTGGTGGAGGGCGTGGTAATGGTCGAACAACTGCCGCCGGAGGTCCGGTGGGACATACGGCCGCGGAGAATCGGCCGTCACGTCGCACCAGAGGTTGTGGGGCGGCAGTTGTTCGAGTTTGTTGGCGGAGAGGAGATTGGCGAGGGTTGGGTCAGAGTTTGGAATTTGGTGGGAGGAAATGACTTGTGGTGAGGGGAAGGGGAGCAGTTCCTCCACTGGCGCCGGTGTGGGGCGGGACAGGGTGTCCGCCACACAGTTCTCCGCCCCCGGCAGATATCGTATATCGGACGTGAATTGTCCGATAAACTCAAGCTGCCGGAGGTGGCGGGGTGAGGCGGTTTTCCTACTTTGGAGGAGGGAATGGGTGAGGGGCTTATGATCCGTTAGGACAGAGAACTGCCTGCCCTCCACGAAGTCACGGAAATGAAGAATGGCTTCGTGGATGGCGAGGAGCTCTCTGTCAAACGTGGAATATTTTTGCTGACGGGGGGATAGGGTCTTGGAAAAAAACCCGAGGGGTTGGGGGCCGGCGCCAGTGTGTTGTTGGAGGACTGCCCCGATGGCCCAATCGGAGGCGTCTGTAGTGATGGAGAGGGGGGCGTGGGGGTCGGGGTGGGCAAGAAGAGCGGCGGCAGACAGGTCCTCCTTGCATTTTTTGAAGGCGGCATTGAGTTGGGGGGTCCACTCGGGTTGGGGGACGGCAGCCACGAGCGGTTTCTGGTGTTGGGCGGCATGTTTAATGTGCCGCCTGTAAAAATTGATCATCCCCAGAAACCGTCGTAGCTCCGTAGCAGTTTGTGGGGGAGGGAAATTCAGCATCCCGTCGACCTTTTCGGGGAGGGGAGTGATGCCGGAGGCGGAAACGAGGTGCCCAAGACAGCGAACAGTAGGTTGGGCGATGGAACATTTGTCCTTATTGATGGTGAGGCCCTCCGCAGCGAAAATAGCCAAGACCTGGCGGAGGTGATCATGGTGCTCCTCCGGGGATCGTGAGGCGATCAAAACGTCGTCAAGAAAACAGAAGACGAATGGGAGACCCCGGAGGATCTGGTCCATGTACCTCTGCCAGGTCTGGGCCGCGTTGCGGAGGCCGAAACCCATTTTGACGTATTCAAATAACCCGAAGGGGGTAATGATCGCTGTCTTGGGGATGTCGGGGGGGTAAATGGGTAAGTGGTGGAATGCGCGGGCGATATCTATTGTCGAGAAAATGGTGGCGCCATGGAGATGGGAGGAAAAGTCGCGGAGGTGGGGGACATTGTATAGGTCTGGAGTGGTGCGGGAATTTAGTCGGCGGTAGTCCCCACAGGGCCGTATCCCCCCGTCGGGTTTAGGTACGAAGTGGAGGGGCGACGCCCATGGGGAGCTTGAGGGGCGGATGATGCTGTCCGCCCCGCGATCGCGATCGTGGGCTTGTTGTAGTTGGAGGGGGTGGAGGCGTCGAGCTTTGGTGGAGAGGGGCGGTCCTGTCGTTTCTATGTGGTGTTGTACGGAGTTGAGGTGGGCTGAAGGCCGGGGCAGGGGTTTGTAGGAGTGGAGGAGTTGGGTGGTACGAGTTGAAGGGGTAAGTGAATTTATAAACCCGTGAAGGAGGGTGTGAGTGGAGGGGTCGAGCAAGCGCGCTTGCTTAACGTCCACCTGGAGACCGAAATACGCGAGGAAATCGGCCCCCAGGATGGGCTTCTCCACGTCCGCCACGGTGAACGTCCATTCATAGGCAAGTTTGCCTAGAACAATTTGAAAGTCGTACGTGCCGTACGAGGGAATGGAGGTTCCGTTGGCGGCGTAGAGAAGCTGACAGTCGCAGCGCGCTTGCCGACGGAGGAGGGAGTTGGGGAAGGTTGACAGGGCCACCCCTGTATCAACGAGGAAGGGGGTTCGCGTTCGCTTGCATCGGACGAAAAGGCGTTGGTGGGAAGGAGCTAGGTGGGGGTAGACAGCGTCTGTGGGTGAGGCGGCGGGAGAGGGTTGAGGGGAGGGAAGGGGGTTGTGAGGGCCGGTAGGTAGGGTGAAGGAGACCTGTTTGCGGAGGGGGGTATGTGTTGGCTGCATTGAAGGGTCGGCTTCAGCGGCGGTTGTAGGTGTGGTGTTGCGGTGGCGGCGGTTGCGGCGCTTGCGTCTGGAAGGTGCGGGGTTGCTTTGCGGGGGAGGTGTCGTGTCGGGTGTAGGTGTTCCCTTTGCAAAGGGTGCGGATGTAGGATGTGCGGAGGTTGCGGCTGCGGCGGGGGTCGCTGCGGCGGTTGCGGAGCCCTGGGTAGGCGTCGTCCGTATCGTGCGGACGGCGTCAGCGGTGGTTGCGGAGGATGCGGCTGCGGCATGTGTGGCGGTTGCGGCTGCGGCAGAGGCCGCTGCGGCGGATGCGGAGTGCGGGGTAGGCGTCATCCGTATCGTGCGGACGGCGTCAGCGTTGGTTGCGGCGGATGCGGCTGCGGCAGCTGCGGCAGGGGCTGCTACGGCGGTTGTGGGGTGCGTAGTAGGCGTCGTTCGTGCTGTGCGGACGGCGTCAGCGTAGGAGAGGATCAGCGGCGGTGGAGCGGGGGCGGCGAGGTGTTGCGGGAGCGTTGCCGGTGTGGGGAGGCGTCGTCCGGTTGGAGCAGACGGCGTCGGCGTACGTCGCGGCGGAGGCGATGTTGGCGGGGGGAAAGGCCGTGCGGCCCCCCCGAGGGTGCGTGGAGGGGGCCCGTCGGATTTACCGACGGGCTGCGCCGTTCCCCGGCGCAGCGTTGAAGGCGCAGGGCGGTTGGCAGTTGCGTGCTTTGGCGCCAAAGTTGACGTGGTAAAAGCAGCGGTTGGGGGGGTCCGCAGGGAGCCACTTTTTCCGAGGTTGTTGTGCAGAGGAGGGGGGTGGTTGGCGCTGCGGCGGTTTGTCGTCTCGACGTTGTGCGGACGAGCGCCCACGTCGGTCGGAGGGGGTCGTCCGATGGCCATCGGCGGAGGAGGAGCGGGCTCGGCGGTCGGATGACACGGGGCGTTTTGTGCGGTCAGATGATGTCGGGCAAGGGGCGGGGTGGCGCACCTCGTTTACCGCTGCGGTGGATGGTATCGGCCAGGCGGAGGAGATCGTCGTCGGCTGCGTCAAGGTGGCTGGCCAGTGCGATTTGGACAGGGGAGAGGAGGGCCTTGAGCCAGAAAGTGCGCGTCACGTCAGACGTCATCACGTCGCGGAGCTGGTGACGCAAGCGACGGAAGAGGTGGGACGGCTTGAGGTCGCCGAGGTGCTGGGGCTGCGAAAGCGCAGCGATGCGGGAGTATTTCGACGGCTGATACAAGGAGGTGAGGCGGCTGCGAAGGACGTCGTAGGGGGCGGTGCAGTCGGGGGCGATGTCGGACGTCTGGAGTAAGATGTCGTAGGGGAGGAGCGAGATGACCCTTGAGTAGCGGACCTTTTGGCTGCGGACAGCGGCGGCGGAGAAGGCTGCGTCGACCTGGAAAAACCATAGGGCTGGGTCCTGCATGTAGAACGGCGGAAGGGTGGAGGGGAGTGCGGACGCAGCGGTCATGACGTCGGCGGGCGGTGTCGCAGCGGACGTGGGGTCGGCGGGCGGTGTCGCAGCGGCCTGCAGGGTGGATTGCGCCGTCAAGAGGGGTGGCGAAGTGACGTCGGGAGACTCCATGATGAGAGGGGGAGAAGGAAGCGGGAACGTCGGTGGTTACCACTATGGTGAATTTAGGTTGGTGTAAAATTCATCATGAGAGGTGGAGGTAGTTGGATGTTGGATAGGAGTGAATTTAAAGCTAAAATTGTTGAGTGTTGATTTTTGGTGTGTTTGCGGTTAAGGGCGAACCTCCACCGAGCGTGTGTTGAAAAGGTTAAAACTGAATTTAAGTTAGAGAATTTGAATGCATGAAGTGCGTGGAATTTGGTTGTGTGTGTGTGTGTGTGCGGTTAAGGGCGGACCTCCACCGAGCGTGTGATAAATTTTGTCAGGTTGGTTAAGGGCGAGACCTCCACCATACCTGACTAAATTTATGTGTGTGTTTGAATTTAAGTGAGTGTGTGTGCGGTTAAGGGCGGACCTCCACCGAGCGTGTAGTGTGTGTCATCCGGATCGGTTAAGGGCGAGACCTCCACCTGATCCTGATGAAATGTGTGTGAATGAATTTAATGGTAAATTGGTGTAGCGAGTGTGTGCGGTTAAGGGCGGACCTCCACCGAGCGTGTAGTGTGTTTCATCAGGGTTGGTTAAGGGCGAGACCTCCATCTAACTCTGATGAAATGGGTGAGTGTGAATTTACTGTGTGTGTGAATTTACTAGGAGAGCATTTGAGAAGTGAATTTTAAGAGAGGAGGTTTGAGGAGAGAGTGAGAGTAGCCAGCAGCTAGAGGAGACGTAGAATGGCGAAAATGGCGCAGGATTCGGGGTTATATAGACCCTGAAGTCCCGGATCCTGCGTCGGTTGCCCCACTCTTACCGTTTATTGCCAGAGCCTTATTTTCACAGGTTGTTTTTGGCGAGAACTTAATTCTAGAGAGTTGGAGTTCCGGGAGGGACTCACGACAGGAGCGTTTACAGTTTTCACGGGAAAACACCAGTTAGAGCGATCATAGTGGTCACAAAATGGAATTATAGTAGTTCAAGACAGTAACTGAAACAGTGAACCAGACATAAGCGACACAGATTCATGTTGAAATGTGATTCTATAAAACTGAATGATGTCAACTATTCCGGCCAATTTTCTGATTGGACGAAAACCTCCTATGGAAAAGAACCCTGGATGGAGGAGGTAAAGCTCCAACTTAAGTCTATCCTATGTTAAACCGATATAGAGGGCAAAGGATATTCATAGCCCTGGGGCCCCGTATCCGGGAAGATAGAACCCAAAGAAAAAACCCAGGATATGGAGGAGGAGGGACGATTCTTGAAGCGGAGAAGAGGGCGGAAAAAGTCAAGAAGTGGGACTTGGGAATTGGACGTATAAGTAAAGGATAGCTCGGTTACTTTGCCAACTAACTCCTTCCTTCCGCGGATTATCCTCGTGTTTATGTTAGGGCCTTTTTCGGAATCAGAGATTGAGTGTCGTATGTCAGTCCCGGCCTTGCCAAGGCCCCTCGAGCTTCGTTTCCAACAACGAGTCTCTTCTTTGGAGAATTCCCTGATTTTCTGCCGTCCTCCGTAGTTTATACAAGTCGACTATGTCATTCAAATCACGAACTACAAACACGGCATTATTCATCTCATTGTGTCCGACACTAAGGAAAATGCTTTTGATCATACATTTGTCATTTTTCGAACAATTTTTAACGTCACCCACTTTTCTACAAACATTATGAGATGCTGCAACAGCTTTTAATTCCATAAATGAACCAAAATTCGAAGTTTCAACTCGGTAATACTCAAGATGGTTTTCACTACCACTGTTCGACACACCAGTTTTCGACACCTCATTTCTTTCAACATTACATTCATTCATGTATATGAAATCATCATTCAGACTTCAACGATCGCTTGCTTCGATCCCGACGACTTAGCTGCACTGTCAAGAGCTGACAACACCGTTCACGACCAGCAAACGCTTCAATCATACATGGCTGATGTTGAGAATTGGTGCCGACAACGGAGGATTGCAATAGATCCGTCCAAATCAGCGATATAACTTCATACTGAAGCGAAATCAAGTCACTCCCACAGTTAATGTTGACAATCATCGGCATAAATGTCGACGAAAAACACCTGGAAGAATCACATCGACGATCTAGTGAAGAGGATTCGAAGCAGGATTCGGAAGCTCTAGACCCAATTTGGCAGGAAGTCACCAGTGACACTCGACGAAACGCCTTATTCATTTGTCACTAGCCAGACCCTTGTAATCATGCCATCAGGTACTGGGCTCTGCAGCCAACACCCACATAGGAAGAATCCAGACGCAACAAAATCGAGTGTTACGACTAATCAGGGACGCCCCTTAGTTTGTCCGTAATTCAACCCTGCACTCCGGCCTACAAAACCCAGCAGTTATCAAGTCCTGAAAACCTCCTACTCCCAACTACACGCCTTCATGACAGACCACCCCAATAATTTACACAACGATCTTCCAAACTGCGTGACCCAGACATCGACTTCGACTCTCGACGACTCAAAGGAAAAGGACCTCAAGACTTTCGCCTTCAAGACAGCCTAGCGTTGTTATGATTTCCGTTAGTTTGTTCTCAATTTGACTACAACTGCTGCAGGACAATCAATGGATTGCACCCTTACGCACAAATTTCACGCTAAATAGGCTTACAAGCCTACTATATCGATCACGATTTCAGTGATGTTATTTATTCAACAATAAAATTGCCTTATCAACAAAAAAACAAACGAAAATTTCAAATTTGATTGTTTTCAGACACCACGAAGTGGTTGCAACAGCATTTACAGCCTCAGCAAAGTATTCATTCGCGAC
Organism: Leptopterna dolabrata; assembly: GCA_954871275.1. Lineage (NCBI taxonomy): Eukaryota > Metazoa > Arthropoda > Insecta > Hemiptera > Miridae > Leptopterna > Leptopterna dolabrata. Next base: position 24,733,233 of record OX940983.1, read on the forward strand.
TGAGCAAATCGGACCTCCGTCCAACGCCTCTCCAACATGGCTGCGTATCTGTCTCGGCCTGTTCCCAACAAGAATGGAAAGGAGAAGCAACTGAGTTAGGCCGAAAGGAAAAATCCCTTTCCGTCCATCCTATCACGGAATATATTGTGTTCCTCATCCTATATTGGACCGTCGAGCGAAAGCTCGGGCAACACTAACACTACTTTCTCGTTTCCTTCCTTCAACAACAGTTCTTACGGCTGATTTATATTGACGGGGTTGGGTCTGTAATAAAGGCCAAAACCGTCCAGAGCCTTTTCTTGTTCCTCGAGTTATGGGCGCCTTTCGGCTCAATCTCATCGCCAACCACCAACGGCTGCCTCGTTTCTTTTCTGCGGGGTTAATCAGCTTCATGTTCATCTTTTCGTTCCCATCTCCTGTCCCCTCCCTTTGGACTCAGCCAATATTATACAATATTATTTTTGCTGAATACCTTTATTAAAAAAATAAAATAAATATTTTTAAAAAACCTCTGCATCTGTGTAGATCTATGCTTACTGAATGTCATACATCAGACAACGTCTGGCGTTAACGGAATGGCAACATTTACAGTGGCTTAATGGTTTAGACACTTTTACGCACTCTCGCCAAGTAGATTAGCAGATAACTGATTAATCCTGACTTAATATTTGATCTACGCATAATTCAACACACCAACCCAACAAGTAACGTCGACTGACCATAGCGACGGCCCTACAGAGACGGATCCTCATATCGACACACCCTATATACACCCCGACATACGTCGATATGTATCCTCATATTTCCGTTCACATTCATTCTCATCATGTTATCAACTGAGTCTTTCATAAAAATGTTAATTATTGTTACCATAAAAAATATAGTCTTCTTCTTTATTTTTATTTATCTTTTAAAATAATTCGTTACAGTTGTCGGTACTTATTATATGTTATCCATCACCTGAACGTTTCCTTCTGTATGTGTAGAGGGGAAAAAAGGAAAAATTGATGTGAATTTTCAATTTCCAATCTAAAAACAATTAGCAAAATCAATGAAATTCTCTTTAGTGGTTGTTAGAAGAAAGGTCGATGTTTCTTATACCGTACCAATCTCTACTTCCTAGAGGTTTACGTATAGCTGAAGTCTCTTAGAAGCAAAGGCTGTTAAAAAAAATAGGTTTAAAAAATAAAATAAAAATTGAAAAAACGGTGTTCTGCTACAATATTTTTCAAACATATGTTTCCAGGACAAAAAAATCGATGGAAAACATCGATACCCATCCCAAGAGAATACGGTCAATTGGGTGGCGAAGCAAAAATACCTCCTGAGTGACAGTTCTACTTATCTTTTAAGGGGAGAACGAGGAAAATGATTTTGACGTTTTGTCTCTCTGGAGGGCATTGATTCTGGCTGATAACTATCAGCCAGAATTTGATGCAAAGTAGAGGTAATGACTACTTTTGTGTGCGAATAACGTATGGAGAAGAAATCTACAAAAATAAAATGCAATAAAAAAATTTTGAAAAACCAGCCGATTAAGCCGATCTGACGCTTATTAGGTTTTTTAAACAAAAAAAAGTAAATGCTACAAGCCAGTTACGCAAAATCCAACCAACCGCCTATTGGTCACTTATTAGGCATATTGCATTTCTACATTTGGCTGAAAATTGAAAAACCAATGTGATTAAGCACCATATATTATCATTACATCACCAACGAGCCATCAACAAAAGAGCTACGCAAACAGACAGGTATTAGGCGACAGCGAAATTCGGAGCAAACAGCCGTACAGGGAAAAAGATCCGCAAAAAAATGTATATTAATCGCCATTTCTGGTGTCACTTATTTTATTGTTGCGTAACATTTCTCGTGATTTATTGCTTAGGAAGGAAACTTTTCTTGGATTCTCCACGAACTATAGATGTACACAGGGATCAAGAGCAAACCCACTTATAGGTACCCGCTGTTACAACTAAGATGTACTATGTTGTTCAAATTTGATTTTTTACTCGATAATGCCATCTGCGCCCTGAACGAATGTTTATAGGTTTCTTGCTATGAGGTAATGCAAAGGTCATCTACATATTTATCTACTTACTCATTTTTGAAACTTGATGAGTGAAAGACGGTCGTACGGGGTATCCTTGGAAAGCGAACAGGAGACTTACCTCTTACCTAAAAGAGAAAAAAGAAAGAAAAATTAGTTTCACGTCCAAAACAACGTGATTTTGGTTTATTATTTTCAATAATGAACCTTTGGAATCGAGCATGAAAAAAAAAATTCTTACCCCCCCTCAAAATTTGATGGTTTACGTTTCAAGGTATGTAGAATCCAAAACTGCAATAAAAATATTTCTGTCTGTCCGCCGTACGCCGTACGCCGTACGGGCCACTTTTCTTAGTTACCATGAAAAAAAATTGATGAAATTCGGGTTATAGGTTCCGTTCGGCGTCTAGTTGGTCCTCGAAGCTCGACGTTACTGTGAGTCATCTCTAAGGGGTTCAAAATAGGGGTTGAAATTTTCAAAACGCCAACAACAATTTTTTTACGTAAATATTTTTACGGTTTTAAATAGTTCTTGAACTTGCGAGTTTTTTAAGACCATCCGGAGCATCGTACGTCCAGCCGTTCGTTCACAGTAAGGCCCCGAAGTTTGCACCGACAGGCATTTTCGACTCCAGTGTGAATGAAATTGTATACAATTCAAACCAAATCTCGTAACCAGAGACGCGCCCACAATAGGAAATTTGGCGGAGATAAAATCATTGGTAGGGATCACCTGATTATATTGGCGGAGTATGAAGTCGAGTTGGTTGTTCTGTGATATTATTTAATTTGAAAAATGATGGCTCTTTTGGAGTTTGTTGGTAGGTAGTGAAACTTGAACAAACGTTGAAGTATTATTGATGGGTAAATTATTACTACGGTAAATCATTACTCAACGGTAAATTATTACACAACGGTTCATTATACCATCTACGTAGAAGGGGCTGGAGTTTGTTGGTAGGTACTTTTGCAACTTTTTTCACTCCTCATCAACAATTTCTTTTCAGAACTTCATTATGTTGTGTGTTTCTTTTTGTTAGGTACTGTTTGTCATCGGCAGAATTATTTTAGCAACATTTAACTCGTGATTTAGGTAGGTACCTAGTAACGAGTACGGGGTTAGGTACTAACCTACGGAGGGTCTGCGATCTACATAATATGTATAGAATAGTACATAATCATATTATATAGACGGGTTATCTATACATAGAGCTGTGATCTGTAACACAAGGGTATTCTATACAAAATAATAAACCGTTGTGCAGGGATTTGCAGCGTTTTTCTATCAGAATGTACTGTGTAGAAATGGTTTGTTCTTTGGGAGAAGGAATTGCTACCAAAAGACGAGTATAAAAACTCCGTTCTTGGTCTAGTTTGGAATAAATAGCTCTGGTGTGCTTTATTCCAGCAGTTTTTGAACCGTGGAATTACAACTATAAGGTGGATTATGTGATCTCCAGGATCGATCAGAAATAAATCGAATTTTCTTCTACGACACTAATTCGATTTATTTAATGATGAGTGGCTCACCTCTGAAATAATTTTGTCTGCATCTGCAAACTGTCATCATAAATACGTTTTCTGCCAATTTCATATGTGATTCATTTCAAGAATTTTGTTGCCGTCAAACTCGTCTGAGCCCTGAAGAAAATTTATGAATGAATCCAATTGATAGAGTAGGAAAGAATACGACTCATTTCTAACCGACCCTCGAGAGCATGTACAGCGTACAGATTATAAATTTGATGTGATACACAACAACAACATGTTTTTAAACATCTCAGCAAATACCATACCTGACGAGTGGGCCTGGGCATTCCAGGGGCATCAGCATGATTTAAAAAGGTGGAAACTGGTAGTTATTAGTATGGTTTAATGCACTTCCGATGAGCCGTATCTGGTTATAAATATCATATTTCCATTCGATTCGGGTTGAATGATCTTGTGGTATATTAAAAGTTGTGTGAGTGATATATTGGTATTTTCCTACTTCAGACTGCATTTTCACGGTAGGTATACAAATATAAGCGAACACGATTATCAAAATACGGCCATCCTTTATCAGTGCAACGACTCCCAAAACTTCCATCTTCGGTCATTTCAGTCCCACACCACTCGGAGAGCCATGTTCAGGGATTTCTCGCTTTATCATGAGAACGACTGAACAAAGTGAAACACATTTTGACGCGTCACCACGAGAGTTACAAATCTTAGTTGCTTGAAGTTGGATGCTTCCTTGGGAAGAGGCCGTGGGCAATGGTGATATACAGCCCCTGGGCGGACATAGACTGCTGGTTCCTTACTAATGAACCCCTCCGTCTTTCCATTGATAAACCGGTGGGACACAATCAACTGAGAAACAACAAGTGGGTCAGGAGCTGGCTATTTTGCATGGGAGGAATAGTCGAAATTAAAGGAAAACAGATGAGGGTCAAATGGAGGAATCCTGCTTAGCGTCATGGCCATCTTGCTTCCTGAAATATCCTGCAGGAGGGCGTAGAACACTAAAATTAAATCCGTGTCCTCCGGAATGATTTTCGTTTCGTAATTAGGGACCTTTCCATGCCGGGGGAAAAGGGGCACAGCTGGCGGCATTAAGGTCGGTCCCAGAGAACCTACCAGAATTAAGTTGATTACGATAACTGTTATTCATAGCCTCACTTTGGTCTGAGCCAGTTGGCCCTGATGTAGACATTACAATACCCAAGGCAAAACCTACATGTTCTTCCAACGAGGCTGTTTCCGTTGGATTTTATTTATTTCCCTGAGCAATATGAGCGAACCTTATTCTGATCATTCCCTCTTCTGAAATCAAATCGCTCCGTTTTCCCATTTTCGCGCATATCTCTCTCCTCGTTCCGGGCTTCGTTTTGGCAGTTACCGTTAAAATTAAGTGTGTGGGTGTTAAGGGTGGGAAAGTGCCTTATCCGATTCCGGTATCCAGCTTTCGAGAGAATCGCGAACGTTTCTAGTGGTGAGGCGGAAGTTATATTAGTCATCTTCAACTTAGCTTGAGGTTCGCTCGTTCCGAGAGTGACGTAAGTGACATTTGAGACGTGCACGGATATTTGCTACGTGCTGTCAAGCAAACTAGGAAGAAGCTTGTCATGCGAATCACGATTGTCGGTGAGAAATTGACACTACTTTTCGACCGTTTCAAAGATTGCGATATGTGTGGAGTGACAGACACATTCACCAAGCTTGATCAAGCTTTTTTTCCATTTTTACTTTCAAGTTCCTGTTAATAGGGACTTGGAAGTACGGTAAAAAATAGGTGTTCGGGAAAACCACGGAATCTTGTTGTTTTGGTTTTCCAGTGGTCATACTCCCTTAGTTCCCATGAACCAAAATTCACGAAATTTGGTATGTGGGTCCCGTTTGGGCTCTAGCTGGTCATCGAAGCTCGCACCACTGCCAGTCAACTCTAAGGGGTGAAAAATTAGGGATGAAATGTTCGGAGTATCCTTATCTCGAAAATTTTTATTTTGAGGTGAGTGTTTTTTCCCATTTTTAAATAGCTTTTTTTCTGAATTTTTGAGACCATCCGGAACATTCTACGATTGGCAACGATTGGCAACATTCTACGATGTTGTCATAAGATTTGCTATGCGACTGGCCCTTAAGAGCAGGGCGTATGCAGGCATCAAGTTGAGCTGAGAGCGCACGTCACTCGTCTTTCGGCCAGTGGGCCGATAGCGCAGTGGTTTAAGTGACGCACTGTAACGCCAAAGTCCCCGAGATCGAAACCCAATCGGGACTGAATATTTTTCACTCCATATCAACAATTTCCCTTCCCTTCAGAACTTGATTTCCCTTCAGAACTTCATTTGTGTTTCTTTTTGCCATTTTGGCTACTGTTTGTCATTGATAAAATTATTTTAGCTACACTTAACACGTGATTTAGGTAGGTACCTAGTAAGTAGTCCCTGCATAGAGAAGTGTGATCTGTAACAGACGGGCGTTCTACAATAATACACCGTTGTGTAGGGATTTGCAGCGTTTTTAGATATCATTCTCACTGATAAAAATTTGATTTTGTGCATTTTTGGACACCTTAACACCTCTGACCAGTCAGAATGAGTCAGAAGTGTCACCATTCGACCCAGCGTAAACAATTATAAGGAATATCACCAGCGTGAAATTAGCCATAGAAATCCCAGCCATAGATTCGGGGCGCTGTCTAGGCTCAACACGCAACACAGCGAAGCAATGCCAATGGTATAATATCCAAGTTCTCTAGTCATGATTTGGTAGCGCAGATTATAGTAGGCACACGCTACAACGCTCAATTTCCTTGAAAAAAAACAAAAACAAAAAAAACTGCAAATTATTACACAACGGTTTATTATTTGCCTGTATAGATGCACCTTCTGCGTAGATCACTGTTTTCTGTGGTCAATACTTACCCTCGTGCTCCCCCCCCCCCCCCCACCACCCACCAGGAAAGCCCTAAATCGCGTACTAGAACCGGCCCGGGAATTAGTTTCACAAAAATGCGAGGGATTAAATAATTCAGTAATTAATTATTTGTTGTTATTCATAAAGCATAATGACCTTTGTGTAATAAACCGTTGTGTAATAATTTATGTGTATAGATGCCCCTTCTACGTTAGTTTTCTGTGGTCAATACCTACCCCCCCCCCCCCCCCCAGCTCCTCCAAGGAAAGCTCTAAATCGAGTACTGGAGCCGGCCCGGGAATTATAGTTTGATAGTTTGATAAACAAGGGCGGGATTCAATAATTCAATAATTAATTATTTCTTGTTCGTTGATCATTCGAAAATGACCTGAAAAGGGTATTCCTGGCTTCTTGAAACCTGTTTCCTAGACAACCTGTACACTATAAAATTCAGGAGAAATTCATTAATTATTGTTCCTAATAACGCACAGATTCCTCGGGGGAGTGATAGGGTCCATGTCCCACAGAAGAGAGTATGTCCGCAAAAAAGTAGAGAGGTGGGTGGAACATACAGAAAAGTTTGCAGGAGCCGCTCAGGAGAGCCCACAGGCAGTGCACGCAGCTTTCACAAAATCGTTGCAACAAGAGTGGGCCTTCACCCAAAGGGTCATTGGTGAGTGTGCCAGTGAATATCGCCCGCTATGGGAAACCATCTGTCAACGCCTGATGCCAGCCATCATGGGGCGGGAAGTAGGGGACGCAGAAGGGGACCTAATGAGCCTACCAGCCAGGCTGGGGGGTCTAGGGGTCACCAATCCTGTAGATTACTCCCACGCTTTCCAAATTTCTCAGAGGACCTGTGAGCTCCTTAGCGCCTCAATTCGCTCTGGCACCTCTCTTCAATTGAACGAGCACCACAGGGTGGTTACAACCGTCCTAAAGGAAGAAAACATTGCACGAGAGGCTGTTCTGAGTCAAAGGAGTGAAGAGCTGATTCAAGGGCTGGAGCCGAATCGGCAGAGAGTCCTCCGGCGGGTAATCGGCGCATCACAGTGGCTATCGGTGCTACCGACAGCTGCAGACGGGTTTGACTTATCAGCCACTCAGTTCAGAGACGCTCTATCCTTAAGATATGCCCGTACTCCCCAAGGTCCCCCAAGGAACTGTGACGGCTGTGGATCGGCATTCACTCTCTCACACGCCCTAAACTGTAAGAAAGGAGGCGTGGTAAAAAGAGGGCATGACGACGTACGGGACGAGGTAGCAGGGATAGCCAACCTTGCCTGGGGTGGTGCCGTAGTCGAGCCGGTCATGCGAGGGGCAGCCAACGGTCAGCCTGCGTTAGTGGGCGACGTAATGGTAAATGGGGTCTGGGAGAGTGGGAGGCCAGCGTTTTTCGATAATCGCATAGTTAATGCTGACGCTGCCTCCTACCTCTCCCAAGACTGGCAACAGACAGCACGAACTGCAGCGCTAGCAAAGCACACCAAGTACGACCGAGCAGCTGAGGACCACCGAGGGTCGTTCACCCCCCCTAGTGTGCTCATGTGACGGAGCCCTGGAGCGAGAGTTTGGAGTTTTCCTGAAGTGGGCTGCGTACGTCCTGGCAGAGAAGTGGAACCGGCCATACTCACAAATTTCAGGATGGGTGAGGGTGAAGATCCAATATGCCATCATTCGGGCGGTATCCCTTCGGATAAGAGGTGCCCGGAGGAAAGTGCGGCCACTTCAACTGGAAGACGGAGCGGCCGTGCCCCGGTTGGTCGACATTTGATAGCAGACGTGCCCCCCCCCCCGCCCAACTCAAAGCATCAAAAACCTCCATTCCCCATCTGAAACCCTCCAGCTACCCAGACTATAGAAAATTTATGTTCCTCAAATGAATGAACAGCTATTAATAAATAAAAATATTATTGATGATCCATTAGTGCACTTGGTTAAAATTCGCCAACTCCTCTTTCCATAGTTCTGAAGCATGCATAAGTCTGTTCACGCGTGAATTTAAGGCAAAGCAGTGAAATTCCAAGTCAAATTCAAGGTTTTCTATAACAAATCCAAGGTTTCCCGAGGCAAATTCCACGTTTTCCCTTTCGAGTATCGAATTTATTTTGGTTTATTATTTTCAATAATGAACCATTGGAATCGAGTTTCAATTTACATTGCAAATTTATACTGGAAGTCGTTCAATAGTTGACACTGGCTATATACAATCGAGCAAGTTTATCAGAAAACATTAGACAGACGTTTTTTCAAGCACGTTAGGGCAGTTTCTACCATCAAACAAAATTTATCTGAAATTTTGGATCTACGTAACTTTGATTTATTTGAAATGAAAAACTATTCATCCAGTTTGACATAAATAAAACGTTGAGTTGCGAAGCTTTCAATTTGTTTAGGAAATCTGGAATTTGTTAAGGATAACCTAGAATTTGACTGAAAAACCCTTGAATCTGGCTAGAAACCTTGACTTTTTTGGAACAACCTTGAATTTGACTTGAAAATAACACACGTACACACCCACACACTCATACACAAACATACACTACGAACATTGCTATGAGACTTATTTTCTGTTATTATTTGATATTTTTTTAAACAAAAGGAATCGTATTTTGTATTAGTATTTGCTTTAGCACACTTAATTCACACCTACAGCAGGTACTTCGTATCATCTTAAAACTGACACCTTGTATGTAGCACTGAATGCATGTTACGTGATTTGGTGTAAGAGAGGACCTTAAGGTTCTCATTTTATCAGGCCAATAAAAAGCAGCCAATCAATAAATTAATCAAGAAGTGGTGAAATATGGATTCAGTAGTTCAACACCGGGCATCTGATGTGATGGATACCAACGGTCTGTTGTAGATTTAAGTTCCCGTCAAGTAAACAAACAGCTTTCCAGTAAACAAATGGGACAGGAGATGTATTGGCTCAGTTAATTAATAGCTGGGATTATTAGGCGTTGGGTGTGTTAAGGTAAGCCAGTGCCCTGCTGGGGATCAGGGCACTTTGCCCCGGGCCCGCTGATATGTATAACACATCAATCGCCATAACCTGAGCCCATCAGTCAGAGTGGCCTGACGTAGGTCAGGGTAGGTAATAGGGTTCCACGTTGGGAACGTCGATGGGAGAGTTGTGGAGGGGGGTCAGTCCTGATAATTGCGCCGGGTGTAGTAGGATTAGGGTAGATGTTATTGCTCCCTGACTCTCCTCCCCCCCCCCCCCCCTTCACACCCTTGTTCCAGGTCTCTCGGAACAATCACTGTTAAATGGAACGATAATGACTGACGCTGACTGCAACGATACCGCGGGGAGCCTCTTGGCTGCTGCTGATTAGCTGATCGGGCGCCCTGCTCCTCCCCCAAGCCGACCGTAGCCGACGCTCGCTACAACCGCCTCATCACTTCAAATAAACAACGTTTCCCACCAAACGCCAATGATCTCCGTAGTGGGTGCAACGTAAACCTCTAATACCTACATAACAGTAGTCTTTTTAGTACACAGGTACGTAATATTATAAATACCTACGCGTATAGTTACGCAGGTACCCCAATGTAATTTCATCCCTTTGATCCCTTAACTGACTTTTAAATTATCCCGGAAGTTCTTCGTTCATTATTTCCAATAATAAACTCTGAAATCGTGGGGGGGGGGGGGGGGGATTGTTTCTTCATTTTTGCCCAAATTTCGTAATTACATCATAACTCAGTTAAACCGTTTGACATTTAGAGTGAGTGGACTAAAAAAAAATTGAAAATGGATGAATGGAAAATTTGAAAAAACAGGAGCTCTTTCTGCGCCAACTTCGTTCCTCTACAACTTGAGTTGTACGACACTTTTCATTTGGAACAACAATTTTTTAGTTAGAGTCGAGTGAAACACACAATTCAGTCAAAACTGAAAAACGCGGGAAATAATTACACAATGGTTTGTTATTTACCTATATAGATGCGTAGATCACTGTTTTCTGTGGTAAATACCTACCCTCGTGCTTCCCCCAGGAAAGCCCTATCGAGTGCTGGCGCCGGCCCGGGAATAGCAGTTTCATAAAAATGCGCAGGATCCAAAAATTCTACGTTGTTCATGAAGCATAACGAGCAGTTTTTAAAAAGAGTTGGAAGAGAAATTCCTTAAAATTTCATCAAAATCAGGATAGGTTCTTGAGAAATTGAGCTGGTACCTCACATTTCCTGTTTGCGCATGCGCAGTGGTCAACGTTTTGGAATTCATAGGGGATCATTTAGCAGCTACATCCCTACTACCTACCGAATTTGAGCAAAATATTCGTGAGAAATGTTTCACTTCGGATTCGCGTTGGCGCATGCGCATCCCAGTATGAAGAAAATGCAAGGCTATTTTTCCTGAAAAGCGAAGCGTACTCGGCCTTTTTCGCAGGGAATGGACGGAATACGAGCGAAATTCTGTTTCACTCGATAGGTAGATGAAGAAGGAAAAAACTTCTCTTAGGAGCCCAAGTCTCTGACAGCCTTCAACGTTTCCCAAGGAAGCTTTGCCAAACACGTAAGCTAAGTCAATAAGTCGGACTCATGAAATGCTCCGAGAAAAAGGAAAAAGCTTCCATAACGTGAAGAAACCCCGCAGAAAGGAAATGATAGAGAAAAACCCCCCTTCGGAGGGAAACGTTCACGTCGAAAGAGATTGACGTATCTGGGGAGAAAAGCGGAAGAGATGCGCGGGGAGGAAAAACGCTGCGCGGAGAGGTGAGGATATGTTGGGCGAAGGGCTTGGGATAAGGCAGAAGGGCAGAAGTGAAAAGTTGGGTCAGGTAAGTAGATAGGGGAAACTGATGGATCATGATGGATCAGCTAGCCCGGATCCACGGAAAAGTAAGACGGATCCATGCCACGTCAACTCACATATACATAAATATATATCATTCTTAAACCAGGCCCTCTTAAACCGGTCTCTCACCATTTACTTCATACCTCGACTTTCTGTGAGAGTTAAGGATACCTCACGAGTTCTTTCCCAGTTAAACTTACATGAGTGGAAGACTATCGTGTTCTATATGAAGTGCATTCGAATTTCCCAACAGGCAAATTAATAATGTTATTGGCACAATTATCTTTCCTGTTCTTAAACGCGGGAGCATCCCGCCCGCCAAAAAAAAACCGAAAACCTTCCTACCTACCTACTGCCTGGGGGGGTCTCCGGTGTTCATTTTTCGTACGCCCATTCTCGAGGAGCCCCTGAGGACGTGTACCAAATTTCAACCCTCGGGACCACCAGGTGCCAGAGTTATGGAAGTTAGGAAATCGCTATTTTCAAGTTTTTCTAGTTGTTGTCGTTCTTCTTCTTGTTGTTCTCTGACAGGGCTACAGCCCAATGGACCACGGATCGAGCTGAAACTCTTTCCACAAACATTCGTTATGCTCGAAGGAGGTCCCCCCCCCCCCCCCCCTCCAATTTGACATGTTTAGGTACTACTATTACCTATTGAGAAATTTTTTAGGTACTGGGAAAAAATGTTTATTTACTCAATTCCAAAAGATGTGATATCCCCCCCCCCCCCCCTCACCAAAATCAAATAACCCCTGTTAAGTAAGAATATACCCGCAAAAAAAACCTCCTCAGCCGCAAAAATGATAGACAGATAGATAGATACACAAATCGTTTATTTGTACTGGTCGGAGACCGTTACAAGAGAGCCGTGTGGTGAGTGCTAGTTGAGGGATCACCAGTGTCGTGGCCTAGAGGTAAGGTAGGTTTGGGTAGGTTGTAGGAGAGAGGAAGATGTGCTCCTTGGGAGTCTTTTCGGATAGCTAACACCCCGCGGTTATCACCACAGCAGGTGTTAGAGGAAGAAGCGTCCCACGGTTATCACCACAGCAAATGCTAGAGGAAGGAGCGTCCCGCGGTTACCACCACAGCAGATGCTAAGGGAGGAGAAAGGGTAGGAGGGAGAGAGGAGGCGTAAGGTGAGACGGAAGTCGCAGGTAAGAGTGAGGTCGGTCAAATGAAGAGCTGGGCGAGCCGATCGCCTTATAAAGGTGCCTCCACCTCGTTCCTCCCCTGTCAACGGTCGTTAACCGTTGAGAGTCGTTGGGAGTTCGATAGAGGGGAACCCTTCTGGGCTTCAGCCGAGGCGTCAAACAGCTCGTCTTTCTCCTTGTTTATTGGTTAAATCTATATTTACAAGTTAGTGTGAGTGGTATATGCTGAGGGGTACCACGACAAGCCGCAAAAAGTATTGGTATCCAATATGCCCTCTTAGATGTGCACATAGAAACCTGTTCCTTCCCCCCAAACCTTGAAATTTCTTTCAAGACTGTTTGGCGGGCAGCTTTCTGCCCCCATCTCAAATTGAAGAGCTCAACGAGCGCAAAAAGGACAAAACAGAACAACCCCAAAAATAAAATATGAAAAAGACCGTATATTTGACCATTTTAAATTCATACATACTAAGTACGTTGCGATATCAAGCGGAACACCGTCTAGAAACTCGTTTTGAGCACTTCTGAACAAGATCCCATGGTTTTATCGAACACCTATTTTTGACGGTACCTTCCCTTAGGAACATTACAAGTAAAATCACACAAGACCAGGGATCTGTAGTAGGTGAGTGAAAGATAGCACAGCATCTAAGAGGGGCATCAGAGTGAGTTGCTCCGCTCGCTGCCTTGTCTTACAAACTATTATGCTGTGCGGGCCTCAGGGGTTTCACCGCCCACTGGACCCCCATGTTCCAAAAAAGGGCTGTTTCGGGTATCGCGTTTTAAATGAATTGGTAGCCCTTAAAAGGGATGTTGAAAGTTGCGCCTTCAGGTGGTCTACAAGCTGAAGAAGAGTCCTCTCACCTCTCACATGTATCTACAACACATAACTACTTTCATTCTTCAATGTTTATGACACTTTAAAAAACTTTAAAAGTAAAATATCTCCAACACCTCATGCTTTTATTTCTAGTCATAAAACAATTACAATGTTCCCGTGTAGCAAAAATAAATTATAATATTATTTTTATATCATTTTGAAATAAAATCCTGTTTTTAAACAGGTTTTTTTAAACATTTATTTACCATACTGTTATCCAAGTTACTGATTCTCAATCACCCCCACCAGACCCTTCCGACACTGTTAGCGTTTGTGCTTTCATAATCGCTTTCTTCGTCATAGATAATGTAGTCGCACGAACGTGTATTCTGCAGATTCCCTCGGGTTACCTGGTTCCACGCAAAAAAACTACACCCAAGGAGGCGACTCTTACCATAAGATCCCCGGCTACGAGAAAAAAGGAAAGGTTACTGAAAGATTGAAACTCCAAAACAGCTTGAGCTCTGACGATAAGGAATATAGTCCCCCCCCCCCGCCGACAACGAAGTCAATCCGGTTCCGAGTCTGTTGTAAGGAAAGCGGGAAAAAGGGAAATTCAATTTACCGACTATGCATCCGGAAGACGGTCGAAAACAATTCAATTTCAACCAACTGCTGGCAGAGGAAGGGTAGCTGATGTATATTTCATTGGGTGGACTGATATTCAGTGGGGAGGCAGGTTGTTGAGTTTTATTCGGCAATCGGCACAGAGTTGAGTGGGAGAAAACTCCCTACCCGGATGTTTCTTTTTTTTTTGCTTTTCTGGAACCTGTTTCACCTGAGGGCATAAGGAATCCCATCCTGGCGAGGTTCCTAAGGGAAGTCTTCAAGGCTGCACGCTTTGCATTGTAAGCTTCGCCTGGTTTCATCTCGAGGAGGAGCTTGAAATATTGAATGTTTCAGAAAGTGGTTGGCTTTTTTCCCGCCTCCCCACATTTTGACGCGCCCTTTACTACCCGAGGAGGTCTCAAGAATGCATGCGTTCCCCATCGTTTCCGAAGTGGTTATCCCGTACAGCTGATTAAAAACGGCTCGATTTCTTTTCTTTTCGTAGTCACGCACAGGAGTTAGATACAACATTCACAAGCTTCATTTTTACAATATGCAAATGTTTATAAACGGATGTCATGTATATAATTAAGATTGACTTTACTGTATAGAAATGAACTGTGGAATATACCTATATGCAATTGAAACATTTTAATCTTGAGTAAATTAGAAATAAAACTTGAATGTGTAACTTTTTTGATAAATTTCTGTCTGACTTCCTCTACTTTCCCATCGAGTTGGAAGCATGCCATTGTTAAACCCCTTCCCAAGACTAGCAGTCCAAAATCTAAATCAGACTACCGTCCAATTAGTATTTTGCCAGTTCTCTCCAAGATTTTAGAAGTAGTTATTAATAAACAGATCCTTGAACATATTCGCAACAATAATTTTTTATCTCCTTATCAGACTGGTTTTCGGCCTGGCCATAGCCGTGCGACCACCCTTTCTCCTTTCCCTCACTGAATCAGTGCGTGGTGGTATTGAAAAAAAGTTGTCGACAGTATTAATTATTCTCCTTGATTTTTCCAATGCCTTTGGTTCTGTAAACTTCGATATTCTGCTCAATAAATTGAAGTTTCAATATAAATTCAGTCGGTCAGCCTGTTCCTTGCTCAGTTCTTATCTTAGTGGCCGCAGTCAGCCCGTCTCTATTGGTAATAGTAAGTCTGGTGTGGTTGGTCTCAGGGCAGGAGTTCCTCAGGGATCTGTCTTGGGACCATTACTATTCTCTCTGTTTATTAATGATGTTTCAGAATCTTTAAAACATTCATCTTTTTTCCTGTTTGCTGGTGATTTTCAATTTTTTATTCAGTGCCCTGTTACTCTGTTGCATAATACCATCTCTCTTATCAATTCTGAACTTCATTCTATCCATGAATGGTGTCAAAGAAATCTGCTTAAAATTTACCCTAAGAAATCCCAGGCAGTTGTATTCTTCAAGGAGTGTATTCCTACTACATCATTGCCACCTATCATGATCGATGGATCGGTAATTCCGCATTCTTGTGTAGTGAAAAATTTGGGAGTTTTTCTCTCCTGCACCCTATCGTGGGATCACCAGGTTTCGGCCGTCTGTAGGAGGATCTATGGTGCGCTTCATTCCCTTTTTAAGCTTGGTTTTTTCATTTCTCCGATGATGCGTCTCAGGTTAGTTAGGGCCCTTATTGTTCCCTTTTTTAGTTATTGTGACATTTGTTTGGCCTTTCCCTTGATGCGTCATCTTTGAGGCGTTTGGAGGTTGCTCTCAACTCCTGTACGCGCTATGTTTTGGGGAGGAGATCAAGAGGCCACCTGGATCCCACTGATAAATCTCTCGTTTTTGGAACAAACCTCTCCTCGTTCTTCGAATGGAGGTGTGTTTCACAAATTTTTAAACTCTTTCATCCCGATAGATTCAAAATCCCTTTTTTTCTCCGCGACTTCTTCAAATTATCTTCCTCTAATCATTCAGTCACTCAACATCTCGTCACTTTCATAACTCCTTCCTTGAGGCGGGTGTAAGGCTGTGGAACTCGCTTCCATTGCAGTTGAGATCGCGGCCTTCACTCGGTGCTCTCAGGGCTCACTTCTTGGGCAACAGGAATTCTTAAGCGCTTTTTTTTTTTCTTATCTTATTTCATTTTTCATATTTTCAAAATATTTCAAATGTAATTTTCTTGTTTACCCTACCTACTCAATTTAATAGTAATTACTATTGGTACAGTATAAATGGGGCAATCGCCCTAAATTGTATTTTGTAATGATATATAAAAAATTAAAAAAATAAATCAGAATGGAACGATAGGTCCAAGAAGCTGATCTCCTTCTCAAAAAAAGTATGGAGGGAAATTTGGCTGTACATCTATCTAGCTCTTCTTCATCAACGAAACGTTCCAAAAGATTCATTAGGATCACCAGCTCGGCGGTTGATGAGCCACAGAACGAGAACTCTTGGAACGGATACGATTTCCCTATTCAAGCCCAGCATTTTAGAGAATACATCCACTGAAGTGCAAGCGGTTAGAAAGAGGAACAAAAGCTATGAGGATCAGCGAAAGAGATCAACTCACAATACGCAGTACAGAGTAGAACCACGCAAGACTATTAAGCAGAAGACCACAGCCTAGATCGTTCATCATAAAGACCGTAAGGACAGGCAAAACGAAGGAAATACTTTTGGTTCTAAAGGAAAGTACCAAAAGATCCTCAGCCTTCCAGACCTGAACCAAAAATTGACAATCCACCAAGCTTGAAGGCGATCAACTAGAGCAGTGGAGAGCGATGCGACGGCTCAAGAGGCACCTCACGACTGCGCACCCTGCTTTAGTAGGTAAGCCCTAGGCGTTTTTCGTAGCTAAAAAAACCAGCTTGAATAACATGAAGCTTGATAGTACCGGAGGGTTCCAGCGGTACAACGAAAAACTTGATTAAGCTTCATTGAGGTTGCTCTCAAAATCGCAAAGGAAAATAAGCCTCACACCATTGGTGAATCCCTAATAAAGCCCTGCATAGTCAGAGCGGTAGGAATCGTGCATGAAGACGACAGTAGAAAAAACTGAACAAATTTCAGTGAAAAGGCGCATATATGAAATGGCTGGAGACTTGCAAAAACAGATAGTTGAGCTACTACAAAATTCGCCATTTTTTGCCCTGCAATGCGATGAATCCACGGATGTGGCGGGATGTAGCCAGTTACTGGTTTATCCTGGGAAAACGTCGCGGGCCTGTGCACGGACGGAGCACCTGCAATGCTTGGGTCGCGATCGGGATTTTTACAGCTGGCAAAAAGTAAAAATCCATCATTAATCGGTTCTCATTGCATACTACATAGACAGGCCCTTGCTTCGAAAACTTACCACCTCACCTAATTCTTACCTCAAAACATGTGTTCTAATCGTGAATTACGTGAAATCTAGTGCCCTGGATACTCGTTCATTTTCTGCTCTTTGTTCCGACTTAAACGCTGAACATTCCTGTCTGCTGTTTCATACCGAGGTTCGTTGGATGTCAAAGAGCAACATGCGTGGTCGCTTGTATGAACTGAAGTGCGAAGTTGAGGCATTCCTGTTGGAGCAAGGAAAAGTTGAACTTCACGAAGAATTCAGCCCCGATAACTTTGTGTACACTTTGCGTACATCACGGACTTCTCTGAAGCATTGAACAGTCATAATCTCAAGTTACAGGGGCGCAATACTAATACAATGGTAGCTTCAGACTGAATTATTGCATTCTTAGAAAATGTTCAGGTATTGTTAAGAAACTCCTGATGATTTGGATCAATTGAAAACTATGATATTTTGTCATCTGGACGAATTCCAGCGGTACTTCCCTGAAACTGTCGCAAACAGCTGGCAGACTAAGTTAACAAGATCTCCTTTTCCCATGTCTCCTTTTTCCATGGATGTGGACAAACTGCCCCAGAACACACAATAAGAAGTGATAGACTTGAAAAACGATTCCAAAGCGAAAGAAGATTTTGAAGAAATTAGCCTCGAAGAATTCTGGGTGAAGCACTTCTCCATATACCCCGGTGTTGCGAGAGAAGCTCTCACGTTGCTTATTACCTTTGCCACGACTTATTTGTGCGAATTGGGGTTTTCTCCTCAGGTGGTCATCAAGACAAAAATCAGAAATCGTCTGGACGTCGAATCTGATTTAAGATGTTCACCCAACATTGCAACCCAATATCAACAATTTGATGTTAACTCAAATGAGCCGCTTAACATCCATCACACGAGTTTACGTGCGACCGTCGTTCTTATTTTGTAAAATAAATTCAGTAGTTTATTTTTATTAATAATTTTGCTTGTACCTATATTATATAAGATGTTTGTATAAGATGAAATTCAGTAAAAACAATATAAATTGCTAGGCAACGATATTTTCTCCTATTTGTTAACACAACTACCTTGGTTTTGGGAATTTTGGAGGAGAATTTATGGAAGGGGGGCGCCAAGATGCCTCGACTCGCAAGGGGGGCGCGACCCAAAACAAATTGAAAACCACTGAACTAGAACCATAACACCACCAAACTGGCCAAATTTATATTATCTTTTTGCCACCTCGCTCCAGCCACTTATCATAATAATATTATATAACATAATATTAGTATACTACCATTATAATACTATTATAGTTGGAAGTTGCTTATCAGGTGCCACGTATCCAGCATCATCTACCCCCGTTCGGTTCCTTTCTGATTCTGACATTCAAATTGCACCCATCAACTCTATATTTTTCAGTTCAAATGTCTCATTTCGAGATGAGGCCAGTGGTACGCACTTACAGCTGTATGAGCTGCTGCAATTTCTCATGGACTGCAAATCCGTGGCAAAAGTTGAAAGGCGATAAACCTAGCCCCACGTGAGCACACGCGTTTTGGAGGCCGGTATGTGTACTGGTGCCTACATGAATCGAACTGGAGACATTAGCGACGTAAAGATCGCACGTCCACACCACTCGGCCCTCTAAGCTGGGGATTTCTAGTACGAATGAAACGATATCAGATGATAATGATCGAACACGAGATGGCGATGGAAACCTATGAATAATGATAGATGGTGACTGAAACACCACGATGTCCCGCCTCAATACGGAAGAAAATAGGTACCTATAATATACATTATGTAGTAGGATTGTGAATGCTCCAGTTGAGTCAACTGTGTTACACGAAGAATCATCTACATATACGGGTTTTACTGAAGGAATGATAAATAAGTAGCTGTACATGCTTCGTAGTGGCGCATGGTATAATGGTCCCATAAATAATTCACCAACCCAAAACGCAAAATTGGCGTTTACTTAGTGCTTGGTTTACCCATCACTCTTAATGGATATTATATCGGATATAATATTGTGGGAGTAACCCCACTGCTACCACATGATTAGGAGTTGTTATGTTGTGGGGATCGGAAAATGTTGTTGTTATGTGAAGTTCGAACTTGTGAAATACACTGTTCCGTCTCTTCTAAAAGAAATCTTATTACATTTGGGGGCCCGTCCTAATTTTCATTTTCTGAGGGGGCGAGGTTCCTTATGGCACCTCCTCGTCGTGGTACATCCGGGACTAGGCGAACGGTGTCTACGCGTCAACGTGCGGCGGACCCGGAGCCTAATGTGCCTCAGCCTCTGAACATTGACGCACTGGAGGCCGCCGCTTCCCAGCAATCACCAACATCCATGCGAGCTACCAGGTATGCTGTCCCTTCTGTGTCCCATTTTGAGTCTTTGGAGCCAGGTTTGGTAGAACTCCGCCATTCCTTAGCCACTCTACAACAACAGCTATTGGACCAAGCGGCCAGAACCACTCAGTTGGAACAGGAGAATCGGGAACTCCGAATGCTTGCGATCCATACTCCCTATTCCAACCCAACTTTGGTCTCTCATGAGAGTAGTCTGATGAATTATGATGGAAAGACACCTTGGGAGGAATACGTGGGACATCTGGAGGTTATTGCGCTCGCGAATGGGTGGACGGAAGCGAGGAAGGGTCAGCGTTTAGCTAGCGCTCTTCGAGGTGCAGCTATGAGCGTTATGAATATGCTGCCGGTAGAGAAAAGAGTGGACTACGCTAGTTTGTCTTCTGCGCTTGGGCAGCGGTTTGGACAGTCACACTTGGCGCTCAGGGGGCAACGTGAACTAGAAATGCGCCGGCAACGGCCTGGGGAACCTCTCGTTGATTTGGCCATAGACATTGAACGTCTTGTCAGACAATCAATGCCAGATTGTCCTGACAAGTATCGGAGCCCACTTGCACTGCAAGCCTTCCTTCGGGCGCTGCAAGACAGAAGTGTGAGTAAGTTCGTGGCAGGAACTGCCCCTGCGACAATTCAAGAAGCACTTACAAGAGCACAGTTAATTGAGGGCCAGTCTCTCTCATCAGGAACTGGCCCAAGAACTGATGTCTGTTGGAAATGTGGTGCTGATGGGCATTTCCGGGACAAGTGCCCTCAACGTCATCAAAATAAAACGGCGGGGGTGAGGAATGTGGAGCCGGAAAACTAAGTAGAGCCCGGGTTAAGGGGTATACCCTGGCTCATGACGGTCCAAGCCCCTATGCTTACGTTAAGACAACACGAGGGGGGAAAGGGGCACTTTTTGTTGACGCTATGCTAAAAAAGAGGAAAATTTGTCTCCTTGTGGACAGTGGGGTGACAATTTCAATCCTTCGTTCTGATTTACTTGCTGGAAACGATGGGGTTGTTGAGCGTTCTCGATACTCGGGACTGCAGACAGCTTCAGGAGACCACATGAAGGTAAGAGGAGAAATTACGCTACCGTTAGAAATAGGCGACGTTAGGATCAATCACGCCTTCCAAATTGCAGACATAAGAGACAAAGCAATCATGGGTCTAGATCTTTTAAGGAAACTCGGAGCTTCTGTCAACGTACCTCGCTTCCTCTTGCAACTTAAAGGTGGCGCTCGAGTTGTTCCTTTGAAAAAGCGTTGGCAATGTGCTATCAACGTCCTACAATTGACCATGTCACAAGAGGCTAACGCTGTAGCTAAGCCAAGAGTGACTGTAGATGTAAGGGAGGAATGGGTTCAGCAAGCTTTAACTGGTACTGATTTAGATGAAGAGTCCCCCCAGTACCGTGAACTGATTAGCCTGTTCAAGAGGTTTCAATCAATTTTTGCTAAGGAAGGTGCTCCTCTTGGGCGAACTCATGTCGTTCAGCATAAGATAGACACTGGTGACACCGTGCTCATCAAACAGCCTCCTCGAAGGCTACCCTACTCTCAAGAGGCTCATGTTGATGGTTTAATTAAGGAAATGATTGCTCAGGATGTGATTGAACCATCAACAAGTCCTTGGGTGTCCCCAGTAGTGCTAGTTCCTAAAAAAGATGGATCAACCCGTTTTTGTGTCGATTATCGAGGACTTAACGGTGTAACAAAGAAGGATGCATATGCTTTGCCTTGTATACAGGATCTGCTTGACACATTAGGCGGCTCAAACTGGTTCTGCACATTGGACCTATGTTCTGGATACTGGCAGGTGGCTTTAAGAGAAGAAGATAAGGAAAAAACAGCATTCTCCATATAACGGAAAGGATTGTGGCAATTCAAAGTAATACCATTCGGGCTATGCAACGCGCCAGCTACATTCCAGAGACTCATGGAAGCTGTCGTTCCGGAAGACTTGGCGCTAACGTACCTGGACGATTTGATAATCTATGGGAAGGACTTCTCTACTGTCCTCCGGAAGCTGGAGCGGGTATTTGAATGCTTGAGAAAAGCCAATCTCCAACTGAACCCCAAAAAATGTGTATTCTTTACCAGCAAGACCAACTATTTGGGGCATATCATCTCCGCCGACGGAATACGGACAGATATGAAGAAAACGCAAGCGGTTCGAGAATGGCCACTGCCACAGAATAGGAGGGAGGTGGAGTCGTTCCTCGGACTTTGCACCTATTACAGACGGTTTGTTCCGGGCTTTGCTGAAATGGCCCGCCCTCTGTATCAATCAACGGGAAAACACACAAGGTTTCACTGGGACAATTAATAGCTGTTCCCTCAGTTTCGAAAAATTGAAGCGGGCATTGACCTCTGAACCAGTTTTAGGTTTCCCGGACCCTAATTTGCCATTTACTTTAGATTGTGATGCCAGTTGCCACTCACTGGGGGCAGTACTTTCTCAGGCACAAGATGGGCAGGAAAAAGTGATTGCCTACCACAGCAGAGCATTGTCAAAGCCTGAACACAACTACTGTGCCACACGGCGTGAACTTCTGGCTGTGGTATCCAGTGTTCAACATTTCCACCAATATCTGTATGGTCGCCAGTTCAGTCTCCGTACTGATCATGCAGCTCTCCAGTGGCTCACCAGTTTCAGGAAGCCAGAGGGCCAACTAGCACGATGGTTAGAAGCTCTTCAACTCTATTCTTTCACTATCACATACAGGGCAGGGAGAAGTCACACAAATGCAGACAGTCTGTCTAGTCGGCCGTGTGGGGACGAATGTACGTACTGCAATCGGCGGGAAGTAAACGATGAGGCAGCAGTCAATGCAGTTTTGATAAGCCCTGAACTGGTTGGTTTGCAGGCAAATAACCAATGCATTCAGACTGTCCTCCAGATGAAGCAAATGGGGCAGAAACCCAGTGCCACAGACTTGCAGAACCATGACACCAAGGTACGACGATTAGTGAGTAGGTGGGAAAATTTAGAAGAAAAGAATGGGGAGTTATTTCACCGTTGGGAAGGTGGTAGAGGACGCAGGTGGCTACAGTGGGTGGTACCAGCTACCGAAGTTTCAAATGTGCTGAAGCAGTGCCATGATAACCCAACAGGGGGACATTTTGGCCTCTGGAAGACGTTAGGAAAGGTTCGACAGGGTTATTTTTGGTTGGGTATGTCTTCAGAAGCACGTGCCTGGTGCCGGACATGCGCAACTTGCCAAACCTTCAAAGGGCCCTGTCGTAAAAGGCCTGCCCCCCTTCAGCAAGTGGCCACAGGTGTGCCTTTTGAACGAATGGGAGTTGATCTTCTTGGCCCATTTCCACGGAGCTCACGGGGCAACAAGTATGTGATGGTGGTGACGGACTACTTCACTAAGTGGCCTGAAGCAGTCGCTATACCAAATCAAGAAGCTCAGACAGTTGCAGAGGCACTCGTGGAGCAGGTTTTTAGCAGAGTAGGTATCCCACGCAAACTCCACACCGACCAGGGGAGACATTTCGAGGCAAAACTCGTGGAAGAGGCTATGCAACTGCTTGGTGGAAGTCGTACTCGTAGTACGCCGTTGCATCCGCAGTCGGGTGGGTTAGTGGAGAGACTTAATAGGACACTTGCAAAACACATGGCCATGTTTGTGAACAAGTACCATACCGATTGGGGTGAAAAACTGCCTCTCTTCTTACTTGCCTACAGGTCCACACCACATCGCACCACGGGGTTCTCACCCGCGCAACTAGTCTTTGGTAGAGACCTATGCCTGCCTGAGACGTTATGGCGGCCAACGGTTAGGAATGATGACGACGCCATATGCTATTCAGTTGCAGGCCTACCTCGAACAGATCAGGGACTTTGCCCGGGAGGAGATTGGAATGGAAATGAGAGCCCAGAAAGAGATGTTTGATCGGAAGACCAAGGAGCCAACAATTCAACCAGGTGACTGGGTGTGGGTGCATACGCCAACAAGGAAAAGAGGGCTCTGCACCAAGTTGCTCCCACAATGGACCGGGCCGTGGGTGGTGAAGGAGAAGAAGAGCGATGTTCTCTACAGAGTACGAATGGGAAGAACTACATGGTTGCTCCACGTTAATCGCCTGGCAAGAGCAGATGTCAGACAGGAGGCCAGATCTCACGGAAGAGGGAGTAGTGTGGGAGTAACCCCACTGCTACCACATGATTAGGAGTTGTTGTTATGTTGTGGGGATCGGAAAATGTTGTTGTTATGTGAAGTTCGAACTTGTGAAATACACTGTTCCGTCTCTTCTAAAAGAAATCTTATTACAATATGGATATTATACTGGTATTTATATAATTTTATTGTTGGTTTGCTGGTATGAATTTAGTGGTGGATAACCTTAAGAACATTGATGGGCTCAATCCGAAAATGATCAAATCTCAATTACTCCATTAATACTTTTCAATTATTTCATCGCTATCAACTCTTATTCTAGGTGAGAATGTGTGTACCTTAGACCATTGTATCATTCATCACTTGACCACTATATTAATTATATTAGACTTTATGTTTGCCTTCATTGGGTAGGTAACTAGCTCTATGATTTACACTAGTGGAGTTGTAAGTACAGAGTAACCAAACCTTAAGCCTTATGAACATAAATAGGTAGCTATTCAGGCGCCGACTACTGTTATTGGGTGTCTCGCACTATTTTGCAGATAACGAACCTGAGATTCGCGCGATACTTTTCATCTCAACTCCTATTCATGAGGGCTCTAGGAGTTGAATGAGAAAAACCGAGTTTTTCTCTCTCCCTGCTCTGGGCGGAGGGGATATTTTCTCTCCGGATCTTTATTGCTGATGGTTTCGCTAGGCCCAAGAACGTAGCCCCTCCTCTCGCCCGCTGTTCGCTTATTATGCCCGCTTTACCTGAAGAAAAACCAAACGGAGGGGTTTTCCGTAAGTAGAAAAGAGGAGTGCAGCAAAAAAAGTGGAAAAAGGATAAAGTTGGGAATACGACGTAACAAAAAAAAGAAAGAAAAAAAGCTGTGGGAAGATATAATAGATCTGTAGAGGCGGTAATAAAGGTCTGGAGGGGGGGGGGGGAAGCCTAATTCCTACCTCGGTGGCAAATTCTAATACAATACATGGGTTTAATATCGTAAAGTTTGTTTTTCCAACAAAACTATGTCTGCCGAGTGGTGGGTAGGAGGAGATTAAAATTCACGGAAGGTGAGCACTTCTTGGATAATTGTGGCCATCATTCCTTTTGCCCTTCCATTCTGTTGGGTTGCGAGGGCGAAGGAGAGGACGAGGGAGAGCAAAAACAAAACCGCTTTTGCAATCCCTCCCTCCGAGGTTCTTCTCCGGTTGGGAGGTAAAGCCCCTTGGAAAATGGCATCTTCCTTCACTTTCCTGTGTATCCCTACCGCATGCACGGGAGCCTCGGGGTACGCTCCTGCTGTTTACCTTTTAAGCAGTCTTTGTCGTAATTAAACACAAGTTGTTAAAGCACTTCTCCCTTCGCCTAATCTAATTAAAGGGCAAGGTGGGGATGGAGCTCCCTCGAAAGCTACTTTTCTCTCTTTCACCACCCACCATTCGCTCATCTGCTCCCTTGAAAAGATTTCAAACGTTGTCCACCAGAGTTATATCGTTCCATCATTTTTTTAGAAACATTTGAACACAATAATCATGTCAAATTTAGTAATTTCTCCAATAGAAACAACATACCTTATTAGCGTTTAAACCTTCTGACCTCTTCTTATCACTACGTACTTAACAATTTATTTTTACACTGAAAAAAAAAAGCTCTAAAAAGGAAATAAACGGAGACCCCCCCTCATTACCTTGAGACCTGTAGTGTAACTAGAAGGGTGATGGCAGTCCATTCTATAATCATTGAAGTAAATATTTCAACGACAAGATTGCGTGGTAGGGAAGTGTTTAAATTTGGGATTTTACGGTTTAGAACTCGCAAAAACTACCATGGTACCGATGTTGGTATGCATTTTAGACGTAATAGGTATTACAGATAGCTCGGATACAAACTTTCTGTAAGTACTTCCAAAATTTTTCCAGGTATGAAACAATATTACATGGGTTGCCACTATAGTCGCTGGGTAGCTCGTTCGCCAGCTCTGGTCGTCCACATAGGGCATGGCGTTGTGATATTCTACGCGTAGTTCGAATATTATTGATACTTGCGGCTATGGCCTCCCAACTTCTCTCCACATCACCTGCTTAACCTACTGAATGGTATTACGCAAATCACAGAATTAATAGCGCTCAACCAAGTCATCGCAAACGTTGAAACCGTCTGATTTAGTTTCGCCTTATGTAACAGACGCCGATACTAAGTCAACTGGAGATGATAATTATTATCATAAACTTATTCACAGGACTGGATAATTGCGTAGGTAATTGAACCGTCGAGATTAACAATGGTATTGACAATATGTGGACAACTGTCGCATTACAGTAGTCATACAAAAGGTTCATTTCTGATATATCCCAAGGCGTCATCGTGTTGGTTTGGGCAATTGACTCCTTCACCCTTCTGCTACAATCGCGGCTCGTTCTGATTATTATGACGGATTCCACCAGCTTTATTTTATTCTTACAACTGAAAGATCTAAAATCACCTAGAGCACCTAAAATTGAAAGTTACTTAGTTAATAGAATTAGGAAAGCCTTTCACTACTTTATAATTCTACGGAGTTGGCTCATTCAAAAAAAACTAAGAGGAGTATTTTAAGCACACAGTAGGTATACATAGTAGGTATATTGAATTCTTGATAAATTGGATTGTCGTTTGGGGCGGTGCCTATGCAAAGAATTTCAATAATTTGAACATGGTGATAAACGCAATATACTACAATTAGCCACATGCTCTCACAGGCGTGTCCTAGTAAATGATTTGAACATTTAGATTTCGATGTACGTCCTAGGATGACATATTTGAATCGGGTGCTCATACATGTACACAAATCTTTGAATTTACTTACTAGGAAAGCTAATGTTAGAACAACACAGGCTACTGCTAACAATCTCCTTCGCATATTATTATCACAAGACAGCTTCCACGGCTTGCCCCAGCATTGTTTGAACAACTTTCTATCTCAGTTGAGACCGGCCATAAGAAAAGTTACGAAAGATATATACTTGAATTCTTAAAACGTGCAAATAATGAAAGCTATAGAGCCGGCAAATTTAAATAGGATATGATAAGTATGGTACCTATATATTATATTAGACTTACTTTTTTTGCTTACTTATTTGCTTTGAAATAAACGAAATATCTTATTGCATACCTATTCAATATTTTTCTGTAAAACATTATTTTATCACTGACTGTCTTGTCAATGGAACTGCGGAATATACAAAGCATATTATGGAAATGACGAGCCTGAACAGGTCATATGACATTTGGCTCATGAACCCCTTTTTCTACGATCTCATACTATGTTGTAAAAAATTTTGTTGAATAAATGGAATTGTTGAATAAATGAATGAGTGTGATCTTTCCGGAAAGCCTCTTTCTACGATCTCATACTATGTTGTAAAAAACTTTGGACGCCTCTTTCTACGATCTCGTACTATGTTGTAAAAATTTTAACCTCTCTTTGTATGATCTCATACTATGTTGTAAAAAATTGTGGACGCCTCTTTCTATGATCTCATACAATGTTGTAAAAAATTTTGTTTCTACGATGTTGAATAAATAAATGAGTGTGATATTTCCGGAAACCCTACGATGTTGAAAAAATTTTGTTTCTACGATGTTGAATTGAATGAGTGTCTTTCCGGAAAGCCTACGATGTTGAAAAATTTTTATTTCGACGGTGTTGAATAAATGAATGAGTGTGATCTTTCCGGAAAGCCTGTTTCTACGATCTCATACTATGTAGTAAACAATTTTGAACCCCTCTTTCTACGATCTCATACTATGTTGTAAAAATGGAATGGGTTTGTTGATTAAATGGAGTTGTTGAATAAATTAATGAGTGTGATCTTTCCGGAAAGCCCAAGACAACAGTGGAGAAAATTCGGAAGTAATTATCTTAGGTGGCTATTTGGGTCAATCAGCTGTACATAAATACAGGTATTTGTGAGTAATATTCGGGAGTAATTTGTTGCGCCATACCAGAATTCGATTCAGAAATAGAAAAAAATGTTGGTGTCAAAATCAATTCCAGCTGTAAGGCCACACGGTAGTAATGTTATTTAGGAATCACTTTAGGGGGCGTTTGATCTATTGATGACACGGCTATAGACAAGCCGACCTGGATTCAATCACGGTTTCGTTGTACCTATTTATCGAATAATTTTTTTTCCCCAGCTGAGTTTGACAAATCGCCGTTAGCAGCACCAAAGAGCAGATGGTGGAGTGAACTGTTTGTTGTTGATAGGGGCCGACTGTGTACAGCCGGGATAACCGAGTGGGTAATTGTAGGATGAGAGTATGAAACGAAAAGGGGACGGGAAGGGCGCGGAGTTTCGCTCGGCGCTAAAGCGATGTACCACTACGGTACGAGGCCCGTATTGACAGAGCTACCGCCCTTCTATGGGCATATCTACTTTACGAGCCACCTGTTGAGCTTGCAGAGCTTCCCTTCGCTCGCTCTCGTTGGGATTTTTCTTCTTTTTTTTTCACTTTTTCTCTCAGGAACGAAAAGCGAGGGGCTCGGGTGAGAGGATCCCTAACTGCCTGAATCAAGTGTAAACTGTCAGCGTGTCTGGGGGAGTGGGAGCCGCTGGTTTTTCGGTGAGCTCCTGTAGAGAGAAAGGCCTTGCCGGGGTGTCAGGTTCTGTGGTAAACACCACTGTACACAGGCTTCGAGTAACCGACAGTCTTCAACACGTCTTGCCTCGTACTTTCAACTTTTTCCGCTCGCGCTCTCCTTGAGACGATTTACTGGTAATTCTACCGAGCTTCCTAAATACGAGGATAATCCCAAAAATAATACCTCCTGTTTTGGTTTATTATTCCGTCAATAATACAACTATGTATTCGCTCAGCAAAAAATTTTTATAACACCCCCTCAAAATTTTTTCTTTTCCGTTTCAAGGTGCGTAGATTCCAAAAATGCAATGTCCGTCCGCCGTACGCCGTATCACGTGTACCGGCTTCATTTTCGGTCTAAAAAATTCGTTCTTTCGCACACATGCTCCATTTGGGCCCTAGTTGTGTCCCGAAACTTTTCAGCCCGATCGGAATATATCCAGGGGAGTTATGAGTGAAAATGCATATAAAAATAGGTACGTTTTGTGTTTTAGTAACATGTTAGTAAAATGAGCTTTTGATATATCGTTTTCCATGTTTTTGGGGACGAGAAGACCGAATATGAAGTCGATTTGACCATGGAGTGGAAAATTGAGGTTGTACCAGATGTTCAGCTCCCAAAATTGATTTTTTATGAGTCAAAAACCTGCGAAATTGTCTGAAATCATCATCAATTTGTAAAATAAGACTAGAAAAAGTGTCAACACGTGGATCAAGACGATTAAATGGCACTATCAATGATCAAAGATAATTTGAAAAAAAAGGAGCGTACCTAATTCAAGTTTTGGGGGCCAAAATTTGTGGAAACCACCAGAAATAGCTATTTCAATTATTTTACATGAAAGAAACAATAAATAAACAGCCAGCATTTCTGTAGACGTATGTCCAATAGAATAATAAACCCATGTGACGAGGACTTTGCAGCGTTTTTGGTGTATTATTTTCAATAATGAACCTTTGGAATCGAGCATGAAAAAAAAAGAAAAAAATTAACCCCCCTCAAAATTTGATGGCTTACGTTTCAAGGTATGGAGATTCCGAAAATGCAATAAAAAAATTTCTTTCTGTCCACCGTACGCCGTACTGGCCGTAACTACCGTAAATTAGATCGTAAGAAAAATGATCACTTGTTCCTTATAAGCTGTAGGGTAAATAACCCTGGTCACATAATAAAAAACGTCAATTGAACCTACTCCTTAATGAACACTAGTCACCCATATATAAGAATGATTTAGAGAACACATGTAGAAAATTCAAAAATGGCCTACATAGGTAAATTAGGAAATCAAAGAGCTCAGAAAGAATCAGATAGATTACAGTCAACGAGCCTCACAAGATGGACTGAAAACTATGATTGACTTACATATGAAAGATTCATCAGATCACAGACCAAGTTTAATTAAGAACTATTTCGCTCAATAAAACTTTAATCAACTCAAAAAATTTAAAAACCTACAAATAAAAAACAGAGTTTCACTCCTGAAACAAATTATTGGCTAGCCAACCTCACCGACCTTGAAATCCACCCTGATGTAACTGAACTCTTAAGTCGGCCCAAAATTTGGCATTGATTGTCATCATCTATTTTTCTTAAACTGACAGACTCTCAAGAATAAACCAACCTTGAAATATATATTATATACATATACATTTTTGTTAAAATCTAGGGATGAATTCAGGATGCTCTAAAACGGATTTGCCAGTAAAAAAATTTGAAAAATTTAGACCCATGGCAATAGCTTCATTTTCTTTGAAAATTCGCTAATAAACGGATATTTGTATTTCTAGGACCTTATTTATGGGCTTAGATCGCTTCCCTGTTTATGTGGCATCATGGTGGTAAGGCACATCGTGATGGTGGAGGGGGGGGGGGGGGGGGGTTAGTACAGTAAAACCTCGACTCCACAAAACAGCAGACAACACAAATGTTTATTCTTATCAAGCCCTTAGCTAGTTATTATTTATTCAAGCCACTTATTAGGTAGGTATTATTTAGTACTCGGTTGATCTAGTAGTCACCATGAAGTGAAAATCGTGTGAATGTTCCATTAGTTAACATGAAAAGTTCGAAAGCATTCCTGTTTGTAAACTCGTACGAACAATTTCAGGCAAAAAAAAGTTGATAAAGTTCGTAGCCCACGATATGAGAGTTTGCAGTTTGTAATAATTGAAATACGACTATATACATATAGTCGTAGGTAAATATAGATCAATATAGATAATATTTACCTACGACTGACCATGATCTATAAATATATATATATATATATATATATATATATATATCATAGCATTTATATATATATATATACATCATAGTCTATTATAGATCATGGTCGATATATAGATTATATTCATTTACCTATTATATAAAAATGTATTTTGAAAGGCAATTTTCGATCTTAGCATTTTACACATTTTATTGGGATAAATGTACCAGTTTATTTAGTTTTTTTTATGTAATTCAGCAAGCAATTATTGGGTTATGCCAATGTTTACTAAAACTCTTGTTTTTCAGCAGTCGACTGGAAACAGCGCATTCTGACTGTAGGTACCTACCAACTTTTGGTCCTGGTTCGAGAAGAGGAAACGGCCTGAAGAAGGAAGTGGCCAAGTTCGAAAGGTGCTTACCCTTGCTTACTTAGGTCACCACGGGGCGGTTCATTTACTGGACCCCCCCCCCCCCCCCCCCCACGAGAGAGGTTCATTAGAAGTGTAGGAGTGTCGCAGTTGGAGGATAGAGAACCCCAGACGTGGGCAATAACTTGATGTCGCCGCGAGGATTTGGTGCTGCAAGAAAGTGGATCGTTCCTTTAGTCCGCCTACTTGTGTTCCGGCGGTTTCTCAGACGAAATCAGTAGCTGCTACACGAACTCGTCGTAAACACCCGCCCTCGCTGGGCGTCCGGGAAAACTCCTTCAAGGAGAGGCCCGCTTTCCCTGCGGGCTACCTTATAACCTTCCTGTCCCTTTGCCAATTAATGTAACTTATCTAAAACCTTAGCTGGTTGTAGGACTCCGACCAATTATCTGCTAACAAGTAGGAGCTAAAATGATGTAAGATGATATCAAAACGCTGCAAGTCCTTGTCACATGGGTTTATTAAGCTATTGGACATACCTACAGAAATGCTGGCTGTTCATTTATTGTTACTTTCATGTAAAATAATTGAAATAGCTATTTCTGGTGGTTTACACCAATTTTGGGCCCTAAAACTTGAATTAGCTAAGCTCCCTTTTTTTCTTCAAATTACTCTTCATCATTGATAGTGCCATTTAATCGTCTTGATCCACGTGCTGACACATTTTCTAGTGTAATTATACAAATTGATGGCGATTTCAGATGATTTCGCAGGTCTTTGACTCATAAAAAATCAATTTTGGGAGCTGAACATCTGGTACAATCTCAATTTTCCACTCCTTGGTCAAAATCGAATTTCATATTCGGTCTTCTCGTCCACAAAAACATGGAAAACGATACCTCAAAAGCTCATTTTACTAACATGTTACTAAAACACAATTAAAACGCTGCAAAGTCCTTGTCACATGGGTTTATTATTCTATTGGACATACCTACGGAAATGTTGGCTGTTCATTTCTGTTTCTTTCATGTGAAATAATTGAAACAGCCGAAATATCTATTTCTGATCCACAATTTTGGCCCACAAAACACGAATTAGGTACTCTCCTTTTTTCCCCCCCCATTTTATCTTTGATTATTGGTAGTGTCATTTAATGGTCTTGATCCACATGTTGACACTTTTTCTAGTGTAATTATACAAATTGATGGTGATTTCAGACGATTTTCCAGGTTTTTGAGTCATAAAAAAATCAATTATGGGAGCTGAACATTTGGTAGAACCTCGATTTTCCACTCTTTGGTCAAAATCGACTTCATATTCGGTCTTCTCGTCCCCAAAAACATGGAAAACGATAACTCAAAAGCTCATGCTACTAACATGTTACTAAAAAAAACACACAAAAAGTACCTATTTTTATACACATTTTCACTCATAACACCCCTGCGTATATTCCGATCGGGCTGAAAAGTTTCGGGACACAACTAGGGCCCAAATGGAGCATGTGTGCGAAAGAACGACTTTTTTAGACCGAAAATGAAGCCTGTACACGTGATACGGCGGACGGACATTTCATTTTTGGAATCTACGCACCTTGAAACGGAAAAGAAAATCCCCTCAAAAATTTTTCTTTTACGTTTCAAGGTGCGTAGATTCCAAAAATGCAATGTCCGTCTGCCGTACACCGTACGCCGTCCGCCCTACCACGTTTACCGGCCTCATTTTCGGTCTAAAAAATTCGTTCTTTCGCACACATGCTCCATCTGGGCCCTAGTTGTGTCTCGAAACTTTTCAGCCCGATCGGAATATACCCAGGGGTGTTATGAGTGAAAATGTGCATAAAAATAGGTACTTTTTGTGTTTTAGTAACATGTTAGTAACATGAGCTTTTGAGGTATCGTTTTCCATGTTTTTTGGGACGAGAAGACCGAATATGAAGTCGATTTTGACCAAGGAGTGGAAAATTGAGGTTGTACCAGATGCTCAGCTCCCAAAATTGATTTTTTATGAGTCAAAAACCTGCGAAATCGTCTGAAATCACCATCAATTTGTAGAATAACACTAGGGAACGTGTCAACACGTGAATCAAGACGATTAAATGGCACTACCAATGATCAAAGATAATTTGGGGGGAAAAGAAGGAGCGTACCTAACTCAAGTTTTGGGCCAAAATTGGTGGAAACCACCAGAAATAGCTATTTCAAGTATTTTACATGAAAGCAACAATAAATGTCCAGTAGAATAATAAACCCATGTGACAAGGACTTTGCAGCGTTTTGGAATCTACACACCTTGAAACGTAAAAGAAAAAATTTTGAGGGGTGTTATAAAAATTTTTAGCTGAGCGATTACATAGGTGTATAATTCACAGAATAATAAACCAAAATGATGGCTCTTTTGGATTTTGTTCGTAGGTACTTTTGTAACTTG
This sequence comes from Leptopterna dolabrata, assembly GCA_954871275.1. Lineage (NCBI taxonomy): Eukaryota > Metazoa > Arthropoda > Insecta > Hemiptera > Miridae > Leptopterna > Leptopterna dolabrata. Next base: position 24,766,470 of record OX940983.1, read on the forward strand.
AATAAATGTTGGATGTATTATTGGGTTGGGTAAATTATTACACAACCGTCAATTACTACACAACTGTAAATTATTACACAACTGTTTATTATTTATGTACTATCAACGCAGAAGGGGCATCTATACAAGTAAATTATTACACAACTATATGATTTACCTTATGCTTCATGAATAACTACAAAAAATGATGAATGATCGAATTTTTGAATTCCGCGCATTTGTATGAAACTTTATTTCCCGGGCCGGCTCCAGTAGGTACTCGAGCTCGAGGGTACTGACCACAGAAAACAGTGATCTACGCAGAAGGGGCATCTATATAGGTAAATAATAAACCTTTGTGTAATGATTTGCAGCGTTTTTCACGGAAGATTTTGTTAAAATTTGGTTGGTGGTCGGGATGTAGCTTCTAGATGGTCCCCGATGAAAAGAACGATTTACCTACCATGAGTATGGCCACTTCACATCGGCAAGAGTGAATCCGAGGTAGGTACTCAGTTTCTCACAAATAAATTGCCGACTATGCTCAAACAGAATACAGTGATCTATGCAGAAGGGGAACCTATCTATTCTAATAATAAACCGTTGTCTTGTGTTAACAAGACAACGCAGCATTTTTCTAGCCCACCAGAAAAATAAACCTGGTTATTTATGTAGGTAGGGATGCCATTTTTTCTCTGAGGGCTAGAAAGGATAGTTCCTCGGCTTTTGTCTCAACTATCCACCTTGGGTTTGTAGGATAACGAGGAAATTAATAAATTAGTAAGGTACTAGGATAGCTAGTACCTACCCTAGCTAGTTATTAGTGTTATAAAACTGACCTTTTCACGATAATCCTTTCGGTTATAGGATTCAAGCAGCAAACAGATGCTCAAGCTGAGAGGCTATACATACTCCATTGATGTATTTCACTTCAGTCACAACGGAAGCCTAGTGACTCAACCGGACGCGGCCGGTGGGGATATGATATCGCGAAATGACACCGAAGCTAAAGGTCAAATAAATAATAATTCAACGAGAAAAACGAAAAACGACCTAGCGAAAAAGCGACAGAAGAAGGGGAGGGAGACTGATGATGAGACATGGATAAGAGCAAGGAGGCCAACCTGTGTGCTCGATGTTCCCCTATGCTACCCCCATTTCTACCTGTAGATCCTCCCCCCACTGATCCTGTCAGCCATTACGGAAATGTCGGACCTCGTTGGCAGCACTGGGAAGACCGCATTCCCCCACTCTCAGGATACATTTCATTTTCCGAAACAGCTCACGGGCTCATATTTGCCTCATATCCTGCTCTCGCTCTCATTTTTGCTTCCTCACTGTCGGAAGGTAGGGAAGCCTTGGATTCGTGAGTGAGTAAAAAATAAAATTCATACCCCCAAAATGAATATTTCCACTAGGTACCATTTTGCGTTTCAGATCTCAAGAAACATTTATGGTTCCGTTTCTGTCTGTCCATCCGTCTGTGTGTCTGTCTGTGGGTAGTTATGGCCTTGTAACGCCCATAACTACCCGAAACAATTGTTGAAATGGGCTGACATTTGGAGGGTAGGTGCGAATTGGGTCACAGATGTTCCCATACAAAAATAATTGAAAAAAGTACCGTAACTTTCGTCTGCGCATGCGCAAACGTGAAATACTTTAAACGACCATAACTACCTTCAATATCATTGGAATAACTTCAAACTCGGAGTGTCAATCAGGAATAATACTTTTGATAGCTCCATATGAATTTCATTGTAACTGTACTGTTCGTCGGCACACGCGCGAACAAAATGTTGACCATTTCCTTGTAACGCGTCCAGCTACGCGAAAAATAGTCGATACCGAGTCGATACTTGCCGATTTCCTAGTAGTGTGGATGGGTTACTCGGTACTCGCCGAGTCACGAGTAACCGTACTTGGGGAGGCTCAGTCCAGTGTCTGTTTTTTCCCCGCTTCAAAGGAGACAAGTACGCGCCAAGTAGCGAGTAAACTGCCCCGCTCCACACATGCGGGTCGCAAGGGGCGGATGGTCGAGGTATTTTTCTGTGAATCACATCACCCTCTGTCCCTTCACTGTCTAGTAGTGATCCACATAGTTAGTTCTCTTTAGGGATGGGTATCGATGAAGAAAACATCGATGTCTAAAAAACATCGGAGAAAAAATATCGATGTTTTGATACATCGAAACATCAATGATTTTTTTAAAATTGGTATTATTTTAATTCTTCAACACCACATTATCTGGAGGTAGGCCGCACTCATCACAAAAAAAGCAGCCGCTGCAATTACCTAATTCGTCGTCCATCATTTACCTTGGCTCGCGAGCAACTGCGAGTGACTCGCCTCTTTCCCGAGGCGAGTCTTGCGCGGGACGATCCACGAATGTGTGGAGCAAGGAGCTCGTCACTCGCCAAGTAACTTGGCGAGTCACCGAGTTACTCGGTACTTGGCAAGTACCGCATGTGTGGAGCCGCGGTCCTGCGGAGCTGAAATGTTGAGGGTACCTACACGCGGGCTGGATCGCAGATGGTCCCGTCTCAAAATCATGCATGGATACTCCACCTGTCCACCGAATGAACTTAACCAACTATTCTGTACGTTCATGTGATCCAAATGAGGAAGCTGTACTGCCTACTCGAATTGGCTGACTTTTTTGGTTTATTCTTTTCAATAATAAACCTTTGGAATCGAGCACGAAAAAAAAATTATTGTTTAACCTCCCCTCAATATTTGATGGTTTACGTTTCACGGTATGTCGAATCCGAAAATGCAATAAAAAAAGTCTACCTCTCCACCGTGTACGCGGTGGTACTTAGCACTTTTTTGGTTACCATAAACCAAAATTAATGAAATTTGGTTCGTAGATCCCGTTTGGGATCTAGTTAGTCCTCAAAGCTCGGCATTAATGTCAGTTATCTCTAAGGGGTGAAAAATGAGGGTTGAAATTTTCAGAACGCCGTAGCTCGAAAACTTTCAATAGAAGGGTATGGTTTTTTTAACGTTTTTAAATTGATCTTGAACTTGAAAAAAATTTGAAACCACCGGGAGCGTTGTACGACCAGCTGTTCGTTTGCACCGAAAAGCTTCGTCAACATGATCGTGAACCAAACGGTATAAATCCGACCCAGATATCATTGCTAGGGATCACCTGATTATAACCACGGATAGCTGAGTTGGTTTTTCAGTGATATTATTTCATTTGAAAAATGATGGATCTGTTGGATTTTGTTGATAGGTACCTACTTTTGCAACTTGAACAAACGTTGAGGTATTATCGGGTAAATTATTACACAACGGTTTATTATACTATCTACGTAGAATGGGAATTTATACAGGTAAATTATTACACAGTGGTTTATTATTTACCTTATGCTTCGTGAATAGCTACAAATATTAATGATTGAAATATTGAATCCCGCGTATTCGCATGAAGCTTTAATTCCGGGGCCGGCTGCAGTACTCGATTTAGGGCTTTCCTGGGAGGAGCTCGAGGGTATTCACTTTCAGCTATCCAATTAGCACGATTTTGGTTTATTATTTTCAATAATCAATTTTTGGAATTGAGCATAATCCCCCCCCCCCCCCCCGGCTCATCACAAAATTAATTTGATGGTTTGCGTTTCAAGGTAGGTAGAATCCGAAATGGAATACAAAACCGCTGAAAATTATTACACAACGGTTTAGATAGTATTATTTTTCTGGAATTTGTCACAATAGTTGTCTGCCCTTGCATGTCGGTGGTTTTGTGTACCAACTACACTACTAAAGTGACCCTTGAGGACCTCTCTGATCAGCTGACTCGAGAACTGAGCTCTCTGAAGGAGTCATAACTGCAACAGCATGTTCCATGATTTTCTGCCTCCGCACTAACTTTGAAGTAATGTCATGTCCAGGGGAAGTCGTCAATAATTGTTTCGTTGGAAGAAGACCCACCTAAGCCATAGTTATCTCTACTGACAATATTAACTAATTAAATGAATACAACCAACTTGTAATGGTTGGCTTTTAGTTCAGACAGATACTTGGTCGTGCTACAGCGCAGTTGGCCGCATTACACCCTCGAAACCGTCCTACTCCTTATCCGCTGTTACCGAACGGTCGTTAGTATGCACAGCCCTCCTAGATCTGTCACTCAAAATGGCCTCCACCCACGTTCTTCGCAGCATCTCCAGGGCATCCCTCCGAGTCCCAATTACAATTAACCGAAGAAGACCCCTCCCTGGGCTCCGGACTTATTATAGATAACGTGTTAAACGACCTCATAAAGTTATCTTTGTTACGACCTGCCTCTACTTCCCAAATTGCATTCGTATTTCAAGCCGTTCCCCTTCCTTGAGGCATTTGAGACCTCCCCAACATCGTCTTCCTCAACGCCAACACTGTCCCCTTTCTTGTCGCCCTTTGATACCTTCAATTTAAATACTAATTCCTTAATGGATCCCTTCCAAGGTAATTTTCTTAAAAGAACTTTCTTCCTAGTTAATAAATGCAAAATAAAACAACTTAACCACATCTCACTTAAAAATCTTTACTTTTGCTAAATTCAACTGAACATACTTCATGCAAATTGCCAAGTACCTACTTGAATTTTCATTGAGCTGGACCCACCCTCTTATTTTTAAACGAAGTATCCATCCTAATTACCCACACCATCACCATCAGACATGATATTATTTTGGGTAAAGCAGAGAGTTGTAATTCGGTTGAAAGAAATCTCCTTCCACGGGTAGTATAGTTTCTCAGAGTTGTTTTGAATCTACTCTGAAAGACCTACCTGATTCAACAAGAGAACATTTCCCTTTGACTTATTCGCATTGACTTACACTGCATTGAGTTTTTTCCCCGTATAAAAGCTCTTAAACCTTTTCAACAGGAAGTTGGAGCACCAATGATTCACTCCTTGATAATAAATTAATGAAACATGTCCATGAGTTCAGTGAAAGCGGAGGAAAAGTTTCAATGGTTTTGTCATCATTTTCCGTACCCACTGATAATTTTTGGTACACATTTTCATGCGGGGCATTTTTGGTACCTCGTGATCGAGCCGTAGCGCCGAATCCAAAACTTATCCTTCAACCATCGATATCCACAAATAGGTAGAGGGCACTGAGATAAACAAATGTTTAAAAAAAAAACAACAGTCATGCAGCATGGCTATAAGAGCGAATTTTCGAAGAAATAACCACGTTCCTTAACCTTCAAAGTGCTCCAGTTTGAGAACGGAATGAGATATCGCAATTCTGATTTCACCATCGTGTTCAGCGTACAAAAACCTTTAAAATGAGGTGTCACTTGTCAGACTGTTTCATTTTGGGAATTTATGGGTAATTTCCCCCCCCTAAAACTCCCCAAAACTCCCCCTTAGAGTGACCCCATTCTGCCCATCTACGAACTTAGCCTGTCGATTGCCAAGACAGATTTTTCGTGCAAATTTGAACTTTTTATCTCAATTCTTTCGAGAGTTATCGTCTGGAATGACACATACATATATATATATATATATATATATATATATATATATATATATATATATATATATATATATATATATAATTTTTGGTGTCTTTCGGCAGTGAATTCAGGATGGTCTGAAACGGATTTTGGTATAAAAATCTTTCGGAAATTCGAGTTTTAAAAATTTTGGACCGAGAACAATAGCTTCCTTTTCTTCGAAAATTCGCTAAAATCATCAAAACTTTTTTGTCACTGAGACCACCAGGTGGGTGATGCCTCCTGCATCACCCTCAGTTCCACAAAATAAAATAAATCATAATTTTCGAAGTAACGCACCTACTAAAATCTAACCTTAATTTACTTACCACCTTTTTTAAATGGTAAATAATATATATGACCCACAAAACTCATATTGGCTCATTTTTTGAAAAATTACACCTACCTACCTATTGAAATGTTTTTATTTGACGTATCATCATCTTTTAACGTCGTTTTACTGAACCGGTTGTATTTTTGGTGAAGTTTCAACTTTTTAAACTATTTCCAATGATTTTTGACCCAATACTCGAATTTCACCCTTTGTTCTCGAGAAAACAGATTTACGGCCAACAACAATGTTTGGCGACATCAGCCAAATGTTTTAAACCTTTGTTTCAAACCAATTTTTGCTTAAACAAAAAAAAACTCAAATGTAACCCATTTTTGTATTCTAAAAATTCCCATTAGGATTCAGAATGTCCCAAAATGGATTTGTATAGAATTTTTTTTTTTTTTATGCATGTAGTTATCTTAGCTAGGTGGCTACTTACCTGCTTAACTAGGTACTTACCTACCAGAAATATGTACTGCACTTACTAGGAATTTTGGACCCACTGCAATAGTTTTCTTCGTAAACTCGCTGACGTAATAAATTCAAATCCAAGTTTCATTTCTAATTTGCATTTACTTAGGTACCTCAACGTGCAGTAGGTGTGAAAACGAATTCTATCTGTTCCCTAGAGCAGAGTTAGGGAACAAAACGCCAGTGAAAATTCCATATTTTATTCAGAATTTCCATTTTAATTCGAAACACAAGTTCCCATTGCGAGCTGACGGGGAGGGTAATAGTGGAAAAGGAGGGTCGAGAATGATTTGCTTTTTTCCAGTTTTTTGTATTTCTATTGTTGTTATCCCCCCCCCCGTCTCCCATCACCTCCCAACTCGATTTCAACAAAAAAGTTACTAAAAAAGGAAAAAACAAGGCGAAACTATAAGTCAGGTGGTGGGGGGACCCTCACTCGTCCAATGAAGGACGGGCAAGGGAAGTCTCCCTGCAGAGTTTTGCATAAATAGAGCCGTCGTAAAACCTAATGTAAAGTCGGTGATAAAGCTAAACGACTCGGCGGCCATCCCAGTTTTGTAATTTGTGAGCCCTTGAGCGCCCCTTGCACTTTAAACTAAATACGTGACTTTTTTTTTACATTAAAACATCTTCATTCCGGAGGCATTTTTCGCAGTTTCCCTTTTTTCCGTGCCGGTTGATATGTGACGAAAAATTGCGACCGCGTAAATAACATCTGGACGGTTTTGATTGCTCAAAATACCTAATGTTAGTCTGATGGGTACCTACTGGTAGGTGTACATACCAAGTGTGGAAATAAATTATTATACAGTGCTCCAATACTAGGCAAATTACTCGCGATGCTCCAAGGCAAAGATCCAAACAATACAGTGTTTTATTTCGTGTCTGTCGAAGGTACCGGTGAAGTGGAGTGAAGTCAAACAGGTGGGGAGAAGTCTCATGTTTGCGTGTTTGGGCAGTGACAGGATGCCTTTAGCAAATTTTCGAAGAGAAGACCCCATTGCAATGGGTCCAGCAATTGTATTTGGTAGGTACTTACATGATTTTATTTTAAAGATAATTCCAGTACCAAGCCTGTCGGGAAAACCAAGAATTAAATCAGCAACAACTCACCTGTTATCAGTCACGTTCAGACTACATGAAATCCATCCTTTCACTCAACACCTTCAACCCCATAACTACATCTTATTTTCCACAATATCCTCATTATCTACTTATCACTACAGTCACACTAAATTCAAGCACCATTTTAATAGAACATTCGTAGGTACCTCCAAACCTGTTCTTCCAGTAAATCGATTTAATTTTACCAACAAGCCAGCCATCCCAATCAGCATTCTTACTTCTTCTTCTGTTCTTCTACTTCTACTCACAAACTCACATGCTCACATCTCCAGGGCACAGTAATGCCAACTAATCAGGGCCAAATTTAAGTAAGACCCTTATTGTATTCACGTCATTATTTATTATTCACTGTGTTTATTATAACTCCTACTATTAATAATATTCTCGATTCCGTGCTCTATTTCTGAATACATATAACTGTTTGTGAGTGAATTTGTGAAAGTCTGTGTGGGTGTGTGACATCACACATCTACCTCATCCAACTGGGACACCTACATCACTGATTACTTACCAGTCAGCATTCCCAGAACAGAAGCTTTAACAGTTTTCCAAGTACCTGAATTATTATCTAGTAACATCAGTGCAATTCACCATCTACTGCTTCCTCCTGATCTCAAATCACCAAGACCGTCCTGTTTTATCTGAAGAAAGTGCTTGTGTGGATAATACCGCTTTACTCTGGATTGGACTTACCAGCCTACTTATCTGTGATCTACCACCTGCATGCTGGATCTCCAGCTCTGAATCTTGTGGTGAGATCTTTCCTTATTTAAATACTCTTTTCATCTTGATGCGGCATCATCGTTGAATCTGTTTCCCACCCATTAGTCCCATCTGCAGCTTGGGCCTACATTCAAAGTCATCAGCTAGTCACACCACCACATACCTAAGAACTATTTATGAGAATCCACTTTATTGTTATGGTGTTATTTATTTATTATTATCTTTCTGTTAAACTATAGTGGCCACTCAATAGGTAAAACATTCTAGTCACAAATTACAAGTTAGGTACCTCATTCACTAATAATAAACTAGGTGAAACCACTTTACTGAACCTTTATTCACCTCCCCTAGTCATATCAAAGCATCTAGTCACTGGTTATTTTAGTTTATTACGATCCCTATTTTATTTGAAATACAGTCCACTCATTTGCGTAACTACCTGTTTAATCTTTAGCAACCTTGGTGCCTATTTTCATTGCAGCCAGACAGTAGGTAGGTACAGGGACTTGCAAACAAAGCCGTTTCAGAGCTTTCTTGATCCACCCCCTAAAGATAGACATTTTTCATTGTATAAAAATGGTTGTAGGTAGCACATTGTAGAATAGGGTAGCCATTTCCATCCCAAAGATCCCTGGACACAAAAACCAGGACGTCCCAGGGCGCTTCTGATCCAAAACCCAGGACTCATAGATAAGTCCAAATAAACATTAAATATATTTTAAGAACACGAGCACACCAGAAATTATCTATGAACGTCATTTAATGTTGACAGTCTGAAAACATCTTATGAACAGTTATTTAAGGAACTCAGATAAATGTTTAGGAATTTACACATTTACACAGCCTTAGAACATGAGCAGTTGTTTTAGGAACTCGAGTCATATTTTATGATCCATGAACTGATAGATATATCCCATCTTCTTGATATTATTATAAGTACTTCATCTCACGTTTACACCTCCTCTGAGTAGCTGTATCTTATGCACTAGGCAATATTAAAATATGAATGTAGGGAGCAGCTCAAAATGTGGCACAATACTGATAATGATGATTCCATGTCGGCCAACAATGTGGCAAACGCTGAGCACTTCAGCCAGTATCGACAGTGTTTAGGGTGATAAGGGCGTTAAAAAAAAGAAGATTTTAAAGAGTTGTCTTTACACAATCCCTGTTGCAAAATATCTAGGTATTCCCATCATGATCCAATGAACAAATGTTTGAAGAATTGTTACCCTGAAATCCCACATTTATGTAGTTATGAATTATTTGTATTACACAAAACTGAATTTTAAATACTTTTTTCTTCAGAAGAATGAAGAAGACAGCGACTCATGATGAAGTTCCTGGAGCATACTTTTATTTATCCTTCTCACGATTTGTTCAGAAAATTCCTTGTTTTATTCAGAAGATTCTTCACGTTCGATTGAAATTAATTTTTGTCAACATTATAGCTTCCACAGTTTGAGGAAGGAGCCGGTTTCTCTCATCTGTCCACTGGCCCCTGATCAATGAAAATGTTCTTTCTACAAACATTACGTCCAGGGATGGCAACCAGAGAAACTAAAAGAATAACCATGGCAGTTATCATGGTATAATGTAAGAATTTGAGAAAACCGGGACGCTTCCTAAGGCAGGTGAAAAACCAGGTCTGGACCAAACCGGACATCCCCAAAACAAACATGTCTTGGGAAACCATGGCTCGAACCAAGGATCTCCAAAATAGTGAGCACTTTACCTTTGAAACTGCACGATTGTTAATCCAGTGTGAAGTTGAAGAAAACATTGATGGATCAGCGGTGTATTGAGAGTTGAGTCAATTGATACTTGCAAATTAGAGATCGAGTAATTAGGGATCTTTGCAATAAGTATAGAGCAGTTGTTATAGCTGGTATCCAGACTGGTGGTTCAGTGGGTGGTTTAGCTGAAATGGAGATACAGAAGACGGCGTAATGATTATACATCTTCAACACAGGAGGGTCTTGCGGGGCAGTATATTCGACAATTTTACATGTCCACGCTGTTCCACTGATGGCCCCCATGAATTCATAGGTTTGTTCGCACTGGCTTTTTCTGGCGGTTAGCTGACTCCTAGAAAATCATAAGAAACCATCCATGATCCAATACCATCTTGATAAGCATTTGTGTTTGACAATGGCTGGGAATCGAGAAGACAGTGCGTGGACAGTTTCTCGTCCGCCGTTTCTTCTATGTACTGGAATGACGGTCAGAAAACTGACTTTGGATAGTCAGGAAAACACTGTGAACAGCTGGTCAAGAGACTATGCACTTCGAGTGCATTCTTGGACTCTTTCCGAGTCCAAGAATCACTGCGGATGGCCAAACGCCTTTCTGACGGTCAAATAACCGTTAGATAGATGGTCACTGCGAACAAACCTCGTATCATTAGAATCCCAAGCGGGTATATATAGTACCTACACTAATTTGTCATAATATCATTCCATAGAGGTAGTTGTTCTCGAGAGCCCTTAGAACGTACATCAGTCACTTAAAAGCTCAGCTTAACATAAGAACGATTAGAATAGAATATTATTGTAGAAAACCATACCTAGGAGGACCATACCATACCTAAAGTAGTAACCATGAATTATTATAGCTCTCCTAAATGTTTGGTAACGCTGATAGAAGGAAAACATTTCCCACAGTCAAATAAGAACCATGTACGAAGAAGACCTACTATCACGTTGGTAAAACCTACAGGATGACCCAAGTTTAGCCTCTTTTGGGTGGTTGTACATATATGTACACATATCTAGGGGCCGAGTTGGCGCTCGTAATATTTCTTTATGGAGTACTTAGAGTGAGAAGTATATCCTTCTTCCTACATTTGAACAGAAAATACCTTTTGTCGTGAATCCCTCCAGGAACCACTCCTCTAGCTAACTTAAGTTCTCGCAAATATTCTACCGCAAAAGATAGGCTCTGGCAATAAACAGTACGAGTGGGGAGACAAGCCACAGGACCCAGGGTACACAACCTGGAGCCCCACCATCAACCCCTAACAGGGGGTTGGAGGGAGAGGACTCACTTTCCTATAAAACCTGCGACTTTAGCTTCATTCGACACTTCCTCTAACCAGCTCTCACTTCTCTCTTCCTACCTTGCTCTCTCTCCTCCTCTAAAAGATCCTAGACGTCGGTGGTGGTCAGCCCATAACCGCCTAGGCAAACCTCCTCCTCTAAAAGATCCTAGATGTCGGTGGTGGTCAGCCCGTAACCGCCTAGGCAAACCTCCTCTACAAGATTCCAGATGTCGGTGGTGATTCGCTCATAACCGCCTGGACACCTACTCCCCAAAAGATCCTAGATGTCGGTGGTGATTCGCTCATAACCGCCTAGGCAAATTCGGCCAAAAAACCTCTCCAAAAAGATCCCAGACGTCGGTGGTGATTCGCTCATAACCGCCTGGGCAATTTCCCTCACACCACCGTGATACCAATTTTAAATTCATCACACCTTTGAACACTGGTGAACGCCATTATCTCTCCAAATACCAGCAGTTCCTTTATCCGCATCCGTAATAAATTATGGCAGATGTCAACCTGACATGTTTGTAAGCAGTAGCAGACCAATAATTGGTAGCAGTAGTAACAATAAATTGATTCAAACTCATTCACTCATTGAGTTTATCATGCCCCCCTCCCCCCCCCCCCCCCCCGGACAGACGGAAGTCCAAAGACGTACCGCAATAGTTGTTTATGTTATAATACAACCTATTTTATTTCAGTAGGTATTTTGTGCAATGTTAATAATGAAATGTGTCTTTCTCCTTCGTGTTCCATTGAACATCTCGATACCTCAAGTGCCTTCCTGATAGGCGAGAAGGTTGGCCAAAAAATCACGTTTCTGAACAATTCGGGTGTCGGTAATTACTATTCAAAAAGGGTTACTCGATTCGATTTTAATGACAAGTTATTGATGTGATGAGAGCGTCAAAGGTCGGCAGTAGGTAACAGGGGCGACTGGAATTCCAGAAATGAGACCAAATTAAAATACTTGCCCAGCTATTTATAGAGAAATAGTAATAGAGAGAAATATTAATCAAATCAGCTTCATCGACTTGTAATTACAAAGATACAGGATCCTTCGTATGATTTCTGCCGTGATAGCTTCCGAAAGAACAACGAAAACCGAACGGAACAGAAAAGTGAAACTCGAAAAGACAATCGCGAAAAGAAGAGCGAACCAAAGTCACGTTTAACCCTTTACCAACCCTTCCGACCATTTCCATCCCCCATCAAGGCCCTTCTTGCCGTACTCAAACCTCCTCTCCTTTAATTACCAACAGTAAATTAAGGGAAATGTTCGATTGAGCATTGATAAGAGCCCCCGACTCCTCCTCTCGCCTTGATGGGAAAACAGCCTCGGAATTTACGCTCTTCCCGGTGTGATAGGCGATTATACATCCTTTCCCAAGTCTCTCTTCCTTTGCCGGAGCTGTAAATTCAAACCCCTCACCCCGTAGGAAAAGAGCCCCTCAACTCTATATCTCCTTCTCTTTTCCTCTCTGAGAAGGAAACCTCTGATTTATTGTAATGTTCCTATACTCTTTTTACTGTTATCGCTTTAATGCTTAAATTCATTTTGACGCTTCCAACGGGCTCTTGGAAGCCTTGAAGCTATTGATTGAGCAGTGAATCATATTTATGGTCCTTCAAGGCGACGGTTTTCATGGAGGCTTTCACGGTGGAGCAGCGAGCACTTTCATCTTAGGTGAAAGAGGGTTTTCTCCTTCATTACTTTTTTAAGGGTCCCTCGTCCTCGTGCCGTTTTCTTCCCGTTCTCTTTCGGAATGAGATCTCTGGTTCGATTAGATAAAGTCACGTATTCAGCAGCGTCACCATAACTCCGGATTTCCCCCCTTCAACATGAATTTTCCTCATACAGAAATATAGGGGAGGTTTTGTAAACTAAAATTCAACAGGACGTTGCGACGAGAAAAAACAAATGGTGGGCAGTATAGGTTTCTCACTTTTTTATTGTGATTCATATTTAACTACGTGCTATATCCCAAAATTGAACTACCGAGAGACGGGATCATGGATAAAATTTCCCAACAACCCATCAAAAGGCAACATGGCAAGCAGCAACATCCATCGAGGACACTGTGATATCCTGCGAGTATATCTACATGTCCCCAGAAAGTTCCATTTAAATTTACCAAATAGGAGCAGATTACAAAGATTTGTTTGCGAACAAAACTAAATAGTTCGTTTCGCGTTCTTTCCCCACCTCTGACCTGAATGCCAATACTGGACTGAGATTGTTCGGATTATTGAATCTGCCTACTTGAACGCACTTTCTGATTGTTAGCGCCTATCCTGCGCTCAAGTCCACCAACATGGTCTGTCAGAATGAACACGTTTTTCAAAATGCTAGTAATTCGTGTGGGATGGCGATATGTATGGCTGGGGGGACGGCTTGTTGGGAAGGAGAGAAGTGGGAGTATTAGGGGTGGGCGTTTCTGTTCTTTTTGAGAAATGAAACGAAACAGTTCGTTTAATGTATGAAACAGTTTCGGGAAAGCTGTTTCAAAATAACAGCTTCGGCAACAATAACGCTTCAAGAAATTTTGGCTCTCGGTCAAAACAACAAAAACACGAAACTGTTTCTTCGTTTTTCCAGCTGCGAAGCTGTTTCTCGCAACAGAAACGGTTTCGTAACATCCGTTTTTTTCCCCTTACAACGAAACTGTTTCTTCGTTTTTCCTGCTGCAAAGCTGTCGCCAATGGAAACGGTTAATCACCCGTCTTTTTTTCTTTTTTCCTACAACAGTATTTTTGTTTTTTTGGTTTATTATTTTCAATAGTGAACTCAATAGTGAACCCTCAAAATTGGCCTGCTGGACTATTGGAAACCTTGGGAACCGAAATCGAATCAAGACCTTCTGTGGCCGTTCTTTTGAAACAGTTGTTTCAGGTTTTGAGAAACTGTTTCGTCGTTTCTTCTCGAGAAACTGTTTCTTCGAAACAGTTTCACGTTTTTTTCCCATCCCTAGGGAGTATCAGTTTACACCTCACCATGCATGGTGTGGAGTGTTGATCATCGCGTCTTCACCGTACGCTGTTACTTCCAAAACGGCGAATCTGCTGTTCAGATGCAGAGATTTTCTGAATCATTTTCAGATTCTACATCGTAGGACGGTTCGTGACTGCAACACGATCTTGAGAAGAGGATGGTGATGAGCAGAAGACCTACCGGACGAAATCAGACAATTAGGGCTCCCCGTGGAAAGTTAGGATGGATACTCAGCAGAGCCCCTGCTTCTGTTCGTTTGCGCGCTGCTTCTCTTGGGATCCATGCAACAATTCTTGGCAAACTTGGATTTCGTAGGGGTGAAACGATAAATCCTTTTTAAATACGCGACGCACCGTTGACTGATTAATCACAAGAGAAGTGGAGCGCAAAAAACAGAACCATAGGGGCTATGCTGAGTATCCAGTATCCTGTCCACGTTTTTGGGAGTCCTAATTGTCGGGTTTCGCCCGGCAGGACTTCTCCTCATCACCGTATCTGTTGCACTGAACATGGAGACCCATATGAAGATCTTACTGCAGTCAGAAACCAACCCACAATGTGGAATCTGAAAATGAATCCAAAAATCTCGTTGCATCTGAACAACATAGTCGACATTTTGGAAGTAACAGCGTACAGTGAAGACAAAATGATCTCCACTCTACGCCACGGTGTAAAACCACTTCTCTTCTTTCCTAGCCCCCCCCCCCCCCCCCAGGACCATCCCATTTGAAAATACTGCATTCTGAAAAACATGCGTTCAGCCTGTAGTCCCTACCAGCCTAGATGTGTTCATTTATGATTCAAGTGACTATTTATGTACATAAACATTGGTACTGCACACAAATTATGCAGTGTGCATCAGTCTTTACATAGCAGGTCTACTTCACATATGAAAGTGTAACTCAAAATTGGTGTGATGGTTAAGAGGTTACTTAGGCTTCAGTGGTGGTGGTGGTCCCTTGACTGATTAATATCGGTAACACAGAGCCTTTAAAACAAGGGATATTATCACCTTCATGAATGGAGTTTAATTAAAACAAGATATAAAACGAACCTGCTCCCCCACATGAAAATCTTGGGTCATTTTCAGAGGGCCGGGTTGACAGGACTAGTAAACGTTTTCTTCCCTTGATTCATGGAAATGACTCATCCATTAATGAGGACGCGCTTCTCATCTTAATAGCCGACTCAGTGGGTCCTTTCGTTCCCTTCGTGTACATTAAAAACAAATGGGACCGACGTGAAATATGGCCAATGGGCTTTGCCATCCCCTAAAAAATAATGAAAGCATTGGGGGCCATAACGCTTGGAGGCAGGAAGGACGGAACGGGCCTCATCGAAATTTGTTTCAGGTCGTCTTCTAATTAGAGTGATAGATTATTTTGATAAAATAATCCCAGTTAGAACGGGGAATACCCTCGCGTTCAGTTCATTTAAAAACAAAGGTTCATTATTGAAAATAATAAACCAAAAAAAGGTGATTCTATCCTGAGAATTTTGACACCAACCATACTTTTCTACGATGAGTAGTTTTTAGCGAATTTTCAAAGAACATGACGCTATTGCAATGGGTCCAAATTTTTCAGAATATGAATTTTTGAAAACTATTTACAGGCTAATCCGTTTATATAATTATATATATTCGGTTGTGGGGTGACTAGTTGAATGTAGATTTGTGGAGTAGGTTGTTGATTGACCAATACTAATCGTTATTCTTAATCTTCTTTATTTAACGCGACGTTTCGCATGAAATTAATCGCATGAATAGGGTCTGATCCAGACCGAAACGTCGCGTTAAATAAAGAAGATTGAATAACGACTAGCATTGGTCAATCAACAACCTAATCCACAAATATATATGTATAGATATACCTATTGTTGTGATGGAAATTGTTGAGGTTCGGTCTGAATGAAACGATTTATTGTCCCAACGTTTCGGCCATTTATTTATCCATTATCAAGGGACAGCTATGAATTTCAACTGAGATATGTGTCACTCCACACGATATCTGTCCTTGGGTAAATGAAAAAATTCCAGATTTCGCCAAAACATTTGTATTGCCAAACAAAAGGATTAATTTGAAGATGAGAAATTTTCAAAAATTCTATGGGGGTCACATTTGAGTTTTTAGGGGTCAAAAATCGGTAAAAACGGCAAAAACGCGAGCAATTGATATACAATCACTGAAAGTAGTGTGGAAGGGTGAGTAAAGAAAGAAAAACACCATTTCAGTTGTTTTTCATACAGAATAGGTGTCAAACTTGGATTTTTTGGGGTCAAAAATTGGTATTAAGGCTAAAATCAACATTAATTCATCTGACGTTGTATGGGATGGTGATTCACGACGGAGGGACTATTTCGATGATAAAAATATTTTTCTCGGAAAATAGTGGGTCAATTTTGACTTTATAAGGGTCAAAAATCGGTAAAAATGCTAAAATTACGAAAAAATTATATAATGTTACGGAAAAGGCTAAAATCAACATTAATTCATCTGACGTTGTATGGGATGGTGATTCACGACGGAGGGACTATTTCGATGATAAAAATATTTTTCTCGGAAAATAGTGGGTCAATTTTGACTTTATAAGGGTCAAAAATCGGTAAAAATGCTAAAATTACGAAAAAATTATATAATGTTACGGAAAACGTTATGGTTTCTCGCTATATCATCTTTTTACACAATAGCACGAAGATTTATTTGAAAATTCTCTGTTACGTCCATGCTGTATGACTGTAACTTTTTTTTTTTAATTTTTTTTTTAAATAACTAATGGATGATTGAACGTGTATTGATGGGGAAAACTCCCTCAGAATCTCAGTTTTCCATCGGTGTGGTTATTTTTCATTTTACTGCATTAATTAGGAGAGAAAATCACGTTTGAATTAATATTTTTCAAGAGTCATTAGAGAAAAAGTGAATTGAAAATTTTCTTTTCAGTCCAATTTTTCGCCAGCTGAATGTAGTCCGAAATGTATGTTAGGGCCATATTCTGATAGAAAATTTAAGCTGTTTCCAACGACGCCTTTAGTTTTAATTATACATAAAATTTAAGCGAGATACGGCAACTTTAGTGGTATACGTTGGAAAAAACTAAAAAAATCTTACAAGTGAAAAAAAAGTCAAGAAAACAAGAGGTTAGAAAAATTATTGCAAAGAGGAACTTTTTGGGAAATTAGTTGTAGAATCGATTCCTAGAAAGTTAGTGTGAACTAACCAACTACTCTGTATAGGTTAGGCAGAATTAATTTTATTTACTAAGATCGCCCTTTACTGGCTAAGAATTAGTTTTATTAGCTAAAAGGTAGTTTTACTTAGTTGGAATAAAATTAGTTGTTGAATGATTTTTCATTGTTTTGATCTACTCACAAGATCTAGCAAAACTAAGTATAGCCACTGTATGATTCTGTCGAAGTTTCTGAACTATCTAGAAGGAAGTTGGTACCTAACAGTTCATTTCACTCTGACTTTTTTATTCATTTCCCCTAATACCTAAATAGGAAATTTCATACAAATCACAAAGTACCTACATAATAGAAACACAGTGAAACCTATTCAGAAACACGTGTATTCACAATTTGGAGGAGGAAGGAGGGAAGATAAAAAAAAGGTGTCAGGGACACGTAAAAACGGTTAGTTCAAAATGTTAACACTAGGTGCAACAAGCGAACCATCTACCGCCCTAGAGTTCATCTGTGTATGAGTTGTTACTCGGTGGTTACAGTTTTCAACATTCATTTAACTGGATTAACAAAATACTGCCAAAATAGGAGTTTACTGCGGTGTTTTATTAACTTGTGGAAGAACCACTGAACTGAGGATGTGGTGTGCTGAACCGCCTCACAACAACCAACCCGTTCGAAAACATCCCCGAGGGCTCGATTGAGAGAAGAATATGGAGTTTATCAGCCAGACGGGAATATCAGTATAGGAAGAAGTGAAACTCTGGCTGACTGGTGGTGGGAGGGATGAAAAACGGTTCTTCAAGAACGCCCCCTCTCCCCATCATGATTTACAGTAATAATTGCTCCTTTGTTATGAGTGAGCGTATAAAGTAATTAACGATAAATCAAGGGAACAGGACAGCTGGTATCGGCTCAACTTGCAACTCCAAGTGTATATTTTAGTCGGAGACGGGGAGGTTTGAGATGAGTGTGGCAGAGATACTGGCGTGAGGGAAAGGGGAGGGATAAACTATAGACTAACTGTCTAATATGCCCTAGATTATTCTCAGATAATCCTTGTGATCTATGTGTTGCAAATTAATGCCCACCGAGGCTTCCTCTGCTATTCCTTCTGATTAGTTAGAGAATGATATATGCTACGTCTTAATCTACGGGTTGCGGACTCTCCAAATAGAGCTTCACATTTTGCCATCAGCTAAATCACTCTCAGCTCCAGCGTTTCCGACTGTCTCAAGTTTTAATTAAGATTTACCAGGCTAAATACATATTTACTCTTCGCTCTATCTGAAAACATGACTGTGTGGTAATTTGACGACCTTGTGGTAACATGGATAGACAGTAATTAGATAAATTCAGGACACCCAGAACTAAGCACAGATGAATACAATGAAAATAAGAAAACAAAAACACCGTACAAAAACCGACCGGAATTAGTACATAAACGAGAGAGTGATAACAACTAACATACAACAGTGAGTTGATGAAATAATAAAAAACGACTCGTACATTCACCAGTTTATTATTTTTAATGAAAACCCCCAAAAAATCACATTTATCACAACCCCTTAAAATGTACGTATAACGACACAATGTAAGAGACAATAGGTACAATTGGTAACTCTAACTTGAAGTATTGCAATTTGAAATAGCGACTCATGTTAAGTTTCAAAAACTTGGAATATAAAATGGAGAGCTAAAGTATTTTTCAACATTTTCAAATTGGGAACTGGTGAAATCGCATAAAATTAGTTTATATATATTTCAGTTTCTCACTCAATAGTCGAATTATCACTCAGAGACATATTATGTCACGATTGATACAGGTACTAAATATATAATCAGTCCTGTAGTAGCGATTTTATCGCTGAACTGTATGGAACAATGTAAGCAACGCGCTGGTTACTACCAAATGCTGTTGTTGGAATTCAGCAATTTAAACAAAAAGGAAACGACGCTCTTGAATCGATTATAAATTGTCCTAATAATTCAATTTTAACAAGTGTTATATTTTATGGTAGGTGTTGCATATTCACTGTTCGTCGCTCAGATCCTGATCTCATTCTTCAACAGTCGAAGGAACAAACAATCCGATAATCCGTGGGTTAGATGACCCGCATGATGATTGGTCAGAAAGCTCGCTAGCGGTTGCACTTCAAAATAGAAATTATCCCCTCGACACTCCTTTCAGGAAATTCACCAAGCAGGTAGGGATATTTTGGAATGGTATTCCTATTAAAAAGGTTAGGAGAACGAGAATAAGAGCAATGGCTACTAAGTAGCGGAAATTCCCATGATTGCGTGCAGAGTGCGATAGGGGTTGTCCTCAATAAGGTCTACAGTTCGTTTTAAAGGTCTAGGTCTAGGAATGTGAGGATTTCAAGTGGCAAGTGAGATTGTACTCCAAGCACACGATTTTTTACGTATGTATACAATGTAAGTATACGAATTTGTGTGGTGAATGATGGAGCAGTTCGAGTCGAAAACGTGAAAAACACCAGGTACATTTCTGTGATGTTCACCAATATGGTCTGCCATTATTTTCCGTGCGCACTATAAGCCAACCACTAGAATGTTACCGAGATCCAGTGTCCTCTAACAGGGAAAAATCAGAAACTTGGATTTGAGACAACCAACTCATTCCAACTCCTTGGAATCCCCTGGGAAATCCGTGTTTTGAAGTTGGCTGACCTGTCAATTCTCAAGGTGAGAAAGAGGGAAAAAAGAAGGCAAATTCTCGGCAGTGTGTCATTTGACAGGATGGGGGGGGGGGGGGGGGATCGGGAACTTCAGCTGATAATGACTGATAAGTAGTTCGGAACCCTCCAGAAAAAATGCGTCCTAGGCTGGCAATATTCTAGTGGTACGCCTAAAATAGCTTAGGATCGTTGTTCAGAAACCTTGAGGACCCTAGGTTTTCAGTTAGATGGCCAGCTTTCTAAACGAAGGGACTTTCTAGTGAACTGAAATAAAGGAGCTGAGGGACAGATCTCTTTATTTCTGTAATGCAAATGACGCCACATGAGAGACCCTGTCTGTCTGAGTACAAGTGGTTCAAGTAAAATTTACTGGCTCATTAGAACTGAGAAAGAGGCAAAGGACTGAAGAGGAAAAGTGATGTTTTGATTCAGCCTATCGACACAACACAAGGTTGTTTGTACTCTGAAAACAGTATTCTGTGTTCATTCGCTCCCGTTTCGAGCCTCTTTGAAGGCAATTCCAGGGGTTTTTAAGTTTTAACGCTCTTCAGTGAGGGTACGTGAATATAACACACAAATATGTACATGGACAAGTGGATAAATGATTGAGGAGGTCTGTGGAGAAATATGACAAATACGGGTCATTCCCAAAGAAAGTGTACTTTTTCCATTAAATTTTCATTGTCTGAAAACCAGTCAAATGTTGATAATTTTTCAACAAACTGCGTTCTGCCAAGTGCCTGAATGAAGCCCTGAAAGCAACAGCGCTAGAATGCTATTATGCGTTTAAAATTATAATTTATATAGTTACACACTTTACAAATGCCAGATTTATGAGGACCAGATGAATGAGATCATCATCTAGATTCTAAATATCATGAATACCTAAAGCTTGAAAATAGTATAAAATTATGGGCGAATTGGAATTATGGACTTCTTATTTAACATGCAAACAAAAATTCAACGATTTGTGAAATTTATATAGTGAAACCAGTGGCTAGATTAATGAGCAGCAATAAAAATACTCAAAAGGGTTCATGAACATTACTCCTCCTCAGACAAGGTCACAAAGACAAAAATGAACATATATCAAGATGGAGGATAAGTTGCAGGTCTTCCCAGTGATCCCAACTGCGACACTGACCGCTTCAAAACACTCTCCGTTCCATAACTGGAGCATGGAATCTGAAGCGTCAGATTAATGAGGCCAAACTGAGGATACACAACTATTTTGAAGGGTTGCAGGCAAAGAAGTGAACAGATCCAACTAATGAGGCTGACATACTGAAGGATGGTTGATTAGTGTAAAACCCTTGTCCAAAGTTACCGTATAATAATTCGAACAGCACTTTTTCAACACGCCTTCAAATTTCCAGTTTTTCTGAGGATACAGCCAGATTAATGAGAAATCGGCTCTTTTACGTTTAAAAATTGGAGTGATGGTTATGGGTTGTTCACTGAGTCGTATGAATCTTGTACACGAACTTAACCTTGACTATATATTTTTAATGAATCAGAATCATATGCTATTCTGCCCTGATTTTTCTCCGGGATACACAAAAAGTACACTTCCTGAGAGAATGAACCATATACCTAGTGGAATAGTAGATTTCGCCACAAGTACCTACCTAATTCTTTCTAGTAGACGTAGTAACCGAGAATACGTCATTCATTTACTGCCGGTTACTCAACCAAGGAAGTTTCAAGTTAGTAGTAATAAACTCTTGGAATTCAATTTACACCAATGGTTCGCAAAGGTAGGATTGTCATGGCAATCCTGCACCTATAAATCCGGGACGTAAACCGTCAAGATTGATTGGTGGGAAGATGAACCCTCCTGGTATGAACCCTTCTCTGAAAGAGATATAGAGGATCGAACGAAGAACAGTACAATAGCAGAGAGGAAAATGGTGGAAGGTGAGAAACACACATCAATTATCGCAGATATGAGGTCCGGGAAGTTGACTGATTGATGTGCAAAACTGTGGACGAGGGGGTCAGTAACAGCGGCAGCGCTTGGCCGGGCACTTTGATGGATAGATGATACATTTGTCTTGACAATACACATCAGCTCCGGCTCTCCCCTTCAGCTCTCCAATGGCCTCGCATTCATCACTGGAAACACAGAAGTAAAACAGTTTACCAAAAACTCCATCTATTACAGTCAATCAAGAAAAGGTTTTGTTGTTATCGTCTCTTCGAGCCAAACAAACGTTTGTTCGACGGCGGGTAGGGGTCTGGTAGGGTTTTCCCATTGATCATTTTCGATGACTTTCTCTCGTTTTCCCCGTCAACCGAGTTTGACTGTGGTCACTATGGCTGTCGAGCGAGCTTATTGCCGACCACAAATCAGTACAAGCTTTTTGACGTGATGGGATCAACGTTGTTTTTGTACTGCTAATTCACAGATTGATCGGATGATAAATCATATTAGGTATATACTTATACACAACATACTTATACATTTTTAACCTGATCTTCTTCTCCTAAATCTAGATAGCCACATATATCCGGGTATAGGGCTACCTCCCCTACGGTGTCCGGTAGCCCGGTAAGTACTATAATTTAGCTTTTCCAAGTCGAATTAGACATTTTCCAAACCAAACTGAGGATCTGGGTTCACTGTAAAAATTACATTTCAACTACCCATGTATGAGAAGTATGGAACAATAAAATGAAAGTACAACAGGGATTGGGGGAACTGAGGATCTGGGTCGCCCGTAAAAGTTATAATTGTTCAACTGTGTAAGAGAAGTAGGTATGGAACAATAAAACGAAAGTAATACCTACAAAAGGGATTGGGAAAAGTGAGATAGGTATAATACTGAAATGTAGACGGTAGGTAGGTACTAAAATTGCAGTAAAATTGGTAGTGAAATGTTCGAATTAATTTATCAGAAATAACAAAGAAGATAGTGTACCTAATAGAAATACCAAAGTGGATCTCTCGAGAGTGATCTATCGGCTAATCGTCTAACTACGATCAACAATAATGTAGGTACGTAAGTGTACTGCAGTAGGTACCTACCCCACTCATTTTGAAAAATGAAAATAACCTTCATCTTGAAAGGTTCACTTTTACTCCTACACTAGGTACCTTTCCATTTGGATGATTTCTTCTTGGACTCGATTCTACAAAACTCATAATTAATTATTACATAAAACATAATTTTCTGAGCAAGCCCAATAACAGGTATATGCGTTTGAACATGATTGGTAACTATGATTTATTTGTAAGTACCTATCTTGATGGGAACGATACTCACGGGCAAGTGCAAAGCGCAGGAGGGCAGTTGGGTGGGTATCTCAAGCAGTTTGTCTGACACCAGTTGTCCATTCCAGGCAATATGCGGTACTGAGGGGTTGGAACGCAAACTTGAGACCTGAAATGCCGCATGAGACGTATTCATGAATGGTTAAGTTCGTATCATTTCCTCAGCTGATCAAAGTTATTCAAAGAGAAGGTGAACGTAATCAATCATCAGATGTCAATATATGGCCAGAAAACTTGAGAACAATGGGGTATTTCCCCATGATGAAGGGGCAGCCCTAAAAATCCAAGGTGTCTTTCATGGCTTATACTGGGATATGTATTTATGGATTTTGGTGGCTCGAAAATACTGTGCTGCGCTTGTTGCCGAACGTTAGTGAGGCTTCTTACTTAGACTCGAGTGACATTGGTGGGTGGGTATGTCTGTCTGTACCGCGCTACGATCCGCAATTTTGGGTACTCTGACTTAAAATGTTGAGGGCGTGCTCGATGGGCCTTCCAAACTAGTTGCCCCACTAGTATACAGCGGGTTTTCCATAAATTTTGCCGTTTTCTTCAACTGAATGCCTTGTCGGTGATCCATGGATAAGTAGGCACCTAACCTTTAAGCTCGGCATATAGGCAACGTAACTATTCAAGCTCCGAGTTGTACCTGATAACAAGAGGCTGGATGAGACTGGGAAGCCGACTGTCTCTGAAGTACAAGGCGAAGGGGTTGAACTGAGAAATGAAGAGCGGAGGAAGCCCGGCCGTGCTCGTCGTGATGCTGATGTCAGCGCAGTTCCTGAAGGTTTCGGGCCGACCGCAGCCCACAGCTTCCGTTCCGTTGGGGCACGTTCCCCACATGTTGCCTGGATGTCATACATAAGCATGTTCGTTACCAGAGACGAGAAAAAGTCACTAACGTCATAGTAATAGGTTTTTTAAAATCATGAAATGGCCGTTTTTACTAAAAATGGCAAAACTTGCGACTTTCCAAAATAAACGTAATATTTTGTCCTTTTTGGCCAAGTAAAACAACTTTTTTAAAAATTTATTTAAAAAAAAAATTATATGAATATTGATCAACAGGGGCAATGCAATTAATACAGGTCTTCTCCATATTGTCGTGTCTCCAAAAAGTGTCTTTCAGGCAGGTCACAGAACGAGTTCTCACAGCTGTCCCTTCTCTGGGGATTACTGCTCTCGAATGGGATTACTAATCCCGGTTAGGTGAATGTGTCCTGGGCTCGACGTGTTACCTGTCCATCTTCTCATTAGCCCAGCTGCCTCCAGAACCTAAGGAACGGTGTAAATTCTTGTTGCCGAAAACTCCTGTAATGCTTAAGCAAAAGTGGGTGTCAGGGGAGAAGGACTTCCCTATGGAAGGCGAATCATTCTTCTGTAAGCCATGCGGAAAACAGGTGAGTTCCACTCTAACTTTGTCTCTCTCTCAACCTAAAATGCATACAATAAATTAATTTATTCTCTTTCCATTTTTTATATTTTTGTTGAATTTTTTGCGAGTTTGTAAGAGAAAAGAACGGGTTTCTCGTTTTTAGGACGTCCCTTAGTAGTAAGAGACGTTATTATTTATCTATTTATTATTTAACAGTACGGCACAAGTGCCAATTTACAAGAGAATAATTCAAGGGCAGTTGCCATGCAAGTTATTATGTATATGATATGGTCAGAAGAGGACAACACCCAGCCGAGAATGAAAAGAACCACATTCAAATTCGTTTTAGACCACCCTGAATCCAACCGGAATTTCGAAATTCATTACTAAGGGGCGGGGGAAGGACAAAACGCGGGATTTTCTGCACATCTTGTGTCCGCTGCCCGCCTTCTCAACTTTTGAAAGCTGCCATACGACACAGGTACATAAGAAACAACAGGCAGGTAGCAACCTAACTTAAATCAATCAATCAATTTATTCACAATATTCTTGCGGCACTGCTACGATGATAACATCACCTACCTACCCTAATACAGGTAGTCAAACGTGTACGTAAGCTGCTCCTATGGCGTCACTAGTCACGAAATTAGGTATTAAATTGCGCAATGAATTCATCATCCTAGATCAGTTCCTTATACTTCCACGCGATCTGCAATGCGCGAGAGTGATCCATACCCCACCATAAGGGACGTCCACTGTAATGCATTCATTACTCTAAGCTCTAAAGGATGTTTCATTTTGATAGGAATTTTTTAAAGATGCACCAAAACGAAATTGTCAGATCCAAACAAATCTGAATTTCATTATTTGCTGTAGTTCAACTTCGAAAGGCCATAGCTGCCCGGCTGAAGGGCGAAGAGGATGGAGACTTGCCTGAAGGGTGGAAATCAGATGTCGCATGCATGAAATATGTTTACACTTTCAGCGGAGGTTGAGGGATCATTCTCAACATTTGAAGTACTATTCACTAAAAAGAGAAAGAATCTTACCATTCCACACATCGAACAACAAGTTGTTATCTTCTACAATGGTTTAAAATGATTAAATAAGTTATCTGTAATGAACTCGATGTATATATTTTGAATATAATTCTTTATTCAGTAAGTACGTATTTGATTATTTCTTTTGAACCATTTACCCTATAATAACCTAACGCATCGTAACAACGATAAAATAAATGCCATAATTTTAGATAAAACGTCATGAAATAGACGATTTTCCAAGTCATGAAATGAGAAATAAAAGTCATAAACCGTCTCTGCTCATGCATACTCGATGAGCAACGAAATATTAGCCATTCAGCCGTCATGACGTTTGGTTTCAAACCCCAAACAAATCATGTCCAAAAATAAGTGCGAGCATTACCTGTATAGTACGTCCACTGAAGTACGCACTGAGAACAGGTGACATACGGAGGAAGCCTGATCCTGTACCGGAAGATGGCCTTCTTCTTGGTTTCCCCTGGTATCAAGAACCGGACGTCTCTCGTCCCAGATATGAACAGAGGATACCTAGGATATAAATAAGCAATTCAACACTCTTTGAATTACGGCAAACGCAGAATCAAGATAGTTCTGATTTCCAACACTGCCACGATTCGTGTAAGAACATGACGGTTTGATATTCTCGTGGATATTCGAAGGAATTTTGAGTAAGACATTGGAAATGATACGAATAGACGACTGCGCAGGTAGATCACGAGGCCTTACCTGCGATAGAGTCTAGTTAGGTGAACATATTGTAGGTACACTATGAACTTGAAAGTGTCGGAAGTTTGAGAATTCACGTAAAATGTTTGGTTGTGCCAATCGAGACGGAGCATTTCCTTCTGCAAAATACTTCCTACGTAGGTATCTACATTAAATCAAGATTGGACCAAGCGCTCTTGCTTCCAGTCTTCAACTAAGCTTTACTGTCAAGTATTACTATGATGTCAAGTATACCAAATGTTTCACTTTTAATATGAAGCCAGATGAATATAGTACTGATCACTTAGTGAAATTGAAAAGGCAAGGAAGGAATGAAAGAAAGACTGGACGAATATTGAACAAAAGGCCCTAACATTTACCATGGTCGAACAATAAGCGCTATCAATCAACTGGCAAGAAGAAGGTGAGAAGTTGAGAGATGATAAGTTTGAAATGACAATAAATGACTTATTCCCAGAGTTTTACCACAACAACGGCGTTTTAATTATTTCACTCAATCTGTAGGATAATGTACTTATTGTAACTTTGTAATTATTCGTAACACACCTTCCTCTAAACCGACAGATCTTTTTCCAAACGTTTAAACCCTAAAATCTTTAGCCATTATATCACAGTATTTGATTTAAGCACCTCTATGCCGCAACGTCAGGTACAGTTGCTGGCTAACCCATAGAGGTCATGGGGCTCACAAGGGGAAACGGAAACGAACCTAAGAGAATCTGACTGTAACATTCAATTGATGATAAATTCATGAGCATTATGATAGGTAGTAATAACAATGAAATCCAAGAATGTCGCAGGAACTGCAGAGGGTAGCACTCATGAGGCGGATGCCGGAGGCAGAGTAGTTCCAGACCGGTTCGTTAGATCGCATCCCATGCTCCAGAATCAGAACAAACGGGTCCTTGGTCGAGAGCTTGGAAGAGTCGCAATCAATTGAAATCAAACACCAAGGACTTATACATGATATTTATGTACATATTATGTATGTATGTATGTACATACATAATATCTAATCTCCAGCATCCGGCATATGTATGTCTATTATATATGTATAATATTCATCTATATTGACCCAATCTATATTTAATGTATGTATAATATGAAATCAAACACCAAGGTAGGTACTTATACATAATATGCATATTGTGCAGCAATAATTTTCGAGTAGGTACCTCCAAAGATATCTGACATCATTGGGCATGGTAGGTACACTTAACTGTAGTTAACTGTTATACCTATTCATCAATTTATTTGGAAACCTTTTGTGGTAAGCTATCTTACAATGTGGAATAATAAGACAAAAAATAGACCTTCAGTTTACCACCAATTTATGTTTATTAAGAAGCTTTTCACTCAAATTCTGAGCATCCTCAGATATACCTGAGCTCAGAATTGAGTGAAAAGCTTCGTAATAAATATAAACTGGTGGTAAACTGAAGGTTTATTTCTGCCTTATTATTCCGCATTTTTATACCAACATCAAATCGCACCTACATACTATAGCACATTGTCGCGGAATGCTGTATGGTTCAACCAAATAAACGAAGAGAACGAAGAGCTGGGCAACGCCAGGGGAAAGTTAGAGAAGGGTCCCTTCCATCTGACCGCCATCGCTCTCAACGGTCATAACGGCCGATTTTGGACAGGGGACCGGTGGAAGATTCGCTATATAAACAGCCCTTCTGGCCCAGCTCTTCATTCGGCCGATCGACCCTCGACTTGCGACTTCTCTCTCTCCTACCCTTTCTCCGAAACTCGCTGTGGTCCATTCCGCGGGGTGCTGGCAAAAGACTCCTCAGGAGCAACCAATGCTAGCTGTGGTTCATGCCCGCGGGGTATCAGTATTAGGTCCCTCTCTTTCATCTAGCACTCGCTGTGCTTCATTCTCGCGGGGTGCTAGCAAAATACACCTAAGGAGCAACTGATACTCGCTGTGGTCCATTCTCGCGGGGTATCAGTATTAGGTCCCTCTCTTTCATCTAGCACTCGCTGTGCTTCATTCTCGCGGGGTGCTAGCAAAATACACCTAAGGAGCAACTGATGCTCGCTGTGGTCCATTCTCGCGGGGTATCAGTATTAGGTCCCTCTCTTTCATCTAGCACTCGCTGTGCTTCGTCACCACACCGATCACCACACTGGTAACCCCGACGTTCCGGTCCCTATCCTACATAACCATAGTTAAGTTGGTGATCCGAACACCGGCGATCACCACACACACAGAACTCACACCCTGGAAACCTTGTACCATATTACGTGAATCTACGAGCAAAAAACTACAGGATAAAAATATAAAAATAGTCTATTTCCATGTAAACTAACAAACTATAGACCGGTTTCGGTTGATACACCATCATCAGTGCACGATAGAATCCGAAATTCTATCGTGTCCTGATGATGGTGTAACAACCGAAACCGGTCTACAGTTTGTTAGTTTACGTGGAAATAGTATATTTTTATCCTGTAGTTTTTTGCTATGGTTTTCCACTACTCCGCCGCAAGTGATTTAAGTTATCTACGAGCAAAAGTTGTCATTCCACGAGATAATTATTTAACCCTGACGGCATAGATGATGAAAATCTCAAAGGTTGCTAAAATCTGTTATGGTTGTTTGCCTCGACGTTGTCAACTCTGGCTTTGGTGAAGCACCCTATAAGTAGATAATGAATCGCGTTAATATCACCACGGCTCAACACTGTTGCATCGCGTTGATAAAGGACTCATAGTTCAGGCTCTTTTGAGGGAATGTTCCAAACCTGAAGAGAGACTAATTTCATGCACTCCCACTCAAAAGAAAGTTAGGAGCTGGCCTACAACTCAGTTGGGCAGTCGGTGACAACGCGTCTTAACTTCGTGGTCGTATTATGTATACTTACCCACAGTAGGTTATAACAAGCTAACAAGCTGTAAGGCTAAGTCGGGGTAAATCAACGTGGATCCAGATTTGTCTGAATAGTTGGGTTTTAAGTACCTGTACAGTGTTACATAAATATGCAATTTGATGTACCTATAGGTACAGTAGGTCGTTAGATATTCATAATTACAATCGCCTACTCAAAGCCAAAACCACCACGCACTCTGTTCGAGTAGCCTGTTATGGTACGTTGGGAATTGGCAGTCGGTGGAAATTCGACAATCTCGCCGCCGTAGGAATGTTCGAAACCCACTGTGAGACCGATTTCATGAACTTCTACCAAAAAGAAAGAGTTCTTGGAAGTCTGGCATTCAATATATCTGCGGGATAATGCCACTTCTCATCAGCATCGAAACGAATAATTTAGACTGCAGTTTGACCAGATTTACTAAATTAACATCGCTAAAACATTCCCAGTACCATCGAATGGGTAAGGGTACGACAGCTTGCGATTTCATAACGTTTCTTCCCACCAATGGTTAAAATTATTTAAATCTACTTTCATTTTGTTCGTAGGTGGGAGGGTTTTGATAGTTTTTCCGATTTTGAGCTGACTTCTCATCGTACTTTTCCGTTCTTAAATGACCCAAGGAAATGATCAAAGGAACAATGATAAAGGAAATGGACAAATGATCGAAGGAACAATAATCAAGGAAATGGACACAGAACCAATCCACAAAGAATTGGGTCTCGTTTATTTTATTTGCCACATTCGCACCAATTGAACGTGTAATTCCAAGGGCTTGCCGATTAAGAAGTACCTACATCATTCAAGAACAACGGTACCTAGTTTAGACGGTTCGAAAGAGAATGATTACAATCGCTGAGATTAATGCATTGACCTTTTCCGTTGCAGGAAAATGATAAGACGCTTTGGAATGCGGCCAAAATCGTTCCGTTATTATGAAAATTCACACAACTTTCTACCTAAGTATATCAATAATTGTCCTATTTTATTAATGTTCGGGGGTCTACCAATACTAGGTAGAGTACCTATACCATCCAAGGACGGCGGCCATTTTATTTTAATTCCTATGGCTAAAACCATGGGTTTTACACTAGATCGAAGTGAACGTCTCCGTATATCCAACGTTCAGCGGCCATTTACTCTATTTTCTCCCTCGACGGCACTGTCAGACCGGGCTCAAATTTCGTACATGCCCTTTCTAGACCACCCCCTCAAAATTGCAGTCGTTTCTTAGCCGTTGAAGGGCCTAAAGTTGCCGTATTCTAATATTTTAGTCACTAGCTAGTGATTGTCTCAGGGACCGAAAATGGATATAAGCTATATGCCCCAATTGACGCAAAATGCCAATTAAGTCTTTCAAACAACTCATATTCTATGACACACTGGAACCAGGGCTTACCTATCGAAACAGCCCTGAGTAGCCTCGTACCGGGGGTTATTGTTCGGGCAAAGGAACATCTCGAAGCGGCCCCAATGGTTCGCAGTCAGCTCTACTTCGACGTCGATTTCCTGAAAGATTAGAAGAGCTATCGTCAAGATCAAGTCCACGGGTAAGAGGACAATGAGATTACATGAATAAGCAAGGGAGCATTTCTCATTCTAAGAAGCATACTCCCGCATTGTATGACAAGCATGTAGCTCATCAAAAAGCCAATACACGCGATCCGTTTCAACGACGTGAATGTTGAGCGAGTTTTCGAGCGTCCGAGATTCCAATTCTCGTTACTAATCAGTCTATTTATAGCCTATGGATAGGCTCTAAAAACTGCAGTATTACCTTATCAGTTTTTCATTGTAACAATCAATAGAAACCTTCATGGTGATAAATAATTATGACAACTTAGATGAAACTGAGGATTGCAAGAAACTCATTAGAGAAAATCCCTAGCCTACCCAACGCAGATACTCGTACAAGTGTAGGTATTATTGCTGGCACAAAGACAGGTCGCGCTGTAATGGTCAAGTTGAATTTTGAATTAATAAAATGAGTAGGAAGATTTTCTAAATTCCACGCAGATAAGTCAAGTCATGAGAGAAAATTTAAATTTTCATATCGTATTTTACACAAACAAAACGAGTTTTGACAAACTTGTTAAACTTGAACAATTAGTTGGCGTTGCAGTGTAGGTTTGCCTAATTGTTTTGAATGAAGAATTCAAACCAATCAAGAAGTGGTGCTCTCTAGAATCCTCCTCATTTTCTATAAAATCTCTAGAATGAAGAGTCATGATTACCAATACATATTTTTTAACGAAAGTAGGCTCCATTCTAAGAATTCTGAGACCAACCGCACCCTCCTACGATGAATACGATTCTTTTTCCATAAGCTATCAAAGTTTTGACAACAAGTGACGACACACTTTACAACAAGTGACGTCACACTTGACAACAAGTGACGTCACACTTGACAACAAGTGACGTCACTTCTTGTTATTAAAAATTTTGAAACCTCACAGAAAAAGAATTATTCATTGTAGGAGAGTGCAGATGGTCTCAAAATTCTCAGAATGGAACCTACTTACATTTAAAAATGGGAATTAATATAAACAGAAGTCATGGGTCCTACTCATCCTCCTCATTTATTCAAAATATTTATATATTACATAAACGCATATATGAGTTCTCGTATTACCTGACCGACAAAATACCTCCTTCCTATGACTCCTTTGGCAAACTGACCCCCGGCTTCGTGTGGTCTCGGGTTCCGGACATTGTAGGCGTCACCACAAACTCCACATTGCCCATTATTTTGCTCCCACTGCACTGGAACATGACGAGTGCATGAATACGTTAACAACAATATTATAGAGAGACAAATTAAGGTACGGAATCACTGCTTCAAATAATCCTACCGTCTGTTGGAGGTATATAAATATCTTGTTATGTATGGTGTTACGCGGATCATTTTTACAAAGCCAGAAACTGAAGAAGTATAAAACCAAACACCAAGGTTAGACTACAAGTATACTACCGGACACATGGGAAGAAACAGGTACTGGAGCTTTCTCAAAGTCGTCGCGGAAAAAAAAGTTTGTCAACACTTCACCAGACACTCTGTACTGATACCGTTTGATAATCGTGGGTATATAGTGAGGGTATAATGATCCCTAGCACTGTCTAGTGAAGAGACTGTGGTACCGACAACATTATGGAGATGAGCTACCATGTTTCTGACTAGCCTCAGCGCTGGATAGCAACTTGGCAGATAAACACCAACACCGCTGAAGACTACCTCGTTTCTTCGAGGGGTTAACTACAAACGATGCAGCATAAGATATGAGGAGGGTGAATTTGAAGATGCATAAATAATCACGCCAACCACTGGAACAACACACGATTAGTCAGTCTCCTAGCGATTTTGGGGTATCGGTAGCTCTAACTCGAAATTGTAAGAAAAGGTAACCACTCAAAATCCTAAACGTGGAATAACGGCAAGTTTAAATAAATATAAGTATTGAAAAAATACCGCGAAGCCGATTATACTATCCAAATAATTCTCAGATCTATTATTGGAACCTGCGTATCCGCCGCAGAAGAGCTCGTTGTCATTGTAGTTTACGGGCGTTTGGAACCCGAATCGCCACATGCTGTTCCTCGCTGGCGGGTCCATCAGTCGACCGTGAGCGTCTACTCCTGCTTCCTGAAGCATCTATAAAGAGACAAAAAGGAAGGCTTTATCTCGTTGTTAGACTGGAGTAAATGGATGAATCCAAATAATGGGATACAATAATTATAACATTATGTAGGTATATAAATAAATTCTCTCAGCTTTAACCCCTTTAATTGGCTCCAGTCTAGATGTGAGATTACAGAGTTGAAATTGCATTAAGAAACAGAATTAGTACCTGCTCAGTCTTCCATTATTTGTGTGTGATGAGACACGGAAACAAAGCTGTTCTCGCTCACAGAATTACATTCACCATTCCAACTCTAAATGTACCTACATGGATTTTTCATATTATTCATCACATACCACCATTTGTCGTCCGTAGCAACATCATCGTAGGCAGCCGTAATTAGCGACTCCTTTATTCTGTCAATCCTAATTTGTGTCATCCCTATTTGCATACATCACCAAGACGAATAACCAGGCGTTGCCCACTGGGATAGGTTCGGCCAGTAGGGTGTGTGCAGGAGAAATGTTCTTTCAAGAGGACATCTTGTTTGACATTGTCAAATTTGACAGCAGATGTGTGATGAGTTGTTCAGACGTTATGGGAACATAAATGTAGAACCATCGCTTGAGTGATATCGAACATTCGATAGAGCCTGCGTCTAACATCATTCATGATTTTGTTCGTTCAGGATTATGACGTGGGTTGCGCTGTCTTGTAAGATCATTCATCTTAACGTATTCCTCGTCAGTGCTGCTCCCTAGCAGTAACGCTTCTTCAGTAAATTTATAGGCAGGTTCCAGTTTCGGCAACATTTTGCCCCGCGCTAACCCATATAAAGTGGAATAATCAAACGAAAAATAAACCTTCAGCTTACAACCAAGTTATATTTAAAACAAGGCTTTTCGCTCAAATTCTGAGCATCCTCAGGTACTCACATAAACACAGATGTGTGAGTACCTGAGGATGCTCAGAATATGAGCGAAAAGCTTTGTTTTAAATATAAACTCGTAGCTAGCTGAAAGTTAATTTTTTGTTTGATTATTCCACATTGCAAGATGGCTTACTACAGAAGATGTCTTGTTAAATTGGATGAATCGATACACCATATAATAAGCTTAGGGTTGAAGAGGTTTGCATTCAAGTTTGTTCGTTCTATCCAAAAGACTCAGAACCCACGAAGATTTCAATAGTCATTAATTTAACATTATTTCTACTGTATACGGTACATTAGGTACTTGACCTTCGACTTTCAAGCGTAGTCTTAACATTTTGAACTGATCATGATTTGAATAATTATGTTACCGAGTAGGAGTAGGGTGGAAGCCAAGTGCGTCTCTCCCGTAATTGTAACTAAACGTGGCTCAATGTTAGACAAATGTTGAGCTTCATCGTATTCCATGCTGCCCTTACGCTAGAAACACCAATCGAAAGAGCTAGACAAATTGCAATAGGGGAAGCATTAACAAAAAAAGTGCAGAAAATCGACTTGGTGCCTTTCAGCTGTTGACGTAAAAATGATGATTCAATTTGTAACCACCACTAGGAATAATATAATCGCCACTAATAATTTCCAGTGTAATATACAATCATGAAACCAGAATGTGTGAAACGGCGTGAATGTGAGAGAGACTTTGGAATGAAATTCTACATATCCCCGTTAATAATACGAGACTTTGAAAAATCTTCGATACGCAGAACAACGTATTGACAACATCCATCATCAACTCATTAATCTCAACTAGCTCTTACAAATTTAACATTGCAAAATTAGCAAACTATTAGTTCTGACCATACACTAAAGAAACAAAGCTTAGCGCGTACGCGGCTTGTATAACCACGGGGTTCAGAAAATAGTCTGTTTTTCTGCCGTTCATCATGCAGAGACTGACGTTTTTAATTAATATTGAAATATGTTTCATTATCTCCCGCGATCAATTTTAGAGCCGAAAATCGGATTCTCGTCCAACCCTGATGCTGTCGGCGGTTCGTTCTTCCTATAACGGATTCATTTACACCCGCATTAGTTACTTCAACTTTCTTATTAGCAAACTTTTTGTTCAAGATGCAAGATAGCAACCTAAAGTCAAACCATTAAAAAGCAGCCGTCGATCCACCACTCCTGTTTGTGTAAATAACTCGTCCAATTTGATCCTACTGCCTCTTAATCTTCAATCTCACCTTTGACTCTCAAGGAGTTATTACTGCTAAATGCCACATTTAAAATTTTCTGCGTTGACATTCTGTCGTCTGTTATCACGAGCGAACAGAAAAGTTTAAATGTGGCATTTAGCAGTAATAACTCCGTGAGAGTCCAAGGTGAGATTGAACAATTAGAGGCAGTAGGATCAAATTGGACGAGTTACTTACACGAAAAGGAGTGGTGGATCGACGGCTGCTTTTTAATGGTTTGACTTTTTGGTGTTTGAATATAGGATCAATTCATGATCAAGAGTTCATCATCAATATGAATAGTAACCATATATTTATAACCTAATTAGATATCACTGTTTACTAACCGAAATACGCCATTTGAGTCCGAATTTTCGTGCTAAGTTAATCGGGGTTTATTTAAGATGTTAGATTGATAATTGATAGACTGTATTTGAAGCCGTTCGCCTTGATACTGGAAGTGTTGTTACAATGTTTGTTACGAAGTATGGAATCGAATAGCCGCACTTGAAATACAAAATAACAACTAGCCATCTTTTTCTTTCAAGGCCCTGCACCGAATTATCTGTTGGCGACCATCTTAAAAATCGGTCAGGCTACCACCTCAAAGGTTCTGTCCTCAGCGCTGATTACGGTGGAATCAGCTATCCCGTCCGAGTCCCTCTGTTAGATTAGCGGTATTATCACCAGTTAAGAAGGGATTTCGATTAGGTTTCAGCCTGACCGGCCCAGTCTTCATTGGAAGAACAAAAGACACGAGAATTGCCACCGTCACACTCCTCCTCACATGAAATACTTCCCAGAAGTATGAAAGGGAAAAGGGGGGTTGAAAAGCAGTATGAAGTTCTGGTTCAGGAAAGGACAGCTGAACAACTTCAAGGTGACTAACCTCCATCTAATGGTACTACCACAATAATATTTAATGGTCGAGAACAAAGCTCCTACATACGAGTATTGGCGGAGAAAAACGTTGTCAGAGGTTGTTGTCCAGTGAATTGATAATCTGTGCAACCTCTATGTGATCAAGCTCGAACGTTAGGATGGAACAATATTGGAACTTGTAAATTGGGACATGGCATTAATCGCCTTCAAATAAACTCAATGTATTTATATTTATACTGAGCTCTAATTGAGGAATGGGAGGAGGAGGGGATAGCTGTATGCATTATAAAAGGGACGGTTTGTTTGTAAAGGAATCCTTCTGGAAACCTTTGGGCTTGTCCTTCTGGAAAGCCCTCAAAAATTGGATGGAGTATGGCGAATTACTCCGCTCATACTACCAAACCACGCTCTGCTACCAAGTGACAGAGTGTGAGGACAGTGAAGGTGGGCCCTCTAGAGTCCACCTTCTAGATTAGCGATATTATCAACAGCTAAGAAGGGATATTGATTAGCTTTCAGCCTGACCGCCCACGTCTTCACTGGAAAAACTAACGACTCGAGAACTGCCACCGTCACAACCCTTACGTTTCTTAACCAAGAGATTCGCTTGCGCTCTACGCCTCAATTTCATATTTTCGCCTCAAAGATGAGACGTGGGATACTGTGCTTGGGTCCTCGAAGGTTGTGTCCCAGATAACATACCTTTAAGCCGCTTGATGAGGTCAAAGAGCTCTCGGCAGACTTCGAGTCTGCTCAAAACACCCTCGTCCCTGAATTTATCGACTCATGATATCCTCCTCCACACCCGACGCAGAATCCAAATTTCGAAAATCTCAAGCCTTTTGATTGAGGCAGCTTTGAGTGTCCAAGTGTCGGCACCAAAGAGCAGCACCAACCACACGTAGCACTTGACAAGTCGGTATTTCAAAAGGTTGGGTTGACTATCAAACAGCAGCGCGCGCATTGCATTGAAATTACGCTTTGCCTGCCCAATTCTAGATTTCATTTCTACTTCAGGGTCCTGCCCCCCTATTCACATTTTTGAATCCAGATAGCTGAAGTGATCAACACGCTCCCCTCGGACTGCAAGCGAAACATCGGGGTATTGATTTCTGCCAACTATCATGAATCTGATCTTGGCAAATAAATTTTGAGTCAAATTAACTCACCCAGAGCATTTATTGAATCAAGAAGTGACTAGGAGGTCATCAATGGAATCAGTCAGCACAACAGCGTCGTCGGCCACTACAAAAACTAGCCACTACCTTTTTTTTTTTTTTACATTGCTCACTGCTATGTCTACATAAATTGCTATATACGTATGTCTGTCGGCTTAAGCCCTATTTTCAGTCCTATAAACCCAACAGTGGAATAGTATTGCGTTCAACTGCAACAGCTACAACCATTTCCCATCATTGAAACCTCCGTCTAAAATGTTTTGATCTCCTTCTTTTGCGGACTTGAACTGCCTTGCTGGCACCTCCCACTGAGACGGGGTCTTTGAGATTTCCAGGGTGTCGGATTACAGGCGGTTAGTTCGCAACGATTTATGGGAATTCGTGGACAGGAGTTACTTACGCAATTTAGACTTCAAACACGAGTGATTAATCTTTTCTAACAGTTAACAAGTCACTGGCACGTTATAACTCTTTACGGGTTCGATGAGTTCTTTCTAGGATGCTTGCTAGAATAATGGTTCACTACATCTGAAGTAATAGTAGTACTGATATATATTAACTTATTAAATATAACAGTAAGTACGTAACTCATCCAGACCTGAACCCCAAGTTATTCAACAACCAGCTACGATCTATCGATTGGTAAACCGTTTTGTAAATTAATACTCTATCGACAGATACATCCATCTACGTAATAGCCTCTAACACTTTTACACTTACTGCATTGAATTATAAGCGAGGGATTCTCTAGATATACAGTCTAGGAATTCAGTACAGGCACTCATCCGCTTCATCGTAAATTGTCAAACCGATCTCGGAAAATGAGCTCGATTTTTTAGGCAGACTCGAATTTCGCCATAAGCGGGGCTCGTCTTTTTATTTCGTTTCCATATGTGTATAGAAATTCGTGACCAGACCTGAGACCTTGGGCCACCGATAACCTAGTTGAGGAAGGCTGCCTCACCACTCGCTAATGGCCAGCTTTCATAATACTTGAATATAAAAATAAAAACTCGAAACCCGAACGAAAATAAATTGATAAAACGAAATAACAGTAAGTAGAAGTCTGCATATGAACTGCACCACACAAACGTCGGTTTCAACGTTTGCCGATGACGCAGCGACCTTTTTAGGTTCCGCTGTCGACGAAGGAATTCACAGAAATCAGTGCACAATATTGGACCGGAAAATGGAGAATTAAACTCAAATAGTCTAAGTCAACTCACAATGAATTTCACCTATCCAAGCTGTGTTCCCTTAGAAATAAACAACCACAACATCCAATGTTATCAAGAGTGTTGATGAATTACGATGCCCTTAAAGACGTGCTGTGGGCCATAAAAACCCTTTTCAGAAACAGATATGTCCAAATATTCCTCCTGGATGACATTAGAGAAGGACAAAACCTCTGATCCTTGCGACGACTCACTGAAGAGACAAGTTGAGCATTGAGTGGTTTCAGCTAGTGAACTAATAAACGTTTCAAGAATAATTCAATCAACAGTAACTTAAGAGATGTTTCATACAATTGTCATAAAAGAGTTTTTTGTCAAGTTAGTCTTTTACTATAAAATTTTAGCCGTATCTCTATGGAGACTTATAACGGAATCAGATGCGGTCATATATTTGGTCTTGGAGCATTGATTGATTCGGTTTCCTGAATTGAAGCCAATAAATAATAGTTCATTATAGAAGAGCCTACCCGACATTAGATTGCCAGTGGGACTTGAAAAATGTGCACTTGGCACGTCCTGTGGACAATGTAAAAAATATAGAATGATTGCATAATGGGAGATCGAAGCTGTACAGGTACAGTAGCAGAGGTGTTGTCACGTGAAAAAGCTTATTACGCATAGATAAAATAATTGAGTGAAAGGGCATCATTATCGAAATTTAAAATGAAAAGTGCTATGATGGTTGAGTATGCTCCCTGTCAATCTTTCAATGCAAATCCCGGTGCAACTGTGGCCACCCGCTTCATTAGCAGCTGTGTATTTATAACGTCATCCCAGCACCGTTGCGGTTATAATACGCGTTCATTTCCAAGGTCTGAACTGTCGGAGCTGTCACTCTCCCGTCTCAAAACATCGACGGGGGCAGGTGATGAGAAACTCTCGTCAAATGAAAAATTATTGTGATGGTAATTTTCCAGACACTTGCTG
Organism: Leptopterna dolabrata; assembly: GCA_954871275.1. NCBI lineage: Eukaryota > Metazoa > Arthropoda > Insecta > Hemiptera > Miridae > Leptopterna > Leptopterna dolabrata. The sequence goes on from OX940983.1 coordinate 24,805,821, forward strand.
AGTGACTGCGCTGCAAGGAAGTCGCCCCTCAGGCCAGTCGTGTTAAAAGACATTGCATCCCGCATTTTATACTGAGTTAATGTAGGTCTTTTTGTTATGGCACCTACACATCTATGTTTCAATCACGTCTATACAATCACTGCAAATACTTTCACCATGGTTTTCCTGCATAGATAACGTTCAGGTTCATAGAGAAACCCTGAAATATTCATAAACAGACGACAGAAAGGCACAATGTCTACATAGGAATGTGAGATTCTTCTGCATATGTGCACAGGTGTCCTTGAAAAACCTGTACTTGGTGGTCAAAAGTACCTACAGGGTAGCTGGGAACTTGTTTAGTCCCCATTGTTAAGTTCACACTATTTCAATAAAGTTGTGGGCCTTTCGGGTATTAAAAAATCCCCGCAGGTTTTTTGTTGGTACTGAACATCAAATAGACCCACTGACGGCCTCAATCGAGTAACCAACAGATTCATCTTCTTACCTCCTACTCAAAGAGTGTGCCAAACAAACTGGATGTCACAAAACCATAACCAAAACGTTTAACCCGGATTTATTTATGGTTATTTGTTATTTCGACTTTCGCCCCTCTCCTAAAAATTGAAAACAATAGGGCACTTCAAATCAGGAAGGTAGGCCTCTCACAGAATAATTAATTAATTTATGATCAAGACAGTTTTATGATGAAGGATTGACATGTATTTTTTCCGTTCTTTCAATAATTCATTTCTGGGGCTCAAACTGGAGCAGACTCTATTGATCATTTCTACATCACGCTTCATTGGACAAAGTAACCTTAATTGGGCTAAATATTTCTTTTTGAATGATATAAGAGCGGTTCTAATATTGAGTTCGATGGTCTCTTTTTTGCCTCTTCATGGCCCCGATTCGGACGATCGGGACGGCAAATGATTTAGTGGATTTCGGTTTCCGTTGAACAAGCCGTAATTTTAGAGTTCCGCTCACTCTGACATTGACTGCCTTTAAATTGGGTGTGATGGCTTTGAAAAATTTTGGCTGGAAATTTTTTGAATCGATCTGGTTCAATTCGGTGGTGTCATCCAGACACAGTTTGAGGAACAGAAATAAATAATGTTGTATGAATGAACTGAATCAATCACGACGGAACAGCAAACCCGCAGAGAAAACGATGTAAGGTGATAGTTGTTTAGCTGGTAACTCGTACGAAGAGGAATGAATGGGAATACCTCGCACACAAGTTCACCTCGGTGCACAATGAACTCGGTACCTTGACAATCACCTTCGGACTATAGTAGGAGCAAGTTACGTATGAGGCATGAGTCAACTAGTAACATATTATACACAGCGAGGATGGATTGACCTAGCAAGGCCACTTTCCCGCCTGGGTCTTTAGCGCTCGGCTCAATCACACATCAACACCTTCACCACAAGAGTAATGTACTGGAAAACTGCTCTTTTAGACCACACTTATCTCCCTAAAAAGATAACCCTCCTTCTGCTTGGTCATCTTTCAGGATGTGGTTTACCAAGGGCACAGTGCGTGGGTAAAACCAACGTAATATGTACCTACAGTGATCCCCAGATCCCCACACAAGGATTCACTTGGTATAGTAAATTATTATTACTGCCTAATATTTCAAGAGATGATGTAACGAAGTTAACACGATATCAATTCAAGCGCGATACTGAGCCAATCCTTGAAAGGCAACAACTGGTATCCTTTACGATACTGGCCGTAAGTATATAAACATAAGTAAGTTACGGTACGGTATGATGACTCCAACTGGTTGATGCGCAAATGAGGCGTATATTAATACAATCCAACAACCAAGGGGTGGGATGAAATCACTCTATTCCATGGGCATTACCTGCGTGATAAGCCACAGTAGTGCAGTCGGGGTGAGGAACCAGCGAAGAGCCATGACAACGACCTGAAACAACAGATGTAAATTCATCATATACATTAATGTTTCAACAACAACCATTTATAGGTATTTTATTACGTCTACGTTCATTGACACTACCTTAGAAATTTGAGACCTCACGATTTGCAAGTAATATTTTATGATATCTTTGATAAACATTCAGGAACAACAGGTCAGTTTAACTGAAACAAACTGCGTTTCGGTGATAACTCGGTAGAGTCTACTCCGGTATCTCTAAGCCTTATGGATCTACAACATTTGAACATTTTGATCATTGTTATCTGAACAGGCCCTTTTTTCGGTCAGCACGAGCGTTCTAAAAATAAATAATTCGAAACGATTACAGTGTTTAGTCCTAACATCGAGTTTCGAGCAGCAGAAACTAATGTGAGCATAGATTGTTTCAGTGACTTGCTAAACAGTCACGTAAACATAGTTATTGATGACTACTATTTGTCACTGACTCAACCTTACATAATTTAATCATTTTGATGAAGTTACCTTCCTCCTTCTTTCAGTTTTTGAAATTCGGGATTTCAACGCATACACTGATCTCCTCGAGGGCCATTGTCCCTTAGATAACATGGGCAGCCCCTGTATGGGATTTATACAGTGTGTGGGTTAAATAACTGAGAGGCCTGATAATATCCTCGACGGCTCCTCTGTTCCGCTTGATCTCCGGTCAAATATTCAAAACAAATATATTCTTCAGTCACAGTTGAACAACGTCTTCAGGTCATACATTTGTATTAGTTGCATTAGTATTAGTAGTAGTAGTAGTAGTTGTATTAGTCATCAACCGTTCGTGCAAAGAAATTGGTGCATTTGAAAATAAGGTGAAACTTGAAATCTTCGAACAGATTATCCATCAAGGCCCCTAGTCTTACAGGCACCTGTGCAAAACCGCCTGTGGTAACACATCAGTATCTTGTCTGAAGTAGTCAGTGTTACAGTTCATCACAGTGTACAGTAGTAGTGGTAGTGTACATGAGATATGCACATCGTTGGGAGCAAAAACATTTAAGACGTTTCATTTTGCTGTAATAATGACTTCGTCCCAATTGCTAAGGGCCATTTGTTGTATTTTTTTGAAGCCATGCACTGTCATGAAGCTGCTGTTCGCCTCAATTCGGTAGCAGGTAGACTTTGAATGCTGACTGATTTCAAATCGGAACCGTTGCACCGTCAAGATTTATCGGCAATTATAATCAGATAACTCATTCCCAGCTAGAATTGCGAGTAAATAATATTTTCGATAAGTTCGCAGGTGTTCCACAAAACCAGTTGCGCGGGTGGCGGAAGGCGTGTTTTGAAGTCAATTATCTCGGACACGCCCTAAACGCACCGAGTGTGTTTAGTATGTCTGCCTCGTAGAAAAAACCTTATTTATGAATTTTAATCTAATTCAGGAACGAAAAATAATACTTATGGGACGCAAATTAATTGATGCTTCGCGGTAGGTAATTTATGATACTCACCTTAGAATGAAAAAAATCAATGCAATGAAACCATACGAGAAAATTCTGTTTTAAGGTCTGGAAATGTTTGAATTCAATCAGCGATGATAGTGTTGATAATGAGACTAGCCAGTCCTGCCTTTGTCTACTCCTAGCTATTGTAATCGTACGATAAAAACATTTATATCTTGAAACCAGAGGGAACTTTCGAGCTTTGGAAAAAACGATTTGTTCCTACTTAAAGTGTGACAGGCGTGAGACTCAGGCATGTAATTCCCGTTGACATGCAAAATTTACTCCTCATGTTTCAGTGGGGTATCCGGAAACGCGTTGCGGCTGTGGATGGCAAGCAGCATGTTGACACCAAACAGAGTGCATCACTTACGATTTTATTCCCAGCCACCCCCTGTCGCTTCTTATCCAACATACAAGCCAGCATACACTCCCGTGGGTTAGCAGTAGGTGAACAGTTTGCAAGATCTTGGCTCCGACTAGCTTAGATCTTGCAATGGAGCTTCTGAAATGCTCTAAGCATACTCCCTGAAGGCGTCAGGAGAGATATGTAAAATACCCCGGTATTTATTTCTCTGGGGAAATACCGAAGGAAAATAACCGATGTGGGTATTTATTCGGGTATTTGTTCATCAAAGATACAGGTTCGGTAAAAAACAAAAACATCTAGAACGTAATCACCTCTCGGAACCAACCCATACCACTTCGACAGTCTTTGCATGCAAAATCCTACTCAAAATAAAGAAAATGTCGTGAAATAAGCGTGTGTATGTGAATGTGATCGCGCTTTACCTACACCTACACCTCCTAACCGTAAGATATCTACCTTTTTACTTCAGCTCTATTCCTGACTTCTTTCCTTATAATAAAGTGCTTAAAACACAATAAAATCGCTTTTTATGTTCCAAATGCTAAACTATAAAACGCCTATTTAATGGTTTACCTTCATTTTATTCACGAACTATTCAACCATATTTCTTATTTTGAATATGATAATAATACCATTTCAATAATTCATTCACGTTTGAGGTGTAAACGGTAAATTCAAGATATGAAGGGGATGAGGTAGTTCTACGAATGTTGGACTCCTGGCTGCAGCCTTACTGGACTCACATAATAGAATAATCGCGTCATTGAAACGGAAAAAATAGGAGCTGAAAATCATCGATAGACCTCTTCCTGATCTATCCCCCCCCCCCCTCTACGAAAAATGATCCACTTTTTGGGTCTGTATTAGGTAGGTATTTATTCGAGGCCAGGGTAAATACCGGGAAAATACTACCCAGTAATTAAATACCCTACCCAGTGGGTATTTAACTCCTCTACATCTCTGGTCAGGAGTAATTCCAATATGATGCTCGAACGGAAACTCTATTCCCAAAGCCATCATTCATATTATAACCATATGTCTTAAGATGCCACATGCCTACCCTGTCATGCTGAAAATGATTTCAGCGATGATAGAAAACGTATGGAATCTTTTAAATACATACACGTATATTCTCGGAAAACTGACGAGCTCATCCCCGGTGACCCTACCAACACGGATATCGTCTTTGAATGCCCCTGGAACGCTGTGCTCTCCTAAGTATATGAGCTTCCCTTAGTATAGTATAATGAGCTTACTCAGTGAAGCCTCCGGAGGGGCGGGCGATTTCGCCATGACGCCAACGCGTTAAACACAACCTGTCAAAATGCCAAGCCCTCCCCCTTCGGCCTTAATATATACAACCTGGCATTTCCAAGGGAGGCAGCGGTCCTACCGATTACAATGTGGAAGGTTATGGGTTTTTTCAGAGCCTTCATTTTCAATTATACGCCAATAATGGTTTATCTCCCTGCACAAACGCCATAATTCATTATAGCCTGGAGAAGATTGAGCTCAGCAAGATTTATATGTTGCTTCTTGTGAAAAATATCTTCTTCACTGTTACACTCGTTCCAGTTCGTCCAAAAAAGAGCTACAAAAATACAACTAAAAAGGTAGGTGGCACCTAGGAAGTATATACTTTAATGAGTATTCGCCCATTAATCAATCAAATTTGTGCATAGGTTTTCACGTTTCATTTCGTAGACAAAGAACCTGTAGGGGATCCAGTGGAACAGTTGACAACTCAAAAAACTTGAAAGAGACGGAAGTCGTCGACCAATAAAAGCTAATGCGAAGTCCAGGGCTATAAGTTGCCGAAGGTGATCAATACCTCATAAATATTTCAACTACCCACTCAAAACCTTTCATCTCCTTGGTCACACCATCAGGATTAGGTAGCCCAGTAAGTCTCTGTTAGATTCGAGTCCACTGAACAACGTAAGAAGCAAGTTGTAAAAACAAATCAGAACAGTCTCAATGGTTCCACGGAGGGACATTGGTAGTGTTAGCAAACTCTAAAAACCGCAGGGTTGGGGTAAATGGTTTGTCAATGAAGGAAGTTAACTCAATAATAATGACAATGTTGGAAGAAGAAAAATCATTACCCCATACATTTGCTTGATCAGTCGACTAGGTACTTTTTTCACTCTGTGAATTTCTCCTGCTTTATAATTTCCAAAAATTGTAGTAACAATGGACTCCGACAAAAGGGTTACAACGGCTTTAAACCTAGGTAATCAAGATTAGTCTTCTTATATTTAAATTATTTTGAATAGTGCTTCGCTGTTATTTATGAGAATTTCATTTAACTGATTGCCGCCGCACAACGAGATAAGTGTGTGATGTGCTAGTTGTTTAATAACAACACATTATTTCAACTAGGATAATAAGTTGGGGCATGTCCATGAGGCACGTCCATTTCTGTTTAGGAATAAGTAATAATCATCACAAAGTTCAGTTTAGGTACGATTCTAAACGAGCAGTACCAAGAAATCAATAAAAAGCAACCTAATTATTTTACAGTTACACAGATGGGTAGATTCCATACGACAAAAATGTTGATAAGTAAGCCTACTTTTTTTTAAGCATGGAACATGCTTTAGCTACGACCTACTGACCAAAAACGTTACCAAGATGTGTCACGAAAATATGTTACGAAAGTAGTGTGGTGTTTTCTATGCTTTTCACGTAAAAACAATCGTTGGTGGGGAGAATATAACTTCATCATTTTCCATCCCACAAAAATCGTTCACCACTCGTTGGAAAGCTCTGAATTTATTACAGATCACACCACATCTCATGCCGCCAATTTTCCCTTCCTTAACCCTCCTGAAAAGTACTGGTTACGCGCTTGGTTATATTACGTACTTATACGAACTAAGTTGTTAAGAGTTACAATATACGAGTATACCGTCTACTATAGGAGCAAACAGGCTAAAGTAGGTTCCATGTTTTATAATTTTAGCCGCTAGGCTTCAGGTAGATAGCAAGAGGGGCTGTCAAGGGGCAGAATTTATTTTTTTTAAATTATTTGGAAAGCGTTGTATCATACAGGTAGAGGTGAAGGACCTCCCATTTTAGTTATTTATGAAGTGACTCCATTTCAACATAGAAGGCGCTTTACCTTTTCGGCCCGAACAGACTCAAATTAAAAAATTCAGGAGCTGACGATTTTTGATTAACACCAACCAAATTATTCCATTTCACCTCGAACTGGTTAGCGAGCAATTCCTGATTGGCCCAGACACCCGACTGAGCGTAGCGCAGTAAGTAAAAACTTGTCAAATTCGATCCGCCAATGTTAAAAGGAATAATTACCACGAAGCTGACCACCCATGTTGGCACCCTAAGGACCCTAACGTGTGATTATCAAGTTCGAAATGCGACTTATCACTATAATTTTATGCAAAAGAGCTTTAATAATTTGTGCATCCCCCCCCCCCCCCCCCCCCCCCGGTGCGCTTCTCATGAGTTGATTCGTATCGCGTCTTTTTAGGGAAAAAACCTGTATACGGACGCAAAACTGGTCGATTACTGTCAATAGCTATCAATTCTACGGTGCTTGACAGGGTAGCAATACGGTAAGTGCGCCTTGTTATTCCATTATCGAATTCGAAGGTAGACATGTAGGAAGTCACGAATAACATTTTCATTATGTGACTTTTCAATCCTGAATAACCATGGTTCTACGGTCTCGAACTTTAATTATTCGTTGATTTCTTAGCATTTTTATATTGTTAATAATTTGAAGAAATGTTAATGTGTTTTTTGCAGAAAATAAAGCATGCTAAACAAAAACTCCTCAACCGTCTCATAATTCTTGCTGATGAGGCTTTGTTTTTGTCGTGAATGTGAAAACAAAAATTGTGCCAAACGTCATAACCTAGGATTAAAGTAAGTTCTGCATTCAAGTTCTTGAATTCTTTCGCATATAGGAAGGAATGAGAACGAAGCACTCTAGTTTTCCTACAAAAAATAAAGGGTAATTTCCTGTTTTCCATGGTTTTCCTTATTATGCCATTTCGATTTCATAAATATTACGTCTATGTATCATATCGTGTTACTTTGTTTGACATTCTTCCTTCCCAACTTCTTGTCCGCACCTTGATTTCTGATACAGCCCGGCGAAAAATTCCAAGAAGATGCTTACTCCTTGGGAAGACACCACAGTTAGACGGATATGCATACAATGGCACGTCAGACTGACGGCGGACTACTCACCCACGCGACCTAGCCCGTGCCGGGAGGGCACATGCTTCCTGTTTCGGCTTTCCTGAAGGTCACCACAATTATTGATAGCAACTGTTTTTAATATTCAACTTCTGTAAAAAGATCAATATTTCTAACTGAAACGCGTACCTAAACTAATTTTTTAGATGTTATCCGTAAATTTTCGTTGATTTCATGGCTGCAGCGACATCGAATACGATTCGGTTTCTTCATGTTCTAATAAGTATCTATACAAAAACTGCATAACGATTTTCAAGATTTAGGTCATGACAAACTATCATTTGTGAGCAAAGATTAGGATTAGGTACCTTCAGCAAGGGTCCCGTTAGATGAAAGACCACTAGCTTCAACGTCCCTACCTTTGTAGAGAATATGGAAGCTTCAGAAGAACAGTAAAGTGATCAGGGAAAGGGTGGGACGGTAACTTACATTGCGACGTCACAGCAGTGACGCAGAGCCTGCTAATCAGCCGTATGCTGCTTCAAATTAGACTTTCCTAATACTAAGAGAGTGAGAGATGAGTAGGTACCTACCTAAAATGAGTAGGAAAATTATGACAGCTTGGTTGACTTGAGGTTCAAGGTAACTCAATAAATTATATTATGTAGATAAGATGACAGATCCTAACATTGATTTTACTCGGATGAAACTGGTTTCGAAGTATTGTCCTGTCTCGATAACCAGAAACATAATAATGCCTTCAAGCTTGGCAGTACCATTCCTTCTTTTTTCAGTAAACTACCGCTGAATGGGTAATTCAAGAAGCATTAATTTCGCAGATATAATGATACTGCCTTTGACGACCTTGGTTTGTGAAGTCAATGCCCGTCACTGGTATTTCATTTCGCAATCAGAAGTACAAAGCTCCTATTTCAATTACCAGTTCAAGAATTGAAAATGAAGAAGTCGTATACATATACAATTCGAAACCTATACATGTATAACTAATATAACGCCCCAGCCATGAGGTGCTGGGGTCCATTATCATACTTTATACACCTGCCTCTTTAATCAAGCAGTGACCAGAAGTTCTCAATTCCTCTTACGATTTGAGAAACGCCCCCTTCATGGTAGCTTCCTCTTCAGTTTCACATAGAATCATACCTACTACTAAATAGGAAATACCATTCAAACTTTCTTTTAAACTTCAAAAATATCATCGATGGAGGTACTTGAAGTTTTTAAAGAAAGTTTGAATGGTATTTCGTATAAAATGTGAAACTGAAGAGGAAGCTACCATGAAGGGGGCGTTTCTCAACGCAAGAGGAATTGAGAACTTTTGGTCACTGCTTGATTAATGAGGTAGGTCTATAAAGTATGATAATTGAATAAATTAAAAATGTATACATAAAAAACTTTTGTAATAATTGGTAATTAGGAGTCGCTAGAACAAAATCTATCAAATTGAAGTTCATATATTATTTGAATTGCGTTTCAATAACATCATAGGACTGATACAGGGAAAGCTAAACCCGTCAGCACCTTCAGGTATTTCAAGACGGCACGACTCCTAAAGTACACACCAGCGAGCGGCCATAAAGAAAGTTGAAACGGCTGTAGTCAATAACACTTAACTGTCACCCGTTGAAGTCTCTCGGCGATATTGACTCGGTAGATAGCTCGAGGCATAAGATGGCAATAAACGTCTGAGCTGTCGAGTCAATTCAATATTTGTCCAGTTAAGGAGTCGAACGCGTGAGAGGGAGGAATGAAAAATTCATAAGCTGTGGGCAAGAAGACAATAAGAGAGCCATTCAGAAAACCGCAATGTTCATTGTTATTTTGACTAAAACAATGACAGATGTCGGATTCGGATTGGCGGAGGATGTAATTTTTGTGATAGATGAATGAATAAGCCGTTTATCCTTCTCTAAACAAGACGCGACGTCGTATTAGAAGGACGAAAAGAAATGTATGGTTTGTAAATCGTCGCACGAGACATATCATGGGAATGATATATTTGAATCGGAATTTGAATATTCCGGCCCCATTATTATCCATTAGAACATTCTTTCAACGGGGATCGCCTGAATTTCGGGATTTCTTTTTAGGATAGGTAAGTCTACCTATCCAACCAAAACAAAGCTAATCAATCATAGGATTTTATTCAATATATTTAAATCGATGTGACTGTACCAAATTGACATGATAACGGAGATTACTAGTAAACGTTGGGGACTTACGAATTTATAAAATACAACCAGGAGAAGGTTCCTACTTTCCTGGGCACAGCTCTAGCTCACCCAATAGTACTTTTAGACTGCCCAGTTTAAACAACCAAATATAATACATATTAGTATTTTGCCCAACTACCACACTACTATCATAATAGTAGTAGTATTTAATAGTAACTCGAAGATCTGATCATTCCGCTAGATAATATCATAACATGTGTACGTGTGCCATTTCAAACCGCTGCGAAGTCCTTGTCACATGGGTTTATTATTCTATTGGACATACCTACAGACATTTTGGCTGTTCATTTGTTGTTTCTTTCATGTGAAATAATTGAAATAGCGATTTCTGATGGTTTTCACCAACTTTGGCCCCCAAAACCCAAATTAGGTAGGTACGCTTCTTTTTTCCAAATTACCTTTGATCACTGGTAGTGCCATTTAATTGTCCTGATTCACCTGTTGACACTTTTTCTAGTTTTATTATACAAATTGATGGTGATTTCGGACAATTTCCCAGGTTTTTGACTCATAAAAAAATCGATTTTGGGAGCAGAACCTTTGGTAGAACCTCAATTTTCCACTCTTTGGTCAAAACTGACTTCATATTCGGTCTTCTTGTCCCAGAAAACATGGAAAACGATACCTCAAACGCTCATGTTACTATCATGGTACTAAAATACAAAAAGTACCTATTTTTATAACCACTTTCACTCATAACACCCCTGGGTATATTCCGATCGTGCTGCAAAGTTTCAGGACACAACTAGGGCCCAAATGGAGCTTGTGTGCGAAAGAACGAATTTTTTAGACAGAAAATGAAGCCAGTATACGTGATACGGAGGACGGAGGACGGCGTACGACGTAAGGCGGCCGGACATTGCATTTTTTTGGGGGGTGTTATAAAACGTTTTTGCTGAGCGATTACATAGGTGCATTAGTCACAGAATAATAAACCAACACAACGACGAATCATATATATTTAAATACCTATAATAACAAACCAAGATAGAAACATTATTATTATTGTTATTACTATACTAATGATCATGAACTAATAGTTGGCAAGTTGTTCTAGGCACCAATAATAATTCCAGGGCAAGTGATTACTAGGTAGGTACCTATACATCCAGCCAGACATATTCGCATGTACATGCCGATGGCTAGACGTGAAAAATACATTGAGAACCACTGAAACTCTCCTTCCAGCGGACCTTGCAAGTGCACTTCAGTTAGTTGGATTGAATTTCTATGGTGAAATCGGTCCAGGTAGTTATACAACTGGAGTGTATTATTCTGAAACACATGGATGGGTATTTTTTTAAGGAGGGATATAAATATATTTCTAGTCACATATAAATCAGACTGATTATAATGATATCCAGCACATTCTCAGTTCTCAACAGCCTCTCAAGTGGACCCTTCTTGTAAGTGGACCCCGACCTTCCCCGCCTTTTTAATCCTTTATCGGGATCTGCCTTTTAAAGACCGATCCGACCGAAAAGGCCGATTAATCAATGCCAACCTGTTAACATGCTGGAGGATGAACAAAAAAAAATCCGTATTGAAATACTAAAACGAATGAAACACCTTGAAGTGCACTCTGTCTCATGATTGTGGTGCGTTTTAAAGATTGACTTGCATAGTGGAAAAAACGGTTTCAGGGACAGGAGACCTGAATTAATCAAAACACGCCACGACTGGTCCGTTACATGATATTGTGTCGCTCGACAAATGCAGATGACTTGTGAACAAGTCATGCAGATCGATCACTTGAACAACCGCAGCGATAGTTCGAGGATTAGGTTTACAGCTTTGTTGCATGTTGTGTCAAGCGACTACACTATTTCTTATCCGTAGCATATTGTTGGGTTAATGCCAAAATTGCAGCCCCCTATTCCAGGCTCGCCATCTTCCATAACGTTTTGTATACAAATATCACTGTACTAAGAGCGAGAAATACGTACGCTTTTTGTAAATTTGAGAGATGCGAAACCATGTAGGTGTGGGTGGGGAACAGAATTGCTCTTTATTGATCTTCTTTCCTTGTTTCCTTCTTCGTTGTAGAATTACAAAAACCGTGTATGATTTGCGGCTAACTATAGAACACAAATTTTGTCACTACTTACCTAACCAATAAAATATCATATTGAGTTGGAAGCTCACAACAGATATGAACACTGAACCGATTTGAATTATTGTTACTGATGTTTTGAGGGTAGGTATTCTGTTTCACTGCATTCTACGACTTCTTGTAAATCACTTTCATCGACTTACCAATGAGTACCTATGTGGATTTTGATACGATCGGAGCTTGCATACCTGGAGTACGTATTTTATAAGATTGCTCGAAAGAAAACTCAATTTATCTCTCATTAGTAGGGAATCCACATATACTCTTAATGACAATAATATCCAATCTCTTTTTTATCATTAGGATAGCACAATTTCAATAAAATTTGAGTTGAATCCTCCTAACTACCTACATACCTATTTAATTTATAGTGACAGATTATTCATTATACTTTACTGGTCATTATAAGATGATTTAGTTTAGTCCAGATCAGGTTATTATAGAGATTTCCATCTTCGTCATCGTTCGTTGATTATTCCCAACTACATAGGAAATTCATGGACCTTTCAATTGTGTTGATGTAGGTACTAACAAGAAGAATCGTCTAAGTCTAAGTGGAACAGAAGCACAAGATGTGCTGATCAATATGAATAGGAAAGGATTGAAAACTAGGTAGGCACCGAAAGTTGATGCAGAAAATTAAAAAATAAATATGAATAGAATGTGCCACAATATAGGTATAGGTATAAACAAAATTCAAATTCTCGGATTCTCCCAAAAAAAAAGAAGAGAATTCGCAAATGTTTTTACATAACTTGAACATCCAGCTTATCATTTTTGTTATTCCTCGAACCAATGAGGCCTACAAAGCGAAAGCTCTCTTCGGCAGTGTGTCACGAAACCTATTTCGGGACATCCGTTAAGCGTAAATGGGATTCAGATCAGGTTCTTCTGGCCACGTGCCTTCCTACCGCCAACTGTCCAACTGCAGCTTAACTTCTAAACCGCTTTTTTTTCTTAGAACCTCCACAGCTTCTTTGATCAGTCAATCAATGGCATCGGTGAAATGTACAATTAATAACTTGTTTATGTTAATGGAATATATAGATTTTTAGTGGTTCAAGAACACTGACAATACTCTGTGGTATACACGCTGCCAACGGACAGTAATAAAATGAACACACCAACAACAAAATCGTCAAAACTGGGAATCGCGCATCACCCATGATAGCTACGTGAAAATACAATTACAATAGCACAACAAACTCGTTAGGTAAGATGTTTTTTTACTTTTAGCTCCGAATGTAATGCGTAATTATAACTAAGGAGAAGCGTCTGTTCATTATAATTATAAGAAACATTTTTTATAGGCGTTCTAGGCAGTTGTTTTCCTTTTTACAATTTTTTTTTGTGTGAAATAGGCTAGAACCAATATCGTTTCGATGTTTTCAATCCGCTCTTCTATTCTTGATGGTTTTGGCCTTCGGTTATAATTACTGACAATGAATGGTCGGGTTGAATTAGATGCCTTCTTACTAAATGTATTTTTTACTTTGACTCGTCATGGTGATAGATGTGTTCGCATTTAGCAACATTTTAAAGAAAAATGGAGTTATTGAAAAGTTATCTATTTCCACTAATACACGAAAAAACGCGAAAAATGCACTGTTGTACCGGTTTCGGTGATCAAACCACCGTCTGTAACAAACAATTAATTTCGTGTTATTGTTATGTTATGTTACAATAAGTTATTGTTTGTTACTGACGATCCCCGTTTGATCACCGAAACCGGTATAACAGTGTATTTTTCGTGTATTAGTGGAAATATACAACTTCCAATAACTCCGCTTTTCTTTGAAATGGGTTTCCACGATTTCTTCGCGAGCGATTTAGTTCGTAGCAACACTTTCCTTGCATCGTTTATGTAGTCTTGTAGGACAATATTCATTACCCATCGACATCTTTCCATGCTCCCTACAACGAAACCCCCTCTTCAGTATACCAAATTATCACTATTTTATTCATGGAAGAATCTTTTGAATGGTGTCTAGATCCAATACCTACAAGAATTTTCAGAAACTGCATGTTTTTCAGCAATTGCAGGTGGGTGTGGGTCAGAAATTGTGTTGGGGTTCTCAACCTGTTCAAGACTGTGAATCAGTTGGTAACCCCTGATTTAGAACATAAATTATGTACAACTGTAGAGATATTGAATTCAAGTTTCGGATTTACACATCAGTCAAAAAACACATTATGGTTATACTCAGCTCTGTAATTTATACGACTTGAGTTTAGGCGTATCATTCACTTCTAACACCTCGAGGATAACTACGAAGGTGAAGTCGATTAAGGCAGGTGGCAACTCGAGTGCCACTTTCATCAATCCGTTTGCCCCATCTCAACACCCTAAACTAAAACCTCCAAGGTGGCAGGCTTTACAGTATGCCCCTCCACAAAGCCGCGATCTGATTCAGAAGGAAGAAACTAACCTTTAAGAATCTGGTGGAGCATAATTGGTTTCTTTACCAGAAGGGTGGTGGGGCACCAAGGACTGAGCACTTGACATTTGGCCCGCTCTTGGGATGTAACAACGAATCCCGAAGCGTTTCTGATGCTGGGCGTGGTGATCTCTGGGTCCATTGTGCAAGTAGAAACAACATCGACTTGAAGGCCAAGGACGGGAGTTTTTCGAGCTCCTTGTTTTCTGACCGTCGGGTTGTCAAGCTTAATGGAGCGTTAATCCGGTCGGAATCCTTATTGATGGATAGATGTCAACTTCTCGCGTGGGTTCCGATTCGACCCGGGTAACAACCCCACCGTAACCAGGAACTGTCAATAGACAGCAGCTGGAAAACGTGCCCAGATACAAAACGGAATCTTCCTCGTTATTTGTAACCATTATTGTTTTCTAAACTCATACATTCCTGAAACAATGTATGTTCTGAATCCCCATTGCTTCTTAACATAACGACGTCCCAGAAATAATGTAGTTGTGTCCATAACTCAAGAATGCAAGTGATTGCTCCAAAATTTCAAAGTTGATACCAAATCAAGTTCTGAGCTGATTTGTGCCGACAATATATATTATATGCCTACTACTCTCATTGGAATGTGGATGTAGCTATCAGGAAGAATCGGCCAAGTGAAAGAGGGTAAAACAACACGATTGTTAATCGCCAATGTTGAAAATGCTGGCAACTGAAAATAATACTAATAACGATATAAACATGAATCCGGAGTGAATAGACAAAATTGCAAATTTCATTAATATATTTTTTGGTTGCAGGATTCAGTGTTAACTTAATTCACGGATTACTATACTCGTTGCAAATGCTTGTGCCTGCACTTTCAGAACGCAGAACCTTACAAGTTCAAATAAATTAATTCAAGAATTATTTATTAGGTACAGTTATGCATTCTTTAAATTTTAGCCAGTTAAGAGATCAATTAACGTCACCACTGTAAGCAAATTTCATAGTACGTATGTGCTTTCTCATACATGTCCAACCGGATATTCAAGTGAAGACAATTCTCATTTACGTAAAACACCTATAGGTATATGCGCTACTTCCATATCTATATAAGCAGGCAAACCTACTATGATGAACCTAATACGAAAATAACATGATTTTGATAAGATACATTAAGCACTTATACATAGGCCTTACAGCAGCGCTCCAGTGTCTATCTAAAAATCTATTTTTCAAACTGATACAAACCAAAGCTGATGCAATATGAATCGAAGGTTTGAGGACTACAAGAAGTAAGACGTCATTAATCCGTCAAATAGAAGTACAAATACTCTGGTAATGAGTTAGGAAGTACAGAAGTACACATACTTCGGTTTTGGTGTAAGTTACTATTAGGGACAAGTCTCCCACACGGAGGCCACGTCTCGTCTGGTCTTCTACAACAATGATCCTCAAGAGGTGATTCATTGAAAGGAGATGCGAGAAGAATAAACAAGTGAGAGAGCTCCAAAAGAAAGCTGCCTACATAGAGATATTCTTCCTCGACTTAACAGAGACTTGTGAACTGGGGTTAAAAAGTGAGTCACGTAAAGACCACCCTTCATGGAGAACGTAAGAAAGTGACGGATGTTCAGTTCAGCACAACAAACGAAAGCTCATGTTAACTCGTTGTTTATGACATTGTATGTAAGAATGGTGAACGCACTTATGCATTATAAGGTTACACCTCTCCCCCACGTAAATTACCCCATTGCTCGCCCATTCTCATTATCATCTCACTTTCTTATGAGCTGATATAAACGTCGTCAGCTTCGACTAATCGGAAATGAAATATGAAACTCAACTATGAATATAAAGAGAAAGAGAGACAGAGAGGATGGAAACGTCCATGGATTCTGCTGCCAATAAACCACTCCATACATAGCAAGTGTTGAAATAACTTTCTGCTGAGAAACCTTAATTTGCGATCCTCACCCAGGTCATTCGTGAAGCTTGTGTGACTCAACTGACCATCACTCTCAAAGTCCCACGGTTCACCAGCTCGAAGGGCTCCCCATGATTCATGTTTAACAGCATCTCCTTCAGACAGCCGTTTTCGCACATACCTGACAACAATCAACTCTGACTCATTGGGGTCAAGAGATGGGCGGGATCGCTTGATTCCCAATCCGGTTGAGTGGTTATAGGAGAACCAGAAGTATAGTTACTGTTCCGTAGAATCCCCGCAGAAACCTGCTGATGGATCCATATCTATATTATTGGTTGTTGGTTAGGTTTATTCGCTTTAATTCCACAGACGCCTCCATTTTTAAACTGAATTTCAAGATGATATATATTTTAAGGGTTTCATTTCGCTCTCTGATAGATTGTAAGACAATGCTATAACTATACACCTGGTAAACTAATGACATCTTGTCATAATTACATACGTAGTTTTGAAAACATCAATTGGATATCGTCAAGTATTTTCTTTCCAGTAACACTACAATAAATCCCAGCTTGAGCGAGCCTGAAAACTCGGTATCATTCACCAGCTTGCGCTGTAACTGTTACCATCAACTCCCGTGAATATGAAGCTATAGTTCGCCAAAAATCGTTCGATCTCGTACCTACCTACTATCGGTCATTTCCCAAAAAATAACCACGGGTTACACACGGATGAGATCGATGATGTCAATTTAATCCAACATGACAATGGATAAATCCATGCCGCAGTCCATTGCCATTCAATCCACAAATAACCATGAAAAACCACGATGAGAGCAAACGACGGTCTCGGAATACCGCATATAATTTCCTATTCACTGCACCCCACGTTCAAGACACCCCGAACAAATTGCAGCCAAAGAACCGGATCTGGGAATGTCCTGGCGCGACCGCTGAATAGCGTTTAATCATCTCGAGTGGGAAAAGTCCCTACTTGAGGCGGCCACTTGTATGCACATGAGCTACTGCAGTAATGACTCCAGTTTCTGTCAGTTTACCAGTTCCTGTGGTTTTAAGAAGCGTAATAGAACGAGTACAAGTTTTTAACTCTGTCTTAATCTTTCCCTCAAGAAGCGAATTGTAGAATAATTAGTTATTCACGATTCTTCATGTCAGAAACTCATTATAAATCGTTGCTGGCTGCGTATTTCCAGAGTACCACTATCTTCTCACGGATGCAGTAATTTACTTGTTTGTTCATTTGATACGGGAACCCTAAAAGTCATGTATTATTTTACCTCGTTTCACGCTTGGGCGTTCTGATAACATCAACTAGGAGACGGATACTAATCATAATAGACAACTTCGTCGTTTTATCTTTTTCATCAACTACCGCCGATTTTTAAGTGCCTCGTTGATATTATTTATCAATCACATTATTTATTGGGTTGATTAGTTGGAAAGATCTGATTATTTTATCGGGTGAATTGGAAAATATTTATCAACAGTTGATCTGGTGTTCTAAATTACTACCGGACCGTTAAATAAAAAGGCTGCAAAACCCTCCCTCTTGGCGCGCTAGTTCAATAGTCAAAATTCCAATACAGTGTTCTCGAAATGTTCAAAAGTTGCATTCAAGTCAAGAGCTTCACATAGATTTATCACAATGGAAAAATAACCGGTTCAACCAAGATTTGATCTCACTGCAGGACGTTCTCCAGTCAATGCAGCACTGAGAGAAAGAGCTGACTCGCGGAACGCATTGTAATTAGAAGGTGTCGGTTTGAGCATTCGTGCCTCAATCCGAGGGAGCTTAATTGGACCAAAACCTCCCGAAAGGAAGACACCAAGGGCGCAACAAATCGACGGCATTCACCTGAGAAATCGGTATCTGTGTGGCCGACCTGTGGTTTCTTTGTTATCGTTTATCTCGCTCGGGATGCGGTACATCTCCAGTACAGTAAGGACAAAGAAGGGAGAGTCTACAAAGTTAATAAACCGGGTTGATACGTGTAGCAACTTGCCTCGTTTATAGGTATGTAAATAAGCAACTAAAAATCTACGTCATACACGAGACGCTATGAGGCACCTGCAGAAAAATTGTCTGTTTCGACCTTCCTTGGGCATGGTCGGCTCAAGAGGTATTTTTTAACAGTGTGAGCACGGCATTATCGCAACCTAAGGTTGAGTATTTCACAATGATTGAAAATCAGTAACTACCTAGCTAAAAAAAACCTATTGATTCGAACCTATTATATTATCTATAAAAAAACTGTGATCTATACACTCCGATAGTCAACATTTTTCTGGCAGGATTTATCGAGAGATATTTTTCTGATTTGAGATGCGAGGGTCAAAGGGCATAGGACTTCTAGACCAATGATCCACGCAGAAGGGTGATCTTACCACCCATATTACAAATGACGTTGGTTGACTATTACACACGTAGTCAAAACTGGGAGGGCATTGTGGCACAAGTGGACGGGGAGATGAAACATAAATATCAACAAAGGAATCATTTCATGACAAACCAGGAATTGAATGCTTTGAAGACGTAAGTCAGTTAATTCTTCCACTTTGTCGCGCGGCCGCTGCAGGTCATCCGTACGCGAACTGTTATTTATTCAAATGGTTCTGCCCCTACGTGTGAAAAATCCCTAATTGCAATACTCCTCACAACACCCCGCGTCATGAATGCTGAATAACCTGAGGGCGAGTGCACCCTGAAACCGATTTTTGACCTTGCGGTTATCAAGCCCACACCCCTGGGAGGCGCTAAGCAAGGTCTTTAGCAAGGTTGGCAATGGCCGGCAAGGCAAGCGCGCCGAGCGGGATACTCGAGTATGGTTTATGTCCTTTATCTGTGGAGGAGCCACGGGATATCTATTGGGACGGTTGTTCGGCGGCAAAGTTATATATCTGTGATATTTATAGAGTGTGGAAGAATAAAAGCTTGTCGAATGGTATCATTTGGCTGCCGAAGAAATTACTGCTACTTCTAAGGATATCACGCGAACGAGACGTCGATTATCCCCAATTAGTACATCTGTCCTCAAACTGATATTTTTTTTTCCATTCATTTATGAACTAGGTAGGTACCTCATTTGCCAAACATTTTTGACAGAAGACGGGAAGAGTTGGTACATTTGAGGCCTTGCGATAGGAAAAGGATATAATTATATTATGAAGTTTTTCCTGAAAGTCTAAACGATTTGTGCTAACTTACTACAGAATTCTCAATTTTAGACTAGATTAACGACTGTCATTACGGTACTGTTGGCTGTCTTGAGGTACTTATTTATCCAAGAGGAAATTTGACCATATCATTAATTTACAATAGTATGAATTAACAAAGCTACGTTGATTTTAGAGACAAAGTCGAAAGCACGTGAAAAAATCCTAAGACGCCTGACACCCGACCAATTTACAGGTCCAAAGAAAATTGCGTAGAGATTTTGGAAACGAAAGTAAAACTGTACGGTGTTCGAAGCCGCAAAGTATGGTAGCAGTGCGGTTTGATCAGCAGCCTATGAACTGAATCCCACATCAAACATTGCAAAATGACTGTATTCTGCTAATGGCACATACACTTTTAATTTTGTTCAACAGCCGATGTCTCCTAAACAATTATAATCAAAATCCAAGTATTTTCCTACAATTAACGGAGTAGATGTGTTCGTACAAAGCCTTTCTATACAGCTAATAAACTTCATTACCCATCCTCAACCCTCTTTCTATCAACTTTGTTCGCACCTGATCAAAGCGCATGAGATTAAAATAGAACTAGAGTAGTAATTCATATTCAATAGAAAGCATGTCACCTACTCAAGCATGTAGATACCTTCTCATTTCTGAAAACTCCGCAATCACAGGCTTGGGTCTTCTGCTACGCACTATTTATTGTATAGTAATTTTGTGAATGATACAGAAGATGACGATGTGGAACATAATTTCTAATTCATAGCTTGAGGTACACTCGCTACAACGTTCATGGTTGGGAGGCAGGGACGACAATTTTCAATTTTTGTTTCTATTTCAATCTCAACGGTTAAGAAATGGAGCTTTCAGAGTGAGGACCCCCCCCCCCCCCCCCCCCCCGCCATTTAGGATGGTCATCTTTAGCAAGAATGGGCTTTTCAAGTCGTAACTCAAAATATAACGGCCTTATTCAACACTATCTCGTGGGATGTTATTATCAATTTTCAAGTCATCATTAGGAATTATGGAGTTTTGAAGGGCCCGAGTTGACAACGGGGAGCCTACGGGTGATGTCTCGCCCGATGTAGGCGGTAGGAGTGGTCGACCGCTAGGCTAAGGAGAACCTGGTGAAGATTGAATCGTCAGATTATCGTTTTCAAGGGTCCCGTCCTGCCCTTTCGCTGTCCGTCAGTTGAAACAGAAAACATCGGGTCGTAAATAGAAGCCGCAATCATTTCAATCATATCCCCTCAGACACTAATAGCATTCGAATAACAGAACGGTGAATCCCGGTGGTAAGATACCGAGTCAAAGTGCTGAAAGGCCTACCTATATCCATTTCTCATACATAGGCTCCATAAATCTGCGCTTGATGATTTTACTTTTTGACATATCCTCTTATTATGATATTACCCTTATTATTATCATATCCTCTTAATATAATATTATCTTCAGTGAATAGTGAGACAACATAGTTATCATAGGGAGCTTTTGCCATACCTGTGTCTCTGCCTTCCTATGAACGAAATACTGCATTTACCTACCTACATCATTTCGGAGATTATGATTTACAAAACGTTCCCTACCCGCGGTGTTGCCTATTTTGTTGTGTGCCTCGCTGTGAAGCCTATTTCCTAATACTTTTTCAGTAATCAGTGATCTGTGCATACTCGTTCCCTTCAAAATGGAAGTAATGAGAAATCAGTCGCAACAACCAGATATACTTACCCCTATTGAGGCTATTTGGAGGTTTGCCCCCAGATGGTCTCGTATGTAATCATGAAACAGTCAGTGCCTCATTATTAATCCATTAATTCCAGACCACTCTGGATTAAAATATTTTGTAGAAAACTTTCAGTTGGATTTTAGACTTTTCGTTCTAGAACGTTGGGCAGTTTAAATTTTAGGTTAATGGAAGGATCCATTTTTCTTGCCGTGATTCCGACATCCTAACATTCCGTAAGTAATAATATTCTCGAAGAACGATCTAGGGAGTTATTTCGTTAGATGTGTATCTTCAATTCCGTCTGACAAGGCAGCACGCAACTTTCAATGGACCACTCAAACTTGGGTTGATGACTTACAAATCATCTTAAAATTTGCTTTCAGGTTATTGGCCCTGCTTGCGTTTGTAGCGTAGTGACTTCATTCTCCTCGAAGTCTACCTGGGAGTGTCCATGTAGCTAGAAGACAACATTCATTGGACTAGTCATCGCAATAATGCACCACTTCAATGTCCATCAGTGGTTTGCATCTTGCAACTCACTCAAGAAGACTGGTTCATGCTGATTGGGTCAGGCAGCAGTCCATCCAGGTCTTTTGTTCTTTCATAAGAGTGGATACCACATCCGATCAAAGTGCAACTGACATGAGTGCATTAGCGTCCATCCAGGTGATTAGATGCACCGACGTGACCTTCGGCGAAGAGTACACGGTCATCTATTCCTTTTCTTGTCACAATTAGCTCAGACGTCGTTACATATCTGCAGACGCAGGATCTCCGCATTATAACGTGACGAGCTTGATGAACCGGGGGCGACTGATTCGAACACAATAAGAAAATACTGTTCGGATTAGAGTTCTTTATGTTCTGCAGCCCCGTGCCCCCTTCAGTGGTTACGACCGAGATTTACGGCTTCAGTTCTCTTTGTTGGCCCATATCTGATTATGTATGGGAGGATACGGTTTTAGAAAGGTAAGTTTCACACTGTCAACCTCTTCGAACAGTGCAGATGATTAACTGTACGCTATAAATCAAGTTATAGCAGTGTCAACCAAACCAATCAATCCATATCGCGTTTCTACGGAAGACTCCCGTAATTCGTGCCGGGTCATTTTGTGTAGGTACATATACGGGTAATAACATAACTAGTAGCACCAGTGCACTGTAAAACCAGCTAGCCCGAAAAAAAAAACAGTTTTGAAAATCGAGACAAGGGCATTTGGTAGCAGCACATGAAGTTTGGGCGTAGTCCAACTTGTACCCTGTACTTGCCTGAATAGTAAAACTTCAAGTCGTAAGACCCATAACTTCAGGTTTTCACATATGCACGAACCCGCTAACTAGCGTTGTTGTGGCACCAAACCTGTATCTACACCAATTTCTGATGATCCTTCGAGTTGTCCCGCAACATTTCAAGTCATCTAATCCAAAATTAGCTTCTACTTATTTACGTGATGCTAAGATGAATAACGGGTTTCACGCTGTTTCCATTTCTTTCGTAACAGTAATCTCCATACATATCTAAGACTAAGATAATATTCTAACAGGGGAAAATTTTTTCCTCGCAGAAAGAATATTATTACACAGTAACAACGTCGATGGACGTGCTTTATCTCCGCCAATCGGACAACACAGAGATTCAAGCATCAACTCTCGACCCGTGGACCGTAAACAACGTACGAGGGGACCGCACCTTCATTTTACTGACCTCATAAACAAGGACCGTACTTGTCCAAGTGCGGTGTCATCAACGATGCCCAAAAACAGGCCTGGAACCTCTTGCAGAATATTCGCTCCACACCCTGCGCGTTTTGCTTGAAATTCCCCACCTCTGACTACCGCATTTCATTGACATTTAAGCTCTTCTCAATCTTCTGGCCGGATCGTTTAAGAGGATGCCTGGAGGCCGTTTTCTTACAACTACAGATCTCGCCATTTGTCTGTCTGAACGCGATGGAGTTGTGTTTCTAATTTCAAACATTCCAGTCATGAACAGAACCCCACGAAATTGCTTCGCACACCCTGAACAGACCTCGGTCCAAAAACTGCTTAATGGCTTTACTTATTTGACAGTCCTCACAGCACTCAGTACTGATGATGCGACCATGGACAAATCAAGCAACTAATAGTATGAGGGCGCATTGATGAAGCCCCCATCATACGCCTGCCTCTGAGCTGACCAGAAAACCCGCTTGGTAAACATCCTGTAAAAATAGTCACCCTGTATCCATATAATTAACCATTCATTACTCACCCATAACCTTAACTCTCCGAATTGATAAACATTCGATTTAAATGTTAATATCATATCTTAATCACACTTCGCGGCCCATCGTAATTTGTTTTTTCTATCACCGTTTTGAGCATGCGCTGTCGGTTTTTTGAGTCTGATTAATGCGGACTAATTTATTTGAAGGAGCGGACGTATCTTATCTCTGAAGGAAAAAGAAACAGCGACGTGGTGATTAGAATAATTTTATCGCTACTTACTCCCTTATAGAGAAGGTGGTATCTTCAAGTTGTATCAGCTAATGGATGAGATATTCATCTGATAAATCGGGCCGACAAGCGCTATCAACGCACCGAAATGAGGGCAACGATTGTTAACGGTTTTTCGAAGTCCGAGAAATCAAGTTAGAATTCGGGGTAATTAAGTGAAACAAGTTTTTATCGATTCGCTACCTGGTATTGAAAGACAGGAAACGAAAAACGTTTGCGTTTTGTGACAACACTGTAAACCTGGAATGATTCAATTCTCTTCATTTCGTATGTAGTTAGGAAATATTATTTCAAACAACAGGAAAGGAGCCTTGCCATTTTCCCTTATTCCATTAAAAAAACTTAATAAAGTGCTGCAGCATCTATCCAATCACCTAATATTAAAAATATGCATATTTCTACATAGTACTCGTAATTTGAATATTGCGGTGTAACAGGCTCACTGATGATAGTATCATCAATGAGCCTGTTCGATCGCGATAGTAAAAACGCTGCCTGTAAATTATTACACAACGGTTTATTATTTTCCTCTATAATTACATCCCTTTATGTGTAGATCACTGATTACTACGGACAATACCTACTCCTACCTACCCCTACATAAGTTCCTGATATCCGTTTAAACATGTAGTACCGGTTTTGTTGGGAGATTGGGTTTTACTGTTTTATAAACGCATTATTCCTGTCTGTAGCATTTATATGTTAGTATATAGGTTGATTACTGGTATAAATTCCGTTGATAAAGTACATACCGCTAGTATTTAGCCCCTAATCACCTTTTTATTTGGATATCATGTTCCACAGATTGCCTTCCTTCCTCATACAGTTCCTACATATTGTACGCAGAATTATTCAATTATGTTGATAACCAGAACTTCTAAATACATTCAGTATCTGCTCTTGAAATCTATAAACAAAACTGCTAAATCGCCCTCGGCTGTTTGTTGTTCGGTGTCCCAATGTTTAAATTCGGCTCTACTTATTTCGTGTCCCTTCAAAGGCATCCCCGTGGCTTCCGACGGCGTCTTACTTAGGTACCACTCGGATGCTAATAGGACCCAGATCTACACGTCCAAAACCGGAGAGGCGATCACGAAAACGGTTTATTAAGCGTCGATAAGATCTCATTGTTCGCTTCGAAGTATTTGGAGATGTACTCTCACATTCTCAAGTCCCAAACATTTTGAAATCCGATGGAAGGAATTTCACTCGCCTCACCTAAGACTTGACTCTGATCCACTATCCTAAGGAAAAAATTTCATTTTTCTAGTCACGTTTAATAAAACCAATCAAGAAGATATCAAAATGTACGCGTAATAAGGCTGCAGTAACATATTTTGTTTTTCTTTCACGTCAGGTTGGTATGAGTACACATAGCATAATTCTAAATGATTTGTAACTACTTATAAAAAAAAACATAACGTGGGCATATAAATAAATATTTTCGAAGGTAGGTAATAAACAGTTTGGTGCCATACAAGGATTTCGCATTTTGGGAAGCCCCTTCACAGATGCTTCTGTGGTAAAACAGAATGAAAAATCGTTCGAACAAAATAGGACTCCGGCTAAGTGGAGACTCCTCTTCACATAAACATGGGATCGAGGCTGCACAGCTAAACAGGGAGACATTATAATGTGGGTAGAATAACGAGTAGGTCACACATTCCGGAATCATAAAATAAGCAGTTTTACGACATAGGCGATCGCCTGCTGTTGTTGCCGTTTAGAGTCGAACATCGACCAGTTCGAGGCCCAGTCCTTTAAATAGCGCAATACTAATAAATTCTTCAGGACTCTGAAGCTCTACTGAAGGCAGGTAAGTAGAGGTCATCGTCGTTGGTGGTGGTCAAGATTGATTAATTGATACATATTAAAGCAGTTATTTACCAACTAGTTTCAATAGTGAGCTTTTAAGTGGATGATTCACATGTCTAACATGCATTACCAAAATTACACGATAGGTAAGTGATCTAAAATGCCAACAGAATTTGAGAGTTACGGGAAAACCTCACATAATCATTCGTAGCACAGAAGATTCATGTATACAGTACCTACATTCACGTAGATTTAGAATACATTTCCCCACTCAAAAATTTGTTTTTTCGTTTATTATTTTCAATAATGAACCTTAGGAATCGAGCATGAAAAAAAAAAAAAAAAAAAAAAAAAATTAACCCCCTCACCTCCTCAAAATTTTGTTTCAAGGTACCTACGTAGAATCCGAAAATGTAATTTTAAAAAAAATTCTATCTGTCCGCCGTACTTCGCAACCAAAATTACCATGAACCAAAATTAATGAAATTTGATTCGGCGTTACTGCCAGTCATCTCTAAAGGGTGAAAAACAGGGGTCGAAATTTTCAGAATGCCGTAGCCCGAAATCTTTCAATAGAACGGTATGGTTTTTTTTTTCCATTTTCAAGTTGATCTCGAACTAAAGAATTTTTTGAGACCACCCTGAGCATTGTACGACCAGCCGCTCGTTTGAACAGAAAAGATTCGTCAAGATGATCGTGAATAAAAGGTACCCATAAGTTCGGCCCAGATATCATTGCTGGGGAACACCTGATTATAATCACGGATGGTTGTATGTAGTCGAGTTCGTTGTTCCTTATTATTTCATTTGAAGAATGATGGCTCTTTTGGATTTTTTTTATAGGTCCTTTCGTAACTTGAACCAACGTTATGCTTCATGAATAACAAAGAATAATTAATGATTGAATTAGTGAACCCTGCGGATTTTCATGAAACTGTAATTCCCGGGCGGGCTCCAGTACTAGATTTAGGGCTTTCCTGGGGGAGAGCTCGAGGGGAGGTATTGACCACAGAAAACAGTGATCTACGCAGAAGGGGCATCTATACAGGTAATAATAATAAACCGTTGTGTAACAATTTGCAGAGTTTTTTCCTCAATCTACAACGTAAAAAAACTGGCTGAGTAATATAATATTAATATTGTAAAATTTCATTTCAGTTACCCACGACTTCAGTAAACTTTATTATACAATGACATTTTACGAAGTGATGGTGAAGGTCCGGGATAAAATACCTCTTTGAATAAGTGAAATCCGGAAAGAAAAAACGCAAGAACAAAAGATAACATTCTGAATCTACACAAAGTAAAGGTGTAACAAATCCGCAAAATTCCACGCGGAGACAACCGTACACCTTTTGCATTCTTCCCAGTCGAACCCTAAGTGCTCTTTGAAAGTTCAGAACATAATATAGGTACTCTAACCCACTTACATTTATAACTGAAATTTTACGCTTTAAATGCAATTCACCCTTAACACATACAAAGCTAGATTTCTGATGACCTACTTAGACAACGAAACCACTGACTGAGTCCCCTGAGTAGATATAATGAAACATGGAGATGGAGGAGGAGATTAATCAAACATGGCTGATATGGAGGGGAAAAACTTGTATGAGGGGGAAAGGACAAAAAATTGTATATCATGCGGGATCGGACCCTGATTCAAACTGCATGGTGGCCATGATGCCTAATACTACATTCTAGTCCAATACACTAATCGCACTTCATGATGTCTAGATACGCACTTTTCATAGAGGCTCAAAACGCTAAAACCGTCTTGGCATCGTTGTAATCGTGGCGTAGCTTTCTCTTAAGCCAATCTCACGTTGCGACTGAAGCTTTTGTTTAGCTCCATTTAGCTTTGTTTATCAAGGAGTGGAATATGAGTAGATTCTGAGGATTCCAAGGTAGAAAAGGTTTATAACTGACCATTAATTAAGACTAATGTCGATGATACCGTTCAGCCACACACTCCGGGCAGTAAAGTACACCAAAACGTCATGTAAGAAGCTCTCATTTTTTGATGGCATTCTAATACCACATCTGAACAACATTTTCATACTAGCATCCAAAGGAGTTAAGGAGGAATCATGCGTGATGAACTAAACTTGAATAGTGGGTAACATGATAGGTACTTGCTTCGCCATCAAGAACAAATCGTCAACCCAGAAGACCTCGAATAACTAACTTAATCAACCGCGGTCAATTGGGCCTCCGCCGCTGACAAGACCTTTAGGTATCAGATGTTCCCCTGTATTACACAACTCTCACTGATCTACAACTTATCCGGCTGACCCGATATCTCTTCGACATCTACAAGATAATGTTTACCGAGTTTCGGGTCTCCGCCATATTATTGACTGACCTTTCGATATTTCGAGAGAGCTCCCAAAAGATAAATCAGCGGGCCACGCCGACCAATCTGAATATATAAGCGACTTGAGGTTCCCCTGTTACAAATTACTCTGCGCAACCGTGCCTGCCGGAACAAAAAATTTCTTTCCTTTTCTGCCAACAATTCCACTGCATGTAAAGTTAATGAATGAGTGCTGTAGAAAGCGTAAACCATTTATCTCGTGTTGTTACGATCAAGCTCCACATTACAGTAGAAAATACCTATCTCAGATTTTTAATTTAGGACACTAAAAATTGATATAATACCTAAATAACTAGTTTAAAATGGCCATTCGATGATGAAGTCCATCATCGAATGCAAGTGATTTTTAAAGGAAAACTGTCCTGATGAAATGATCATAAAAGAATCTTTATGTTATTAAAATTTAAAAGACTATCAGTTTTGGGGGTTTTGATTATTGCAATCATTATGCATAAGTACGGATTTTTTAATTTTTCGGCTATTAAAATTCCCACTATAAAATTCCCATTAAATAAATCAACTCAGGTTTTGGACATAATCACGGGCTTCAGTGAGATCAATGAAAATATGACAGACACCGAAGAAGGACTCTGACGAAGGATCGAAACGACGTTAAATTAGACTTGAGGTACTTTATAAAAGGTTGTAGCAGGCAGCTAACGAGATTCCTGAAGCTTCTGGTGTAGGAACTCCAAAATTCTGGAAGCCGTCCACACATTACTCAAATTATGTAGATGGGTCCAAGAAAAAAGAAGATCCAACGATCTTCATCAAAAAACCTTTAAACGTGGGGCTTAAAATTATTGGTTCGATCAATCTATTCGATACCCGCTGTAAAAGAATATTCGCAATGTAAAAAATGGAAGACTTCCAGGTGGGTCCTCGATCCCTCGGTCTAAGTTGTCATCAAGGGTTGAAATGAGGGGTTTTTTTTTGTGCGGGTGACATGAATAGAAAAAAACCTGCTGTAAGGTACAAACATGTCCACAAAACAGGGCCTCACAAAAACACGAGTTTTGCGTGTCACTAAAAATTTAATCTAACGACCTGTGTCTCTGTGAGACGAATTTGAGATGACAAAGTAGAGAAAACAGCGGACCTAAAAACGAACTGGACCATGCTTTTTCCTTGTACAGCTATATTTTACACTTGAATCTAATTGGGGGGGGGACTCAGAATCTGACTTTGGCACAAGGACATATAGGACCATTACACGTGATTTTGAGGATGCATCATTAATTTTGTGTGAATTTTCTTATGGTAGATTGGTATCGTGGTAAATATAATGTGACTCAAATTATCAAGGACTTGGAGAAACGTATAGACTATGTTGAAGTTTATAAATGGTAATCAAAGGGGAACAACCCACACCCAGTAAAAATACTGACCGTGTTGACCGCATAGAACCGTTGTGCTTTTCATTTGTACTGCAGATAGAACAGTGTCCTATCCTTTAAAGCAGGGGTTCCCAACCTTTTTGCACCTGCGTACCACTTGACTTTTTGAGAAATTTTGGCGTACCACCAGACCTTAATATTTTAATAAACATGTAATATCTACTCTTCTAAAAGTATTCAAAGGCTTTTTGAATTAAATTCCTGAAAAACTTCATATTTAATGGTTAGATATTTGTTTATTTATAATAACATGCTTATAATAAAGGAGAAATAAAAAGATTAAAATGGTAATTACCCTATTTGGGTCTAAAAGCATACAAATATAAAATTAGTACAAACTCAGCAAACAATTAATCATCATACAACTTTTATAGTCTTTAGTGGGAAACTTGTTGTTGTTTGCCTGTGATTAAAATATCAACATTAGGATTAATGGAACTTATCTTCACTCTTGTCATCTTCAACACTTATTCTTCTTCTATGTTTATTTTTTATGCACAAGAGTTCAGAAAATCCACATCACCCACGCGTACCACCTGAAACGTTCCCGCGTACCACCAGCGGTACGCGTACCACCGGTTGGGAACCCCTGCTTTAAAGGATAGGACATCTCTATTCAGTATTAATAATTAACATAGATAATTATTATCTATACCATCTTTTAACTATCAAACTATGCCAAACTATCAAACCAGCTTTAACTACCAAAACCATGCATCCCTGTTTTCGTTGTTTGTTGGCCATGTTCTACCAGGGGGTTGGGTGTTCTATTCTAGTTTTATCACAATCAAAGCCTAATGGAGTTCCTAATGCAATGTCAGATGAAAAAGAAAAGCGTCAGATGAAAAAGTCATCCTAGCCAGTCAACATAACTATATTTGTAACCGTCCATCTTATACACTCCTTTAGAGAACCTTAACAGAATTATGGCTTACAAGATCACGCATGAATGGAATGCAGGAGATAGCTACTTAGAGCACTTCTCTGAGTTGGCATTTTCTTGAAAATCGGACGAAACAAGGCAAATATTTCATCTCTTTGGCATTTCCTGACCCGAATGGATCCTACTGCGGCGTGTGACGATACCCACTGTAAGAAACACTCGTCCAGTTATTATAAATTTATCCGTAATCCTGCGCAACAAACTAGACCACCTAAATTCCTGACTGTAGGTGATTTTTACGGTCGGCCAGGTTGTAACCGGTCAAAATTTAATTTTAATTCAGGTCCCATTAGGTCCTTCGAAATTGAATCTGTCTGCTTCAACTCATACGCAAGAGATTAACGGTCTTATCTGGTGTGAAAATCTAGACTTAAAATCAAATTGATTTGCGATGTGTGGTCAAAATTCGTAATTTCAACCATTTTTTGTTTATTAGCCTGCGGTGGCGTTCAACCATTTTGAGCCACGGCTTCAACGGCTCTATCAAACCGTTTCCAATAAGAAAGTGGGCGAGGTAGGTGATTTACGAGACCATTCCACGACTAATTGCCGAGGGGTTTGGATTATAAATTTTACTGATACGACAAATTATAGTATTGATACTAAATTGAGTTGAAGAAAAAATTGTAACACAATTACTGAACGAAGATCTAGGTGAAACAAAATATTGAAAATGTCACGATTTTAGCTTCGTACACTGTTATTAATTCCATCAATCCTATCTAAAATATTAATATTTCCATTTAAAGATTCAATTTTCAAGTAAATTGAAAATATAGTCAAATTCGCTGCGAGTTCGATTAAATACTTCACCCACTATAAGCTCTTTTTATCCTCTTCTCTGTTTATCCTTTAGTTTAGTTATGTTTATACTAATTTAAAAATCAGCAACTCCTAGCGATGTTGATAAATAAACAAGCTTTATATTTACTGTTTATTTCTACAGAATTATCGTACCAATCATTAGAATGCCAAATCAACTAGGTATATTGTATCATTGTTATTGTATAACAATGCTGTAATAGTGCCATAATAATAGGAACTTACACATGACAGCCCAGCCTGTTATTATTAAACAACACCAACCTGTAACGAACAAATAACAAAATTAGTCCACAGCTGTACAAAATATGAGTGTCATCTAGATACCAGTTAAATAAAACGTGGTTATGTATAAATTATTTAGAAGTATGCAAGAGCCAGGTTAAATACCCCATAAAGTAGGTAGTTCGCGGCAGAAGCAACTCATTTTCAAGATTTTAAATGCTACAGCTTTACGGGTGCCCAAGAAGATCGGCAACTCAGTCGGCTTCTCTTCGTAAGATCGTTATGTCCCTTCCAGGTGCACTCTTTGAAGGTCAATGATTTTTATATTTAGCTAAGGTGAAATGTTTAGTAGTTTTTCTAACAAAAACAAAAGAGAATTAACTAAGGATTGTGAATACATCACAACCATTACACAATACGGAATCGGTGATTACGCAAAGCCTATTGAGGTTCTCCTTTTCGACTTTTGGTTGAATGTTTAATTAATAGCTGGATGTGCGTCGCACAAACAATTTACTGAATACAGTTGACTCTCGATGATTCGAATCTCAAGAGACGGTTGATAAAATTCGAATTACTGAGAGTCTGATTTAATAAATAACCGTTAAAGAGTTAGACTGATTAAAGAGTGACGCAGGGGTGAATTCGAATTAACGAGATATCAAACATTTTAGTAGAAACTTCTACGTTTAGTGTACAGATACACAATATGGACACATTGTTTGGCCTCTTTGTTGTTGTGATTCCTACCGTAAGAAATATATGAACGGTACAACAGTTAACACAAACAAAACGCGTTGTTTTAGGAACTGTAATTTCAATTGCGAACGGGATTTGAAACAAAAGAACTTTGAAGAGAGGAAAAAGCTCTAAATTCGAATTATCAGAGAAAAAATATCGAATTATCCAGTGTAGGTACTAAAACACAGAGGATTTATATTGAATGTATTCTATTCAACAGGGGTTTCCAAGGGACCGACGACTGGTTCGAATTATTAAGAGATTCGAGTAATTAGACAGACAAATTATCGATAGTCGACTGCATGATAAACGTAGACATCAATCTGTCCCATAGTATAGGTAGGATCATTTCCTCCTATTCCTTCCACCTTCCGGTCCAGTTGATGAAATTCTGACGTGGGACATTGACATATTCGCCTAGTTTCATCCAATCCGTGTGACTCGATTAGCCGTGATGTGCGAACAAACGTGGAGAGATAGGTACAGGGGAAAATTGAGATAATTTCCAACTGCCTTCTAATATCATAAAACAGGAATAAAACTTGAAATTTAATGACTCGAATCAATGTGCAGACAGAATTAGGAATTTATTAATAATATAAATATAATTTTACTAACAACGTTTCGGGTGTTTGTCACGTCCCTTTAAGTATGGCATTCTGCTGATCTTGACATGGTAATTTCGACAATATTGGTGCAGTGGCATCGTGAATATCAGGTGTAGGTGCACGATATTTTGGCTATGGATTATTATCTGAGTCACTGCAAGGTCTAAAAGGATTGTAATAAATGTGAAGGGTTGTTTCCGCTAGTGTAAGAAGTAATATTACCATACCTTCCGGTGGAATCCGTTGACGCTAGCTGGTTTAGTACGAGGGGCGAGCGCTTTCGATTCGATGTAAGGACAAAGTCATCAGGCCGTAGAGAGAATACTGTTCTCTCGAATAGCATTCTCGCGACGGCCTCATGATGATGTCCTTACATCGACAGCGCCTCCAGTACTCTACCAGCTAGTGACGACGGATTCCTCCGGATGGTATGATAACAAAAGGGTTCACGCCATACCTTCATATGCCGTAAACAATAATTGAATAACAATCTACTGCTATCTATTAGGTACATGAAGAGTAGTACTAAAGACATAACATAATATAGGTATTATATGCTTTCATATGCGGTGAATCTCCGAAAGAATCATCCACCTCCAATCAACGTATCTCAAACTAGTTCCAGAAGCCTGAGCAAATTGCCAATTGAAAAAGGATATAGTCAGGTGTATATTATAATTTATAGATCCCCTAAGGTCAAAACAATTTGTTTAAAAGACGGGCTAGCTTTGATACAGCCCGGCATTCATGAAATATATCGCCCTTCATTAGCGGATACGAAATAATATTCGATGAGGAATGAGAGATAAAACCGAAACACTCGCCATTTCAAATCTTCTCGTAACCGGAATGTTATGGTATCTCCAACCAGGGTGTGGTCTCTCTCAAACTCTCCGTTTTGCTTTATTTACCCGTTTCCAGCTTCTTGCTGTAGTGTCTGCAATCGAATAGATTATTTTTGCAATGAAGTAACAGTAATATGGTAAGACAAAAATTTGTGTCTGTAGCCCTGATAGTTCAATACATGTGGTCAAATAATAATATCATCAGGATTCTAGTACACATGCCAATAAATAGCGGGAGGTCTTGACTATTTTACACACACCATACTATTTTCGAGACAACTGGTTACTGCACTAGATGGTATCGATAATCCACTGAATGTTTTGTTGATGTTTCTAGTTTATGCTTAGCTTGACCTCCATATAATGTTCCCAATGCCCCTCATTCGGGCAGTGAACATCTCCATTCCTCCCCTCCCCCTCCCGCGACCACCTAATCAAGAATAGAAACGTTAATAATTTCAATTCATCAATATCATTCAAAATCCGACATCGTTTAGATTTCTCGCCAGTTGAATTCCAAAACCGGCGTGTGAATTGGGAAAGATTTCCCGTTTTTTTTTTCGGCTAAAAAAGATATATGGAGGTATTCTAACATTATCTCAGGCACTAAATATATCTTTTTAGCACTTCTCGATATGCAAAAATAAGGGAGAATTTTTCTTTTCACCATTCCTTAGAGGGGTTTTTAGTTTTTGTTTGTTTTACGGTATTTTCTGTGACCGGGGACATTGATACAGGCGGCCGCGGTTCCTTGAAGACCATCCAAGCCGGCGCTTCTTTTGTTCAAAGACGAGAACCGGTCCGATTAATCACCGGGAAAAGGGAGTTTTATATGAGGAGATCGAATCTTTACGGATTTGGCTTAAAAGGCGAGATGATAAGGCATTATAAACCCGGAGTAGAGAGGTTGGACGGGTAATCTATCTCGGGGCAAGCGAGCTACGCATTGTGTGATATTTACTGACCTCAGGCAATAATCAACCTGTTGTGTCCCTCCGTAGTGCCCTCTACCATCTCCACTGTTATTAAGGTTCACCTGTTGACATAAGATCAGCCTTGTCCGGATAGTTGAACATTCAAACACCATATTTTAGAAACGTAGGTAACTGTAGAAAATGCAAATGGTGTAACCCTTCGCTCCAATCACTGTTCTTTCTGTGCGCCATACTATTAAAATGACCCCAAAACTTCTTGTACAACCTTGTATGATTGTGTGGAGAACGATAAAGAAAACACTGTACGTGATCCATTGTTCACAGAACGTTACAAATTCATCTAAATAGCATTATAAATTTCGCTACGTGTCAGCGAAAATTATTCCAGAATCTCCAATTGCCCCAATTTCCGATTTCCACCAATTTGTGGGAATCTCTCTCTAACATATTTTTTCGAAAGATACAAAAATGACAAAGGGGCGATACGGCTAATAATGTCGCACATTTCCGACTGTTTCAATACAAGTTTGATGCAACAAGTCCTGGGACAGGCAGTCACACTGTGCGAATATTTGCAGAAGTAAAATTGCACACCATTCAGGAAGCTGCATGGCAGACTTCGATGAATGTAACCTCCATTCATGTTTCTAAATGCAATTTTAACAAAATTTTCAACTTCCAAAATTGCCAACATCTAGGGAACCTCCAAATATTAATAACCGGAGAATTAATAAAAGCCCTAAGTGGTGATGCCCACGCCCCGCAAAGCACATCAGTCCAGAGCACCGACCAAGTTGAATCGATTTAGTTACCGTCCCACTCGATCGACGAGCTAACGAGACGAGTGGGTTATGCATATTGAGTGCAACCACCACTTTCATTAATCGATGTCAACTACAACCGTGCTGACGGTATAATAAATACGAAAATGAAGAGTGCTAACAAAAAATGGCAACTTTCATCGGTACCTTCACTGTCTCCTCGGGTCATGCTCTGGAGGTATTAATCACAACATGTTTGCAAATCAGTCGTTTACGAAAATAACTACACGTTCGAAGTGAATTTTCATGTAAATGTATTCTGTTTATTATTCATAGCTCTATCTGTAATAAAATGTTCTAATACATTTAAAATAGACCACTATTTGAGAAACAGTGATGAATTACTGAATCATGAACATCAATAAATTCCTACAGCTAAATCGCAATATGTGATTGGAGTAATCACATTCAGGATTAAATTACTTCGAGCAGTCCCTTCGTCGGAAAGGAGGAATGACTATGCATTTAGTTAAGTGGCAGTTCGTGTAAGTTGAAATATTTTTACCACTCATTATCTCCGAAGTTAACCTTCTAAAATTCGTGCAAGCTGCTACCTACCTTAGGTTAGATTCGTTAATTTGTAATAAGCTTGTTTCCTCAACCTCGATAAACACTGTATGACAAGGTGATGCCATCTCACCTATAAACGCGGGCTCGCCAATATTGAGCTACTATCGAAAATACTGAGCTATCGAATTACGATGACTCGAAAAAATATGTTGTGGAAACCGGACACCATCCTTGATGGGCTGATGGGCGAACCGAAGATGCGGGGTACAGCCAAAAATCGTCGTCCACTCTTACGTGTAAAAGTAATATTCAAGGTGCGTTCAGCGCGAAATGGATACCTGTTAGATCAACATCATCGACAGTCCTATCCTGCATCCTAATTGTATGGCATTACATGGTTTCAATGTATAATTCGAAAATTACAACTTACTTTCCCAATCTCCCGAACGGTTTAGCCTGAGGAGCTTGCCGAAAATAACAGATTCGGTGATTCAATTTACAACGCAAATGATCGCTTTGGTTGATGTGCCTAACCTTGAATACGCAGGGCTTAGCAGAAGAAAAAAATAACTCCTTCCTAAACCTAATCTATCACTGTTATACCGACCTAGTACGATGAAATGTATAAATATAATAGGTACCTACCTACTTTAATGAGAAGCTAATAATACGGCTAATAACCACCAACCTCTAATAGCCACCTTGGTCTTGGTTTGCAATTGCACCATTTTGGTTTCGGAACATCCGGTAGAGCCGGGACTTGGTACTGAATGGAGACTCCCTACGATGATAGCTTCTTCGTATCCAAGTGACGAAACTTTTTTTATGTTAATCTGCATCAAAAATGTTGTGGCCTATTTCTATCTGTTCGAAAGTTACGATTTTTTCGTGTTTTTTGGACTAAATCCGACCTTACGTCATAAAATCACTATTTCTCAACTTGCGCGTCACTTATTTCCATTTTTCTCCTCATTTTCGGATTCAGCATTAAATATCCTATGATAATAGATCATTTTCGTAGTTATTCAACTTTAATCAGACTCATTTATTACAATACAAACGTTATTTTTTTAGGAATTTAGAATTTTCATGAATTTTCTAAAATTAGCCGCTTCAACAAAATTGGTCTTAGAGGCTGTCAAATTTCACAAAAACTGCTTCATCTAATACTCTTTCCAATGGTATAATGACTTTCAATAATAGCTGTTTTCTTTGGTCTATTATTACTGAGCTACTGCTGAAAAACACTGTTTCAGTGAAGGAAGCGAAGGGGACTGGATGAAGCGTACTCGCATGTTATAATTATTTATTAACTAAAAATAAATCAAGACATCATCTAAGACAGGCATTTCATTATTGAAACAAGTATGAACAGATAATATGTAGTTTACCTGGCAAGTTCAACGGCCGAAAAACAATATGACATGCGAGTACGCTTCATCCAGTCCCCTTCGCTTCCTTCACTGAAACCGTGTTTTTCAGCGCTAGGTCAGTAATAATGGACCAAAGAGAACAGCTATTATTGAAAGTGATTATACCACTGGAAATAGTATTAGATGAAGCAGTTTTTGTGAAATTTGACAGCCTCTCAGATCAATTTTGTCGAAGAGGTTAATTTTTGAAAATTCATGAAAATTACAAATTCTTAAAAATTAACATTTCTATTGTAATAAATGAGTCTGATTAAAGTTAAATAACTACGAAAATGATCTATTATTATAGGAAATTAATGCTGAATCCGAAAATGAGGTGAAAAATTGAAATAAGTGACGCACAACTTGAGAAATAGTGATTTTATGACGTAAGGTCGGGTTCAATAGAAAAAACACGAAAAAAATCATAACTTTCGAACAGATGGAGATAAGACACTCGTTCAGGCGGGGTTGTACTACATTTTTGATGCAGATTTTGATACAGAAAAAAAAGTTTTGTCACTTATCCGGTTCCACCCAGTATATTCCTATTCTATTTTCTGTGACTACTGTATACTCCACATGACAATGTGATTACGACAATATTTATATGGGAACATCTTGGACTCTGAATTTCAATGAATTCTTAATTATTCGCGTCTAAACCGCACATTACTCTGTTCACAGCTTACCTGAGCCAGATCAAACAACAATGACCACAAGAGTAATAATATCTATAGGTTTCTAGGTCTAAACATCTATAGATATAGGTATGGATTTCGTAAAGCTGGAAGTAGTATATAGTAAAACATTCCGCAGTGTACAAAAAGAAAGATATTTATCTTTAAGCCCATATAAATGTATCGATAATTGTCTCGAATCATTTTCCTTGTACAATTAAGATGTAACTTGAGTACCTGACCAAAAGACCTTCGAATATTTCAGATCCTAAGATCAAGGATTTGCCGAGGCACCAAAAACTTGTCGCTGAAGCCAACAACGCGAAAAAAGACAGAAACACGATTTATTTGATGCCCAGGAAAGTAATTAGCGTGGTGATGTAGGATGGAAGAAGCCGGGAATGCTGGCAGTTGACATTTGGCGATGGCCGTCGTGGACTTTGAGCTATGGGTTCCTGCCTCGGACTGTAAATACAGCTGCGGACTTTTTCAAAGTTAAAGCTACGATTGAATTTATTGACTTGTCGGTAACGAACAGTCAACACATGGATAGGTTTTTCTCCTGGGGGTCAGGCCGAATTTTGGCTCATGAGGGTAAATGGGTGCATTTCTCTCGGTTTGAAAACTGAGGTGTCATAATGGTTGGTACCAATCAGCTGCATATTATCTATACATATAATAAAACAGTGTCTGTTTGTTTGTTTGTCTGTTTGTTTGTCTCGGCATCAATTGAGAACGGCTGAACGTAGAAAGTTGCGGCTGGTACCATTTGACGCAGAATTTATCTGGGAAGGTTTATGAAAAATCCGCATTTGAATCTGTCCATCCGTTGAAACGCTATGAATGAAATACTACTAAAAAACGTGTTATAATCACTTCTATGAGGACGTTTATGCTTATAATAACTTTGAACGGTTGGACGTAAATCCGATTGTAATTAGATTCTGGATTCAGCTCGACGAGTACATTCAAGTGGTACTTCAATCAGGATGTTAGTGGGAGGGGGGTACAGGTTATGAGAGGGGGGGGGGGTCTACAGAAATTTCAAAACTACTTGACCAATTGGAGAGCAACTTTGGGAATTTGTTGTGTGAACATTGAGGAATGTTTCTAACCAGGTAGGGAGGGTTCATAGGATACGGGGGGGGGGGGGGGTTAAAGGCAGTTAGGGTTGGCATTGGGGAAGGTTTCTGATCAGTTGAGGAGGGGGGGATACAGGGGGTGTCTGTTCTACCGTTGCGAAGCGCGGGTACACAGCTAGTCTAGAATAAAATGTACGCACGTAATAAAATTCCACAGCTCTAACATTTCTGTCATCGTTTATAATTCCACTAGCTTTTTTTGAGACCGACCCACCTGGCCACTCTGTCAACACGATT
The DNA here is from genome assembly GCA_954871275.1 of Leptopterna dolabrata. NCBI lineage: Eukaryota > Metazoa > Arthropoda > Insecta > Hemiptera > Miridae > Leptopterna > Leptopterna dolabrata. The sequence continues at coordinate 24,845,375 of OX940983.1, forward strand.
GGGAAAAAGGTTCAGCAGAGGTTTCGTTTAATTAGCAAACTTCATCCGGGTCTTGTAAGGGCTATTGTAAGGAATATGGTACATATACTGTTGAATTTTCATACCGAACTCAAACAGACCGACATCAGGCATCATAATTAGTGTCAGTCATTTAGGCGCACGATACAGACCGTTGATTTTACAACTCTCGCTCCACGGGACTACCCATCTCGCTATACCAGTGTTGTAACAGTCCACCATATTAGCATATTATGCTAATGTAGGAGATGGGCTGTACCATTTCGATCGTCTGACTCAATGTCCTAACGCATATAACTATTCTGTCGTTTATTAACGGGATCGAATCCGTGTCCAAATGTTTCTTGATGGCGTCGTCTATTGCAAGCAAATGAGGGTGAGCTTTGATATAAATTTCGTCAAACACAGGATGATGGAGATTAGCTATAACGTTAGATACGGACATTTATAGGCTTTTCAAACGAAAGAACAGTATCTATTTATGGCTTCATTCACTTAAGCATCGAAGTTTCGGTACATTCATAATATCATAATCGATATTTTCTTATCTTTTCTTGCTGACCATGCGAAATAGATTAGGCGAGACATTGGCCTAGGAAGCTTGAGCTGCGCTCAAGAAATTAACCTCAGTTCAAGATTTCCTCCACAAGCAAATATCACAGATACGTAGAATTAATACTAAGGGTCTCGTATCTCAGGCATTCAAAGCTACCTAAATTTAATTACGCATACGATATCCTACGTTTTTAGGGACCTTTAAGATCCACTCAATGTATAAAAATAATTCATCATACTTCTTATTTTTCTTATCAACATAACCTTAAACATTCTGTTCATCCCCGAACGCGGCTGGTTTCAAATTTTAGCGACATCTTTCAACATAAGTTGGATTTCCCTCTCGTCTCCCAATAAAATTTTATTCTTCGTTGGGTCTGCTCTCGAGTCGACGTTTTATTTACGAGGTAATAAAATGTTATTGGGCGGAAACCTTGGGGCTCCATGGCCAAAATCCTTATCAAAACCTGTTACAGTCCCTCTTAATCGACATCGGCTCAGATTCTCGAGTGGTATAGGCTCCGATTCCACTCAGCTTCAATTTGCTGGCCTCCCATTTGCACACTATTGAAAAATCAAGATAATGACAGAATTAGTCTGAAATTATGTAGTAAGTACTTTTGATACTACACATACTTGCTTACGAAACGATTATCAACGAAGACTAGAAGTTATTTTAATTATGGCCTTCAAGGTTAGAAAAACTAAATCGGTTGTGAAATGAGAAATCATCATCCTAGTCCAATGGAATTCTACCTAGAATACAAACCTTTTCATAAAACTCGCCCTTTATAGCAGGGGCCGCTTTTCCGAGAAACTATATTGCCTAGCATCGTTCCAGCTGATCATTCTGGTATGAGTAGAAGTTTACCCTCGGAACCAATAATCCACTTATCCACCAGGGCATTACAATAGGTTTTTAAGATATATACGTATAATAAGTTGGCACTGTTAGTTTTCCATACCTTTTTCTCTTAATCCAAGTTTTACGTTTCAAGTTATAATTCAAGTTATCAGTTCAATTACTGAATTCAAACTGAATTTCTAAATTCAGGGAAAACGCAAAACGCCCGTAATCACCACGCAGACGTAATTACATACTACCTCATAAATTAGGTAACAGACTAAAAATTTTAACTAATCAAAACATGAAATCGGACTCCCCATCACATTTCATCAGCATTGATACAAATAATCTAACACCTTAATTATGAGTGGAATGAGACTTGTTCAATCAAGAATCAAACTTGACAAAATTAAGTTAAATCGGCTGAGAAGGAACCAAATGATAATGAAATCAACGGAACCCGAGCTCGTTAATGAGCTGGAGAACTTGCCGAATTTGACGTGTCCTCGGCATTGATGTACCTGTGAATCAAGTCAACCGTATCGATCTGATATCATTAATGACGGTGGTATTGGCTGACGCGCGGCCTTCGTCGGGTATGAGAGGTAGATTTTACAAATAAAAGGTTCTCCCGTTAGAGTTAATAGTTTTTTCGGGCCGTAGTCGCCGTATTCTGGAACCTGAACGACTCGTGCACTAAGTGATTGATGTCTTGTAGGCTTTGAACGTCATTTGTCAGATGACGAACAGCAACAGACCGACTGTTTATCTCTCTTCTCGAACGGCCTGTCACGATTTCTGATGGCAGTTCCGGATCATTTAGGAGAACATTTTCCTTGCGAACTAGTTTTGAAGAGACAGTAGGTTTTCCTAGACGCGTCTCCAGCACTCAGTGCTGAGCGATCATCGCTTAGCGATCGACGCAACTGCCTCCTCCTGTGTTTTTCAATGGGGCCGTTGTCCTAGACGCGATCATCACTAGGAATATCTGCACTTTGCTTTTCTTATGTTTGTTGTCAGTCCTGTTCTGCTGAGTCCCAAAATGTCTCAAAAATTTCATTTTTCTTTGGAGGAAGATGAAAAACGTATAGAAAAAGTTCTCGATCAGAATGTTGTAGGGAATTTTCTTCTTCTTCTTCTTCAAGTTTTCACACACCAGTTTAAAAATGCAGTCAAACTGCATTGGGTTCAACCGAAAATATTGTCTAAACTTTTCCACGTCAGCTCGCAAAGGTTTCTGATAAGCTGATTGAAGCAACCTTCTTGCGCCCGATTCCTGTAAATGCGATTTTCCGCACTCCTATTGAACAAATACTCGTGCAAAGCGACTTCATCTTCTTTCTCACTCAGCAAGCAATTCGCAATGTTTTACGTGAAATACTCATTTTTGAACAGAACACTAGCAACTGATAGAAATTGCTGAACATGCACTTGAGGAAAAAAGTCGGTATTACAAAAAATCATAGCCGCAGCGTCAGACGCTATGCGACAGGCGAAGCTAACGCTGGAGACGCGCCTAGGAAAACCTATCTGCAGTTAGTCACCAAAATTTTGATCTAGTAGGTATGCAGTACCTACGTACTTATTCAGATAAAATTGGTGCATTTTATCATTTAAATAACTCTGCGTCGACTAGTCACCCAGAACACTCGACTTTCTTCGCACACTCGCCTGCACTATGCGCTCAAGCGGCGATTCAACCTCCTACCTCAAAAAGTTATCAATCTGACAATCTGACTCTTGTTATCAATCGTTCTTGTTTTCTAGCGTCATTGCATTTCTAGATGCTATGATGTACGTTCTATTATAGATCGCGCTTCCATGTGGTGTACGTTGGTCGTTTGACTGTGAATGTGAAATGTAGCTCCCACGCCTACCTACGTACTTGGTAATAGGTACAGAACATTCTCGAGTAACTGTTTCATTTTTCAATCACTGAGGGTCCTGTTCGGAACTATGAGGTTGACTGTTCCGGTAAATCCGTATTTTCACTTCAGGATGACCTGCTGTATCGGAGTGGATTGAGATTGCATCTAAGGCCATTCAGGCCCATCGTAATCTTGCTGGTCGTCTGTGCTGCTGTCCCTTCAATGCCACTCTCTCTTCATGATACAGCAGCCCCCCCCCCCCCACCGATCCCCTCTGGCGTGAGCCACACTCCTTGGGAGTGTGCCCGGGATGGACCACGCGGAGGTGCCAGTTTTTACAGGGATCGTCCTGGGATGGGGGTTGGCGCTTTTCAGGTAGGTACTCTGCCTCCTCTTGTATCTTGAGGTTTTCCCTTCGCTGCCGAATTCCTCCTCGTTCTAGTGCCTTGACTGTTGCCACATATTGCTCGGTATGGTGAAGTGGAGCGACTACTCACCACCCGCCAGACTACTTGCTAATATCACAGCCCAACATCACATTTGTTTCCCTATATACTACGACCATGCGCTCTATAAGTTACTCTCATCCGATAAATACAGTCACCCCAAGAATACAGACACATTCATACTAGCCAGTAGGGCTGGGGACTTCAGGATGACCGTATCTCAAGAAACAGTAGGGCAGATGGCAACCCTAAATTATGTAACTGATTGAAAAAATTTGAGACTACACTTCTGGAAGCTCCTGCAAAAATTTCTGCTTTCTAGCTTCATTACTAGGGGAAGGAGGTAGTACGAAAAATATGCGGGAGTAGTAGTAGGTGTATTCGCCACTACAGCAGTCAGTGCAGGGAGTGTGCAAAAAACGTCGAGCGGATAGAACACACCATTCATGCGCCACAATTATTTGATCTTCGTGGAACAATAAGTAGGCGCGTCGATACACACAACCTAGATTCATATTCATATTAAACAATACAAATGGAAAACAGATGGGTAACTGGAGTGATTTAAAAGGCAGCTGTGATATACGTAGGCGCGTTACACCACTATCAGTTCCGCAAGGATGCAGAAAAACTCAAATCCCGCCCGCGGGAGATGAAGATACACTCAATTAGGCCTACCAGCTTCTTCTGACAGGAGGAGAACGCCAACACAATGCGAGCATGCGGCTGGCAGCTCGTAAACATACCTGAGCAACCTATAATCAAGGCATTGGTATAACTGCGGTCCTCGGAAGTTGCTCATTGTTTGGGTCGGGATAAGGGAGCTAGAAGATATAACTCCTTTAAGGACGTATTAGGCGTCCTTGGGGCGTGATATTGCCTCGTTGATGTGTTGAGATTTAGTTTGAGCAAACGTTCATCAGTGAATCTGATCCATTCCATTATGTAAAGAAAATAGTAATAAACGACTGAGTTGAGTGGAGTAAGCAACTATAACCGGAAGACACAACTTACTGTATAGAAAAATCTCGCGAAAAATGTTTTCATTTTATATAACCAGACAAGCGATCGGTGATATCCACTTCATGTGGTCAATGAATGTCTAGTTTATATGTAAAAATTTACAGGTTTGGTGGCACGCGGGTGTCGGGATGTCGTTATTTTGTGAAGAACCTAGTTCTACCCACGACATCATCGATTTCTTCCACTAAAAAGGTTGCCATTTTACATAAATCAAAGTAAAATGATAAAACGCCAATTCCTGTGGAGGGATCTCTACAGCAAGACCCGGATGGATAGACAGTTGGGGATGACTAGCGGAATTTAGTAAATTGATACTTATTACATTTTATTTAATACAAAAATACGGTTTTTTTCCTTCTCCTGAGTGGAAAAAAGTCGAGCTGCAAGATTACTACTGCTAATTATGCGTTATGAGCTATATAGTTGTTCCACCAACAGTGAAGTGTATGCATGAACTTGCATGATCCAACACCGAGTTCCAAAGCTGATATTCCTCCTGGGGGCTTGGCGACTATCTGGTGGCCTTTTTTATTAGACTAAGGAAACCCGCCCTCAGATCTTCAAGTCTGCTTGTTTCAGTTACGAAAGGATGAAAAGATCGTTACATAAACCAGTCTTCCCAGCATCCTTGCCAAGGTCGGCTTCCCTCCTGGAACAGCCACGCCTTCTGGATACTGACCCATCCACTTGAGTCTCTTCTTTTACTTTCACAGCGATCGGGGAGGATGTCGTCCCGCGGTCCTGCCTTTTCCCACCTGTTGTCAAGGAGTAGCTGGCGTTCTGTTTATCCTCATCTTTTTTACTCATCGCGTTTAGGATCGCAGATTCTTTATTTACAAACAGATATCACTATTACTGAAGAGCAGCTGTTTCCAATTGATTTCCTCCTATGAATCCGAAGAAGATAGTGGATTGTAAGCATTTCAATTCCAAATGACCAACGAGGCATCCCTAAAGACCCTAATACATACAAAGGCATTTTACAATACTGAAAGGTTTGGCAACGTTGGCTAATGGTCAAATGGCCATTAGCCATTTGAACGTTGGCAATTGACCCAATGCTTTTTCTAGATACTAGACACCAAGCACATACTCACATTTCAACAAAGAAGTACCTACCAACAGAAATATCCAATATTACCTTCTTCACTAAAAATAGCCTAGAAGAAGAAACGGGCGGATACAATGATTATTGTTGTTCGATTCTCGGGTTCTACCTTCGTATCTTAAAACGTAAACAAACCAACTTCGAGAAGCTAGTAAAAATTGTATCTATTTTTTCCTTGGTCGAATCCTAAGGTTCCATATTGAAAACAAATTGAATTTTTTTTCAGTCAGCGGATTCGTTTTTATCCATTCCAATCGGGCTTCCTTGCTTATCTTGAAACGATGAATGATAGGTAGATAATTATCATTCAGTCTCGACGATTTGTATGACAATTTTTCTATTAAGCTAATACAATGTTTTGAAAAAATGAAATGGGAGGGAAACAAGGCAGACACAGCAAAGCAGCCCCGGGATTAACTACAAGATGTAAAAATTTAATACTTACTCGTTTTTCTCATGGAAATGTTAATTCCACAAGCCAATGTAAATGTCATCTAGAGGTGATTTGAAACGGGTTGATAAAAAGTTATATCTTTAAAGGAGGGCTTAGGAAGAGAGGCCGACCTCTGATTCAACACTTGAACATGAGCTTTTATATAAAACGAAGGTGCCGTTAAATGCAGTGCGGATTAGGATTCTTCAAATGCCGCTAGCAATCGAAGGGCGTCACTCGTGCTATCGCGCATTTTGATTGGCCGAATCGGTGCTTTAATCTTCTTTACTGCATCACCGGGCGGTCAACCGTCTCGAGTATGTTAAACGCCGCTGGATGAACCGAGATACAGATCAGATCCAGGTCTCAGTGTCGGCGTTCGCTCTCTCGGAAATGCCACAAGGCAACGGGAGCTGGGTTAGGTGACGGAATTTGTGTAATCCACCATGAAACTTCAGTAATAAGTCACGAAGCTCGCTCCGGATTTACATAAATTGACGATCGAACGGACACAGAAAAAATCGAAAGTTTCTTCTCGTTTAACTCTTTTTTTGTGCTTCTGTTGTTTCAAATGTTCCTCGTACTAAACAACCGTCAACCACCAAGGTGGCGGTGGGCGTTGACTTCCTGTACAGGTTTCCGCCATTCAGCTGTCCATCGCTGTACGTTTCCAGTTTCTGGTACCCAATCTTCGGAGATCCTCCTCCTCGTCCTGGATCCATAAGCCTTCGATCGAGTTTCCATGAGCCTTGAATAACAGTACGTTCAGCAACTGAATCAATCCGACGCTGGCCAACAACTAACAGACGAAACCCGATAAAGTCGGTCCCAATGTGGAAAAATTTAAATTTCCGGAAAATGTGTATAGAAGGCTAGCTAATGAACTGTTTTATAAGAACAAATTCAGAATTATTCACAATCAACGCATTTCCTACTAGCATGGAAGAGAAAACCCCAGAAACCTCAATCTTTTACCCAACCCATTGCTACAGGATGAAGATGGTCATTATGAATATTCATGCTGCTATTGATTAGACGTTGTAATTCCACGGACTAGGAACTTGGATAGGTTCATTATTGCAACGGTACAGGATAATGGAGGATTTATGAACGTACCTTCTCCATGAAGAAGAATAAGAAGGTGGGAAGTTCTTTCATTTCAGACCGATAAACCATCGGTACTCTCAAGAAAAATTATGAGGCAGGTATCTGCTTCAAGTAGCTAGTTCAAGACTTATTATTTTTTTACATTATTTATGCTATATTAGGATTTTTCCATGTTATTGCTATGCGTCAATTTTCATATAAATGAGCTAGACTCAAACTGAACAGTCAAACTCATCAAAATTGACTAATATTCATTCATAAACATAAGAAATTAGAACCATTTGAGTTCGTTATTTATACAAAACGGTTCTCCCAGTGACTGGCACGCGGCAGCACCATTTTTCGGCTCGTCCTTGAATATGACCGGTGAGTGGATGTCAATCACCTCATATCAGAAGGATCTGAAAAATCAAGTTTTTTCGGCTCTCGAGCTTTGCAGCCCAGTTTGACACATTCGTTGAGAGGCAGAAGGAAGCTGAGGTTCAAGGACAAGGAACGACAGTGAAAACTCGTCTCGTACAACAAACAGCCGTCGAGTGGACGAGTCCCAGGGTGTTGGCCCGCCATTTCGGCATGCGAATGTTTTTCTCCCCCGGTCCGAAATTCGTAAGGAAAACGGTATTTATTTAATCCCATATTTAAAACAAAAACAAAATTCATCGCATTACCCCATCATAACCCTTTATGGGTTTTTGAACTCGGATGACTTCTCTCGAATGTGATTTGCTTCTATTTAGAAAACAAATTAAAACCACAAATTCTGAATGAATGAATGAAAATCAGGATTCCCTACACTAATTCAGTTAAAATGGGTGTAGCTGCCAGAGTGGTTTTGAAAATGTAATTTTTTTTAAATCTCGTCTTTGTGTTAGCCAGTGTTTCTGAAGTGGAAGTCGTTCGAGAAACTTAGACTGAGGACAAGGATGCTTTGAATCGCTTGCCGAAAAAAACAAACCCACATATTTCAAACACACCACTTTTTTAACACAGAATGTGTTTTAGCGATGGGACCCCCCGCCGAAAAACGACAGTAAAAAGTGAGACCAAATAGTGAGACCAAATAGTGAGATGAAAGTAGCGCGAAATTTTCTTATGATTTTCACGTAAAACCGAGTAGTTGCTAGGGAAATGAAACTTCTTTCATTTTCATCGGACAAAAATCGATTTCCATTCGTTGGAAAGCTCTTGATTTATCACGCATGTATTTCGTATTTGTTCTTGGTATTTATTTCCTAGTTTCACAATATAACTATATAAATGGATGTTATAAATCGATAGTACACAATGACGCTTGTTTGACCAAATAGTGAGATAAAAGTAGCGCGAAATTTTCTTATGATTTTCACGTACAACCGAGTAGTTGCTAGGGAAATGAAACTTCTTTCATTTTCATCGGACAAAAATCGATTTCCATTCGTTGGAAAGCTCTTGATTCATCACGCATTTATTTCGTATTTGTTCTTGGTATTTATTTCCTAGTTTCATAATATAACTATGTAAATGGATGTTATAAATCGATAGTAAACAATGACGCTTGTTTGGTTGTCACTTGGTTGGTTGTCACTTGGTTGTTTCGATGTGTATAAGCGTGGCTAAAGCTTATATAATACAGCGAGGTAATTTGGTATGTGGGCACCTTGGGACTTTAACTTGACGCTGCCCAGGCCTCGGATCACCTGAGTTGCGGTTTATGTGAAAAGGGTGAGCTAAAACACATTCTGTGTTTCTATAATTTCGTCCGAAGTATGTAAATAGAGGTAACCGGGGGTCCAGGGGGCTTGCCGAGTTTTCTTTCTATTTTTCCCTTTTTTTGACTTATTTCAAATACAGGCTCACCGCAAGGAACAACTCATTATGATGAAACATCCAGAGCAGCATATGGAAAAGTGCATAGTGCGGAAGGCACAGTGTTTGATATAGGGGTGATAGAGTGCCAATCAAAAGAATCATAATAACTAGATTATAGGTCAGTTAGTCATGAACTATAACAAACTATGAACCATTACAGAAACTATATTGATCATTAGGTATCTCACGCAGTTTCCGGTTTTGTCGTCTTGAAATGTTGTATATACCTACCTATATATAGGTATATAAATAACACACATTATATATATATATATATATATATATATATAATGTGTGTGTGTGTGTGTGTGTGTGTGTGAGTGTGTGTGTGTGTGTGTGTGTGTGTGTGTGTGTGTGTGTGTGTGTGTGTGTGTGTGTGTGTGTGTGTGTGTGTGTGTGTGTGTGTGTGTGTGTGTGTGTGTGTGTGTGTGTGTGTGTGTGTGTGTGTGTGTGTGTGATTTATATACTACACAGGATATACGGATTATATGATAAGGAGTGGGATTATTTATTAGGTGGATGGGACGGGATCCCGATCCTTTGAAAGGTGTCCATCCAAGCTAAAGAAGGACCACTGTGACATACAATGAGTTATTATCATAATTTATTATTGAAATCCCAGCGGATCCATCACAAGCCATTTCACAGCTTTAACTGCGTTCGTACGAATTCACATTATGGTTGGACAAATGAACTGTGAAAGGTTCAGATGAACAGAGCTTGGATAAAATCTGTAACTACGAGAAGCGGCTCGTATTCCTCACCTTATGCCACAGATTGTCCTCTGGCTATGTGTAAAGTCTTCGAGCACACTGGTCGTCTAAAGCTGTTGACAGCAACCACTGAGCTGCAATAATCACGCCAAGTATGAACGAGAGCTCAGTTTCCACCTTCGGAAAGGTCTTGATAGCCGGTTGTCACGCCCAAAGACGAGGGAATTATGAAGACGGTTATTACGCTGGATATAATTTTTCGACCTAAAGGTCAAGCCTACCCCAATTGGTGAGTCAATTTGAAGAGGTTCGCTGGCGAAAACCGCTCTCTCATCTCTACAGACTTCGTCTCTAATTTCAGGTAGGTACCTACTTTACTGCTCATTTTCATCAAAAATTTATGTTCGGCGAATTTCAGTAATGAAGACATTTTTCTGCCCTTTTGCTCGAGAATGTCAGCCGAAAGATCTTGTTATATCTACGACTACCATAAAAATAAATATGAACCTAAAATAATGAGATATGAGTGGACGTGGGTCGATACCCCACCGTGGTGACTGTTAGCGCTTGTCGAGCTGAATCCTTCCAAAAAAAACCATATATAAACCAAAACGTCTCATATATATATTCGTTCTCTGAACATAATATTTCTCACTACGCAGGAGCCACCTCTGTCAGTTTAAAAACTCGCCCACCAGACTGCGGTTAGTTGTGCGCCTTTCAACAACAACAGCTAGTTTGAAAGTTTAGGTTTATTTGCCGTAGTTTTTTATAACACTAATCAACTATTCGAATTTTTTTACATCGCTATTCGAACTGTGATCACATACAGCTATGTTTACTTTTACATTATTCTCCATGGTTACTCGTACATTATTCTTCAATTCTTCAGTTGTGTTCCGATAACAGGAACGCAAATCACCATACTTCAATTCATATAATATCTCTGGGATGTACGTGTGTATATCGTGCACCCTTTCGTTCAGGTTTTTAAATTTATTGATATTAGATTGTAGAAACCATAAGGTGCGGAATATCGACCAAATATACCTAATGCATTCACTCTGTAATTTCAAACCTGATAGGTACGGGGCATGCTAGAATATCATGAAAAAATAATAATATAACGAGTATGAATCATGGCAAATCGTCCTCAATATGCCGAACAGAGTTTACATCCAAACGTGGTGAATGAAAAAGAGGGAGCCATTCTCTGGTGGCATAGATCTTGAAACCACAAATAAAAGTTAATAACAGGGCAGACCAAGAAAGACTATTTTTATTTTTAATAGTCTTATTTTCTCACTCGTTTTGATCAAGGGGGGAGCTAAATATTATTTTTCTAAAGCTCGTTTTTTTTAAGGGCGTTGCCGTGTTTTTATTTCCGTTGTACCAGTCCGGTAGCTTTTGCTCTCTGAAGCTCTTGCAGGAGCGATTAAGATTAAGCGTCACGAATCCAATCAACACGAGCGTTAAATATATAATTTCTTGTTGACATTTTCAACCAAATCATCACGTCAAGAAGGTGAATTTATGAAAAAGGCACTGTAATTCTACAGACCATTAATGCTCCCTCTCACCAACACATTGTCCTTAGGGTGTTTTCTGGTAAATAAATGTCACCTTATTTTTGATGTAAATCTTAACTGAATAAAACATTTTATATAGAATAGAATATTCAGAATATTCAATAACTCGGAAAAATTATTTGAATAACAATAAGACCTTTGATTGGTGAACCTCACTTATTTATTTTCTCCAAAACTAGAGATCAACCCTTGGAAAATACTTTTTCATTACGTTGAAAATATTTGAAAAAATTGAAGAAAATGTCTTATTTATTATTCCAAGTCAAACATTAATGAAGAATATAAGAAAACTATATTTTTCCCGTGTCCCAACTACTTGAAAAGTTCAATATTATATTTCTAAATTTGCAAGCCCGATTTACGGGCTTGGCCAGCGGTCACTGTCTTATTTTGATCCGACCACATACCCAGGACCTGCCTTAACACAAGAAGACTGTAGAGAGAAATTACCGCAAAGGCACAATCCGATATTTTCAGACTGGACCCAGAGGGCCTCTCTAATTGGATGTTGCACAACCGTTTATGGAAGGATTCTTCGTTTTTCTTCAGTGGGGGACGATTCAAGTTTGAGAAGGATGACAACTGAATTAAGGAAGGTTTTTGTCGTTCAGCTAAATTCTGAGTTTAGGTACAAAGATAGCGAGCACTCATAAAACTACAGCTCCGGCCTCTGACATTCTTCAGAATTTATATACTTATGTACATAAATAAGTGAGGTGGAGTTTGGAGATAAACTAAAGGATGACAAATTACTTACGTCAACTTCCCAGCAGATCGAGTAGGTACTCAATGAGTGTTGTTAGGCATGTATGCTTCAACAGAATTTAGAACAATAGGTACCATCACGGCACTTTGTCTAAAATTCTTGGTCTAAATTGTGATTGGAATTTCTTATTCAGCGAAATACAGTAAGAGTTCTTGCTGCCGAACGTCAGTGAGGTCGACCGACATTTGCGGGTGGACATGTATCACGTCTGTACCGCGAAAAGTGACCCTTGGAACGGTCATAAAATCTGATATTTTAACAGTATAGGTATTTCTTCCCCCCCCCCCCCCCCCCAGAATTTGCTGTATAGTTTTTGGTGTCTCGAAGACGCCAAGGAGAGGCACCACGGCGCCGGAAGAGCCAAAACGATGGACATAGTGGGAGCGTACGACCTCAAATTTTCAGGACATGCTGTCAAGTATTGCTATATATGTTCTGGTAACAAGACGAAGCCAGTAAGTGGCGCCAAAAAAACCTAAAAACAGCTAATTTGTCGTGGGCATGCGTTGTATTCGTTTTACAGGAGAAACAGCGTAGTATACTATGCTGTACTACACTAATCATAGTTGTTTTGGATTTCAATCGCCTGAATCGAACGGATGTTTTCGGAACGTCGAAAAACCAGATGTGCGTTCACTATAAATATCATCAATATATGCATGAATCAAGTTCAAGTTCATCGTATCAGGCGCATTCAACATCGGTCATTGGCGCCACACAAAACTGAAGTGAAAATTAATTAATGGTACATTGAAAATGGGTACCGTTCATATTCCATCGTACAGATTCAGTGATTTGAGTGTTTTACACTTGTCGAAAACAGGTTTAGTCACTCCCGAGGATTACATATTATAAGAGTTGTGTTTGAGGCACATTTATTTGCGGTAAAACTCCAGCTCAGTTGGCAAAGTATGGAACAGTTGATGAAAACCTGCAACGGAAACTGCTGCTCAATTTAAAATTGATCGAGTATTGTACTGCCAAGTCCAGTTTATTTTGAGATAGGTGGGTCCACGTAAAGAAGATAAGTTTGAATATAGTAGGTACTTAGGTAGGAGAGATCGAAGAGACAGGTACAAACTATGTTGACGACAAAACGACCCTATTGTACACTCGGCCCAATAGTACGTATAGTGAGCTACTTCCTGACTACCCTCTACATGTAGGCACAAAGCATTAGCTTATAGAGAAAACTTGATTGCACATACAAATTGAATAAGTTGAAATATACAAGTACAATAATATTTCGATAACTTCACGTCACGTATATACTTATAACATCCAACTTGAGAACACAACGCATTTTATATGTATAATAACTAACTAGGGTGATCAGATTATCAAAAATCACAATCTATTCAGTGTCGCCGGTCTTCCTAAGTATGGTCCTACGTCCCAAATGACTAATTTTCTTCCGTTAATATTCGATGCCAAGCCTGAAAGTGTTGTAATATATAATTAAAATGTATTATCTTACACAGAAGCGGTGTTTAATGTTCGCTCGCGACCACAAATTGGTCGCCCGGGGCTACGCTGGATCACATTGGTCAAGGGTATTGGTTTCATGCCGCCACTTTGATTACAAGACGAGACATTTTTTGTGTTTTGAGAACATTTTTAAGGATAAAATAAAAAGACAGTAAATTGATCAGACCAGTAACACGCTTCTACAGTAGTCTGGGTACCTAGTTCTACGAAATGCACATTGCTAGAGGAGTCAAGCCACACAACTTTTTTTCATAATTCATTTAGTTAAGTAGGAGGCATTTACCCGGTTTCTATTTTTTGTTTGGTTTTTTCACACACATAATAATAGTTGAAAAGAGTGGGTTTATGTCTAAAAATGGTAAAACTTCAGTCAGAGACTCAAATGTAAAATATGGTAGGCATATTCGCGACCTGCCTATGGAATTTCGTATTAAAGACTCCTTGAGAATGTGGAATCGCCCGTGTATAGGTATACTTGTTAAAGAGGAACAAACTTCCAGAGGCGCATGTAAGTAGATTAAAAATATTTTATCGAAAATTTAATGAGACATATTTTTCTGCAAGAGAAACACTGATGAGCGGAGGCATTGCATGACTAAACGGCTCTATTTTTCGGCCCCCGCGAATTTTCCTCCATGCAAATCTGACCATGATACATCTGTTTACGAATTCGGACAAAAAATCGCCTCAAGGGAAGAACGCTAGAAAAAATACCCAAATCCCGTTCTCGTTTTGGGGTCGCGTACCCTGATTTAATGGCGTGACGTTAATCGGTCCCCGCCTCGTTTCCGACCTTTTCTGAGTGGGGCTCCGGCTGAAGTCGGGTAGGTTAGGGAAATGTGCTCAGATGAGGAGGTCCGTGACATTTGGGATACTCGTACGTAAAAGTAGCGTTCGCTGTCAAGAAGCGATATTTCCTGTGGAAGCTGTCAGACGAAATCTGGAGGATGCCCGTGGGTGTGGGTGCGGCCTTTTCCTGGTGCAGTCTAGGTATTACATATTATTACCTACAGGGTGGTCCGATTTTCGTTACAACAGTGATCCTTGCTGCCAATTCGTACCACTATGCATTTTAAGCCAGTGTTTCGATTTCAGGCGCAATTTTGCAAGCTCCCACGCATCCTCTCCCCCTTACACCGGCAGACTTTCTGATTATGGATGGCTCAGATCAATGTAACTCTGAAACTGTATTATTAACCAATATTCTGGTAGTAGAAGTTGTTGATTTGTAAGAAAAGAAGAAGAAACACACATGCCTTTATTAAGGTCAGCATAGATTAAATTTATTTTTTTAAACCAAATTTCACGTAGAATGACCATGGTCATGGTTAAAAAAAAAAATCGTGATGAGTTCGCTTGCATCTTTCAGATGGTATAATATAGGTTCTTTCAGATGGTATAATATAAGATACATCGAATTTATGCATCGAATCTATAATGTACATATATTATTTGTTTTATGTGGACACGGAAATCGTCCTGGTGACTAATAAGAAAAAAACGAACATTTTCATGAAACCCAAACAATTAGCAGTTGTCCTCAAAAATATCATCTATTTTAGTATTGTAATCAAGTAACTTCAAACCTTTTCCAGTGGCTATCAACAATTTATTTTTCGAAAATATCCGTGAACCACTTCCACCCGTTTCGGGATGAGGTGAAGCCAAATCTGAAGTTCATTTCGAATGAAAAGAAAAGTATTGGGTTTTTCACGAATTTTATAATCTCAACTTTCTACGTGAAACAGCGGTTTTTAACTCGTTCACCGGTAGGTAAATCGAATTCGATCGATTTTTTTTCTTTTAATTTTCCCTTGGATTTGTATACTTAATTGTCTGAGTTTTGAGAAAAAATGTGAGTTAGAAGTGGAGAAAACGTTTTTGTGACATTTGGTCGATTATAGTCAACTGTGAAGACTCATTACTCCCTTATAATTTAGCGAGATTTTGCCTTTTTAAAACCATTTTTTTAATAGGGAGATCCAGTTTTTGGGAGAAATAAAAATGGGGGATTGCGTGTGAGTAAAGGAAGTTGAGCTCAAAAATATGTTTTTCGATAACTGAGACTAATTTTGATTTCAGATTTGGTTTCTCCATAAAAAGAGGTTCCTTTTGGTTTATTTTGAATTTTTGGAGAAAAAAAAACATTCCTTGGACAATAAAGGGACATTTCAGGGCCACTCTGTATGATTCACCGCTCATGCAACTGGGGTAAGATGCATCGCTGCAATGTCGATCCTGTGTGGGAAGGAGAAAGAAAATTATGTGGTGAAAAGCAGACAAGTTTGCGGGTCACAATCATAACGTATGCAACATGCCCACCCCTGATCACACGAATGTATCCCGTAGGCGTATGGGCAGCCAGCCGGCTGGCTCACTTCAGTGAAGAGTTGTGAAGCATGTTCTGCGTCCCTTTGCGGTGGACCGTGTAGGTGTGACGCCGCGACGCCTGCACCAGTGTATCAGCGCAACTGGAGTCACATGATATGGAACAAAGAACTTTAACGCTTTGATACTTCCAAGTGTTTTCCAACACAAGAGACTTCCAACTTTTCATTGTTTATTACAAAACGCCATTTTTTGGAAAAGCGTTAATTATTCCCCGAGGGGTACTTTGTTATAATGGTTCTGATTTAGGCTAGTCTATTCCAGTTTTGTGACTATATCAATACATTACTACTCCGTATGCATGAAAAAAATTATTCTACTCACACGAGGTGAGGGCCTGAAGTTACATGTTACTTCCTAAAGGTACTGCACCCCACACCACAGCTACCGTTCATTATAAAACGCCATTTTTAGTAAAACGTTAATTATTCCCCGAGGGCAGTGATGGGCAAAAACCAGTTGCAACTAACAACTAAAACTACAACTAAATTATTCGAAGTCATCCTCAACTACAACTAAAACGTTAGTTGTTAGTTGTAGGGTGCAACTAAATTTGTCAACTAACTTAGTTGTAGTTGCACTTACAACTACAACTAAATTAGTTGTTAGTTGTAAGTGCAACTACGACTAATTTAGTTGACAAATTTAGTTGCACCCTACAACTAAAACTTTAATTGTTATTCGTAGTTGCACAAATAACAACTAAATGTTTCTCAACGTACCACAAACAATTATGCCTATCTACTATGCCTTTCTGTATAAATATATAAAAGTGAATTTCTATGTGAAACTACTTGACTGATCGGGATGAAACTTTGGGAATATGTTGTGGGAATATTGGGAAAGATTTCTGACCATTTGAGGGTAACTTTCGTCTGCGCATGCGCAAAAATGTGAAATTATTAAAATGCTCATGACGTACGTAAAAGTGGTCAAAATGTTCTAAAATTTCGATGGGAGATCAATAATAACATCACAGAGCGCATGATGAGTTTCGAGGAAATCGGTACTCAACATTTCACTGGGCATGCGCAAAACCAAATTCATGCCAAGTTTATTATTGCGCTTATAACTTCCATTAAGTTAGTGGTAGAAAACAGGAATTTTGCGACAACATGTGGATTACATCTTTTTCTGAAACTTATACAGATTCTTCATGATACCTTTCTTGATCGCTCACAGAAATTTGGAAACAACGTAATTCGGAGAAGTTACTAGAGTTTTTATTATACCACATTTGCGCATGCGCATTCGCGAGTTACCCTCTGAATATAATGAAACTCGTAGGCAATGTTGAGATCCATATTTACAATCTACTATCATAGTTTGGAAACATCCCCATGCTTTTTGGAGGTGTTACAGCCGTTCGGAATGTTTCACATTGGCGCATGCGCAGACGGCGATTATAGTAAAATTTTGATGATATTCAAATGGGTTCTTCTACGTTGTGAAACGCAGGTTCTCTTAAAATCTCAGTTCCCTACTACTATTTTTACAGAAGTTATAAACAATACAAGATATTTGGAGTGAATTTGGTTTTGCGCATACCCAGTAGAATATTGGGTACTGATTTTTCCAAAACTCATACAGATTCTTCATAATGACATTTCTGATCTCTCATGGAAATTTGGAAACATTTTGACGACTTTTACGGAAGTTACGAGCGTTTTGAGTATTTTACATTTGCGCATGCGCAGGCGAAAGTTACCATACGATTTCGATATGAGATCATCTGTGGCCCAACCCGCACCTACCTTCAAATTTGGACCACATTCGACCATTTTTACGATAGTTATGGGCGTTACTACCCGTTCAACGGTTTTCAGAATTGTTTGATTTATTCATTTTTGGGAAAATAAAAAATTCTCTGGACTACCCATATTGAAATTCTGATTTCACCATCATGTTCAGGGTGAACATGCCTTCAAAATGATATGTCACAGTATGGGAAAATTTTTCCCTTGGACTCCCCCTTAGGTGGTCCGATTGGCACCAAAAACTATACACAAAATTCTGGATACCTAAGGAGTCTACCCTCCAAATTTCAAGTCGATTGGTCCAAAATTGCGCCCTCTATCGGAGAACAAACTCACAAACGGAAAAATGCAGCTCGACTCACTTACGTTCGGCAATCAGTTGTTATTTTTGTGCAACTACGAATAACAACTAAAGTTTTAGTTGTGGGGTGCAACTAAATTCTTCAACTAAATTAGTTGTAGTTGCACTTACAACTAGCAACTAATTTAGTTGTAGTTGTAAGTGCAGTTACAACCAAGTTAGTTGAATAATTTAGTTGCACCATACAACTAACAACTAAAGTTTTAGTTGTTAGTTGAGTTTCAACTAACAACTATTAGTTGTTAGTTGGAAATTTAGTTGAACTAAATTTTTAGTTAACTACGCCCATCTCTGCCCGAGGGGTGCTATGTTATAATGGTTCTGATTTAGGCTAGTCTATTCCAGTTTTGTGACTATATCAATACATTACTACTCCGTATGCATGAAAAAAATTATTCTACTCACACGAAGTGAGGGCCTGAAGTTACATGTTACTTCCTAAAGGTACTGCACCCCACAGCTACAGTTTATTATAAAACGCCATTTTTAGTAAAACGTTAATTATTCCCCGAGGGGTACTATGTTATAATGGTTCTGATTTAGGCTAGTCTATTCCAGTTTTGTCACTATATCAATACATTATTACTCCGTATCCATGAAAAAATTATTCTACTCACACGAAGGGAGGGTCTGAAGTTACATGTTACTTCCTAAAGGTACTGCACCCCACAGCCACACTGACTGTACAGACGGACACGGAAACCAGTTTACGAAAAAAGATTTGAGCTTTTCATTTTGGGGACGGATGTATTTTCCTCCAAAAACCATGCTTCCGTTACCTAGGTAGGTATACTCGGGAAGCTCGGAAAAATGTTTCAGTTAAAACCAACATTGAATGGCTTCGCAGGGTTTAAGTTTTGGAATCAACCTCAAATTCTCAACAAAAAAATAAAAACCCTCAAGCTCCTCAGATCATCAAAACATCCAACCTCCTCAAATCATCAAAACTCTTGTATGATGCTAGTACGATAACAAAAGACACTGTCGTGGGTCGAACTTCAGGTTTTCCTAAATAGGTGGATATGAAACGAGAAGACTTATTATTTAAAGAAAAATAATTTTACGCTAATAATTATTTCCACATATAACTATCTCTAATAGATTGAAGCTTAAAGCTGCTTGGTTATGTTCTTGACTTACGCTCCGAATGTGGTAGCTGTTTCAGAGCGCCCGCAGTCAATGCAAATGCGAGTATTCTGCATGGATGGTCCACGATTCACCAAACATCAGTACGTCTACCAATCGAATAATCCCTATTGACGTTGACGTCTATGGCATAATTATAAATCCCGATGATTCGCTCTGTCAACATTTATCATCTCAAAGGCTCAACAACAAAAACAGCCTGGTATTTCCATGAACCTTTCCATCTCACGACTTGGGGGTGCCGCACCTTTAGCCTCGAGGACCTACGCCCGAACTCATGGATCTTTGACAGGAGTGTTATTTGGCTTATCAATTTCTAAGAACCCTCGGCGCGCACGCGCGTTCTCTATTTGTATTTCTTTTTTTACCACTGCAGTAGGTCAAGAGTATAAAACGCTGCAAATTCTTCCACAGCAGCTCATATTTTTTTTCCTTCTTAAATAAAAAAGAAACAATTAAGTTCACCCTTCAATATTTCCCCTTTATTATACCCTATAATATTCATTCAACTATACAAAAGAACCGTCTTGAAGCGCTGAAATATGTTTTATGCTGGAAGATGTCTTGATTCGAAATAATCCAATACCGCTTAATATCCGCATTTACGTCTGTGCAGGTGCGAATATTTCTTTAAGAAACGTAAATGTGCGCGCAGAAAAGCTTCGACAACATGATCGTGAATGAAACGGTATAAATCCGGCCCAGATATCACTGCTAGGGAACACCTGATCATAATCACGGATGGCGGCTGTATGAAGTCGAGTTTTTTGTTCTGTAATATTATTTCTCTTTATTTCTCTCTTTTGGATTTTGTTGATAAGTGCTTTTGTAACTTGAACAAACGTTATATGCTTCATGAATAACAACAACAAATAATTAATGATCGAATTATTGAATCCTGCGCATTTTTATGAAACTGTAATTTCCGGGCCGGCTCCAGTCGATTTAGGGCTTTCTTGGGAGGAGCTCGAGGGAAGGTATTGACCACAGAAAACAGTTATCTCCGCGGAAGGAGCATTTGTACAGGTAAATAATAAACCGCTGAGTAATAATTTGCAGCGTTTTTTTTTAAATTCCATTTTCGGCTTCTAAGTACCTACTTTAAAACGGAAACCATCAAATTTACAGGATTTTTTTTCCATGCTCTATTCCAAAGGTTCACTACTGAAAATAATTAACCACAATTTGATGGGGATTTTTTCAGTTGTTTATCAGTGTTGAAGCCAAAAGAACTGCAGAACCAAAAGAAATGTTAGCAATGAGCGGGCAAGCTTTCCACTTGAAACCTATCGGGGAATTTTACAGACTTAAGACTTCTTCATTACACAACATAATTTATTATGGCCTTCTGCCAGCGCTTATCCCAACGCTGTGCCTCGCCCGTCTTTTTTCAAAGTAAACGGTGAATAATAACAAGATTAACGTTCAAAAAAGAGTTGTCTTTTTAAATCTAACAATATCAAAATTGGCAAATGAGGAACCCATGTGTCAAATTTGACGCCTTCATTCAGTTTCAAATATTAAGACTAATTGCCAAGTCTCAGGTTTCGCCTTTCATATTATTATTCAATTGACTCAAACCTGGTCCCTTGCAAATCTTTAAGCCGACTCTTAGAGCATTCCAGAAGCTCTAGATTACGAGGACGGGCTTTTTTAATCTGAATGGGTGACCTACTACAAGAACGTTTTTACAGTGTTACCTTTCCACTCAACAAAAGAGTTGGTGGAATATTGGGCTTTTCAAAGACTTCACATCCTATTCACCCAGAGACAAAAGCCATGTAAATAATGTTTCATAATGAAATTTTAATCAATCACTGATATATACGTTTCATTTCCTTCAAATGTTGAAGAATACAACTTAAGAAATTGCCATTGCACATGCTTCAAGAAATGAAGTTATATACCTACGTACGTTCGGGACTGATCCTCAGATTTCCTCGTCATAAATTAGATCAAAATGCTTCAACTAATTTCACATATTCACTGTATTGCCACCGTAAATTAAGGCAGATTCAATTGTCCAAGCATACCATCATACTAGATACGTGAGACTCCAAATTACTATAATATAGTGAAGGGAGCAAATATCACAGTTTGCTCATCCATTTCCTTACAAGCACCTACCACAGAGGTCGTATTATCCCTGCAAAGAGTGAGCAAATACGAATGCAAACCACAAATGTAAATCAGAACATAAGTTGGTGACATTAGCGTCTAAAGTGTAATATGAAGAAGGGACAAAATTATAAGAAATAATACGGTGCAAGTATATGACTGCCACCCCCTCGCCGCAATGAAACACATTTTCGCAGAGAGATGATTGTTGGGCTATATTGTATTATTCTGTGGTAAATGGGCCAAAATCGCAAAAGATAAAGCAATATTATTTGCTAATCACCTCTCTCAAACATTCTCTCCTTTACCGCAGCAATCGAGTGAAGAACACCTTGCTCATAGTAGTAGGGGGGACTCCATAGCTATCAAACTTGTAAAGTTTCAGGAACTTATTGAATGCGTTAAGCATGAACTGAAAACAAAAAAAGCACCAGGGTACAACTTTACTACTGGTCAAGTTATCAAAGAATTACCGGAAATAGGCCTTCGGAAGCTTTTATAATTGATAAATTTATGCTGTTTTTCGGCTCAAACATGTCCTACTTCTCTAGAAGATTGCTGAGGTCATTTTGGTACTGAAACCAGGTAAAGAGCATCAGATTTCAAGTCGTACAGACCTATCTCCCTACTTCCAGTTCTCTCAAAACTGTCTGAGAAGCTCCTCAAGAAGAGACTCCTTGGGATTATAGAAGACAGGAACCTTACCACGCCTCATCAGTTAGGTTTTAGATTAAAACATTCCACCACTGAACAAGTTGATAACGGATAAGACTGAGAAAGCGCTAGAGAACAAAAAAGTATGCAGCGCGGTTTTTCTTGATGTGTCACAAGCTTTTGATAAGGTTTGGCACGAAGGGCTGATTAATAAATTACAAGGATTGCTCCCACATTAATACTGTCAAGTACTTGAATCCTACCTTGATAGCAGATACTTCAGGGTAAAAATAGAAGATGAATATTCTCAACTAGAAAAAATTGGAGGGGTTCCGCAGGGGAGCGTCCTGGGACCTCTGCTTTATTTAATGCACACATTCTGTGAAGTCCTAATCACTAATGGTACATGCATAGCTACCTTCGCTGATGACACAGCAATTGTAGCCGTTGCATATTCGGTAGAAGAGTCGACAAAAACTTCAGGAAGCTACTATTGCAGTTGATAAATGGATGAAGAAATGGAGACTAAAATTGAATGAAACAAAATCAACACATGTCAACTTCACGTACAAAACAATAATAAATATTCCACTGGTGATCAATCACAACACCATTCCGTATGCTAACTCAGCGAAATATCTAGAGATGCCTCCAGATGCAAAGCTAAAGTGGAAAGAGCATGTCAAGAAGAAACAGAAAGAGCTCTCAGTTAAAAATACAGAAAATTATATTGGCTGATGGGCCGATACTCTCAACTCGGCACCCACAATAAAGTACTGTTATACAGGGTGTATCAGATAAGGTGCGCAGTACTTCACCCACGTATTCTACAACCAATTTCCAACAAAAAGTGCCTCATAGCAATTTTTTTTATCTCGCTTAGTTTTTGAGTTATTTCACTTCTAAGATTTTTTCGTGTTTTCGACCTTGTCTCAGCAAAACGGCTATAACTCACTAACAGTATTATGTAAAGTAAAAGTTGAGGATACCGTTGGAAAGTGCGTTAAATTTCCTATGTTTCAAGCGCCAAACCGATTTTGTTTGCTCACATCGAGTTGGCGAAAAATCACTCTACAAAGCAAACTTCAAGAAAATTTAAAAAAAGAAGGTTTTTCAAACGTTCAGTACTCCACTCTAATCTGCATTTGATCAGGTGCCTGTAGCTTAAAAAATGCGCCAAAAGGTCAGCTTTCGAATGATATATCAAAAACAATTTTTACTATTTTATTTGGTCGAGAAAACCTCGTTTGAATGCAAAAAACAGCGAAGCAAGTCGAGGTTTTTGACGCTTGGTAATGGGTTTCAAATAAGTAGGCATTTTTACGAACAAAATCTGTTTTATCTTCAAAGGTGCAGTTTTAAATTTGTGCAAGCATTTTCTAATCCGTAATTACAGTAAATTTTCAAAATGGCCTCCATTTTGTTGAATGCACAAATGTGTCCTTTTGCGCATTGCATCAACAGCACTTCGAAGCTCTCGTCGGATTTGTTTCATTTGATCTCCGCAATCCATTATTCTTTGAATGAGATGATCTCTCGACTCAATCCTGACGTCGTACACTTTTGCTTTGAGATTCCCCCAGAGGTAATAGTCCATCGGAGTGAGGTCAGGACTGCGCGGGGGCCACCGGACGGGTTCATACTGACCGATCCACCTATGAGAAATTTGAAAGTTAAATGAATGCTTTAAAAAAATCGTTCAACGTATTTTTCCTTATGTTGAGTGGAAAATTCTTTTTCTTTTAATGTGCATTATGACGAACAGGGGGTTTCAGTTTCTAACCTGTTTTCAAAGTTGGTGTTCATCCATTCCCTTACTGCTCGAGTTCTGTGGGCCGGACACCCGTCCATTTGAAACCAGAGATTCATTCTCTCCACCAGAGGCATATCATCGAGGAATTCTAACACTTCATTTTCTAGCAACTGCAAGAATTAAGTGTGGTTTTATTAGCTTGATGGGTTCAGAACATGATATTTGGCAGAGAGTATGATAAAGAGAAAGTATGGGAAACAGTCTTTACTCACGTTACGAAAAGAATTGCCGTTTAACCGGTCAGGCAGCAAAACAGGACCAATCATACGATTTCGGGTCATTCCAGCCCACACGTTTGCCCGAAAATCATATTGTATTGGGACACATGGGTCCCATGAGGATTTTCTTCGGCCCAAATGTGGCTGTTGCGATGATTGAACATCCCAGCCCGTGTAAATGTGGCCTCATCAGTCCACATCACTCTGTCACCGCGTCTTGGGAATTCTGCTTGGCCCATTACCAAGCGTCAAAAACCTCGACTTGCTTCGCTGTTTTTTGCATTCAAACGAGGTTTTCTCGACCAAATAAAATAGTAAAAATTGTTTTTGATATACCATTCGAAAGCTGACCTTTTGGCGCATTTTTTAAGCTACAGGCACCTGATCAAATGCAGATTAGAGTGGAGTACTGAACGTTTGAAAAACCTTCTTTTTTCAAATTTTCTTGAAGTTTGCTTTGTAGAGTGATTTTTCGCCAACTCGATGTGAGCAAAAAAATCGGTTTGGCGCTTGAAAGATAGGAAATTTAACGCACTTTCCAACGGTATCCTCAACTTTTACTTTACATAATACTGTTAGTGAGTTACAGCCGTTTTGCTGAGACAAGGTCGAAAACACGAAAAAATCTTAGAAGTGAAATAACTCAAAAACTAAGCGAGATAAAAAAAATTGCTATGAGGCACTTTTTGTTGGAAATTGGTTGTAGAATACGTGGGTGAAGTACTGCGCACCTTATCTGATACACCCTGTATAAGACAGTACTGATGCCGATTTGGTCCTATGGAATTCAACTATGGGATATACAGCCAAAACAAACGTGCAAATAATTCAAACATTTCAGAATAAAGTGCTCAGAAGTGTTGTAAAAGCTCCCTGGTACATTAGAAATGACGACCTCCACAGAGACTTACGCGTGGACAGCGTCACAGATGTCGTTAAAAAAACAGCACGACGTTAATGAGAACCGACTTCACGCGCACTCAAATATAGAAGCTCTTCAGCTACTGGACAATTCGGCGTCTGAAAAGAACCAAACCCCTGGATCTTGGATGCTGACGTTGTAGCGTAAAAACTAGTGTTGCCTGCTTTTGAACATTCACCATAAAAACAATGCGTAAAGATATTTGAAGTAAATAACTAGATGGTTACTTGTAAAATTACATTTGTGTAACTAGTTGCTATCTAAAAATAAACTATTTAAAAATAAAAAATAAAATGTATTATTACAGACCTGACGATCTATCATTATAAGCGGTAGAGGATTTTTCAAATTTATGACAATCTGGGGTGGTAAATATATTTATGACAATATTTGGGCTGTTAAAAAGCCGTTTTCTTACAGTCCAAACGTGTAATCACTCGGGTAGAATGACCTCATTAGGTTGAGATGTTTAATTACCTAGTCCAAGCGGGGGAGTCGTTTTGCTCCGGCTACAATAAATCCAAACAAAAATAAACCAAAAAGAAAATGACCTTCAAACACACCCGAAAAATCTTTGACTGCTTTTTTTGGGTGTGAGGAGGGGAAACAAACAAAAAAGAAAAAGCTTCCCCACCGAAAACGCTTCAAGGTCGTGCCTTTGAACTGTCCTATCCTCAAGTCTCATTTGGGATGAAGACTTCGTCTTCCCACTTATCCCGGACTATAAACTAAAAGTTGGACTTCGGACCTACTCGGCTGACCGTTTCCTCGATCCCAAACGAGTTTGGAGCGATCGCCTCAAACCGTCTTCCGTTGAGCCGCCGCTGGTTTCTAATTTTAGGTTTGTCGGGTGGTCCTTAGGAAGGGACAGGCCACAGGTGGTAGCAGAGTGGAATTTACTGGTTTTATGAACCACTCGATTTCAATATCTTATACTAAAATTGGGAAGTCAACAGACGGACAAGATTACTTCGACTTCATCCATCATGCGCCATTGTCCAACTTCATGGGCAAATGTCAGGGTCAGGGCAGTAGGTACCTACCTCATTATATTAAGACCCAAAGGTGCCGATCACCTGGGGGTTACTGACCTCAAGCGATAGGCAGTAGCGGAGTAGAATTTACTGGTTATTTTGGACAACTCGATGTCAATATCTTATTCAAAAATTTGAAAGAACAAGGGGATTTCTCCAACTTATTGGGCGAAGTAGGCTTTAATGTAGGCTTAAGTAGGCTTTTAATTCGGTAGGCTTTAATGTCGGGCTAATGACATTATAAGAACCTACCTACCTAATTCTCGTCAAGTAGGTACCTGGTTATTATATTGAACAAAAGAAGCATACTACGAGTAGTTTCCTTCCCTCTTTATAGCATTGAAATCCAATTATCCCCTCTCTTTTCTATCATGAGAAAATACCAGAAAAATTCCGTGTTTCTTTTCCGTTATACGAGAATTACAACGCTCACATAATATTTAACACTTGAAAACGGCTGGCGCCATCAAGGTTCAATTTTTCCCTGCATGCTTTTGTGTTTGTTCGCTCATCACGACTTCAAGAACGAATCAACTGAATCAAACGAATTTTGGGAAATAATATTTGTTTTTTGGTAGTCCAACATTTAATCTCTTTCGAAAACGTCCCAAATTCTTCAACAATGGTTTCTTCTAGAATCCTTCGGACTTGGCCGCTGTTCTGTGCGCAATGCTCTTAAAATACCCACAATTTACAGGAGAACACTGTACCTACACAGGCTGTAT
The DNA here is from genome assembly GCA_954871275.1 of Leptopterna dolabrata. NCBI lineage: Eukaryota > Metazoa > Arthropoda > Insecta > Hemiptera > Miridae > Leptopterna > Leptopterna dolabrata. Next base: position 24,872,320 of record OX940983.1, read on the forward strand.
TATCGACTGAGAACTTTGAGGGTTGCTTCAAGTAAATGAAATCCGATCGTAAGATTCGCCCACACCAGTGCACAACCGCTATAACAACAAGTAGGTACTGCCAACATCCTCAATTTTGTTCGGGCACAGCATTTTCGAATCTCAAAAAACTAACTGCCTTTTTGTAACTCGAATCCATAAGACCGCGTGACCTTATGAACATAATGAAATCAGCTGTTCCCTACCAATGATAACTGGGCAATTATCCGTGATCAGGACAGTTATCACTGATGAACGCAGTTACTTATCACTCGAGAGATTCACGCTCATGTTGATGATGTGTTTCTGTTCACACTTCACGCCCTTAATGTACCTGCAGAAACGGCAGGTTCGGGGACAATATATTGGGCGATCACAAAAATCCTAAAAATACAAATAAATAATGTGGAGTAGACTTAGACCGATAGATACTTTTCCGTGTCAATTTAATGGCGGACTTATGGAGAAAAGGCTAGGGAAAAATTGACAAATTACCTGGTAGCAGGATTGTCCAATGATAAACGTGATTATTACCTGAGATGGTTTGTGCTGCGTAACAGCTGATGTTGTGAAGCAGTAACCATATTGTGGAAGCCCATCATCTCTGGTAGGTTTTGCAACGCTGGGAAGGCAGTTCTCTCTTTCTCAACACAACAATAATCACACAACGGTAGGTATGTCTCGAACGATCGCGGGCAGCAGGAACATGACTTTAAGAAAAAATGCTTCCCGGTTAGCAGATCATTTGATGAACTCGCTAGTAATCGTCACAGAATCACAATCTTTGATAAAAATCAACGGAAAGACGGATCTAATCACTACTAACATCCAGATCCTGGGTTTCGGAGGTCCAAGTCCCCAACCCCAACAAGCGTTCAACCAACACAAACATTCTTCTTCTTCTTCTTCTTTTTTTCATTCGTTGTCCAGCTTATGCTCTGATAGTCACTGGTGGTGGTTGATTTGCGGTGTTAGCGTTTCTGTAATATTTTGCTCATTCGGCACACCTTGGTTTGTAGTAGTGGAGTTGAATAAAGATAAGGTTACTGTTGTGAGCTGGATGCTGACAACATGAAGGCGGATGAGGATGGATGAGGTCGAATGAAGGCGGATGAGGAAGGAGGTGCTCCTTCGGAGTCTTTTCACTAACACTCATCACAGCAGGCGTTAGTAGTAGGAAAGGTTAGCTCCCCACAGTTTTCACCACAGCAGGCACTGTAGGGTGAGGCTCCCCGCAGTTTTCACCACAGCAGGTGCCTGGGATGTGGTAGCTAGTACCCCGCAATTTTCACCACAGCAGGTACTAGTGGAGAGGAAGGCGTCCCACGGTTTTCACCACAGCAGTCGCCTGGGATGTTGGAGCTAGTACCCCACGGTTTTCACCACAACAGGTAATAGTGGAGAGGAAGGTGTCCCACGGTTTTCACCACAGCAGATACCGGGCGGATGGAAGCTAACACCCCACAGTTTTCACCACAGCAGGTGTTAGTGGAGAAGGAAGTATCCCGCGGTTTTCACCACAGCAGATACCGGGAGTGCACCCCACGGTTTTCACCACAGCAGGTGCGAGGAAAGGAGAGAGAGAGGGCGAGACAGAAAGGGTCGAGAGAGAAGTCTAAGTCCAGGGTCGGATCGTCGAATGAAAAGCTGGGCCAGAAGGGCCGGTTTCATAGGGACTTTTCCACCCGTCCCCTGTCCACAGTCGGACGTTACGACCGTTGACGCAGTTGGCGGTTCGGGAAAACCCTCGGTGTTGACCAGCTCAACGTTCTCCGCGTTTATTTGGTTAAATGTCTCCTAATATTACAGGAGTGGTTTCGCGAGGGAATCGCGACAGTTACATTCTCCGACACAAAGCTGTACAATCTTGGAGCGTCGTCGGATCCATTCCCAATGCCCGTGACTTCCGAACTGAGATCAGGGAGGAGATGTTTATTTTTCAAATAGTCGCCTGAATTTTTCACAACAGTTGAATTCTCCTTTATCATGGAAAATCACCTATGGATTTATTATGTGTTTTCTCGCTTTCATTCACCTTCCTTGTTGAGGAATTGGTAGGTACGTAGGTGCCTAATATTTTTCATTATCACTCATATGGTTCATGTTAATTTTTACTGTTAACTCAGCACAACTGAAAAGCAAATTATTTGCTATAATCCTAGTCAAATTATAAGAAAACGCTGCAAATTATTTCACAAAGGTTTATTATTTTCGTGTATAGCCTCTACTCCTTCTGCGTAGATATTAGTGTAAGATCCTGATTTAATAGTCGTTTTCTGCTGTTGATACCCATCCACGCATACAGTCACACACACACACACACACACACACACACACACACACACACACACACACACACACACACACACACACACACACACACACACACACACACACACACACACACACACACACACACACACACACACACACACACACACACACACACACACACACACACACACACACACACACACACACACACACACACACACACACACACACACACACACACACACACACACACACACACACACACACACACACACACACACACACACACACACACACACACACACACACACACACACACACACACACACACACACACACACACACACACACACACACACACAAACAAACACACACACACACACACACACACACACACACACACGCACGCACGCACGCACGCAAACACACTCACGACAAAAATGCTAGTATGAAGTAAGCTATCTAACGTTCGGAAGTTATTGTAACATAAGTATAACCCCCCCCCCCCCTCCGCAAACCAACTCATTTTTGAAATTAGGATGGTCGCTGAACCTAAGTAAGACCCTCGAGTCTGTCTGTTGTCGACAAAATCCCGAATAACCATCCTTCTTCAATTGTAATAACATCACGGAACAACAAAATCGATTTTACAATGCCATGCGTGATTGTCTAGCAATGATATCTGGGCCGGATGTATATATACCATTCTATGAACGAACTGGATGTCCCTGTGGGTCTCTAAAAATCTTGAAGTTCGAAATCAATAATTATAAAAACGTCACCTCCCCCCCCCCCTCCCTTCTATTAAAAGCTTTCGAGCTACAGCGTTCCCCAATTGCAACCCCAATTTTCCACCCCTTATGAAATGGCTAACGCAGAGCTTCGCAGACCAACTAGACCCCAGATGGGTCATACAGAACTAAGATCACTAATTGTGGTTCATGGTAAATAAGAAAAGTGCCTGGTACGGCGTACGGCGGACGGACAGAAATTTTTTATATTCCAATTTCAGATACCAAGTACCTTGAAACGCAAAACATCGAATTCTGGAAGAAGTAGGTGCTCGATTCCAAAGGTTCATTACTGAAAATAATAAACCAAAATCTGCAGTGCAACAATAACACTGCGCGAATGTACTAAGCAAAGCCTACCGAGTCAGCGGCGCGACTGACTACCGCTATGGGCGATATTTACAGCTAATAACTATATCCCAACTTCGTTGGTTATCTCATTGCAAGCTGTTGAAAGGCCAAACAAGCTGATGACATTACAGATGATTGAACCTATTATTCACGAAACATGCTACTCATTTCACCATGCATTATGCATGAGACAGAATAAAGGTCTCAGAAAATAATAAAATTCCTTCTCAGACGACCACAGCCTATTATATCGATTATATTATTATTGCACAAAATAAGCTTAATGTTTCCACGGTTTTCAAGACACGCACTTGCAAATTGCACCTACTTAAACGTAATTTTCAACTAAAAGTAGAACGCCCGCTGTTCCTAAAGGCATTATTTACATCTAATACGTATCGGAAAGTAATGATCTTGAGCGCCCATAGCCTGTAATCAATGGCTCATTCACTCAAGAGTGAACAGATTCGAATCAGTTACACACGTTTAAGAGAGCTGTGCGTTTATATGTCGAGTTTTCTACAAATGCTACAATAACTACCGATATATGGGTATGGATTGATAACTGGATGCTTACTGATGCAGTAATTGTCGTCATTAACAAACCAAGTAGATTACCTCTGTGAGTTGAATATCGTGGTATGCTCAGACTTTAGATCACTGGATCAATTCCTAAGTACAATGTATTCTGAGGGAAATGAAAAAAGTTTCATACGCCCTAGTATGATCGGGTTGATGATCGCCATGACTCGGATCTAAGGACGAAGTTCCATCCGCTTCCGCTATAAATATACAAACAACATGGGTGGTGAAGTGTCCACGATGGCGTATACTTAGACGAGTATTGGGTAAGAAGTATCATCCTAATAAAATTCACTTGAATACCTAACAACCAGCCCCTGTTAAATTCATCATAATCGGTTCATTAGAACAGGAATTTTGCGTATCTCAAGAATTTCCCGTTTGCGCTTGCGCAAAGGAGAGTTACTGTTCGATTTTGGTCAACGTAATATGGGATTGTCGTGTCCAACCTACTACCCCAATTTCAGCTCATGTGGCCATTATTTTATAAGGTTAGGAGCGTGATCACGTTTGCCTATGCCAAGACAGAAGTTACCACCCATGTATACAAAATTCATATATACGGCACTAAAAGGGCTAGACCCGCACCAACCTCACTCACTAATTTCAGCTCATTTCAACCATTATTTCTTATATGTAGTTACGCTTGTGGCAAGGATTCCGGTCAGACTGACGCACAGGAAGATAAACAGACATACGGCACCAAATTTGTTCAGATATGTAGGTCTAAAACTCGAGCAGAATTATCTATTTCGGAATCCCAGCATTTTTAGCATCCCAAACGCGATCTCAAGGCTCCAGCTACCTTGGTATACTCAAGAGCAAAACACAAATTTGGAGCGACAGATTTAGATGACAAACCAATTTTGGACCCTCGAGAAAATACGAGTAGGTCTGCTGTTTTAGCTATTAAATTAATAACTGTGCTAATCCTGACCCGAGTTTTACGTCACTATTGCGGTGTAGTAGTTATTATAGCGGTAGTTCGATGGGTGGTATAATTAAGAGCTTGGCTCAACCCAAAAACACCAATTAGGTCAACCGAAACGCCTTGAAATGACTCCCATTTCCCTAGTGCTCTCTCTCTCCTGACAAATATAGGTACTGGAGTTATTATAGAATTATGAATATACCATAAGAATCCGATGTACTTATGAAAGGTCAGGGACAGCCTGCACTCAAGGCCCAGACGTTTATTGCGTCTGAACGAAAAATCATTTTAGTACGTACTTATGGATGGCTTAAAGTTTGATTAAATTATGGTCCGATGTAAGGTAGCGCTTAAAATCTCAAAGGCGTAAAAATCCACTGGGAGGAAACTTAGCGGAGTCTCATGCTCGCTTTTACGACTCGGTGCCACCGGTCGTAACATCCCGACTTATCGTATCCAAGAGAAAATCTCACTTCAGGTCCGTTATATTATTCTAAGTACGCCATAACAGTCAAGATCAAATCAGGATGAGTCCAATCTCGGATGAGATCTGAATGACTGGGTTATACGTGGTTTTATATACCAAAATGTGTTTCTAGAGTGATGTTTACGTTTGAAAAGATTGAGGATCCCTACACAGGTTGTGAGATATTTTAGTGCCCGATACCGAAATGAGATACCTATCTTTATTTCTTGATTGGTCTCACTGGCAGTGAATCTTCAATGAGCTACGAGGCAATAGTTCGAGGTGGTCTTAATACAGGTACTAAGTATATGCAAACCAACGAGAAGTATAGGTTAACAGAAGTTTGATCTCCAATTTTCACGTGATAGAAAATTTATCTTTTACTTCTGTTTCTACCACGAATGCTATGAATCTAGTTTCTATCCCGATGCATGATTACGATGTGACAAATTCATAGTAAAAGGTAAAATTCTGCCAGGATTCTCTAATAATTTGAAGAATGGTACGTAAACATATTCTGTATGACCCAAGATGGGTTTGGGGCCCTACTGCACTGCCTAGGATGTAAAAGTGCTCTTCTAAAAGTGTAACATATTCTAGGTTCATATCGCAGCTACGGACAATCTATGGCGGATAGCTGAAAATGGAAATAAAGACTAACTGGTAGTACATATAGCAAAAAATACCAGTTCACGATGTATCACGTACCTATCCGTCTTTACACGAAGTTGAATAAAATCGAGTAATAAAATACAAGTGATCCGAAAGACATCGCGATAAATCATCCGTCACACGCTCCCACCAAAGTTCATTTATAATTTACTGCGGATTCCAGCAGCGCCTCCTGCTTGTTCTACAAGATAAGCAATCACAGAGGAACATCAATTCAATTATGAAAGCTCCCGAAACGGATTCCGAAAAAGGGTGGTGTGACGTCACCCTACAGCACCTGTTGCGTCCAGTTGTTGGAAGAGATGTAAGCTTTCATGTTCCACTACAAGTGGAACTTGTAGAGGAACATGAAAGTAGAGCAGGTCAACATGGATTCATACCAATATTCAGAAATAAAATAGCTTCACGTAGGGAAAAGGGCCATTTTTGTGTTGTCGTGAGCTGGCTTACCATATAAGAGGAACTTTTATCAAATAAACCTTTTGACAGATCGGTATATTTCGAACCACAAGTCTAGCACAAGTATAATACATACATTATGAGCAGTACATTTACGAATGATAATTGACAAGCAGCCAAACCATGTCGCAGTCCAAACTTGGTGCTCAATCACCTTGTAAACTTTGCTTATTAAATACAAGGCGTGGATCCATCCACGCTATTATTTGCTTCATAAATTCCTTAAGTCAATAATGATAGAAAAACTCCGTTTTCCAGTAAGCATGATCAAAAATAAATTATTAACGAAGCCCCACAACAGCCCGTGGCACGCCCAATAAGATCGTAATGATACCGTGTGAACGTCGCAGGTGCTCCTTTTTACCTTATTAATCGATGTTAATTTCAATATTTACGACATCGTTTAAAAGCCTCTCGATCAAGGCCGTGCATTGATTTTTTTTTTTTCTGCCATCGACACCTCGAACTGATCTACCGATCCTTGGAAAAGGTGTAGGTACTGGTTAATTATTTTCAATAACGGTCAATTATTTTCAATCGAAAGAGAAAGTAACCCTTCAAATCCAAGGAAAAAGGTATTTTTTGAATTTTGTTAATTATTAGGTAGGTACTTCTCGAAGGAGATCGACCATGTAGGTAGTAACGTATCTACTTGGTGTTTATTACCTATTTTGATTCTGTACTTTTTCGAGTTCTTTATATGGTTTTTACCAAAAAATCTAGTGTTTATCGACGTTATAAAATCTTCGAATATAAATGCTTATTACTAGTTCATAGAGGAAGTGTGGGGTTTGGAGAAGTCGTGAATCCCACATAAGGGGGTGAGGGATTCTGCTAGATCCTTGGAGAGCATAGCGTTTGTAGGAAGCTAGTCACACCGATTAAACGGGAAGAACCGCCACAGAACTGCGAACAAGGTGAGGGAGTGGCAGCCGCGCGCCAAAACATTTCGCTCGCGCCCGATTCTATTTTTTTTTTTTTAAACATCGATGGAAACCATTGAAGCTCGAGGGAAGGATCGTAATCGGCAATTATACTTCGCTGTTAAAATTGTATTTTGTTTGATTTTTCTTTTCTTTTTTTCTTGTCTTGTCTCAACTGTAGGATCGAAAATAACAGCCTACAGGCGAGAGAGTAAAACTAGAAGCGCGACAGGGCAAATGCCGCAGGCTATACAGGATGGTGGAGCGGCTCTGCGTAGAGGTAAAAATACGTAGAGGCGTTAATTTTGTTTTTTCAGTGAACCGCAAGGTACCGTTACTGATCAAGGTTGACCATTATAATTAAGGCCTAAGTTTCAAGGAATTTCCGAAAAATTGTCGCGATGGGAAATTTTTGGCAAGTTTGGAGGTTACCATTTTCAAAGAATTTCCGTAATTGGTACGTTACCCCTTCGTAGACGAATATTCAGTGCGCGTAATGTCCATAAGATGATTATAGTGGTTCAAAATGAACTGACCCTTTCTATACAAATACTGGTATAACTCATTACTTATATATTATGAGAGACACAAGTGAGAATGTAGTACGAATCCGAGGCTCGATGCAGGATTTAATAATGAAACTTTGGAAACGAGCATGAAAAAAGTTTATACCCCCCACCAACCAAAAAAATTTGATGATTTCCGTTAAAAGGTACGTAGAATCCGAAAACGGAATACAAACATTTCTGTCCCGTTTGGGGTCTAGTTGGTCCGCGAAGCTCGGCTTTACTGTCAATCATCTCTAAGGGGTGAAAAATAGGGGTTGAAATTTTCAGAACGCCGTAGATCGAAAACTTTCGATAGAAGGGTATGGATTTCTTACGTTTTTAAATTGATCTTGAACTAAAGAATTTTTTGAGACCACCAGGTGCATTGTACGTTCAGCCGTTCGTTTGCACCGAAAAGCTTCGTCAACATGATCGTGAATGAACCGTTGTAAATCCGGCCCAGGCATCACTGCTACGGAACATCTCATTATAAGCACGGATGGCTGAATGAAGTCGAGTTGGTTGTTATGTGATATTATTTCATTTGAAGAACGATGGCTCTTCTGGATTTTGTTGATAGGTACTTTTGCAACTTGCATAACAAATAATTTAATGATTGATTATTGAATCCCGCGCATTTTTATGAAACTGTAATTCCCGGGCCGGTTCCAGTACTCGATTTACTCAATTCCAGCTACAGATTGATACTAATACCATAAGACCAGGTAAGTGATACGCCAGGTATCTGAAAAGAGGAAGTGGTACACAGTGAAATAATATCTGGGAACCTCTTATTTAAACTACTTCAACTTAGCTGAACTAGCGAAGACGAATATTGCTAGTAAACACAATTCAAAAGGACCATACATTTGCAGGAAATTGGCCAAATAAGTAGAAATAAACGTATTCCAAACGAGATGATTTTTTGTTGTAAATGTACCCTTGGAACCATTTCCTTTTGGCAGATACAAATGACAATCCCTGCATAATAGGCTACCTACTTTTCTGAGCGTTTCTCCTTGAATATTTTTTTTCTGTTTTCCTTCATCCCAGCTTACCATTTTTCAGTACGTGCATGCTGTAAAATGACAGGACGTATTACAGGCTTCCAACCGATAAACAAAACCCCCACGACCTTTCAGACTTCTCAAAGATTAAACGCGACCGGTCAAGTCGGGATTAAAAAATCCCGGAGTCCCTCCGCCAATTTTTCCGCCTTAAAAGTCAGTCCCTGTCAAGGGAACCCCGACTTCCAGCTGAAAGTTTTTCTCGGTTTGTCGGATGCAGCTCAATCTGAAACGTAAACGGATAATTATTTGAGCCACTTTCTCAACACCGATAAGAAGCCGAGGGTATTTGTCCAGGGGCCTTCATGGCGGTTGTAAAGGCATTTTAATTATTATTGGTATAAGAGTGCCAAACTTGATCTGGAAAGCGATTAAAACGAACGAGTTTAAAAGCTGGTTAAAAAAGTTGTCTGACGTGATGTGTAGGTATCTGATACTAAGTAAACACTATTGGAAAATTTTAATCGACGAACGTCATTGAGTCTCTAATGGAATGACTCGAAATACCGTTCCGCTGTAAAAAGTTTATAGCCACAACCGGGGCCTGTAAAAAAAAAACCCTCTGCAAATCCCTGCACAACAGTTTATTATTTTGTACAGAATACCCTTCTGTTACAGATCACAGCTCTCTGTATGTATAGATAACCCGTCTATATAATATAATTTGTACTATTCTATACATATTATGTAGATCGCAGACCCTCCGTAGGTTAGTACCTAACCCCGTACTCGTTACTAGGTACCTACCTAAATCACGAGAAATGTTGCTAAAATAATTCTGTCGATGGCAAACAGTAACTAAAACGGCAAAAAGAAACGCAAATAATGGAGTTCTGAAGGAAAATTTTTGATGTGGAGTGAAATAGATGCCCCTTCTGCGTAGATCACTGTTTTTTGTGGTCAGTACCTACCCTCGCGGTCAAGTATAATGAACCGTTGTGTAATAACTTGCCCATCAATAATACTTCAACGGTTGTTCAAGTTGCAAAAGTAGCGATCAACAAAATCCAGCCCTTCTTGGTAGATGAACCGTTGTGTAATAATTTACCGTTGTGTAATAATTTACCGTTGTGAAATAATTTACCGTTATGTAATAATTTACCGTTGTGTAATAATTTGCCGTTGTGTAATAATTTGCCGTTGTGTAATAATTTACCCTTGTGTAATAATTTACCCATCAATAATACTTCAACGTTTGTTCAAGTTTCACAAGTACCCCTACCTACAAAATCCAATAGTCCATCACTTATCAAATGAAATAATATCGCAGAACAACCAACTCGACTTCATACGGCCATCCTTGATTATAATCAGGTGCTCCCTAGTGATGATATCCGGGCCGGATTTATACCGTTTGATTCACGATCGTGTTGACGAAGCTTTTTGGTGCACACGAACGGCTGGACGTACAATGCTCCGGGTGGTCTCAAAAAATTGTTTAGCTTAAAATAAATTTAAGAACGTAAAAAAACCATAGCCTTCCAACGAAAGTTTTCGAGTTACGGCGTTCTGAAAATTTCAACCCCTATTTTGAACCCCTTAGAGATGACTGACAGTAACGTCGAGCTTCGAGGACCAACTAGACACCGAACGGAACCTATAACCCGAATTTCATCAATTTTGTTTCATGGTAACTAGGAAAAGTGGCCAGTACGGCGCACGGCGGACAGACAAAATTTTTTATTGCATTTTCGGATTCTATAATTATTACCTTGAAACGTAAACCATCAAATTTTGAGGGGGTTAGCATTTTTTTTTTTTTTTTTTTCATGCTCGATTCCAATGGTTCATTATTGAAAATAAGAAACCAAAAACTTGATCAAGATGTGGCATATACGCTTCTCCAATCATTCATGGTAGACAACAATCATTCTGAATAGGCAATTTTTGATCTAATCGGTCAGATACTCGTACTTAGCCATAGAACGATCAATTAGCTTCCTCAAAAATGTTCACCCTAAAGTAGCGAATTAGGTCCCCCCTTGGTGAAGTTTCAAGTCGTAATTCCCTCGAATAATGATATTTGAAGTCGACTAGGTGTTAGTAGGGGTCACTGGAATTGCGCGCTCATGCCAAAAACAACAAATTATAACGCAAATTCCAATGGTCTATTGAGTACCTAGACGCTCAAAATTTAAATATGTAGGACTCAGAATTAACTATATAGCCTAATAGTAGCGTCGCTGCCAGGCACCAAAACCTGTACAGGTAATTCTGATGGTATAACAAGTAGAAACACACGCCAAATCGATGTCTTACAATATTCAAAATTTCAAGTTGACTTGCCTCTTTGACCAGCTCAGCCTTGTACCACCGAAGTCTGTGGGTCCTGAAAGAACGCCTCGCAGTTAACCCGTTTCAGGAGTGCCTTCTCAACGCCCCTCATGATGGACAACATGCTGTTAATCACGAACACTCCAACATCTGAGGTATTCCATATACGGAGTTGACATCTCACCCAAGTTGAACTGATCCATTTGGAGCCCTGCTGCTATATTTGAGGGAATCTTATGAAACTGTCTGCCACACTGATTCTGCTCATGGGATCACCCGCAGAGAAACCTTGATCTTATTATCAACCGAAACTGTTACAATGAATACCCTTAATATTAGCGATATCAGGCCTTATAGGTTAGAATAATATTCTAAGGTGGAGGACTCAATCAACTGAATAGACCTTCTACAGCTCAAACGCACGGGTGACTTATGTTACGAGTTAAAGAACACACAATCATACACGGCAATGTACAGAGCGATGTCTCTCAGTGCTTCATTTTTTTTTATTTACCTATATAAATATTTAAGAAACCTGACGATGTACCAAAAATTGATAAATTACCTAATTTCTGTGGATTATGGAAGAGAGTGCTCTCAGCCCTAATTTTTAAACAGATTAATAAATTATTTAATCGATCAACCTACTCTCACAAAACAAGCCAACGGCATCGCCTTAATTCCACAGACTTTGCTTGACTGTATAATAAATTGCATTTTGCTTAGACCTGCTTTAGTTAAATAATTTCCTTTGACGATTTACGCTTAAAATATCCATCAGAATTTAAGATTGTCAGTACTTACTTATGTGCCTACTATGCACTGAACTGAGAGGCCTGGACAGAAATTTTTCTGGATTTTGAAAGGTCTAATTATGAAAAAAATCATCAATTTTGCATTAAATTTCACAACAGTTGGACGGTGGTGGAATAAAATAACTTCCAAGTCAATGGAGCATTGAAGTTTACAGTTATATGAGGTATTTCATTCTCGTTTTTCTCGCGTGAGCTATCAGTGCAGATCATATCGTCGGCAAAATGACAAAGTGGCGTATCTTTTTTTCACCACCACAAACGGACGTAACTGCAAAAAATGCATTTTGAGAAAATTGCGTTTGAAAATCCAAAGGCGTCGGAAAAATCAGAAAATTGTTGAATGCAACCCAAAATCGGTTATCCTGAGTGTAGTTGACCTGTTTCACAACCCAGTATGCAAACTGTCGCCTTCCGCCCTTCCTGGAGCCCTTAATAGCAGATACGTCCTTCTGTCATTGCAGTTAGCTGGTACTTTTTCAGTTACGTCATTTGCGCTTTTCAATTGTGGTGGATTGTAAAGGGTAGGGGTGTTTTTTCCCATGTAATAACTTTTACCATCTTTTCTTATCATTGATGTAGGCAGGGGGAAATCACACGGTAGGCAGGTAAAACTGTTTTAAAAAAATAAAAATAAATTGATAGCATTTTAATGAAAAATTGATGGTAATAATAAATTGTAGTTTCATAATAAAATCAGTAGCGTACAGGCTTTGAACGAACTATAAAGAAAAAATAAAGTTTGTCGTCAGTTCAGTTTTCATAGTCCGATTCTTCCTCCTCAGTCGGTTCGGGAAGGCAGTCCCGTTCAGCAGAGGATGTCTGAAGGCTGCGGTAGAACGAATGGTATTCCGAGGGGATAACACCATCCTTGCACATCTTCATCAGATCCTTGTATTTCGGGGCAGCAATTTTCAATTCCGTTTCGTAGGCTTTCGGAAGCTCATCGTTGTCGCTGCTGGTGCGTGGTCTTCCTCTCCCTCGGCCTTTGATGAAGACTTGCGAAAACTCAGCCCCGTATTCCTCTTTGTTGAAAAGTGACGCAACTGATGTAGGTAATGATTTTCACCATGACACAGAGACGTAACTGATAGATACGCCTTTCTGTCGTTGTGGGAATTCCGATTGCTGGACATGCGTCCTTAGAGACCAAGCGATTTCTGCGATTCTGAGCAACGAAAACGAGTGGGGACTCGTGCTAACTGCTAGAGCTGCTTACCATGGTATCATATATGAAGCTAACTCAAAAATCGAATTTTCGCAGTTACGTCCGTTTGTGGTGGTGAAAAAAAGATACGTCACTTTGTCATTTTGCCGACGATATCATGTACAACCACAAAATTAAAATTTCCTGCTCCACTGATGGTACTCCACTTGTGGTGGTTAGCATCTCTTGTCCATGAAATTATTGTGTTCTCAGCCTTCCTGAATAGCCGTTATATCGCATACTGTTCTTTATTTTTTGTTCTTGCGCATTTATACCACTACCAAGCATCATCATGCACAGAACAACTACGCAACGAGATGTTCGTAGATGATTGTGGTGATGGCTACTATTAGGCTTCTCTACTATATTCAAGTGCATTCTTCATTACCTGTGCTTGACCTGTGGGATTGGATCTTGTGGAAGAGACCTCCAAAAAGAACGACATCTCACTGATTTATTTGATACTTTGCGTAACGAGTTAAAGAAAAAACCGTGCAATGCCGTCTCTGACGAGAATTGATTGCCTTCATTCCCTTCGGAATTCTTAAGACATCGCTATACCTCAACCACAATGGCCTCCTAATAACGAAACCGGGCCCATAAACGTGATTTGCAGAGTTCAATTATGGACGCGGCCATATAAATTTTGCCGAGACGTTGCTACTACAAAAGAGTAGCACTAAAATGAACGTCCTACTTGATGGCTCGGTCAATGTGCCATACGACCCAGCTGTAAATTATGGCTTATCCAAGAAGTGATTATTTCTTATGAATTCATAACTTTCATCTCAATAAACCTCGAGTTTCAATCCGAATGACCTGAAGGTAACTGGACCAATGTGTACCATTTGAATCGTATGTTTTGATTACTTTCTGCAGGCCTTTCATGAGGATAACGCAGTTTGTTTGTCAATTTACAAGCAGATCGAAATTTCTTATGATTACTCCACGGACCAGCTATAAAGAACTCTCTCCGTTGACGTTAGCAAAATTTGAGGAGCACTTTTTCGAGAGCTACAACAGATATTTTTCGTCGGTAGACAAAATAACCATGAACAGACCATAGTCATCCTTTCCACTACCATTTCTAAACCAAATTGAACATTTTCCAAACCAATTTGGAAATTTTCCAGACCAAAGTCAACATAATTTCCAAATCATATTAGACATTTTCCAACTGGGCACTAAACAATTTTGTATTTTGTTCAGTTAAATACATTTTTAATGCTGCCACTTTAGAAAATTGGAAGATGTTGAAATCGGTTTGTAAAATGTCTGAATTGGTTTGGAAATTTCCCTATTTGGCTTGGAAAGTGTCCAGTTCGACTTGTAAATGCTATATAATACTTTTACTGGTATCAGGTATGGTTCATTAAAGAAACTAGCGCTGCAACGTAGAAATTGGAGGATACAAGTGCAGTTGCCAGTTTCAGGTTCGATAGCCAGTTGTAGCTGTATGTAGGTTTCAATTATTGAGCTCATTGACATTGTAATTTCTGACGTATTGACACATGGCCGCTCTGAAGAAAGATTATGTCCGCGCCCGACGTTAGCGTTATGGCGTTTTCACTACTCACAGCTGATCTACATAATAATTCGATTTGTTTCTTACGATTATCGAATCTCGATCGATCGGATGATCTCGATCCTGGAGGCCTGATGGTCTGAGAATCAATCTTTAAAATGAGACACGAATAAAAATGCGGCAGATTACGTGTCGTAACGCGGCTAATTTATCTGGTTAAATGTCAAGGGGATTTTATGAAGTGGGTGCGGGGTATAGGGGATGCGGCCACGCCCGCCCCCAAGTCGTCTTGTCCCGCACGTCTCTCGTGTATTGAGGGTCAAGCCTATCTCGTAATGATTCCCCCGATAAAGGCGCTATCCGCTTGGGTAGGGAAGTGAGAGTGATCAGGTAGGACCTTTTTTTCTAGAGATGGAATAAGAAAGAGAAACGGAATCTAGGTACGAATTTAATATTAACTCTCCTAAAACACTGTACTCCCGTACTATATCAAATGCACGTACACCTAGTTCAAGTCATGCAGCATGCCCATATGAGCGAATTTCCGAAATACCCCGATCGATCTACCCTTCAATTAAATAGGTACTGATAATTTAACATTTTCCGTTGTCTAACCATTAAGAAACTCCAAATTCAAATCTGTTGCCCTCTAATCGTTTTTTAAAAACAAATACATAATAACAATAACCTACTATTACCGTTTATTAAAAAACAACAGTTTAGATAAATAATTTTTTTTGTACAAAATAACCACCTTTCTACACTGTTGTTATACAGAATTTGTTCTAGTTTTGATCAACTTTCAAATTAAAAAATAAATTACTACGCGTAAGTATATAATAATTCATTTTTGGAGCAAAAATATTATCAGATCCATACCTATTGAAATATTCTTCCTCTGTGTAGAGTTATACCGTCCTATCCGTTCGTTATACCGTCCTATCCGTTCGTTCTTGGTGTTTACTAGCTATTCATGGTGAATTGATCTTTACACATTTTTGACACATCAAAACTCAGGGTTGACCCACTAATAACTTGAGTACCGTTTTGAAAAGGTCAATCCCTGTTTTCCACTGTTGTTGGGGCTAGGGTTATGACAAGGAAAAAGGATAATTATGACAAAAACAAACAATATAATGAATTTTGAAAGAACAAAGTGCTGCCCACAACAGACAGACAAAGTCACGGAGATTATTATAAAATGTTTTCCCCCTTTTCGATTTTTGGATTCTGCGTACCTAGAAACGTAAAACCAACAAATTTTGATGGGGGGGTTAAAACGATTAGAGGGTTAACAATACGAGTAATTGTTCCAATTTTAATTGGTAGAGTTAAAAATGGCGAAACATGTTCAGTAATGATAACAGGGTTGAAGGGTAGTGAAGTACCTACGTTACCTTGTTAATTCCCTCATTTGAATGAATGAAAAGAAACTTATTTGAAGTCTTAAGTACCCATGTAGTCAATTAAAAATCGATTTGAGGGCTTTCAAGATCTTGAAACGACTAATCAGTCGATATCGCGGTGTCCCAAGTGTGGTCCCGAAGGAACTCCCCGGGGAACCTTGACAGAGGGTCTCCAAATTGTACTGCAAAAGCCATCGGCGGCATCCAACTCAAGTGTGAGCGGACTGCTAATTTTAGGTTCGGCAGGCTCACGACTTAATCGCGAAAACCTCGGGATTTCGGGAACCGAAATTACAGTCTTCCTTTGCTCCTCAAACAATCCTTCCGATTTAATGATCCACGCTAATGATGCGCCGTTGAGTTTTCGCGCGAAGTATGTCATTTCCCCTTTTTTGAGGTCCTCTCCTCGTTAAAAAATGAAGTTCTTCTTTCAAATGAGGCAACCGTCGAAAATTGGGCCTTAATCCTTAGCGAGAATCAAAGTCATTCTGAATGTTTCGAGGTTGTAAACAGCTTAGCACTTGAAAATTACGATTCGAGGTTGTGATTAGTCTTGTTTCCTTTTCTTTATATGCGATCAACGGTTTTAAGCAGCTACCTGGCTACTTCAAAGGTGAAACATCAAGTCTGGCGGACACAGCGAACGTTTTGTTGTGGCATTTGGTTGAAATTTCAAGAGGGGAGAGCCAGTTTCAGAGTGGGTCGGTGGCTTTATCTCCGGTGGCTGGGATGAGATGGCGGCTGAGGTCGTTTGTTCGAATCCCAGTAGGCCCTCGTTTTAACCCAGGTTAGTGAGGCAGCGGTCATTGAGCAAAAGGACGGGCACCAATTCTGTCTGAGGGATAGAATTGAGCACAATTATAAGAGTTAATTCTGCCTCTCTTTGTTTTACGTACACCTGCCTGAGATACAGAATTTCCTTTACGTACAATGGGGCTATGCACATGGAAAATATAAAATGAAAAACCCTTATGAATTATGTTATTTAAGTAGCTGTAATACAATAATCACCTGATAACGACAAAAAACTGACACTGAGTAAGCAATTATGTAACATTTTTGAAAATGGATTGGTTTGAAGCCTGGCGCGAGTTTAGCCTCGGCCTTCGGTGAAATTCGTACGTCATCACGCAGAAAAACTCACGTGACGTCCTCCCTGAAATCGAGCTTGGTGATGCGCGCGTGTGTGCGGGTCACTAACGTGGATTGAGGAAGGTTTGGGGTCACCGCTGTTATCCAAGCAGCATGAACCACAGCGAGTGCTAGATAGAAAAGATGGACCCAGTACTAATGCCCAGTGAGCATTAACCACAGCAGGTATTAGTTGCTCCTAAGGAGTCTTTTGCCAGCACCCCGCGGAATGGACCACAGCGAGTGCTAGATAGAAAAGATGGACCCAGTACTAATGCCCCGTGAGCATTAACCACAGCAGGTATTAGTTGCTCCTAAGGAGTCTTTTGCCAGCACCCCGCGAGCATGAACCACAGCGAGTGCTAGATAGAAAAGATGGACCCAGTACTAATGCCCAGTGAGCATTAACCACAGCAGGTATTAGTTGCTCCTAAGGAGTCTTTTGCCAGCACCCCGCGGAATGGACCACAGCGAGTGCTAGATAGAAAAGATGGACCCAGTACTAATGCCCCGTGAGCATTAACCACAGCAGGTATTAGTTGCTCCTAAGGAGTCTTTTGCCAGCACCCCGCGGAATGGACCACAGCGAGTGCTAGATAGAAAAGATGGACCCAGTACTAATGCCCCGTGAGCATTAACCACAGCAGGTATTAGTTGCTCTTAAGGAGTCTTTTGCCAGCACCCCGCGGAATGGACCACAGCGAGTGCTAGATAGAAAAGATGGACCCAGTACTAATGCCCCGTGAGCATTAACCACAGCAGGTATTAGTTGCTCCTAAGGAGTCTTTTGCCAGCACCCCGTGAGCATGAACCACAGCGAGTGCTAGATAGAAAAGATGGACCCAGTACTAATGCCCAGTGAGCATTAACCACAGCAGGTATTAGTTGCTCCTAAGGAGTCTTTTGCCAGCACCCCGCGGAATGGACCACAGCGAGTGCTAGATAGAAAAGATGGACCCAGTACTAATGCCCCGTGAGCATTAACCACAGCAGGTATTAGTTGCTCTTAAGGAGTCTTTTGCCAGCACCCCGCGGAATGGACCACAGTGAGTGTCGGAGAAGTCGCAAGTCGGGAGTCAGAACGGTCGTCGAATGAAGAGGTTTATGCTTGTGGGGTATTAGTATTAGGTCCCTACCTCGGTCGTCGAAGGAAGAGCTGGGCCAGAACGGCTGCTTATAAAGGGAACTTTCCACCCATCCCCCGTCAATGGTCGGCCGTTATGACCGTTGTGGTCGTTGGCAGTTGGGGAAAACCCTCGGTGTTGCCTAGCTCAACGTTCTCCGTGTTAGTTTGGTTAAATCTCATAATACTACAGGAGTGGTTACTGTGAGGGAATGAGGACAGAGCTCTTTTTTTTCCTTCAACTCGTGTCGGTTTGGTCAGCTATCGACGTATGGATACCTTTTTTCCAGGCATCTCAAATTTTCCTTAATTTTTACAATATCGAGAAAAGCCCTTTTTTTCCGGAGGTGCTCAATTTTTATAACTTTGAAGTTTTTCTCGACCAATGAAAAATACAACTAAAATCATGCGCATAGCCCTTATGTGACAGTCAGATGTTGCTTCAAGTGCAACTGCGTAGGAAGTAGAATTTACTTTACAGTACAACTTTCTGAGATCAACTTCATGGAAGTTGATAGCATTACAAGAGTTTTGCATACGTACATAACAGTGATCTAAACAGAAGGGTTATCAGAGGGAAAAAAGTGCATTTTTTAAATTCTTAATACCGACAAAACGTGTAACTTGTCGCAGCGCGACGGTGAATTTCTTACATCCTACGCGCTTGCAGTGAAGAAGAGAATAATCTTTTAAGGCAGAACGGAAAAACTAATCAGATGAGCGGCAGACGAACTGTTTTTGGGATGAGAACAATGCGGTGACTCCGCTAGGCTGATTTGTATGCGAGAGACGACTGAGCCACCCTTGGCCTGCAGCCTGAGTGACCGGGAGCCAAATGGGGCGCCCTTGGCGTCGCCCGGTGATGTTCCTACAGCCCGCTGCATAAGTCATTTCCACTCCGGAGATTCCGCAGATTCGCTGGTTTGGTCAGACGGTTAATGAACATCTGCTTCATTCTTAGATGATTTCCTCGTATTTCTTAGTAGTAACGGGTGTCCAAGATGGTTCACGTTAGTTCGACGGTTTTGTCAGCCTTGTTAGTTTTTTTGCATGAGGCAACCATTGGGTCAACAAGCATCGCTCTGTGCTTGAAGTGAAGCTTAGCAGATTTGCTACAACTACACTCCGAACAATTTTCCTCGTAGGATCAGTAATCTGACCCAAACCTTCAAATCTCACTTTTTGGAAAAAATGATACATTTTTTTGAAGTGACGTATCTCAAAAACTATAGGATCTACAGAGCTGCTGCTGATCCCAAATTATGGCGAATTTAGTCTACTTTTAAACAAAGGAGTGAGTGATTTTTTCGCTACCACACATACCTACTTCTGAAATTATACGCGAAAACCCGAAAAAATCTGTGGGTGAGCGACTGGATTTGTTTCTATACCTACAGTGATCCATCAGTCGATTCACATCCCAACCTGATCATCCCTTCCTTATTACCGTAGGTTAGGAGCGATCCACACCATTGATACCAAATTGTACGTTTTACATTTTGTACGTTTTAAACATTAACGAACTAATTTGGTTCCGTGTCTGTGAGCAATTCCTTGTAACCACCAATAAAAATCCAAACGAGGTCCCTTATTAATTTCATAAAAAATCCTAACGTAAAATTTGTCTGCGCGTGTGCAAACATCTTTGACACACCGTAATCGGTTCTATTCGAACAACCGTTGAAGAAATTGTTATGAATCGCGCAAGTTACGTCCCTGGTGATCCCCTGCTCATTTAAGAGCAATAGGGATTATAGTACGCGCACACATTTTGGTTTATTATCTTCAATAATGAACCTTTGGAATCGAGTATGGAAAAAAGAAAGTTTAATCCCCCCCCCCCCCCCCCAACAAATTTGAAAGTTTCCGTTCAACGTAAGTATGTAGAATCCGAAAATGGAATAAAAACGCTGCAAATTAGTACTGAACGGTTTACTATTTACCTACTGATGCCCCTTCTGCGTAGATAGCTGTTTTCTGTGGTCAACACCTAACCTCGTGCTCCTCCCAGAAAGTCATAAGCCGAGTACTGGAGCCAGCCGGGCATAAAGATGCGGTGGGTTCAATAATTCAATCATTAATAATTATTTTTGTTGTTGTTCATGAAGCATAACGTTTGTTCGAGTTGCAAAGGAACCCATCAACTAAATTCAAAATCATTCTTCAAATTAAATAATATCACATAACTCGACTTTATCATCCGTGATTATAATCAGGTGTTCCCTAGCAGTGATATCTGGGTCGGATTTATACCGCTTGATTCACGATCGTGTTGACGAAGCTTTTTGGTGCACACGAACGGCTGGACGTACGATGCTCCGGGTGGTCTCAAAAAATTCTTTAGTTTTTTGCTACGACGTTCTGAAAATTGCAACCCCCTATTATTCACCCCTTAGATGACTGACAGTAATGCCGAGCTTCGAGACCCCAAACGAGACCTACAATCCAAATTTCGTTAATTTCAATTCGTTTTTTAATTGGTTCGTGGTAACGAAGAAAAGTGCGAAGTAAGGGGTACGGCAGACGGGCAGCAATTTTTTAAAGTCTACTTTCGGATTCTACATACCTTGAAACGGAAACCATCAAACTTTGAGGGGGTTAATTTCTTCTGTTTTTTTTTTTTCATGCTCAATTTCAAAGGGTCGTTATTGAAAATAATAAACCAAAAAACGCTGTTCGTCCGACGTACTTTGCACTTTTCCTAGTTACCATGAGCCAAGTTTAATGAAAATTTGGGGTCTAGTTGGGCCGTGGAACTCGGTGTGACTGTCAGTCATCTCTAAGGGGTGAAAAATAGGGGTTACAATTTTCAGAACGCCTTAGCTCGAAAATTTTTTATGAGTCAAAAACCTGCGAAATCGCCTGAAATCACCATCAATTGGTATAATAACACTAGAAAAGGGTCAACACGTGGATCAAGACGATTAAATGGTACAATCAATGATCAAAGGTAATTTGAAAAATGACCAGCTTAGTGAGAGAAGGAGTGATCTTACCAACGATAATGAGTTGCATTTTGGAAAACATACAGAATTCATTCTTATTCAGTAAGCCTTCAAAGTATTCACTTCATCGTAGCTATTCGAAGCTTCCACTAAAATTTTTCCACTTCATGGAAAAATCGCTGTATTATTGTTTCGCTGGGTGTTGTCGGTAACTACACACGCACATCTCCAAATTGTTTATCGATTGCAGCGTTGAATTTTTTTCGGTCGCAAATTTTAGAATGACCCCCCAGGGCAAAAACATATCCATGTTAACTTTCAATAGATGGGTACGGTTTTTTTACGTGTTTAAATTGATCTCAAACTAAAGAATTTTTTGAGACCACCTGTACGACTAGCACCGTTTGCACCGAAAAGTTTTGTCAACATGATCGTGAATCAAACGGTATAAATCCGTATATATCATTTCTAGGGAACACCTGATTATAATCACGGGTGGCTGCGTGAAGTCGAGTTGGTTGTTATGTGATATTATTTCATTTGAAGAATAATGGCTGTTCTGGATAGTGTTGATAGGTACTTTTGCAACTTGAACAAACGTTATGCTTCATGAATAACAAAAAAAATTAATGATTGTATTATTGCATCCTACGCATTTTTATGAAACTGTAATTTGGCGGCCGGCTCCTGTTCTCGGTTTAGGGCTTTCCTGGGGGGAGCTCGAGGGTAGGAACTGACCACAGAAAACCGTGTTCCACGCAGAAGGGGCATCTATACAGGTAAATAATAAACCATTGTGTAATAACTAGCAGCGTTTTTCATCCTCATGAAATTCTGTTTCCAATTAGTAGTTCAGTGGGTTACTTATACCACTTGTGACACAGGAATCTCTCATTTTGCAACGCAGTGGTGGGCTGGGCGATTCTGCATTTATAAACTCCTGAAGGGCTGATTTCGTATGTGTCCTTGCGTAACATGCTGCGCAACCTACACGTATCTCTATGTTTATTACTGCCAAAAAAAGCTGCTCCTCTCCCTCAACTACAAGACCTGTCCGAATAAATCTCCCAGTAAACAAGACATCTTCCAAAAAATCTCGAGGCTGAGGGTGTTTTATACATTTAAATTAAAAGAAACCAACGAACCCCAAATTAGGTGCAGTTTTCCAAATTATAATGTCAAGGGCTCCATTTAAAAGAGGGATTCAATAGATTTTGGAATTCATGGCGGGGAGAACTGGTTGTTTGATCTATGAACCGACATCGCCTCCGGAGGTAAATCTTTTCTTCGCCTCGCCGACCTGGAATCTGGAAACTTTAGGGATATTCACAACCCATTTGCTCGTTAATGGTAATTTACAGAGGTGACAGAAGTTACAGAGGCAATATACGTTCACGAAATATTGTGTGAATGAGTGTTTGAAATCCATACTGTGCATGTCTAATAGGATGCCTCAAAAATTATAGCAAACAGCTTGAGGTCATCTAGGACATCTTTCGCTGCTCAAGTATACCTATTTAAACCATGGCATTTTTAACCACTTAATTAAACGTTGTTGAGTACTTGTGAGGAAAACCGCCAAAAATTGGAACGCACTTATCAAAAAATGGTTCGAGTGAACGTTGAGGAAAATATTGGACTCAGCTGTCAAGGTTTTATTGCTGTGTAGGTGTATCAAATTTCAATCGCACTAAACATTTTCAGCATCCATTGGAAACCTTAACATCACGTTCAATTTTAGAATAGAATTACTTTCAAAAACTAAATTTCTTGTAAAACTTTAGAAATTGGATCAAATGAGGAATGGACGCATGGGTCGGAATTTGCTGTTTTTACCCAGAATCGGATTTAGCACCTTCAAAAACCCCTGAATCCCGATTTTCAGCTCCAAAATCCGGGTAGTTCGGCGGGTTGACACCATCCAGTATGTATCTCCCTCTCACTCGGTTCCCATGAGCGGGAGCGAGAGGGCAGTATACATACCAGATGACATCGCCCGCTTATTCCTTCCCCTTTTTCACCAGTTTTCCTTCCACTTTTTCTTCAGTGACTTTCACCCATCATATAGCAACTTTTTGGAAAGCTCTCAGTCAGACGTACAATAAATTTGAAAGAACATTAAAAAACAATGGACGTCCATTCCTCACTGGGACGTGCTTAAGGGCTCAATCTGGTCTCATTCGACGCAGAATTCTGTTTCCTTAAAATTTTATTTCGAAGCATTTTTTTTAAATTTGGGAGTCCTTAAATGATGACTAGAGGCCGGATTTTAATGAAATTATACGTATATTTTTACTCTCCGAAAAAAATTAACCACGCTCGATGGCGAGGTAAAAGTTAGAAGTAAGTTAAATTGCTACCTATCTATTCATTTCTTTCAAAGCAAATAGGCCAATGGGCATACAGATAGTTGCATCATCAAAAAATTAGCTCAGAGCTGTCAAACCACTCTGGTGGATTTCTAGACTATGAAGGACACATAGGTTTCTTCTTTCTTCCCGAGAATCTGATCAGAAGCCTCTGATCAGATGAGGAGAGAGGACTATAATTAACCACAGTCAGAGTATGCTTATAAGATAGGAAACACGTAATAAACGAGAAGTACCTTACGGGTATCCACTCGTGTATGTGTGGATGGAATTACAGACAAACCAGTAGCTTGGAGAGAAAATACATTACACACAATAGGTAACTACCTACCTTACCTCAGACCGTTTTGGAGCATTTACTCATCGTAAGAATCGGATTTTTATTGGCGTTGTACGGAATTTCAATTATTGGGTTCCTGCATTTCAAAATTCATTGACCACGCAAGTTAGCAAATGAACCGAGACAAACACATTTACAATACATAAATGAACTACTTTCAGATCTCGGCAAAATCCAGTCTAGTTGCAACAAAAACAGGACTTGCGGAAAGGATTAAAATGGAGAAGTCTAATTAACCTCACTGAAAGAGCCAAGACCGCAGGGCTCCTTTGCCAGCATGTTCGTTTACAGTTGAAGAATGCGGTCAGCCTCCAGTGATGGACCCATGAGCCTCCGTCCATACTTAGTTTGAGCTCTTCACTGATCTACCTTAGCTGTACAAACTAGCACATGCCTAGTTATAATTACCTAGATTCGTTATTCATTAAAATAGTCAAATTACCAATTTCTGGGAGGTATCCTGTGAGTGCATGGATATCTATGCTTATTCCAGTATGAGGGGTGTCACACAGTGAAGGGAAATTGGTGTTGAAATAATTAGCGATCCCATCACCGACATGAAGGAGTCATTATATTATACAACTAACTACATAGAGAATTTACTAACAGAGAATCCAACACTTTTAGTAGATGAATTTTTGAAAACTTTTCGATTCTTCTCCAGGTCAGAGCATGTGCGTTTATGAGCGAGTGTGTGTATCATTCTAGATATCTGAAATAGGCTACGATGTACAAAATTCCATGAGTCAAAATGTTTTTAATGGCAAAAAAGGATGAGTTCTTAGATGAGAATTTTTGGGATACAAAAATTGGGCCAACTAGAGTTTTTCGGTGTTAAAAATCGGTTTTTAAAACAAAACAAAACAAAAAAATTCACCAAAAGTGGTACAGAATGGTACTTAATTAACTGAAATGATCATTTCAAAAGTCAAAACTAATTTTTTCTTAACAAAAAGATAATTCCAAAAAAGTAAAAAGTAGAAAGCCACCAAAATAGCCAAGTCTCCGATAGGCACTTTGTACGAGATCCTACCTGAAGACTTCCAAACTGTTATTGCGAGAAGGGAAAACCCCCCAAATTAGCTCGTTTTCCCACTTGTTGCGATTAACCCGACAAAACATCGAACTACCTAGGCAAAAGTCCTAGAACCAAACCTAGAACACACTTTGAATTCAGCCCACCGGCCCATAGTGTTCCATTGTTGAATGGAACAGTTAAGATCCCACTCGGGGGGTCTAACAGTTCTTCGAACCTGTTCCCCCTCCGCTGTTACCCGACAATAACGAATTGTTGATATTCCGCTGTTGTCATTCGCTACGGCTCGGCTCCGTCGCTTTGTTATTGAAGGATATTCAGTTATTTCTGTTGTTTTCTTCTGAGAGGAAGGAGCAGTCGGATCTTGATAGGTTTGATCCGGGATGGCATGAAGCCGCTGGTTGCAGTCGGATCGGCCGGAAAGAGTTCGTTGATTCAACGTTCGTTGATCGCAAACTAAAAATAGGCCTTGTTTTGACCATTGTTGTGCGGTTATGCGACAAGCGCCGAAGTTTAAAACATATTGATGAGTGTGTACGATATGCAGATTCCTATTCGAATTGCACACAAAATTACCCCCACCCGTTCCTCTCACTGTACAGTATTAAACCCAATTGAGAAAAAATTCTACTTTTACAAAAAGTTTGCATTTTCGTTTGGAATTTTTCAATTTTATCCCACCACCACCCCCGACAAATTTCAGCAATTCTCGAAGTTCGTTGCCTAAGAAGACCTAAAACTGAGTCGACTGCAAGAGAACCTTGACAATCAGATGATAACTATATTCTGCGCCTAGGACATCCCACAGCATTCCCTAAGATTTTTGGACAACCAGACCAAATTAGTTGAACTAAACTTTACCTACTTCGGAAATTCGCCCCTATGGCTCTGGCGGCCCATATGGCTTATTCAACTTTTTTGTTTGAACAGTAATAAATCTATTACATCTAGTAAATCTAGGACATAATTCGTACTATAGCCAGAGGAAACATAAAATAATATTATGTAATATAATGTATACACCTCGCCATGCAGTGCAAAGGCACAGTTTACTATAAAGGTTTGTCATAAAATTAATTCAGGAAATGCTGAACGGTACCCAATACCTAATTCGATCTGTAATGGAAAAAAGGTTGTTGATTCTGATATAAATAATATTTGCACTACCTACCTATTCTAAACAGGAAAATGTGGTTTCGATCGTAAAATTAATTCAGGAAATGTTGAACGGTACCCAATACCTAATTCGATCTGTAATGGAAAATAGGTTGTTAATTCTGATGTAAATAATATTTGCAGTACCTACCTATTCTAAACAGGAAAATGTGGTTTCGATCATTACAATCGATAGGTAGGTAAGAGTATCAATGTATGACAGTAATATCGGCATCTAATAGTAGGTAATAGCGGTTGTTACCTACGTTTCTATAGCAAAATAATAGCTAAGTACCTGGTAATATAGGCCTGGTTATGCAAGTTGAGTAGGTACCTCTTTGAACTCAGAACCAGACCGTTCTGTTTGAGTTTGCATAGTAAACTACCTACACATACGTACCGACCTGCTGAAGGTTGATAGAGTCAAACCGTGTGTCGACTATTACTGTACTAGTTTTATCGGTAAATTAGTACCTACTTCTGTATGCCAAAACAGAGGGTGAACTAATCGGAACACTTGATTCCAGCTGTAACGTCTTCAAGAGTAGCCCTTGGAAAATGTCGTTGTTTATGTTCTTGTTAAGCTAGGTAAAGGGTCAATGCAAATTCTGAATTTATGATTTTTTACGACAATGACCACAGGAGAAACACGGTGTGTCAGTAAACATGAATTTACGGATCAAAATAATCGAGAAAGGGTAATTTCAACTACTAAAAGACTGGAAGATGTAAAACAGAGGAACAACGGGAAAAAGCCGCAATGCTACCAAACTAGAGTAGGGAAATTTTTCCTCAAAGCTTTCCGGTGGGGTGTTTTTCATGGCGAACAGGGAAAAAATCCCTTTTGAAACACTGTGTGGCCCAGTGATAAAATTCAAATTGAATTGCAAAAAAATAGCAACTCCCAACAAATCTCTCTGAAATGCTGATACCGTCTTTGATCCTGTTGTATAATTCTTCTTCCACCACATTTACAGATATAGAAGTCTATGGGTGCGGTGTAAACACAGCGGCGCGACCACCGCAGGGTTAAACGAAGGCAAAGAGGACGCGGAAGCTGCAAGTGAGTCATATCAGCGCAGTGCCATTTTTGAACGGCTCTTGAAACGGAGAAATTCGACTGTAGAGACACAAAATCGGATAGTGGATTCGAAGATGGGAATGATACAACGCGCCATCAAACTTGGCAGGAAAATCAAGTGTGTGCCAGGTAAACATGTTGATTTATGGGCTTGGAGGAGAAGCAAATGAACTTCTGGATAGGTCTGGCGCTTGTCGGAAGAAGGAAAAGCCAATTACGAGTTAATCTAGGGGGATATTTCAAAGACAAAACGAAATCGGTTTTTGTCTTTACAAATACATTTTGGTTTATTATTTTCAATAATGAACCATTGGAATCGAGCATGAAAAAAAAAATTCTTACCCCCCCTCAAAATTTGATGGTTTACGTTTCAAGGTATGTAGAATCCAAAACTGCAATAAAAATATTTCTGTCTGTCCGCCGTACGCCGTACGGGCCACTTTTCTTAGTTACCATGAAAAAAAATTGATGAAATTCGGGTTATAGGTTCCGTTCGGCGTCTAGTTGGTCCTCGAAGCTCGACGTTACTGTCAGTCATCTCTAAGGGGTTCAAAATAGGGGTTGAAATTTTCAAAACGCCTATACCATTTTTTTACGTAAATATTTTTACGGTTTTAAATAGTTCTTGAACTTGCGAGTTTTTTAAGACCATCCGGAGCATCGTACGTCCAGCCGTTCGTTCACAGTAAGGCCCCGAAGTTTGCACCGACAGGCATTTTCGATTCCAGTGTGAATGAAATTGTATACAATTCAAACCAAATCTCGTAACCAGAGACGCGCCCACAATAGGAATTTGTGAATACGGCCAATCATTGGTAGGGATCACCTGATTATATTGGCGGAGTATGAAGTCGAGTTGGTTGTTCTGTGATATTATTTAATTTGAAAAATGATGGCTCTTTTGGAGTTTGTTGGTAGGTAGTGAAACTTGAACAAACGTTGAAGTATTATAGATGGGTAAATTATTACTACGGTAAATCATTACTCAACGGTAAATTATTACACAACGGTTCATTATACCATCCACGTAGAAGGGAATGGAGTTTGTTGGTAGGTACTTTTGCAACTTTTTTCACTCCTCATCAACAATTTCTTTTCAGAACTTCATTATGTGTGTTTCTTTTTGTTAGGTACTGTTTGTCATCGGCAGAATTATTTTAGCAACATTTAACTCGTGATTTAGGTAGGTACCTAGTAACGAGTACGGGGTTAGGTACTAACCTATGGAGGGTCTGCGATCTACATACCTAATATGTATATAATAGAATAGTACATATCATATTATATAGACGGGTTATCTATACATAGAGCTGTGATCTGTAACAGAAGGGTATTCTATACAAAATAATAAACCGTTGTGCAGGGATTTGCAGCGTTTTTACTAGACACCAAAAGTTGCACAAACCTGTGGATGAGCTTGTCACTGATCTTCACGTGTCGGGGAAGAATTTTGGATTTGAAGGCGGCATTAGCGATGATTTTTACGATAACTGATCATGCGCAAAATCATTCAAGGCATGCACGATCAGTAATCGGAGGTACTACAAGTGAAAAGCGATTTTACGCTGAAGGAAGTCGAAATAAGAGTACAGCAAGCAGAAATTGTCCGAAATCAGCAACTTCATTACGTAACTTATTCGATTATTAAACGTCACATCGCGACCTTACACATTATATTCGCTACACAGGCAAATTTTTCTGACATTTGAAAAATAATCGGGGGTTACAGGGCGAGTCCCAGCCAAGGTCTTCCATCTCAAGGCCGTTCACCCGTGTTCAAGGTCAAGCGCGAAAAATCGACGTACCGCCGCGTCTATTGGAGAAATTGGAAATCTCGCACCAAAAATGTTGGAACTGTGTGGAACTGATTGAATATCGGTAGAATTTAGATCCCATCTTAACGAACCTCTAGAAACATACATAAAGCATACGCCAATCATTGTCAAATCAGGTATGCACCTACTGAACGTACCTAACGCAAGTTACATTTTCTGATTATACCAAATTATAAATGACTGAGCTGTGAAAATGTCACTTATTCCACATGTTGGGTACAAACATACAGACTGACACTACACGAATACACTAAACAATCACGATTATTGATCACGCGACACATTACATCACACAATATAATCAAAAAGGGTTTCCTTCCTTTTCTAACTGCAATTCAAAGTTGGTTACATACATAGTTGCTTAAAACGTCGACCATTTTCAAAGATCCATTGAGGTTATATAATTATGCTGTCTAGTATTTGAATAAAAATGCAAGTTCCGACATGCCCAGTTTCGGATAATTATCCAGGTTCACACAATAAAATAAGACACCCCCCCCCCCCCCCCCCCAAACGAAATAGCCTCAAAATGGGCATATTTTGCCCTCAATTGTTTGTGTTGGTGTGCAATTCATTTTTTTAATTTTTTTTTTTTTAGTGCGATTTAAAACGAGTTTTCTATCTCAAAGGCAATTTGATGCTGATTATCAAAAAACCAAAATTCTCCTTCAAAATATTTGAACAACAAGAACTTTGTTCCTCTTAATCGTTTTTAGAACTCAAAATTCATCAAATTCAACCACCGCATCGGCTACACTGATGAGTGCTCCAAACCGTCACATTTCAATTTGACTGATCACGATTTTTAATATCTATGAACTTATCATTTCAATCTATTTACTGACCAATTGACTATTGGGTAGGTAACTAAGTGTTGGTGCCTAGATAAAAATAAATAAAATATTTCAAGTTTTGAATTCAGACTCTCTCATTAGCGAATTCTCAAATTCAGATATCTGACGCTCATGTTCAAATCAGTTCCTACTCATCTAGATTGTAGCTCAAACAGACTAAAACTGGAGAAGTAATATTATAACCTATAATTTCTATACGAACTGCATAAGTTATTCCATGTTAACGCTTATATTCGTTGGAATATAGCGAAATAGTTTTGAAACTGACGAAGTCCTGATGCGATCAAATTATCCAAATTTATATTTTTAGCACTAAATTTCATGGGGGTATTTTCGTTATGCAGGATTTTTAGTACATTTTTTCAATCTCACTATTTATTCAAAGTTAACAATCGGTCAGATGCGAGAGTACCGACTTGGGCGTCACTTTTCAAATTTTACATATCTCTATATCTGTAAGTTCAATAAATTTAGACTGAAATGTTTTTTCAAATTGTAGACATTTATTATTTTGCATCCTCAGATAGATGGCCAGATTGCTATAAAATAGCGACCTACTGACTGTAACACCATAGGTACCTCCCAACCTCAAGAGTTCCTCTGTCCCACTCTTTTATTATGTTTACGTACCCATCTCTTGCGTCCCAATATTATAAAATAAATTGCTTTCGCATCCCATTTCGTCATGATGAGTCTTTATAATATTATAATAAAGTACGCTCATTGTAACAGGTACCAAACTGAGAGGTTCACAATTTGGCATAAAATGTTTTCTATTTCAAATTTTCAAACCATTCAGTTCTCTAACAATTTTTAAATTACCTATTTCAACTTAGTGTTTGGATTACCACTACTTAGTGGTGGAAATCAAATAACTTTTAGCTAGTTCACCCATTTTTCGATGAATTTCATTATATTTGCAGAAATTACGTTCAGTGTTATACGTGTAAATTGTTTAGTAAATGTTTGTGCTGTATGTTATAAGTAATTAAAAAAGTGCTCATATTGAAAAATTGGCAAATTCAAATGTTTGAAAATCATAATTTAGCACTAACCTTTGTATTATGTATCCAAAGAAAGATGTCGTCACTGTGGAACAATAGTACAGAGACTGACGAGTTTGGACGAGCGCGGGAGAAGCGTGCGCACTACGACCTACCCCCCTTTTCGAGGGTGCGTCCGCAGGACCCACCGCACAAATCAGGTAGGGGATTAGCGAATCAGGTAGAGTGGGGGTAGATGGGAGGGGAGGGGAGTTTAAAAAAGGGAATATAAAGGCGAAAGGGAGGGATGGGGAGGGTGGGGGGGAATAAAATCTACAGAGGGAAGAGCTACCTGAATATAGTTCGGACGGAGAGGGGAGTGGGGGGTTTTGGATTGAATATAGTCGCGTGTGAGTGGGGAGGGGTGGGATTAAGGTAGCCTCTTTCCCCTCCCGAGCGCTCATTTCGTTTTTCGCGAAGTCCTCCGCTCCGCCCGGGCGACCCCCGCGGAGCCTCAATCGTCCTTTCGCCGTCTTCATTCGACCCGCGACTGTCCGAGTCAGGAGTCGTCTTCGTCCGATTCGGCGACTGCTCGCGGGAGTCGGCGAGAGAGCGTCAGGTTGAGTGGGGATGCGCTTCTTCCCAACTCGAGCACGGAATATCCCAAAATACCGCAGAATCAACTGAAAACGGATTGATTTAATGAAACCTTGTCTATTCCCGCTAAACGTACTACGGTTCCGGTGGGGCGGCTAAACGACTGCGACGGGCTGCACGTGACAGCTTCAATGTATTTGTTTATTATTCTGTGAATAATACACCTATGTATCCGCTCAGAAAAAACCCGTGTTCACTAAATCCTCAAACAAACAAAAACGCTGCAAAGTCCTTGTCACATGGGTTTATTATTCTATTGGACATACCTACAGAAACGTTGGCTGTTCCTTTATTGTTTCTTTCATGCGTAATAATCGAAATAGCTATTTCTGATGGTTTCCATTAATTTTGGCCCCTAAAACACAAATTAGGTACGCTACTTTTAATTTTTTTTTTAACTATCTTTGATCATTGGTAGTGCCATTTAATCGTCGTGATCCACGTTTTGACATTTTTTCCAGTGTTATTATACAAACTGATAGTGATTTCAGACGATTTCCCAGGTTTTTGACTAATAAAAAATCAATTTTGGGAGCTGAACATTTGGTAGAACATCAATTTTCCACTTTTTGGTCAAAATCGACTTCATATTCGGTCTTCCCGTCCCCAAAAACATGGAAAACGATACCTCAAAAGCTCATGTTACTAAAGCATAAAAAGTACATATTTTGTGCACATTTTCACTCATAACACCCCTGGGTATATTCCGATCGGGCTGAAAAGTTTCGGGACACAACTAGGGCCCAAATAGAGCATGTGTGCGAAAGAACGACTTTTTTAGACCAAAAATGAAGCCGGTACACGTGATACGGCGGACGGCGTACGGCGGACGGACATTGCATTTTTGGAATCTATACGCACCTTGAAACGTAAAAGAAAACATTTTGAGGGGGTGTTATAAAAATTGTTTGCTGAGCGATTACATAGGTGTATTATTCACAGAATAATAAACCAAAACGCTGCAAATCCCTGCACAACGGTTTATTATTTTGTACAGAACACCCTTCTGTTACAACTCACAGCTCTCAGTATAGATAACCAGTCTATATAATATAATAATATAAATATGTACTATTCTATAAATATTATGTAGATCGCAGACCCTCCGTAGGTTAGTATCTAACCCTGTACTCGTTACTAGGTACCTACCTACTTCACGAGTTAAATGTTGCTAAAATAATTCTGTCGATGACAAACAGTAACTAAAATGGCAAAAAGAAACACAAATAATGAAGTTCTGAAGGAAAATTGTTGATGTGGAGTGAAATAGATGCCCCTTCTGCGTAGATCACTGTTTTCTGTGGTCAGTACCTACCCTCGTGGAGAAGTATAATGAACCGTTGTGTAATAACTTGCCCATCAATAATACTTCAACGGTTGTTCAAGTTGCAAAAGTAGCGATCAACAAAATCCAGCCCCTTCTTGGTAGATGAACCGTTATGTAATAATTTACCGCTGTGTAATAATTTACCGTTGTGTAATAATTTACCACTGTGTAGGTACTTAATAATTTACCCATCAATAATACTTCAGTTTTTTCAAGTTTCAGAACTGCCTACGAACAAAATCCAATAGTCAACCACTTATCAAATCAAATAATATCGCAGAACAACCAACTCGACTTCATAGTAATGATATCCGGGCCGGATTTATACCGTTTGATTCACGATCGTGTTGACGAAGCTTTTTGGTGCACACGAACGGCTGGACGAACAATGCTCCGGGTGGTCACAAAAAATTGTTTAGCTCAAGACAAATTTAATAACGTAAAAAAACCCATACCCTTCTATCAAAAGTTTTCGAGGTACGGCGTTCTGAAAATGTCAACCCCTATTTTGAACCCCTTAGAGATGACTGACAGTAACGCCGAGCTTCGGGGACCAACTAGACCCCGAACGGAACCTACAACCCGAATTTAATCAATTTTTTTTCATGGTAACTATGAAAAGTGCTCAGTACGGCTTACGGCGGACAGACAGAAATTTTTGGTTTATTTTCAATAATGAACCATTGGAATTTGAGCATGAAAAAAAAATTCTACCCCCCCCCCCCCCCCCCTCAAATTTTGATCGTTTAGGTTTCAAGGAATGTAGAATCCGAAAATGCAATAAAAAAATTTCTGTCTGTCCGCCGTACGCCGTACTGTCCACTTTTCTTAGTTACCATGAAACAAAATTGATGAAATTCGGGTTATAGGTTCCGTTCGGGCTTCGGGGTCTAGTTGGTCCCCGAAGCTCGGCGTTACTGTCAGTCATCTCTAAGGGGTTCAAAATAGGGGTTGAAATTTTCAGAACGAACTTTCGATTGAAGGGTATGGTTTTTTTACGCTATTAAATTTGTCTTGAGCTAAACAATTTTTTGAGACCACCCGGAGCATTGTACGTCCAGCCGTTCGTGTGCACTAAAAACCTTCGACAACACGATCGTGAATCAAACGGTATAAATCTGGCCCGGATATCATCACTAGGGAGCACCTGATTATAATCATGGATGGAAGGAAGGTCGAGTTGGTTGTTCTGCGATATTATTTCATTTGATAAGTGGTGGACTATTGGATTTTATTGGTAGGTAGTTCTGAAACTTGAACAAACTTTGAAGTATTATTGATGGGTAAATTATTACACACCGGTAAATTTTACATAACGGTAAATTATTACACAACGGTAAATTATTACAGAATGGTAAATTATTACACAACGGTTCATCTACCAAGAAGGGGCTGGATTTTGTTGATCGGTACTTTTGCAAGTTGATCAACCGTTGAAGTATTATTGATGGGCAAGTTATTACACAACGGTTCATTATACTTGACCGCGAGGGTAGGTATGACCACAGAAAACAGTGATCTACGCAGAAGGGGCATCTATTTCACTCCACATCTACAATTTTCCTCCAGAACTTCATTATTTGCGTTTCTTTTTGCCATTTCAGTTACTGTTTGCCATCGACAGAATTATTTTAGCAACATTTAACTCGTGATTTAGGTAGGTACCTAGTAACGAGTACGGGGTTAGGTACTAACCTACAGAGCGTCTGCGATCTACATAATATGTATAGACTTGTACATATTATATAGACGGGTTATCTATACAGAGAGCTGTGATCTGTAACAGAAGAGTATTCTGTACAAAATAATAAACCGTTGTGCAGGGATTAGCAGCGTTTTTTATTGCATTTTCGGATTCTACATACCTTGAGACGTAAACCATCAAATTTTGAGGGGGGTTACCATTTTTTTCATGCTCGATCCAAAGGTTCATTATTGAAAATAATAAACCAAAAACTCGAAAGACCCTATTTTTACACCGATAACACCCCTGGGTGTATTCCGATCGAACTGCAAAGTTTCGGGACATAACTGGTGCCTAAATGGAGCCTGTGTGGAAAAGAATGCATTTTTTAGACCGAAAATAAAGGTAGATATGCATGATACGGCGGACGAAATTGCATTTTTCGAAGCTGCACACCTTGAAACGTATGAGAAAAAATTTTCAGAGGGTGTTTAAAAAAAGATTTTTTCAACTGAGCGAACATAGGAGTATTAATCACAGAATAATGAAACAAAATGCAATGTCCGTTCGCTGTACGCCATATCATCCATATCTACCGATTTTTTCGGTCTAAAAAATCCGTTCTTTCGCACAAAAGGTCCACTTGGGCCCTAGTTGTGTCCCGAAACTTTGCAGCCCCGAGGGCTGTTATGGGTGAAAAATGGGTGTAAAACTAGGGTTTTTTATTACCATACCTTCAGGAGGAGTCCGTTGTCACTAGCTGGTTGAGTACTGGAGGCGAGGGCTTTCGATGTATGGTATTCGTATGAAAGTATTCTCTCGACGGCCTGATGATAATATCCTTACATTGAAAGCCCTCGCCTCCAGTACTCAACCAGCTAGTGACGAGGGACTCCTCCTGAAGGTATGGTAATATTACTTCTTACACTAGCGGAAATAAACCTTTAGATTTAATACTAGGGGTTTTTGGCGTTTTAATAACATGGCCTTGTGGTATATAGTTTTCCATATTTTTTTAGGGCGAGGAGACCGAATATGAAGTCGATTTTGACCATCGAGCAAAGAATTGAGGTTCTAAGTTTCAGCCTTAAATGTACGTTAAATTTTGGTCTAAACTGGTAGGTAGTACTTCCGCAAAAAGGCTCCATTTGAGTTGGAAGCTTGGCAGCCCGATCGCAATCCACCCAGTGGTGTTATGGGTCTAAAAAATAGGGGTTTCCGAGGTTTTGATTTATTTTTTGAGGTTTCAGTGAACATGAGCTTGTGAGGTATAGTTTTCCATGTTTTTTAATGCGAGAAGAACGAATATAAAGTTTTTTTTCTCGATAGTCAAACAATGATTTAATCATAATAATCAGAGGGATTAACAACCCGCAGCTCAATCCTGGTTAGTGGGCCCACTGAGGTGACGACGATTCGTGATGAGAGCATAATATGTATGATGCATATATTAAACCCTCAGAGCCGTCTGCACTTCTCCACTTTTTTCTTGCCCCATGCATGCATAGGCTGGAGGCTCGGAGGATGGCGAATGCAATTCTGACGCGCACCCAAGCGCGCACGACGCTTTGCGGGCGAGACCACTTGTCCGCCAAGCGTTCGGAGAGAACTTTTATTAGGGCCGACATCTGGGGTGCATAGTGGGCATCTACTGAACAAACAACAGGTGTGAAGGATGCGTGGCGTTGCTCACAGGCCTGAACATACTTCCTCTTTTTCTCTTCCTCCGCAGAGATGAGTACTGCCGCGACGGTGCGTGAGGCATAAGAGGGAGCATCAGTGTCCATGACACGGATATCAAACAATGCCTCCCTCTGAGGCTCCCACACCCCGCGGCAGGCCAAATCACCTCGGAGACCAGGGCCGTGTTCTGATGTCTCTGTAATCATTGGCTCCCGTGTACAGTTTCCCCAAGCGCTCTCCAGTAGGTCTCCCATCACATCTCGTATTTCATTGTGACGCCTGGATATTAACCCGCCCGTCTTGCAGCTCAAGGCGTGCTCCATCGAGAAGGTACTCCCACATCCATCGCAAGTTGTTGGCATCTCTACTGGCTCACGTCTGTACCGCACTGCCAGAGCATCACGGAATTGGGTGGGAGACAAGTCGAAGTGTTATCGGTTGATGGGGAGAACTGGGAGCCACCCCGAGGACTTATTCCGCGACACCTTACAAACTGCCCGCTCAACAGTCCTCCTTCTAGATGCAGAGAACCCCTCAAGAATTGTTTGGAGAAGAACATCTTCCTCCGCATCCTTCTTCTCCCCTGCCTCCTTTTTTGCTGCTTTCAGAGTTGCCAAATGGTCACCTAGGGCTAGCTGTCTGCCTCCGTGTATTGCATCTGCCAGCTCTGATGCTCCTTCCCTCGATGCCTCATAGGATGGTATAGCTGTCACAATGGGATCGTTCAATGCTAGGCCACCTTTCTTGACAGGGAGAGAAAACAATCTACATTCCTCTTCGTCCACAGTTCCTTTCAAGAGGGCCGGAATAAACTCAGACCAGATTGACCGCTTCAATTCCTTGTATGTATCCTCGTTTCCCAAGGCTACCCTCTGAGCAAACTGCCATCGGGACTGCATGGACTTCACGAACGCTGCGTAAGCTGATTGAGGTTGTGTCTTTCCTGCTGAGGACAGCTTTTCCACTTACTTAACCCAGTGTTCAGCCTTACTGTTCAGGTATGCCTGTTTTTCGGTTTGTTGCCCAACATATCCCCCCAAGAAGCGTCTTCCCGTGACAACTTGTATGCCTGAATCTCGGAAAATTGAATTGGCCGCCTCGATATCATCAGGGTGCACCACGAGGTATGATTTCTGCCCTTGAGGAAAATAGCCGTAGTCAGGTCCCAAAGTTGATTTTGACCAGAGTGAAGAATTGAGGCTGGAACGAAGGTTCCCAGCTCCCAAAATTAATTTTTGACTACCTATTCCCCATCTTAAGAGACGTCCCATTAAATTTTATATTAAAAATGTTATGGTAAAATCTTTAACGAATTTTTATTCATTTTCAAAAGGAGTGCCTTTAGGCGTCCTTCCAAAGTGTCTGAAGGATAGCAAGACCAAGGGTTGAAAAGTAGTAACTGGTAGGTATCACTTCCTTCCAAAAGAAGCAGTCTGGTCACCCTAGGTTGCTTAGGTTTACAGGCGCTTTCCAGTTAGCCACCTGGCCCGAAAAACAAACCGGTTTGGTAAAAGTAAGCTATTTTCCTCGGATGGCAGGGAAGGAGGGTGCCCTCGGCTTATGTCTCAACACTATCCCCTGTGGGTTTGTCAGATAACAAGGAAATTAATTAGCAAGGTACTAGCTAGTATCTACCTATATTTAGTGTTATAAGAATGACCTTATCTCGATCATATTCGAAACAGGATTTAAGCAGCATTCACAGCAAACAGAAGCTCAAACTGAGAGGCTCCACATAATGCCTATCCACTTGCACTTCACTTAGGTATATATATGCCTAATGATTTTCAACTGAACGAGACCGATGGGGATATGATATCCCGAACACACAATCATCCCGAACGATTCTATCAACTAAAACCAAGGCTAGCAATTAAATAATAATAACTCAACACAAGAAAAATGAAAAACCAGAGAGAAACAAAACACAGGGTCAAAGGGGAGGGCAGACTGTTTGATAAGAATTTGGATAAGAGCAAGGTGGCCAACCCCTGTGCGTGATATTTCCCTCAGCTACCCCCATTTCTACCTGTAGATCTATCCACCCCAGAATGCAGTGGCCTATAGCCTGTCTGCAATGACATTGGGCTCCGGGCCCGCTCGCAGCGGCCGACGAGATAACTAAAAAACGGGGAATTTTCCCGATTTGTACCATTTTTCTGGTGTTTCTTTCCCTCGAAGCGGCACGTTCCCCCCCCCCCCCCCCGCAATCCAGGGGCCCTTTTTCTGCTATCGATTTCACTGTTTTTTCTGTTTACTAACTTATTTCGAAAATGAAATGTTAATGTCTCAC
Organism: Leptopterna dolabrata; assembly: GCA_954871275.1. Classification (NCBI taxonomy): domain Eukaryota; kingdom Metazoa; phylum Arthropoda; class Insecta; order Hemiptera; family Miridae; genus Leptopterna; species Leptopterna dolabrata. Next base: position 24,911,122 of record OX940983.1, read on the forward strand.
TGAAGTCGGAAAAAAAAGAATGACCAAATTTTCTTACAACTACACTTACCTTGATTTCGGACAATCATAATAAGAGAGGATGACAAAGGAAACCACACTGTGGCACAGAACCTTGACTTCAAATTGAATTTTTTAATTAAAAAAAAGGTTAATATGTTGAAAGAAGTTTAATAAAAAAACAAAAGTTTTAAAAATCTATAATTCGTCATCACTGCTTTCGAAGTCATACGAGCTGTCTTCTGAGCTTATGTGCTTCGTTCACATACGTCTCGTCCAGGTAGAAGATGTTTCTACCTTGATTCCGAAACTCCCGCCTTGTTTCAAGGTAGGAGAAACGCCAGGAACTTATTTCGGGCCGTTCTGTGAGAAGTACTCTGTTTGATTGGCACCGTTTCCATTGGTAGCCCAACTTTCTGATCCGATCGCGCAAAAAATCCTTTCCGCAGTTGATGCCGTCTTCTCTCAGGGCAGCGGTCAGTGATCGGAGAGTCGGCACTTGCTTCCTCACCAAGTAAAATTCGGTACCTAATCTTACTCTGAAGGGCCGTTTCGTCAAATTCATCGAAATCGAGGGTGGGTGGACGTCCTTTTTGCTTCTTCGGTGTTATGAATGACGTTTCAACAGTTTCATCTAGGTATCGACTTTCTCCCTTCTTTAACGATCGACGAAACCATCGACGATGAAACACCTGTGATTTTCGCAGTTTCGTCTCGTAAATTGCCCATCGGTATAAGAAGCTGCCCGGTTTCTTTTAGGTCTTTCGAATACTTGTGAATATTGAACACGATTTCTCGGGCTAGACGACGAAGAGCCTTCTTTTTTAACGTTCCCGATGATTGGGGAGTTTCCATGTTTGCAACACAAACGACCGACACAAACGGAACGATCGTCTCGAAATGCAGAAAAAGCGGTGAGGAGAACAACGATTCGGAACGACAAAAACGTATAAATATACTCGTACTCGACAGTAAACAAACGGATGGGAGCTTCGACAATCGACAATCTCTGCACCTGCAGGCTTGGGGACCCAGTGTGACCAACACACCTTAGCGAAATTCCCGAATTCTGGTCGTACTTCATGCTTCGGCCGCTGCGAGCGGGTCTGGAGCCCAATGTCATTGCAGACAGACTATAGACCTCGAAAGATCCCTCACGGAAATGCCATTCTGGTAGGCAGCACTGGAAAGGCATACCCTGTCATTTGTGTTCACCAAAACATAGACCAATTAAATTGTGAACCCCTAATCTAGGGACTCGGGAGCCTCCAAGAAAACCGAAAACCTCCAAAGCGACCAAGAACACTGTTTACAGGACAGAGCAAGAAGGGTCCTCCCCACCTCCCAGCACCACTGCCCCCTGCAGGTCTCCTTGTTGATTTTTCGTACACCCATTCTCGAGGAGCCCTGCTGAGGATGTGGGCCAAATTTCAACCGCAACCCCTTGGGACCATCAGGTGCCAGCGTTATGGGAGTTTGAAAATTGCTATTTTTCTAATTTTTTTGACACGGCTACAGCTTCACAGACGTACCTAAATGTAGCACACACATTCGTTATGCTCCACGGAAGTGCCTTTCCCCCCCCCCCCCCCCCCATACCATTTTCAAAGTTTTTAGGTAGGTACATAAATCAACCTGTCTTTTTGTGGTAAAATTGGGCAAAAACTAGTTTCATTTCAAGGTCTTCCAGTTGAAATACCGTGGCCAACAATAACAATAATTGGTATTTTTTGAAGAAGCAGACTGAAAATATCGGTAAGGTAAATCAAGTGGACTTCTGGCATCTGTTGTAGGTAGCACTCCGTAATGGGGCAATTTTTGTGCTTTACAGAATCTCTTTTTTTTGCCAAATTCTGTTCAATAACGGAAATTAACATTTACTGACCACATTATGAGGTGTGTGTCTGAAAGTCTAGACAGAAAACGAGTGTGAAGTTTGAATTTGAGCTCCTGCTAGAAATGATGAATCAGGTAAATCTTAAGTGCTAGTGCATCACTTTAAAATGCTACAGCACCGCAATGGATGGAGCAAAAAAATCTATAAATAAAATTAATCAAAATCAAACCGAGGAGGGGTTCACGAGAGGTCACAACAAAGGTTCTCTGAAGCTTCGCTCCGCTTTCTTGGGTCAACAGCCAATCAGATGTAACAGACCTCATACTTCACTTTTTGCCGCATTTTTACTTTTAATCATTCTAATTTTAAACCCACCGTTTATTTTTGAAAACGGGCTTCAAACTACCATTTTCAAAAATTTCTGAAGGTTTTTTTCCACTAATAAATTTAATACACTTACCACAAAAAGACAGGTCCGTGTATAAAACAAAGAAAAAACGGACAATAGTAATATGCCATTAAAATATCATAGGTAATTTATTTGAAGGTACATTACCTTGGTATGGAAGTTACAAGGGTAATAGTTATTAATGGGAATAATACTAAGTGTCCTGAAACAGACTCCTCGGGCGGCCCGATATTGATGGGATCATCATCATGACATCGAGGGGAAAGAAGGAAAAAACTCCAACAACGCTTAAAATAATAACGAATTTATTGAAAACTAGAATAATCACTTTTAAAAGCCAAGTTCCTTCATGAATAAACAAACTACTAAATTAACTAAGATATAGATTTTGGTGTACAATACCTCATATAAAACCAATTGGTCCTCCCATGTTGCCAATCACTTCCATACAAAAATACAGCTCTGAAGGAGAAATTTCGAATAAGTTTGCCAATATTTTTTGATCATGAAACGGTAGGCAGACCTACCTATAATAGTTACCTACTTTAACAACGTACTCAATAAATCGGTGGTTTTCATTAAGGCCCAAAAAAATATATCAAAAATATTCAGTCGTCCTTTTGATTCGGTTCATTTTGGCACAGAACGGGACTGCTAATTCTATTTTAATAATTAAAATTTTGGTAATTGGAACTGCTTCAATTTGTTCTTGAATAATTCAGTTTTAGCACAAGATAAACAAATGATATAGGTACATACGTAGTATTGTAAGTTAACAAAAATGTAATCTGATATTCAAAGCTCGATAATCGCCTCAATTATATCATCATAATCATTTAAAACTTAATATTCAATGATACAGGTAGGTACATAATATATTTTGCGTAGAACTTCGAGAAAAATTCCCATGGGAACTCCAACGTTTCAGTAACAACAAACTATAATAATTTCAACATGTTCTACATGAACATTTGAAAAATGTATTAACTAACATTTATTTACAAGAAAATAACATGGCAACATATTTTCAAAATGGTTAACAGATTGGGCTTACACCGAAGCAGAAATGATCCGGTAATTTTGATTATCATTTCAAATGAGAACTACTTAGGTACCGACTTTGCATTTTGGTAGTTCGTAATTGATTAAATAGTATATAATTATTTAACGACAAAAATCCGTAAGTTAATGAAATGAAGATGGGATAAGTATTCGTGGACCATCTAAAAGGGACAGGGAAAGAAGAAACTGACTAGCGAGAATAAAATTGAATGGTTCGGGTTCAAAAAGTAGGATGAACTGTCATAAGGTTTTGCCGTGTTGTACAATGAGTACCTGCGAGAGGAATAATTAGTAACTAGGTGATTCTCCCAATGCCTTTTCTAGTGCCAAACCCTGTTTGAACCATAACTGTGTTTTTCTTTCATGATAGCTGGCTCGGTTTAACGAGTAATTTTGTACAGTTAATATCACAATAATCGATTAGAAGGTACCTATGTATTAGGACAAGAAATTAGAAAATTTTCAAGGCGGATTTTCAGTCTCTAGCGCTAAATGATATAAAAGTCTTACATTTTGCTCCCACGCGTCCCATACACGAAGTGGTCGAGGGTGTGGCCCGTGCTCTCGAACATCGATCAGTAGTGAGTTGATTCAGCTCTGTAGTTGTGGCGATCACGTGATAATGATCTTCAACATGGTTGTGGCAGGTGGAACAGTAGTGTATTTATCCTTCTTAAATCAAATGAGTTCACAGGGATTTTGGCCATAAATTCCCTCAACATTAAACAAACAAAAAACATGGCGCCAAATCAACGCTCCACTGATGAGATGATGGTCCTCTATTAATTTTATCATTAATAGAGCCACTGCGCATGCGCAAACACCAAATCCGAGGTAAAAATTTCCCTCGAAACAATGGCCCGATTTCGCTGAAATTCGTTGGTAGTCAGGGCGTGTCTTCCAGATGGTCCCCTGCAGATTTCATCGCGATGGGATGATTAGTAAAGCCACTGCGCATGCAAACAAAATCCGAGGTACCAATTCGGCGCACACAAACCAATGGCGCCAGTTTGCTCAAATTTTGGGGGTACCTAGTTAGTCTTTCTCTAAGAAAGAATGAATGGATTTCATAACAATCACACGAATCGCAGCCATTGCTCATGCGCAAACCTTAAAACCTATTACGCTTTTCCCCTTCATTTCGCTATTACCTTATCGGGGTGGAAGGATTCGTGTGTGTTAGTGTTAGTGATCTATACTATCATGTTATCGATACAAGGCAGATTCTGCTTCTTCTGCTTCCCAAGGCGCGACGGTCCTCTAGAGAACATGGGCCTCCTCAAGTCATCCTCCACTCGTCCCTGTCCAACGCAGCAGTCTCCGTCTCCTGAACCGATATCCCTCAGGTCGGCCTCAGCATCATTCAGCCATCTCATGCCATGCTGCCTGCCACACTGCTTTCCATCAAGAAGTCTTCGTGGAACTCTGTCTGGCTCCATCTGCTCCACATGCCCTGCCCAGCACAGTCTGTTCTTGAAGAACGTTATTTGTCCAGGTTCATTATTAGCTCCTTGTTTGTACGTACCCTCCAGCATGGTTCCTCGGCATTGAATACCAGTCCAAATATCCGCCTAAGGGGTTTCTGTTCCCACACGCAGAGCTTTTCGTCCCATCCTTTTGCGAGGACCCATGATTCCGACCCACATGTAACAACAGGTCGGATTATGGTCTGATATAAATTCAGTTTCACTTTTCTGGGAACAGCGCTAAACCTGAGGATCTTGCTGAGTGACCAATAGCAGCAATTTCCTGCTTCTGCGTACGCTTTTATTGTAACAGGGTGTCACTGTTCTCCGTCACCAATGATCGAAGGAACATGAGCTGTTGACACAAAGGGAACCTATAGCCTGACATTTCGATTGTCTCAGGATGCCAAGTAGACGGATTTCTCAATGTCTTCATGTAAATCTCTTCTGCTCATTCATCCCTACGCCTCGGTCTCTCGCTGCACCCTAAAATGAGCCTGGGAGTGAGGGTACTGATCGAGCTTCTATCTCTACAATGATCACAAAAGGTACGTGCTGCGACATCCGATTGTAGATGCTACCTCCCGGATTCATGCTTATCACTCCGACGGCTTCTTCCAAAACAAAAAGTGAATATATGAGGCAGCTATGTGCCAATTAACCAATTAGGTATTTTTTAAACTGTTTATAGATCCTGTAGTAATCGTTATGATAGGATGTTACTGTACAAGCAGGGGCTTGCGTCCACAAGGCCACTGCCCTTGTACCCAAAAACAGGAAAAAAAAAAAAAAATCCAATCATGATTGTGATCAGCTGGCACTTGAATTTCCCTCCTTACACCTACCTAGCTTTTTTCACAAAGTTTAACCAGCGACCCGCTAGATTTCTCTGGCTATGGATATTAAATATTCTAGGAGAGCATCCCAGGTGGTTCCTTCATTTACCTGCATAGACCACGTTATCGGAGTACAGCGACAGTAATCGATGTCCTGCAATCAAAATCGAAACCTAGGCTTCTGAAAATAGCAGGCCCTGGGACCTAGTGCTCCCACGGCAACTGAGAAAAGTGGCCCATCCGTGCATGCTGTCAAGTAAAAATTTTGTTCACCACGCCCACTTTGGGCCCTGTCCCCACAATCTGATTTCCACCAAAAAATCCTTCCTGTTCACAATCGATTCAATCCCTTTGATTCAACTTGTCAGCTCGATACGATGTTTCTAGATTTTTTTGTCTCGTGAATCACATCTGCTTTCTCTGTTGTCTTTGGCCAGTTTTCCATTTTTTGCGTCAAATTTTGTGCATTTGCGTTTGGTCCGGTTCCAATGACAGATCTGTATTTGTGGTACCTACGTGCGGTTTGTCCTGTTTGTGGATTGATCGGCGTCTTAACACAGATAAGTACCTAGCTTCTGGTCAAAAGCTTCTTCATTCAGGTAGGTACTGGCCGACGGGTCATTGTTTCGTTGTATTATAGTTAACTGTAATTCGGTGGCTAATTTGCAGTCGGAATTTCCTACGTTTTCGTACGACAGTAGAATGTTTTTCCTTTGCTGAATATCACTCTATCAGTAAATAAAGGGAAGGGTTTGTTGTTGCCTTGAGGTATTTTGTAGAAATATGTGTTGGTTTTGTGTTCTGGTTTGGTGCCCCGCCGTTTTCAGAGCCCAAGCACGTGCCCAGTGACAAGCCAGGTGAGCAAAGGCCGCTACTGTGTATAAGTAACCATTTTTGGCTCAAGGGACGGACAACGTCGATTTGAGGGCCTGTGCTCTACTGGAGTCAACATTGAAACATTTCCCAATTCATTTATCAATGATTATCCCTTTTTTCTTAATTAAATGACTAACTGAGTTATAAGTTAGCATAATCGAGAAAATGGAAAGCGTAGATAATCCAGTAAATAAATAATACAGCCCAGCAGGTGCTTCAAACCATGAATTTATCCGACTGAATATTAATCAGACTATAAATCTCGACTATAACACTTGAACGACTTTATCACTGTTAGAGGCCCAGCAAGACCAGGTTTCGTAGAACCACCCAAACATCATAAAATAAAAATGCCCTTTTAGGTTTATTTCATAGTTTCATAGAACCATTTCTAATGAGTTGGCAGGTGCATTTTGATGTCTTACGGGTACTAAAATGAAATTGAATTTTGAAACTTTGGATGAAACCGCGTTCGAGACTGGGAACCACTTAGAATCGTTAATCGTTAGAATCTTAGAACCACTTAGAACACCTCAAAATAGGCATGGCATTGAAATCGTAAACAAATTTAGTCTTAGTCCTAAATAAGGGTCATTAGTTTTACATAATACAATGGACTGCGATCAAGTTTGGTAATCGTTAGAGAATTTTGATAATTAATCAACTATATAGCAAATTATTAGCAGGTAATTTTAGGTATAATATTCGATGACGAAATTTTTGAGGAAATCGGTTGGGGAAATTTTGATTTCAATTCAGTCTTATAAAGGTCAGTCAGTTTCTGGGACATCTACAAAGAGGATTTTACAGGGTTTAAACATATACTAACTCGCGATTGATAAAACACGTACCTAGTGTACAAATAACACTGGTTTAAAAACTGAACAACGAAAACTCTAAATTCCGGGAATATTGAAATAAAATTGAACCTCTTCTTCTACCTATAAAAGGGTGAACGCAGGTAGTTGTTAAAAAATTAAGATGCCCTTCTTTTGATGGTAACTGATCCCTTCATCAAATGGTTCAGAGAAACGCGGACTCTGGAGGAATCTGCGGCTCTCTTGACGTGAATCTGAAAAGAAAAAGGTAAATTTTAGTTAGCGATGGGGTTCGGTTCAAAACATTATTTTTAGGCTGTGAATATGCGACCGCCGATTTTTGTGGTGAGTTGGTAGTCTCACTTGGACACGAAGGAATATACCAACAGGGTGTCTACAGGTAAGGTGAGTGTAGAGTCACTACAGTTTGGTTGACGGTATGACATCATCACTATGGGTGATATTTGCAATATGGTTTTGAAATATAGTTCAGTCTTCAATTAAATGTGAATGCTACTTTACAGTAAGGTAAGAAAGTTTTGGCAATTTTAGGTAGGTACCTTCATATATTTTTCCTACAATATCTATAGGACTGTGTAGATTAAAAGTGTATGTGTAGGTTAAAAGTAAGTTATTTATACAAAGGCAAGGGGACAGGTGATTAAGTACCAAAAATTCCAACAGGTTGCGATGATGGCGGACAAGAGAGTGGTCGCACAAATGTTTAAATCAATTTAGTTACTTTCCACAGCATAAATTGTTATTTATATAGAAAAAGGTGGTATATAAATAAGCGAGCGGTTATACACACTGAATAAATCAAAAGGAAATTTCCTAAGTACTGAAACCATTTTGGATTCGCAATCATGTTTCTGATCAATGAATTGGGCGTTACATGTAACATGGATATAACGATAGTAACATGTACCGAATTCAGAGGTACGCATCCAACCAATTATTAACAGTTTATTAGAGCTGAGGCTGACAATGTCTTGAAAACACGAGAAAATTCCAGGGTTAGTCCACAACAATACTACCCTCGAAATCAAAATCGTTCATGAGATGGCTTCACAAACTTTCCAAAGTTGGTCTCCTTCCGATCTGATTAGTGGGATAACAAGTTTGTGCTTGCACTAAACCAGTGGGTACTGTAAGATATTTGGGTAAGGATTTGGGTAAATGCTGTCATGACTCCATTTATGCTCGCCCTGGATAAGCAAGCTTGGGTGAGTATAGAAACCGGTTCGGGTGATTATTTAAGAATGGAGAAGGAGCCCGAAAACGGTCGCACTGCCTAAGTTATGCAAAATTTATCCTTTTTCTACATTTTTAAATAAAATGTCTATTAATACCTAGTACCTACCTACTGTCGATGTTGGCTGACAACATTACGAGTTTTCATCATTAATGATACGTACCTACAGTGATTGGCATAAAGACAGGCAGTCAGGCCTAAAATCGTTTTGTGACATCTGAAATGCCAACGAAGCCGAAGGAAATGTTGTAATAAGGAAAATAAATTAAGATTGGTTCACTGCATAACAGTACTACTGATCAGTTGTACAACAGAGGCCTGTTTCATAAAGTAAAGGTAGTACTTGTAATGCACGGAGGACAAGTACAACTGTTTCACCAAAAGAAAACGTACCTAATGGTATAAAAAAGGAAAAAATTGTAAAGCAAACGTTACAAATGTGTGTGCACTTCCAGTTTTGGTTTATTATTCCGTGAATAATACACCTACATATTCACTCAGCAAAAATTGGTTGGAACACCCCCTCAAATTTTTTTCTTTTACGTTTCAAGGTGCGCAGATTCCAAAAATGCTATGTCCGACCGCCATACGCCATAACATCCGTATCTACCGTTTTTTCGGTAGCAGCCCGGTCGGAATATACCCACAGCTGTAAAAATAGGGTTTTTTGGTGTTTTAGTAATATCAGCTTGTGAGGTATCGTTTTCCATGTTTTTTAGGGCGAGAATATCAAATATGAATATCGAATATGAATATCAGATATCAAATATATGACATATATTTTGACCAGAGTGAAGAATTGAGGTTTTAATGAAGGTTCAGTTCCCAAAATTCATTTTTTATTAGGTATTCAAAAACCTGGGAAATTGTCTGAAATCATCAAAGATAATAATTTGTCAAAAATAGAAATCTAATTCGAGTTTTTGGGGGCGAAAATTGGTGGAAACCATCAAAAATAACTATTTCAGTTATTGCACATGAAAGAAACAATATATGAACAGCCATCACTTCTGCAGGTATGTCCGATAGAATGACAAACACATGTGACGAGGACTTTATAGCGTTTATTGCCTTTGACGATGGATTTTAGCAGTCAAGTTGTGTTGATAAGGCGAGTTTGACGTTTTGAGTTCCTTGCCGTTGCTGCCGGCTGCTGTTCGCAGTTTCTTTCAACTTTGAAGTTTCACTGTTGTCGCGTTTCATCATCAAGAGGCCAAAATCGAGTTTTCCGGGAAATTAGGGACATCAGATCCGAATTTGTTTGGCTCTTTTTCCGACACACTGACAAAGGCCGACAAGATTACTGCCGGGCGCCGAATCCAAGACCTCAGAGAGATCTTTCGTTGAGTTCATACAAACTTTGGAAGTTGCAGTTAATCCGTGATCGAAAAGACGGTGAACCAACTCATAGTCTTCATCTTAAGACGACGTCTTCCAAAATTGTTGCAAGTCAAGTAACTAGTAAGCATAGAGTTGACAGTGAAGAACGACAGTGTGAGGAATGTGAAGTGAATCAATCTAAACTCAACTATTTATAAATAAATCAACTAACTCAACTATTTTATAAGTTTTACAAGTAAACAAAAGTAGGTTAAAAATCGGTCGACTTTTACAATAATTGTAGAACTATAACTCGTAGAAAATTATGGAGAAACACCTGCAACTTGTCAAAATCTACATGAACAATCGTAAGAATTCACCGTCTCTTGAGTCTACACTTGTAGCCCTGTGAAACACAATTTATCACGTTTTCTACAATGTACACAATAATCGACTTGTAAATTGTTGCTGTATAAAACAGGGGCATACACTTACGGATTCTGTTCCGATGTTGCAGATGACAGCAGGAAACTTCGCCATGTGGCGTCCTTCAACAAAAACAGTTTGTCCACGGTGAAACCTGCAATCAGGAACCAATAAGGAGTTCGGAATAGATACAAAAGTAGAAAATTGGTCTCAGGACTAACAAGTTCGACAGCTTGGGTCGCTCAATACTATCTACCAAGCGGCCCCTGTTGTCTCATTCTCCGTGTTTCCCTGAGCACTCATACTAGTTTTTCATCAAAATGCATTTTGAAAATAGCCAGTCTTGAGACATTTTTGGTTGCAACAATCGAGATTGTATTAAATTTCTGAGGCACTAAGTACATACGTCCAATTGGCTTGGTCAGAATAATTTTTTTTTTTTAACATCCCTTCTTCATAAGCAATCAAGACGTTCGAGGGGCCTATTTTATGCGTTTTTCGACGTAGACCACGATAAAAATATTTTCAATCCGCTTTCCTTTCTTTATTTCCTAAAAATGCCATTGTTTGGTTGAAGAAATGCCCCTTTTTAGGAGAAAAAATCAAGTTTTTATTTTTACCGAAGACTGTGTACCACTCTTCGTTTTCCCTGAAATCCTACTAAAAAATCGTGAATATTTCCCACGAAACATGATGGCTTATTAAATCTGTTGGAAATGATTTTTGATGACTTTACTATGTTCATATTCAACGAACATAGGCACAAAAATTTGTGGTTGCCAAGTTGGACGAAACACTAAAACTGATTCGTAATGATATAATAACACTAAGTATGAGGGTGAGTCCTGAAATCTCCACTCGAGCTTACCCAAGTTCTTCTCTTTGAATATTTACAGTAACAACGACGAAGTCAAGAGATGTACAGTACAGCCAACCTACATAGGCGTTCGACGGAAATGATAAATATAATGAAAACCCACCATTTCTTCTCGTAGAGTAGTTTTCCATCCTCGATCTTGATGTCGGATGGATTCACACTCGGGGGAAACGGTCCAAGAGTCTGTATCCCGTTCACTGAAAACAAAAATGAATAGAACTGTACATGATTTGAGGTAAATCGATAACAATATTAATCAACGTGGTCAATAAACCTCGACTCCACCTCACCCTGTAAGCTAGCATGAAGGAATCAGACCCCAAACTGGAATTATGAAATGGGATAAAGGACGCGTATAGTCCTTATAATACAGCAGGGGCGTTGTGTCCATAAGGCCACTGCCCCGGCACCAAAAACACTAGGAGTAAATAAAAAAATCCAACCATGACGGTGTTCAGATGGCATTTCCATTTCCCTCTGTCTGTACACTGTACCTGGAAGTTCAACAGCCACCCGCTAGATTTCTCTGTCTATGGATATTCTATTAGAGCCATGGTGTTTCCTTCGTGTTAGCTGCGGTTAGCTCCGTGTAGCTCCATAGAACAAATATGTTATCAGAATATAGCAACAGTAACTGATGTCCTACAATCGAAAACGAAACCTACGCTCCTGAAACTGGCAGGCCCTGGGACCTAGTGTTCCCATGGCAACTGAGGAAAGTGGCCCATCCACGCATTCTCAATCAAGTAAAAATGTACCTAGTTCACCACACCCACTTTCGGCCCTGTCTCCAGAATCTGAGTTCTGCCCAAAAATCGTCCCTGTTCACAATCGATTTGATTCCTTCGATTCAACTTGTCATCTCAATATGAGATACTTGTTATTTTTGAACATATACAAGGAGGGGTCTTAGTACCCTATACATTTTGTGTAAAACTGAGAATAAGTCAACAGAAATTGAATTGAATCATGTATTAGTAAGTACCCCCCCCCCCCCCCCCCGTAAGTACCCATTATGGTAAGTACCTACGGGCCGAGGGCCAGCAGGTCATTGTTCTGTTGTATTTTAGTTTACTACCTATATTTTTGTAACACATGAATTCGGTGGCTAATTTACAACAGAAATTTTCGAGGTTTTCGAACGAAGATAAGGTGCTGATTAAAAGTTTAGGACGGTATTTGCTGAACATCACTCAATCGGTAAATAATGGGAAGGATGTTGGTGCCTTGAGAAAATTCAATGTTGACATGCATCCTTCTGCTTTCGTTGTTTATTACTGCATAGTCAACAGGCATGGACGATTAAAGGCGCAACTGATTTGAAACACCGGCCAGAAAAAATAAAGGCACACAAGTCAGGTATTTTGTAGAAAAATCTGTTGATTTTGTGTTCAGGTTTGGTGCCCCACTGTTTTTGGAACCGTACTGTAATACAGTAAGGATCCGCATGGGCTAACCAGTTCCACGCCCTTTGTTCATACTCATTACACTCTGTTTACTCATCCCAAGCTGGCAAGGCTTTCTGGCTCCCTTATAATCCCGCACGTGCCAACCTTAGAAAACGACATATTAGCAAATATAAATTACAAAACTGCATGCAATTGTACAAATTGGAGATTGGCCCTTCTTCCATTCAGGTGTCGATATGAGCGATGAGGAAGGAGCTAACCCTCCACTTCTACGTAATGAAAAGTTCAGCCTCTTAAGGTTTTCAGCTATTTTCAGCAGGGTAACTAAATGAGAAGCCCAATTACCATAAACTTCTAACCTCTATGACTGCCAAGGGGGTGAGTTAGTAAAGTTTCGAACTATTTAGGTGGAGATGTCATCTTTTCTTACCCATACCCTCAACTAAGATCTGAGATGGTAGCGAATTTGTTATATACGGAGACCAACCAGTCATTGAACATAAGAGAATCCATTTTCGGTTATCAATTCTGATGAACGCAGAATATCAGTCATTGGTAACAATAACTAATCAACATGGTTCAGTATAATTATTCAGTACTTAACTAACTTGAGGAGGTCAGGCGCAAAACTGACATTTGTTTAATTGAGCTTTTGGCTGTATACCTATCTGCAGGTTGAGATCTACCTATTTAACTAGGAAATGCAGTGCGAAACCGGCTTAAAAGAGGAAAAATTATATATATAAGCCAATTTAGACAAACAAATTGATACTGTAGCTTTCGTTAATACCTAACATTATGATTTGTGTGAGAGATCCGGTTTTGCGCTGGACCTCCTCATTTACAGAAAATGTCTATGTTCGAAACGTAGAAGTATGATGAGCACCACAACGTTAAGATCTTTATAACCAACTTAACTAATCCAAATTTAAATAAAATACATCACATCAAAATAAGAATGAAAATAATGTATTTCAATAATGCATGGAGGTTCAAACAGCCTCCAAAGGGTTGGTGTTTTTGTGATAGAAGTTCGGCTTCAAACTAGGTTTGGGGATAGTTGAAAACGTGAGGAAATGCCTTCTTCTTGGAGTGCTGCAGCAGAGTATCTAACGAAATTTTCACAAATATGAATCTTTATGAAGTTTTCACTGTGCCACCATTGGTTTCTGAAAGAAGTGTCGTAAAACTAGTGCTGTGAGCTGTAAAGAAAGAGAGGTAGCAGGGAAAATCTAAATAGGGAAGGCGTGATACTGATGACCACCTAATCCAGTGCCATCAAAAAACGTACAGATTTACGTTAAATTCACTATAAGGGGCAGCAGAAAGGAACTTTCCATTGAGAAAGGTAACTTACGTAAACTAAAATTAAGCAAAGCGACTTTGCAAGGTCAACTATGCTAACTGCAATTTCATTTACAACGAAGAACAGTTCAAAAAACCGGTCAATTCAAAGATAGGAATTGAAATAAAAGCAATGCTGTTGAGAACATAAATGGTTTGCCTTGCAGTTTGTCTTGTACGCTTGCTGCAAAAAAAGTGTGAATATCTGCGTAACTCCCTCCACACTAATAATCAGAACACGTTTAGAATTGAATGATTTACGACTCAAAATGCCTTTGTTTCATACAGAAAACAATAATCACCTCCCAAAGAAGCCGTTCTCCTTGCTCGGGCGATGGCCCGGAGATCGTCGTCAATGTCTTTTTCGTCGAGTTGGTGTTGGATCTGGCAGGGTGCGGTGGAAATTTTCCCTCGCCTCTTCTCTTGGGCTGGAGTGGAATCCAAAGCTCGTCGACGCAAATTCCTGGTTGGCAACTTCGTCTCAGAAATATCTGGAAAACCTTACAGAGCGTGAGCTTGAGCAAGTACAAGGAGACTGCGAATTGCAGATGAGCGTAGAGCGAGATGAGCCGTAGTTATAAGAGGTATCGCCGAACTTCGGCACAGTTAGGGTATATTTTCTGTCATATCTCCTCAATGGGTTACAAATATAAAAAGCAAGGTAGGTATGACTGTTTAAAGCTCAGGGTTCAAGCTATCAACTCCTAAATTGTGAGATTTTTCTTCTATCTCGAAAACTGAAGCGTCCAGAGGAGAATAAGATATACAGTACTATTCTCACCTAGCCAAGTAGGCAGGGTCACACTAATATGGCACAACAACCAGAAGGTGGGACATTTTCTAAACTGCCTGGCTGGGTGACTATGGTAAAGCTTCTCCTTTGCAATCAATACAACACCATTCATGCTGGCGCTTAAATAAAATTTATGGATGCTAATGGATTTTTAATGCTATCGGTACAGTATTGGTGGACTTGTTGAAACGTCGCAAAGAAAACTTGAACCATATTCACTCTGCTGCCAATCTTTAATCTTACAAATAATCCACTATAAAAACTAGAGATTAGGCCAAATTGAATGAAAACCGCGAGGAAATCGCTAAAGCAAAAACTAACTGTGCATTATCACAGATTGCCGAAAAAGCAACCAGGAAAACTGTATTGTAAGGTATTATATAAATATAATAACAGCAATCATGTACTACAAGAGTAATAACAGTGTATCAGCAATATCATTTGTACTACCAGAATAATAACATGTTAACTGCATGCAACAAGGAAAACTGCACTATAAGATGATATTAATTATAAATATAACAATATTTGTACTACCACCAAACTCAGTTGGGAAACCACAAAAAATTAATTTAGAAACAAATTGTGGAGGTTACTAGGCAAGTAGTTATAACATTAAAACCTGTACAGCGATCGACTAATTAAAGCCTCCTGAAGACAGTTCTGAGGAGCAGTACTAAGAGGGCTACTAGAAAGCACTGTGGTCATGGGAGACCTTTAAATACCATATTAGGCTGTAAAATGATATTATGCGTTATTTTTGGCATGTTTCAGGGTTCCAAGCGGTTTTCTCTCTCTAAAAAATTTCTACTAGAAGTAGCGTACGTTTGCTGAAAACGAAGTAAGATTTGAATACCTCCAATAAGGGGGTGGAGCATTCAGGAAATAAGTGCCATACTTTGCAAAAATAAGTGCTGCACTGCCATACTTTTTAGTGCTATATTTGGCAGAAATAAATGCCATGATCTGAAGGTCTTTGGTGAACAATGGTGTTGTTGAACACCACATTTTTACCAAGGCCACATTGCTGTCTAAAGTCATCCGCTTTGACCTACTCGTAAGGTATTATTAATCAATTCGTACCTCCAACATTCAACTCCATGGTTGTCTGATAATCTGATTCAATGATTCGACGTTTATCTTCAAGAAACTGGACAAGGTTGGTTTTTAGGAGATCGGATTTCTCGTCGAACTCCACCTGAGCGGCCTTTTTCTCCTCAATGTATTCCTTTTCGGCCAGCTCGATAGCGTGGTCACGATACAGGGAATTCAACTGACGCCTGAAAAGAGAAAATCGTGGAAAATTAACCTTAGTACAGTAACTCGTAGAAACACTAATCAGGATTCAACCAGGACACCAGTGGAGCTATTTGCTCGCATTTGTCGACGTTTCGTGCTGCACCTCGGCTCACCTCCAGGGCAATTCTGAGCCAACATAGGGGTAAGGGGAGCGTAGATTTTGAGAGCGTTAAGTTCTGAGATATACAGCAATCTTCCAGCAAGTTGTGACAGATTTTTGGGAAATTTGCCACTTTTTTCACTCCTCATCAACAATTTCTTTTCAGAACTTCATTATGTGTGTTTCTTTTTGTTAGGTACTGTTTGTCATCGGCAGAATTATTTTAGCAACATTTAACTCGAAAACTAACGAAGTAGCAATAAACTGGCTGTACGTGAAATCAGAAATATCGCATAAGTAAATATACTTTCGCCAAACGATTCATGGTACACTGGTATTGTCTGGCATTATATACGATGGCTAAAAGCTCAAAAAAGAAAAGAACCTGAACATGATAAATACCTGTAACGGCTTCATCTACAGTTAAATTTTATTTATTTCTCTCATGTCTACTGTATTTCCTGATGCAACGGTTCAGTTTACTTCAAAATGATGTTGCGAACAAAATGAAAGTTCTTCCTTCGTATCGATCGTGTCGACTTATCCCTAAAATAAACATTAGGCACCTCAAACTCAATTTATAAAAATAACAAGAACACACCACCAAATACCTGCTAACAAGTTGGACGCACAATAGATCCGTTTCTCGGAGAATTTTGTCAAAAACCTGATAAGATAAAAAATGTTCAATGCAGCTGCAGAGCGTTCTGCTTCATCAGAATGTGTGATCAAGAACTCAAATATATCAACATACTATAATTCGAAAAAGTCATAATTAACACTTTACTATCGACACAAGAAAATGTTAGGTACTCTCCATTTACTAAACTACACAGAACATAAATGGGATGAGATTGGATTACCTCCTCTCCAGGTCAAGATCGAGCTGGTGGCACCTTCTCAGATATTCAGGATGACACCCAGACATCAGCAACTGGAGCTCCTGCCTAAGCTCATCCATCTTGATGTCTCTGCCAGAGTATATACAGAAATTATGCACCACAGTAAGATCAAATAGGCAGACAGTGCAAGCAATCGTAAGTCTACTATCATCCAAGTGTCATCCATCATCAATAGGTTCGTGTTTACTCCAGCCACACGGCAGGTCTTTCTACAGGTTTGAGATTATAGGATATTTCAACGTTAGATAGCAGGACTTGAACCTGCAACTTTCTGTTTCAGAATCAACTGTAGCACAGTTCAAACAAGCAGATAATAATCGAGTACGTAAGAGGTGAAAGGAATTAGACCATAAGGCTGACTGCAGACTGTCCCAACAGTAGTTAGCTTCGTGGCTCAATGGGCTATTTGCATGAGACATAAAATTCGAAATGACTACTGGTTAATTTGTGTGCAGGGAGGTGTCGTGGTAACGAAACAAAGGATTACGCGGCCTAAAAAAATGTCTTGAAACATGGCTTTTAAAATTGAATCACTTAGAAAGCAGCGGTGACCGTGTCATCACTGAAGTAGGATGTAGCTCTAGCCAATAAGCGCGCTCACAACTTCGCGCGTAATCAGATTTTAATTGGTTTACAATAAATCGAATAGTGATTATGAACAGGCTTTATTTTCACGAACTTTTACTAATGTGCCGACTTTTGATTTAAAAACACGCTGCCAAGTCAAGGGTTTATTATTCTCTTGGACATAACTACAGAAATGTTGGCTTTTCATTAACTGTTTCTTTCATGTGCAATAATTGAAATAGCTATTTTGATGGTTTCTACGAAGTTTTGCCCCCAAAACACGAATTAGGCTCTTAGTTTTGACAAAGCATCGTTGATCATTGACAGTGCAATTGTCTTAATTCACCTGTTAATACTACTTCTAGTGTTATTATACAAGTTTATGGTGATTTCAAAAAATTTCCCAGGTTTTTGACTCACAAACAATTAGTTTTGGGAGCTGAACCTTTGTTATAACCTCAATTCTTCACTCTTTGGTCAAAATCAACTTCATACTCGGTCTTCTCGCCCGAGAAAAACATAGAAAAAGACCCCTCACAAGCTCATGTTCACTGAAACTTGAAAAAAAAACCAAAAACCATATTTTTACACCCATTTTTGGATATATTCCGATCGGACTGCAAAATTTCGGGACACAAAAAGGGCCCAAATGGAGCTTGTAGGCGAAAGAACCGATTTTTTAGACCGAAAATAATGAAGATGTGGATGATACGGCGGATATGGATGATTGAATTTTTTGGAATCTACGCTCCTTCATCAAACGTAGAAGATAAAATGCTGAGGGGGTGCTATAAAGATATTTTTCTCAGCGAATACATAGGTGTATTATTCACAGAATAATAAACCAAAATCATGAAATACCTAGCCCATTGTAGCATCTGCGACTGAAGCAGATTTTTTCATTATTCACATTTTGGTTTATTATTCTGAATGGTTTATTATTGTAGTTGTCTTATCATCCCTTTGGGACTAAAGGTTCAGATCTCCACAATTCGTTCAGGAAGAGCCCTATAAGGACGACTCGGAAATCGGTTTTGCAATAAATTATTAAGAAGTGCTGTAAAATATGGTTATGATTTCCTTATAGTTGCACCCATACTGGGATTGGTTTTGTAGATAAATAGCTGTACTGATAATTAGTGCAGACTGTAGAACATAACTCATCTACAAAAACTATCCCAGATATTATGATACGATAAAAATGTTAGCACGGTACCTAGCAACACCAGGAACGTTTCAGTTTAATGGAGCCACTATCAAAGTGACAGTTGTCGACTAGCTCATTATAGCCAATGGTTGGAACTATTCTTTGAAATCCTATAAGAACCATTAAACTAGAAAGTGAATCTACACTACCTTGAAGTGCGGTGGCGATTCTCTTTGCGCGGAGGAGGAGAAATAGGGCGCTCCACCTCGCTAGCTTCTTGTGTGTCTGTAATTGAACAATGAACGGTGAAATCCCAATTTAGTTGCGCTATCTTTTTGAATGGTTAGTTGCAAAAATAAACAACAACAGAAAAAAATGTAACTGTTATTGTCATTTAGTAATATACGAGCGTTCTCTGTTCTGAGCGCTGCAAGATCTAAGTAGATTAAAATGCCTATAAAAAGTGCCACTGACAGCATTAGCATCTGCAAATGAGCGATACAGCTAACCGCAAGTTATTTTTAAATAGGTATCGAACAAGATACTTGTCAGCATCCGATTAGTACATGTTAAACCCTCTTACTTTTAGTTTCCCCAGTGACAGGAATGAATTAAAACTATTTCCATCGCATTCCTACACCAAATATTATTGCTCAAATAGACGGACAAAAACAACAATAAAAACATAAAACCATAAAAGTTTGCGAGTCGGTCCACAAGGAACAAAGCCAATCGACCTGAACGCTGGTTATTTTGCAAGAATGAGCTACGATGATAAAAAATAGAACAGAACATCTGAAACAAAATAGTTACTATAGGTATATATTGAAGAGACTATAGGTATATATTGAACTATATACACATAATACATTAAACAAACACATAATACACTAAATACACTATTTCAAACGTTATCATGCGTTTCATTTTAATGGCTGCAAAATACGGATGTTTTGTACGACATTATTTGGTTTATGATATTCCCTCAGTATTTCAATACCAAAACCAGAAAAAAATAAATGACGAAAATCATAATAATAAATTTATTAGAAGAAGATAGAAGAAATACATTTATTAAAATTTAAAAAATAAAATAAAATAAAAACTGAACAAATTAATTCTCACTTATGCATACATGAGTTAGAGTAAACTAACAATGGTCAAAGGAAGAAAAATACAAATAAACATTACGACATGGTTAATGAAACCGCCTGCCGGAGAATCAAGTCTTCACTATTTACAGGTATTAATACATTACTGTGACATAGTATGCGGTGAAAAAAAAGAAAAGAGAGAGTGCGAGAGAACATAAATAATAGTCTTGGCCTAGAAATTAAACTGCTCAACCAAGAATACCGCCATGCAGCTTTACAAAATTTTATTAAGCAAGGCCATTAAATTTTATTACGCATGCCCAATTTAACAGTGAAATGGCCCGGTCTCTATCCAGAGTCTCACATCCAAAAGCCAACCACCTAAATTCTCCAAGGACCGGGCAAATGCAGAGGAAGTGATACACATCCTTCCGCTGGCTGCAAAATACGGATGTTTTGTACGAGCATATTTGGTTTATGATATTCCCTCAGTATTTCAATACCAAAACCAGAAAAAATAAATGACGAAAATCGTAATCACAAATTATTAACAATAGTAAGTAATTCCACCAAAAATATTGCACTTCAAGCATTTTTAACCGCAAAAAAATCCGAATAAAGTTCAGAAGGCTATAATAAACCAAGCGAGCATATAAATGTAAATGTTACCGATACTCACACGGTTCAATTGAATACCAAAATTCACCTATCTGCTTAGGTTCAATTGAAGGAAAGAACGAAAAACTATAAGAACACCGAGGATGACAGCCATCTCAGAAACGAAAAAATCGGCCGTCTTTTCACTGGTATGGAAGAAAGTGGGTACAGATTTTATGGAAGATTGGGGGAAAACCTTCAAAGAAGGTTTAATTATGTAGATATACCCATACACATGGGATCCCGATACACCAGACAGGAGCACACAGATTGAACTTCCTGGGGTCGCTTATGAAAAACGCTGCAAAGCCCTTGTAACAAGGGTTTGTTATTCTATTGGACATACCTACAGAAATGTTGGCTGTTCATTTACTGTTTCTTTCACGTGAAATAATTCGAATAGCTATTTCTGATGGTTTCCACCAATTTTTTTTTTTTTCAAATGATCTTTGATCAATGGTAGTGCATTTAATTGTCTTGATCCACGTGTTGAAACTTTTTCAAGTGTTATTATACAAACTGATTGTGATTTCAGACGATTTCCCAGGTTTTTGACTCACGAAAAATCAATTTTGGGAGCTGAACATTTGGTAGAACCTCAATTTTCCACTCTTTGGTCAAAATCGACTTCATGTTCGGTTTTCTCGTCCCAAAAACATGGAAAACGATTTTAGGTTTGGTATTTAATTTTGTCCGCCATCATAATTGCCTGTTCGTCACTGCTGAGATTTCTGGATTGGAGTGAGGAATAAAGCATTTTTTGTAATGTTTTACTAAGAGATATCAGTAGGCAAGAGCGGTAATTTATTAATTATACCGTTTTTATCTTTTCAAAAAACGATTTTTCTCGGTTTAATCTTCAGTAGGTATTAAACGAGTTTTTCGATAACTGGGCAATTTCTAATGAGCTTCCATAATAATCTTGGGGAAAACAAATCCTAAGGAAAATTATGTGCAGTTCTAGAACCCCCTGAAAAAGTAGGTACTTGGTAACTAAGTAACTTATTAGATAGGCATGATCGTAACTCGTGCGTGGTAAATTAGGATATATGCACCCTAGACTTTAAGTATGCTATGTACCTGCATAAAACTACTTAATATGTACCTCGATGAAGTCCTATCGCGTAATGCAGAAATTTCGTAGCTCCGTAAATTTAGTGACTGGCAAATACAAGGAATATTCGTCAAACCTACTGTCTCTGAACATGTATGGGTGAAGGGCACTTGAATAATATAGTACCTAGGAAGCTGTTTCCACATTTCGACCAAATTATTCTCACATACGAGCTTGACGACTTTCCATGTAACGAAACTGTTTGACATACCTACTCTTTGATAATGATTTCTGTAGCCATATACCTACCTAATGATCGAACTGAGACAAGCACTGAACCACGTAAGGCTTCCAATCGGTCAATTTTCGAGGGAGTTTGTAATGTCAAACGCCTATTCAATTATTATGATAGAACAAAGAACATTAAAATAATGAAAATCAAGTTACCCTCCGATGAATCAAGTTCGTATTCCATGTTATCCTGACTTTTTCTTCCCGTGTTGTCATCAGAGAACTGTGTATCCTGAAACACAACGTACGGACGTAAGTGCCGCTTCAAAAATTTCCGTCAGCTAAGAATGATTTTCTCTCCTATGACGACGTTTAGCTTTAAATCCTTGGTGTTCAGTGATATGCGAGAGTCGTAAACATGTTTTTTTCACTCGAGGGATTTGAGAACTACTGGTTAAGTTTAAATATTAAATTACAAAAACGCGACCACGGACCTCATGCCTGGAAAAATATTACGAAGAAGGTTTCGTAGTATCATTACAGGTTTACCAATCAGGCCTGCGGAGAGCAACACAGACGCTATTTTGCATGACAACTTACTAGGTAGGTACACAAATAGTTAACTGTATAAGGGGAAGTATGTCGTCATTCTAGCGGGTGAAATTGGAAAACAAAGGATAATATTATGAAGGGTGAGGGGTGAGGATTATCTCGCGCCAAACTTCATGGAACGATTCAACAACTTACTAATTTTCAACGCGAAATATCTCAGCAAATTTCATAAAACCGCTTACAATTTATTGTCGATTTTTTCCCCACCACTTTTAAGTAGCTCGCGACGGGTAAACATGCTTTTCCGGTCGAGAATAGCAAAAACGTCAAGTTTGAAGCGTGTTTCTGCAGGATTTAAGGGTTGAAAAACAATTTTCTTGGTCGAGTGTTACCTTTCAGTTCAGCGAGAAAAATAACGTAGAATACGACAATCACTCATCTTCCTGGAGACATGTTGAAAGCGACAAAACTCGAGAAAATGATGAGGTATCAAGAAATCTATAAAAGTGCAAATGGGGGAATTTTTGTCAAAAAATTATCTTGGAAAAAATAGTCAGAACTCTTAGAAAAGTGGTAGTTTGAAGCCCGTTTTCAAAAATAAGTGACATTTTTTAAATGAGGGTGACTGAAAGTAAAAATAATGCAGCAAGAAATGACACGTCAGGTCTACTGAAGTCTGATTGGTGGTTGACCCAAGGAGGCCTCATGTCCTCACTGCTGCCAACAACCCAACATTAGAAATTGCAAACCTTCTTGACAACCTTTAAGAACTGGACTTTTTGTGAACCTCCTCTCGGTTTGATTTTGAGAATGTTTTTTAAATTTATTTATAAATTTGCGGTTCCATTCCACTGTGGTTCTGTACTTAGTTCAAAGTGATCGTTTAATGATGCACTAGTTTTCCAAGCGGGATCTGAGTTGAACTACTCTGCAATTTACATCATACCTCATTTCTAGAGGGAACTAGGAAATTCAAATTTCACACTCTTTTGCTGCCTGTACTTTCCGATAAAAACACCTCTTTATGTGGTAAATAAGTGTTTTTCCCGCTTTGAATAGACTTTGGTCAACAAAATAGGAATTTGTAACCCATAAAACTTGCCCGCAGGTAAAAATAAAAAATAAAATAAATAAAAAAATTGTTAGAATCCTTAAAATTGTAGAATCGATCCCTGAAAGAGGCAAGGCACAAGATAGTCCAGACGCTCCGTAGATATAAAACAGAAACAGGGATGAGTAAGTAAAACCTGAATCCTTCATGCCCATAAGATTTCCAAAAATACCTAAGACCAAAGAATTATCGAGGGAAATAACAAAGAGCAGTCGGTACCTACGCACACCTACCATTTCTTCCGAAAAAGTGTGCAAAAGTAATGCACTTACAACGTTACAACAGGTTTTTGAATGTTCGATATAAACTCGCCCCGAAGTCTATAGAACTTTCAAACTACCAATTTTGCTGGGTATTTGAATTCAATTAAATAATTATATTAAACTAGCTGTGTACCCGCGCTTCGCAACGGTAGAACAGACACCCCCTTTAGGACAGGCCCCACTCATTGCACTCCAATTGGTCAAGTAGTTTTGAAATTTCTGTAGGCCCCCCCCCCCCCTCTCATAACCTGTACCCCCCTCCCACTAACATCCTGATTGAAGTACCACTTGAATGTACTCGTCGAGCTGAATCCAGAATCTAATTACAATCGGATTTACGTCCAACCGTTCAAAGTTATTATAAGCATAAACGTCCTCATAGAAGTGATTATAACACGTTTTTTAGTAGTATTTCATTCATAGCGTTTCAACGGATGGACAGATTCAAATGCGGATTTTTCATAAACCTTCCCAGATAAATTCTGCGTCAAATGGTACCAGCCGCAACTTTCTACGTTCAGCCGTTCTCAATTGATGCCGAGACAAACAAACAAACAAACAGACAAAAAGACACTGTTTTATTATATGTATAGATGAACATAATACAGCAGGTACATGCCTACCTCAGTAACAGATTTACCACCTAGCTAGCTGTTGGTCGAGTGCTATACCACAGTAGCACATTTCGTTTCCCAGAAAACACGATCAAAGTTTAGATGATGGCTGGCAAAATGTATTTTTCAAATTTACCTACTCAATTTCAAAAAACTCAACATGTACCTAGCTTCCTATTTCAAAATCCAAAGACTTGAATACTTACTGGAAATAAAAGTAGGTAGTGTACTTTCATAGACAGTAAATAAAATGACGTTTTATCTACAAATTAATTAAAATTTAAATAGTAAATGAATAGTGGTATTATGGTGTTGGAAATCTAAATATTTTATTTAGGTAAGAACCAACGTGACAAGTAGGTTTGTAACTAGCTGTAAAATTGTGATTTTGTTCTGGGGGGGGGGGGGGGGGGGGTCCAAACTTTGGAGGATCCCTATTAACGCCTAAACTTTAAAAACTATAAAATTCAATATTCTTGTAAACACTATCGCTGTTGTGAATGAAGATGTTTGTAGGCAATTTCACTCTGATATCGAATTCCTACCTACAACATGTTTTATGTGCCGGTAGACGGACCCAGGTACCCAGTTGAAAAAAGAGAAAAAATAATTTCGACGTTTTTTCCGAGTGGTTTTGGGACAAAAACACGAGAAGGAACACTAGAATCAAAAACACCTCGAAATAACGTTAAAGGAAATTGTCGTAGGAAAACTGAGGCGAAATATTCACACTAGAGGTAATCCGAAGATTTGTTCTGAAAAAAAGACGAATATTCCAAATTTCTCGATTATTCATGAAACTTAGAAAATTCATTAAACCAAAACAACAAACATGAAGGGTTAATTGATCTAATTAAGAATTTATAATTCCCTACAACGTCCATTTCCAAGCGCTTTTTTTCGATTTGAGCGTTTCTTTCCATGTTGTTGGTCAAAACAAGTTTGAAAAGCGGATAATAATTATTGTTTATTTAGGAACTCAAGAAACGCCTACATAATGGGATACGTATGGTATTCGTTACCAGTATGAAATCCGTAGAAGCAAAATAAGCAGCTGCAGCCGCTGCGAAAAAATGCATGTATTAGAATTTATTTTACTTAAGGCAGTTCTATTATTTACATATTTATGTATTTAATAGACATCCAATATGCAGCCCCCCCCCCCCCCCCCCCCCCCCCCGCAGAGTAGGTAGAGAAGATTAGCGTTTCATTCCCATACCTCTTCAATCGCCAAGGGTTTTTGTTGTACAGGGGAAAAGGCCGACTGTTAATAATTATCTTTCTGATAATCTTAACAACTAGGTACGAACTTTTGACTATGACCGGTGGCGGGAGGTTAGCTGCAATTGGCTCTCCTCAGTTGAGAATCACGACATAATATAATATTATAGTTCATTTTATGAAAATGTAGATTTGTTGGTGATAACAATAATTTAGGCTACAGGCCTTCCGAATTTGCATTACAATAAATGGCGAAACATGAAATGTAACAATAACGTAGTTAAGTAAATAATAGTGATACACTATTTTGGGAAACGAATTCCAAACAAAAGCCGGACAAAATGGCATCGGCAAAGGTTAACTTGTTTATAATCAAATTATCAGCATGCTATCAAACTACAAATGGGTAGGTAGCTGAGAGAGAGGAGAATACTCATTGTTTGGATGATAGGAGACTTTCGGACGAGGGGGCTCGAGAAGGATAT
Organism: Leptopterna dolabrata; assembly: GCA_954871275.1. Classification (NCBI taxonomy): domain Eukaryota; kingdom Metazoa; phylum Arthropoda; class Insecta; order Hemiptera; family Miridae; genus Leptopterna; species Leptopterna dolabrata. The sequence continues at coordinate 24,937,144 of OX940983.1, forward strand.
CGTTGATAAAACTAGGATAATATGATTTTTTACGCGATACCTACTTGACACGTGGACAGATTTCTGTAGCACTTTGGGACCATAATTAACTATATACGCTTACTTTGACTGATCGGGCTGGCGTTGGGGTGTATTTTTCATAATCCATCACGGCTGGGGGTTCTTCAAAATGCTTGGAGCAAATAGTGAAGTTCTTCGAGACACTTCTTATAGACAGAAACTTGGGGTCCCGCCTGTTGCTTTTGACCAACCACGTCCAAGAGATTTGGCACTTCTTGCAGGTCCCCAGGTGATGTTTTTCCTGTGAGTCCGTCCAGACCAGGACGTTGTCCCTGAGCTGGAGGCATGGCTGAGGAAACCTGTAGAACTTGACGGTCTCATCGTAGCCAGGGCGACCGAACCGCGAATCGCTGTTACACCCGCCGAAGCAACAGTGAGGCATTTTGTCCGAAGTATTGGGAATTTAAATTAAAAGTATAATCGAATGGGAAACGCGGGGATTTGGGTCGGGCGTGGCTGTGAAAGTTGTGTAATGAAGTAAGCGGGAATCGTGCTGCAGCGCGATGAACGAATGAACGAACGAACGAAGGATAAAAGAAAGCAACGCCAGCGAAAGGTGAGAAACCTGATGAAATAACCGCGCCGTTACCTGCCTTACTCTTTGTCCATTTTGTGTTTGGGGTCACTTCTCCGTGGAAGTGGAGGAAGTGCTGCCCAATCTCAAACGCTGTTCGTAACTCCTTACCCACCAACCTCGCTGGCAAGGTGGTACACTGGCCCCATTTTTCCGTAGCCTTAGGCCTTCATTAGTGAATCAAACTCATTATATTATGCTTTTGGAACCTTGTAAAGAAAATCAGGTATCCACGTCATCAAAGAAAAATCCGCATAGAATGTATCTATGAGTTGGTACTCGAGCATTGAAGTGCAGGTACCTATCTGCCTATACGAGTAGATGCACAGTTCTTCCCAGTCATTTTTCCTGTTGCTGAAACAACTGACATAATATTTGTGAATAGGTGTGAATTTATCGGAGGCGTATTTGGTCGCTGCATCAAGTTCCCATAGAAATATTTAGGTACCTACCAAAAAGTCACAAGTGGATACGTAGGTGAAATTTGGTCATGTGGGCAGTGTAGAAAGTAATGAGTCCACGACAAATACCTAAGCTTAGTATAAATAGTTAATATTATTATTATCATCATTACTATTATCGTTTTATAACTCGGTTCTACCGGAATTGCATTTTCTTGCGGCTCGGAGGATAGGGAGAAAACCCTGGTTTGTGTGTGTTGGTATTTTTATTATTATTATTATTATTATTATTATTATTATTATTATTATCATTATTATTATTCATGTAGTACCTGCCTACTCAACTACAGGAAAGTAATCTAGACCATTTTTCCCAAAGGCATAGCACTAGGACTAACTCCGGAAGCAATGTGTGGTGTAAAATTCACGCAAACTGCTCTTAATTATTGATATCACCAAACACTTCAGAGAACAGAATCGGTGTGAATGCCTAGACATTTCACTACGGGTCTAAATTTCGTGCCTGAGCCTGGTGGAACCCGTTATATAATGGAAGAACATATCGCAGGGAAGATAACACGTACCTTGTGAGTTAAATAATATGGTATTTTGTTGATTGTTATATGAAGATTGTCTCCTCAAAGGAGCAATGTTATGTTTGAATGGAGGTATGCGTGAAGTTCAAGGTAAGGAGAGGGGATTATGCTGATCTTGCTGTTTGCTGTATTTTTACATAATTACACCCATTGTTTTGAGTACGATCTACCACAAGGCTAGAACTTAGAACTCCTGGATATAATACGGATGTATGTTTCAAGGGACACAAGGTAGGTACAATAATTTTAAATGTGGCATTTCTGAAATATTTCCAATATGAATACAAGTATGGCCACTCCCATTCCCAGTGCCCAAACTTCTATGATGCCTGTGAGATGGTAGAGTTTTAAACTTCCTCCCGACAGTTTGGGCGTCGTGAGTTGAAGAACTATGGTCGAGTAGGGGTAGAGCCTTCTGTACGACCTCATTACACGGGCAATTTCCTTCTTCAACAGCCCCGTTTCCCTGTATGTTATTATCAATCTGTGACATAGACCAATACACATTGTTAGCTATTAGGCTAGTAGGTAGGATTAGAAAATCGAAAGGTGAGTGGTGAGTAAATAGTCTAGTTAGGTACCAAGGTATGCGATTACTTACTGATCGAAAGCGGGAATGTATGGCGAACCCGGCCTGAAAGCAAAGCTGATGAAATACTTGATGAAGCAGTCATTTGAAACTTCGTAATCGTCCAAGATGTCTACGGGTAGATCTTCTTCTGGAAGGAAGAACCCATTGAGGAGTTGAGCGCCCCAAAGGAACATATTACCCCGCTTCAAGTGGTCCACGTAGTCCTGAAGACTTTTCATCCGAATCGCCCTCATCTTGAGCCTCGCGTGCACCAAATTTCCTCTCTATTCAACGTCAAAACATCTCATTATTAATCATCTTCTCATTTTTTATGCTCCAAGTAAGTGTCTGGTGGAATTAGAATTCAAGAAAATTTACGGAAAACTACTTGGTGATTCTTGAAAACCCATGTATGCCATTTACCACATTTTACAGAAGAGGAAAATACTATTTTTTTGTCTGTCGTTCTAAAAATTTAGGAGGTTTTACAGTTTTGCAGGTTTAGGGCAGTTTGAAGGTTTACAGGTTTTACCGTTTTTACTTGGAGCTACACTAGGTACTCAACAGTAAGCACGGACAGATGGACTCATTAACTTACTCAATTTTTTAAAGAATTACGAATTTTTAAAATTTGAGGATAATAGGTTGTGTCACAAATCAATGATTTTAAAAATCAGTAATAAACTGAGTTGTTGGAAGGAAAATTAAGAAACAGAAACATTTTGCTGTTCGGGGGAACTTTATTGGGCAAAAACTGTCAATTTAAATTCTTACAGAGTAAAGAAAGAGTTTTTAATAAATCATTAATGAACTTTTGGGAACAATAATAAATTACGATCATGCTTCTTTCGGGAAACGTTTTCTGTAGAAACGCAGGTTTCTTTAAAATATTTACTATTATCTCAAAAGAAGATCGTGAAAATCTGTGTCCAATCTTGAGAATGAAGTGGCTCGGGTGATGCCTTGTTAGAAACACAGTTGAAGATTTCACGACGGGTTCCTGGGTAGCGATGAGAGTCATCGCTCTGAGTATTAGTGGATCCACATTTTCCATTATTTTTCCAATGAGCTTAATGACGTAGACATACATTCGTATCGGTGAGAAATTGTTAGTACAACGGGTTTTTCTACTAGTAGTGATATATAAGTACCTACATAGTACCTACCTACAAAGGTACCTAAGTACCTACATAGGGGAATTTTGGTTTTTGACGACGTAAATAAGACCAGGAAGCTTTTGCTATGTTGATAGATAGCGAATGGGTGATCCATCAATGTGAGTCTACCTTTCCAGTCTATTCCAACATCAAGCTCGCATCAGATTTCTTGAGTGAGTCAACATTTCCACCTATCTATCAACATCAGATTTCATTTAGTTTATGCAGTAGTTAGATAAGTGCCAATTTATTCTCCAACTTACAGTGTTCAGGAGTTCGGAGAAGTCAGGTTGAGTGCGGAACCCCCACTGCAGATTTTTCTCAAAAAGCTCCTCGACCGTATCGATCTTGTTCGCATATTGCTGGGTTGTCAGGTGCGAAATCAATCCGCTCGAGAAAATAGTGGTGAGGATCATCGCAGAGAAGGACCAGCTACAGATGTAAAAAACACGTAAGTTAAAACAAGTATATATAGGCAATGGATAAAGTCGAAAGGCAGCTCCAGAAGTGGCGAGGTTGTTTCTTTGTTCGAAAAAGTAATTTTGTTTTTAATCAGTGGCCTGTGCCTACGGTCACTGCGGTAGCATGATGTACCTATACAATTATACCCTTAAAATTTGAAATAATCAACAAAGGCGGCCATGAGGCGGTCATTCAGAAATCATGCTGTGTGAATTCAAATTCAGCAGATGCCATTTTTCCGCAGATTTGCAGATGGTTTTCCATACTATTTCACGGCTTTACAGAAGGCACATGACTAACTCACAAGATAAATATACTTTATAATCTATGTGCAGATAATATAAATATATTATATGGGTAGGTATTTAATACGGATTTAAAGTATATTGATATGATAAATAACCGACCCTACCTCAAGAAGGTCGTGCTGAATTTGAAATATCTGGTTTGAGACCTACATCCAAGCTGCTCGCAGTATTATCTATTTGATTATTGAAGATCGACAATCTTGTTTCTGATCAATAAGTTGCTTTTTATAGCAACGCGGTTATAATTTAACACTCGTTGAAACAGGAAAATGTGATTTGGAGATATAGGTATATAATAGACTGACTGCAGGATACTGCACAGGTATTAGGTACACTGACTCTACCACTGATAAGAATAGCTAACTGTGAAACGTGCAATTCATTCCGTTTTCGGTTCTACGATGATTATGCTCATCTATTCTCATACATATAACTGCAATGAACGTACAATGAAAGGATGTAACGACAGGCGCCTTGAAGTTCAGTCGAGGGCGGGACGTCCGAAAGAACCAATATCGATAGAAGCTGCATTGTACTCCCACCCAGTTTTGTGTACTCTGTGATACAATGTTGAATTATTAATAAATTTATGGATTGGTGAGTTTGACACTTCCTTAGCTTATTATCGTCCAAAAAGAGTGAGCAATGCACATTTTTATAATCTTGTTAGTTTCATTTCTGAAATTGCTTTCCAAGACACACAATTTGATCGTCTTTTTAGGCAGGAATCGGGTGGTTTAGTTCTCTTAAGTTGTGCAGTACATCAGTTTCTTCTTACGGTGAATTCCTTCTGTGTGTATGAATTTCCTGGTGTAAGTTGTTACTCTTTGCAATATAACGGACGTTATAAGCATAGCAATGGCAATCGTTACCCAGACGTCGACCGTGAAAACTGTGAAGATGCTGTTCCATTCGGTCTGAAACATGAACAGTTATTGAATACCAGTAAATTTTTAATTTAAGGGAAGAGTAAAATTCAACTCTGATCAGGATTCAGGATCAGGGAACTCTGATTCAGTAGATAGAGGAGGACGGTAAGTAATACCTAAGATGTAGGTACTCTCTCATACATACACGCTTTAGTATGTTCCAGCTTGTACTCAATGGCGGAAATGAGGTAGGTAAGTCATAGGTACGATCGTGGATACACGACCGGTCATGCAAGTTATTACTGACAAATCGACTATTGAACGATCCATTCATCGTTGGTTCATGAGTTTTGCGAAGAATTCAATGCGTCAGATACGTCTATCTGTATCGCGCTGATCTCTATCAATGCGGTACTGGGCTTTAAACACTTCGGTAATAAACCTGTAAACCATGTACTGAAGACTTGAGAACATGGTTTTGCACATGTTTATCGACTTGTTCTTGCCCCGAAGATGTTGTTTTTGCTGAAAATTTTAGGGTAGACTCGTTGGACCTTCAAAATTTGCTGTATAGTTTTGATGCCACCGTTGGTGCCAACTGTCAGAAAAATGTGTGTTTGGTATAGTTTTTCACGTTTTCCAGCACGCTGAATCGAATGGAATAACAATCACTTTCAAAGCGCTATCAATCATCCTTGAAGCGATTGATAAATATTTAGTCGTAAAACTTTACAAAAAATAGCTATTATTGAGCGTGGTGCATAGTCAGAATTTAAGCCTATTTTCAAAATTACGTGAGGCACACCTCCTGTTCAGCGGACCCACTAGTATTTCACAAATGACCGACTGAATGAGACTTGGAAATTAGGAACACACCTGGATCAATTTTGGTCGAGGAACCAGAAAACGGAAACAAAGTAATTCCAATGGGGTTGAAGTTTCAATTTCACTAAGGAGCATCTTGTACGTTAGTGTCAGACCGCAAAATGCTACGTCAGCACTTTGAGTCTTCCCTTGTTCAATGAGAGGCTTCGTGTACCATTTCTCGCGTTGGAAAAACATGGAATGAACAGGCATGTTTTCGAGAACCTGCCATTCAATACGGAGATTGAGGGATTCGGCGAGATCAACGAAAGTTTCGGCTTCCGCTCCGTAAGTAAAATCTGCAACACATGTATCAGGCTTTTAAGGATTATTTACGAAAATCGTAACTATTACCTATTACATTTTTTTAAGTATAATATTGTAGGCAAACGAACATTTCGAATTGTATAGACTTATGTAGAAGAGTTAACTTCCATATTTTTATAGAAGCGACACTTGGGATAACGCTACATCATTCACATTAAAAGAGGTTGGTTGATACTGACTTAAGACTGACCGGTGGCGAACGATTTTATGAAGATTTGAACTTACTGGCTGACTTATCAGGGTTCAGAGGTCCAATTTGTGAGAATATTGAACAATTGTAGGTCAATACTTTGATTTTCCTTCCTTTAAAATCAAGTACGACATCTTCCACCTGAAATATTCAAAATTTGAGAGATACAAATATATATAATCAGGAAGGTGTAAGAATTTTAGCCCGCCAAAGGAATCCTTTACAGATTAAATTGTTTGACAACGTATTCCCCGACAATCAGCCTTCACAAAATAAGTTGAAGATTTTCAACAAAGATAACACGATCACCTTCTTTCCAAATATAGTTAGTTAGTTCCAAATAGTTCTACTACTACTACCTACTATTAGTAGGTAGTAGAAATAGTTCCAAATATTTAGTTCCGAATATAGTTAGTTCCAAATATTTCTACTACTACTGTTAGTAATATTTCTACACAACATACTTCCCATGGTTCCGTGAAGTTATCGACAAATTCCAGCTGGTCTCTGTCCGGCTGGCCAAGTCTGTAAGCCATTGACAAATTTCTTGTCGTCGCGATAAGGATTTCAGAATCACCGAAAGAAGCCAATTTTTTCTAGAAATAAATTAATGGTAAATAGTTGAGAGCTTATTACATCTTCAGGCATAGGTGTTTGCTTTGTACCCTTTTAGTTATATTGTAAACGAGGAGTTTGAATTTGTCACAAAGCTGGAAAATTATCACTCCCTTATAGTGTCCAATATCAAGGTCATTTCAAAATAGTGACTTATTTGGTGCCTCGAAGCTTCTGAGGGGGATATTAGAATAGGCTGTAAGTACTCCTTCTTGAACAACTCGTTACGTCAAGGTAAGCAATAGGTCGTCTGATCCATTTGTTGTCAGCCATATGTTTATTTGAGATTCGGCTGTTTCTGGGGTCGCTGTTGGAATTTACCTGAAGCTAATAAATTGAAAATGAAATATGTAGGTATTTCCGAACTCAACTTCATCGAAATACAGAAATGATGTAAAGCAATTCCATCACGGAATGATGCCATCACAAGTTTAGCGATAAAGCTTAGCACAGTATTCAAAATAGGCTGAAAACTTTCAAAATTTTGAGGAAACCCAACCCGGGAAAAACTTGCAAGTTTTCCTTTCAAGTCTTTGGTCCTTTGGTAGGCCTTATCTATCCATTCTACTTCATCTGTTAGAATACAAAATTGTTTATCTTTAATAAAGTTTTATGCGATTTTGTTCTCTGATGTATAAGTAAAATGCAGTTAACTTGGAAAAAGTTAAAGGTGACAGATTCGGGGTTCAGGTCTGAATCTACCATGGAACTTCAGGAGTGATACCTACCATTTCAAACCTTAAAACGGACTTCAGCACTGAACTTCAACCGGTACCTACTTATCGGTTAACGGGAGGCCACTCATTTAACGATTTAAAATTATTTAAATTATTATTTTCTGAATTATTAGTTATCGCTTTCGTTCGTTGTCTGGATGTGTTTTCAGTCAGTGTCGAATGATGGCAAACGTGGAACGTGTGGCCAAGTTGGGTAAAGACGCGATTTTTTACAATTCTTTCAAATTTGTTTTACAAAAAAAGCTGAAGGTTGTTTGGGACTTCTGAATAGATTAGTGGAATGCATTGTCAAGCGATCTGGATGCTCGCTAGCGCTCGCATCTCAAAAAAGATAAACAATCCCAGAAACTATCCCGTGAATGAGCAGGTTGTTTGGGACTTCTGAATAGATGAGTGGCCTCCCGTTAACCGATAAGTACCCTTCAACCTTTACCAACAATTATTTTGATTATAGGTACCTATCTCTTTAACTAATAAGTAGGTACCTACTATATATCTTATAATATAATTCACATGACCCCCGGCGTTAAAATTGCATAGCAATTAATATAATATAATATAATATAATACTATATAATACTGTTGCAATTACATTGAGTGCAAGAATCTTGTAGTTGCTAACGGGTGGAAGAATCAGAACGAATCTATGACCGGCGAATAGAGGGTATTTCTGCACAACCGTAGGGACGACCAGGGTTGACCCAATGAGGATAACAAACCCCTCGCAGCCTACGCTTTCGCCAAAATAACCTCTCGTGATGGGCGGCAACCCAAATGAGTGGTAGACATGTTCCATAGCGTATTCAGCAAAAGACGAATTATCCGATATTACCTGCAAACCGGTATTTCGGAATGATGAGTGCAATAATATAATATTATCTACAAATTTGGATTGATTTTGCACCAGAATTTTGAATTTATATTTCATTCATTGTGTATGTGGGCCAATAATTATTGCAAATAGGTAATCATGTTATAACACCATAACTTACTTGAATGCATCGGTATCCTGGTAGAGCGTACTTGAAAAGGGCTTCCATCGGCTCACCGTGATCTTCAGTCAATTTAACGTAGCCTTTGATCACTTTGTACATTTCGTCCACGTTGCCCGAACCCAGCTCGAACAGTAAGAATAATAAAAACAGTTGTGAATTCATCTTGTGCCGTCCAAGTTGATTCATTCTGTTGATTCTCGCTCCTTGGAATGGGCTAGCTTGCACTGACTGGCATGGCATGCCAACTGTGGCGTGAGGCACAATCACGGCAATCGGTTCATTTATCACCTTTCCTCCTTGCCACGCCACTCTTATTCTACTGCTGATTTTCGATCTCAATTAAATATTCAGAAAATTGAGTATTTGGTCAACCACTGTTAACAGATGAGTTGATTTTTAAGTTGGTTTCCCTAAAGTGTAGATACGCATGGAAGTCTTGGATGTAGTGTGTAGATACACCATCCTACAAAAGAAATGCATTCAACCATTGGAAAGCTCTAGACCTCTAGATCAAATGGCCCTTGGATTTATTATCAGCCTGTAAAACACTGGCTATTGGCTACCTATATCACCAACAGCGGATGCAATTTATTCCTTAGTTGTACCTTGCCCAGAACTTTTAATCATTAATGACTTTAGGAGGTAAGGTATACTTGTTTATTGTTTTATGTAAACTTTAACCTACATTTTGACTGTGGTAACAGGTTCACCGTTCAGGAAAGTTGTTCAAAATGTACCTACATATGGATGAGATTAAGGATCATGATCAAAGGGCTAGTAGCAGCTGGAACCCACAATTTCAGGTGTTGTATCTTACCGACGTTACTGGGAAGCTGGAAGTGACTGGAACGTGGACATGGTGTCAGGGCTTGGCGTATGATAGGATTATTTAGGAGATAACGGCAGGTATGCCTCGATTTGCTGAAACATGCAAGTGAAGCTAACAATGCCAATTCATTTGGAAGAGTGCAATAACAAATGGCCGTGCAATAACAAGGCCGATGTCGATGTATTATGGAATTAAGGGCTATTGAGAGCTGTTCCTAAGGACTGATGGCTCAAGGCATGTGAAAAATTCCTCAAGAGGCAGCTCCTGAGGGTCCATTTCTTTTGAGCTTACTCAGTTTTCGTTCGCTTTGAATGTTACTTTACCGTGGCGTTAATACATTTTCGAAGTATGTGTGTTGTTCAGGATCACTGGTTCTCACTCAGAAATATTATTTTATACTCAATGAAACGCAGTGGTAATCCTCCCTGGGGGAAGTATAATTAAGAGAACGCACAAAATCGTCGTTGTTCATGATTTTATGATCAATATAATGATATGATTGCTGATAGAATTTTTGGATTCATCGGGCTCATATTTCTACAGTGCACTACTTCACCAAAGATATCATCCATGTCAGTTGTGTGAGTTTACGAGAGAAGGACAGAATGCACATAGTTGCCCGCGATTTGGAGAATTAAGTCAGCTTACTTGCCTGAAAACGATCTGCACTGGCCGCGAACGCACATAAAGTAGTTCGTGCCTGTAACAATTATCATCATGGAGGTGCACTATGTGGGACTGAATCGAAAATATTAGATGATGTCAATGATATCAGCAATATGAGATGATGACAATGGCGTGTAGACAATGTCAGAAATGAAATCACCGAACAGGTACCTGTTCATTTATACTGTAAACATCTAAGTTCACTAGCTGACTTCGGAGTTACTACGAGTTACCGCTACTTGTACTTGATATTTTAGTATGGGTAGTACCGGTAGGTACGTAGTTTTAAATCAATCGTTTGCTATAGTAAATAAATCAATGGTTCCCAAGCTTTTTCCCCTCTCTATTATGTTCGACAGGTACCACCACGGTACCTTTTCGTAAATCATTACGTATTACGTGTATCAGTACTTGATATTAAGAATTTACCGAGCCCGATTGGGCTCTGAGCCATAGTAGATTCCGCGCATGCCCCAAATAGAAATTCTGGTGATGCAACTGTGGATCTTTTCAATTTTCAACCAGTTTGGATGGGACTTCCTGTGTTTATCTTGTAGGTAGCTAGGTCATGAGTGTGCCACACCTTGTCAGACTTTTTTGTTACTTATTTACCTTGGTACTTACATTATGGGTTTGGGAACCACTTGAGAGAGTCGATTACGTTGCACAGTTCATTGATCTGAATTCGTATTCATTATTTAGGCCAATTTATTGATCTCAATTCACTGCTGTGTGTGGTTGATGGAGAAAAGGGAGGGGCGTGGATGAAATAAAATATGTAGGAAACGAGGTTTGAATAATTTATTGTGCCATATTGAATGAAATGCTGTGATTGTCATTATTTCAACAATTTGTTTTTGTCCATTGGGAGAACCGACATATTCTTTTTCGAAGGAGGGAAAGAATGAATAGATAATGATTGAATAAGAATCTAGAAGAGAAGGCAGTTGAGGGCCGCAAGGAAAAATTTGGAAAATTGAACATTTCCTCTGCCACTCATTCTTCAGAAATGTCCATCAAGTCAGCAACAATTAACTACTTCTTACAAATATTGGAGTTAATATCTTGCTTAGACTCGTGAATGTGAAAGATGATGAATGTGACAAACATAAGACTTGAGCCCTTGAATGTCCTTACATCATCGAGTCGACACAACAGCTTTCTCAAAGAATCAACGTACAAACTTGATATGCGGCTTTGCCACCTGTACTGACGCTCTGTATTTGTTCAATTCGTAGTAGTAGATTACTTCAAAGATTAGCACCAGCGTAGATATTAGTAGCCCCATGACTAATACCATGAAAATCCCTCTGAGATGAAAAATGGACAGCGGCTTGATGACATACGAAGATTGCCGGGGCTTGGTGGCCGCCCTCATAGACGGGTACATCCTAGACAGTTTCATCAGAATGTCTTTGTTGTATTTATCCAAAAACCCGCTCTGCATCAAATTCAAGGAATAATCGTTGAAAGCTCTGATAAACGGGGAGCCACGCCTGAAGGCGAATCCTCCGTATATTTTGTCAATGCACCTGTCAATTGTTTCATACTTTTCCAGGACCTCATTCGGTATACCAAGGTGGGCGTGTGGGATGAAGACGTCGTCATCGTACTTGAACCCAAAAATAGCTTGGCGGGGTTTCTTGTCCAAAATGTTCATAAACTGATCGCGGTCCGGCACGGAGTATATTCTGTTAAGCCATTCATGAGTGTTTGGCTCCTGTAACAGAAATTTGTAGGTAGATAATGATGTACACATGATTGAGTAAGTAGCGGGTGCCGCAAAACCCCTTTCATCTTGAAACTCGTACTTCTACAAAATAATTGTACCCTACTTCTACATTTTTTACCTACTTCTACAAAAGAATTGTTAAGAGGCTTCCGCTGGTTTCTTTGTTACTTATTTAACGTATTTGTAACATTAATTACATTACATTAGTTAACTATGAATTATTGTAACTACTGGAAGCTATTTATATATATATATATATATATATATATATATATATATATATATATATATATATTATTATTATTATTTAAAACAAAATAATACATTCAAAGTGATGTCTTTGACATGAATTCATGATATCCTCACGATATCAGATACGCATTGCGGTGTTAGTAATACACACAAACGAAGATACCTATTCCTTATTTTTGAAATAATAACCCTAATTTTTGATAAATTGTTCTTGCAAATTCGAATTTTTCGCAAAATTGTATAACAGCCACCCTTCCTGTTCCTGAATGATTATTTTGATACTCAGAAACGCGAGAACGATGGTATTGTAAATTATGCTACATGATATTCAGTAAGTACCTATCATGTTTCAGTATCTTTGGAGGAACAGGAAAGTAATTAGCCTCAGCGCTATTCCAGTATCGTATAGAAGACCCTTACACATACGAGGTGAAGATAATTGTAGGTAGATGTGCGCTATTTTTGCGTCAAGTTTTGCGAAAAAATTCCTTACGCTTTTAGGGGTCTTTTCAAGAAAGTTAATCATAGAGAAACCTCTTAAGTTAACTCACTTCAGGATTGAGTATACTCTTCAGTGGAAATGGATGGTCGCCTACCGGTGACTCGTATCCGAATTTGACCAGCTCCTCAATGGTTTTGGGTTTCGGATTATAGGGTGGGCGTGCGAAATTGGAAACCAGATGGCTAGAGAAGGAACTACCCATGAGGATGGAGAACAGCGCCCATCTACTGACAGCAACAAAATGGTAGTTTGGATATCGTATTGGAACGGTGAATTCCAAAAACGACTCAGCCTTGGAGCAACGATACCAAACAGCAATCAGAGAAAGACGTCATATTCGATATCAAATACGTGCAATTATGCCGCTAGTACTAGCGTCACAATTTTCAAATTCGTTTGTCTCCAGAAAAGAAAAACGCTGCAAATCATCACACAGCGGTTTATTATTTATTTGTATAGATGCCCCTTCTGCGTAGATCACGTTTTTCTTTGGTCACTACCTTTCCCCGAGCTCCTCCCAGGAAAGCCCTAAATAACTAACGGCTGGACGTAAAATGGCTCCGGGTGGCTTCAAAAACGTTTCAAGTTTTCGGGATCATTTTAAAAACGTAAAAACACCCGTACCCTTCTACTGAACGTTTTCGCGCTACGGTATTCGAGAAATTTCAACCCCTATTTTGTACGCCTTAAAGATGACTGACAGTAACGCCAAGCCTTGCGGACAAACTAGACCCCAAACGGGATCTACAAACCAAATATCATTAGTTTTGGTTCATGGTAACTAAGAAAAGTGCAGAGTATGGCCTACGGCGACGGACAGAAATTCTTTTATTCCGTTTTCGGATTCTATGTACCTTAAAACGGAAACCATCAAATTGTTTTTGGAGGGGGGAGAGGGTTGATTTTTTTTCTTTTCATGCTCGATTCCAAAGGTTTATTATTAAAAATAATAAACCAAGCCCTTGATCTATTGAAGTAGACCTGACTCTTCTAAAAGAAGTTCTTACATGGTTTTGCAGATTTGTTGCCGTAGAACTAAGAAAACAGGAAAAAAGTTGTTTGTAATGCTTCTTTTCAGCTCCTGAAGGTAGATTCGCAGAACTCAGTCAACCCCCCCCCCCCCCCACCCCATGCCTTTTTTCGGCGTTTCCCAACTCCTATTTCCGAACTTTTACATCGATTCTATGGCCTGACTCAAACTATGTTTATTATTAGCGCATAAGCTAGTTAATTCAGTACAACAATATTTCAGTTAAGTTACTCACAGAAACAGAAACGGTCTCAAAACACCCATTCCCCAAGGATTGGGAAAATCACCTTGCAGTACCAGTCCCCATGCAACCTTCATGCAGTAACTTAGAGATCTGTATTCTGAAAATAACTCCATTAGAATTTCAGAATTTATGAAGTCCTATGTTTTCAAAACTTCAAGCAAGAAAGCAAAACCAGCTGAAATTTACCTGAGATACTTTTTGAGTGAAAGAATTCGATGTTGGCTATGGTTCTTACAGCCATCGCAAACACAATGATAGATATACCAATGAATAGATGTACAGTGGGAGATAACGAGTGAAATACAACGGTCCAGTCGTCCGAGTTTGGTGTCGGGCGGGGCACTGCATAAAGGATGCAGGCCTGTCGGGTGGGATAGCCCATGACGATGCCTCCTCTGAATTTGTTAATTTCGAAGATCAACCCACAGAATCCAACGTCTGCTATGCCTCGATAGAGATTACCTATGGATTTAGTAGACTCGTAAAACTAAGTAGGAACAATACTACTGCAGCACATTTGTGAGGTGGTCACTGACAGACATGAAAGCTTCAATTTTTATAGTTAGGTAAACTTCAAAATGATGATAATAAAAGCACGTTTTTCTCCAATTTTTTACCATCCTAAACACGAACCCGACAATGTAAATCCGAAATTCAACTTCCGATAGTTGATTATGTGTATGGGTACGCAAACCTTTCAAACGCCTTTACTCAAAAATGGTCAAAAACTGCTAATACGAAAAGCGGGGGGGGGGGGGGGGTGGAGATGACATCAAGATGGTCCCATACCGGTTTCATCAAAATAGGATCGTAACCTTCGTAATGGCTCCAAAACATTGAAATGCGGCTCAATACCACAAGCGACAGCCTGGCTGTGGTAGAAAACCTGGTGGAAAGGGTGGCCCGCGTCAGAAAAGCAAACAGCGCCTTTGTCCAGCTTTACCCGCCATGGAAAAACCGTACCGTCCCCGAAAAGGTGGAAGTCCGCATCTTCAATACGTCCGTGCTACTGTGCGGAGGTGAAACGTGGAATATGACGAAGAAGCTAAAAAAAGCGTTTCCGTAGGGGGCGTCTAGCCGCCAGTGGTTTGTGTTCATGACGGTACGTTTATTGTCGAATGAAATCGTGGGGGGTTGTCGGACACAAGGTGTGTAACAGAAACGGTCAACATTTCATGTTTGGGCATGCGCAGAGGGAAATTACAGTAAGACTCCAATGAAGTTCATATGGAACCATCAAAGTATTATACTGATCGACCCCTCAAATGTGAACTAATTTCAACGATAATTAAGGTTGTTATGGGCACTCCAAGTACTTCGCGTTTGCGCATGCGCAGACTAAACGATTTTCATGATTTTGAAACGGGACCATCTGCGATCCAACCCGCGTATACCCTCAGAATTTCAGCTCTCTACTATTTATCGCGTAGTTAGAAGCGTTACAAAGAAATGGTCAACATTTCATGTCCGCGCATGCGTAGATCAAAGTTACATTACGATTCCAATGAAATTAATTTGGAACTATCAAAGTATTATTCCTGACTGACCCTCCTTTCAACTCATTTCAACGATATTTAGGGCAGTTATATGTGTTCCAATTATTTCACGTTTGCGCATGCGCAGACGAAAGTTACGGTAATTTTTCAATGATTTTGGTATGGGACCATCTGTGACCTAACCCGCATCTACCCTCCAAATTTCAGCCCACTTCGACCATTATTTTGGGTAGTTATGGGTGTTGCAAGGAATTACCACAGACGGACAGACCAAATATGTTCCTCAATGTCTGAAACGCAAAATGGTCGTGGAAATTTTCATTTTGGAGGACATGCACTTTTTGGTTTATTATTCTGTGAATAATACACCTATGTATTCGCTCAGCAAAAAATTTTTATAACACCCCCTCAAAATTTCTTCTTTTCCGTTTCAAGGTGCAATGTCCGTCCGCCGTCCGCCAGCCGCCCGCCGTCCGCCGGCCGTCCGCCGTCCGCCGGCCGTCCGCCGTACGCCGTATCACGTGTACAGGCTTCATTTTCGGTCTAAAAAAGTCGTTCTTTCGCACACATGCTCCATTTGGGCCCTAGTTGTGTCCCGAAACTTTTCAGCCCGATCGGAATATACCCAGGGGTGTTATGAGTGAAAATGTGTATAAAAATAGGTACTTGTGATGAATTTAGAGTTTTCATCACGGTGGCGTGAAAGGAGGAAAAGTCGCAGGCGGCGGTAGTCCACCGATCATCTACGACTTTGGGAGGAGATAGAGGTGGGTGAGTGAATTTACCTAGGCGGCTGTAGTCAACCGATCATCTAGGTAAGGAGAGGAGCTTGTCTAGGCGGCTGTAGTCAACCGATCATCTAGACAAGGAGGAGAGGAGGTAAATTCTCAGGCGGCTGTAGTCAACCGATCATCTGAGAGGGATAAGGTAAGAGAGAGAAGAGAGAGCTGGTTAGAGGAAGTGTCGAATGAAGCTAAAGCTCCAGGATCCAGGGTTATATAGGACTTGGAGGCCTCTCCCTCCAACTCCCTGTTGGCAGTTGGTAGTGGGGCTCCAGGTTGTGTCCCCTGGATTCTGTTGCCTGTCTCCCCACTCAGATGTTTATTAGCGGAAAGTAAGTTTTACATAAGGATATTGGTGAGAGCTTAAAAGTTGCTGGTGGAGTGTTCCCGGGAGGGACTCGCGACAGAGGTCCCCCCAGTTCGAACCAATGTTTGAGAAGCTGAAGGCGCAAGGTGACAGAGGCTGAGGGCTGCGGCAAACAAAAGGGGAGCTGAAGGCGCAAGGAGACAGAGGCTGAGGGCAACGGCAAACAAAGGTGGAGCTGAAGGCGCAAGGTGACAGAAGCTGAGGGCTGACGCAAACAATCGGGGTGCTGAAGGCAGAAACGTGATAGGTCTGACTTAATTCTAGGAGGCAGTAATATAGTAAGCATAGGTAGTAAGTGGTAAGTAGGAGTAACATAGGAGTAACATAGTATAGTAAGCATAGGTAGTAGTAACATAGTAAGTAGGATAAGTGATATGAGATATAAGTAAGATAAGTACAGTAGTGGTGTAGGTGAATGATATTGACAATGAATACAGTAGTGGTGTAGGTGAGCTGACATGATTACAATGATGATGATGAGATAGTAGACTAATATTTACAAGGTTGGTATGTACGAGGTTGGTATTTACAAGGTTGGTATTTACAAGGTTGGTATTTACAAGGTTGGTATTTACAAAGTTGGTATTTACAAGGTTGGTATGTACAAATTTGGGTGGGGTTGACAGATTGGAACGGGGTGTTGAAGTTCGCCGTTCCCTGGGTGTGGATAGTGTGCAGTGTAATGTAGTGAGTGTGTATTGGTGGTGAGGTGATGGGGTGAGAGAGGCGACTCCCTCCAACAGTCTTCACGTTAGTGAAGACTGATAGAGGGGCCCCTTCACTGCCGGGGCGGTGGTGAAGGGGAAGAGCCTGTGGGAGCCGGTACCCGGGACGTCGCGGAGAGAGGCGGCGACGTTGGGGTCCGGTGGGTGAAATGGAGGTGACGTGTGGCGTTTGTGGTGTGGGGGTGGTCGGGTGAGTGGTGTGGTGCGAAGTGTCGGGGAGGACTGGGGCTGGCTTACATCGGGCGAGGGGTACAGTGTGGGGCTTCCCGTCAATTAACAGGGTAGCCGTGGTGTGTGTGGAGCGGATGACGTGGAAGGGCCCGGCGTAGAGAGGTTGAAATGTTTTGTGGATGCCGGGCTCCTTCAAGTACATGTGAGTGGCTGTGTAAAAACGTTTGGGATAGGTGGTGTCGTTGTGTGGTGTTGTTGTGCGGAGTGGTTCCCTGTTAATTGACGGGGTGGTGTGTGGAGTGAAAATGTCGGCTGGCAAACGGAGAGGGTCTCTAAAAGCGTGTTGTGCGGGACTTGTGTTGTCTGAAGGACGGGCGGAAGTGCGGAGGCTGAGTAATACGTAGGGGAGGGTTTTGGTCCATGAGGGGGATGTGGCTGATGTGGAGATGGCTTGCTTAAGGACCGAGTGCCACCGCTCTATTTTCCCGTTGGATTGGGGGTGATAAGGAGTGGTGCGGATTTTTTGAATCCCGAGGGAACGGAGCAGGTCGGCAAAGTGGGCTGATTCAAACTGCCTCCCCTGATCGACCGTGAGTGTCCGCGGACAGCCGTAGCGGCTGATCCACTGATTGAGGAAGGCCGCGGCGACGGCGTCCGCGGTAATGTGGGCGAGTGGGATACACTCAACCCAATTGGTCGCACGGTCGATCATGGTGAGGCAGTACCTCTTCCCCTCGGAGGGGGGAAGAGGGCCGACCAGATCTAGATGGACGTGTTCCCACGGGAGGGAGTCGGGAATGGGTTGAGGAGGTACATGGGGGTGAGCCGAGACCTTAAATTGCTGGCACTTCTGGCACCCCAGAACCCAGGTACGGATATCTGTGTTCATGTGGGGCCAGAAGTACCACGTCTTGATCAGGTCCCGGCTCGCCCGGATGCCGGGATGATGGAGGGAGTGATAGTGGAGGAACAACTGCCGCCTCAGCTCCGGTGGGACGTAAGGGCGAGGTGAATCGGCCGTTACGTCGCACCAGAGGTCGAGGGGAGGCAGTTGTTCCAATTTGGAGGCGGAGATGAGGTTGGAGAGTGCGGGGTCGGAAGTTGGTGTTTGGTGTGTTTTTAGGGTTTGTGGGGAAGGGAAAGGCAGTAACTCCGCCACCGGCGCGGGGGTGGGGCGGGAGAGTGCGTCTGCTACGCAGTTGTCGGCCCCCGGCAAATAACGAATATCGGACGTAAACTGTCCGATAAATTCGAGTTGCCGGAGGCAACGGGGGGAGGCGGATTTACGATTTTGGAGGAGGGCATGTGTGAGGGGCTTATGATCAGTGATGACAGAGAACTGCCTGCCCTCCACGAAGTCACGGAAGTGCTTGATGGCTTCGTGGATGGCGAGGAGTTCTCTGTCAAAAGTGGAGTAATTTTTTTGAGTTGGGGACAGAGTTTTTGAGAAGAAACCGAGGGGTTGGGGGGTGGCGCCGGTGTGTTGGTGGAGTACTGCCCCGATGGCCCAGTCAGACGCATCGGTCATGATGGAGAGGGGAGCATGGGGATCGGGATGGGCTAATAGAGCGGCGTCTACTAGGTCCTTTTTGCAATTTTGAAAGGCGGTTGTGAGGGCGGGGGTCCAGGAAATGGGGCGGTTATCGTTCTTTTTGGCCGGTTGTGGGATAGCGTGTATGAGTGGTTGTTGGTGTTGTGCTGCGTGTTTGATGTGTCTACGATAAAAGTTCAACATACCCAGGAAACGGCGAAGTTCTGAGACGGTGCGGGGCTGGGGGAAATCAGTGAGAGCGTGTACTTTGTCCGGGAGAGGCTTGATCCCGTCGGACGAGACTTGATGGCCGAGGCAGCGGACGGAGGGCTGGGCGAGGACGCATTTTTGAGAGTTGATGGTGAGGCCCTCGGCGGAGAAGATGTCGAGGACTTGCTTAAGGTGTGTCAGATGTTCGTGTGGGTCCCGGGAGGCGATCAATACGTCATCCAGGAAGCAAAACACGAATGGTAGTCCCCGCAGAATATTATCCATATAACGCTGCCACGTCTGGGCCGCGTTCCGGAGGCCGAAGCCCATTTTTATGTACTCAAAAAGGCCGAAAGGTGTTATGATGGCGGTTTTGGGTACGTCGGGCGGGTAGATATGTATGTGGTGGAAGGCTCTGGAGATGTCTAGGGTTGAGAATATGGTCGTGTTGTGGAGGTGTGAGGAGAAGTCTCGGAGGTGGGGGACGTTGTAGAGGTCCGGAGTGGTCTTGGCGTTCAGGCGGCGGTAATCGCCGCAGGGGCGGATATCCCCGTTGGGCTTCTGTACAATATGTAACGGTGAAGCCCACGGGGATTTGGAGGGGCGGATAATACCATCTGCTATGAGTTTATCGAAATGCCGCCGGGCTTGGGACAGTTGGAGGGGGTGGAGGCGGCGGGCTTTTGCTGAAATTGGGGGTCCAGAGGTCTCAATGTAGTGTTGTGTTTGGGAGATATGTGCTGAGGGGCGGCGCTGGGGTTTATATTGGAGGAGGAGCGTTTCGAATTGAGTTGGGGGGCGATCGACCGTGTGGATGAATCCGGGGATCGGCTTCTGGGTGGAGGGGTCGAGCAGGCGCGCGTTACGGACGTCAACCTGGAGGCCGAAATAAGCGAGGAAGTCGGCCCCCAGGATTGCTTTCTCTACGTCCGCCACGGTAAACTCCCACTCGTACGCGAGCCCGCTCATGTGGATGGATGAGCGGTACGTCCCGTACGAGGGGATGGTGGTACCGTTGGCGGCGTAGAGGAGTTGCCGGTAACAACGCGCCTGTCGCCGGAGAATATTGTTCGGGAAAATGGAGAGCGCCGCCCCTGTGTCGACGAGGAAAGGGACATTCGTCTTTGAACATTTTAAGAAAAGGCGCTGGTGAGCTGGGGTGGAGTGCGGTAAAATGGCGGAGGCGGTGGGCTGATGTGTTGGTGGTGGTTGGTCCCCTGCGAAGGAGACGCGGGGCGGTCCTTTGCCGTTCCGGAGAGGGGGAACAGTAGCGTCGGCCGGGG
Source organism: Leptopterna dolabrata (assembly GCA_954871275.1). NCBI lineage: Eukaryota > Metazoa > Arthropoda > Insecta > Hemiptera > Miridae > Leptopterna > Leptopterna dolabrata. Next base: position 24,957,690 of record OX940983.1, read on the forward strand.
GGCTGGTCTTCTTGGTGGCGGGTGGGGCGGTTCCGTTCCGGGGAGGGGGAACGGTAGCGGCGGCGTGAGTGGCGGCCGGAAGGTTGGTTGTCCTGGAGGCGGGCGTGGAGGGGCCGTTCCGGGGTGGGGGAACGGTAGCGGCGGCGTGAGTGGCGGCCGGAAGAGTGGCTGCCCTGGAGGCGGGCGTGGGGGGGCCGTTCCGGGGTGGGGGAACGGTAGCGGCGGCGTGAGTGGCGGCCGGAAGAGTGGCTGCCCTGGAGGCGGGCGTGGAGGGGCCGTTCCGGGGTGGGGGAACGGTAGCGGCGGCGTGAGTGGCGGCCGGAAGGGTGGCTGCCCTGGAGGCGGGCGTGGAGGGGCCGTTCCGAGGTGGGGGAACGGTTGATGGTGGGGTGAGGGTTTTGGCGGCGCTGGCAGGCGCGGCCGGGAGGTTGGCAGCCGTGGCGGCGGCGTAGGAAGGGTAACGAGGCTTCGTGGTGGTGGTGTGAATGCGGGCGGGGAGGGGTTTGTCATGGTCCCCCCCGTGTTGGCGAGGAGGGGGGCCCGCCGGGTTTACCGGCGGGCGGCCGCGTTTCCCTGCTTGGAGGTGAAGGAGCAGGGGGGCTGGCATTTTCGGGCCTCCCCACCGAAGTTAACATGATAGAAACATCGGTGGGGGGGTCCGCTGGGAGGTAGGCGGTCCTGGTGGGGCGCACGGAGGTGGAGGGGGCCGCTGCGGCTGGAGATTGTCCTCTGCGTTGCTGAGGGGGGGAAGTGTTGCGGCGTTCGGGCGAGCGCTGGCGTCGGTGGTCGATGGAGGGGGTTTGCCGGCGCTCGGTGGAGAGGGAGCGGCGCCGGTGGAGGGAGGGGGGCCTGCGGCGCTCTCGTGACGGCGTCCGGTCCCGCTGCGGGGTGGGGGTGCGGGGTGCGCCGACCTCCGTGACGCCGGCGGCTGCGGTGAGGTCGTGGACCGTATCGGCTAGACGCAGAAGTGGTTCGTCTGGGCCGTCGAGGTGGCTGGCGAGCGCCATTTGCATGGGGTGTGGTAGGGCCCGCAGCCAAAACGTCCGTGCGATGTCGGCCGTCATCACGTCGTGCAGTTGATGACGCAGACGGCGGTAGAGGTGGGAGGGCTTCAGATCGCCTAGGTGCTGTGGTTGGGAGAGCGCTGCGACACGTGCGATCTTCGACGGCTGGTACAGCGAGACGAGGCGGGTGCGGAGGTCATCGTATGCGGCCGTGGCGTCGGGAGAGATGTCCGACGTCTGTAGGAGGATCTCGTACGGGAGCAGTGATATGATGCGGGAGTAACGGGTTCGCTGGCTGCGGATGTTGGCGGCCGAAAACGCAGCGTCGACTTGGAAGAACCACAGTGCGGGGTCGTGCGTGTAGAAGGGGGGCAGCGACAGCGGGAATGACGCCGAGGCCGTCGTGACGTCGGCGGCGGCGTGTGCGGCGGTCGCAGCGGCGGCGGCAGCGGCGGCGGTGGATGCGGTGGAGCCGGGTGGCGAGAGGCTGGTGAAGGGGTTGTCGGCTGCGTCAGTTGTCGCAGCGGTCGGCGGCTGCAGTAGGGATGGCCGGAGGAGCGGCGGCGTCGGTGAGTTCGGGTCCATGGCTGTAACTAAAATTCAAAATGTGTAAGTTTTGAATTTCAAATTCGCAATCGGCGGGAGCGGAGGTGCGTGTGGCGGATAGTTGAGAGCTGGAGTTGAGCGGTGAGGGTGGGCCAAAAATTGCGAATTTACACTGACTGTTTAAGCTGAGTTTGAATTTAACATTGGGGACACCGAACTGAACTAGACTGGGGGCGACACATGAGGTGGTAAGAAGGTAGGAAGGGTAGAAGGTTGGATGAACGTCGGGTTCACCACTGTGATGAATTTAGAGTTTTCATCACGGTGGCGTGAAAGGAGGAAAAGTCGCAGGCGGCGGTAGTCCACCGATCATCTACGACTTTGGGAGGAGATAGAGGTGGGTGAGTGAATTTACCTAGGCGGCTGTAGTCAACCGATCATCTAGGTAAGGAGAGGAGCTTGTCTAGGCGGCTGTAGTCAACCGATCATCTAGACAAGGAGGAGAGGAGGTAAATTCTCAGGCGGCTGTAGTCAACCGATCATCTGAGAGGGATAAGGTAAGAGAGAGAAGAGAGAGCTGGTTAGAGGAAGTGTCGAATGAAGCTAAAGCTCCAGGATCCAGGGTTATATAGGACTTGGAGGCCTCTCCCTCCAACTCCCTGTTGGCAGTTGGTAGTGGGGCTCCAGGTTGTGTCCCCTGGATTCTGTTGCCTGTCTCCCCACTCAGATGTTTATTAGCGGAAAGTAAGTTTTACATAAGGATATTGGTGAGAGCTTAAAAGTTGCTGGTGGAGTGTTCCCGGGAGGGACTCACGACAGTACTTTTTGCGTTTTAACAACATGTTAGTAACATGAGCTTTTGAAGTATCTTTTTCCATGTTTTTGAGGACGAGAAGACCGAATGTGAAGTCGATTTTGACCAAAGACGCGGAAATTGAGGTTTTACCAAAGGTTCAGCTCCCAAAATTGGTTTTTTATGAGTCAAAAACCTGGAAAACTGTCTGAAATCACCATCAATGTGTACAATAACATTGGAAAAAGTGTAAACAGGTGAATCAAGACCATTAAATGCCACTACCAATGATCAAAAATGATCTTCAAAAAAAAAGGCATATTTCTAACCGCAGTTTTGAATTTTTGCAGCGAATCGTGAAAAAAATCAAGGTTGCGGAAAGGAGGAGAAAGAGGTTTGCTTGATGTGGAGTCATTAAAGGGGTTGGTTGTATAGATAGTTCGTGGAGGCGAATGGGACGTGGAATAGGGGAGAATGGCAGGGATAGTAGCTTTGTATGTTGAAGGAGATATTGGAAAGAGTTCATGACAATCTAAATGACATGTGAGCAATTTGAATAAAAACACGGCGTCCGCGACCACCCTACGTGTTTCCAGGAGCTCCAAACCGCCGATATCCATCACAGGACGCGAGTGGTAGACCACAACGATACGCTCCTTGAAAGCATAGCCTCGGAGGAAACGCATAGAAAGGAGACCATACAACGGTGGAAAACTCCAATATGGGGCGAACGAGAGATTTTTACGAAACGCAGTAAATTATTACACAAAGGTTTATTATTTACCTGTATAGATCATTGCGTAGATCACTGTTTTCTGTGGTAAATACCTACTCTCGCGCTCCACACAGGAAAGCCCTAAATCGAGTACTGGAGCAAGCCGGGCTATTAAAGTTTCATAAATATGCGGTGGATTCAAGAATTCTCTCATAAAAATTTTTTTTTGATATTCATAAAGCATAATGTTTGCTCAAGTTACAACAACAAAATCCAAAATAACTATCATTCTTCAGATGAAATACAGTATTGTGGAACAATCAACTCGATTTCATGAAGCCATGCGTGATTATAATGAGGCGTTCCCTAGTAATGATATTTGGGCTGGATGTATACAGTTTTATTCACGATCATGTTGACGAAACTTTTCGGTGCAAACGAACGACTGGACGTACAATGCTGCGGGTGGTCTTAAAACATTCCCAAGTTCGAGATCAGTTTAAAAACGCAAACAAATACTACCTCCTGTGTTATTATACACATTTCTGGCGATTACAGCCATTTTCACGGGTGTTTTACCCATAAATATTGAATTTTTGTTAGCACTTCGCTACAACCTCAATCCTTCACTCAGTGGTCAAAATCACCATAATATTTTGTCTCTTCACTCTAAAAAACATTGAAAACGATACTTCACCAGCTCAATTCATTAAAATCTCAAAAATACCTATTTTGCACCAATTTTCACCCACAACCATAGAGGAACAGGTTCGGAAGGGTGAGAAGAGATCACGTGACATTTAGAGGGATTCAGTGCCTAGCTACTGATACGACTCCAAGTAAGTAAGGCATTTTGGTTATTTGGTAGCAATAGCGAATATTTAGAATATTTTGAATATTTTGTGCGATAAATGTTCAAATCGTCAGCATGAAGAAGGTACTTGACGATGGAGAAGACGGATCCTATGCTATTCAGAAGAAGTAGGAAACACAAAGGACCCATATGGGACCCTTGCGGCACCCCCAAAGAGGCAATGAAGGGCGCAGACTCTACATTTTTAATACGAACTAGCATACGTCTACTAGACAAGTGGCTGTCGACCCAAGCCAGAACTGAACCACAAACACACCCAATTACTCCAACATGGCTAGGATACGTTTATAGGAGAGCCTGTCAAAGCATTTTGCAGAATCAATGGAAATACAGTCAACCTGGCAACCCCTCCCGATACCTATGTAGGTACCTACTTTAATATTCGCTGCCTGAGTCCATGTTAAGACAAATTTGGTGGTCCACGGACTGTACTAGACCATAATATTATATTTGAAATTTGAGACTATGGTTGAAATGCTTACCCAATACTCCTCCTCTCCACGAACCATTCACGAACTTGCCGATTTTGTACGCTGATTCTTCCGGTATCTTCACGGGTTTCGGCTTCAGCTTCATACCTTCCACAATCGCTTTGAAAACATTCCAGTCCATTCCCCAATAACCTGAAAATGCCACCAGTAACGCGACGATACAAAATTGATAAGGAATCCTATAGAATTAAAACCCAATTAGTACTATAATTAGTGCTATAATATTATACTAATATTTAGGTACTTGATGAATACATGGGACCTGACAACTCAGTAGGATACGTTACCTATAACATAATACAGAAATATGACCAATGTACCTTATAATATCTATAAAAAATGTATAACTATGGACGCGGGAGCGTCCCGCCCGCCAAGAATATCGACCAACTCGAAGGGACCAAGAACAAAGTTTACAGGAAAGAACAAGTAGGGTTGTTCTATCCCCCGTAACTCGGCACCCTGGGGGTACCGGTGTTGATTTTTCGTACACTCATTCTCGAGGGGCCCCTGAGAACGTGTACCAAATTTCAACCCTCGGCGACCATCAAGTGCCGGAGTTATGGAAGTTTGAAAATAGCTATTTTTCAAGTTTTTCTCGTTCTTCTTCTTCTTCTCCTCGTTGTTGTTGTTCTTCTTCTTTGTCAGGGTCACAGCATCGCAGACATAACAGATCGAGCTGAAATTTTGCACAAACATTCGTTATGCTCCAAGGAAGTGCCTTTTGTGCAATTTCGTACCCCCTCCCCCCTTTGTCTCCTATTCGGAAAGTTTCTAGTAGGTTAGAGAGGGTTTTAAGAGCTGAAATGGCACACTTGCTCACTGGGGCTCCCTGAGAAAGTGGTTAAATATTATGACCCCAATCGGTTCAGTAGAAGCAGCGCAGCAAGTAATGGTCAAACAACCTAATTTTTTCGCGTTTTTTTTAAACTTTAAGAGCGCTTTAAATTTCTCATATTATTATACCTAATTTTTTGCAGCGCTTTTTTAAAAAGTTGAGAAAAAATTTCGAACAAAATTCTGAACAAACATTTTTGCAAAAATTAATAAAATTATGAACAAATTTCAAAACAAATTTAAAACGTATTTTTCAAAGGAAACAGAATGAAAAGTTTTTACGGGGAAAAAATGTTTACTGGGAAAAAATGTATTGGGTTCTTCCTCCTACGTTCAGGATTCAAATTGATTCGGAACGCTAGCGGCACGAATTCAGGCTTCTTTCTGATACTATAAAACGTATATAAAAGTACCTAGTTACTGGGACACAATTGCTGCAATTTTCGAGACGCTAAGGTGGCCAACTCCTTTGATCTACCGTCAATAAGTGCTGGCCTTCAACAACTTTTTTATACGGTACTTTTGGATCTTACCAATTCCAGATGAATACCCAGAATGTAAATCACATTGGGCCGTGGAAAACTTGATTTCTTTCCCGCTGAAAGTTTTGATGTAATTCTTCTAAAAAAAAAGGAATGACAAACTGAATTAAACGAGTTTCAAAATGCGTTTCATTTTAACTACAACAATTTATTTTACTTACTACAGCTGGCCATTCTTCTCCTACTTGTGGAAATTTTATCCTTTTCAAGATCCTGTCAGGGTGATCAATCCTAAATGCGTCGTTGTAATCTCCGTAAACAAATAAAATTACGTTGGCATCACCAAAATCACCCACCTTCTTCTGTGAAAACAAACCTTGATTTTAATCTCGGAGAAAAAGCAACATATTTTCCAGTTTCAATTTTGCACTTCTCATTGAAAAGGTACATATAGAAAGAGTGAGTTGTACGAAAATGAATTCGGATTCGTTTGGCACCAACCAGTGTGGAAGATGAAGAATTTATTGAATTACAATGTTTTTTATTGACATAGCATGTCATTTATGAGTACTCGGCACCTGAAGGTCCAACTTTATTAGATAAATCATTCAGTTTAGTATGAATGCAAAGAGATGCAGATGAGCTTCGAGTAAAATACCAATGACCTCCAATATTTATAAAACCGATGTTTTAGAAGCGGCGTGAGCATTTTGGTTTTCTTACTGTGAATATTTTTTCTAGTTCGTCCACAGTTGAGCCATTCACGAAGCACCAAAGCCGATGATGGGAAAATCTCGGGAGCACTTTCAGTACTGCACTCAATGCGAGAACATCTCCCGTCGCCACAAATGAGGCGATACATTTGTAGTGTTTCGTATTATGGTTCTTATTACTCACAAGTACATATGAAGGAATTAGTGGTGCTACTTCTGCCAAGAACCTTTCGGCGAAGTAGGATGAGTCGGTAGCCATCTGAAAAGAATTTGAAGGGAAGCTTGAAGATCCAATCAGCTCCACTGAGAGCGGAGAACACAGCGTGATATAAAACGTTCATAGCTTGCCTACAAGCATTGATAAAGGTGTCCAAAATGTGTCCAGAATCATATTCATATTTTGTAACATCCGAGATAAGCGTAAAATGAACCCCCAAAAACAGCCCTGTTGTAAAAACTTGCCCGCCAAAAAACCGCAGCTGTAAAAAGGATTGATATACATTTTGCGGCCAAAATAGCATGCTAGGTGCCTTGCACCACGCTCTTGGATATGCATATAGAAACCTCTTGAACCCCATCTGTTCCCCTCTGTTGGATCTTGGATATGAGTATAGAAACCTGTTCCTTCTTCCTCATCAGACGTTGAAATGTCTTTCAACGCTGTTCGGCAGGAGCGTATTGCCTGCCGCAAAGCCTGCCTGTTCGGCGCCTTTGGTGGGGCGAATTGGTATCTCGGATTTGGCGTTTGCGCATTCGCAGTGGCTATACCAATCATTTGATCGCAATGAAATTCAAAGGGGGCCATCAAGAGCCCAACCTGCATGATCCCTGAAAACTGGACCATGAGATCGGATTTGAATTGAGGAAGTTAGTACGAGGTTGGCAAGGATTTACTGAGATACTGGGGGGGGGGGGGGGGGAAATAGGGTGAAAACATAAGAGTGAAAAACAGGAGTAATCTGTAGGGGTGAAAAAATAAGGAACATTCAGAAGAAGCGTATTTATTTATTTATTTCCAAAATGATAGTCATTCTAACGTGGGGATAGAAAAAACGATGCAAATTATTACACAAAGGTTTATTCACCTGAATAGGTGCCTCTTCTGCGTAGATCACTGTTTTCTGTAGTCAATACCCTCGAGCTCCCGTCAGGAAACCTCTAAATCGAGTACTAAAGCCGGCTCCGGAATAAAGTTTCCTACAAATGCGCGGGATTCAATAATTTAATCATTAATTTATTATTTGTAGGTATTCATTGTTGTGTAATAATTTACCTGTATAGGTGCCCCTTCTACGTAGATAGTATAAAGAACCATTGTGTAATAATTTACCGTTGTGTAATAATTCACCGTTGTGTAATAATTTATCCATCACTTCAACGTTTGTTCAAGTTTCAAAAGTACCTACCAAAAAATCCAATAGATCCATCATTTTTCAAATGAAATAATATCGCAGAACAACCAACTCGGCTTCATATAGCCATCGGTGATTATAATCAGGTGCTCCCTAGTGATGATATCTGGGCCGGATTTATAACGTTTCATTCACGATCGTGTTGACGAAGCTTTTTGGTTCAAACGAACGGCTGGTCGTACAATGCTGTGGGTGGTCTCAGGCTTTAGAGAAGCCGGCCGTATTTTATGACTTTTTAAAATGATTCCCTACTTGAGGTTTTTTAGAGTCCACCCGGAACATAGTTCTTATGTCCAGCCGTTCGTTCACGGTAAGGCCCTGAAGTATGAACCGAAAAGCTTTGTCAACTTGATTGTGAATCATACGGTATACATCCAGCCCAGATATCATTGCTAAGGGAACACCATGATTATTGTAATCACGCATGGCTTTATTTTAATTTATTGTTTTTAGTAATCGATATATTTGTTATATCAGTAACATATATAACTGAGCTTGGCCTATTAAGTTAGTTTGCTTTAATTTAACTGTAGTGTTTTTAGCCCAGTGGCTGTAACTCAAGAGAACACTCAATCACACTTGCCACAATGTCACATCACAAGGTCGAGAGGTTTTCTTCTATCAAGCCGCCGGGTGAAGTTGCTGCTGCCTAGGAGTCGAAGAACTTCCGGATTCATGTGTTCATGAAGCCGCTGTTCGTATTTAATCGTATGTTGCTTGGCCACTTCGCTGACGGATTCCATCTTGACCAAGGGGCGTTGACAATACTCCTTAGTACCTTGTTCTGAAAAGTTTGTATAATCTTGCTGTTTGTTTTTTTAGTACAGCCCCAGAGCTGGATACCATAAGTCCACACTGGTTTTAGGATTTGCTTGTAGGTGAGCAATTTGTTGTGTACAGATAGTTCAGAATCCCTGCCGGCAGGCAATACTTTTTTGAACTTGATATTTAATTGATATTTTTTAAATTACACGTTCATTCCATCTTAATTTAGCATCAGGATTCATCCCTAAATACTGTGCCGTATTAGAATCTTTGTTCGTTCATCATGACTGGTATCGTTGTTATGTTCTTGTTCGTAAATGTGCAGATTTCAATTCATTAAGCTTGAGTCGCCATTTTTTTCATCATCAACAGAATGCTGTGATTTCCTAGTTGCTTCTCCACTGAGTCACCAACTGCAAGTATGGCAGCATCATCAGCAAAAGTTGCGATTGTCGCGTTTTCATTGCTAGGTATATTAGCATGGCTTTATGAAATCAAGTCGGTTGTTCCGTGATATTATTTCATTTATTTGAAGAATGATGGTTATTTTGGATTTTCTTTATAGGATTTGTGTAACTTGAACAAATTTGGTTCGCAGTCTGTACGTCCGTTTGTGTGTCCGCAAATCCTTGCCACTCACACATCTTCCTCAGGGCGAATTCGATTTTGATGATATTTTCAGGGATCACGCGGGTTGGGGCTTAGATCCCCTGTGAATTAGGGAACGTAAAATCATTGGTACGGCCACTACGCACCAGATTTCTAAATTTCTAGCGAATAAATAGCCCGATTCTGCTCGAATTCGTTGGGTAGTTGGGGAGTTGCTTCTAGATAGTCCTCTATCCATTGCTCGGATTATTGGAGGCAATTACTCGACTTATGACTTTCCTGGGTGAAGCATGAAGGCAGGTATTGACCACAGAAAACCGTGATTTACGCAGAAGAGGCAGCTATACAGGATAATAATAAACCGTTATGTAATAATTTGCATTGCTTTTTGTTTATATTATAAATTTTGTATCTAAGTACATGTATATGTATCCATGGAGGTCTATGAAATCACAAACAAGGTTATCAGATTTCACAAACAAATCTTTACTACTTTCAAGGTTTATCGGCGAAGAAGGATACCTACTTCCTACATAATGTAAAGTACATACACCGCCTAAATACGAGTACAACACTAGGTAGCGCAGACTCTCATTATCTGTTAGCTTTTGCCCTTATTCAAATACTAGGGATGGGCATCGATTGTTAGAATGCAATAAACTGATGTTTTTCCAACATCAATAGTTTCAATCCGACAGCATAGAACCAATGTTTTAAGAACCTAATGGCAAATTAAGACTAAGAAACCCTGCCGTTTCTCCCATAAATGTTACTTATATTATTTATAAACAGGTAGCTTTAGTCTAGGTCATTGTCCTTGAAATGCTCGGAACTATAAAAGTGAGGTATATTATTAAAGAGAAAAGTGTTGAGGGTAAGCGCGTGTTTATCCCTTGTGAATCGCGTATCTGCGTAAGTGCAAAAGTTTACCTGTGGGACCTCCACCTACTTCGTTGCCAAATTAAGGGGGAAGTTGAGAACTAGCCCTACGATGGGTTGATGAATTTTTGAACCAAGTTATAAGACATTCATAAACTGCAGTAAACCCAAAGATATTTCTTGGTAATGGACGTTAAGTCCCGAGAATTTGGTACTTTTTATTACCTACAAAGAAACAAAAACTATGGTCGGTCCGTATGGTAAGATGTTCGAAGCCGCAAAGTGGGGAATCAGCCTGATATATATACATAACCTATTCTTTCCTATTCAAGTGCCGATACGGTGAAACCGTCTCTCTATTCTGCTTCTATTCCTCTCCATTCTAGTTCCTATTCTTCTCTAGGTTTCCCAATTCATAATACCTATTAAGGTAAGCGGGTACTGGCCATCCCTTCAAATCTATAGTTTGATTTCAAAACCACATTATGCTGCTTATTGAAAATCGAGAAAAAAATATAAATAAGTTCTCTCACGGTAATGCAGTTTATATCCATATCTTTGGGAAAAGTATAATTGATCGACTGCTGTACTCTATATCGCGTTGCCAAGGTCTTTAAATCATTTTGTAAATCCATGATAGGCTTGAGCTGCTGATAGAGACGTTCTCCGAAAGTATGGGGAAACAACACTTGAAATAAGACGTAGCGCATCAGGAACATAATGCAGCTCGACGAATGACGTTACACAACTGTAACAATTGCACGCTCATCGATGGATGTTCGTGAACTGATAAGAACGTAAATTATAGGATGCGAGAGTTGTTAAACCATCATTAAATCGTCAGACGATCATCACATGATCAGTTTCACGAGTGTCAAATTAAAATCGAGTGTCAAAATGAGTATTACTGAAAAAGTGGAATATGCAATTGGTAACTCAAATCTGAATGGGCAATGAATATTGTTCGGGTTTACATTTTTTTAAGTGCACACCTCAAAGCCTCAGTGGTGCCCCTATTCTCCTAAAGCCACCAAGAAAAAATATCCACAGATGAATCCTTTCAGACTATTTTAAAACCAAATCAGAAAGAAAATTCCACAGCGATTACATCATTATATATATTAATTGCTATGCAATTTTAACGCCGGGGGTCATGTGAAAAAAATGTCCTGTCACAATATCCTGTCACAAAAACGCGTCACGCAAAGAGGAATGTGATGAAGATGAGCACAAAGAGGAATGTGATAAAGATGAGCACAAAGAGGAATGTGATAAAGATGAACACATAGAGGAACGTGATAAAGATGAGCACAAAGAGGAATGTGATAAAGATGAGCACAAAGAGGAATGTGATAAAGAATTACCAACGTTATCTTTGTTACCTATGAATAACTAGTTACCTACATTCAGAAATAAATGTAAATAAATAACGTTTAAACAGAATCGTTTTATTTTTTTGTGTGTTGGTGGTGTGGGGGGGGGGGGGGGTAAATTGCATAGCAAATTCTCCTTTGTTATACGAAGTATAAGAACACATCCTTCGGGGGTGAGGAACGGCGAAGCCGTTCCGAGGGGGCGGAGCCCCCTTTGGGGGTCCAGGGGGCTTGCCCCCTGGCGAGGCCCGAAGGGCCGAGTATATATATATATATACATTCAAATTTTGTGGTTGGGTTGACATTCTTCAATGAGCGGTATGAGCCTTTTTATATAAGAGCTTTTGAAATACTTTGGATAACAGTGGCAACAAGGATATTGGTATATAAATATAAAACATTACATAAAAAGGCTCATACCGCTTGTGGTGGTTTGATGAGAATGAGGTAATGGCGATGTTTGGAATGAGAATGAAAGTGGTAGATGAGAAGGTGCTGGATCTAGCGTTTAAAAGGTTAACGCCTATGGCTAAGCCAGGGAGGTTACCACCACTGAAAACGCTAGAGGGTCTTGCCCAGTGGTTGCCACTCTGGTCGGTTATCACCGGACCGGTTCTACCATTCTGAGATCTTTTAGGTTATAAAGGTAAGGAGATGTGAGGAGAGAGAGAGAGAGAGAGAGAGAGAGAGAAGTCATAGACTTTAGGATGTAGCGTAGAATGAAGAAACCGGTGAGAAGGGCGGCAGGTTTTTATAAGACCCTTTCCACCCTCCCACAGTCCTTCCAACCGTTGAGGGATGGTAGGACGGAGTAGGGTTCGCCTGCAGTTGGTCACGTACGCTTCTGTACGCCTCTTCGCTTGGTTTATTTGTACAATCTTAAATATGAGATAACAGAGTTATGTTCTGGGAGGATATCACGAGACCTCTCATTGAAGAATGTCAACCCAACCATAAACCTGGAATCAGACGAAACCCCAGTATCTACAATAGACCCAGTGCACAGACTAACCAACATAACAGAGCAAGCACTTGAAGGGAAGGAGGTCAATTGTTCGACAAACTGTGGGGGATGAAGGCCTAAAATATAAACTGAAAAAAATCACTACAGTTGCACAATGCCGAATATTAGCCTTACAGACCCCAACTTTCGTATATAATAGATGACGCCTACTGTACTCTGAACCTAAACCGATTGGTGGGGGTGCGCACCCATAGAGGGTAGAGAGCGTCCTCGGTCCACCCGTGGCCCTAGAGATATAAGGCCTGAAAACACCATCCTTTTGGTTTATTATTTTCAATAAAGAACCTTTGGGGCCGACAATGAAAACTTTTTTAACCCCCTTCCCACTCAAAATTTCATGGTTTGTGTCGTAGAATACGAATATAGAATAAAAATATTTCCGTCTGTCCGCCATCCGCGGGTTTTTCCTTAGTTCCCATGAACCAAAATTTACGAAATTTGGTATATGGGCTCGAAGCTCGGCGTTATTGCCACTCAACTCTGAAGGGTGAAAAATAGGGGTTGAAATATCCGTAGTATCCCTATCTCGGAAAAATTTATTTTGAGGTGTGAGTTTCTCGCATTTTTAGATAGTTTTATTTTTTCTGAATTGCTGAGACCATCTTGAGAATTCTACGATTTCGCCATAAAATTTGCTATAAAATGTGACCTAAAGAGCAGCCTGTATGCTGGCATCAAGCTGGGTTGAGAGTGCACATCACTTGTCTATCCACAGACACACACACACTGCACACATTACTTGTCTCCTGGACGTGAGGACCAGAGGTCAGAGGACCAGATCAGAGGTTCTAATCCCGGTTCCGGGACCGAAGAATAATCAGCATCACACTTCCTACCTACTCCCCAGGCCCTCTCTAATATTATTACTTGTATCCCTAGTTACCGTTGTAACTAGGGAATAATCAGCTTGCAAATAAAATTCATTCTTTGATGACCATTCATGAAACGTTCGTGATTCTTATTATTTACTTTAATATAACACTACATGGTGTCAGAAGTGCTGGGTATTTAAAAAAACAAAAAAAAAACCATGCCCCGAACTAGACAAAACCACAAGAAGGCGAGTAAAATGCAAGAAGGCAGTGATGAAGACCTATCTCCATCAAGAGCCCGGAAGGGTTATACTTTTTCATCTCTTCCGTTTGAGCATTTTTTCTTAAATAGCAAAAATACCCTTGACTGGGTATCTTGGCGGCGGAAGTTCAACCGATACCGCCTTACTTCCCGGTTGATCTACGAGCCAAATGAAGTTCAGGTGAGCGTTTTACTGTTAAGGATAGACGACTCTGAAGACATATTTGATTCATTTTTAGTGTGTATCTTTATAATATTTGCAATTATATTTTTTTAAAGATGAAACTTCTTCAATCGCAGAACCAAGAATAATTATATTTTCTTAAACGTGCCAACATCAACAGGTGAGGGAATAATTGCAGGTGATCGATAATTTGGAATATTGAGTAACTGAATTCTGATACTAGAACTGAAATAAATGACGCCACAATACCCCCCTCCTTAATAAAAAACCATATCTCTGAAACGGACTGGTGGTCGGGTAATTCTTCCGCTCCGTGTGGTCTTGGTCCTCAATACCCAGGGTGTTGCGTGTGATGATGCAGGAGTCGTAAGTTGTGTTTCTTCTTCCGATGATGTTCCTTCTCCTGTTGATATGTGTGGCTGTATCGTAGGTGTAGAGGCTGTTGTCCGATATGTTGATGATGATGGTTGGAATTCGATTGTTCGTGCCTCCTCTTCTTGTAACTCATTATTAGCGATATAAGCTGGTTTTAACCTTCCGATTTCCACCGGTACCTCTTTCCCTCTTCTGTTAATGATGTATGTTTTGTCTGTCCTTCTTACTACTAAAAATGGTCCGTCGTATGTTGGTTGCAGTGGTCGTCTGACTCCATCGTTCCGAATAAATATATGACTGCAATTTTGAAGATCAGGATGTACAAAAACTTTAGCGCGAGTATGGTGTTGAGCTGGCGTCTGGCTTTCACCCAGAAGGCCCGGGTTCGATTCCCGGCATGGGAACCATATGCAAGGGGCTAGCCCATGAACTTTTTGACGGTCGGCAAATACCTTGTTGTAGCATAAACTCAAATTCTTTCTTTGCTATAAGTAGCTAGTTTTTCTGGATCTAGACGTCTGAATTTAAATGCAATAGGTGGCCCTTTTGTTTCTATGTGGTGCATTACCTTATGTTTGGCTGGTTTTGCTTCCAGCGCTGGCCTAGTGATGTCTTTGAATTCTCCTAATAGTTCTTCGTATTCCACGGGCGATCTCTTGATACCTATTGTTCTTATAGAAGGTATCTTACATGTACTTACAATACCTCTCTTCGATACTGTTGTCCCTTTAACTCTGAACTGAGCCTCGACTTGCCGAAACCAAATAGGCACATTCTGTTTCGAGAAAGGTGGGGCCTTGAAATTAATGCACGGTTTTGTCGTCACGGGCGCTTCTTCAGCATAAGCAGATCCATCTCCAGCTTCCATTATATCACGTCGGGGTCACCAGTTTTTAGTGTGTATCTTTATAATATTTGCAATTATATATTTTTTAAGATGAAACTTCTTCAATCGCAGAACCAAGAATAATTATATTTTCTTAAACGTGCCAACATCAACAGGTGAGGGAATAATATTGCAGGTGATCGATAATTTGGAATATTGAGTAACTGAATTCTGATACTAGAACTGAAATAAATGACGCCACACATTCAACCTGAAACATCCGTTGTATGATGAGGTAGTCCTGAAATTCAATGGGTGTTTTGAAAAAAAAAAAGATCAACTTAGTTTACAAAAGAGCCAAGTTCAGTAAAAACGCTGTCAGCTCGAGCACGAGACTGCTGAAGATTTCGTCCTGAATTTGGTTAAACTGATTAAAACTTGTGCCTATGGTACGCTTCGAGACGAACTCTTTCGTGACCGTTTAGTAGTACGGATAAGTGATCAAAAGCTCTCAGAGGATCTTCAAATAGATCCCTTTCTTACCTTGGACTCAGCTATCGCAAAAATTAAACTAAGAGAATCAGAAAGGTCACCAAAATACAGTTCGTGGTGACCAAGGCTCCTCCACTGTAGCGGCAATTTCAATGGCTAAAGGTCCACCTAAGGACGCTACTAGGCAAGGGTATTCTCGACGGTTCAAGTGCGGAGACGAGAATTTTCATAAGTCATACACATGTAAAGCCCTTACTCATAAGTGCTCGGTGTGTCGCCGTGTTGGTCATTATGAAAGTTGTTGCAGAAAGAAGGAACGGATCTACAAAGTTAATGAGGTTGGTAACAACCAAGATTCATCTAATGGAGATGCATTCCTAGATACAGTTGAGTTGCAATATCTATCTATAAATGAAAACGTTGTGCCAGCGATCAAAATTGAGCTGATTGTAAATGGTAATCCAGTAACTTTTAAGGTTGACAATGGGGCGGACGTCACTTGTGTACCTTTGAGGTGTTGGGACCTGATGAACAATAAACCAAGATTGACTCCCTATAGTTGAGTGATAGAACATGCCGGAAGAACATGTATGTTCATGTCAACAGTAGTAGTAACATGTATGGGGAAATTTTCTTCTCTTCTACAGTCCTCTGCCGGAATAACCTGTCACGAAATTGTCTATATGTCATTAAAGAACTAAAACAAGCTCTTCTGGGTCGAAATGCGATTAGCTCCCTTTCGCTTCTATCCTTCAATGAACCTCTCTCGGTAAATTCTCTATCATTTGAGAAATTAGAAGACCAGTATAAGGGGTTGTTCGCATATCCAGACTTATTAGTAGGAGGACCTTATACAATTAAATTGAAGAAAGACGCAGTTCCTCACACCATAGCTGCTCCACGACGAATACCGCTCCCACTTTTCGATAAGGTAAAATCGGAAATCCTTAGAATGGAAAAAATGGACGTAATCGAGAGAGTCGACGAAGCTACAGAATGGTATTCCCCAATAGTTGTCGTTCCTAAACGTAATGGATCTGTTCGTCTGTGTGTTGATATCACAAAACTCAACGAGTATGTCATTAGGGAAAGGTTTGTTCTACCATCTTCGGAAGAAACTTTAGCTGCAATTGGGCAGGCCAAATTTTTTTTCGAAACTGGACGCTCGCATGGGTTTTTGGCAAATCCCCTTGGACGAAGAATCTAAAAACTACTCGTGTTTCATAACACCGTTCGCAAGGTATCATTTTAAACGCCTTCCTTTCGGGATTTGTTCTGCTCCAGAACATTTCCAACGTAGATTACGTCAACTGTTGATGGGAATAGAAGGCTGTGTCAATCTTATGGATGACATTCTTGTTTTTGGGAATTCCTTGGACGAACACAATACTCGTCTTCATAGGGTGCTTGATAGAATCCTGAAGCATAACATCACCCTAAATCGCGAAAAATGTGAGATTGGTAATACTTCGGTTCTATTCCTTGGCCAAGAGGTTTCAGAAAAAGGAATATTGCCTGATAAGAACAAAATTAAAGCTATTCGGGAACTACCGCCTCCTAAACAGTAACAGAATTGAAACGATTTATGGCTATGTTCAATTATTTATTTAAATTCATCCCAAATGCAGCTACCATGTCACAGCCTATTAAAGAGCTGATAAAGTCAAATGTTGAATACACTTGGGGTACCCCACAGCAGGAAACATTCGATAAAATGAAACAGGCCTTAGCTTCTCCTCCAGTTCTCAGGCCGTTTGATCGCAGTGCTGAGACTAGGTTATATGCAGATGCCTCGTCATTCGCTCTTGGTGCGGTTTTGGAAGAAAAACCTAAGGATGCAGACAACTTCCAGCCAGTCGTCTACATTTCTCGCGCTCTCATTCCCGCGGAAGTGTCGTATGCCCAAATTAAGAAAGAGGCATTCGGTATCTCATGGGCCTGAGAACGCCTTCGGTACCTCAAAGAAATTTTCTATAATCACTGATCATAAACCTCTTATTTCTCTGTCGGGTAATAAGCCGATTCATGACTTGACTCCACGAATTCAACGTTTTTGATTGAGGCTGCTTGGCTTTGACTACACAATTTCACATGTCTCCGGTAAATCATTCTTCGTCCCTGATGCCCTTTCCAGAGTTGAAAATCTAAAGTTTGAAATTGATGATCTCTCAAAGTTCAAGATAGTTGAAAACTCCGTAGCATTCGTACACAATAATTTGGCTATATCAGATATTCTACATAGAGAAATTGTTTAACAAACAGTGGAAGACCCTTCATTACAAGATTTAATTATTTCTAAGCCGAATGGGTGGCAGAAAACCCCAAGAGCTATAGACAAATTATCCCCAAAATCGTTATCGTTATCGTTAATTATTAACTTACTCTGACGGAATTATAATGATGGGCTCCAGAATACTTATTCCTCGTAAATTGCAACCTCTGATGCTTGAAAAGCTGCATTCAGGCCACTTGGGAGTGACCAGATGCCGCAGACTTGCAGGAATAACCATCTGGTGGCCTGGCATTACAAAAGACATAGAGAAGACTGTTACATACTGTTACAAAGTATGTTACAAAGACTGTTACAAAGAGAAGAGAGAGACTGTTACATTTGTGCCGTAAACCGTACTTCGAAGAAGGACCCCCTTTTACCATCTCCGTTCCCGGAACTTCCGTGGTTGGAGATAGGAAGCGATCAAGCAAATCGACGGGAGCATCTATTTAGTGGTACAAGACTATTTTTCAAGATTTCTGTTTGTTGAAAAGATGAAATCGAAATCATCATCTGCAGTCATATCTATACTGTAAAACCTGTTTAGCCAGCATGGAGACCCTCAAGTGGTTCGATCTGATAATGGCCCTCAGTTCGACTGCGCTGAGTTCCAAGAATTTGCTGGATCATGGGGTTTTCAAATATTGAGCAGCAGCTCTCATTACCCCCAATCAAACGGCCTAGCCGAATCAGCAGTCCATACTGCTGAAAAAATATTACGGAAGTGTAAAAACCTTAGAGTTGGCCTGCTTTCTTACAATTCTACTCCGTTACCGATGGTTATGCTCCAGCAGAACTACTTATGAGTAGGCGTTTGAGATCCATGGTTGCAGTCTCGGCAGAAAACCTTCAACCTTGACTCCCGGACTACAAAAGGGTCAAGGAGTTTGAGAAAGAAGTTACCATTGTAACTAGGGAATAATCAGCTTGCAAACAATTTGTGATATACACTTTGTGATTTTGATTTGTGATACTTACCTCAAAGTCAAGATCATTCCTTATGCCAATGAATCAAAATATCTCGAAATGACATTAAATGCGAAGCTGCGATGAATTACATAATTAAGAGCTTATGAGAGCCAAAAATAAGGACTGAGTGTTAAATTTAAAGGGTTATTTCCGTAGGTACCTAGTATAGGTACCTATCTAGTTTTAAATCGATCGTTGATTACAATAATTACATCGATGGTTCCAAACGTTTTCCCCTCTTTTTTTGTGTGTCTTGTACCAACGCGGTACCATTTCGTAAATCTCTACGTTTATCGATACGTGATAATTAGTACTTGAAGTTGAGTCCAATTTGGGCTCTGAGCTATAGTAACTTCCGCGCATGCGCCAAAGGAAAATTCTGGTGAGGCAACAAGTTTTCAATTTTCAACCAATTTGCTTTTATTTTCTTGTGGGTATGTCATGACTCATGTGTATGCAACACATTGGCAGCCTTTTTTTGTTTTGTTACTTATGTACCTTGGTACCTTCGTGGGCCTGGGAATCGCTTGAGAGAGTCGATCACGATGCACAGCCAAATCTTGAAGACATTTCTGTAAACACGTTCCTTCTTCTCAGTCAGTCACTGGTGTATTCAGGTGTGTTTGGTTGAAGTACAACTTAAGAAATAACTTCGTGTAGATTAACAACTCATTTGTATTGAACTAAACTATATTCCTGCACTATGGGGTTGGTAGAGAAACGGCGGGCGGGGATGAAATAAAATATGTAGGAAACGAGGTTTGAATAAATTGTAAAGTTTATTGTGCCATATCAAATAAAATGCTGTGACAGCCTTTACAATAAATTGTTAATGGCACGTTCTACTTCAACAGTATTGTTTTTGTCCAGTCGGTAGAACCGACTCATCCTGTGTCGAAGGAGGGAAGGATTAAATTGATAATAAGAATATAGATACAGAAGGCAGATGTGGGCGCACGGAATATTTGGAAAATTGAACATTTCATCTGCTACTCATTCTTGCCAAATGTCCATCAAGAGAGCCAATATGTATCAACAACGAACTGCTTCCTGTAAATATTCGATTTGCTTAGAGAGAACGCAAAATATTAACTCGAATATTTATAACAAGTGGCCGATAGAACGTGTAGATTCAGTCAGAAACATACGAGCTATGAATTTCAGCAGATGCATGAATGTGACAGATGTGATGGATGTGACACACAAGAATTGAAGGCCCCTGAATCTAATGTCCTTACATGAGTCGACACATCAACGTCCTCAAAGAATCAACGTACAAACTTGATATGCGGCTTTGCCTGTACAGACGCTCTGTATTTGTTCAATTCGTAGTAGTAGATTACTTCAACGATTAGCACCAGCGTAGATATCACTAGTCCCATGACTAATACCATGAAAATCCCTCTGAGATGAAAAATGGACAGCGGCTTGATGACATACGAAGATTGCCGGGGCTTGGTGGCCGCCCTCATAGACGGATACATCCTAGACAGTTTCATCAGAATGTCTTTGTTGTATTTATCCAAAAACCCGCTCTGCATCAAATTCAAGGAATAATCGTTGAAAGCTCTGATAAACGGGGAGCCACGCCTGAAGGCAAACCCCTCGTATATTTTGTCAATGCACCTGTCTATGGTTTCGTACTTTTCCAGGACTTCATTCGGTATACTGCTCTGGATGTATGGGATGAAGACGTCGTCATCGTACTTGAACCCAAAAATAGCTTGGAGGGCTCTCTTGTCCAAAATTTCGATTAACTGATTGTTATCGTACACTGAGTATATTCTGTTAAGCCATTCACGAGTGGTTGGTTCCTGTAACAGACATTTTTAACGATGTTTTTTACATAATAATATATAGGTAATGAGTAGGTATGGGGTAGGTATGAGGGTATGGGGATAAGACCCCATTCATCTTGAAACCCTTATATACTCACCACTGAGGGCTATAAGTGTTTTATCATAAGGAAAGAGCCCACTCACCAGCCGCTCACTCCCCTTTCCACCAAATGTTCCAGGAGTTGAGGGTTTTCGCGAATTGCCTGCCCAGTTTGCCATGTGCACAAAAAACCCGGGCGGCCGATCTTCGGAGCACACTAGGATCCAAATGTGTTCCAAAATTTGGACCCAAACTGTGTAAGGAAGAACGACGGTCTGAGACCAAAATTTAACGTAAATTTAAGGCTGAAACTTCGTTAGAACCTCAGTTTTCCACTCTGATCAAAATCGGCTTCATATTCGGCCTCCTTGTCCTAAAAAAAACATGGAAAACTTACCTCACAAGCTCATTTTACTAAAACACCAAAAAACCCTATTCTTACACCCATTTTTCGCCCGTAACACCGTTGGCTGTATTCCAATGGGGATGCAAAGCTTCGGGACACAACTAGGGCCCAAATGAAGCATGTGTGCGAAAGAGCGATTTTTTTAGACCGAAAATGAAGTAGTTGTGCATGATATGGCGGACGGACATTCCATTTTGGTTTATTCTGTGAATAATACTCCTGTGTATGCGCTCAGCAAAAAATGTTTATAACACCCTTTCAAAAATTTTTCTTTTCCGTTTCAAGGTGCGTAGATTACAAAAATGCAATGTCCGTCCGCCGTACGCTGTCCGCCTTACGCCGCATCACGTGTACCGGCTTCATTTTCGGTCTAAAAGAGTCGTTCTTTCGCGCACATGCTCCATTTGGGCCCTAGTTGTGTCCCGAAACTTTGCAGCCCGATTGGAATATACCCAGGGTTGTTATGAGTGAAAATGTGTATAAAAATAGGTACTTTTGGTTTATTATTCTCTGAATAATACACCTATGTAATCGCTCAGCAAAAAATTTTCATAACCCCCCCTCAAACTTTTTTCTTTTCCGTTTCAAGGTGCGTAGATTCAAAAAATGCAATGTCCGTCCGCCGTCCGCCGTCCGCCGTATCACGTGTACAGGCTTCATTTTCGGTCTAAAAAAGTCGTTCTTTCGCACACATGCTCCATTTGGGCCCTAGTTGTGTCCCGAAACGTTTCAGCCCGATCGGAATATTCCCAGGGGTGTTGTGAGTGAAAATGTGTGTAAAAATAGGTACTTTTTGCGTTTTAGCAACATGTTGGTAACATGAGCTTTTGAGGTATCGTTTTCCATGTTTTTGGGGACGAGAAGATCGAATATGAGGTCGATTTTGGCCAAGGAGTGGAAAATTGAGGTTGTACCAGATGTTCAGCTCCCAAAATTGATTTTGTATGAGTCAAAAACCTGCGAAATCGTCTGAAATCACCATCAGTTTGTAGAATAACACTAGAAAAAGTGTCAACACGTGGATCAAGACGATTAAATGGCACTACCAATGATCAAAGTTAATTTGAAAAAAAAAAAAGATCGTACCTACCTAATTTGTGTTTTGGGGGCCAAAATTGGTGGAAACCATCAGAAATAGCTATTTCAATTATTTCACATGAAACAAACAATAAATGTACAGCCAACATTTCTGTAGAATAATAAACCCCATGTGACAAGGACTTTGCAGCGTTTTTGTGTTTTAGTAACATGAGCATTTGAGATATCTTTTTTCATGTTTTTGGGGACGAGAAGACCGAATATGAAGTCGATTTTGACCAAAGAGTGGAAAATTGAGTTCTACCAAATGTTCAGCTCCCAAAATTGATTTTTTATGAGTGAAAAACCTGGTAAATCTGAAATCACCATACATTTGTATACTAACATTGGAAAAAGTGTCAACACGTGGATCAAGACGATTAAATGGCACTACCAGTGATCAAAGATAGTTTAAAAAAAATAAAAAAAGGCGTACCTGATTTGAGTTTTAGGGGCCAAAATAGCTATTTCGATTATTGCGCATGAAAGAAACAATAAATGAACAGCCTACATTTCTGTACGTATGTCCAATAGAATAATAAACCCATGTGACAAGGACTTTGCAGCGTTGTTGGAATCTACGCACCTTGAAACATGAAAGAAATAATTTTGAGGGGGTGTTATAAACATTCCAAGATCCATTATGAACGGGATTCTCATATAGGTACCGTAACACGCCCCCCCCCCTCATCACCACCCCCCACCCTGCTGTAAAGATTTACGCGCAATAAAACCTCCTTACGCTGCAAATTATTACACAACGGTTGATTATTAACCTTAGCTCAGATCACTGTTTTCTGTTGTCAATACCCTCGAGCTTCCACGAGGAAAGCCCTAAATCGCGTACTGCAGCCAGCCGGGCAATTACAGTTTAATAAATATGCAGTGGATTCAAGAATTCTAGCATGAATTATTTTTGTTGTTATTCATGAAGCATAACGATTGTTCATGTTACAAAAGTACCTAACAACAAAATCCGAAATAACCATCATTCGTCTAATGAAATAACATCACGGAACAATCAACTTGATTTCATACAGCCATGCGTGATTATAATCATGTTTTCCTAGCAATGATAAATCAGGGCTGGATGTATATACCGTTTCATTCACGATCATGTTGACGAAGCATTTCGGTCAACTTTCAGGGCCCTACTGTGAACGAACGGCTGGATGTGCAATGCTCCGGGTGGTCTCAGAAAATTCCTAAGTTCGAGATCAATTTGAATATGCTGCAAAGTCCTTGTCACATGGGTTTATTATTATGATATCTGACATACCTACAGAAATGTTGGCTGTTCATTTGTTGTTTCTTTCATGTGAAATAATTGAAATAGCTATTTCTGATGGTTTCCACCAACTGTGGCCCCCAAAACACAAATTAGGTAGGTAGGTACGCTCCTTTTTTTTCTCTTCAAATTACCTTCGACCATCGGTAGTGCCGTTTAATCTTCTTGATCCACGTGTTGACACTTTTACCAGTGTTATTATACAAATTGATGGTGATTTCAGACGATTTCCACGATTCCGCCGTTCCACCACTATTTCCCTGTTTCTTTCAACGCTGTTTGGCGGGGAGCTTGAAATTTGTTTCAACGCGGTTTGGCGAGGAGCTATTTGCTTGCAGAGCATATATATATTTTGAAAAAAATAATACATTCAAAGTGTTCAAAAATCATTGACAAGGATTTATGATATCATCGCGATATCAGATATGCATTGCAGTAACTAACTAAGATATTCCTTATTTCAAATAATAACCAAAATTTTTTGACCAATTCTCCTTGCACATTCGGATTCTAGCGAAATGTAATAAAAGCCCTGTATGATTATTCTGGTACGCAGAAACGCGAGAACGATGGTGTAGTAAATTATATGATAATTCAGTGTCAGAGTGTCGTTGGTTGGATAGGCAGGAAATTAGCCTCAGGGCTATTTCATTATCGTGACCCTAGACGTAGGAGGTGCTGAAAACCTAGGATAGAAAAACATGTTCCGCTCTAAAAAAAACCTCTAGATGCTTAACTTACTTCAGGATTTAGTATAGTGATCAGTGGAAATGGATGACTCGAACTTGTCGGTGACTCGTATCCGAATTTGACCAGCTCCTCAATGGTTTTTGGTTTCGGATTATAGGGTGGGCGTGCGAAATTGGAAACCAGATGGCTAGAGAAGGAACTGCCCATGAGGATGGAGAACAGCGCCCATCTACCGACAGCAACAAAATGGTAGTTTGGATATCGTTTTGGTACGGTGAATTCCAAAAATTACTCAGCGTTGCAGCAACAATTTTAACAGCAATCAGAGAAAGACGTAAAAATATCAAATGCGTTCAAATAAGTTGGTAGTAGACTTGAAAGATGATGAGCGACACAATATTCAAATTTTTTGTCTCCAACAGAAAACAAGGCCCTTGATCCATTGAAGTAGGGGAGAAAACAGGATTTTTTTGCTTGACCTTTCAGCTGCTGAGGGCTTTGTCCCCCCCCCTCCCCCCCTCACCAGCATAGTAAAAATGTCGGCATTTCCCAACTCCTATTTCTAAACGTCTACATCGATTCCCTGCCATCACTCAAACTGTGATTATTACTATCATAAGTTATTTAATTCAATACAATATTTTCATTTAAGTTACTCACAGAAACAGAAACGGTCTCAGAACACCCATTCCCCAAGGATTGGGGAAATCACCTTGCAATACCACTCCCCATGCAACCTTCATGCAATAACCTAGAGATCGGTATTCTGAAAATAACAATAATTAAATTTTCAAAATTATTTTTTCTGAAAATAACTCAATTATTATGTATTCAGAATATATTTTTGAAGTCCTATGTTTTAAAAACTTCAAGCAAGAAAGCAAACCCAACTGAAATTTACCTGCGATTTTTTTTGAATGAAAGAATTCTATGTTGGCTATGGTTCTTACAGTCGTCGCAAACGCAATTATAAATATACCAATGAATAGATGTACAGTGGGAGATAACGAGTGAAATACAACGGTCCAGTCGTCCGAGTTTGGTGTCGGGTGGGGCACTGCGTATAGGATGCAGGCCTGTCGGACAGGATTGCCCATGACGATGCCTCCTCTGAATTTGTTGATTTCGAAGATGAACCCACAGAATCCAACGTCTGCTATGCCTCGATCGACGTTACCTATGAATTTGGAAGACTCGTAAATAAGTAAGTAGGAACAATATTACAATACAATTCTGCGGTGCGGACGCAGACAGATATGGACGCTTGCCGTTTTGGTTTATTATTCTGTGAATAATACACCTATGTAATCGCTCAGCAAAAAAATTTTATAACACTCCCTCAAAATTTTTTCTTTTACGTTTCAAGGTGCATAGATTCCAAAAATGCAATGCCTTTAATGCACGATTTTTTTTCACGCTCGATTCCAAAGGTTCATTATTGAAAATAATAAACCAAACTAGGTACTTTTTGTGTTTTAGTAACATGAGCTTTTGAGGTATTGTTTTCCATGTTTTTGGGACGAGAAGACCGAATATGAAGTCGATTTTGACCAAAGAGTGGACAATTGAGGTTCTAACGAAGTTTTAGCCTTAAATTTACGTTAAATTTTGGTCTAAAATCGTCGTTTTTCCGCACACAGTTCGGGTCCCCATTTGGGAACACATTTGGGTCACAGCTGTGCTCCGAAGCTCGGCAGCCCGATCGGCATACACCCAGGGTTGATATGGGAGAAAAACGAGTGTAAAAATAGGGGTTTTCGAGGGATTTTTGAGGTTTTAGTGAACTTGAGCTTGTGATATATCGTTTTCCATGTTTTTTAGGGCGATAAGACCGAATATTTGGTTGATTTTGACCGAAGAGTGAAGAATTGAGGTTGTAACGAAGGTTAAGCTCCCGAAATTCATTTTTTATGAGTCAAAAACATGGGAAATTGTCTGAAATCACCATCAATTTGTATAATAACACTAGAAGTAGTATCAACGGGTGAACCAAGACAAATAAATGGAACTATCAATGATCAAAAATAATCTGTTGAAAGGAAAAGCCGAGCCTAATTCTTGTTTTTGGGGGCCAAAACTGGTGGAAACCATCAAAAATAGCCATTTCAATAATTGCACATGAAAGAAACAATAAATGAACAGCCAAAATTTCTGTCGGTACCTATGTCTAGTAGAATAATAAACCCATGTGACAAGGACTTTGCAGCGTTTTTAGATTTAGATTGCCGTGATATCCTCCCAGAAATATCACTCCTTGTACCCATTCAAGATTGCCCAAATAAACTGAACGAATGGGCAAAAGTAGGGTGGCCCTCTCTTCCCTCCATCAGTCCCTCAACGACCCTCGATGACTGGAGGAGGGTGAAAGGGTTTCTATAAAACCCGCTCTTCTCACCCTACTCGCCATTCTACACTCAAACCTCAAGCCCTCGACTTCTCTCTCGCTCTCCTCATACCTCCTTACCTTTCTCACCTAAAAGATCTCGGAGTGGTGGAACCGGTCCAGTGTAAACCGTCCAGGTGGAACCGTCTGGGCATATATCCTCTAGCGTTTTTAGTGGTGGTAACCTTCCTGGCTTCGCCATAGCTAAACGCTAGCTACCATCACCTCTTCATCGCCATCTTAAAACCTTACCTATCCAAGCCTCACCTCTATCTTCAGACCACCACAAAGATAAACTTCAAAATTGTGATAATAAAAGCATGTTTTTCTCCCGTTTTCTACCATCCTAAAACTAACCCGAGAATACAAAAAAAATATACAAAATTCAAATTCCAATAGTTGATCATGTGTAACGTACGCAAACCCTTCAAACGCCTACTCAAATTGTCAAAAACAGCTGTTGACATGAAAGGCGGCGGGAGATAACACAATGATGGTTTCAAAATGGGTTTTATAAAAATCGGACGGTAACCAACGTAATGGGCTAACGTGCATCCTTGAGAAGCCCACACGTAATCCGACAAACGCTGCAAATTATTACACAACGGATTTTCCTGTACAGGTTTGGACCAACTAGACCCCAAATGTGACCTATAAATCAAATAGCATTAATTTTGGTTCATGATAACTAAGGAAAGTGCCACGTACGGCGTTCCGCAAACTATCATATTTCAAAAAAAGTCCCTCCTAGCATTTCCTCTGTTGATTAGATCCCCATTGAAAGAATTTCAAAATTACCAAATTACAAGGCCAAGCAAAAGGGCAAAGTCAAATTTTGAGGGGCTTAAACAGTTATATCATTCTCGATTACATAGCTTCATTACTGAGATAATAAATCAAAACTAGTCGGAAAGATCTGAAAATTAGGAGAGTACCGTAATATTTAGCAAATTCAAAATGCGAATTTTCGTGCCATGAATGAAGGAACCAATCTTACGTTGTGCAACGATTGGTCGATATACCACGGCCGCTTCTGACTGAAAACTGAACAATCCCAACGAAATACTTTGTACCTAAAATGATACGAGCTGCCCTCTATTACCTTAAGAGCTGATATTTGGATATAGGTACTTACTTATCATACTCGCTGCCTAAGTCCATGCCTAGCTAAAATGGTATGTTCCATGGATTGCACTAGACTATATTATATGTAAAATTTGAGGCTATGACAGAGAAGCTTACCCAATACCCCTCCAACCCACGAACCATTCACGAACTTGCCGATTTTGTGCGCTGATTCTTCCGGGACCTTCACGAGTATCGGCTTCAGCTTCATACCTTCCACAATCGCTTTGAAAACATTCCAGTCCATTCCCCAGTGACGGACTGAAAATATCACCGGTACAGATGATAGTACAAAATTCATAAGGAATCCTCCATAATTTGAAAACCAATTAGTAACTAGTAATAGCTAGACACTTGATGAATAACAGGGGCCTGTCAACTCAGGTTACAGGTTACCTGCACCATAATACAGAAATATGACCAATGTAACTGTTAGGCGATCAATAATTTAGAGGAATAAAATTATATTATGAGATTATGAATTCAAGGAACTCTGTCTAACGAATGAAATATTATATTTTCCGTTTCTGTTCCTAGTACTGGATCGCAACTTCTTAATGGAAACTTCCGTAGATAGTTAATCCCTACAGTACCTTATATATTCAAAAATAGGTATGTAAAAACTGTACCTCCAGGGTTGCCACCTGTCCAGACTTTCATGAAACTGTCCCGATTGTCTTTATCCCCTATTCTTTTGTCCGGCGATTGGGTCTTTATCTCGCGTTCTGGAACAGTGATTTGGAACACGTAGTGGCAGTTTCAGGCTCCTTTGTGATACTTAACTAGAAGACTTAGGTACTTAAAAGTAGTTACTGGGACACAATTAGTGCAATTTTCGTGACGATTTTTGGGCCTTTGATCTACTGTTACTAAGTGCTGGTGGTGGGCGAATTAATAATCAGAACTGATCGTTTCGTGGGCAACAGCCCAAGAAACGTCGGTTCGATGTAATTCAAAATAAAATTTGCTGAGCTCAAACAGACTGAACTGTAGACGAGAGGATACGGTCAAGGAAGTCATGCACAAGGACATCCAATATGATTCATCGCAAATCGGCTTACCTGATGCTGTGTAGCTCTTCTCGTTCAACTTAGGATGGTAGATGGCCCGAAAGGATCCAAGGAGGGCGCTTCGAGGGTCAAGAAAATTGCAAAGGACGAAATGGCACTTTTGAAAGCTGAAAGGGCTTAACTGTTATAAAGGGGAACCTGCAGGTAACCCTAATAACTTTAAAGCTAAGTTTTACGGCAATACTGGCCACAATTAAAACACTGTATGATCCAATTGGACGTACAGGTTTCTCAAGCAAGACCGACTTGACGAGAGCTGCTCACACCAGAGGGGGCGGTGCTACTTTTCACAGGTCTTTTTACGGACAAGGTTCACCAGGTGTACGAAAATCAGATTGGGTCTCAACGACATGACAATATAATGACCGCATCCTCTCGTCTATTTGGGAAAAACCGGAACTCAGGTTAAGTTTTATTTAGAGATAGAAATACGAAAATTTAACTTCATAAAAGATCATCTCTTGCTAAAGTGAGCAAATAAGAACCTGATACAAATGAAATAAAATGAAATAAAAATGCCTAGGAGGAAAAACAGTGGTAGGCTGGCGAAATTCCCCTAACAGCTGGCTTCATAACACCTTTCTTCTGCTGTTCTTTTGGATCTTACCAGTTTGAGATAGTGGTATAGAATGTATATCACAACGGGTCGTGGAATACTTGATTTCTTTCCCGCTGAAGGTTTTGATGTAATTCTTCTAAAAAAATTTAAAAAAAACAGAATTAAAGGAGTTTGAAAATGCGTTTAATTTTTCCTAAAAATTTGTTTTACTTACAATAACAGGCCATTTTTCTCCTTGTTTTGGAAACTGTATCCTTTCCAAGATCCTGTCCGGTTGCTCAATTCTCAATGCGGCGCTGTAATCTCCATGAACAATTAAAATTACGTTGGCATCACCAAAATCGCCCAGCTTCTTCTGTGAAAACAAACCTTGGTTTTAATTCCGGAGAAAAAGCAACATATTTACCAACTTCAATTTTGCATTTCCCATTGAAAAGGTACATATAGAAAGAGCAGAAGTGGTAGAAAAATGAATTCTGAGTTGGTTGACACAACAATTTTTAAGCCCTAAGTTAACAAATAACAGTTTGTGAATGACTAGATTTTTATTGACAGAAAATGTCATTTATGAGCACTCGGCACGACCAAAGGCCCACCGAATATATCCCTTAAGAAGGGGGTTCTGAAAAAGGTTTCAAAGCAAATTTGGATTCTACCTGAAGTTTCATGAAAAAATAAAAGAATTCTTCTAAAAAAAAATAAGGGTACCTAGCTATAATTTGAAGTGTTGTCTAAAATGGCTCATTACAGAATTAGGATGGCCAGGACCGGGGTCATTAGCCGAGACACAAGTATTTAGCAAATCGAAAATGAACATCACCACGTTAATCCGCGTGAAAAACAAATGGCAATCATATATCACACTTGGTAGAATACTGCACCAACGAAACTCGATTTTTGCGTTTAGCCATCATTTTGGGTGTATTGTTGTACGTTTTTCTGCACTCAAAAATTCGAGTGATGGGTAATTTTTCCATGACATTTCACGAAGAATATGAATCTGAAATAAACAAAGGATGTTCTCATTTGAAAATAAAAACTCTTGTGCATTGAGCACGCTTTGCGCAAGCGCACGCGCGCAGAAATGTCATATTCAGATTCTACGCAAAAAATTAACGGGGGTTACAATTTGAAATTTTTTTCAAGGGGGTTTAAAAATAAAAAGGATGGGAGATAGTTGTGTGGGCCTTAAATTGTGGTTCCCCTGTGTATTCAGTTTTTGTATAAATTCCGTTTTATTATGAAGTCGCAAAGAGATGCAGATGAGCTGTGTCCTCCAACATTTATAAAACCGATGTTTTAGTAGCGGCGTGAGCAGTTTGGTTTTCTTACCGTAAATATTTTTTCTAGTTCAGTCACAGTTGAGCCATTCACGAAGCACCAAAGCCGATGATGGGGAAATCTCGGGAACACTTGCAGTGCTGCACTCAGTGCAAGAACATCTCCCGTCGCCACAAATGAGGCGGCACATTGGAAGGGGTTCTTATTACTCATTAGTACATATGAAGGAAGAAATGGCGCTACTTCTGCTAAGAACTTTTCGGCGAAGTAGGATGAGTCACTAGCCATCTGAAAAGAATTTGAAGGGAAGCTTGAAGATCCAATCAACTCCACTGAGAGCGGAGAACACTGTGATGCAAAACATTCATAGCATTGACCACAAGCATTGATAAAAGTGCCCCCTACCTCTTACAGTAGGTACCTACTTACGAACCTGAATCATGTTTTGTAATATCTGAGTTAATCTAATAAATATATCGATCAAAAACCTCTACGAAGTTTAATAGCACATAGCTCCCTTGTATCGACACCATCATGGTATGGATCACTAAGAGACAAACCCTTCATTCACGATAAGGTAAGAGCGAAAAGAAGAGGAAATTGGACAGGTAATTTGGTTCAAAGTTTGCTGCGGAGTGGCATCGATTTATGTAATTGTTATAAAATTCATCCATTCTTTCGGAGAGAAAGACCCCCACTGCCCACCAAATTTGAGCCAACTGGCTCCTTTGGTTGGCGTGGGGCGATTTGGTTGGCGCATGCGCAATGGCTACACCAATCATTCCTTCCAAAAGAACATGCTTATTGTAAAAACAAGTAATTATAGATAGAATTCTTGAAAATAATAAACAAAAAGTGAGGTATTATTGAAGAGAAAAATTGAGGGTAACTGCGTGTTTATCTCTTGTGAAATTCCTCAAAATCCAATTTATTGTGAGATCAGCCTACGCATGTGCAAAATTTGGAAGTTGGGAACTAGACCTATATGATGGGTTGATGAATTTCTCAATCAAGATATAAGTCATTCATAAACTTCAGTAGACCCAAAGACTAATGGTAATGGACATTACATCGCGAGAATTTTGCACTTCTTAATTGGTACCAACGAAGAAACAAAACTAATGGTCGATCCTTATAGTAAGATGTTCGAAGCCGCAAAGTGGGAGGATTTAGCCGGATAAATACTGTAGATGGTGACTGCAAATTAATAAAGAATCTGACTCATGAAGATGCTTTGAGAGGAATGGAACTTTTGTCGGCCCAACGAACAAAACGATTTTGTGTAAAAATGTGTTGCGGAATTTTGATTGAACTTTTTGTAAACATTATTTTTGAACGAAGGAAAAACTAGCAAGCCTGTCACGTCACCGAAAATAACGAAAATTGAATTTTTTAAACATTTGATCACAAATAGGAATTTGGAAAAAATTTCCTGTTCAAGTCCGATACTTCGAAACCATCTCTCCGTTATCTTAATTTTCCTTCTATTCCCCTCCATTCTACTTCCTATTCTTTTCTAGGTTTCCCAACTCATGGTTGGCCATCACTTCGGCACACCTCGGTTTCAATAGTTTGTTACCAAAACCTCGTTATGAACTGGCTTACTGAAAATAAAATAAAAATATATAACGAAGTTCTCTCACGGCAACACAGTTTACATCCATATCTTTGGGAAAAGTATATTTGATCGAGCGATATAATATAAATCGCGTTTTTAAGTTCTTGAAATCATTTTGTAAATCCATGATAGGCTTTAGCTGCTGATAGAGACGTTCGGATCCGAAAGTATGGGGAAACAACACGTGAAATAAGACATAGCACATCAGGAACATAGTTCCGATCGACCAATGACGTTCAAAACTGTAAAAAATGCCCACTCATCGATGGATGTTCGTGAACTGATAAGAACGCAAATTACAGGAAAGCGAGAGTCGTTTAACCATAATTATCGTTAAACGATCATCTCACGGACAGTCTCACGAGCGTCAAATTATAAGAAAATGTGTATTACTGAAAAAATAGAGTATATGACTACTCTTATCGGGAAACGAAAACTCTTCGGGTTTGCATTTTTTTAGGTAAACACCTCAGAAGCCTTCGGTTGTGCTCCTATTCTCCTAAAGACGTCGAGGAAAAATTGCCATAGATGAATCGGATTCAGACGATTTTAAACCCAAATCAGTGAAGGAAAATTCCGCAGCGGTTTATTATTACTGGTATTGTTTACGTCCGTGTTCTGTAGGTACTACACAATACTCTGGAAATGCTAGGTATACGATAGAAAGGTATATTTTGTGATGAATAACGTGGAGTTTATGAAATGCGAGTTGAAATTCAGAGAGTAGGTAGGTACCTACTTAGCTCGGAATTGGCTTGAAATAACATAGATTATGACATGGAAAAAACAAAGATCTGTGATGCATTGTACTGGACCCGAAGAATTTTGGTGGTACTGAACGCCAAGTCCCTACCTGCATCTTGGTATCCATTGAGTTGAAGTACCTACCAAAAAATGAATGAAATTACCTTCTTTCCTTGGCCTCAAAGCATATCTCAAAACAACTAACAACTCGCATAATTATTTAAGTTCCTTTCAAGCGTTCGACTATATTTTAAGTGGATTTTCGAAGTAACGTCCACTAATTTGAACACAATGTTGTCCCCGAACGTGGATTAGAAGTAGTTGCCAAAGACATCGTATAAAAATTATAGTGTACCTGAAATCAGAGACGCATCTAGTAATCTAAAAATAATGTCAAAACAAAATCCAATTTGATTCATTCATTTTCGCTCAATAAAGCCTCTATCACCCATTTTCAATGGTTTTGTCCTCTAATTTGAAACACTATTTGCCTACTATAAACGTTCTTGTTTGTCGTAATAAATAATTGTTTATTGGGTCAAATATCACCTTCCCTAATAATTTTACTAGATGTTCCTCATCGTTCATGAGTTCCAAGTTTTCTAAACTTTTTAAAAGGATTATTCCAACATATTGGAATATTCAACAATATGTTGGAATAATCCTTTTAAAAAATCTGTTTTATTTTGGTAACTGGATCTTAATAGAGCCATTTTTTAAAAAGAAGACACAATTAAGCCTTATCGTCGTGATGGAGTGCTTCATGTCCCCTAATCAGACGAACCATCTCTTACCTCTGAATAGATAGATATCAATAGAATACTTCAATATTAGAACATCGTTTAATTAATGATATTTGCGTGCCGGTATTGTACACTCAGTCATGCAATCGTATTGATTATTTCGTAGTCATGGCGAACACAGGTACCTATACTTTCCTTTATCGCCGATCAGAGATGCTGTCTTATACGAGTTAATGAATGACCTACTGCCTAATCACTGGTGCCGATACAACAATAATTGCCGTCAGTTAAAGCGTAATTATGGAAGTATCTGTGGATGTAACGGGCGTATGTACTTCGGAACCATATTATATTCAAACAAGGTAGAAACAACAACATTCGTAACTTACAAAAATGTATTTAAATTATTTTGATACTCATAAAGCGTTCACGTCCAATTTAAAGCTTAATTCGCCTAAAGTAAGGTAGGCTTTTGAGCGCCAATCACATTCATCCATGTGAACGCAGTTGGATTTCGATGAACTTTCGATGGAGTTTAAAATCAATCAATTATTTCTATCAAGCTTACACACTATCAGATCACATTTTATTTGATTAGAGTTTCCTCTTGGGTTATTCAAAGTCTTTATTTTCCATAGCCGAGGGCGAATCCGGGCTTTTGTTCGACGTCCTCGGGCAAATGATCGACGGGCTTAGGCTGCTCAGCTCTCAAAGTGTCAATTGGGGTAGCCAAAACCTAGAATCGGAGAGAGAAGAAACGATCAGTTGTATATACATGATGACGATCGATAAATTAAACTCGTTCTCAGTATAATCCGATATTTTGCAACGCCAAATCCTTACCTAGTTCACCTACTTTAACTTAGTGAACATTCCCAATAGGTACTGATTTATAGCTGTTGAATCGAGTCCACAAGTCGCATTTTTTTATATCAGTATAATTAACTTGTCATAAAGCGGTAAGTATTGTTCTATTTCTGTTACATCCTGAAGGACTGTGCAGTTTGTAACATAGTTGTGAAACTCGATCAACGACCATTATTTACTGGAATGGGGACGTTCACTGTTTGAAAAAAATTAGCTCGGAAACCTATCTTTTCGTCTTGATGAACTATATCTAACACTTCAGTGAAGAACACGCCATCTGTATAGGCACCTTCGGTGGCGAATCCTGCTGATGGACAGCGGGGGTAGGGGTAGGAATCCGCCATCCCTTAGCCCACACATAGGGTTAGGTACCGCTTCGGCGTGAAATGTAATTAGGTACATATAATTCTGCATTAATGAATGCAGCATATGGGCAAGAAAACAATAATTGAAGCGCTACTCGAAGAAATCATCAGCAACACAAGGAACGTTTTGCTTCCGAGTCTGCGAAGCAGCGGAAGCCTTGTGTTCACTTTCGTGAGCCAAAAAATATTTGTCTTCAGAAATCAAAATTTCCACTTGCATTTTGCGTTTCAAAGCCTACTGAACAAATTTGGTTCCGTGTCTGTCGGTCTGTGGGTCTGTGAGTCTGTGAGTCTGTCCGCATTTCCTTGTTACAGCCATAACTTCCACGATTTTGAATTGATTCAGCTCAAATTTTGAGGGATGGTGCGGATAAGGCCCCTTGAAGTCCCATACAAATTTCAACATGATTGATCCAGCGGTACGCCCTGCGCATGCGCTAACGTTAAATTCAACAAACACGCATAACTTTCACAATTTTGATTCAATTTCGCTCAAATTTTCATGGGTTGTTTGGACAAGGCCTAGTGAGTTCCAGTATGAATTTCAGTATGATCGGACCCTCGGTGCGCTCTGCGCATGCGCTGGCGTGAAATAGATTCAATTTCCTTGTTACAGCCGTAGTAACCAAAGATTTCACCCAATTTCAATGTAATTCTCAGGGATTAAGCGGGTAGGGCCCATTGAGGTCCCATATAAATTTCAACATGATAGAGCCAGCGGTTCGCCCTGCGCATGCGCTAACGTGAAATTCTTCAAACACGCATAACTTTCGCAATTATGTGTAATGGACGTAATGAATTATGGACGTCATGTTATGTAATATGTATATTTCATGTAATGTTATGCAATGTTATGTTATGTAATGTAATGTTATGTAATATGTATATTTCACGTTATGTAATGTTATGTAATGTAATGTAATGTAATGTTGTGTAATGTTATGTAATGTTATGTTATTTTGCTTCCGAGTCTGTTCTATTTTATAATGGGTCACTCTGATTGTGACGAGGAAGCTCCTGTGCCATCACCTTGGCAGTGTATTTTACTATGTATGAGTTACTCATAAGGAGTTGCTTGGTTATTTCATATCTTGGCGAATTTGGTTGTGTGTAATCAAAGGTTTCAGACGAACCAGACCCATTTGGGCGATTAATCGTATATTTCTCGATTTTCTGATCCCTAATATTTGTATTGATTCTCAAATCGATCAAGGGGGGGGGGGGGGGGGGGGTGTAGAAAGGGGCGTTCTAAGGTGAATTCACCTAAGGTAAGCAGTTTGCGGGCTCCCCTGTGACTGTTCTGTTTGTCGATAGCTGCTGGGAACTTATTATTCATAGTAACAGTTCACTGGGTGTTTCCATCAATTCTGAAGGTACATACTCATATCTATTATTCACAATATAAATTATGCCAATAGTGAGGAAATAAATGAAAGTATGTACCTATATTTTCATTAATGCCTAATGAAAACAAATGAATAACTACAACAACAAAATCATGGACAAAAAAGGGGGAAAATCTGAATTTCTCTCTCTCTCACTCTCTCTCTCTCTCTCTCTCTCTCTCCTTGCAGGCGCCAGAGAATTCACCACTAGTCATTATCTGCATAAGATGGATTCACCCAATACACACCTGGTTTATCCAGGCTGTGTCAGGCGATGCCACAACACCTGGGAGAGAAGAAGAGCACTTGGTGTCCCAGCTGTACACGCCGGCGACTTCATAGTGACCATCTCCTCTGTCACAGACTAGTGGACTTCCGACGTCAACCTAAAAAGTGGAAACAATGCCGATAAATAGTTTTAATTCGCCGTCTTTCTGTCGATGGTTAATTTTTATTAGTTACTGAAAATGTGTCAGCATACCTTGCAAAGTTCGGCTTCACTGATGGGTGCAGCACAACCGAAACCTTCGTTAAGCTTGAAATATTTCCCGAGATGCGTTTGTTTCAGACTGTTCTCACATTGATCCCTGGGGACGATGGTTATGGGGATCTTGTGCATAACGCTGCCTGGAGCATTATCTGTGGAAACGTACATATTAAGTAAGTAGGAGGTCAAAAAGAACGGACATGATTCAACCACCGAGAGTCCGTCTGGGAACCAAAGGAAACTGTAGATTTTTAAGATGAAAATGGTTAGGCATACTTTCAATTCCAACTGGTCAGCTGATATATTAGATTGTTGTTCAGAACTCACTTTGTAGAGATGGCCGCCCGAATCCGGTAATGTAGCAGGTTCCGGTTTTGGGAACGTAGTCTGAGCCTGACTGAGGTAAGCAAACTTTGTCCACGTGTTGATCGAACTGGAACGGCTGATCGAGTACGACTATGGCCTGATCCTTGACTAGAGATCCAGAATTGTAGACTGGATGGATGGCAGTTGCCCCAGCCACTCTGGATTGCGCAGGTTTGGGCCCCGGCTGCTGAAGAGTCCATTCGCCAGCTTTCACCACCAACTCTTCAGGTTTAATCCTTCAGAGAAATATTATATTAATGAATTATATTATATTAAATATATTATTATTATATTAATGGCTTGGAATATAGTAAGCAGTTGTCAACTGGGAGATGAAGACTAATTGCCGAACACTGGACTCAGGCAGCATTTCTGCTCTCTTTCCCCGATAAACGACCATCCTAATAGGTCTTTTGTACCGATATTACTGCGAGTGGATATCGGGATTGGGGATTCCTCTACTACCTTTTCGTGATCTGGAATATTCCAGAGGAATCAACACAGTAGGTACCTAGGTAGGAATTAGCAGAATACAGTACTTGGGAATACTAGATAGGTAGGTACCTACTCAGTTTTGAATACGTGATTCTTATAGCAACTACCCCGTCCCAAATGGTAACTAATTAATCAAGCATCTTGATTACAGCACACTGAATATTTACCCTTGAATGCAGTGAGCGGCCGTGAGAACTGCATTAGGAGCAATTATAACTGCGCTGCAAATTGAAGAACGATTGTTTGCCGACTGGATAATTGCGTGCCAGGGGAATTCACCGAACCCAGTTTCGTCTGGTTGGGTTGGGGGAGCCTGTAGAGTTCGTGAAAAAATAACAGTTAATAGATTAACATATTTCAACCTCCTAGTTTCAGATATCTACTACCCGTAGAAAATGTTTTGGTAGGTATGTATTATTATTCATAATGCACTGCTCCGAAAGATCAAGATCGATATATCTACAAGAAGGCAATGCATCGTACACGAGGATGGTTATCAAGAGATGGAGGATGGTTGTTAAGAGATCGGTACCCTGTTGTAGGCAAGAATATAGTACCGGAGATCGGGCCAAAGTGACGGTACAGTGTGCTGTGAGGTCCGCGATATACGTGACCCTTGACAAGCTAATAATACCTAATAATAATACCAAATAATTCCTAATTAGGTATATTATTTCTTAACTGAAGAAACTAGAACACTGTACTACCAAGAAAGATAACTTCTCTTCCAGGACATTACTATAATCTTTTGGGAAGAAGAATAATGGCTGACCCGTCTGCTCCAGAGGTAGTTATGACAGTTTAAAAAAAGTCAACTTGGAAAAAAACAGTTAATGATACCTAAGTCACGTTTTGCTGGATTATGATTCAATTTTGACGGGCCCAAGGTGAGGGGATCGCAATCAACAACGAACCCAAGTCAAACGCTGAGGTCCATTAAAATGAGATGGAAGATCGTGGTCGGAAGACATGCCGTCATCCACGAATAGAACTTGGAGGTCGGTAAAAGGTCGCTGAGTATAACCGCCTACACGTTGAGGGCAAGAGGTATTGTTGACTTTGCCCACGCTGTCCGTGTGAATGGAGTTTATGGTAATCAAAAATGACTAGACATACAAATTATTTCTAAACTGAATTTAGAATGGAATATATAAGAGAGTTTTAGCAGTTATGGAGACCAAAGAACAAATAATTTAACGTTTCAGGCTCTATCTAATACGTATGTACCTACTGTAGCAAGTAATTTCTAGCAAAGACATTTTTAATCAAAATTAACAATGTAATTAAGAAGGAATATGGATTGAAATTAGCCAATGCTAGATGTTTCATTAAGAAACGGCTTTGAAAGAATGGTCATTTACATCGTATCTGTGAGATACCTACGACAACAGTATCAGAAAAGACAAACTTCGAGAGCTACAGCTAGTGGAATGCCAATGAAATCTTGAGATGTTACTCACAGGTCGCCGTACTCCACATTCTTGTCCTGGAATAATGGAAGATCCAGTAGCGGTTCCAGGCTGAGGGTAAGATGCAGGCTGCCCATATCCTTGTGGGGTTTGGGGGTAGCCATAAGGACCTGATGACCCTTGTGGCCCTAGAAGACCTGATGGCTCGGAAGGTCCTTGTGGTCCAGCCGGTCCCTGTGGTCCAGATGGGCCCTGCGGCCCGGACGGTCCTTGTGGTCCATATGGTCCCTGGGGGCTACCTTGAGGAGCCCCGGGTCCGCGAGGTGGAGATGGAAGCGCAGGTCTGTAAGTTCCGGGAAGTCCTGATGGCTGAGCAGAGGATTGTCCAGGGAAAATAATATCGGGTCGTTCACCGGAAGGCGAACCACCACAACAACCTGGAGTTCCCGGTTGAGCTGGTGGCGGGCTGCCAGGCTGACCTGACGGCGTGATGCCTGGTCCATAAGATGATGTTGGCCCGGAAGGAGATACTCCGGGAATTTGATTTGGACTAGGAATAGGGTGAGGCTGTGGTCCAGCTGTTTGTGGGTATCCAGGTCCAGCCAGCTTATCTTCGTTCTGGGGGAAAACGTCCTTATGTGTCTGACCAGGCTTTGGAGCAACTGGATATGGCGTTACGTTTCCACCAAATACTCCCAAAGGCTTCTTTATGGTGTAAGGATTCGGAGGAGAGATCGTAGGTGCAGTGGGAGACAGTTGATAGGGCTGCTGACCTTGAATATAATCATTCACCTGAGGTGTTCCAGGTTGACCATTTTCCCCAGGGTATTGACCAGGTCTGTATTGCCCGTCGTCGAAACCAGGATTTCCAGGATTGTACTGTCCATCATCTAATCCTTGATTCTTGGGCATCATCATCATACCAGCTGGCCAAGGATCTTTGTAGTTAGGATCTCTGCAGCATTTTCCAATAACTCCTGTTTCAAGATTTTGACAGTCCTGGAATATAACATACTAGTCAGCTTTCAGGATATTAATACTTTATTATTTTTGACAAAAATACCAATTAAAAGCATATCTTACCGACAGAGCGACTTTATTTTCTTGTTGTTCTCTGGTAAGAGCGACAGGCCCATCACGCATAATACCTTTTTCATCGCAGTAGGATTCAGGAACACATTTGAGAGCAGCAGCACATTCTGGTGGAGGAGTGGTGTTCAGTGGGCCAGTATACTTTGAGACCGGTGCTTCAGTAACGTAAGCTGAAATAAATAAGCAACATGAAAATAACTCGCGATGTACACTCGCAACTAGGTAGGTACGCAATGGAGTCTTGAGATGTAGGTAAATTATATTTAATGTTGTGATGTTACCTGGCGTGTAAGCGGTGGGCTGAGGAGCTTTACAACACACTTGACCTGGGCTGCACTGGCCGGACTGAAACGGATAGAATTTGTTGAAATAGACTGACTAAATTTATCATGATGTGATGAGTAGATATTAATAGAGATTTTTCTGAATTGATCCTCGAATGTTGTAGGTAGGTTGCCCGTAAATTTTACGGGCATTTCGTTGTGGTTATTCAAACGTTCTGGCAAAACAGTTACTAGGTATACATGAAATACTAGTTGTTCTGGCCATTAAAGTCAGTAAAGACTGCCTAGACTTTTTCAAAAATAATATACGGCTCATCTCATTATTATGCGAGACGGAGCGGAGCATGGGAATGAGATCCTGATGTTATCGAGATTAGGAGGCGTCTTCCATGTGGAACGATGACGGGGCTCCGCCAAATCACATGTGTTTTTCCGCTAAAACTCTCGTGAAACTCATCAGAATTCAGTCGGATTAAGAAGCCAACTACTGTAATAATGGAGTAATTCCGAAAAGTCACGAAGCCAAGTGGCTAGGTAATGAAATTCACCTCATTGTTGTAGAGGCTATCTGCTGTAGGTACTCCCGTTAATGTTAATGGTGGGCGGAACAAGGATTTGTACAGCCATTGCTTAATTATGCTGGCTTGTTCTACCAAGATCCAATAATTACTAACAGAATGCTTGAAGCCGTTTTCTTGCCTCCCGTAAAGTATGCGAAATCCAATACGAGTCGACCCTAAAAAACGTCAGAACTCCTTTTTTGTTTAGGACTGCGGAATGATATGAAAATGAACATTTTACTTCCGGTTTCTCGAAGTTTTTCTATAACCCAGAGAGTGAATAGTGAGCTTAGTACATTTAGCGTAGGTACCTACTAATCCAAATTGCCAGTATCATTGGGAAACACCTAAATGAAGCTGTTTGGATGTGGAGTCCACCAAATGGGCGCCGACAGGTAAACATAATTAGTAGATTAGGGAGCGCGCAGATATAGCATGGAAATAAACACAATACAAGGATGTAACATTCGACTGGAATTTGGCTTAAGTGAATGGCCGGATTCCGGACTTGCGTGTGACGCGAGAGGGCGTTACCGGATTTTTCCATAAGTCGGACCAATTTGAGATCAAGAGGCCTCTGTCAAGATCAAAACTTGCCCCTACAGGCAAACTTGGCCCCCAAAAGTAAGAATAGTATCTTAAATTGAATGATGGATTGTTTCAGTACCTGCGTGTCGTGAATTTTCCACAGGGTTTGTATATACTCGTAGTATACGAATAAATTAGCTATTAAGCATTCGTATGTATAGTTTCTTCTGGTTGTGGCGAGGAATAGACGCTAGTTACGCTTTGTCGAAGTCACGTATGGTCAAAAATTGATAGTGTTCAAGATTCTTAGTTCCTCCTGACAAATTTGTTTATCTGAGGGCGGGGTTGAGTGACCGAAGAAATATGCATGCAAAACGCGTTCATTTTTTTCTGTAATTCCAAGTTAACGTAACTCGCACTTCAACTCTAGGGGGTGAAATCCGCCCGTAATCATTTCAATTCATTTTCAAGTCTAAATCTAAATCTAAATATTTTGAAGGCTCTAAAGGCACAATCTCGAAGAAATATAAAAAATATTATTATCAGTGAATTAGGCATATTTGCCTTAAGAGTTCTGATTTTCTTTGGGGTAATACATCTTCT
The DNA here is from genome assembly GCA_954871275.1 of Leptopterna dolabrata. Classification (NCBI taxonomy): domain Eukaryota; kingdom Metazoa; phylum Arthropoda; class Insecta; order Hemiptera; family Miridae; genus Leptopterna; species Leptopterna dolabrata. Next base: position 24,999,702 of record OX940983.1, read on the forward strand.
TCTTCTGGGGTTCAATAAATGGTTTTGTATTTATCAATTTGGGATATTCTTTTCAATCACTGTCTACTGCTAGGCTCTATTTGCTGTTTCAATGAGTTCTGAATACTTGAGATCTTGTGGAGTAATGTAAGACACACCGAGGGTGGAATTGCCCCTAATTTTAAAAGTTATTGACCTGTCGAAATGTTGGCGAACTCAAAACAGGAATGTCGCAGGTAGGTACCTATTCCTAAGAATTTGATACGTGTATGGTAAAGTCGTTTTAAACAAAATATCAAATAATTTGAAGGGTAATTTACAAAGTCTTGCACCGAAGTTTGAAGATTCTCTGTACAGCTACGCTGAAATTGATGTGCAAGTCGAAGTAATGAAATGGTCCTACAAAACCTACCTACTACTTGTCGTTATTGTAATGACTCACGGAGGAGTTCGCGGAGGTTTGAAGGTCAGCTCATCAGGATCTCGGTTTCTCTGTGCGAAGTCGCTTCCTCAATTACCTACCTACCTACCGCACTATTGACAAATAGAGCTCGAGAATTAATACAAAGTGAACTCACGAACTGAAGACAGGCCAAGTGACCTCCAAGCCTCCAGCTTTGCGGCTTTTTGTAATCACCGAGTTTGACTAATCAGTTGTTTCTACGCGATTTCAAGTAGGTACCTATTTTTTTTGTCTCGTTACCTATGACCTCTTATATACCTTACACCTCTTGAATATAATACATTTTAGAGGTGTTGGCGGGATTTAGAATAATATAATACATAATTTTCTTCAACTTTTTCCCGTTATCACTGTTGGCCGAATCTGTTCGTTCGTCTGTCAGTTTGTTTAAAAAAAACGACCTTCATAATGGATCTTCCTGCTTCAAATTTTGAGTGCTTTTGGGTGCATTGAATACAAAACAACAAATTTTGGGTCGATTTCAACGATTTCAAATTTTCAAAAGGTTACTCGATTTTTGGCACCGACAACGGCACTGTAAGAAGCAAAAAACAGCTAACTTTTGGCTCCTAAGACTTGAAAAGGGTTTAAGTTCTCTTTGGAACATGAATTTCGTACATATAATACATTGTATTAGTCTATACAATCAAATATCATGTTAGCTAATTACCTACTTTAAACATAACTAGGTACGTATACGATTTAGGTTTTACTAGGTTATTCATAATGGTTTCCTACCTTGAATGAAGCAGCAGGATTGTTGTTCCCAGTGATTACTCCATTGTAACAAGAGGATGAGGGCACACAGTAATTTCCTGGTCCATAGCAAGAAGGAGAGGGAGGTTGACCGGCCGGAGAAGGATTGTACGGTTGCTGGCCTGGTTGATATGGTTGTTGTCCAGGCTGTCCTGGTTGACCAGGAAGTCCTGGTGGACCGGGCTGTCCAGGTTGACCAGGTTGGTAAGGCTGTTGTCCAGGCTGGTAAGGTTTTTGCCCGGGTTGATATGGCTGTTGTCCGGGCTGACCGGGTTGTCCAGGTTGGTAGGGTGAAGGAGGTGAAGGCTGGTTTGGTTTCGGATATCCGATTTGAGAGCCAGGTTGACCCGGTTGACCAGGTTGTCCAGTTTGACCTGGCTGATAAGGCTGTTGACCTGGTTGGTATGCTTGTTGACCAGGTTGTCCTGGTTGATATGGTTGATATGGTTGTTGGCCAGGTTGTCCTGGTTGGTTTGGTTGCTGACCGGGCTGATATGACTGCTGAGGTTGCTGTGGTGGTTGAAGATTTAAAGGTGGCTGATTCGGTTGTCCAGGACGCCCTGGTTGATAAGACGGCGGGTTTACTTGCCCTGGCTTGTAAAGAGTTTCGTCAGGATAAGGCTGTTGTCCAGGCTGATTTGGTTGATACGGCTGCTGGGGTTGCTGAGGCTTGAAAGGCGGAGACTGGGGAGCAGGTTGTTGTTGTGGATAGCCCGGTGTAGGGGGTTGCTGAGGTTTCACTGCACCCGACAGGAAGGGGTTCCCTTGAATATTGATCGGCTTATTGGGCACAGCAGGTTGTGGAGCTGGAAACCCTGGTTGTGCTGGAGGAGCTGGCTGCTGAACTGGGTACCCAGGCGCAGGTGGTGATGGTTGAGGTTGGTTCGGTTTTGGATAGCCAGGTTGTGGAGCCGGTTGACCAGGCTGCGCGGGTGATGGAAAACCAGCAGGCTGACTTGGCTTAGGATAACCAGGTTGGGGCTGACTGGGTTGCTGAGGTTGGTATGATCCACTGGATACAGGTTTACCAGCTATACCAGCGTTTATGAAAGGGTTATTCGAAATATCCACAGGCTTCACAGCAACTGAGCCTGGTGGAGGGGGAGCTGAGGGCTGGTAGTTTGATTTCGGTGGAACACCAGGCTGACCGGGCGACGCCGGAAAACCAGGCGATGGAAGTGGTTGTTGACTAGGTTGGTTGTTATAGCCAGGTTGGTTATTGTACCCCGGTTGTGGCTGGTTGGGATAACCAGGTGCAGGCTGCTGACCAGGCTGTGGTTGAGGTTGATAACCAGGAGATGGCTGATATACGGAATCCCCTATAATAAAATGGCATCTTGATTACCTATTTATTTAAATTTATTAAGCGATGAATTGATTTACAGTTGAAGTAACAAAAACACGTAAATTCTTTATTCTGACAAGATGTCTTATCCCTGGGGATCATTATTCGAAAACGCGAATAGTGAATTGAATTTTGTCCATCACACGTTCCAAATCCTTCATCCTACATAAACATATATACTCTATATTTACTAAAATACATAATGAATTTGTAATTTTTGTTTACCCATCTTGATGATTAGTGCCTGGCTGTGATAACAAGTTGGTAGGTAGGACCTTTTGAGTTGGTAGTTGTTATTATATCCAGTTATCACACACGGTTGTTATACGCGACAACTTACCCGTAGTTTGAAATAGGGAAGCGTCGATCGGATAAGACATAAAATGAACTAAGTACTACACTCATTCGGTTGAGGACCCCGGTCCCGATATGATTATAACTGTTTTTTTTTTTTGTAAATAGATAAATTTGGTTTCTAAACTGTATTGTTATCCGTTCATATTTGGACAGATATTTCACTAATGGGTAGGTACCTGATTCTGGGAATATCTCGTTAGCAGACGGTGGGGTTTGTGTTGTCGTTGTGGTTCGGTGTTTCACAGGTCCCGTTTGTTTGGGCGGTCCGTACTGGGCTACTGTGAGCCCTAGCAGATAGCATACTGCTATCCCTTTCAATATGGCCATCTAGAACAATAAAACATTTAGAAATGTATATACCGAAAATCGCCGGAGCGAATCCGATGAAATTAAGTGTAAACACAATATCGTCATATTCCACCCAGCAATCCTGAGGAAAGGTTTTTTTCACTGAAACTTTTTATGTACATCAACATGAACTGCAGTTATTAGTAGCTGTTAATCAATCAGAAAATAAGCGTTTCATATGAAGTATCCACTAACCTACAACTTGTTTTTGGGTTTTCAAATTGGGCATTCTCTATTGATATGCTAGGTATGCCAGGAAACTGGAAATTGCGGGTTTCTTCCCATTGAAAATTGAGCTACCATCCAGTATGACTGGAGGTTTCAATGGTGTTGGTGCTATTCCAGGGCGTTCCCCAATAGGTACCTAGGTATCTGGTAAAAGATGGGAGATCTTTTCGGATTTTCACGCTCGTCACGAATATACAATCTATAGTGTTGGTCCCTGAATGGATCGTGTACCCATTTTATAATGAAGTCCCCCATTTTCGAGGTTTAAAAAAATTGTTTTGGACACAAAACCAACAATACCAACACTCAAATTGAAAGATGCTTATACATGAACGTTGTGGATAATTAGATTCTGCGTCAAATTTTGCCCTTCTCAGCCCTCTAGGTATGTAGTTCTATTTTAATTGAATTTCAACACTTACAAAGGAAATTTAGGAAATTGAAACTATTTATTTTTCAAGAGGAAGAAGTAGGAAATTGATTAACACTAACAACACACATTTCTACATTTTTATTTACTTGAACAATAATTGTGAATTCTAGTGTTCTCACTTCTTAAAAGTAACTTTAAAAACTTAGATACCTATGGAAAATGGGAAATAAATGGACCTGAATTTGATGTTATTTACCAGAATTGCATTTCCAAAGATATACAAAAAGGGCTGGGAAAGTGGTTTTTTCCCCTAAAAATTGATTTAGAAACCAATAAAATGTCATACTTTCTTGGACTGTGTTGAAGTGATGTTTTGACATATGACTGATCCAACAATAGAAATGGACTCAAGAAGGATTAGTTAATTTATATTGTATATACATTTAAGTCGTTTGAGTTAAATTTAAATGAAGATACATTCGTGTAAATACCTGGCAACATGGGTGCCTTATTTGTACCTATTGCCACCAATAAATAAATTTTTTTAAAATTATGCTATCGCTATCAGTGTGATATTTCCTGTGAGACCATAAAAATATTTTGCTATTGATTTCGGATGTATATTGAGTATATTCTGTTACCTACCTCGATATTCTAATCCAGACGCGTCCTGGTGCTGTCCGGAGTTCGCAACTAGTCAGGAAGACGGTACCCAGGGAATATAAAGTCTTGGGGTTGAAGGCAGGAGCAGTGGGGAACTTGCCAAGGTCAGGGCTCCCCAGGTGAGTTCATCGGCCAGGGGGGGCTGGTACCGGTTCAGGAGGTTCAGGATCAAAACAAATCTTGTTGCAGACTGCGGATTTGTGGAGTGTAATCTGCCTGTTCTGTGCCTATCTTTAGGGTCAAAAGATGAGCTTGGTAAGTTGCCCCATTAAACTCTTACAATACGATTAACAAACAAACAAACCAAAGTAGTAAACAGGTGGCAAATAATGCTACCATAATGGTGAAGAGGATGTTGCAAAACAGATAAGTTTGCCTAAATTAATCTCACCAATCCATATGATTGCAGGTAAGGTATTACCCCGCTATCTTCAATATTCTTTGATTTATGTTATGACATTCATAAAACACGATGATGCATACATGAAAAAGTACCTACGTAATACTACGGCCGATTTGCCAGGAAGAATGCACATTCCCTTATGTCACATAATATAGTAACATGTACATACATATACATGGTATTATATTGTCTACACCTTTAGGTAGGTACCTTTAGGTATTTGAACCACCAACATCGTCCATAGTGAGGAATTGCTGTGAAAACCACTGGATTATAGAAATTCGCCTTCTTTAGGTCTATTACAGCGGGTACAATATCCTGTGAGTAGCCATTAACTTATTAAAAATCCGTGTTTGTGGCGTAACATTGGCATAATCAGTAGATTACGGTACTAGAAATGGTCGAACTTCATACGTAGAACTCATTTCATCACGAAATATATAACTGATATTTGTACAATGCACTAGAGCTGATTGGAACGTTGGAGCGATTTTTGTAGGTTTCTATCAACTGGCTATCCTCTGAATCGCCACAACGGTTTCAATCGAGAGAGTCAACAAAATATTTTTTTGGAATGGAAGTCTTACAAAATGTTTGGGATTTCGGCCAGGAAAAGGGGGTTTCTGGATAACTGTGCCTGTGTACTTTGAAATTCGATATGTGGCCTCCGTTAAGGCCGAGATGATCCCTAAAAAACTTTATGCAGGATGCAGCAACAGGATACAGTAAGGAACAGGGGTTGAAATTTACTTGCCAAAACGCCATAAATCGAACACTGGAGCACCTTCTCCCAGTATTTGCCACCTTGTTATTTTATTGGGGCGATTATGGGCTTTTGAAGAGCATATTGTGGACACAACAGTGATCTAGACAGAAAGGTTATCTATGCAGAAAATAATAAGCCGTTGCTGAAATAATACTGCGGTCTTTATTGATACATACTTTCAAGCAACAATGAAAGGCTTGCCAGCTAAATAAGTTCGCTCGTGTGTCGAATGTACCTCACCTTGATACCTGTGCCTCCTCTGATAGCCTAAATTTCTTTCCAGGAATTTCAATCCGAGCACTGACCCAGTTTCTAAGCTCAGTAAACACCTGGGATCTCGTCAGTTTAAAAATAGAAGGGCATCGTGGGTACGGGGAAACGTCAGCTGTTGAGTCACTGGACGACATTGAACCGATACACGCAGCAGTCGCAGGCCAGCAGGGGATTCCCCCAGTCGGAGGATGCGATCCCCATGGGAAGTTGTATCTACCAGAGATTCGCCTTGGACTCCTGCGATCGCTGTATCCGGTTCCCCGCCTACGAATCTTCGCATTCCTCGCATTTCATGAGAATTATATATATAATAGTGGTCTATTTTGTCTAATATATATATAGACCACACCTGCTCCCACTTCATGATTTCAGACATATTTATAACATGCTTTTAAACATAACATTAGTCAAATCTTCCTGCTATCAATCAGCCAAATTTTTCATATATATTTTACTAAATTCACATACAGTAATCCCTAACGACCGATACCTCAGACCAGAGGACTGCCGGATTAATGAAAACGCTGGATTACATATTTATTTAAAAAATCTATCAACTAGGCCAACATTAGATTTAAGTTATAACAAAAATGAAAGAGAAGCCTTTTTCTGAACTTCGTTTATTGATTTTTGTTCCTTTCAAAATAGGCCTAAAAAGTGTCAATTTTCTTTTGCTTCTTTGCTTGGACTGATACTTTAATATTCTTTCTTGAATTTGTTTCAACAGACAAAGAAAACGCCGGACTACTGGGGGCCGGATTGGCGAAGGGCCGGATTACAGAAGGGCCACTGTATCAGTAATGTAGATATTAGTCTGACTCACTAATAATAGTGCCTAATGTAACAATATTTTATTTTTGTATTTCATTTCAAAACAATGTTTCATGTCTACCTATCGAACAGCAAGAGCGAATGGTGCTTCGAAGACAGACACCCCCTGTCCCCCCCCCCCCCCCCCTGTACAGGGGAATATTGTGTTTCCGTTAACTCATTTATAAGTTACCACCCTGCATCATTTGGGTTCTCTACCGAGATTTATCACATTCACTCATTAATTAAGATATCTACTGTAACTGAACTTAAGTACCTACCTATGGTATTTTATACGCCTACACAGAATAACGGACAGGTGTCGAAATCACTCAGTGGATGAGAAGATCGCCCGTCGCAGGTAATCAGCAAAAATGAAGAAAACTGTCGCAGGCCTATTGGATAGTAATTAAATTAACTCATTGTTCCGGAGGGCCGGACTACAGAGGGGCCACTGTATCAGTAATGTAGATATTAGTCTGACTCACTAATAATAGTGCCTAATGTAACAATATTTTATTTTTGTATTTCATTTCAAAACAATTTAGTAGTGGAACCATACACGGCTATTACATATATAGGTATTGGATAACAGGTAGGTACGTAGCTACCTATTTTGACAGGCATTATGTACGACAAGTCCTGTGTGCTTGCAGGAGCTGTCAAAAAGTGGTTAGAGGTAAGAATAATTTAATTAGTTATTATACTACTGTAACAGTTCCTAATGGATGAGCATGCAGAACTGTTACTCAGAACGGTGCCACCCGTCCCAGTGGTAGGAAGGAGAACAGCCAATCCGTTTCCTACCATCAACAAGGTAAGACCACGCCGCCCTCATTTTTATTTATATCACTCGTTATTTAAAACATTTCATCTTTCTGTTTCAGTTCTGCGATTGCCCGAAGGTCATCCCTTGAAAATGTCACCCTTCGATAAATATATAAATCCCCCCCCCCCCCCCCCCCGAGTAAAGTTAGCTTTCCCTTTATTCTCTCTCCTAAAACAAATTTCTTGGAGCTTTATTCCTTAATTACCACTAAAAAGGTATCGAGTCATAGCAGACTAACTATGTACTTAGTATCTTCCCTTCTCCTATAATAGCACCTAATTTAAAAGAATTTATTTTATTAGGGCAATTTAGGAGAGTGACCCAGTCCGAGCAGAGTCTAAGTAAAAAATAATATTACCCACTGTGTTACACTACCTACTGAAAAAAAATGGCGCACTTACCTACTCATTTATGCAAAGTACGACTCACGAAACTTCCTTTCCTAGGGATTTCTCGGTGAACTCCAAGGGAATTTCTCCACTACTACTACTACGAGTAACAAAATAAAGAACAGTAAAATATATTGGTGTTTCTTCCCTACATTACGTTCAACTCGAGTCAATGAGCTAATTCACTGAATATGTTAAGACTACAGGAGTCTGCAACTTCTGAGAAAAGATCTGCAGGTCCTTGGGCGACAGTAGTGCCCACAAGCTTTGAGTCAGCCGGTTGCTCTAAAAGGGGAGACATTTGTGCAATAGACATGAACGGTCCATTGTATCATACCCGAGGAAGTCTCTGGCGGCTTGAAATGTCAAGTATCCATTTATTATTGGGGAAATACTCTGAAGGGGAATGAGTAAGCGGTAAACATGGATATGATGCCCCACCCTTACGCTAGGAATTGCTGATTACCCGTATACAGGCATGTATATTGTATATCACAACATATGTAGGTACCTGCTTACAACGTTTGCTATTAATTTTGCTTCCAAGCTGTGGTAACAGCGGGGTTGCGTTTAGCCCCCCTCTCTTGTTGAGGTCGACTGGGTTAGTGGACATTCCGATTTGTTCTTTTGTTTAATAATCTTTCCTTGAGTCTCCCGATTGATTTTCCTTTTATTAGTTTCTTAGTGCGCAAACTCCTATGCGCCACATATGAGCATGAAAATATTGCAATCAGTAGGTCTGTACTTAACCCTAATATAATCTCATGAATTCGAATTTTACCATTAAGTCAACATTGCGGACAAGAAAAAGTCAAATCGTGCCAGACTGGTAAAGCGTCTATGCCAGCACTCTTTAACATCGGGTGAGCTTATCCTGTTGGCGGATGGTTCTCCAAGGCACCATATCCTTCGTATAATTTATGTTCGTTGAATCTCTCACGACCCAACGGCCATCCCATCGGACATGGAAGACCGGCGTAGAATTAGCGCTCCGGTCTCTTAAATTGGTCTAGGGAAGAGGGAAGGAAAAATAATAAAAATCCGCCACCCGACCGTCCAACTTCTGCCTTTTGATTTAATATGGCGCAGCGCCCATAACAGAACTCGGTTGTCACGTGCGGTGATGTCATTCCCTCCCTCATTAGCCCCGTCCGAGTGCTCCTTATCACAATGGTCGGCATCGTGCGGCGATTATTCTCCAGGATTTATGGTACGAGATGGAGCGATCGCCCGTTTTAATGGAGGAAGCCGCGGAATTTGAAGTCGTAATGATCGCGAAGTTCTTCCTTAGGTTATTACCAAAATAGCACGATCCCATTTTTGAATTCAATATAATAGTAGCTGGATTATTGCAATAAAGGATTATATTCAATAGGTCTGTCCAGATCCTTGCCTATGCTGGTGACTCAGAACTCATCTGCAGAGGCCAACGACCCGTGAAGAAGGTGTTCCGAGTACCGAGAAGCGAAGAAAGTGGAGCTTCATGTTTGCGCACAGAAAATCAAAGCTGTTCACTGTTAGGGACAATGAGCAGACTGATAAACTTGTTGTTTAGGGATATTAGATAGACATTCCAGTCACCTTCACATACCTTGGGCCAGTTGTCACCTCCAACAACGATTTGCCCCCAGAAATACCCGCACGGCTCATTGCAGGTAGGTAACAGATGTTATTTCGGTCTTGTTCGTGCAATACCTCAAGTACAAAAATGTGTCAAGAAGCATTAAGACATTTACTTGTACTACCTTTCCTAATATATTGCTCAGAGACCTGGACTTTACCCTGATGCTGAGAGAATTTGCGGACCAGTATTGGGTGGTAAATATAGGCGTGCAAGATTTGACCACGGAAACTACCATTTTATGATTACTGACGACCAGTGCCCGGTTGAGTACAAGTGTGAGAGTCTCAAATGGGTCGATCACCTTGCCCGGATACCTGACAAATACTAAACGCCACACAGGCGCTCAGGAGGAATGGAGATAGCTCCTTGTGCAGGTCAGTCCGAATTGGCGTAAGTTTGAAGAGTGGGAAGCAGGAACTTCAGGTTCCAATGGTAGTATTCCGTAGTAGGTAGTATACACTAGTACTAGTGGGTCCGCTAACCAGTAGACTCAGTACCCGAATTCAGTAAAACGACAACGTGATCTACCCTAAATTAGCTGTTTTTGGATTTTGCCAATTTGCCACGGCCCCTCATCCTGACGTTGTCGAGATACAAAAAACAATACAGCAAATTCTGAAGGCCCAGCGAATCTACCCTCAACATTTCAAGTCAAAATACCCAAAATGTGGCTCGTAGCGAAGTACAGACATACATAATGTACCCACCCGCAAATCTCGCTCGAGTCCAAGTAAGACCCCTCTCTGACGTTCAGCAAGAACTATCTATGTGCTCTACTAAAGGCACACTAATCAAATACCTAGGTAATATTATTCTGATGACAACTCTATTTTGATTATTATAATCTAACCTGCATAAATATATCTATTACATTACCATTATCACACTAAACCTAACCTTTTGAAATAATTAACTGTTGAGATGTCAAAGGACTGCCCCCTGTTCCACCTCCTGTTTCAAGTTATGTACATATTATTATATTGCACAACTGTAACTTTGCAATAAAGTTATCGTATATATAAAACAAATTTTAAAAAAATTTTAAAAGTTTTACATTTTTCAAGAAGTTGCGGATTCAGCATTTCATTTTAGTTCGTTAGAAACGAAAAACAAAATTTCATTCGTGTGCCAGATTTCATTTCATGTCATATACCTATTTGTTCAAATAAGTTATCGTACGAACTGTTAGGTAAGACTGTCAACATCACCTAACATACCCCTACACTTCCAATTTATTGTACTTAGTAACGGACATCCAACCTCATTCCATTCGAAACGGTGCGTTGGTTTCAGGGTTTCGTAAAATAAGCTCAAAGACAATGCAGAAACACTCGTTGAGAGCTTTGAATAAAAGATTTTGAGACGGACCAAGTCCTAGCGGGGCTGAAGGATGAGGCGGGCCGTGACCTTGCATTGTCATCAAGTAGTAGACTTATAGAAACCACTACCCGGAAGAATAAAAGAGTAGGTAGGTTTGAGAGATTAAAGGGGTGAATTTTGGTAAATGAACACTTAGAAATCCGCAACCCTCAACTTTTATATAGGCAGCAAAATTATGCTGCTGTTGGATGTATCACATTAATTAAGGATATTACGAGTATTAGGTACCTACATAAGAATGTATCTTTATTACTAAGTTGGCAGTTGGAGAATAAGATATGAATTAATCTCGGCGGTGATGACTGGGTTCGGAGGTTAACTTTTGGGCAGTTAATTTCTTCATTCAGACTAATCCCGATAAAGACTGACTTAGATATTGCGCACTGTAAAGCGCTTCTTTTGTGCGATATTTCCATAGCAGGTCGTCGAATGGCATGTTCACAGATTTTACTCCATCAACTCGAATCCGGGCAAAATCAATAGTTAATTCACCTTGTCACGATGCTATCGTGTAAAATCAATAGTTAATTTATGTTATCTATTACAATCGGGCGTCCTTGATTCACCGTAGCGCTCAACACCAAGCTCAATCCCGAAGACGGTATCACTGTAACGCTGGATCGAGCTTATTCATGAATTCGAATATCCTGGTCACGAGTGTATGAATTAGGTACACACCGCTACCGTGAGTACTAGCCTTGCACCAAATATGTCCAATGGGTTAACCCGAATTCTAGAATAAGAAAACCATTTACTTTGTGCATAAAAGTTACCTACTACATTGTATGTCTTTTCATTTCTAGAAACAGAGATCACCACTGGTCTCTCTGATACCCAGCGGCCGGATGCACAATCTTGTTGTGAAAAACAAAGTACCTACCTATAGTCCTGGGAAATCGTGCCGAAAGGGTTCATTTTGCATCAGATGAGGTGGATAGTTCTGATTTTTTTCTGTTACTGATTTTTACGCTAAATGTAATATGTGCTGACCATCCACATTCCGAGCCTGCTGAGGCAGGTACTTACATAAATCATTACAAACTATGAACGAATGCAGGTAGACTTTCATCCTTACTTTTCAGACATGACGTTGCAGTATTAGTCGGTTAAACGTTTTACGTAAACTACTTAACAGAATAACAGAAAACTTGCTGAATCCATTAATGAGTTATTAAATAGTTTAGTGGGTGAGCTTTTTATCATCTTATCACCCTGACATGTGTGATGTATGTATGTGATGTACAAATGAACATGATTGTATACCTACTATGTGGCATGTAGATATTACATGTTTAGACGAATAAAAGTATTTCTTTTATATGTTGTAACATGCGTAAGTACGGAAACAGTATTAGTTATTGCTTCAAACACTTCCGACTAGGTACCCATTAATATATATAATTAATTAATTAACCTCTGTAAACTGCATGGAGATTTTCAGTCGTGTTTCTGACAGTTTCAGGAAATAAACATGGATACTAATCGATCGGTAATGGATAATAACTCAAATAGCCTTTCTTCCAAAACATAAATCGACTAAGCTCATGATTTCTAGGTATGTTTGGTTCCAAGTCTCCCGAGGTTGTGGAAGCTTTTGTGATCATAGTTAAAAGTTACGTGCGGATATTATGAATTTCAGCAAAATCGGTTTGGTAATTTCTTCTGCACATGCGCCAGTGTGAAATCCTTGCTACGCTCGTAATTATACATAGGGATAAGTAGGTAGTAATACTTGGTAGGGTATCAATACGGGCATTGCTACCTTCTACATTCAAAGCCAAGTACCGGAAGTGAATTATCGATAAGTACCCGTAAGTAGATACCAATTAATACGAGTATTTCGCTTCTTTGCTTTACTTCTTATTTTTTGCGAGTCTAATTCAAATTATAAATTTTGCTTTAATTTAGGCTACTTATTTGGGTTCGATAACCCCACTTGAGGGCTCTTCACGACCAGATCTATGCACCATAGCAAGTAAAAATCCCGACCCCGTTCCCCATAACTCCGTACAACCATAAAATTCTCCAGCATCGTCTTCATCTCTATTGAAATGTTCAAATCGTTAGGATTAACTAGTAGGTATATAACTTGTTTTAATAACCACAAATCATGATATCAAGTTTTGAAAATCGTAGCTACGCTCACACAAGGTTTTTTTTTTCATTACATGTTTTTTTAAACAGGTTTATTGAACAGAATCTAAAATTACCATCTTAGAAATAAATTTCTTTCCCCTAATACTTTCTTGATGCTGGGGTTTCTATCCGATACCGAGAATTATCTACCGATGCAAAAATTTCATAGTATTTAACGTCAAGTATTGACACCGTAATCATCGATATTATCTGTTATCCATATTATATACGAAAGAATGGGAGGGTGTAATGAGATCTCCCAAAATCTTACACCACACGCATAACCCTGGTATTGATTAAATGCTTCTAATGAAATTCACAGTGACTATTCACGTTAGCAGCATTACATGAAATTTATGAAGACCTGGAAAAATTTTATGAATTTTTGCCTGAACATGTGCGCCATTTTAGGGTGAAACCTATAATTATAAGCACACCTGGGTATGTAAGGACCAATAACTTGATTTTAAATATGGATTCTATCCAGTGATGGAACTGATGAGTTTGTATGAGTGATGTGTTGTACATTCAAGTGTAATGATTATGCGGAAACTGTGCTAGGGAAACCTTATTCCAATTTTTCGAATGAATTTATGCAGTAGCCAGCCAACCTTTCGTACGTACAGCCACTTTTTAGTGACTTACCTACCTGAAATCGTTCATCTTTACATTAAAAGTATGCACGACTTGACCCTATCAGTTTTCCGTTCCCCGAACTGACCATCACGCCGTTTCGTTCCGAGAGATCGTTAATTTGACCATATGACGCGCCGCGGGCCGCCCCAGGATCCGATCGAACAGTCGATATCCGACCAAGAGGATGTTCCCAGAAACCGCGAGCCTCTTGTTGAAACAGGTTTTTTTCTCATTACGCGGCTCCGCTCACGAACCCATAAAATATTATTGAGACTTAACGAGGAACCCGAATTATGAATGTTGCGAAGAAATAACAATGGCCTCTTTATAACGCCTTGATACATCGTATAGATTCGTACCAATCATTTCAATTAATTTTAACTAACTTAATTTTAATAAACCCTGATGATATCATCATGCTCTAGAAGAACATGTATTTTTCCCACAATAGGAGATAGCTAAGAGAATGATAGCTATATAGATATCATCTATACTATGGATAGATATAGTGCATGGAAACCCAAGGCTGTCGATTGCTATACTTCGAGGACCACCCTGAATCTTAATGATCCTCCCATTTGAGGAGTACCTACCAGGTTCAAGTACTTACGAACGGCGCCAAAGTGTGAACAATGACAATAAAAGGAGAACTAAAGTGAAATTGGTAAGTGCGAGTCTCCATTCACCCAATTATAATGTACACGAAATCTCTCCACGACCAGATGAGTCAGGGAAGTTTTCGATAGACCTGACCGCCGGGTCAGGGGTGAAGTTGCTCCGACCTTGACTTTCTAGCGTAACTTTTTCGAGTGTCTCATATATATCAGTGACTTGTCAGTAGGGTGCGGATACGTCAGATCTCATGTTATGAATCATCCAATCAGCCGCAACCTCTTCCTCGACCACTCGACGCATTCTTCCCCTGACCTTTCTCAAAGAAGGTAGGTAGGTGGCTGTTACACGATTTCTAGTACCTAAGTAACAGCATTCAAAGAATGAGTAGTTTCGATGAACTTTGGTTTAATCCAAGATAAGGGAAATTCAAGAATAAATTTGAAATGTTGCAAAATTGTACAAGATGTTTTACTGAGCCCTTAATTATTTTCTTCGACTCTTCCAAATTCGAGGGCACATGTGGGTACCTATTGTAAGGAAAAAATTTGAAGCATTATTCAAACAGTGGACAATTTAAACTGGGAGGCAGCGTGATGTTCTGTTATCAAAGCATTGTCTGTTCCACGATACACTGCCCAGACGGCGACCGCACGCGAGTCGCGTGTTCGTCTACGACAGTCCGTCGCTTCGTTCGTAAATGCCGCAGCACGTAGGACATAACCTAATGCCACCTGTGTCAACAACTACGAGTTAGGCGACGTTTTTTCTTGAGAATCCGAATAATTAGTTCTATACACTTCATAAGTATGTTGATTATGATGTCGTTACTTGAACCAGTGATGGCGCCGTCGGAATCACTAAGTACAAAAGATGAATTTCGCTTGCAATGCGTTTCTGAATTTCAGGTTTCTCAGTTGTTCCTTGAACTTGACATATTACGTCAAGTTGATTATGGCGCCACCACCGGCGTCGGGAAGATTTTTCTGGTTTCTAGGTACTTACTTTATTTTACCACTTTACTGCGAACTCTTTAACATTAAAAAACAGGTACGTGGAGTTGATTGCACAGCAACTGTGATCAGAAAGAAGAATATGTAAGGAATTACACCATTCGCCTCTCTTCACTATTATGTAAGGTAATTTCTTGGATTACAAGTAGGATCAAGGAGTCATAATGAGCAGCATCGAACAACGTAATCCTTTTTTTTTTTTTTAATAGTACCTGAATGTTACGAAATAAACTCATATTAATTCAATTCTGAATTATTTCCCCATCAGTACCTACATTTCCACTAGGTAATCTCAATTTTCAGTGGTTTGAATTTGTAGTATGCGATCTCACAGAAGAACAGCACCAAAGACGCAGCATGCCCCACCAGCAGCACTTGGAAGACGCCCTTTAAATTGGAAATAGAAAGCGGCTGCTCGCCGATCGCCATCGCAGTGACACTTTTCTTCACATTTCCAGTAGCTGGGTTCTTGCTGACGTTCCAGTCTATAGTTTTCTTGGCGTATCTCCCAGTAAGACCGGACTCTCTCAGCTGCCTTATATAGAAGTCCATGTCCGCGTTGAAGGGAGAGCCGCTTCTGTAGATGAACCCTTCGTAGATCTCGGCAATGCATCCTGCCACCGTACAAGACAATTGCTGAAAACATTTCGCATCAACTTGCACCACTTCAATATGACATCTGAACCGAAAACCTACTTGAGTAACTAAGTACAATGCACCAAACCTGACATGGTTTCGTAGCCGTCGAGAACGTCGCTGGGTATGGCCTTTCGCCCGTAAGTCGCAAAACCACCCCATAAGTCAGTTCCTACGATAACCCGTCTGTCCTTCCTCAAATCCTCGATCATGTCTTCCCAGGATCCCACGCGTTTTATTTTATCCGTCCATTTTTTGTTATTTGGATCCTACAAAACCAAAACAAAAATTGTGATACAATATTAGTGTTATATAATATACTTAGCTGTAAATCAGGTATAGATTTACAAGGCATAGGTAAATGATGATGAAACAGGAAATAAAATCCACAAGTCTTCAAATTAATTTAAAGTATGTGCCTATCTATTGCAATGAGGGATGCGCGTAGGTCGGCATTGTCAATTTTTCCTCCTCAAAATTGAACTCAGTGTTGTTTGGGTTCCTGAGGATTGGTCAACCCTCAAGAGCCCAAACAACAATATATAGTGAGTGGTCGAGAACCTTAAACATACTGGATTCAATATCATCAAAAAACCCTGTGCGCCAATTTTCAACTCACTGCCGGTCACTCCTTCAATTGACTATAGATAAACAGGGTGTGCCAAAAGACCTTCCCGACTTGGAGGGCTTATAAAACACAAGTGTTGAACGTTTATAATGGAGTAGCTACCTCTAATGAAGTATTTGTTATTTGATGGGTTTAAACAATGATGTTGGCCAAGTAGTCGTTCTCTGACATTTTCCATCACTCGACTTGTCATATCAGGGCGAATTCTTCTTATGCCAGTTATTAGTAACGTAGGGATGTGGGTTTTTTACCCACAACACTGTATCTACGTAGAAAAGTAAGAGAATGGATGGGTAGCTGGAGCAAATCTCTAATGGAAAAGTTACTGTTAAGTAAGGATTTGATGAAATCTATGAATTTGTTCAAGTATACCAGCTACCCAAGTATACCAAGCTGGTGGTGAATTTTTTCATGCTGCTCGTAAGTTACGCGGCATACAGCTTCTAATTTCTCCTGGCTGACTTAACTCTGTGTTCCGTAAGCAAAGGTTCCTATTTAGGAACTTTCAGAATCACACTCGACCATTCATCAGGAATGCAGGCTGTTCTCTTATTACACAGGACAACCCAGAAGATCATTCAAATTTTTCATCGGGCAGCATGTACATAGCACGGGAATGTTGTGCAGGATATTGTAGGAAACTTTGTTCCTAAGCCTCACGCTAGGCTCTTGTCGCTGATACGGATTTGAGTTAAACCGCAGGTCCTTGCTGACAGTGCTCAGATATCCCAGACCAATCTCTATATCCTTCTTATACAGAACCTGGTCAAACGCCTTCTCAAAATCCACGGACCTCCCTTGTTCCAAAACCGCTGCGGAATCCAACCAGGGTTCCACCCATCTGCTGTTCTATTCAACAAACTGTACAATCATTTGTGAAGGGCAACAGCTTCAATATGGCTCAGGAGGCGTAGAGTCTTGATCACCACAGTACTTAGCATACATCTTCTTTGGTATAGCTACAGAAGTGGTCTGAACCAGTGAGCTGGAATTATTCCAGTTGAGAAAAGTTCGATCAAAAATATAAAATATCAGGATCGCCGTGTATAAGACGTAGGTAAGTTGCAAACCCATACAAAACCCAAATAGCATTGATAAGATAAAAAGAATAACTAGGTAATAATAGCCTACCTACCCGAGCCTCAAAAAGTCACAGGTATTTCATCAGTTGTACGAGGGGCATAATATTGACTCCTTCGACGGTGTCCAGCATCAATCATACGAGTTTTCGAAATTGTTACTGAATTACCTGATCATTTTTATTTCACAAGTACCAAAGTATGTACGCGTTATGTGATAATTTGTTTCATATTATTATGCTATCTATAGGACATGTCAGGCTGCAATCAAATTATAAAATCATAGAAAACGGCAGAAGCTTTCATTAGATAAGAGGCATTCGTCATTCATAACTAGGTAGGTAGGTACTAGTTTTACAAAATTCCTGAACTACTTTAGCATCTTGGTTTATTTTCATCTGCGTATCTCTCACTGAAAACCCTACTCAAGGAAACCTAATAAGATTAATGAAGACGGACATAGACCCACGTATTGGATTCGTGTTCCTGAGGCCACCAGACTGTATCATCAAGTTGCTTACGCAAGGTTCTTATAGACTATGTTAATATACCTAGGTAAGAAGCATCTCATTGATCATGTCTCACTAAACTTATCATATTCGAAAGGCTGGTCAGTCAGTTTTTTACCTTATCAGGAGATGGATTCATTTACTTCTGAGCGAAATTCAACTTAGTTTTCGCGCACTGTGGCAGATTATCTCAATAAAAAACTTTAGGTAGCATTGAAAATGGTTTGTAAAAGGGAAAGAGATACCGTATTAATAGAGCTTGGAGTTTTGTGTTAAATAGATTTAATTTCATGAAGTGAATTCGTATAATTCTATTCTTGAAGTTAACTTGGTTTCACCAGTCAGTTTCAGCAACCAAGACTTTTGGAACCCAAGAAACAGGAACTCGCTCAAGAAAATCGCCAAGGACACAAAATGACCAAATGCCAAAACTTCGAAAACCCCTTTGAGGTCGGCCATGGACAGCGGCTGTTGACCAACAGACATCGCAGTCGTGCTTATCTTCACTCTCGCGATCCACGGCTTCCTGGCGATCTCGTTTGAAATGGACTCCCGTACGTACTTCCGGATGATCCCGGACTCCCTCAGCTGCGTGATGTAGAAGTCGAAGTCGTTGTTGAACGGGGCGCCGCTCCTGTATATCAACCCACCGTAGAGTTCAAGTATACAGCCGTCCATAGTTTCATACTGGTCCATCACCTGGCTCGGTATAACATGATCCCCGAAGGGAGTGAATAACCCGACGTCCGATCCGATAATTACTCGGTTGGGATTCTTCAAATCTTCTATCCGTTGTTCTTGGGAGTCGATCACTTTCAGCAGCTGAGCCCATTTTTGTGCGTATGCGTCCTTGAAAATTGATCATAAAAACGGCACCTTCAGCTATGAAATGCAAGTCTGGTACAAATCTGGTCATATTTGATATATTTTAAAATATCAAATATGACTTTGTGAACGTTCTATCTCGACTGAAACCGAATTTGATATTGTTTCATTCCCCATAACAACCGAAAAAGAGCAATATTATTAATATAAAAGAAAAATTGGAGCAGAAAAAGGTAGGTAAGGTACATGCATCTACTACAAGCCTGCCACATGGGTGAGTGGTAGGTAGAGATTCCACATAGGTACCACAAAGATGCCCATAAGGAATGAACAACAAAAATCAGTCAAGGACATTGGACAAGGAACCAAGCGAGTTTGATCATTATAGCTGACTGTCGTCATAATCGAAACGTGTAACAACGTGCAGAAGCTATTTCACAAAAATCAGCTATTTCGTGTATTTCTCACCAAGAATGTTAATTACCTACATTGTGTTGATTGCCTTTTCAATTTCAAATTATCCCTTGATGAACAACTACCTTTAAAATACAACCCTTGAGCATGAAATTAATCTTCAATTTCTACCTCCAAAGTTGATGAAGCTCTCGACACTTTGGGAACAATATAAAAATCCTAAATAGCGCCAAAACTGTCAACAATTCAAGAAAAGAATGAACTTGAAGACCAGAAATTTTGGTTCATTCTCATGGGTTAAAATTTAAGGGTCAAAAAGTTGCTAAAAATTGCACAACAAATGGTATAGATACCGATTGGTTCTTTGAAAATTTGCTCATAACTGTAAAATGATTGGACCGCGCTCGATAGGTCAGCGTATGGTACCTAACCTAGTAGTTGTGCCCATCCCTATCTTCTTTCTGGCTTATGCTTAGTGAAACCCAGATGTGAAATGTAACAGCGACCTATCATATAGGTATTAGCACTGTAGGGGCACAGAATTTAAGCATATTTCTCATGATTTTGATCGTTGCCAACTGTCCGAAGGCTATTTCCAGGCTAGGAGAGTAGGTATTTTCCGTCCAGGGGTCGTCACTGTAAACATTAAATGGACCAATCTAGCCCTCAAATAGGTATGGTCTTTTCTTCAATGTTCTCATTTCAACCGATGCCTTTATAAAGAACTTTTTTCGCCAGTTTCTACCTATTTGGAAGGCCTGACTGCCTAAATAAACATCGTTACAGCCGTTCGGCCGTTATAAATGATTTTACTGAAGATACCGACTCGCGCATTCTCAGCGGGCTGATCCCCCTAGGAAAGGCAATACCAGGCAAGATAATTAATTTATTAAAGTATGAAATGTTTAATAATTACATGCGCAGAGACCACTACGACTCGACCACCAGCACATGGAACACATTCACATGGGACCACCAAGGAACCAAAATAATGCAAATTTCATCCAAATTCTAAGTTATGAGCGTTTCACAATTTCTCGTTTGCGTAGGCCGTACAATGGGATTCGCTGTGGTCCAGCTCCATTGTGTCTTTCAAACTGCAGTCGTTTGTACTGTGCTTTCAATGGAATTGAAGTAGATAAATCTAATCTACGACGTTTGAAACGCAAAATGCGAGCGGATTATGATTTAAGGACAACGCTTCTCAAAATAAAAGTGACAGGATGTTTTGGGTTTTGACCTGAAAGCAATATATCGCGCCTACGATGATCGGCATACCCAGCGTACGATAAAGAGATGCACGATTGCCTAGCGGCCAACACGTCAGGAGCTGTCGCAATAGTACACTGTAACATCAAAACTGTAGGTAATAAATTGTGAATGGAAGATAATATCATCTCTCTCTCTCTCTCTCTCTCTCTCTCTCTCTCTCTCTCTCTCTCTCTCTCTCTCTCTCTCTCTCTCTCTCTCTCTCTCTCTCTCTCTCTCTCTCTCTCTCTCTCTCTCTCTCTCTCTCTCTCTCTCTCTCTCTCTCTCTCTCGATTTCTCTCTCCCTCTCTCTGTCTCGGTATTAATTCTCAATTATAATAACCAATTGTGTGACTCACGTCCATATTCAGCAATCTTTGAACAGGGAATGGGATGTTTTCCGTCCACGTGTAGCCCATCTCCACTAGATCTTTAATCCCTTCTGGTTTTTTGTCGAATTTCGGTTTTGCCAAGTGAGAGACCAGTGTGCTTGAAAAACTTGTGGTCATCAATAGTCCAAAAATGACCCAACTGCAAAAAAAATGTAATGAGCGGCTAAAATAAGACAACAATTATCTAGGTGTTTCAAAATATCGAGTACTTTCAAGGAGGATTAATCATACAGTCATTTATGATTATCCGTAAATGATTCATATTTCAATAGGCGTAGTCACATTTCTATATATATGTGATGACGAAATTTAAAATTACTTGCCCAGTGACCAAGTGCCTGGCTGGACCTTGCTGTCCCTTCGAGCTTGGCCATGATCCCTGAACCAGAATGCCATACATGGCGAGAAGAGCGTTGCTTCTGGACTCGTAGTCTGTGAACATGATGTGTGGCTTCAAAAACAGTCATTTAGCCAGTCGCTTAGTCATAGCCAGTACTTTATATTATGTCTATATTTTGTGGTGTTTTGTATAGATGAATGATCATGAAAATGTAAATATTGACTTATACCTAGTGTTGTTCTGAGCAGTGATAGTGTGGTTTATATCAATCCAAGAAAATAGGTAGGTAGTAGATAGGTATTTTATTGAATACAAAGATTTATATGCAATAATGATTCTGTGTTTGAAGGATGATAATGCAAGTATACATCAAAATTATTTCGAAAATTCCAGTATAGCACTCATTACATTTAGCTCTGTAGTTGAGGGAGAACTTCATTTTGAGTGACATCAAGTTGAGAACACAAGCAACAAAGATCAGAGTGACGACCAGTAACGCCCACAGCGGTCCAGAAAACGGAGTGAAGATGGAATACCAGTTACCTATTGCTCTCTTCGGTCTTGACACTAGGTAGTTGATGCACATCCTTTGGACCGGAACGGAAATCTGTAATTATCACGTATTAAATACTACATAATAATTTAGTGCGAAACAACCTATTACAAGTATTATTAAAAATATTAATTAACTATTCCACCTAGAGACTATAATTGCCGAACGTCATTGAGGCTCTTAGAGTCGAGCGAAATTTGCGGATGACTGCCTATATAATTATACATATATGTATAATTATACGTAATTGTACATATATGTATAATTATGTACCGCGCTACGAAGTAGTACTGAAAAAGCATACAAGAGTTCCCAAAAATGTTACATACTCAAATTTCGGATCCCCTAAAATTACGAGATGACGTTTTTAGCCTGCTTAGGTAGAAAATACTTACTTGAATTCCGGTATTTATTTTACTACTCTCGATCCAGTTTCCACAAAAGGCAATGTCAGCATAACCGCTGTAAACATTGCCAATTATTCCACCTTCCCATGTACCGTTGACCAGTTGGCCGATCCTTGAGCCTGGCAATGGTTTCACGTATTTCAGCGTCAAATTCATCCTTCTGGACATCTCCAGAAACACCTTCCAGTCGATCCCATGGAACTTGTCTAAATCTGATGGAGAATTTACAGCGAGGTTATTTACTTTGTTGAAGAAATTGTGTCAGTTCCAAATGTGAGTTGAAATAATGTAATAAGATTACAATTTGGGTAGCCCTCAGGTGGTCAAACATGACAGCCAAGAGTTGAGCAATAAGTAGCTCCCTAGCGCTATTTTGGTAGATACATGTTTAGAAGCATCAAGTTTGCATACACTAATTAGAGTGTCAAGAATTGTTCAAAGGATGTTAGCGTAGGTACTGTAATATAGCTAATTATCATTATGGACCAACATTCTCAGTGATTAAGAAAAACGATTTTTTTTACCCATCCTCGACGCGCAAAAAAATTGCTAAGATTTAAAATTTAAAAAACGCGAGTGGAATTATGTAATTCATTGAATAGGACAGAAAATGCGTCTTCCAAAGGTGACATTACTTACATGTTAAATTAGAAACAAAACAAATTAAATGAATTAAATAACACTGACTCACTTCCATCCCTATCGAGTATGGCAAATATCGAACAGTTGGTGGTTGAAAATCGTACCTCTCTTCCAAAGAAATTTCTGTAGCCCTCCAGCTGCAATTTTCAGTGAGGTTAGCATACCAATAACCACAATATACATTGTTCCACTGAACACCGAATATATAATATCTTATAAAAATGCATTTAATTGGACCAATAAGTATCTACACTTACTTGGGGTTAACTAAATTTAAAGTTAACACTGATGGTCTCACGAGTAGAAACCCTCGAAATTTTGATTTTTCACTCAATACACATCATAGTTATCATCGTAGGTACATAATTTGATTGGAGGAATTAGTGGAAGTTGGTTCTTGTAGTAAAATAGCCTATTTTATCACAAAAACTAACTTCCACTAATTCCTCCAATCAAATTATGTAACTATGATAATAACTATGATGTGTATTGAGTGAAAAATCAAAATTTCGAGGGTTTCTACTCGTGAGACCATCAGTGTTAACTTTAATGATAGGTGAAAACACAGTGCCGAAGAACGATGGCAAAATACCGGCAATTTCGCCGCAAAATGCAAAAACTCGCTGGTATTTTATCCAAAGAACAAATTCTGGAGGGTATAACCCTGTGCTGACAATGTTAGGCTCCACCGTGGCGCCAATTGCGTGTCGTATATTATTTATGGCGGACTGGTGCTCCTAATGCTTATGAAAATACGTATTACTTGTATTTTCTTCTAATCATACTTGAGGATTGCTTAATAGTTGTGTTACCTATATTCACTATTTCACAGAGAACAAGACTGGTTGTTTGTTTGTGTTACGTCTATCGCTATCCTTGACTCACTTTTAGTTCCCAAGTGTGATTGGTGGTGAAATTACTGATCGTCTCAAACTCACGAATGGGCTGCCCGAGCCTAAACCCTGTCGACCAGTCTCCATAAATGAACACCGCAGCCTCGGCATCGGCGAACAATTCAACTTCGTGCTGTAAAAATGATAATTATACTATTTGTAGCTGTGTGATGAATGAATGAAGAAAATGAATAGGGACTAGGTACCCTATTCCAATTTTAACCTAGTCCAATTTTATTTTACCACCTAGGCACAAAAATGGAGTCCGTGGAAATGGAGTCTGTGGAAAATCTCGTACATTATTCTAACATATTTGTTACGAAAAGAAATAAACGAGTGATGCTCGTGATGCTTGTCATGAAACGGATGAATCCTGAAGAATCCAATTTATATCTAAATGGATCGAGTTTACCATAAATACCTAAATACTTCGGAGAACTGTCATTGACATGTGGAAGCTGTGTGCTTTTTTGGGGGAGGGGGGGGGATCTAAACCACTCTATACTGATGATTCACATGATTCTGATCATGATGATTGTATGTCCCATGTTGTTAATGAAATCGAAACATTTGCGAAGTTTATGAAACGTTACCGTTCTACAATTTGTTAGGTACCTGCAACATCTGGGTCACCTCTTCCACGTTTGTACGCCTTATAAGACAGTACATCCGATGTGTCGACCACCTCGGTAGCCTACTCAGGATCACTTTGAAGCTCTTCAAGGTGTCGGCAATGATGAAGAATCCCCGGCAGCCGAGTTCGTTTTTCTCGTCGTCGATGGTGATCGGAGGTATGACGTTCGACTCTTGAAAAAGTATGAACATCCTTTCTGAGAACAATGACGTGTCGCGAGTGAACTGTAACAATGGACGTTATCATGAACGAAAGATAGGTGAGGACATGTATGAATTGTCTATAGTCTATATAATACACTACTACTACACAATAAGTACACACTTTAGGTACGTATACTAAATTCCAGACTCTAGACAGTGAGTGGGTATAATGGGCACATCCTAACCTTCAAGAAATAGTACCCCTTTGCTATGTCAGAAACAAAAGGTGGAGGACAGTACCTACGAAATTCCAAATATCGTAAACCATGCTTCCTTCGAAACCCATGCTAATTCCCGCCAACCATAGATGATAACTGTCCGTTAGATTTGGTCCTGGCAAAGGAGGACCACTGCGGTGTTCCAAACGAACAGGCCACACGTAAAGCTAAGCCAGGTCAGGCGAGGATGTGACGACTGTCAGCTCACGTTTCCTCATTATCGATGGTATTGTATGCATGCAGGATCCTAACGAATAATATGTGCATTGTTTTGCGGTTTATACATCAACATAACTTGATTTCAGGTCTGTCTGTACGCAACAATACCTTGTAACCACCATATAATAATATAGTTCAACTGAACTACCAATGCAATCAGAAAATGCCAAGTAACTTCCAGATTCCAAAATCCAACTTCCGAAAATCCAACTTCCAACTTCCGAATTGCAAATTCCAACGGCAACTTTCGTTTGCACAGCACATGAAACACGTAACTCCTCCGATTCTATTCAATCTGATTTTGCTGGGATGATGCAGGTGCATGTTGAGTCCCTGATGTTCCTTTGTCAAATTTCATTACAATTAAATGGCACTACCAATGATCAAAGATAATTTTGAAAAAAGAAAAAGAAAATAAGGAGCGTACCTAATTCAAGTTTTGGGGGCCAAAATTGGTGGAAACCACCAGAAATAGCTATTTCAATTATTTTACATGAAAGCATCAATAAATTAACAGCCAGCATTTCTGTAGGTGTGTCCAGTAGAATAATAAACCCATGTGACAAGGACTTTGCAGCGTTTTTTTCGTCAACTGTATCGTCGGAGGAGACGACGAGGAGTAGATGTTTGATTGCTTTCTATGGTTTAATAAGTCAACTCATCGCCCATACTCACGGTATAACAGTTGATTGAGTTCCGTGGAAACGTCAAGCGAATCGACTCTCCGAAACGTGGATCCTCTTTCCAAGTGTCTCCATCCAGCTCATCTAATTCCATAACCCAAGACATGCGTTCTACCAGTTTTCGAATGCCAGACGTCCCGAGACAAAATGGTATGATCATAGTGTAAAACACAGCGAACGATTCTTGATTCCGCAACATTAAGTTAGCGACTCGCTAGATTTCTCGACGTATAAGTGATTTACAACTAGAACCTACAATAACTGCGAGTACCGAAACTTATGTGATTTTTCCGTCATATCTTCCTCAGCAAATAGGTAAGAACTACAACCATCATGATCTTCCGCGGTCTCTCGGTCACTAGGTACAAATAATTTGAAGGCTCTCTATTTTTGGTTAGAATATTAACGCGACAAAATCAAAATCGATCAAGGTTAGGTATATCGTCAGATTTAATGAAGGACCACGCGTTGTCGCGTGTTTTATATATTGAAACTAATCAACGAAGCAGATGATATTGATCAATGTCTTGTGTAAGCTTCATTGAACTTTATCTTACAATAAATACATTTTGGGTTAATTGAGAAACTATGTACATAGAAGAAAATTGCAACACCAAAAAATGGTATATTGCGGTCGCGTGTTTTATAGATTGAAACTAATTCAATGAAGCAGATGATATTGATCAATGTCTTGTGTAAGCTTCATTGAACATTATCCTAAAATAGATACATTTTGGCTAATTGAGAAACGATGTGCATATAAGTAAACTGCAGCAAATGGTAAATTGCGGTTTGTTGTTTCATCGCATTCATTTAAAAAGAAGAACCTCTTATAAAACACCTCATCTGACTGGATGAACTGATATACTCGTACCTGCCACATATTTATGAATATAGTATTCGGATGTAAACCTAATGGTGAAATTAGTTACTCTGCGATGAGAGCATGTTTATCAAGACTTCACTATGAAATTGTGTTAATATAGAGGCGGCCGAAACCCCTAAATTTCCAAGTTCAAAAAGATGTATTTTACTTTTAGAATAGTTCAATATAACATGCCATGCTAAATACGAGAAAATGCGCTGAAATTTCTGTACTGTCTTTACAGAAGTTGATATTTGTGAACACCCATATTTTTAGTTTAAAAAAAAGCAAGTTTCTTTCCTTCTATAAATTCATTTGGTACATTTTGAGAAATCTAATTTTTTTCTGGTAACTAAATAGGTTATCCCTACCTATATTAATTCCCCAAAACGTGTGCATTGAGGTTTTTGGCCTGTTCCGTAAGTAAAGGAAAATATTGTTGGAAAATACTGAAAAACACGTTTTAAGAAAGTTCAGAAGCGTAAAACTATGAACGCGAAGACGTGCGACGGGTTCTCGCTATTACAGATAAGTACATTCAAGATTAAAATCAGCTGCTGCCCCCAGCCGTTTTTACCGAATTCTTATTGAAACATGGCTCTGGGTGAAAGGTGAGTTCAATACCAATAACAATGATTTGAAACTCTAAAAACCCAAGTTTGATCCATAATGCCAATACAAATTACGAAAGAAAGAATGGGTTCAATGGGTTCTTTCCGAAGAATTGTTCAAAGGCTTCGATGGGTTTCGATGTTTTAGAAGTCAAAAATATGTTTTTAAGGAATAAAAATGGCTAAAAATCTGTTAAAATTGCGAAAAATGGGTTAAAAAAGTTTTTTTTCAGAAAATTTGCATATTAAGTCCCACTGCATGACCATAACTTTCGTAGACCAGTTACAAGCATTATTTTTTAAGTAAAGTTTATTGGAAAATAGGTTTTGAGCTCAAGGTACTGCTGTTTCACCAAAACTGACTTCAAATTTGAATTCAGTACCCAAAAAAACGGGAGTATATCAAGTTTCAGCCAGGTGTTTCGATGGTTAGAGGTTTTGGCCGTTTTTTTGTGTTTCTGTGCCGCTGTGCGGCGGTACTAGGACGACAAAATGGGACCAGCGCTATGGGACCACAAAATGGCTAATGGTGGTACTTTACGAAGAGGGTTCTAGTCACTCGATGGATCTTCAGAATTTTCTGTACCGACAGGTTTTGGGGCTACGTCGGCGCCGGCAACCATCCTATGCTGCGTGATGCTAGAAATATCCCATTTTGGCGATCACGACTTGTTATGTTGAGTCCACTTGCTGGGCCATCAGAATTTGTTCTACAAGTTTCAGTGCAACAAAATGCAGACAGCAGGTAATTTCGCGTCCTTGAAATATTACCACTTCATATCATCTTCAGTTTTTCAGTAGGTACACACTGATCTACGAGTTCGATTTTACCCACATCCCATAAGAAGCTTTTGGCCAGCGGACGTTACCTACTTTTACAGGATCTACTGTTCATTCTTATTTGATGATACAAGGATAAATATTTTTTGCAATGTTCCGTTCCTAAACATAAAATGTTTGTTTTACTGTGCTGTTACGTTCAAAATTCGAGAGTACAATTATTCTAGGCTATTTAACTGTTTATACTAGCACCAACTTCCGCCGTTCACTCACAGGGCCGAACTAATGACACAGAAAGCTAGCATCCAAGGTTTTGGAAGTATAAAATGCTTTACAGACCTTACAGACTTTATGACTGGATGTGCTTCGAATAATAGCTCTGGCGTAGGAAGCTTAATTATGGCTATCGATCGACCACTCATTATTTATGTTATGGGGCAGCTAATATTGAAAAGTCATGAAGACTTCAACGGGAGATTTATGAATGTATAGATAACAATAATTAACCAAGTTCAGTGCTCGATAAGCGGTAATAAGTGAATAATAGAATGATGACGGAGGATGAAAATTGGACTCCTGTGTTCTAAATATTTTGAACTTCGTGATGAAAACTATGACGAGTTTAACCAAGATCTAAGGCAGGTATGTAGATGTTAGTATAATCATTACCTGCCTATCTTAATGCCCTTATCATAACGAACGTGTGTACTCTTAAGCTGAAATGTGAAAACAAGGGGTACCCTTCGTCTAGTACGTAACTACCTAGTGTATCACACAACGAAAAATATCTGAAACAATGATAAATTTGTTGATTTTTAGATATTGCCGCCCGGCCAATATGTGAAATCTTGGCGCAAAAAATGTTTTGGTTATATCAGCCACAAATACCTACGAATAAAAATAATTTCATCAATTAGGTCCATGGTACCTAAATAAGGAAAGTGCCGTGCACGGCGTTTAGCGAAAACGCGCCAAATTTGTCTTCATCTTCGGTTCCTAAGGTTCTTTATTGAAACTAACAAACCAAAAGTTTCCCGCACAGCAGACTTCAATTTCGCGGGACCAAACGATTAACTTGAACGATGAATTTACCACAGAGATTTATATTACTTAGCACGATTTCGAAACACGGGTGGCTAATACCTGGCACCGACCTTTTTCGTATTATAGTATTATTATGATAATTAAGTTTCTATTACCATGTAACACCCAGTGGATTTAGGGAAAGTGTAGATTATCGTTCTTCTCATTTCTTCATATGCTCCTTTGGCCACGATATTATGAGTGAATACCGTCGCACCCATCGATACATGAAGTTTTTCGTAGCCCCTTTCCGCTTTTGATGACATTTGTAATAAAACGAAAACTTCAATAAATAGCACCCACATGGATGAAACTATCGTAACTCCGATGTACGTAATTAACTTTAGTTACCTACCAATTTATTTATTTCAAATGCACCTACACTAGCAGCAGAGAAACAAAATACTGATCAATAGTGCCGCACGTTTTGACTTTTAAAATGCGTTCATGTGATCGTTCATTGATTGCCCATTTATTTAAGGGAAAAATGCACAGGTAATAATGAAATGGACAGCGAATTTTAGAGTGGAACATTAATTCATTCTTCATTGACACGCTAGTATCCAATTAAGTGGACACACCTAATGTGCTATTCATCGCTCGTGTCAATATTCATGTAAGATGATGATGTATGATAAGATCCTGAGGTAGGAAACTACAAACCATGTTTAGGAAAGTATATTTCGAAGTCAGTTATTAGGTTAGGAAGGTAGAAATAATCTGAAACGCTGCAAATTATCTGTCCTATACGGTTTATTATTTTCTATATTGATACTGAGTTGGTACCTACTTTTATTGGAACAAGAAACTAGATTTTACAAAAATGGTCAGATGTTTTACCGTTTCATTCTCACTCACGTCGATGGCGTTTTTCGCTACTTTCGGTTAACAATAATGTTATGAGCCCTTACCTTGAACAATTGGTTGGCCCTGGCTCGATTCGGATCACAGGCGTGGAGATAACGAGCGGAGTTGTTCGTCGGATTCAGTACTGGTGAATCCCGTAGGTGTCTCTCCAAATACCAACAGTGCCTTTATCGGCACCCATATGGCAGATGTCAACGTGCAATATTTCTATTAGTGGCATAACAAGATCAATCAATTAATTCAAATTAATTATAAAACACTCATTGATTTTATAATTTTGGTCCGTTTACCCTCCGACAGACGGACCCGTGCGTTTCATGATGAACAGGCAGAACCCCGAGTGCCAGCAGGTGTTTCACATATTCACCAGGCCACATTCCCTACATCCTTGTATAATGGACGATCGGTTCATCGCACATAAATCGTTTTGGTGCGATAGTATTCGAACCGCATTAGTTGTTGAGTTATCTAAAGTGCATATTTCAAATTGTACTCCTTGTTATTACATACTAGTTTATATAGGATTTTTTGCCTTTTTAATTAAACCTTTTATACCAAATGAATTGAACTTTTTTCCAAACGAATTCAACCGTTTGCCAAGTGAATTAAGCCTTTTGCCAAGTGAATTAAACCTTTGTCCTTCTTAACAAAACCATGCGAAAAAATTGATGTGGAAAGAAAAAACACGCCATAAACTGGTAGAAATTGGTGGGTAACTGATTTGTTTGTGTCGACATGATTTTTGTTGTCCATTGCATTATCTCTCGGAAGGTATTGGCGCGTTTACAAACGCTGTTTACTCATTAAGAAGTTATTTAATATTGTCATCATAAACTTCCCAGTGCCTCGAATGAAAATCAAACAAAAATCAGTCAAATCAATTCAATTTAATAAATTTTTATTTTTCAAACACACTTTTTTTACGAGTAACAAGTAAAAATAAGTCCAAGTATAAAAATCCAATAACTATAAAATCCAATAAAATAATAATAATTGTACTGGACAATTCGATTTGCATTCGACAAAAATGGCATTTTGGACATGACGATGATTGCATTATCTCTCAGAAGATGAGACGTAAAAAATGAATTACCCACCGATTTATACCAGTTTATGACGTGCTTTTGATGTTTTCTTCCACATCCATTTTTTCGCATGAGGTTTAATTGAAAAGTAAAAAGGTTTAATTCGTTTGGCAAAAGGTTTAGGTTCATTTCATTTGGAAAAGGTTCTATTCATTTGGAAAAATGTTTAATTCATTTGGTAAAAGGTTTAATTTAACGAGGCAAATCATATAGGTAATACGTACCTATTTTGGGTGCTATTTTTTACTCAACAGTGTTAATAATGAAATGATCAAATGTTTTTCTTCTTCTTATTTTCAACAAAGGGAAGGCCATGCGATGTGGGAAATTTCTAAAATCAATTCAAATTCACACAGAAAAAAGTATACTTACCCTTTTTTCTTCAGAGAATTCGCTGCTTGCAGAATAAATTATTTCTTGTACTTTTAGAATATCTAGTAGGTATCTTTTTTAATAATAATTATTGATGTTGTCGATATGTATAGGTAGGAGCTATTATGTCTGTGTATTCTTCAGAAATGTTCGTATCAATTTCCAGGAGTGTGTTTAAGTGGGTGAGTAGGTACTTACATAAGGATAGCCACAAAAAAAATTACATCATCACAGTGTCGTAGTTATTTTGATGAGTGCCAAATGAAGCGCATGTTATTTGAAACTAAGGATTTCTGCTACAGAAGCGTTCCGCTGATGATGGTGACTATTATAGACTAATAGACTCCCGTTTTTGTCATCGTACAAAATTGATGACCAAACTAATGAGCCTTCACTCAGAATTCTGCTATCAACCTCATGTCCACACTGGCCAAGTCTGAATGAAGCGATCGATGTCTGATGTAACCGTGTCAGGTTTGTTGAGGAGCAAACGCTGAAGATATCTTGTCACAGTTGGAGTCGAAGGCCGGTTCGTCTGGAGTAATGCAGGTGAGTGTGGTGGCTTTTCTCCTTGTACTTAATACTATACACCTTCACTGGTCAAGGTAACCCTTGTGTTACCCTGTTTTTGCCTTCTTGAATGAAAATCGAGCGAGCGCCGACCAGCCCCTCGTCTATCACCTTGCTAATCAATACCTACTGATAACTTTGTTTACCTGACTACTGCCAGCTTATCAACTGTCATATTCTTAGAATTCGACATTAGGTTATATCTGTCCCTACCTACGAATTCACGACGACAGGCAACTCAGCTGTTGGTTCGGAGAACTGGCAATCCAAGTAAATACCTTCCTACCCGAGTTCTCCCAGGATCTATGTTGCACAAATAGACTTTCATTTGATATGCACCATTTAAATTGATATTACGTTAGATTTGGATTATACATCATATAGTAGGCACCTATTTTCTGATCACCTTAAGGAGAAGTTTTTTCAGTTTTACGTTGTTCTCCCAGTAGGTGCCTACCAATTTCATTTGCATTGGAGGGGAAGTAACTCTGCATTTCAGGCTTTATATTAGCTTTAAATTTTTTACAAAGTCTGCAGCACAACTCAATATGTTCCATGAATAACTCAATTCTTTTTTTCCACAGTTGGACTGACCGGAAACATTCCATACGTTTCCTAGATAAACTGACGTACGGCGCACAAGTAGCAAGATAGTATTACTTGATGGATTTTCCAAAAAGGACTTCTCGATTCTGGCACCACAACGCCGTTTCCAGATGACCCATTGTCAACTGACAAAAGGTTGGTTTGCATGAAGTGGTTAATAAATATGGGGGAAAATCCATTACAAAATATATGAATAGTTATTGCAAAGGAACTTCTCCGCCTAGGAAGATACCTGCTGTTTTAGAAACAACCCCAAACTGCTTTTACATCACCAAATGATGGAGTGGGTGTGACCACGGTAGTTTAAAACTTTCCAAATAGAAGAGCTCAGCAACAGCTTTCCAAAAAGTTGGATTATGAAGGACCTGCAATGAGCAGATATGGTTGTTGAAATTAGGAAGTTGTAACGTCACCAACCTCCCTCTTTCCCTCGGCAAAGGGAAAGCAGGGTGCAGCAAGTTGACTCATCGGGATTTTTGAAGGTAGGAGACCAAAATGGCAGAATTTTGACACGTTTGTCGTGTAGCTTTTGACTTTGGAGCTATTCAACTCCACATATTTCACAGCAAAAAGCACATTTATGCGGGATAAGCACCTCAGTCCTCGTTCATGTCCTCGTTCTAGCATATTCTCCCAAGTTACCTACATTGTATGTAATACATCCCTCCAGAAGATCTATCAGCTGGCCGTCAAGTCAGTGGATCCGGCCATGAAATCTCTGAACATGGGAGTCTCCATTCAGAATCCCAACAGGTGCGTTCTTCCTCCTCTGCCGCCTTCATATTCCAGAGAGAACTCCCCGCGTCTCTCGCCTGTCGACAATCATCTGCAGGATCTTCCGACCCCAAGAAGTTCACGTTTGAGTAGGGTGAGTTAAAATTATGTCGGCTTCTATTGTATGCTAAAGACATGTTCTAAAGTTCAGGCAACATTCAAAGTCTTTAGATTTTACACTAGATAGGTAGCAACCAGTAAATACCTACACAATCAAGTAGGCAGAGGCGCTGCACTATGAGTAAAATGAATCAAGGTGCTTTGGACACAGAAATGGCTGCTGGAGCTCCATTCTTCCTGCCCACTCTATGGCTGCTATCACCACCCCTCCATCAACTTACAGACAGTGGGAATCAGAGTACAATAGAGGGTTGGTGATCGGGAAGTGCGGCGGAGAGAAAGAGAAGTCATGGCCAAGTGGTGCCCTTCCTCTTCCTATATCATAGGAGAAAAATCACCATGAAATGTCACCATTCAGGTAGCAGGTAGAGACTCAAATCTCACTAGTAATGATTGTTATGGATTAGGTACCATGGAATATAACTTGGAAGGAAAATATGTTTTGTAGGTACTAGTTATGACCTCCAATTTAGAATTACTGTATCGAGGCAGTACCTACCTACCTAGAATGGATTTTTTTTTGTTCACTCCTCTTCCCTTCGCAGACTGCAGGTCTATTCCACAGTATCTTGAAAAGAAAAGAAACAACTACCCACTGAATTATATGTATGCACAACGTGATCAACACTCCATAATTCCGATTATATGCGACCGATTTTTATGAAATGTTGGAGGATCATGCAAGTAGCGCCCCCCTATGAATTTCAAAGCGCTCGGGTTAATGGCAGTGTCTAGGCATGCGCAAACAACGAAAGCCTTGTAATATTTTCGGTCCTATACTCAACCAATTCAAAATCACATTGGTGGGAGGGGGGGGGGAGTGTATAAAAAAGGGTTTCAGGACTTGAGTTCTAGAGTTCCTCGCCAAATTTTGCCCAAAATGTATAGCCATTTAGTTGGGAAGTTCCTCTGTAGATCCTATGTACCTAATTTGGATCCTGCTGTCGTAAGAATATTAATCATCTAACGATATTTTTACTGCCCACTCGCTTGGAAGACGTTTTTAAGTGAGGAGACCGGATCTGACAGTCAGACTGAATGATACTAAATGACGGGTAAACGAGCTTTGCATTTTACCTTGATATGTACATTATGGAAATGGGAACGACCCAGTTAACTACTGTAAAAGGGCGTGGACACTCGGTAATCAGCTGTTCTCTGTTTGAAATTGTTATTAAATATTTTCATATGCACGTAATTATGGGCTTTATAAATTAGTATTTCTCATGATCTTTAGTTAGTTTAAAAACCATGTTAAGGAGCAAGTAGAAGGAGTTTTCTAGGCATAATTAGTTGGATTTCCGTCTCATGTTGTTCTTTCAAGGGTTGGTAGCCTCTTCTGGAAAATCAATACTTGCCTGGTCTCTTTTCCGCCCCACTCAGTCTCGCCTGCTTAGTTTCCCCTCATGAAATATCGGCTCGCCTTGCTAAATGCTTCTGATTGTGGCCATCAATATCAACTATATCAGCATCCTCTTCAAAATCGAAATCAACTGGACCCACTGATGATGTTCTGTTGAAACCCGCGCCCTATCCGCCCCGGCTTTTTCGTCCCGAATCCCTCACTACCTACCCTGTTTAATGTGTCTGTGATACTTCGTTCGGCGGTTCGTTTTGTTCGAAAGAATTTTCCAAGAACCGAGTTTTTATTTGTGCGAAATGGCGTCCCAAATGCTGTTGAAAATGCCGGTGAACTACAATAATCAGGTAGATCCTAAATTCGTCTTATAAAGACTTACAATTCAGGATTCATATTATCTTGATTAGGCCGACCGCCTCAAAGAGATGAATCATGGGGTTTACCCTGAATTCATTCACAGCTCGTTGTGACGTATACCCCATTCTGTAGGCAATAGAATCATGGCGTTATTCCATATTCTGATATACCAATCTACAGAGTTTGCACGTTTGTCAGACGATGGATCAATTTTGGAAACACTGTGAGGCAAGAACAGTTTCGCTAGCTGATGTTTGTTTTACCCACCTTTTTTAATGAATTAGGTAGGTTCTCAATTAAAAAATTACGTATGTATGTCCAAATTTCATGGCCAAAAGATTATTCACTGCACTTTCGTTGAATCTTTAGCCGGTAGCTGTTGCTATCTTGACGACTTAGGTTAGTATTTTGTGTATAGAAGTGCCTTCGAATCCGTTAGGTGGGTAGGTACTTGAATGTAGGTACCTACGCTACAACTTTTCTAGTCCTCAAAGTTCGTGATGCATCACTATTGTACTATGTGGATACCTATATATTAATTAGATCTACCTAAGACAGCCCTGTCTAGCTGCCATTTCGTCTGTGCTGAGTGGGGATGAAAGTAGATTCCATCCTGAGAATTTTGACACCAACCGCACTGTCCTCCGATAAGGAGGTAGTTCTTTTTCTATGATCTTTCAAATATTCCATTAATTCTGACGTCACTGCACCCCTCTCGCCAGGGCGGGACCCCCCTCCCCCCGCCGACTGTGATGTCTGATATTTTGGAAAATTTGAAAAATCTTAGAAAAAGAACTACTTAGGTATCGTAGGACAGTGCGGTTGGTATCAAAGTTCTCAGAATGGTTGGTTAGGTCTATTAAAAAATAATATAAACAAACAGCTTTTGTGACCCATGCGCCATCATGCGCAATTGCGCATACCCCATTTTTGTTTTCCTGTCGTTGACTTATTTTCCTTCTTCCTCTATATTTGAATTACAGATAGGAAAAAAGGCGGTGGAGCCGCTGAGGCCCGAGCCCTACCTCATGTCTTGCATTTCTTCAGATCCTCTCCTGAGGATCACCCAGCTGGAGCAGAATTTGCATTTCCTGCAGGACCAGCATCAAATGATGCTCGCCAGTCTCCATCAGGAGATTGAGGCTCTGCGTTCTAGGAACCGAGGTCAGTGTTGTGGTTTGTAGTACCCATTCCGTACGCCAAGTCCATAAGTAATTCCAATACCAATTGGCGTTATGAGTTATTTGCGAAGCTCTTCACATAAATTAGGTGAGGCCGGATTTTTGTTGACAGATCTGCAGTTCCAACTCATTTTTGGGGGCAACGGCAAAGTAATTCCCAGCAGTTCTGATTCATCTCCCGGAGAAGGAGCGCAGCCCAAGGTAAATGTATTTTCCATTAAATTTCAATCAAACAAACTTATCATTATTTTTATTCATCCTCTTATAAAACGTAATAGCTAGTGTTTGTTTTACATGCAAGTTGCTGGTCCATTTCAGATAGTTCTGTCTCCGAAAGAAATCAACAGTCGGTCTCTTCAAGTTGAAATGTTGGAACGTGAGGTTTCCGAACTGAAAGTCACTCTCTCAGAGGCCAATAGCAAAAACTCGAGCCTTCTCCAGCTTGTTGAGCATCAGAAAAAGTGCGTTGGTTACCACTCATTTTTATAACTGCGTAAAAGTATTATAATATTGTATTATTGTTGTTATATTAATATAATTGAAAGTAACTGGTTCCATGACGTCAGTGATCCGTTAAAAAATGGTCATTCGAATTCGATCTCTATGTTCCAACAAAAGAATACAGACCTCATATAAGTGCCTATGATTACAGTAGCTAATACTCAAGATCTTGAAATAATGGGGATATCTTTGTGCCACAAAATGAGTTTTAGCTTATTTTGTATACTTCTTAGAAGTGAACCTCGAAAGCTGATACTTTTACTGAAGCCTCCTTCGGTAAATAAAAATATTGTGCTTTGGGAACAGAAATTTTTCGATGTTCGTAGAGCACAAATATCATATTACGTAGGTACCTACTTACACATACAGTTTTGTCTGAAACATAAGGTATGGTAGCAGAGAGATCACCCATAAACTGAGTAAGTTACAGAACTTCTGGACTTTTCTAAAATAAAAATGAAAAAAAATAAATAAAAATAAAATCCTTCGTGATTAGATTGCAATGCTTTCTTCTAACCACTGAATTATATTATATTACCAACAAGGTCTTTACAACCAACCGGAAGACATGTTTTGGCCAACGTCCAAATTTGGTCTGGAGAAGAACTACGTACATAGGGTGACATGACTTTATTAATTTGTTTATTTGGTTTGAGACTCAGGATATGACTCCCAAAAAGGAAAAAGAAGTTCCTTTGCCGCGGAGAACCAATCTGTGTTATGTGGCTCTGGTGTTCCGATGTTTATGAGTGGAGATTTCTTTGTTTTAGGCAGTTGGACTCTGCGAAAAAAGAGCAGCAAGAGCCTGATTTGGCCAATCGCTTGGAGGACGCCGAAAATTTAATCAAGCGTTTAATGAATGAAAATGAAGATCAGCGCAAAGAGGTAACGAAGGATTTTTTTTTTAAATTAAAAACTTCGATCAAATAAGTATTACGATATTTTTAAATCTATCATTTTCCGAACACTCCGCGATTTTATTGGGTACCGTTTCAGATCAGCAACCTCAGAGGGCAGTTGGGCCGAGGGGGACATGGTGGCCGATATAGCGGGCACAGGAGAGGAGGTAATGACCACCAAAGGTTCCCTCCACTACAGTCGCAGAATTTCTGGGGAGGAGGCTCACACCAGAATCAAAAACATAAATCCAGGTAATTATCTTCTTACTAACTGTAAAAATGCTACTCGACCTCTAGGTGTTCCAAGGTTCCAAAACCCAAGAAAACTGGATGGAAATCTGAAAAATTTCTTGGACTTTCTGCCGTGAATGTTGCCTGGGTAGTGCGTATCCGGAGTACCTACCTATGTTGAACTGCTTACCACTTGCTATCACCTGAATTTTGAATTTTTCCCTCTTATAAATTAACCGACGGCCGTGTTCTATAAATAAACTAGGTGTCAAAAACGCTAGGGACTGAATAACCCAGTAAAAAGGGATTAAAGGAAGAAGAGTTCAAGCAGCTCTCCAATTTAGCTCGCTTGTTGTCGAACAGTCAGTCATTCTATCCATCACTTTCCAACAGCGTATTACGTGCAGGCAGCACTCACTCAATGGGGAACATTATAAATTGATTAAGATACAATCTTAGGATCGATATCCATTTGAAAAGAATAATAAATTAACAATAGATGCGATTGGATTATCATTTATGGTAAGTATTTACTAAAATCAATCATACATTCCCATTTCTCAAGATGAGAACTTCAGATGAGAATTTTTCACCATGTCAGCTTTGTGAACTGCGGAACTAAGTAACCCGCTATTTTGCAGCCCCGATTTTCATTCTAATCATGGACAGATGGAGCACGAGGTGGTGGGCCAAGCTGCTCCCTCTTTGCCCCATCTAAATAGGGCATACAGTCAACCTGCGCCCACAAGACATCGTTATTATAATAGGTAGGTACATATACGGTTCGTTGCATTATTTTTCTATGCCTTTTTT
Organism: Leptopterna dolabrata; assembly: GCA_954871275.1. Taxonomy (NCBI): domain Eukaryota; kingdom Metazoa; phylum Arthropoda; class Insecta; order Hemiptera; family Miridae; genus Leptopterna; species Leptopterna dolabrata. Next base: position 25,038,683 of record OX940983.1, read on the forward strand.
CCAAGGCTCGGTTTAAGGATTTTTTTATTGTTAAGTTTTTTTTAAGGTAGTGCACCCTACTGAAACGACTATTTTTATGATTTAGCCAAGATATTCGTTTAACTGCATGGGATTAATTTTAGAAGCTTCATAAGAGTTTGATGTCGAAGCAGCATTTCACTGCAAAAAGCATACTTATTACTACCCAGGTTTTACAAGTCATCTCAAGCAATATTGTTAGCTTGTTGCGCTAATTAGTTTGAGGTTACTTCGAGCACTTTTCGTTATTAGACCAGAGCTCTGCACTGTTTTCTAGTTCGTGTAGGTACTGTAATGCCATCTAGGTGTGAGTCTGTAGGTGGTCATAACTCGATTTTTGATTTTTTTCGCACGTGATGATCGACGCAACCATATCAACTGAATGAAACGAGTTCACTTATGAACAGCTAAAATACGCATGCCTACCAAACAAAAAAAATACGTCTAGGTAAGACTTATTTTAACTGAGGGCCATTAGTACCTATGTCCGTATTCGCACAAATGGAATTCTGACGATCTCCGATCCAATGAAACCACGGCTGATTGGATCCATAGATGGGTAACTCCTGAATCAATCAAAAATCAAGTGCTGTGATCAGGATCTAAATTTGACCCGCGAGTCGGTGTTTTTGCTGTTTTACCAACTCAACTTTTTGGATCAAGAGTTAACTAACCTTGGAGTACCCCTAAATCAAGTATAGGTATCTACACTGCATCTCCAGGGTAATAAAACTATAATATATTTGAGATGCATAGTAAAAAGATCCAGGATCAATTGCCATTTCACTGCATTGGCAACCTAACAAAAAGACCCACAAGTCGTTTTCTTGGTCAGGATATACCTAATGATGAGCAATAAAATTGATAAGATTATGGCAAATATTTTTAATGCATGTTACATGGCAAAAGAGAAGAAACATTCCAGCCACATAAGTATAAGGTGCTGCCAAACACCATGGACTCAGAAATTACATAGGGAATAAACAAATTTGAAATTGCAAAATCCTAATTCTCTAATTTTTTATTCTGTCTTGCACAGGAAATTTATAATTACTTGTGGTTCAGAAGAGAGAATGTTGAAGTAATGTCTACCCTAATGTTATATAGTAACCTACATAGTCTAATTTAATGGTAGTGAATAGATACACGATCGTCAATCATTTGAACAAGACCATTGTGAATAATTGTGATTCGAATTTCTGAATCGATTGCAATAAGAAATTTGAAAATTCTGCGATCTGAAGTGTTCCATAACGGAATCTATACTAGAGTGCTCCCATAGAATAGCGGTTTCTAGTAAGCGCCCCTATGCAACGTTCCCTACCGCTTGTGTACCTACACTCTTGTGGTACCTATTTGTACTCAAATTTAGTCAATAAAATATCATCATAATGAAATAGCGTAGGTAGGTACATTTTTCAATATAATCCAACAACAATAATAATAATAATGGTCGGAGCAAATCTTTCTGTTGCCACGTTGGCTGAACTTGTCGAAGGTTCTGGTTGGTATAGCCACAATAACAGGAACTGCATCCAAGCCTTCGTCTCCGTGAAAAATTGTCTCCGGTTTTTGAAAAACCTATCGGTATTGTCATGATGGAAAGAGAAAACTATTCACGAAATTGTTGGAAATAAAAGTAAGCACCTCATACTCAAAACCTCCACGAACACGAAGTGATCAACTGAAATGTGAAAGCTCATGGGTGAAAGCTGAAAAGTTATTTATTTTTATTTCTATTTCTATTTTTCTTTCCAAGTTCCTGAAATCGATATTACTATTTGTGATGAGATGATCCAGCGGGAGCTATAGATAGGAATAAGTGCACGAGACTCTCAGTAGTCGGTTTGTGACTTGATTGACTGTTTATTGATGAATTACAACGCCTTTTATACCCCTTCTTACAGACCCGGAGGGAGGTAGGGGAACCCCGCTCCGGGAAGCCGCCAAGACGTGGCTTATACCTCAAGTGACGCTATTACATTGTTAATAGGGAGCAGCCGATCACCACACTATTCAATTAATTTTCAATTGTAGATTGAAGTACAAGAATCGAGCTCTTATTGGTCATTCTGAAGCAAAGCCAGCCATTGTGCTCTCGATGTGGTAACGTGTGGCGGGGGGGGGGGGGGGATCAATTGAGTTCCGCCAAACTTCATTTTGAAGAAAGAAACTGTTCGTCCGGTCTTCATCACTTTCACAGATTGTTCTTCCGTTAGTGTTCTTTCTATTAAACCTGGAACTTTCCGTTTGTTCCAATGAAAAAAACTTCATAAATCAAAAAATACTCAAATCTAGTCAATTTTGATTTTTTCTTTTTTTCTCGAGGATCAATATTTTTCTGAGTTATCCGCTCAGTTGAATGTATTACTAGTGCAAACTACTGTGTAAAAATTTCAGTTCAAATGTTCTAGTACCTACCTAGTTGCTGATCACAGGAAAGTTAGAATACCTAGCTGTTCTGTGTTTCTGATAAAAAGGGCCATTTAGGAAAAAAAATTAGCAAGGCCTCATTTTCTCCAACAGGACGAGATTTTAATCAAAACGAAATTTTCAAGTACGTAACCAGGTCTTAATACGCTAGGTACCTACCTACTTCATGCATTCTTCTACTTTCATAACGTTAAAATCTTTTTAGCAGCTACCTACCTCACTCGTAAATCTCTATCTCGTTAAAATTAAGTTAGTTTACCTGGACTCTAAAACGTTATTAGAAGGTTCATAAAATAGGTAGGCTAATTACTTATTCCATTTGGGTAATGCGTGTGCTGTTGATTTTATACTACCTACAGTACAGAATCCATCCAAGCATCTTGTTCTTGACTGATTCTGCCTCTATGCCTGACAATATATTTTCACTTCTTCATTGACAGTTTCCCCTGTTATATGCCACTATAGCAATGGAAACCACTTCTACAGGGGCAACAGCCACGAGGAAGGAGAAGGGAGAAGGCGGTACCGTGGCCGAGGGAGTGCCAGCCACCACAAGGACGATAACGGCCATTAGTTCGTCCTCAGCGCAGACGTCTTCAGCAGAGACAACAAGAGAGTCAAGCTAAAACTTATCTTGTCCTTGTGATCCCACCGTAGTACGGGAAGCTAGGTCAATTGTTAATTTTATCCCTTTTCCCTAAGTGAAACTCCATGTTTATATTATAAATTTACTGAAAAAAATAGTTCTTATATTGGTGATATTTTTAGGGTTAGCAGGCCTACGCATAGCTATCAACTTAATTTTATTATAGCTATTTTATCTAACTACAGCTTGAAACGTACAGTAATACTATATTTCTTGAATAATCCGTTTTCTTATTCTTGAACATTAGGTAATGCCAAAACTGTTTAAATAGGTACGATAATCTTATTTGGATTAGGATTCTTCTGAGGTGTACTCCTTTAGGTAGGCATTGGAATCTTTGGGGACCAGCTAATAATTCGTTTTTCATGAAGTCACCAAGAGTTTCTAACTAAATTATTCATCAGTTGATGAAAGGCGGCCAAGATAGCTAATTTTTTTTTCTAACCGCTTTATTAACTTCATTTTGATCCCTCCCTGTGATGTGATTCTCAGTTTCCTATTGCACTGAGTTGGTATTTAAGTGGGGATATGGAAGTACAGGGTGAGGTCTGAGAAAACTAACCAGAAGTTGGTAGCGGACTCCATAGTTCTCTGAAGTCTATACCAGCAGCAGGCTGCAGGAAAGCTTCAACAGCTTCAGTCCTCTCCGCGTTGTTTTCAAGGAGCTGCTGCTATATTTTACTCCCTGCACTATCCTTTTTACGAGAAGAACTCCCAGTAGACCATTATTACGACCGTATAAGTACTGGCAGATGATTTTTGAAATGCTGTGTTGCTTCTGTTGTTTCATTATGGGTGGGTGCCTAATGGTTTGCCTCTACCGGTTGTCTGCTGAGTCCACCGTGCAACTTTTCACGAATTGCACGTCCACTGTCCATTGCTTCTGGAGATAGAATGAGCTTTGATCAGAGTATCACCATACTCTTCATGCAACTTAGATTTCTCCCTGAGGAATGAGCCTCCAAACATGTACCTACTATCCTTCAATGTTCAGTGGAGCAAGATCGTGATGGTCTGCAGAGTACCTACCTAACAAATAGCGATGGTGCTGCTGTCTGATACAAAATTCAGGTCATGATGGGAGTACAGGTCATCATTCCTTTGGGTGGACTGGAATGGTTCTGGGGTTCTCCAGAGTAACCAAGGGATGAGCACCTGATGTTGTTTCTGTTTTGGAAACGAATAATTTGGAGATCGGCATAGGTGGTACCTAACTGGTAACATTATTTTTGCTTAACAATTATTGGTAACTTTTGATACCTACTGCTTATGTCCACTATTTGACTGAAGATAAACTCCTGTTATATTAAGTCCTCTTTTTATAAACTGCCTGGGCAGCAGCGCCTCGAAATTTTCTCAAATCCCAGTTAAATAAACTGTTCCCTTCCACACTGAACTTGATGATCCGCAATTTATTAAGAATCAAGTTGTGTCCTCAAAAGTTCAGTGTAACCAATTTCTCACTGATGATTTGCCCTCTTCAATAAATTGACCCCTTTACTTTTTTTAGTTGCACGTAATCTCTAGGTACTCTTCAATCAATACAGGTGTGCGCTTCCTCGATCATTTTTTAAAAGATCGATGCTTTTCAAGTGCTCATTAAGTTCATACCCCTGACAGCGAAGGTGTACTTAATAGCCCAATTTTACTTTAATTGAAGTTTAGTTACCTACGTCTATCTATCTCTATCCCAAATATAATCTCAACGCGTTGAAAAAGTTATTAGGCAAAAAAAGATAATATTGAAGAAATTGAAATCTTTATTATTATAATGAAGTTGAAAAGTCACATTTTTATCCGATCAGTTGTGTTTACGTACATTTTTGGGAAATATGATGTATCCAAGTATACGCCAGCGTCGAAAATGTCGATAAATTTAATGGAACTCTCGTGGTGCACATGTTATTAGTGAATTGTTGTGTATGTATCAGGTAAATTAAAGCTTTCTGGATCTCATGAATGGTTTCATTTGTCTACTCGCCCTTTCATTGCCAAATTGATCTATCCTTTGATAGGTAAAGTACACACCTAGCGAAGTTCTTGAAAAGTCTAACTTCTATGCATGCAGTTTTGTGCAATACCTACGCATCGCCGATGGGCAGCCAAAGAGGCTATTAAGTAACATATATTTTAGTTTTATTTCTCTATCACTCCACGGATTGTAATTGTTGAGGCAGTAAAGACACCATCACAGCACAGTGACTCTTTTTTGGTTTATTTTTAATAATAAACCTTTGGAATCGAGCATGAAAAAAACACATCAGCTTTTTCAGAGACGTTCGAACGCGGGAGGGACTTTTGAGTGGAACAGTGATGGAAGGGCCCAACATTTTAAGAGAAGAGGTTGCAAATGCTATCCAGAAAGCTAAGTGTGGTAAGGCAGTTGGTGCTGACGATGTCAGTATGGAGGTTTTAAAGCTGATGGATGTGAACAGCATTACCAAACTGATGCAACTCTTGAACATGATTTATGAGGCAGGCGTTTTTCCGGGCGAGTGGCTAACCTCCATATTCACGGCAGTCCCGAAGGAGCCCAATTCAAAGAAGTGTTCTGATCATCGTACCATCAGTCTAATGAGCCACGCACTGAAAGTGTTGCTGCGGGTTCTGCACAATCGGTTGTGGAGGAAGGTGGATGCCGAACTGGGCAGTGCTCAGTTTGGGTTTCGGTCTGCTATGGGTACCTACCAGGGAAGCACTGTTTGCTATGCAGGTATTAGTGCAGAGGTGCATGGATCAGCAGCGGGATGTTTATGCTTGCTTCATAGATTTTGAGAAGGCGTTTGATAATGTAAAGCATGATATCATGATTCAAATGCTACTGGATATCGGAGTGGATAGTAAGGATATTCGTCTGATTCACAATTTGTATTGGGGACAGACTGCTCAAATTAGAGTTGAGGGCGCTTTATCTGAGGACGTAAGCATAGAGAGGGGGGTTCGACAGGGTTGCACGTTGTCACCCCTATTATTTAACCTTTATTCTGAGTGTGTGTTCCGTAAAGCCCTTGACAGTTGTGAAATCGGAATCCAGGTCAATGGAACGCCTATCTCGAATCTGCGATACGCTGATGACACGGTTCTTCTGGCCCACACTCCCGGTGAGCTTCGGACTCTGCTGGAAAGAGTCGAGGAAGCGTGCAGTGAGTACGGCCTGCGGATTAATGTTGCAAAGACTAAGGCCATGTCCATTAGGAAGGGTGGGGCGCTCCCTTTTCAACTGACCGTTGGGAGCCAGCCTGTTGAGCAAGTAACACAATTCAGATTCCTTGGTCAGTGGGTCACTGAATATTGGAACATGGACATGGAAGTGAAGGTGCGGATTGAACTGGCTCGGAAGGCGTTCACAAGCATAAGGAGCATCCTTTGCTCTAAGGATATAAGTTTTCCGCTGCGCTGGAGAGTAGTAAAGTGCTACGTCCTATCTATCCTTCTTTACGGAGTCGAGTCGTGGACTCTGAAGTTGGCTCACATGGACCGGTTGGAAGCATTTGAAATGTGGTGTATACGACGAATGCTGAAAATACCATGGACTAAGGCTATGGCTATGGCTAAGGAATGATTTCATCCTGCAGCACAACGATCTTGCACGGGAGCTGTTGGCAGTAGTGAAGAGGCGCAAGGTGGCTTACCTCGGCCACGTTCTGCGGGGTGAGAAATATTCCCTCCTTCAAATCATTATGGTGGGAAGGATCCCAGGAGAAGAGGAGTGGGAGGAAAGTGCGCGTCGTGGCTATCAAATGTAAGGAAGTGGACTAGGGTCACTGGTGCAGCCGAGCTTTTCCACCTCGCAAAAGACCGTGATAGATTCAAGGAGATCATCGCCAACCTTTGCTAACGGAGACGGCACTTAAAGGAGAAGAAGAGATGAAAAAAAAATTTAACCCCCCCCCCCCCCCCTCAAAATTTGATGGTTTCCATTTCAAGGTACCTATCTAGAATCCGAAAATGCAATAAAAAAATTTCTGTCCGTACACCGTACTTCGCACTTTTCTTAGTTACCATGAACCAAAATTGACAAAATTCGGTTTATAGGTCCCATTTGAGGTGAAAAATAGGGTTGAAATCTCCAGGACGCCGTTTCCTCAAATTGTTTCACGGTTAATAGTTCTCAAACTTGGGATTTTTTTAAGACCACCTGGAGCATTGTACGTCCAGCCGTTCGTTCACAGTAAGGCCCAGAAGTTGGCACCGACAGGCTTTTTCAATAGCAGGGTGAATGCGTTTTCAGCAGCACAGTCCGTCTTTTTTTTTACTACAGAACCTCGTAGGTAGCAATTTCCAGAAACCCCCGATTCAAAAATATTCCGCCATCTATCGAGAGGAACTTTCGTTGTGACATCATCAAGAAAGAGTGAAACACGAAAGCGAAGAAGAAGAAGAACATAGAAGGCAGTGCAGATTGGCTCTGGCCTCTGCTCTGGGTAACCTACTTCCTCCCCTCCCCTCTCCGCACGGCCATTTCTATCACCAGGACCGTGTCTAAACAGATTTTATTCCGAAAGAAAAGATATTTCTCAGTTCCTGTATTACTTTTGTATCTCCCGACCATTCTATTTTATAAGAATAAAATACGACGTTTCCGATATTTCCACTCCGTTGTGCCAACGCAAAGCGAAGAAACAATCTGCGGAGCAACCAGCCCGTTTTCAAGCCCAGCAACATCAGCCATTGTTGGGATTTTATTAGAAAGGTAATATTCCCTAATGAATCCTTCCATTTCCTTATTTTTAAATATAATAAATACAGTTTGATGCGTTTTGAGGGGACTATTTTAGTATTCGGAGTCGGGTGGTTCAGCGATGAAAAGGCACCTGGGTAAGTGAAATCGATGGTTTTGCGTTGGTACGAGTACATTTTTGCCACTGATTGGGGCTGGCGGATGTTGACATAATTTTTCTTGAGAATAGAATTTCTGTCCCACATTTCGTCACCTGCAACCAATTTCTGGCTTGTGGAATCCGCTTGGCTCGTTATTTCACCATTTTTATCTATACCTACTTCTCAATTTAACTAAGAACGTAATGTTACTCTGTGGATACAAGTAACCCATCATAACTACTTACCTACTTCCGCTTTTTACCTTTCTGTAAGCCACTCTTTTCAAATCTCCTATACAATAATAATTTATTGTATGTCACCTATTGAAGGATAATACATTGTCAAGGATAAATAAATAAATACAAAAATTATGAAATACAGGCTACATAGCAAAATACAAGTTGGATATTTACAGTATTGTACAATAAATAGGTGGTGCACTGTAAGGTCATTACTACTTATTACATGTACACATCGTAATTGTATTATATTGTCCATCATCACCTATTTTATTTTATTTTATTTCTTCGTTTTATTGTTTTAAAAAAAGCTGTCGTGTGAGCCAGTTCAGTTGTTACCTGTTTACATTCTTTGAGGACCCCATGAGGTCTGTTTGTAAACATTATGCTAATAAACCAGTGTTACTGATGGTCTGCCGAAAGAATTCGCGTTCCTAACTGGTATTGTAGGTATGTGGGAGTTTGCATAGAGTTTAGACGGTCCCGCATTTGTGTGTCCTTGATTGTATTTTATAGTTGGGTACCTTTGTATGTCATGAATCACATTGGCACTTATTCAGACTCAGCGTTCGAACTGTTTATTGCCGTATTAAGATGTTTTGAATGTTAAAGAGTTGCTAAATCGTATGTAACCTAACCTAAAGTGCAGGCTCTCACATTCCAAAAGTAACATTAACAATCAAATTATCGATATATGAGCCTCCTAATGGTGACTGCTTTGTTCCAGTCGCAACACTCCCAAGCTAAGCGTTGGAAAATATCCTAAAACCCACTCATTATTTGAATAAATAAACGTTTGGAGTGTTCTTACGTATGACATTTTATTTCAAAGATTAGGTTACCTGTCAGACTTGGTTCTTCGATTTTTACCAATTTAATACCTACTATCATATAGTACTATTGGGCCCAATTGCTTAACGTCATCATGAAAGTTCACATTGATAAGAAGAAGAAAGATGTTCAGAGTTGAATTTAGGCACCTATTTTAACTTGAAGTAGGTGCCTTCCCTACTGTTAATCGTGTATAAAAGGTTTGTTCCAACCATATCACCTGGCTCGAAAAAGTTCATTTAAAAGGCGGGTTCGGTCAGTTTATTTAACTTAGCTTGTAAATTAAAGCTTGTAAAGTAAAGTTGTAAAGTTTGTATGTAAAGCAAGCGAACTTGGAGAACAGAAACGTAATAATAAGGAATCTCTCAGCGTGAGAGTTGGCTGTCAGATGACAATAACGGGAGGTTCCAAAAGGGTTTCAGTTCTGGCCATTACTGTGAACTCACACGAGGCTCATCCTGCACGGGAAAGTTCTGTTTGAGCTTATCCTGTACCATGCAAGTTCTTGATCAGAGCAACCCGCACATGCCCATTGAGGGTGGTGGAGAAAGATGTGCTACCTGGTGGATGCACTGTGACAGGTGAATGGGTGTTCATGCTCATCAGCAGCACCCGTCTGCTCCACCTATGCTTCAAAAACACACTGTGCTCACCCTACACAGCTCACCTTGCACCAAGCAAGTTGGATTCAACTTTAAAACTCAGCGAGCACCAGGGGGACAGCAAACAAAGCTCTGATCTGCACTTAACTCGTTCCAAAAAGTTCATGAATTTTTGTTCTATTTCTTTTTCTGGTTTTTAGTTGGTCGTTGTTGTTATTATCTTTGCCTCTTTTCCATTAATTGTTAGAACAAATATTTGTCCATATGCTGTCAGGTGCCATTAACAGTTGGTGCTGAAATCGTATTCGGTAGGGACTGTTTTTATTTTTGTTATTTTCTGTCTACAGGAGACAAAAAGCGAATATTGAAAGGCCATGGCCGACTTCATAGACTCGGAGGCTGAGGAAAGTGAGGCAAGTATACCCCTTCTTGGCTAAGACTGATGTTCAAAAGACACTGTGAAAATATATCTTTATAAAGACGTAAACAGTTGCTTTCTTTTATTGCAATTTTGAACAAATAACGGCATTGCAATGGTATTAAAATTTCAGGTAGGTACGTACATTTTGAAAGTTTTTTCGACGCAAATCCGTTTCCGAGTTTTTTTTTCCCGATCCAACTCAATTTTCGTCCTTCACTCACCCAATGAAAATTAATAATTGCCGATTATTGCCTACTAAATTGGGACGATTGGGACCTTGATCAACCGTCTCAATTTCTAAGTAGGGCCAGCAGTTGTTAACGCCTAGGTATTGGAAATAATTTATATAATAATTTATTTAATACCATTTGTAGTCATTCGCCTTTGTATCATTAAATTGATAAGGTTCTGAAATATAGAAGGAATAATGTGATGTTGGTACTAGTAGGTATTTAAACCGAGTTATGACAACGGTCATTTTCATATGCTTGGTATCGAACTTATTTGCTCCCATGAAAAAATTTTAATTGCCAGCATATTAATTTATGATGATCATTCTGCGCAAATATGAAGATGGAAGTGTTTGACAACTGTCGCTTCGCTCCCTTCTCAAGATCGAATGTTATTCTGAAATTGCTGTTATGCACTGGATTTGGTAGTTCATCCGCCGAAATTCTCGATTATTCTAATCCATCATTGATGTTTGAATTGGTCTTAGGATGAGGAGGAGTTGGACGTCGTGGAAAAGAAAAAACTCAAACGGCTGAAGACTATGGAGAGTGATGATGACGAAGACGAAGAAGGTAGTTTACATTTACCTACAATTTTCGACATCTATAAAATTCTACAATATGGAATAATCAAACAAAAAATAAACCTTCAGCTTACCAACGATTTATTTAAAACAAAGCTTTTCGCTCAAATTCTGAGCATCATCAGGTACTCACATAAATACAGATAATTTTATGATGTTTATGTGAGTACCTGATGATGCTCAGAATTTGAGCGAAAAGCTTTGTTTTAATTAAATTGGTGGTAAGCTGAAGGTTTATTTTTTGTCTGATTATTCCGCATTGCAAGATGGCTTACCACAAAAGGTCTGTGATAGAATTCGATGAATTGATATTAAAATTCTAGATATGGGCTACGTTAATAGCAGACAGCTATGTGGTATTCTGTTAGACAGCGACCCCTCCAATCCGTGTTTCGTTTCAGATGATGAAGATAAAATCCGCGAAGAATTAAAGGACTTGATAGACGACAATCCGATTGAAGATGAAGAGAGCGAGAGCGACGGAGAGTCCGGCGGCAGTGGCAACGAGCGGGGGAGTGAGAAGCGGAAGAAGCACGACGACGACGATTTGGACGATAACCTCGAGGATGACGATTATGACCTTCTAGAGGAAAATTTAGGGCGCAAAATTGAAAGAAGGGTAAGTGTCTGATTGTTTTGTGTGAACCATCAAGAATACTGCAGTAGAAATAAGTGAAGAAGCACCTTGAGGTGGAACTAATTACAATAAAAATTGTTCTTGTTGTAAATGGTAGGTAACACGCTCCTCATCAACATACTAAAAATATACATCCGTACTGTCACGAAAAACACTGCAAAGTCCTTGTCACATGGGTTTATTATTCTATTGGACATACCTACAGACATTTTGGCTGTTCATTTATTGTTTCTTTCATGTGAAGTAATTCAAATAGCTATTTCTGATGGTTTCCACCAATTTTGGCCCCATTATCTTTGCTTATTGGTAGTGCCATTTAATCGTCTTGATCCACGTGTTGACACTTTTTCTAGTGTTATTATACAAATTGATGGTGATTTCAGATGATTTCCCTGGTTTTTGACTAATAAAAAATCTATTTTGGGAGCTGAACATTTGGTAGAACCTCAACTTCCACTCTGGTCAAAAGCGGCTTCATATTCGGTCTTCTCGTCCCAAAAACATGCAAACCAATACCTCAAAAGCTCATGTTACTAAAACACAAAAAGTACCTATTTTTATACACATTTTCACTCATTACACCCTTGGGTATATTCCGATCGGGCTGCAATGTTTCGGGACACAACTAGGGCCAAAATGGAGCATGTGTGCGAAAGAACGAATTTTTTTTTAAATCTTAAATGAAGCCGATATGCGTGATACGGCGGACGGACATTGCATTTTTGGAATCTTCGCACCTTGAAACGCAAAAGGACAAACTTTGAGGGGGGTGTTATAAAAAATTTTTGCCGAGCGAATACATAGCGAATCGTGTGGTATCAAATTGTAGAAAATTTTTTGATGAAAAAGAATATGATATTGGTTTTTAAAATTCAAATGTTTACAAAGATGAAGGAGGGAAAGTTAATGATGAAAAAGTATACGTACATGACCTTTGATGGTGCTGCATTTATTACATAATTTAAGGTTTGTTAAAGTCGTTGAAGAATATTGGGCTTTGTACGTCGTAGCAGCTGTTGAATATGCAGTAGAAGAGAAGCACCATGCGTCGCCTGTCTGTAGGAACCTTACGTCGCGTCGCATGTTCCTGAACTGTGAAACCCCTTCTGAGTTGACACTAACTTTGGTTACATTCCTACTGGAGCGTGTAGGTTTCATTCATCATTGAATCTTTGTTGTTTTCAGAAACGTTTTAAAAGATTAAGGCGCCTCGAAGACGAAGAATCGGACGGAGAAGGCGGTGAAGACGTTGGTGAGGAAAGGGATGCCATTGCCAACGAACTGTTCGAAGGTTCCGATCATGTAAGTGCAGAATCATGTAGTTTCATTTTTGAGATGCGAACGTTAAAAATAAATAACCAACAGGGCAAAATCATGGCTTAAAAATATGATAAAATCAATCATCGGAGTGGTTTGGAGGAATTTTACGAGTACGTCTACACAAGCAATTGTTGAGATGGAATTCCCAATTATCCTGTATTTTGCCACCTCTCCATTGATGATAATCCAGCAACATAATATTTAAACTGTTTTTGTTAAATGCACTCAGGAGGCTGATGAACGAGTATGTATTTCTCTCTTCATATCTTTTAATAATTTACACCTTGATTTGGTACTTTTATTAAGAAAATATATAATATATGCGTGTTTCGTAGATATTCAAAGTTCGTTATTATTGTCGCATTTCACTTGAAAATTAAAAATTGGGGATACGCTCGATGTTGAATTTTAATAGCATTCTCATTTAAATGTCGTGTTTCTGGACGTAAGTGGATTTCTGCTTGAAACAGAGAACTACGGCTTGAGATGAATGACAGGCGCCAACAGCTTGGTTCATTCCAGCTTGACAACTTGAATAAAAGGGTTTACTCCGTTTCACCTGATTAGGTCGACTGCTCTCAATCAGGGCTTTGAATCAGGCTCGATCTCTATCATTGAACTGTGGCCTCTGGTTTCGCATGAGCCAGCCTATGGCTACAATCGAAGGTTTACATGATCAGTTTTGCTGTTCAGCGTGGTTTAACCAGCTGATTGTTGAAAATTGGAGTTTTCCCAAGTATTAATATATAAACTTAGGAATCACTTAGCCTGATCTCGCAGACCAAAAGCTGGGAGGATTTCCATTCCATTCAAAACGGTTTGGCTGCTAGCAACTGGTATAAACCTGGCTTAAGGGATCTATACTATTCCACCAGCATGCTGTATTAGTCAAGTCCTGGAAGTAGTCTATACTGCTACCGTTGTTTTCACAGGGAGAACAGGAAGAGAGGAGCTCATCCCGGACAGTAGCACGAGAGGATTATGGCGATGAGGAAGAGGAAGGTGACTACTCTGATGCAGACGACTTTATTGTTGACGACGAAGGACGACCCATTGCAGAAAAGAGGAAGAAGAGAAAACATATATTCACTGATGCGTAAGTGCAGACACGATTTGCTTAATCCCTCTTCAAAAATTACGTAGTATAATATCCATCCAACAAAGTATTATTTATGTACTATAATTTTTCTGATGTTTATGGTGTCGTCTAATGAAATTCTAATCAAGTGAATATTCTTTCAGAGCCCTTCAGGAAGCTCAGGATATTTTTGGCGTTGACTTCGACTACGATGATTTTGAGAAGTTCGGTGAGGACGATTACGAAGAAGAGGAGGAAGAAGATGAAGAAGACGAATACGTTGATGATGAAGCCGGCGATGAAACACAGAGAAGGTATTCACAAATGGGCCATACGTCGAGTATATCAATCATGTTTTTAAAGTAACTCACAAATCTTCATATCCTGGTGTTACCAACCATGTTTTCAGACGGAAACCAAAGAAGCCAGCTAAGAAGAAGCCAACAAGAAAGTCCATATTCGAAATATATGAGCCCAGCGAGTTGAAACGAGGTCATTTCACGGATTTCGATAATACTGTGAGTACTAGGCTGTACTTTTTTCATATTTTTTTCAATTTTTGGTCGATTCGTCTTAGTCAGGTAATGTTGTTGGGTTTTGCGGTTGTAGGTACGGAATACAGACATACCAGAACGCATGCAATTGCGCGAAGTTCCTATCACAGCTGTTCCTGAAGGTTCTGACGAACTCGACGATGAGGCAGAATGGATTTATAAACAAGCCTTTTGTAAACCGACAACATCCAAGCAGGTCAGTGATTCAGTGTCTGGCAAGCGATTTGGGGCTGCTGTTATCTTCCAGGGCTCTTCTAGATTCTAGATCATTTGAAACCTTAGCATCTAGAAAATGCGAGTCACATCGATGTAACATGAAGATGTCAACATATCGCCTCACAGTGATTTCTAAACGTTTGTTTTTCTAGGAATGGGGTGCTACAACAGATACTCGAGGTAGGGCTAAGAAAGACCCTTCAACTGTTGGAAAGATCAAGAAGGCATTGGATTTCATGCGCAATCACCAGTTTGAAGTTCCTTTCATTGCATTCTACAGAAAAGAATACGTCTTACCCGAGCTTAACGTCAACGATCTCTGGCGTGTTTACAAGTTTGACGCCAAGGTAACATTTTGTTGTAACCTTTATAGTCAAGACCTGAGAATCAATTTTTTTGACCTCTTATAACAAATATTCATTAGATTGTGGTGCTGAAGGTTAGGAATATTGTTGGTATTTGCAGTGGTGCCGGCTGAAGGATCGTAAGGACAAACTGCTGTCACTCATGGAGCGAATGCAATCCTACCAATCCGAACAAGTTATGAAGAACATCGATGCTCCTCTCCCGGAATCAATTAGAATCGTATCAGACGATGATATCATGAGGTGTGCTTTCCATTGAACCTGCAGTTAAATTCAGTTACTCACACATTTCGACGTACCTCAGTGAAAAACATGTCATGATTGAAAACAAGTGTCAGTTCTTCATTCATATCTAAATTGCCCTTTTTTACAGGTTGAGAAAGGTCCAGACAACGGAAGAATTGAAAGACGTCCACCAGCACTTCTTGATGTACTACGGACACGAGGTGAAGGAGATGCTGGAGACGGAACGGCAGAAAGCCAAGGAGGCTCAAGCAGCAAGAACCAAACAAAAGCAGTACGATGAGGATGGGAATGAAATCCCTCAAGACCCCGAGGAAACGCCAGATGTTGTTCGTGGTCCCATTACAGAAGCAACGGTTAAGCACAGCATCCACTCCGGTCCGTACGCCATTTGCAGGAAAGCTGGAATAGGTACGTTATTCTCTTAGTGGGTAAAGGACTTAGCCTAGTTGCTACTAATTATAGCATGGAACGCTACATTCAGTACTGTACTGAGACACTGTAACACAGTGATCCTCCTCTTAGCTAAATAATACTGTTGACCAAACAAGTTTCGTTTGTAAGTATATTCTTCAACGTTCGTTCTTGCTAGTCCTGGTTGCTCAAGCACCTCATCCTATGTTGTAGAGGTGCTTGTGGCCAGCTCACGACAAATTTTTTGTATACAATGCCTCATCTGTTCAACTAGGTATTCTGGTTGATTGGGGATGTTTTCCTTTTGATATGCCAGTGCTAGCAATCATCCAGACCACTGATTTGTATACAAGAGTGACTCCATATCCTATTGCCAATTCTGCTTTATTGCAGTACTTACCTGGGTTGTGTTTCAAATTCTGGTCAGGAGTAGAGGATCAGTTGTTTCATTTTAAGCGAGTTGGCAGTGATCCTCTGGTACTGGAGACATCCATGTACTGCCATGACGGGCTCTATAATTTCCTCCAATGCTAAAAAATGATAAGTTGCAGTAACATGAGTGTTCATTCCAGGTGGGTTTGCTAAACGGTTTGGTCTCAAACCAGAGGAGTTTGGAGAAAACTTGAGGGACAACTACCAGCGCCACGATGTGGAGCAGGAAGATGGAACTCCTCTTGAAGTCGCCAAGGAATATATTGGCCCGTAAGTCATTCTGGGAAATCTTTAATTTCAGAAAAGACTCAAAATTGAAAAATAAATGTAACCTTGAGTTGGCTAGAGCTACGTTTGGCCTGCTCTCATAGAACAGTCAATTTCAACTAGGTAGTCAGGAAAATCTTCGTAAAATCTGCATTCTTTTCCTCCCAGGAAATTCCCGACAGCCGAAGATGTAGTGAAAGCGGCGAAATTCATGGTGCAGTCTCAAATCGCTCGGGAGCCTCTCGTCAGAAGCTGTGTGCGAGATGTTTTCTTTGAGAGAGCCAAGATTGACGTTAAGCCCACCAAGAAAGGGTTGAAGGAAGTCGATGAAAACCATCCATGCTACAGGTTAGTAAATTGGTAATATAGTTAATACAGGGAACTTTATATAACGAGATGTAAATTATGTGGAGCATGGTAAACTAGATCAGTCTCTTCAGGTCTAGGCTTCTCTCCTGTGCCATCAAGTTCACTCTTTACCCGGTGTTGGTGAGCCCTGTGCATACCTGTGCCTCTGAAACATGGCCCTTGACAAAGGGTGACTGAGATGCTCAATAGGTTTGAATGAAAAGTTTTATGATGAGGCATCATGCGATAGAGGAAGGTGGCGGTATGGTCCCCACTACGTTGTTTACGCTGGCACAATTCGCTGTAGTGCCAAGGAACTAATGATTCAGAATCGAGCTTCCAGTGCTGGGCACTCGAAGAGGAGATGAGCCGCTGTTCCGTCCTCTTCCCCACATAGTCTGTGTCCAGGGTCGTCTGTTTAGGCCCATTTCTGCCCAGATGTTAACAGAAGCACGAAGCACCCATGGGCTGTCAGCCTCCCCACAAGGAGTCGCATTCCTTGGTAGTTTCAATGCTGCTGGGCCTCTCCTCATGCAAGGCGCTCCCATTGTCACATTACCAAATTGTTGTTCCTGGATTCCTAGTACTGCTGTTCTTCCCTTACCCATTCCCCGAGAGGTTCTGTCCGAACATTTAGGTACACCTAAGTCTGATTCTGGCCCAGCACTGTCTGTCTGTCACAGGCGGTCTTGGAAGCTTCTCTGCCTATTGAGGGTAACTGATCCCTGATTTTAATGTGCAAGATGAGCTTCCTAAACTGGTTTTGGGGCTGAAATCAGCTAAATGTTTTTATGTTGGCAGCATGAAGTACATCAAAGGAAAACCCGTCAGGGACCTTGTTGGTGACCAGTTCCTCAAGCTTCAGATCGCCCATGACGACAAACTTCTCGAAGTTTCCATCAGTGACCACATTGGTGGCCACACATCAGGATCTTACGTCGAGGAAATCAAGCAGCTGTACATTCGAGTAAGCTACAACTTGAAATTGTGAAATGCTGGTGGTTTATTCGTTGTTTTAGCCAACTTTCTTTGTACCAAAGCTACTTCTGCCCTCTAACGATTCAAACTGCATCAATCCTTCAATGAATGGCTAGGATAAGTACAAAATCCTTGATATTTCCTCATTAATATCCTCTTACGAAAAACGCTGCAAATCCCTGCACAACGGTTTATTATTTTGTATAGAATACCCTTCTGTTACAACAGATCACAGCTCTATGTATAGATAACCCGTCTATATAATATGATATGTACTATTCTATACATATTATGTAGATCGCAGACCCTCCGTAGGTTAGTACGTAACCCCGTACTCGTTACTAGGTACCTACCTAAATCACGAGTTAAATGTTGCTAAAATAATTCTGCCGATGACAAACAGTACCTAACAAAAAGAAACACACATAATGAAGTTCTGAAAAGAAATTGTTGATGAGGAGTAGTACCTACCAACAAACCTACGTAGATGGTATAATGAACCGTTGTGTAATAATTTACCGTTGAGTAATGATTTACCGTTGAGTAATGATTTACCGTTGAGTAATGATTTACCGTAGTAATAATTTACCCATCAATAATACTTCAACGTTTGTTCAAGTTTCACTACCTACCAACAAACTCCAAAAGAGCCATCATTTTTGCAATGAAATAGTATCACAGAACAACCAACCCGACTTCATACTCCGCCAATATATAATCAGGTGATCCCTACCGATGATTTCATCTCCGCCAAATTTCCTATTGTGGGCGCGTCTCTGGTTACGAGATTTGGTTTGAATTGTATACAATTTCATTCACACTGGAGTCGAAAATGCCTGTCGGTGCAAACTTCGGGGCCTTACTGTGAACGAACGGCTGGACGTACGATGCTCCGGGGGGTCTTAAAAAACTCGCAAGTTCAAGAACTATTTAAAACCGTAAAAATATTCACGTTAAAAAATGGTATAGGCGTTTTGAAAATTTCAACCCCTATTTTGAACCCCTTAGAGATGACTCACAGTAACGTCGAGCTTCGAGGACCAACTAGACGCCGAACGGAACCTATAACCCGAATTTCATCAATTTTTTTTCATGGTAACTAAGAAAAGTGGCCCGTACGGCGGACAGACAGAAATATTTTTATTGCAGTTTTGGATTCTACATACCTTGAAACGTAAACCATCAAATTTTGAGGGGGGGTAAGAATTTTTTTTTTTCATGCTCGATTCCAATGGTTCATTATTGAAAATAATAAACCAAAATTTATTGTTGAGGGCTGCCATTGATGACCAATCATGGATTACCTACAATACAATGACTAGGTACTGTTGAAGTGATTCTGGTTTGTTTTGACTTTTTGTGACAACTTTAACATAGGCTGTTTTACATCTACTCTACATATAACATTTCAGTCAAATAGTAATTGAAACCAAATTTTACTATAATGCTCCTCAGCTACTTGAAGTTTCCTATGTTTTCCACTGTTCCTGCTGAGGTTCTCATAAAATTAACTTCTAGAACCACCCGTTGATTTTCCTACTTCCGTTGCAGAGTGGGAGTTGCGTTGATTTATTAGTGCTTTCTCTTGATTAACCCTTACTTACTCGCATTCTTAGATAAAAACGAATAAAGTAGAAACCTTTCAATGCTGAGGAACAAGTGTTCCAGGTATCTTTCTTTTGGCCTTACTCGAGTACCTTCTGAGGGACCCCTACCACAGTTTCGAAGTTGGATCAGTCTGTATTTAGCTCGCAAAGTACCAAAAGGCGGGTCTCCCGGCTCTAGCGTGTCATTACATTATGCCTGTTTCTTGAAATTAAGGCTATATCTACAGAGTAATATGATAGTTTCCTTATTGCTTGCATATGAGGTAAAATTATTTTAATAGTACGTTTTTTAAAACAAGAGTACTGGTGTGTTTGTTGAGAAACATGAATTGATGGGAGAAAAAAAATACTGCAGAGTTTTAGAAAATATGTACCTTCACAGTTCCTGTTAAAATTGGTCCTTCTGTCGAAACTTGATGCTTTGCAAAATATGGAGGAAGAAAAAAAAATGAAGAATGAAATAACTCAAATATAAGTCAAGTTATGTTGGGTTTAGTATGAGTTTTTAAAATTAATCGTTATTGTTATGTTGAAGTGTTTTATTTGTGATTCGGTTTCTAGCGTTACTCTCAGGGGTTCATGTAGCTTAGGGTTAATTTTGTTTTTTATGCGTCATAGGATGAATTCATGCAACACGTTCAAGAGTGGAACAAGATAAGAACCGAATGTGTTGAAGTAGCCATCACAAAAATGCTGATTCCCGACCTTCAGAAAGAGCTTCGGGCTCATCTACTGGAAGAGGCTCGTGAAAACATCTTGAGGTTATGTGCCCGGAAAGTGTACAACTGGTTAAAGGTAATATGTTCAAGACTGTTCTAGGATATTTAGTCGTGCAAAATTAGAAACATTTGTAGTATTTTCCAGTCATATTTAATAATAGTTCTCAATAACTTCTCACTGAGATCTTTCATTCGGAAAGAGTAACGATTTGCACATGCACACTCCCTGTTTAGGGAGCTATCTAACTACCTTTCTGACCCATTGCAATAGCTTTGCATTATTTTAAAAGTGTCAATTTTTTTTATTGATGTTTATATTGGGACGTATTTGTATTTGCTTGTACTTGGGGTTGTGGTTTTTTAATTTCCGTTTTTATTCTGCCCTAGGTCGCACCGTTCAGCGTGGAATTCGGGGACGAAGAAGAAGACGAGTGGGATACGAGCAGAGGTATCAGAGTGATGGCATTGGCGTATGTCCCGGATTTCAGTACAGCGTCTTTCGCTTGCATGATTGCGCCTGATGGTGAAGTCACTGATTTCCTGCGGCTACCGAATCTTCTCAAGAGAAAGAATTCGTTCAGGGTAGAAGAAAAACAAGCTAAGGAAGCTGATTTGAATTCACTCCGCAACTTTATTGCCAGTAAAAAACCACATGCTATCTGTATTGGAGGGGAGTCCAGGGATGCCATGATGGTCGCCGCAGATCTCAAGGAAATTGTGAGTGGGCTTGTGGAAGACGAACAGTTCCCCTTAATTCCTGTTGAGATCTTGGATAACGAACTAGCCAAAGTGTACGCCAACTCATTAAAAGGCGAAAGTGATTTCAGGGACTACCCAATGTTACTCAGACAAGCTATTTCTCTGGGTAGAAGACTGCAAGATCCACTGGTCGAATTTTCTCAGTTGTGTACAGCCGATGATGAAATCCTTTGTTTGAGATTCCACCCGTTGCAAGATTATGTCTCGAAAGAAGAACTACTAGAAGTGGTTAATCTAGAATTTGTCAATAGAACTAACGAGGTTGGCGTGGACGTTAATGAAGTGGTCC
Organism: Leptopterna dolabrata; assembly: GCA_954871275.1. Taxonomy (NCBI): domain Eukaryota; kingdom Metazoa; phylum Arthropoda; class Insecta; order Hemiptera; family Miridae; genus Leptopterna; species Leptopterna dolabrata. Next base: position 25,059,734 of record OX940983.1, read on the forward strand.
AAAATCCCTACTGTGGAAATTTAGTGCAATTTATATGCGGTCTTGGTCCGCGTAAAGGTGCGACCCTCATCAAGATCCTGAAGCAAACTAATCAGCGGTTAGAAAACAGGACGCAGTTGGTCACTATCTGTCATATGGGTCCTAAAGTATTCATCAATTGCGCTGGTTTCATTAAAATAGATACCAATGCTCTTGGTGACAGTACTGAAGCGTATGTTGAAGTTCTTGATGGGTCACGAGTACATCCAGAAACGTACGAATGGGCTAGGAAAATGGCAGTTGATGCATTGGAGTATGATGATGAAGATGCAAACCCTGCTGGGGCATTGGAGGAAATCCTAGACAAGCCAGAGAAGTTGAAAGATCTAGATCTGGATGCTTTTGCTGTAGAGTTGGAGCGGCAAAGTTTTGGTAACAAGAGCATAACGCTGTATGATATTAGATCCGAGCTGAATCATCGCTATAAAGACCTCCGGGTACCTTATCAACCTCCAGGTCCGGAATTGTTATTTGACATGCTCACGAAAGAGACTCCTGAAACATTTTATATTGGGAAGATGATCACATCGAATGTGATAGGAATCTCTCATAGGAAACCGGAAAAAGAACAGCTGGATCAAGCGAATCCTGTTAGAAACGAGGAGACATGTCTGTGGCAGTGTCCGTTCTGTTTGAAGAACGACTTTCCCGAGCTGTCAGAGGTGTGGAATCACTTTGATGCCGGTGGATGCCCTGGGCAGGCCACTGGTGTTAGGATAAGATTAGACAATGGTGTTACTGGGTATATCCACATAAAAAATCTCTCGGATAAGCACGTCACTGATCCAACTCAAAGAGTTACCAGGGGCCAGCTGATCCACTGCCGTATCATTAAAATTGACGTTGAAAGGTTTTCCATCGAAGCATCCAGTAAGAGTTCTGTGTTGTTGGACAAAAATCACGAATGGAGGCCTTTGAAGGATCCTTACTACGACCATGAAGCTGAAGCGAAGGATATTCAGACAGAAGAGACCCTCAAAAAGAACAAACAGAAACTCACATACATCAAACGTGTCATCGTTCACCCGAGTTTCCACAACATATCGTTCATGGAAGCCGAAAAACTTATGGCAAATATGGAACAAGGTGAAGTTATCGTGAGGCCATCCAGTAAAGGAGCTGACCATCTCACAGTGACTTGGAAAGTCGCCGACAACATTTATCAGCACATTGACGTGAGGGAGGAAGGCAAAGAGAATGCCTTCTCGTTGGGGACGTCCCTGTGGATCGGCAGCGAGGAGTTTGAGGATCTCGATGAAATCATTGCCCGGCACATCAACCCGATGGCTTCCTCTATTAGGGACATCTTCAACTTCAAGTACTACAAGGACACGGAGGGTGGCTTGAAGGACAAGGCTGAAGAATATCTCAAAGAAGAAAAAGCCAAAAATCCTCAGAAGATCCACTACATAGTCTCTGTAGCTAAGGTAAATCCCCATTTTTATCCTCCTATTACTTATAGTAATTAGCATTAGCATCATGAACATACATCTGAGACGATTAGGAAGTAGTGAAGTAGTTGATTTTGGCTTAGATGTTCCTCTGAACATGAACTTCATCCTGGTTCAGTTCTCATTTTTGGAGGATCACAAAGAAAAACACGAAGAATGTGCTTTATTGCAAAAGGGCAGCACATTCTTCGTGTTTTTCTTCTAATGGTATTACTTTAATCTTCATGGGACTAAGTTCAAAGAAAAAAAGTTGTCTATTTCCACTAATATACGAAAACGCAAAAAATACACAGTTATACCGGTTTCGGTGATCAAACCATCGTCAGTGACAAACAATAACTTCGCAAGTGATTTAGTTGGTATCTGAAGTTCAAATTCTGCAGAGCAGTGTGAATGGCTTGAACCACAATTGAAATATTCAGAAAATTTTCAGAATTACCCTGGAAAGTTCCTTTTGTCGTACCTGCCACGAGCACGCTGTAAGCATGAGTACATCAGCGTGACGCCATCCGGCTTCAGGTTCAGAAGTCAGATGTTCGAATCTGTCAACACCCTGTTCCGGTGGTTCAAGGAGCACTTCAGAGACCCCATACCTGGTACACCCAGCACGCCGAGGTCCACGATGTCAGGAAGAACACCATACACAACGCCGGGTGGCATGAGCATGAGTATGATCTGTGTATTCTCGTGTGATGTACTATAAGTTACGGTTGTAGCTATGCAGGTATATCACCACAGCCATCAACATAAATTATTGTATTACGGTCACTTTCAGGTGGAATGAATGCGGAGGCAATCCAGCGTGTTGCCCAGAACATGCCCAGTCATATGCTTCACAGCCTGTCCCAAGTTGCCAGTCACACTCCTCACTACGCTCACACCCCGGCCGCATACTCAGTTCATTCCCACTACCCGAATACGGTAGGTATATTTGATGGAGTTGTTGTGGAGATGATCTACAGCGTGCCCCAAACATTATCTTTTCCTTAAAAAGGGGGGTTTGAAATGGGTTGGGAAAGGAGACTGAATTACAGGGACAACCTGCAGTTGGGAACAGCACCCCTTTTGTCGAGCTGGTATGTTGAACATTTTTGTTTTGTTGACAGCCATACACCCCATCTGGGCAAACGCCATTCATGACGCCGTACGCAACAACGCCTCGTGCCTATGGCGGAATGACGCCTGGGCAGCAAAGTATGATATCCACTCACTCAGTATCCAGTCCGCAGACCTCTTCAGGTGGAAGTCAACAGGGGGTATTCGTCCATCCTGGTTCAGTGACGCCTGCCTATCGCACGCCATCACAGAACTTCATGCGTCCCGGTGGAGCATCCGGGGTTCCAGTGGCCGCAGAAGAATGGGGTAAAGCTGCAGCTGAATGGGCTAAACATAAGCGGCTTGGCAACGATCCTTCGTCTTCCATGAGGATGCCTCGATCTGGCACTCCTCGCTCTAACCAGTGAGTGCCTTATTAACTCCACATCAGACGTTGCGTCTATATGTTGTTCTATATTAACCATTGCGTCACTCTTTGCAGGGGCACACCTCGGGACGATGGTAGGAATAGAACTCCACGGTACAGTGATGGCGATTTTAGTTCACCTCGCAGCACTCAGTCTCCCCGGTCTGGATGGGTCAGGGGAAACGTTGGATCTCAAGGTATGCATTCATTTCTCTCTCCTCAGATCTCTGTAGATATCAGAAGAAAATGTATTATTCAAACATTCGTGTGCCAGGTGCCGACCGAACGGGTAGATCGCCGAGACTGCCGCCCAGCCAAGGTAGGTACGATCCGTTTGACCTGGGAACGAACACGCCCCGGGTCTCCGGCACGCCACGCTCTGCCCGATCGACTCCCCGTACCATCAACAGCCCACAATCCATGTCCCTCGGCGACTCAACGCCCCTTTACGACGAAAATTAAACCACGTCATCCCCTCCCAGGGAAGAATGCTGGAGGCAAACACGTCACCCTGGATTGGTATACATATATCGGTATATGTAAAGCGGACTGTGCCGGAAGATTCTGGATCAACGTTTGTGCTGAGTCCACCATCCAAGTCATCTGAAATGTTGTCGTCTAAACGTTTCTCAAGATATATTTATCTCCTTTTTATATTTTGCTGCAATACTCTACAACAGTATAAATTACACAAGATCTATTGAACTTAACCTCCCTAAACTATCGTTTCTTAAATATGCGTTTCAATCGGTAGAGGCGGGCTTGCTATATTTTTTACTTTTTACGCGAGGAGACTTCGAGCACTGATAGAATTTTTGTCATTCCGTTCAGACCTTCAATAGGTATTGTCTTATAAATTAATTACCTACCATTGCGTGAATTTACTTTCTTTCCGTTTATTTTCCGTTCCATTCGTCACTTTTAATTTATTGGTTTAAATTTGTTTTGGTGTAGCTATTCTTAGTGTATAATACACTAATAAATTTGATGATATTTATACATACTGTAAGGAAAGATTTTAATGAATAAATTAGAACCAGAGGAGTTTTTGTTGTTTTGTTTACCTGGTTGATGATGTTTTTGTTCTAGGTAGGTACTTCATATTCAAGTTAAGACAGGTACCTTCTAGATGTGTCTTTCTAATTATTTCTGGAGTAATATTGTTGTGTGTACCTGAGATACCCATTAGACTAGTTAAGAGATTCTGAATAAAATGCTCAGTTACTGTAGCAGATTCCCTAGCATATGCCTCAAAGATGTTGATAGACGTACTTATTAGTCATGAGGACCATCCTAGAATAGGGCTGCCATCCCTGTACGAGGGAATCGGCCACGATTAGGTACCCATATTCATGCTCGATTGCAAAGGTTCATTATTATTTGAAAATAATAAAACTGGGACGTCTGCAAAATCACCTGTAGATAGGTATCCCAAAGTTACGTTTTATAAATTTAACGTTTATTTTTTTAACCAATAAACGTTTGCTTCTACACTACCGAAGCCTTGAATTCGTGATTGAGTAAACAAAATTTATGTCCTCCAAAATGAAAATTTCCACTACCGTTTTGCGAGAAACATTTTGGGTTCCGTGTCAGTCTGTCTGTGGTAATTCCTTGTAACGCCCATAATTACCCGAAATAATGGTCGAAATGGGCTGAAATTTGGAGGGTAGGTGCAGGTTAGGTCACAGGTGGTCCCGTAACAAAATGATTGAGAAAGTAGTGTAACTTTCGTCTGCGCATGCACAAACGCGAAATACTTGGAACGACCATAACTACCCTAAATATCGTTGAAATGATTTCAAACTTGGAGGGTCGATTAGGAATAATACTTCGATAGTTGCAAATGAATTTAATTGGAATCGTAGGGTAACTCGTCTGCGCATGCGCGAACATGAAATGTCTGTGAACTACGCGAAAAATAGTCGTAGCTGAAATTTTGATGGTACACGCGGGTTGAATCGCAGGTGGTTCCATTTCGAAATCGTGGAAATCATTTCGTCTGTGCATGGGCAAACGTGAAATACTTGGAACGCCCATAACTACCTTGTAATTATCCTTGAAATGAGTTGATTTGGAGGAAGATCAGGAATAATACTTTGATAGTTCCAGATGAATTTCATTGGAATCGTACAGTACCTAACTTTTGTCTGCGCATGCGTGAACATGAAATGTTGACCATTTCCCTGTAACGTTTCTAAGTAGGTACCGAAAAATAGTCCATAGTGGGTTGGATCGCAGATGACCCCGTATCAAACCAACCTACCTAACTATTCTATAGGTACGTTGAAGTGAGGAAGCTGTACTGCCTGCTCGAATTGGCAGACGTTTTAAAATTAGAATACTGGTTCATATGTCACAAAAAACATGGGTAGGTGCCTAACGTTTTTCACTTCGCGTTATGGGTATTTTTCTTTCTCCCCAACTAGTTCGACTAAGTTCATTTCACAGTGAGAAAATTATTGCTAGGTACAATGAACATCTTTGAGCTAACCCACAGACAGCACAAGCGTCCCTGGTTCACAACACGTAAACAAGTTGGGTGGGCAGTATAATATATCTTCCTCACTTATTTTAACATGGACGTGTAGAATCATTTGGTAAAAAAATGAAGCATCAAAACGATTGAATATCAATAAATAGAGTAGTAATAAATTACGCAACATGCGTAATAGGGTCAAACATTTTTTCAATATTTCATGTTTGCGCTTGTGCAGGCGAAAGTACGATTCCAATGAAATTCATATGGAACTATCAAAGTAGTATTCCTGATCGGCTCTCCAAGTTTGAAATCATTTAACGTAGTTATGGGAGTTTAAAGTATTTCACGTTTGCTCATGCGCAGACGTACGATTTCAATGATTTTGATAAGGGACTATCAGCTTTCCAACCCGCTTTTACTCTAAAAATGTCAGCTCTCTACGACTATGACTTTTTTAAACTTCCACAATATAAGAGAAAAAACATAATCCGTACACAGCATGTTACACTATGGTAGAATCTAAAATAAATACTCTTTATTAACGAGGAATACCACCATCCCGTGGACGAGTCCGTGCTGGATGGGGGAGTACCAATTCAATAATAACCGTCAATATTATTTTTAGCAGACTAGGAACATTTTTATGGTGCTACAGTTAACACAAAAAAGGTAGAAGAAGGTGCTAAACATAACTATACATTCCCATACCTATATGCAACAAAGACATTGATTTAATCAAAAGAAAAACCTGCAGTTATAGGACTGCAAAAGAAATTTCTGCAGTTATAGGAAAGGAATACAAGAACTTTCACAAATAAACACTATTTGCTACTCTCACGATTTTCGAGTAGTAAGTTGACAGCGTTACAAGGAAATAGTCAACGTTTCATGTTCGCGCATGCGCAGACAAAAGCTACAGTACAATTCCAATGAAATTCGTATGGAACTATCAAAGTATTATTCCTGATCGACCCTCCAAGGTTGAACTAATTTCAGCGATATTTAGGGTAGTTATGGGCGTTTCAAGTATTTCACGTTTCCGCATGTGCAGACGAAAGTTACGTTACTTTTTCAGTGATTTTGGTATGGGACCATCTGTGACCCAACCCACACCTACCCTCCAAATTTCAGCCCATTTCGACCAAAAAATGTTCCTCGATGTCTGGAACGCAAAATGGTAGGTAGTGGAAATGTTAAATTTGTAGGACATGAATTTTTTTCGACTCTTGCATGAATAAAAAGCTAACCTACCTTTGGTAGTGAGGAAGCAAAAATTGCTGAGCGTAAGTATCATTTGGCTGGGCCACAGATGGCCCCAAGCTAAAGGGTTTGGTCCCAAGATGGTTTTTAATAGGTTGTACCTGCCTACTTCTCGTTCTAGCCCGTTTTGTTTTTGTCTGTTCAGTATCTAGCTTATTTACCCCTTTCACCCCTGGTGGGACGTAATGTCCGATCAGGGTTTTGCGCTTGCAAACCTGCTGGGGCACATTACCCACGTCCCGGGAACTGAATTGCCTACTTCTTCGATTTTCCAATCGTGTAGGGTATATGGAATACTGCAAACCTTACGGAAGAAAGTCTATGAATTCATCGTACGTGCTTCTTCCAACAAGGTAGGTAGGAGTACGAGATGACTGTGGGACAGTAGAGTCCAACTCAAAAGCGATGAAAAAACGGGTGGGACTTGCATGTCCCACCTCTATATGGCTGTACCATGGACGAAATGGACCTTTCCGTTCCTTCCGTGTGACTCTACCTACCCCACGTTTGTGTCCCAGCAACGAACACGTCCGTAAAATGTAAATTTACGTGCATCAATCGACATGGTGAGAAAAACTTTCCAAATGATAGGTTTCAATACAGTCCGGTTGATTTCGTTCTAATAACCATGTGCAGACGAAAATATTCCCCGTTAGGTAGTACAGTGAACATGGTTGAAAGGGTTAGTAGATAAGTATGCCTCGTAAGCATAGCTGTCAATGCACAGAACAGTGCTCGGAAAATGATGTTACCGCTGTTAACACCGTCAAGTTGCGCAGTGGGCATTCGAAAATATTCCTCTTACCTATGGTGGTAAATAAGTTCTTGTCGTTGAATTAGAATTGCCTGTCCTACGCTTACAGAGATACTAAGCCAGGTGTTTGTATGTAGGTACCTATTCTTTCTTCTTTGTCCGCGCCATGCTGCATTATAGCCGGAGATCGATATTATTTTTTCCTTGGCACGAGCAAAATCGGGACGCTTTCAGGACGCCCTGTAATTATTCTTCCGGGAAGCTTCGAAAATCGTTTATTCTTTCATTTCATAAAGGTAAGTCAATTTAAATTAAAAATATATACATAATCATTGATTCATGAGTAAAAACGTCCAAGTATGGGTTGAGGTAGGTACCTACCTACCTAAGAGGTTCATTAGGTGTAGATAAATATAACACAAGCATTAAAAGCCCCCTAATTCGACTTTTTCTGTTTATAATTGAGACTTTTTTCAATTTCATTAAACTTTTATCCGATTCGTGACTAAAAACGTCCAAGTATGGATTGAGGTAGGTAGGTACCCATTGAATAGGTATTAAGAAATGCGTTCATTATTAAGGAATTGAACTCCCGGGGGCACGAACATCTCGCACTTCATGGATACTATGGCATTTTCGTGTATTAGGATCCATATCTCTTTCTCAAAGTCTCTGGAGCTATTCTGTAAAATAGACGAACCGGGAGACATTGGAAGAGACTGTCTTCCCGGGGGGAGACTCTCTCGCGGGAGATTTTCAAAATAGATAATCTCTTTCCACTGTCTATTTTAGTGAATAGGCCCCCAGAAGATCTCTTCTACATGTGTTATACTATCCATGTTGCAGGCATTCCAAAGGTTTCCATGGCAACGTTTTGTGACTAAACAAAGCTTTCTGATGTACATGTTTTTGGCTCAGTCTTCAGTTTTGTTGGATCTAATTTCCCCGAAAAATAAGGTTTTCAGTCAAAGGAACTGAGCAAGAACTTATCAATAACGATTCATCAAGGGCATACTTAACTATCACGTCTGGTGTATATTACAAGCAGTCCTCAAAAGACATCTCTTCTTACATCTTTCGAAGGTAAGTAGGAATATTCAATTAACCAGGTGGCATTCTTCCTGTTACCAGCTTTTCATCTTTCGTATAATATATAACTTATCTAAATATTTTTTGAATAAAAAACTTGAGCATTCCAGAATGAAGCACCTCTTGGTACTTGCTTTTCTAGATAGCAACCTCAGGAATTGAAGGTTGGGGCATATGCAGGAAACGAGCAGTGACAATCCCCTGAACGGTTATTCATTCTCTGTAAGTGTTCTGAACTAATTTGGTTAATTTCATGTGGGGGTCTAACCCACGTTAGACAAACAACCCGTAGGTACAGGCACATCACACGAAGTATGTCAAGTGACGTGGGTGTTATTACAATCTTCCAGTACATCTCAAAAAACGAGTTTGAATCGATTTTCAAGCACGTGAGGAGGGAAAGGAGGAAAAGGCGAGATGAAAAGCTGTGGGAACGATTTCAGATGAAGAAACAGGAGAAACAGGCTAGCCCTTCTGTCGCTGTGGAAGAACAAGGGCTGGCCAACGGCATGGCACCACCTCACCTGGACGCTGCTGAACTTGACGCTTGTAAATGTTGTCCAAAGAGCACTGCTGCAGCTGTTGCATGTCCAAATGTGCAAAAATCTGTAAGTTATGCTTATATCATTCAAGTACCTATAAAAAAAACCACAGTCATGCAGCATGGCTATAAGAGCGAATTTTCGAAGTTTTCGGCATCTTCCTCCTCCGCCTAAAATTTTCTGAAAATTAATTTTCGGCCAATGTTTTCCCAACTTGATACCATACAAAATTAAAACAGGAGTAGTTTTACGCAAAGTAAAATTTGGGGTGGAAGGAGGGGGAGGGGGAAATCAAAAATGTTTTGAATACCAGAAGAGTAGGTATTGGATACGTAACAAATTTTTTGTTCCATTTTTTGCCGAGCAACACCTCGGTTTGTAGATTTTCCAACGCTGAACACGATGGTGAAGTCAGAATTGCGATATCCCATTCCGTTATCAGATTAGAGCAGACGAACCAGGAAGAACATCTCAAGAAATAACCACGTTCCTTCATCTTCAAAGTGCTCCAGTTTGAGAATGGAATGAGATATTGCAATTCTGATTTCACCATCGTGTTCAGCGTACAAAAACCTTTAAAATGAGGTGTCACTTGTCAGACTTTTTCATTTTGGGAATTTATGGGTAATTTTCCCCCCCTAAAATTCCCCAAAACTCCCCCTTAGAGTGACCCGATTCTGCCCATCTTCGAACTTAGCCTGTCGATTGCCAAGACAGATTTTTCGTGCAAATTTGAACTTTTTATCTCAATTCTTTCGAGAGTTATCGTCTGGAATGACACATACATATATAAATATATAAATATATATATATATACATATAATTTTTGGTGTCTTTCGGCAGTGAATTCAGGATGGTCTGAAACGGATTTTGGTATAAAAATCTTTCGGAAATTCGAGTTTTAAAAATTTTGGACCGAGAACAATAGCTTCCTTTTCTTCGAAAATTCGCTAAAAGTACATCAAGTACATAATATACCTATATGGCTTAGTGGTTCTCCTGTTAGAGATGCGAGGGTGATGGTGTTTAAACCTCGATACGGGAAAAATGCTCGCCTTCACGAATTAGTATGAGTTATGAGCTTCCCGTCCTATGAAATCTCCCGATTCCACCTCACCTTATCACTAGTACGGCTTTTTTTCCACACATGTGCAGAAACCGCGTGGTAACAGTCTGTATAGGAAACATGCAAAAAATGAGATCTTATTGCACTGGTTGATGGTGAGTCAAGAAGAATATTCTGGCTAGCTAGGTACTTTTTTATTATAATAAATACCTACTTGATTACTACTTCTTCCTAATTTGTAACACTCAGTGATGCCTTTATTATAATAAAATAACCTTCAATGGACAGAGCCTACTGTACCAAACCAGCCTGTGTTCATTAACGTTATTGGCTGTTTAATCTTAATTGGTGGGTACGTACTTAATTAGGTACCTACCTTATTGAAGAGATTGGGCTGAGCTGGCTCTGACCTGCAGTACCTACTAGTACAAGCCTTTATTTTGTGCAGTGGCTTATTCTCTTTTCTCAACTAGCTAGTTGAAAATGCTATCAATTCTTATTGCCAAACAAAAGGACGAGTTCGAAGATGAGCAACTTTCAAAAATTATAAGGGGATCATATTTGAGTTTTTAGGGGTCAAAAATCGGTACTAAGAACAGCTAAAATCGCGAACAATAAATTGATACAAAATCACTGAAAGTGGTAAGGAAGGGTGAGCAAAAGACAGAAAATGACCATTTCACTTGTTTTTCATACAGAATAGGGGTCAAATTTGGATTTTTTTAGAGTAAAAACAATATTCATTCACCTGTCGTTGCGTGGGATGGTGATTCAAGACAGAAAGAGGGACTATTTCGATAATAACAATGTTTTTCTCAAAAAAGAATTGGTCAAATTTGACTTTATAATTGCCAAAAATAGCTAAAATCACGAACAAATTATATAATTTTAAGAAAAGTGGTACGGTTTCTCGCTATATCATCTTTTACAGCACGAATATTTCTTTGAAAATTCGTTCTTATAGCCATGCTGCAAGTCTGGAACTTTTCTTCTTTTTTTCAGCTTTTAATCATCCTCATTTAAAAAATAACGCTTGTTTTTTTAATGGGCTTCAGGCTACCACTTTTCTAAAAGTTCTGAATATTTATTTAAAAAAGGGAAAGAAAAAAATTCCGAAAATTCCCCTATATTAGGATTTTAGGAACAATTATTTAGTGGCGTTGTTCACCACTCACATCCATTGTTAATGACATTAAACAGCAACAACTAGAGCTCGCGAGGTAGGAGTGACGAGTGATGTTCGATCCTTGCGCGTAGAGCCAGCTGCCATCTGTGCGTTCGAAGAGCAGTGAGCACTGGCCGCTCTCGAGACAAAAAGGTTTTTGAGTGCTGGCGTTCCCAGTGTGAAAGCTCCCATTATTTCTGTCTTGAGCACCCCACGAGCTCTGTCGCGAGCAAGAGACGTATCACTTTAGTGTGAAAGGGCCAGTTACTATGGATGCGTATTCTGACGAAAACGTGTTCTGACGAGTACGTCCGAATTCCTCTTCAGAACATGGCGGTTACACTGTGAGCGTTTTCTGACGTTCTGGTAGTCAGTACGTTTCTGCTACCCAGCAAGGATGAGATTAATCAGTAATTAATAGTGAACATTAATCCAATTTGCTCATGTAATTAATGTAAACTCAACATCAAAATAAAAAATTGTGCTTACTACTAATGTTGAGTTCTGTAGTCATCTCCCACTTTTGCCGAGAAATATCTTTGTTATGATAATTTTTGTCCCTCATATCCCACAAGCACTTGTTTCCGTACACGAGAGTTATCAGTTTATTGACATCCATCGTGAAAGGTTACAAAGCACTAGAAAAACACAAACGGAAACACCCATACGGACGCCAGTCGCATGAAAAAATCAAACTGGTTTGATCGCTGAAGTGGTTCTGACGACGACGTGGATGTTCTAACTTGTAGCTCGCTGCCAGTGTAACCACTCTCACTGGAAGACAGGCGTTTGTTTGTTTGGGCGAATTCGTCAGAACACACATCCATAGTAACCGTAGCCTAACTATAGCACCTATCTAAAGAGCATGAGATGTTGAAATTGGGAGCCTCCGGTCGTTTGGTGAACTACCAAGTTTAGAGGCAGTGTGGTGGGGGACTTCGTTTTTTAACCGGTTAATCATAACAAAAACATGTGCCATGCTAAAATTCATGTCAAGAGATCATTGAAGCAGACATTAATCCACAGGAACCATTTCCAACGTGCTTCGGTCATCACAGAGGGATCGATCCGTGTTTGTCACCAGAGCCTCCAGTTATGAGTCCATCCCATCACGTTCCCAGCCCTGACCGCCAGGATTGTGGATGTCACCATAATGGGTACATGTCTACGCAGTGTGAGAGCCCTAACGAACTCCTGTCAGGTTCAAAGGTAGGTACCTTCCTACTGCGTAGTTCCAACCTTAGTTCATACAGACAAACACGTTCTTTGAACCAATTAAATACGAATTCACAACAATTGAAACCCAGGTACAACACTCAGACGAGAATAAACTGTTTGAGATCACCAATTTCGATCAAGAGTTCAAACGCGTCGAGGAACTGCGGGATAAGATCGTTTTCACGCTGAAGAGTATAGAGAACGCGTTAGGTCCGGACAACTACAAGACCCTGGACGAAGAGGAAATGATGCGCAATAAGATGAGAACTGCAGAATTTGCTGCAAGATTTAAACGAAACTATCATTATCAGATCACAAGGCAGGTTGGTACTAGCGTTATTTGTTACTGAATAACAATTTTGGTTTATTATTCTGGGAATAATACACCTATGTATTCGCTCAGCAAAAAACTTTTACAGCAACCCCTCAACATTTTTTTCTTTTACGTTTAAAGGTGCTTAGATTTAGAAAATGCAATGTCCGTACGCCGTATCATCCGTATCTATTTTAATTTCGGTCTAAAAAGTTATTTCCCACACTGGCTCCATTTGGGGCCTAGTTGTGTCCTGAAACTTTGCAGCCCAATCGGAATATACCCAAGGGTGTTAGGGGTTAAAAATGGGGTTTTTTGGTGTTATAGTAACACGAGCTTGTGAGGTATCGTTTTCCATATTTTTTAGGACAAGGAGCCCGAATATGAAGTCGATTTTGACCAACGAGTGGAAAATTGAGGTTCTAACGAAGTTCCAGCCTTAAATTTACCTTAAAATCTGGTCTAAAATCGTCGTTCTTCCGCACACAGTTTGGGTCCCCATTTGGATCCCAGTTGTGCTACGAAGCTCGGCAGCCCGATTGGAATACAGCCAGGGGTGTTACGGGGGGAAAGTGGGTGTAAAAATAGGGGTTTTGAGGTTTTAGTGAATGAGTTTGTGAGCTGTATCGCTTTCCGCGTTTTTTAGGGCGAGAAGACCGCATATGAAGTTGATTCTGCCCACAATGAAGAATTGAGGTTGTAACGTAGGTTCAGCTCCCAAAATTCATTTTTCATGAGTCAAAAACCTGAGTGTCTGAAATCACCATAAACCTGTATCAGGACAACCTAATGGCACTATCAATGATTAAAGATAATTTGACGAAAATAGGAGCCTAATTCGTCTTTTTGGGTCCAAAATTGGTGTAAACCGTAAAAAATACCTATTTCAATTATTGCATATAAATGGAACAATAAATGTATTTCCATGATTTCTGTAGGTACGCCAATAGAGTAATAGAATAGAATAGAGAATAGAATAAAGTTTATTCACAAATGATTTTACAATGACATAAGACAAATGAGTAACAAATACAATGGTACTTAGGCGCTAAACATTTAATTGATTCTGCCTAACGATAGGCTATGCCCGTGTTGTTAGGCAATCAGTTGCCAATTGCATAGTTTTCTATCAACCATCGATAAAAATTCAAAACTCAACCGTTCAATAAAAGCTTGAGTTACATGATCACAAAGTTACAAGAAGTTACATGATCAACAGCATACACCCGCCAACATTTTTATTTATCATAGGTATATACTGCCGATTAAGCTATCAATCCCTCCCATTCCTCTCCTTACTATCCATGATAAAATTTCAGTTTTGTAATTAGATCTCGTGTAGTTCATAGGAGATTTCATGTTAATGCTTATACTCCTGTGGATTATGTATATTACGTAAGATGGACTATGAGTAGTAAGAACCAGCCGGGGTCTAGGGGGAACAATATTTCCTGCAGACACAAAGCGTGTAAAGTAAATAGGTGTCCTTGTATCGTTTATAATGTTTGGGTGTTTGTGATAAAATAATAGCGAAATCTTCACATAGAGTTGACGAATATTGAAGACCTTTACCAGGTCAAAAACCTCCTCAGTTGGGGTTCGACGAGGAAGAGACATCATAGTTTTTAGAATAGATTTTTGTTTCAAATATAGTTTGTTTATATGAGTGGTAAAAGTACCACCCCAAGCTAATATTCCATACTGAATTACAGGCTGACACATGCTATAATACACTAGTTTAAGTTTTTCCTTAGGTAAAATTTTTCTTATGTTATAGAAGATATAGGAAAACTTATTAATTTTATTACAACAGTAGTCTATATGGGGGCGCCATGACAACTCTTGATCTATTATAACACCTAGATATTTATGGTAATTTACCATATCAATAGTCTCTCGAGAATATACTCCAAGAAGACTGCTGTCCCTTTGTACTTCCAATATTAACTTCCTATCATAAATGTCAGCTTTGTTACTACCAAACACAATTAGCTTCGTTTTTTTAGTGTTGAGTGTCAGATAATTTCCATAAAACCAGTCATTTAAAAGTTTCATTGATATGGATGCTTGGGTAAATGTTTCCTCCCACGTATCGCCTTCCACCACCAACGCTGTGTCATCAGCAAATAAGTAGAGTTTGGATTTGTACATTCTTAGCTGCACAATATCATTGATATATATTAGGAAGAGAAGTGGTCCTAGAGTGCTTCCTTGAATAACACCGAAATCATTATTCAGCTCATCACTCATACAATCACCTATTGAAACAACTTGTCTACGATTCGTAAAGTAGCTTTTAAACCATTGTAAACTGGAGTCTAAGATACCTACCTCCTTCATTTTCTCGAATAGATGTTGCCTATGTATGGCATCAAATGCTTTGGCAATATCTAACATAATAAGGGCTCCTTTCTTTTTTTGTTCTCGAATGTCATAAAGATCGGAGGTTAGGGCATAAAGAGCTTCCTCCACTCCAGCGCTTTTCCTAAACCCGAATTGTCTAGAATTGAGCACCTTATTACGTTCTAAAAATGCATATAAATGATCTTTAACATGTTTCTCAAGTATCTTTGATAGAGAGCTTAGCATTGATATAGGTCGGTAGTTGCCTTCATCACTCACATCACCGCCCTTGTACAAGGGGATGACTTTTGCTGCCTTAAAACATTCGGGGAATACAGACATGGAGATACTCAAATTAAAGACATGAAGTATTGGGGATTTCAGGAATTTATAATATCTTTTTATTGTACTGAGTTGGATCGCATCTAGACCAGGAGCTGAACTTCCTTTCTTGGTTTTCAAAATATTCTCCAGATCTGACCCGGACATCAAAGGGACTACAAATTTGTTTAGTGGCGGATGGCAGGACTGATTTTTTATGTTTCCATTGGATTTTTTCAGGATGCTTGAGGTCAGTCTTGAACCAATTTGAGTAAAAAAGGTATTGAGCAAATTACAGGCAGTTTTTTGAGCTATGTTTGTTTGGAGTTTATTCTTATTAATCAAAAACTTTACCAATGGACACACTGAATCCTTACTGCTTGTCCCAGCAATTGCAGTCTTGATAACATCCCATGTTTTTTTCGGGTTTCCTTCCGCACTTTCTATTTGATTCGAAAAAAATGATGTCTTAGCTTTCCGTATTATTTCCTTCACTAGGTTCCTAAATTTAACATATCGCTCCTTGAGGAGGGAATTATTTTTTTGACGCTCTGCTTTTTTTCTGAGAAGTTCACGGGTCCGGAGTGATTTTATAATTCCGTCCGTTATCCAAGGCGTCAGTTTCTGCTCGCGGCTACTGACCTTCTTGAGCTCAGTTGCTGCCTCAACACTTTTTTGTAAAACGTTAATCAGCTCCTCGGAAGCATAGTTGACGTCAATCGAGTTCGTAATATTTGTGAAATCAGTTTGCCTAAATATCACTTCCAGTCGTTTATAATCAATTACTTTTTTAATTCTTATTTTAGTTCCAAGGGGCCTTTTAAAATAAGTTGTCGGAAAAATTAATGCTGTAGCGAAGTGATCTGTTATGTCGGACTTAATAATACTCATAAACTCATAAACCTTACTCAAACTTAATAAACTTAATTACTCAAACTTAATAAACCCATGTGACAAGGACTTTGCAGCGTTTTTGGATTCTACGCACTTTGAAACGTAAAAGATAAGGCCAAATTAGATATCCTCATTTCAAATGAGGCTGAAAGTTTTATTTACATTAAAACTAGAGTACTTGTTGTTTGATTTAAATTTTCAACAACAAAAATTTGATTTTGGATAAAGTCGGGTTGATAAAATGAATGATTGCGTTGAAATAAAATAATTGAGCGTGTAGGTACCTAATTTGAAATCCCAAAAAAAAGAAGTTATAATTTTGTCTTGAAAAATTATGTGACTAAAATGCTGATTATCGCTTATGGAGTAAAAAGGTCAAATTCCACACTTCACCTGGTGAAGGAGTGTTCATAAAATGGAATTTTTGAAGGGGAGCCAGAGCCTAACGTTATCTTAAAGGGTAAAGAGGAGATTACAGGTTTCTTGACTGTAGCCATTTCAGGCTGGGTTTTTTCGTCCGACTGCCCTGCCATCGTCGCGGAAGTGATCAGCAGCCCTCCAATGTTGACTGCTTATATTAAAACTGCTACTGTGTTCTTGAGTTTCCGTTGGGGGTAGATGAATAGCCTCGTACGCTAATGTTTGGGTACATTTGTCTACCATCTTCAGTGCTATAAATATGGTACCAGAAGAAGAAGAGCCATAGGTTGTGATAACATACATTGAGTAACTTTGACCAAAATATCACACTGTTCGGCATGAGCAACAAATGACCAAAATATCGAACTGTTCAACATGAGCAGCAAACCATTGAATTTGAGAATGATGAAGAACCATAGGTAGCGATTGAATGTAGGAAAGATTAGGATTGGAGCTTAACATACCTTAGGTTTTATTACGGGTATATCCGTTTCGTGCAGTGGTAGAGAGGAGCTGAAACTTTACTTAAGGGTAGTGAGGAGCTCTTATGTGATATCGAAGGGTAGAAGGGAGCTTTAGCGTAGGCTTACTGTAGACTTGTATGACCTAAGTCACATCACTTTGATAGGTCGAATTCCTACGGTCACTCCTTTTAAAACAAATTGAAATTCTGTGTCCTGAAGGATTCTGCTTCTACAGGTGAATGAAATAAGAAAATTGAGTTCAAGTGAGTCTTGGAAGAAATCAAATTTTCCTTCTTCCGTGAAGAAATTCAAATCAAGTCATCAAGTTGCTGTTCAAGCATTGCAGGTACGAATCCGCATGTCCATACACCATCATCCATCAGCCCTTAACATTACAGTATAACAATCTGGATTCGTTCAAACAGGCTGTGGAAAAGCATTTGCGAACTACCAATGATGGCAGTTCTCATCTGTGGTTGCAAGATTTCTTGTCTTCGGTTTGCGAGATGGAAAAACTGTTCTCGGCCGTGTTCCATTGCGGCGATGAAGAGGAGCAAATTGTAAGTAAGCGTTTGGATCTCGTTCAGTTCCGAGTTACCCGGTGGGTGCGGCTAATTGTATTTTAATCATTTGCAGGCTGTAAAAACAGCATGCACGAGCATAGCCTCGCAGCTGGACATGATGGCCATCAGGCACAAGCCTGAAGTGAGGAAGAAAAAGAAGAAACACGCTGTCAAAAGGAACGAGGCCAAAGACAATTTATGGATGTACAGATCACACAAGGATTGGAAGGCCAAGGCCTCTGAACTTGCTCGGGCCAAGCTCTCCAAATTCAACAAGAAGAAAGCGGAAATGAGTGATGATGACAGGGTAAACATAAATAACTTATGGCAGTGAGACTATTGCAAGGATATATCGTAAATATTAGGTACCTTCCATCTAAAATTACTTTCCCACGAGTATATCTGCACGAATCTTCTTCCAAAGTTCCCGCCATCAATCCTCCCACGCTTGAATTCGGCAACAATGTCTGGGTTTCCATACAATTCGCTTAGCTCACATTTTTGTTCGGATACGCCACCCCTTCATCGCAGATTCCTCCATAAATTCGTCGTAAAATTGTTGTTTCCCACATCCTAAACTGGGTTTCTTCCCCTCTTGAGAGTCTTTGTCTTGGCACTTTACAGTACTACCCCGGCCCAGGTGCATCCACCGGTTGTGGATAGTAACCATAATATGTGAACAACCAGATATTATGGTTACCTGCGACTTACAATAGGCACTTGTCAGGAGGTATGGTCCGATAGATCTGGCCAGCAACGATCTAAGGGAAGGAGTCCTGACAGAAAACATCCCTGGTCCTTCAGGTTGGGAGTTGGGCGTGGGGCCACCTACCCCACTCAGTAAAAACCTGCAAGTTGATTGACAAATCAACACAGCTCATCCCTGTTTGATATAACTAACAGCAGGATGACCAGAGTGGCAATTCACTTAAGAATTCGTCGATATATGTGCAGAGATCTACTGGATGGAAGCGATTTGGTTTTTCCTGGTCTGAAGTCTCACAAAGGGATGAAAAATGCAAATAATTAGCTGCATTAATACATTTCTCATCCTATGAAACCTCTTTTTGGTAGCCATGGAAGCAGAATTATTGTTTATCCCTTTTAGGTTGTCAACGTTTGATCCAAATTGATTGGTGAACATTGATGGATTTTAACATGTTTAATGTTTTAGGGCTGGGGGTCATTCTGTGAATTCCGACACGCAAATATGCAACGTTTTTCATTGGTTACTACACAGTTACTACCTTCTGTTGTAGCAACCATAAAGAATATCGCACTCGAAAGAAACAAGAGTCAATAGCTACGTTTTTCATTGGTTACTACACAGTTACTACCTTCTGTTGTAGCAATCATATGTTGATGGCGAGTTCTATAATAAGTACAGTAAATGCAACATTATACTTGTAGAGTTCAGTGAAATTGTGCCTTTCATTTTTTCTTGACATTAAAAAACTATATCTAATTTCTCCCTTGTGAGGGAAAAACATTAAACATGATTTAATGTTTTTCCCTCTCAAGGGAGAAATTTAAACTGAGATCAATCCATCGTTTGTGCTATGTGCCAGGTTTTTGTAATTGTAGGAAGGCCATAAATGTAAAATCGTCTTAAGGGAATCGTGGAAGGGATGGGAACTCACGATGTTTTGCTTTTTCTCTCCAAAAAGTAGCTCCCCCAGAAATCCCGTGGACAGGGTGGTCCACGGGAACCTGACGGTTTTTAAATGAGTAGTACATATTTGTTTTTCAACATAAAAAATTTATTTTTTTCATATTCTTACAGCCAGTACCATGCCATTTAAGAAATCAAACCTTAAAAATAACATCTGTCATGTGGTGACCGTCTTGCTCGTAACATGTGGCAAATCTGTTCAAAAACCCTTGGTGAACGCGCTCCAATGAGGGTGTCATTCGCATGGACTTGTGCTCGAATCGCTTCCTTCAGCTCGCTTAACGTTCTCGGTTTGTTTTCGTAGACACGAAATTTGAGGAAACCTCACAGAAAAAAGTCACAGGTGGTCAAATCAGGTGACCTCGGAGGCCAAGGCATGTCCCCAAACCGAGAGATCAAGCGCTCTGGGAACATTTGGCGCAACACGTCCATCGATACTCTTGCTGTGTGAGATGTTGCCCCATCTTGCTGGAACCAAATGCTTTCAGCAGGAAGTCGTAGTCTGCGTAACTCAGGTCTCAGGAAGATGTTTATCATCTCAACATAACGGGCTGCAGTCACAGTCACTGTGTTGCCGTTTTCCTCAAAAAAATATGGACCGATCACACATTTGGACGATACTGCACACCAAACCGTCACCACATGACAGATGTTATTTTTAAGGTTTGACTTCTTAAATGGCATGGTACTGGCTGTAAGAATATGAAAAAATGAATTTTTTATGTTGAAAAACAAATATGTACGTTAAAAAACTGTTAAAAACCGTCAGGTTCCCGTGGACCACCCTGTATATAATGTCTACGGAGTTGAGGATCAGCCAGAGTGCAGAGGTGGCTTATTCATGGGAACGGGCTGGATAAGAACTGGGGCCTGGCATTGAGCGAGGGTACACTGTGTGTACTCTACCGCAGAAGGTGCATCTATGACAGCAACGGACACTCAGTGGGGTGATGAAGTAGGATAAAGTAGATTCCCCACTCGCCTTACTTTGCTCCTTGTGATGCTGGAATGAGGAGTTGGTTGCAACTCCGCCTGAACTTGATTTCACACCTCCCAGGCCTTCAGCTGTCTCCAGCCCACCTCTGGCGGTCATTTCTCAACGGGTTTTCAGCTTCTGTCGCCTTCCATGGAAGAAATACGGGTAAATCGCTGCAACGCACACGTTTCTCCCTTGTTGTATGTAATCACGCATTACGAACTTGTTGATTAGGCTGAGGAAAAATCCATGCCTCCTGCTCCAGCCCTCGACAACCTACAGGACCTCAAGATGGAGGTGAAGCAAAGGGAGGGGGCTTCTCTGCGAAAACACATGCGGTCTATCAAAGAGGACCAAGTTCGAACAATGATGGAAATAGTACCAGACGCTACTGATGTTAGTATCAAATTTGGTTTGGAGTATTTGGTCACTTACCTATTAACTATGGAAAAAATTGACAGTAGGTGAATGATTTCTAGTTCACTTTGATGATAGGGATATCATTTTCTTTCACCGTTGAACACTTTTCAGTCTGACCATGATGACGAGAAAGGGGACAAAGAAGAACAGAATAAGGAGATTCATAATTCCCCTAAGAAATCCCCTGTAAGTACCTACCTATTACAAATAGAACTTGGGAGTTGAGATTTATCATTCTCATCAAGTCACACTGATTTATGGTGATTTCCAGGATCATCAGCCTCAAGCTGTCAGAAAACACGGTCACAGCCCACCCATGTGAGTCGAGAAGAATCCTTTGTACATCGATTTGGTGATTGGCTCTGCTGCCATGAACTGGAATAAAACACATTCCAAAATTCATGCAAATTCTGTTTACTAATACGAGATTGCCATTGCTGGGAAATGTGAGATGGCAATAAGCTGAACAATGCTACGTTCGATGTGGACAATGGGCAATTTCCATGTGTAGGAATTTTTTTAAGGTATTTTCGATTTCAGATTCGGATTAAGCACCATTTGACCCCCCCCCCCCCCCCCCCACGCCTATTTTCATTTTCATTTTGAAAACTCTGTGTAGCTTGGCAAAAAACGGATAGAAAGAAAACGACGTCATATGGTGCTGAGGGTTCCCCCCAGGCGGACGCAGGGGTGTGAGGGCCATTACCTATGATGTCATTTCGCTTTCTTTCCACCAGTTTATCGCCCACTTCCGATCATCGGATACCCCTCATGCAGCACCTTTTCGGAAAGCACTCGCCGACATCTTTTACTTAAGAAAATAAAAGAAAATAGGCGAAATTGCCCATTCATGTGTAACAAGGTTCTGGGTTGGGTTTGGGTTACCAATCCAGAACCTTCATGTTCAACATTTTCTAAATGGGTGAAATTGCCCATTCATGTGTAACAAGGTTCTAATATTCCTGTCTCTACAAATTCAAGACTGGAATTGGTTTAAACGGAAATGAAGAGGGGTTTCATTTTAATGCACGTGGTGTTGCAATGCAGGCTTAGTACGAAGCTGGACTGAAGGGCGGACTCTGCAGCTTAGGGTAGGGACACACATCACGATTTTGACGCGGGCGTCCTTTAAAGAAATCTGCGCTAAACCTGGCAGCTGTGCAGTCAAATGAACAGAACACACTTCGGCGTGGAGCAGAGCAGAGCGGATTTTTCACTCCTTGGCAGGTTTTTCACGCGCCCGCTCTGTGCCGGATTCCCCTCAGAGGCAGGAAAAAAACGCGGCAGGAATTTCACGCTTAAGTTTGAAGGGTCATAGCCCACCTGCATCACCTCCACGTCCCTGCTACGAGCCGCGGCAGGATAAAAACGCTGTTATGTACTGTGTGTCACCTAGTCGCGTGCGTGCGACGGATTTTTCTCTGTGCGCATTGTTCTTGGAAGATTGTCCGCGCGGTAAAAAGCTATGTGTATCCCCAGCCTTAGGCTAGGAGGCAGGGAAAAAACGCAGTAAGAATTTCATGCTAAAGTTTGAAGGGTCATAGCCCACCTGCATCCCCTCCACGTCCCTGCTACGAGCGACGGTAGGATAAAAACGCTGTTGTGTGTCACCTAGTCACTTGTGTGCTACGGATTTTTCTCTGTGCGCATTGTTCTTGGAAGTCCGTCCGCGCGAAAAAAAGCTATGTGTGTCCCCAGCCTACACCTAAAGGCACATCCACACTATCATGCATAATGGATGATATAGGATGTCACTATTTAACCAACGAGAAATGAGAAAGAAAGACTATCTCTTTCAAGAACCTGTTTAAATGTATCTTTTGAAAGACAGAAAATGCCAAGATGTACACCAACTATCTCTTTTAGAAGTTAAATCTCTTTTGTCAAAAGAGACAGTTGGACGGAAAATAAATAGGTAACTCTTCTGCTTAGTGGCGGTTCCCGCTTGAGGAAGTGAGAGGGCCAGATGTCGTCCCAAGCTTTTTCCTTCCCTCTTTTTCACCCACTTCCATTTATTGGTTCTGATGGTTCCCAGAACAGATCCACAGGCAGAGCAGGTGCTGGATTTACAGACCATGGACTCTTCGAGGGCTGTGTTCCCCTGTCAGCCCATGCACCCAACTTTGACGCCGAGATCAAGGCTGTGGAAGAAGCTGCTAAAAATGTTGCTGCACTGACAGGACCTGCTAGGAGATGGGTGTTTTGCATCGACTCCAGGACGGTTATCCAGATGCTTGCTTTGACTGGCCCACCATCGAGCAAGCTCGAACAAAACGCGCGAAACTGTGAGCGAACTGATTGACAATGGATGGCTAGTTGTGTATCAGTGGGTGCCCAGCCACTGCGGGATCCCAGGCAATGAAAAAGCTGATGCACTAGCAAAAGAAGCCAGCGAACAGCCCCCTCCAACTGAGCCCACAACATTCGCCCAAGGCACGTCAGCTGTGAAGCAGTTAAGCAGAGAAAAGCAAAGGCAACTCAGTGAGGCCGCAGCACAGGCGAAAACATGGGAGTCCCTTCTTACAGCTGAAATTCCGCCCGACCTCCCACAGAAGGAATTCGTTGCGAATTTTCGCCAAAAATCTGGCCACAAATTGGAGTTTCCTCATCCCCGGTATACCCACTGTGTGACATGCAGGCCACCATTTATGACGGGCACCTGGATGAGTGCCCTAAACTTACTCCTTATCTTGGTAATAACAGTTCTGAAGGCTTTACTGTCTCCAACCGGCAAACAATAAAAATAAAAACTTCCATTAATTTCCATTAATTATGAATGAATTTGAAATAATGAACAAAATGCACGTCCATTCCTCATCATCAAACTACCACCTTTTCCCTCAAGTTGATATGGAGAAGCAATATGGCTGTTATCAGGGTTTTCCATATCGTTACATACGTATGTGGAAAACGATGACGTAGTTGTATAGTAGTAAAGTTTCATTTTGTGCACCTAAAAATACCATTTTAGACAGGAATACGTCTTTCAGGAACCATGTGACACAACCTAAGAAACTCGGGCCTACCAATGTCGGGTACATTTGCCTGAAAAGTGATGAGACAAGACCTCCCAAGTCTTCAGGTGAGTGTGATGTTTCAGAAAATATTTCATCCCCTCACGAATTAAGTGCTTACTGTGAAACCCATTGCTATTAATAGTTGATAGTTTTCACTGGCCTGATAATACCTGATGTTTGGACGATTTCTGGCTAGTAGAGCCCGAGGCTGTGGGCGAATCAGATAAGCAAAAGTACAAGTTGGCTCAAGATCTGGCGACCAAGTACCGGAAAGCACTGCAATCCTACCAAAGGAAACAGAGATGGTACAACCCCAACGTGATCTGCTCTATTGACCAGTAAGTGTTTATTTAGGTATGTTTTCTGAACTTCGATATGATACCACCATTCTTCTTTCAATATTGAATCCACAGTATCGATACACTTATCGAAAGTATCAAAAGCACTGCAAGGCGTTTGCAATGAGAAACGTCTTGGAAAGTATTCCAAATCCATATGCTGTTCTGAATAGTTCCACAAGCCACCATTGCAAAAGCGTGCCATCAGTCAGTCCCTATAGGTCATATCGACGTGACATGATCGGCCAGCAAGAGGTTAGTAACAGCTGAAACTGGGACATCCGCCATCAAGTTCGACGTCAGCTTTGTTGTTCAGCCTTGGTTGAGCGAGTTTGTGTTAGGAAACGAACGAATTTCGCTCAGATCTTCCTGTTTTGTGAAGTACAAACAATGTGCTCACATGTAATGTACAATCGTTCAAGCAAATGGCAACAGGGAGTTGTTTGGCCTGCTGTTCATTGTAAATCATTTGAGTGATAACACGAAAACCTTATTTAAAAAAATCGAGCAAAGCAGAGGACTCTCATCCCCTTAGAACCCCAAAACCTTGAAAGCAAACTCTGCAGATATCCGCAGTCAAAAAATAAATACCTATACAAAAACGCTGCGAAGTCCTTGTCACATGGGGTTTATTATTCTACAGAAATGTTGGCTGTACATTTATTGTTTGTTTCATGTGAAATAATTGAAATAGCTATTTCTGATGGTTTCCCCCAATTTTGGCCCCCAAAACACAAATTAGGTAGGTACGATCTTTTTTTTTTTTTTCAAATTAACTTTGATCATTGGTAGTGCCACTTAATCGTCTTGATCCACGTGTTGACACTTTTTCTAGTGTTATTCTACAAACTGATGGTGATTTCAGACGATTTCACAGGTTTTTGACTCATACAAAATCAATTTTGGGAGCTGAACATCTGGTACAACCTCAATTTTCCACTCCTTGGCCAAAATCGACCTCATATTCGATCTTCTCGTCCCCAAAAACATGGAAAACGATACCTCAAAAGCTCATGTTACCAACATGTTGCTAAAACGCAAAAAGTACCTATTTTTACACACATTTTCACTCACAACACCCCTGGGTATATTCCGATCGGGTTGAAAAGTTTCGGGACACAACTAGGGCCCAAATGGAGCATGTGTGCGAAAGAACGACTTTTTTAGACCGAAAATGAATCCTGTACACGTGATACGGCGGACGGCGTACGGACATTGCATTTTTTGAATCTACACACCTTGAAACGGAAAAGAAAAAAGTTTGAGGGGGTGTTATAAAAATTTTTTGCTGAGCGATTACATAGGTGTATTATTCACAGAATAAGAAACCAAAAAGCGTAGTTACCTAATTTGTGTTTTAGGGGCCAAAATTAATGGAAACCATCAGAAATAGCTATTTCGATTATTACGCATGAAAGAAACAATAAATGAACAGCCAAAATTTCTGTAGTTATGTCCAGTAGAATAATAAACCCATGTGACAAGGACTTCGCAGCGTTTTGGTTTATTATTCTGTGAATAATACACCTATGTATTCGGTCAGCAAAAAATTTGAATCTACGCACCTTGAAACGGAAAAGAAAAAAGTTTGAGGGGGGGTTATAAAAATTTGTTGCTGAGCGATTACATAGGTGTATTATTCAGAGAATAATAAACCAAAAAAGGAAGTGGGCTGATTTATGAGATTCGTTCGTTGGTATTCCTCCCTGTGGAGACTATTTTCTAACTGAGGATTCTGTAGATAATACTGTCAATTTGCCTAGGAGTTCTAACTCAGAAAACAAATAATGCGATCTACGGATTTCTCCAATCTTATGAGTAGGCATTCGAGTTTCTACTAAACTTTCCAAAGGCCAAAAATTGATTTGGGGATATCCTGTTTGTGGTGACCTTTATGAGCCTTGTCAAAAAATCACGCGCTTTAAGGGCTTTTTAGTTGCTTCAGTGTGAAGGAATCGCAGCCGAGCACTAGACAGTTCACTACGTAAATCTTCTCTCGTCACATTTGGGACGTTCATTTCGTCGGTCGCTGGCTTAAGCACATAAGGGCAAGGCCGTTCACAAATAGGTTATCCTATAGCGTTTTAATATAATTAGGAAACTGTTTTATCCTGTATTCACGATAAACGAAACCAACTACTGCAATATGGTTTCAATCCAAAGAGAAGAATGAAACAGTTGTATAGCTTCCAAAAATGCACAATCAGACCAGTAAATTAGGCCCTGGTGAAAACACACCCACAGTCATCAATGCAGCCAGGATCGCAAGCTGAACTGAGTTATTAGTTCTGGCTCGTCAGTTGACACGCCCCGAACAGGAACACTGTAAATAACGTTACTCTAGGATTAGGTAGATGAAATAGCTACATAATGTTGGCTGTAGACCAGAATTGTCGTGCACCTGCAACAACATGGGATGCTATTCTTAGTTACCCCACCAAATTGTTAGGCCACACCAGTGTCACCCACCTGAGTTGCTATGACCTATACTTCAAGAAAATCTGTACAGGCTAATTATTGTGTGTATTCTGTTTTAGGATAACCGATCAAATTTACGAAGAGCTCATAAGCTCCGTAGCTTCAGAGATCAACATCGATCACATCATTTCCAATTTGATTGAGATGGAAGTGCGAAGATAGCGGTATGACGAACAAACGCAATATCATGATCCTCTCTGCCAACATGACTTCGTGTGAAATACACTTCTGCAACCCTCGACCACAGCTTTCTTTATATCCAAACACCCCTCAAACCGATTGGGCTTATATCCACCTTCTCCAATAGCTAAACATCGCTTCCACTAGCAAAAAACCCTCGACCATGGCTTTCTTTATATCCAAACACCCCTCAAACCGATTGGGCTTATATCCACCTTCTCCAAAAGCTAAACATCGCTTCCACTAGCAAAAAACCTTTTATTGGTGATTTTGTTGCAGGTCAACAGTGGATGACGCCCTCCCACTCATTTGGTTATCAAAATTTTTTGCGTAACTTCGCTGCATTTCATACAATAAGCCTCATCATTGATAGTTTCAAACTTGGTCTCTTCGAACGCCAGCTTGCATCTCTGCAACATATGTTGAACCCCAATTTTATTGTAGTTCCTCACCACCGATTAGGTGCCTACCTACCTAATACTGCCAGGAATCTGCGTTTAAACCCCAGGGTGCCGCACTTGTACTGGACGAATAATTAGATTTTCATGATGCAATAATTTGTATAGCATAATTATTCACAACAACTGGTCCATTTCATCATTTGTTATTGAATCAAGCGCATTTCAGCCTGTCAGTCTTAGTTTGGAGTAAGGCTGGCACATCTGGAACAAGTTGGTTCGTTATTGATAACTTGGAAAGCCGTGGCATCGTTGGTAAAAGGCTTGTGGCATTTCTGTAACAGACATTGGTCGACATCGGTTGATGCGTCAAGGTGTTTGTGTTTTATTTGGAGTTGGTGAAATGAGCCTTGTGTGTGATAGTCCGGTCAGTAAAAGGTTTGTCAGAAATTCACTGTTGACTTCAGGAATGTGTTCACAGTGGTCAAGGGATGAACATTAACTAAAGTCCCTGTTAGACCATAAGTATGAAATTCATGAATTATAGCACATTAACAAAACAAAAAAACTGTGCCCTGGCACCATCAACAGCACCTTTTTTGATAAAAACCACTCATTTTGGGTGGCATGACGAGAAATTATATATTTCTGACTTCAGTATTAAGTAGCGCAACTAGAAACATATGTGTTTGGTGTATATTTGTACAGAATTCAACGTGCATTGAGTTGGTAGGTTGGTATATGTCAGATGGTATGAGTTCATTAGAGGGCATAGCGGCTTTCATAAGGGGGAGCTGTCTAAGAGGCTCTGTGGCCTTGAGGCAGTGCTTCTATCTTGTATTATGTTGGTCAAACCAGCACGGACGTGGACAGACAAAACGAACATTTACAGCAGCAGAAAGGGCTGGATGAATGAACACATCCTGAAGTCTACAGCCCCTTTTCTGCCATTACTTGTTGATCCACACAGCGCACACAGGCCGCACAGCTCACTCGTACAAAACTTGACTCTGAACAGCTGGGGCTCACTTCCTCAAACCCCGTTTTTGAGTCTCATTTTGGTCCACGGTGAGCTCAAATCAGTTTAGTCTGTCTCTCGAGCGTGTTGATGGGAGGGGGATCTCAAGACAGGGAAGGCACAATCGTATCCTACTGCTTAACTATAGGAATTATGCCGCACATTATCAGGTAACAGCTGGAAAAGTAGCAGAGCCACCTTATTCCATCTACAACGCATCCACATCAGATTACTAACCGAGCACTTGAAACATCCTGGGTGGTAGTTCTTCCCCAATGCCATCATTGCCGTCTCGACTATTGGCTGGGTGCATGCAGCGCATTTGGGTGAGAACTGACTTTCAAAGCATTTCTGGCAGAATGGGCTATTCTCACGTTCGTAGAATCCTTGCCCCGCCAGGGGGGTAGAACAAGTTTTACAAACAAAATGCTCTTTGTGCCAGCTGGCTCCAAGAGCCTGTATTGTAACCTGCAACAAAAATCTTATCAGGTGATGCTGACTAGGGATGTCAGATACGGTCAATTCCAGCCAGTTCAGCCATTTCTGGGATGCGTTCTTTGGGACGTTCACCCGTTCAAAAAAACGGGGTCAGGTTTTATTCAATAAGTTATACCGGCACATACTTAGCTCAATATACATTTTCATTTTGTAACTATTTTAGTAACACGTCATATTTTGCAGTCTGCTCTGTAGACTAGAACAAAAATACGAAAAAAATTTGAAATACCTTCTTCCTACCTGTATAATAAATATTAGAAAAGCTTCAGAGATTAGACTGGTAAGGTATACACAGCAAAATCTACCTAGGTATGAATTGAAAAATACTACCCACCTACATATTATACAAGTAGGTATTGAGGGGCCTGACTGAGCGTCCTATTTGTCTCTGGCAGGCACCAATACAAGCTTCGAAAAGCTTGCATGTGCTCACCCGACCAGCGATTAGCTCTTCACCTCCGATAAGAATTAGGTAGGTATGTGAAGCCTACAGGGACTAGAGATTGAAATTAACATTCGAGTAACCCCCCTGGGATATACCCAATGAGGTCAAATCCAGGGGGGGAAATATATACAAATATTGAAGTTTTTAAAATACAAGTGCCCTCCATCCACAACATTAAAATGAAACCACATTGCACTACTTGGGAAACATTTTTGTTGGACACATAACACTGTGAAGGGTGAACGCACTTGCTACAAATGTGAACTATGTAAAGCCCCATTTACACGAGCGGACCGGGCCGGATACTCCGATGCTCCTAGCTAGGAGCCTCCTGACTCGCTCCGTGGGGGGCGGGGCTTCCTTCCCTTCGGGCAGCCGTTTACACGACCGGACCGAAGACAAGAACGTAATAAACAGTTGTATAACAATTTCCACCGTTTTGGTTTATTATCTTCAGCAATAAATTTGTATAACACCCCCCAAAATTTTTTCTTTTCCGTTTCAAGGTGCCTAGATTCAGAAAATGCAATGTCTGTCCACCATACGCCGTATCATGCATACGATACCGGCTTCAATTTCTGTCTAAAAGAGTCGTTCTTTCGCTCACATGCTCAATTTGGGCCCTAGTTGTGTCCCGAAACTTTGCAGCCCAATCGGAATGTACCCAGGGGTGTTATGAGTGAAAATGTGTATAAAAATAGATACTTTTTGTGTTTTAATAACATATTAGTAACGTGAGCTTTTGAGGTATCGTTTTCCATGTTTTTGGAACGAGAAGACCGAATATGAAGTCGATTTTTACCAAAGAGGCGAAAATTGAGTTTTTACCAAAGGTTCATTTCCGAAAATTGATTTTTAATGAGTCAAAAACCTGGAAAAATGTCTGAAATCACCATCAATTTGTATAATAACATTAGAAAAAGTGTAAACAGCTGAATCAAGACCATTAAATCGCACTACCAATGATCAAAGATGATCTGGGGGGGAAAAAAGTGTACCTATTTCATGTTTTGGGGGCCAAAATTGGTGGAAATCATCAGGAATCGCTAATTCAATCATTCCACATGAAAGAAACAATAAATTTAACTGCCAACAAGAATCTCTAGAACTTCAATAGAATAATAAACCCATGTGACAAGGACTTTGCAGCGTTTTTAAACTATATGCATGGTTATAGGGATGTAGGTACCTAGTCCTGGAGAAGATCCTGAGCGGATATGCGTTTACACCACAGGGTGACAGGGCAAACGGGTGGGGAGAGTAGGATCGTCCGGTGGGGGGACCCTAGATCCGAAGGAATTTCCATCGGGCCTCCCTAGCAAGTGGGAACGCCCATAACCGGTCCGGACGAGCGTTTAGACGGCAGGGCTGAAGTACGCACTTACTGTACTCCTCGGATTTATCCGGCCCGGTCCGCTCGTGTAAACGGGCCTTAATACACAGTATGTACTATAAGGGAGGAAACCTGCGAGTGAGGAAGGGAAGAATGATAGAGCGGCGAAGGAAGGGGCTGTTGAGCGAATGAACTGGTGAGATTGAAGAGTTGTGAAAAATGGAGTGACGCCTAGGACCGCCCTTCAGTGAGAACGTCAACTCTGTCCATCCGTTCAGTTCGCAGGTTGCATTGAAAGATTCGTTCAGTGCTGAACACCACATCCCTAACATCGCTATCAACAGGAGGGACTACAAACCTACAAAACGGGTGAATTGGAATGCTTTTTATTTAGTCGTTTTAGTCCGCTCCACATCCTCAATCACAGACTAACTAGCTGACTCGTGTTGAATAGTGCATTTGAAAAATGCAAGTCCTGATGCAGAGTCCTGAAGTAGCTGATGCACATGGAAACCCTGCTGTACGCTCACTCACTGTGTACATCATTTAGGCAAAGGAGACACTACAGTTACCGAGTGTTACGGTGTCTGTTCTTCTTATCCAGAAAACCTTACATCTTTGATAGGCAATCCGCAAGCTCTGCACTTGTTCAAGAACTTGTTGCTGTAGTCCTGCTCACAGAAGGGCTTCCCATCGTGAACGTTGAACACCTGTCCAGAAATCGGTTTCTTGCAAGAAGCGCAAATAAAGTGCTCAGGATGCCAGGTCTTCCCAAGAGCGTGAACGGCCTACGTTTTAGAAAACATGGAAATGTACTCGTAATATACAGTAAAATTTGTAGAATGAATCAATCATCTTCATCACTTTCACAATTTCAAGTTTTGCTCGTGCAAGTTTCGGTGTCAATCCATTAAGCAGCTGAAAGTAGTAATTTTGTTGGTAAGTAATGCTACAAAATGTAACACAGAAGCGAAATCTCTGGAAACAGTAACTAACAGCTGTGAGCACAACTTAAAATAAACTTCAGGGTTATATAAATTCGGCCCTTACATCCCAATCGTTCCTTACCTGACCCTTGATATTTGTATGGCAGTTGTCGCAAACTCCAAACTCGGAAGATTTGTATTCAATACTGTCTGTTATTGGTTTTGTCTCCCTGGCCTCAACCATTGCACTAGCAGCGGTTTGTTTGTTTTCATCTTTGGCGCTGTTTTTCCCTCTTTTTTCCTACAGAAATCATCTGATAATAGTAAGGTACTATCCTAGAAGTTAATTTTAAATACACAAGACTTGATATGGTATTGAGAAATCAGGCATTTTGGTATATTTCCGTCATGACGGCCCGAGAGAAACTACAATGTTATCGGACCTCGGAAATTCCATTCAAATGAAACGACAAGATGTTTCTAGCCCTAAACGTCACCATACACAGTAGTTACTTATTCATAACTTCAGGGTTCACAGTTTCAAACATTCATAACTATGGCATGAAAATTTTGAGCTGTCTCAAATCCTTTACCTTGCAGTTAGCTGAACTGTGAATACCAGAAAAGAAATTTATACAAGTTATCACATTAATGTTTACAGAGCTTACAACACTACTTTCAACTTACCATGCCACTAAATGTGATCTTCAACAATCAAAACTCGTATACAATTTCAAGCTTGACTAATAATTCAGGAACCTCGAACAATCAGGTTAGTTGTTGGGTAGAAAAATATAAAGTTGCGGTTACTCTTGGAGTCGACTATACAGTAGTGATAATGAAATGAAGAGCTGTGCGTACATAATTCATGAACGACAGTTGAAACCACACGGTAGCGGAAGCCTTGTGATAACTTCCAAGGAAAATATATTTTCCCTCCAAAATATCCACTCGCGTTTTGCATGAAAAATACGGTTCCAACCAATAAACTCTGATTAGATTTTATGGATTTGAACACTCGGTGGTATCTAGCTATGCAAGAATGATGTTGCGATCAAACATAATGGGCTGTTGGCACGTATTATTATTTATTTATTTTTTTAATGAAAGTAGATTCCATCCTGAGAATTTTGAGACCAGCAGCACGCTCATACGATAAGTATTTCTTTTTCTATGATTTTTCAAAATTTCCAAAGGTTCCAACGACACGAATGGCGGGGGGGGGGGGGGGGGGTCCCGCCCAGACGAGAAGGGTGCAATGACGAACGAACCTCTGGAATTTTTGAAAAATCATAGAAAAAGAACTAGTTATCGTAGGAGCGTGCGGTTGGTCTCAAAATTCTCAGGGTGGAATCTACTTTCATTTAAAAAATAATATAAACCGCTAATGTGACCCATGCAAATAGCCCATTGCTACAAGGAAGCTTGTGTACACCTTGTGTTATTCTATTATAATTGTGTTATTCTAGGACAGAAATCTTTAGATAATAATAACATACACCAGAAACACACCACCGTATCGTTACAACAAAAGATTATCAATTTGGGAACAAAAATGCAGAACCACGTCAGAACGGTTATTTATTGAATCATTATATATGACTGACAGAAGTAAATAAGCTAGAGGTCCTGAGACATCAGAATATTATACCGAAATACATAGAGTTCAATAAAATCTCAACACCTTTTACCGAAGTCAAAATATTAATAAAATCAACACCATCCCGTAGGCAATGGGTAAAAAAAAGGCCAGAGAAAGGGAGGTCAAGGGGAATCACATTCACTAAGGTACCTACTTTTAAATTAACGTTATTATGGTTTAAATGAATTGTGAAGAATACTCTTGAACATCAGCATACACGGTTGTTTTATTAGGTACTATGTGAATACCTAGACATCTCCGTCACCGTAAACGACTCCCAAGTGTTCCAAAGCATGTTTTGCGCATTGCTTCTTCGCATCCTTCTTGCTATTACCTGAAAATAATATTTGAATGCACCTGTACACCCAAGAAAAATAATAACAGAAAACTTACTGCTAGACTACTATAATAGGCCGTGAACAACCTCCCGCCTCCCACCCTGCAAGAAGAACTGAGCAGTGACAGAGTTCTGGCATATTTTGAAAGTACACGCACTACTAAAGAACCATCAGAAAATTTTTAAAAAAAAGTAGCAAACTGTTACACAACTGTTTATTATTTTCCTTTATAGATGATCACTTTTGCGTAGCTCACTGAATTCCTACTTGCCCACGCACGCACACACAGACAGGACAAAATGCTATCGAGTCGAAATCGAAATGCCATAGACTCTCTAACGTTCGGCAATTACAGTTAAATGAATATGCATTTTCCATCGCCCACATCTCCTGTAACGCGCCATTTCGGCCCCAAGAACCCGCCACCAGGTCATTTTTGAAATCCTGACGGTCGCTGACCCTAAGTAGGACCATCGACATCTTCCCAAATTGTCACCTAATTTGTATGATTCGTCTGGCCGTGAACAACAACAAACTTATCCATATTAACAAATTGGTGAAAAAGTATTTATTGATATAGATATCGCCAGGATTTAGCTACAAAGGAAAGCAGCAGGAAAACCTCCAATTTCTTCAATTATTTGTTTATATTGGCAGGCTCAAGTGAAAAAAAAAAAAAAAATTAAAGTATTGGGGCCCGAAACGTGTCAATATAAACAAAAACAATGAAAGAAATGTAAGGTTTTCCTGCTTCTTTCCTTTGGGGCTGAACCTACATCGACATTTATAATATACAACAATGCAGCCGACTATCTCCACCCCCAATCTGTCTAGAAATGATTTCATTTGAAGAACGATGGTTATCCGGATTTTGTTGATCTACAAAATCCAAATAACCATCAATCTTCAAATGAAATAATTTCACGGAACATATATTATTCAGGATTATAATCAGCTGTTATATCCGAGCTTGATGTATCATTATGATTCATACTCTGTTGACGAAGCACATTGTGCTAACTTCAAGGCCTTGCTGTGAACGAACGGCTGGACGATTTTGGACGATAAGTACCAAAAATGATGCGCCTTTTCCAGACGAATCCAACCATAAGTCTGAATCGTAAAAACTTCACTTACGATATTCTGCCTTTCGGGAGACGATATTAGACAAAACATACTTTATTCCGTAACTAAACACAAACGGTGTACACCACTCTTATTAGTATCGTAGTATCTTAGTATCGTTCGAAAAGTATACAGTTCTTTCCCAAAGATAACACCCGGTCAGCTTTTTGTTGACCATAATAACATAACTTCCACCTCCTAGCTCCCTAAGAGAAAGTCTGCCTCTGCGCGATCAACCCACAGTACATAGTACTTTTTCGAGAAAAAGGCGCTTTCGATAGCCGTAGATACGATACACATTTTGGCACTTCTGATATTCTTGATGTTTTGCTGGAACGGAATATTATTTGGAAAACTGGTCCACGTGTATCGTAAGCGCCCTCGTTACAATACCGCCGGCCGCTACTCCGTAAGGGACGCTTACAATACTTTGCTCAAATTCAATAGGTAAGATTCGCTGCTCTCTGGTTACAATGCACGACATAACTATACATATAAACACAGTCATTTTAACGTAAGTGACAGCGAGAAGGAGGCGCTTAGGATAATGGACAATTTTCACCTCGAAATTTTTTTTTACTTTCGAGCTTACGTTCAGAGTGAATGGTGGATACGATATTTCACCAAATTGGTGGTTACGATTCGAAAACGTTGGGCTGTTTTTTGATGCCTTAGAGACGTACGCCGCTTACGATAAGTAGCTAGATAGATGCGCCTTTTCAAGACGAATCCAAAAGTAGTCATAACTCAAAATAGCGAAAAAACCGAGCTTACGATATTCAGGGGACGATAACTCCTAGTTAGGGCGAGATAATCCGTACCCTAACCATCCAACACCAAGACTGATTGAAAATTCGGATGAAGCATTTATTTCCCACTTACCGACGCCTTTGAAGGTCAGATCGTCGATTACTACAGAGAATGTGAATGTGAAATTTGGAGGAGCCCCTTCCCTGCTCTCGACGTACTGACTGCCCGGCCTGATCTGATTCAGCAGTTGCACCGGATGCTTAGTGTGAGCGTCTTCAGGCAGCTTCTTCATGGGAGTTGGATGGGCGGGCACTGCTGGCTGTAAAGGCAAACCACTTGAGCTGCAGTGATGTATAACAACAATCGATAGGAGCGATAGTTTTGATCTAAACTACTGATGTTGACCATCTGCAGGGTCTGTCGGAAAGAGGCCTGCAAGAAGCCAGGAATCAAGTTTTCAGGTAATCTCTGATCAAAAATGTCTACTAACAAATTTTTTGTTAACCCTTAGTTTTCGATCGGAATGAAATTGAGAATGTTAGTATTGAATAAATTGAAATCCTCAACTGATTGTTTTTATTGTAACTGACTGTGAAGAGGGCTCATCATGACTGATTGGTGTCGAGCCAATCTGCTGGTGATGACCGAGGGAAAGACCGAAGCTGCGGTTCTCACTCACCAGTGTCGAAAGAGGCTCCGTACCACTGTATAGTATAGCTCATCATGGCTGACTGGTGTCGAGCCAATCTGCTGGTGATGATCGAGGGAACGACCCAGAAGCTGCGGTTCTTACTTGTCAGTGTCGACAGGGGCTCCGCACCACTGTACCGCTCATCATGGCTGACTGGTGTCGAGCCAATCTGATGATCGAGGGAAAGACCCAGAATGCTGCGGTTCTCACTTGTCAGTGTCGACAGAGGCTCCGTACCACTTTACTGCTCATCATGGCTGATTGGTGCCAAGCCAACTGCTGGTGATGAACGAGAAAGACACAGAATGCTGAGGTCCTCACTTGCCGGTGTCGAAGGAGTCTCTGTACCACTCTTGGGTCTTAGGGTTGACTCGGCTCTGCCCTGGGAAGCAGTTGACTAATTGAGGAAGCGCTTGACGAAGGTGCTCTTCCTGATGGTGCCTGAATCACTCAAGTCTCACATCGGGTGATGCTTCTTGCACACAGAAGCTATTTTGAATCACTTGTACCCTATGGTCTACTGCTCTGCGGTGGAGCTCCACAAGACACCAAGATACTGATCCTGCAGAAGATAGCTCTGAGAACACTATAGGGGGTACCGCCACGTACCCATTACAGGCCATTATACGGGGAACTGAGGATTCTCATCCTCACGTTGTATATTGTCACACACATCAAGGAGAATCAGAAGGCTTACATGCCTGCCAGGCAGTCCCACCGATGCGAAACCCGAAGGGGAAACGATATAGCCCCCTAGCAAGTGCGCCTGGCGCTCTCAGTGAAACAACCTGAATCACATTTGGCTGGCGTCGGGGAAAAACAAGGTAAGTCGAATTTTTGTGAAAATAGAGATCTCTTCACTACAAGGGTTATTTTGCGTCATTTTCGTTCGCAACGAAAACTTCGCAACGCGCTGCGCTTGACGCTCATACTCGCAAACGAAAATGACGCAAAATAACCCCTGTAGTGAAGAGATCTCTATTTTCACAAAAATTCGACTTACCTGGTTTTTCCCCGACGCCAGCCATTTATGCCAATCAAATTGTTCAATACAATTCCACAAGAAATACGTGACCTACGTAATAAAAAAAGGGGGGGGGGGGGAAGGAGAAGAATTTAGAAGAAGTGACTGAGCTGGCGCCTTATGAGGAGGATGAATTCCTCCAACTGAGGTGGACCACCATGAACATATCGTCAGTGTGGCGTGCTGGCTGTGACCTCAATAATTTTAATTTGAATGGTTAATTGTTGGGCCATTATTCACAGCAACGTAGTTTCAAGATAGACTTAAGTACTGACTAGTATTGAGTACTGGGTTGTGAGAACTTGACCAGGTATTGTGATGATGACGATGATTATTAAATTGTGCAACTAATTATCTAAAACGTTGCAACTATTTAGCCTAAATCTGCATCGACTGTGACTTGTACGATGGTTCTGATTTTTCCAGAACTTTTCAGGTAGAACACGATAGACGAAGTGGGTTGGTTACCTTCGGCTGCAGCACGTTCTGCAGTCCAGACACTGCAGGTAGTTGGAAGCCCTGGGACTGCCATTCGGAAAAGAGTTTGTACAGAGCGAAGCTGGCGAGAGAGCCCCACGGTACATCGTCCTCAGGAATTGGGTTCAGCTTGGGCTTTAAACCAGCGCCGTTTTGTTCCCCGCTTTCACTCGGGGTTGAGCCCCCCTTTGTCTCGCTTGGGTCTGCCATAGAGACGTCTTCGTCCCAACCTTCCTCCACCTTGCTGGCGGCTGCAAAGTGATACCAAAATTCTATCAGACACAAACTTTATTCTATCATTTCAAATCATGAATTACAGTGGAAAACTCGATTTTCCCCAAGATAAAATTTGCCTCAATAGTCTAACTGATTTGAACATTCGCTTTTCCATCAGTCATCAAACCCAAAAAATATTTTTACGGCACCTATTCAGGAATACAACTCTTGTAATATTAAAGAATTTTTCAAAGAGGTATTTGAATGAAATCTAACTCATTAGGTTTTATTTATATATTTTTCAGTTCCTTAAATTAACTGATCACTCAAATATATCTTAGGAAAAGGATATTTTGATAAAACTAGTTGCGTTTCATTTTTCTTAAAGTTGATATAAACCAATAAAATACTTGGTGGAGGAACATTATTATCCAATAACTAATTCGTACTTTATTGTATAAATTTTAAAGTTCGTTTTTCATCGGGTATGTACCGTTGAGAACGAATGATATGAGTGAATTTAATTATCAGAAGTTTTTCTTATAAATTTAATATTCACTGAGTACGCACAGTGAACTCTGAACATCAACTCAATATTATTTTTTCGAAACTTCAGATCATGTGGTTAAAATTTTTCCATCATGCGTTATCATACCACTGCAGAATCAGCAAACCTTACTTCCATTAGTTTTGACGATTTCAGTTTACACTGTGCGTCCAACACTTGAATAAATCCAAAACGAGTGATTTTGGGATCACACATTACCAGCAAACTGATAGTACTGATGTGGTACCAATAATGAGTATAAACCATTATAATGACTTAATTTTGGAAGCAAATCTAAATGAATCCAAGAAATAATCATAACTAAATCTGTATAATATAATGTAATAAGCTCTGTCACATAGGAAAATCGAGATTCCACAGTTGAACAATGGTTGACAAAGATTGGATATTAAAATGAACAACAAACGAACAACTTTTATTCTTCACCTGAGTTGTAATTTATTCTCTATCCATAAATGAATGAATCAAACAAGAAGTATTAAGAATGGAGTTTCATTATTATTTATTTCTGTGCAAATACGATCCAAGATTGAACGAAAGCAAAGTTTTGGAAGAATTAGAACAAAAAAGGCCTAAAGCCGGAAATGATTTTAATCCACTTTGGGAATCCAAAAAAATAGTAACGGAAGTCTGCGATGAACGCGAGCTGCATTTTTGGGAGCCAAAAACCCGCGAAATGTTGGCACTTTTTTTCAGTTTTTGGCTCGTAACATCTATAAAGGCCTCTTACAGAATATTTTACTGTTGAACAATTAAAAAGAACTAAATTCTGCGTCGAATAACCTCCTTGAATATTAAAGTAGAATCAGCGGTTTTGTCAGAATCGGCAGTCAAAAATTGTCGAATTTTTCTGTTTTGGCTGAAGAGCGTGTTACGCTTCGTTTCACACTCATGCATCTAAAAACATTTATTCCAAAAGAAAGTCGCTGAAATAAAGTTGTAGAGCATCAAATTCTGCGTTCAGAGCACTCATTTATTAATATATTTAATTTTAAATTTAAAATTTGAACTTATATTACTCTTATTTGGGATATGACTGAAGTGGATATAAATCATTATTCCAGCGAAAAGTCTAATTTATTTGACTAGGCCACGTTGAACGTAGTTAGGGACAATATTATAAAAACAGACTCACCACTTTGGGTGCTCAGTTTCACGTTGTTCTCTTCGAGCTTCTTGAGGAGGACGGCCTTCAGGGCGGCTTCACTTCCTGCCTGTTTGGCAGACATCTTGGACATGCCCATACCTTTGAACGTCTGTCCGTCGATCTATGGAACAGTTAACATACACTTCTGCTTATCCGGGCCGGAAAGTATACATAAAATTAGGCAAGTACCTAGTTTGATCTGTAACAACACCGGAATGTCCAAAGAGTACCTCTATCTCAACACTGTATGACTGCTGGTTGGCGGCGTTGACCGTTTCCGTGACAGACATCTTTAGTTCAGGATGAAGCTCGTGGAGAACCATCATAGCGTTTTTGGGAGCCAGGATGTTCTTTAGACGGGCGTTCTGCCTCCTCTTGCGGATCCTCCTTGGGACCTTGAAATCTGGAGCGCCTGCAAAACGAAACGTCTGATTAACACGGACATTTAAGGGTGACGATTTTAGTGTAAGCGATATGACATCCAACTCGAACTTACGCTAAAAAGCGCAATTTAGGGACATATCAATACAGGTGATCTAACGTCAAAGGACAGAATAGCACTCTGAAATTACGCTCCCTGACTCGACTGAAGCAGCAGAAAAAAAGATTCTCACAGCAAAAATATCAAATCGCACAAACGTCGTCCCCCAAAATGACAGCTAGTTCTGAAGGGTAGAAAAAGAAAAACGGGGTTATTGAAAGGTTGTCTATCTCCACTAAAATATAAGAGAAAAAAACTGTTATACCGGTTTCAGTGATCAAACCAAGGTCAGTAACAATTGACGATATAAATGTATACATGTATATTATACAACAGTGCGCAACCGGTATAACAGTGTATTTTTCGAGTTTTTTCGTGTATCAGTGGAAATAGAAAATCTTTCAATAACTCCGTTTTTCTTTTTTTGAAATGGGTTTCCAGGATTTCATCGCGAGTGATTTAGTTCGTGCTGAACAGCAGATTATCAATTTATACTCCGATCACACACATTAAGGACAGATGCTGAGATTATAACTTACGGCGCTTGAGCCAGTATTTGCCAATCTTCTTCTTCCCATCTTCATCATCGTCGCTCATCTTGACATCAGCCTCAGCCTGACCATTGTTCTCAGGTTTAGGAGTGGCCTGAGGCGTCTGGACTGGAGGCTCGACTGTTGGGGTGGCAACTTGGACTGGAGGCGGTTCGGGTTTCTGCTGCTGAGGAGTTGTGACAACCTGCTGAGGCGGCGGGGTTGGCTGCTGTTCCTGTTGAAGCTGAGGGGTTTGCGGCGACGGCTGCTGCTGATGCTACAAGGGAACACATCAGAATGCTATGCGCAAATTCATACGGAGAGGCAACACCCGGCAAATGCCACTCTTCCCATCCTACTATTCACGCCCCACAATATCATCCAAATCCTGAGCCTGATCACTACTAAAATTCTGTTAACTAATACCTTTACCTCCAATCACCGACTACCATGAATTGTGACCCAAACCGTAAAATGAAGACGAGAGAGTTAAATAACTTGGTCCACCCACCTTCCCTCAAAACCTAGTTGACTCCCAGACTGAATAACTTTGTTGCCGGGAGAATGCAGCATGCCGGTGTGATTCTCTGCCGCAACATGCTTAGCTCTGTGATGTGGGATAAAAAGGAACAAAAAGAACAGCCACTATAATATTCTGATAGTGAAGTACACAGGTGACGGGGTTTTCGGTTCCAAGTGCGCACTATAAGTCCTACCGCAAGCAGCATTACTCTCTGAACTAGATAGAGCACAGATTGAACCGCATGCTGATTGGTGGAAAAATTGAAAAATCCACTAACCTTTCAGCACATATCAACAATGTAAGTAGGAGTACATAAAAATTAAGTCACTATCGCCGCAAATACTGCAAGGAGAAATGGAAAGCTCCACTCTGCTCTGAATTCCAACTGTCACAGTTTTATTACACTAAGAAAACCCATAATTAAAATTAACTTCAGGGCTAATTTAGGACCAAAACTATTAAACCTTGCGGTTGATCCCCCTTCGGTCAAACATCTGAGAACTCTCTACCCGCGGGGAAGGTACCCTATTTCATAACAGAGTTAACAGTTTTTGGATAAGGTGTCAGATTAAAGACAGTCAACAGATCGCAGAGAAAAATCGCATTAAACAGAGAAGGAATGAGCCAGGTTCCGATGTTCAGAACATTCAGAGATTGAGGCTGCGACGAGGATGTTACACTTACTAGAAACATACTGTTAAATAACAGCAGTAAAGATTACAGGGGTGGGCCCACTAGACGTTGTGTAGTAACTCGTATTGCAATAACTCGGGCATCCATCGCCATGTTTCATGCATAACTAGACAAGAACTGAACTGATTACCACTGAAATCCGGCTTCAATGAATTTTTCATATACACGGAAAACTGGATTTTCTCGAATACCACGACTGCCCATTTTACAATTTACAGTACTGAAATTCCAATCAATTGCAAAACGAGCCACGAAACAGGTGTATAGCATCGCTAACTATGTTTATCTTCCCCATCATCC
The DNA here is from genome assembly GCA_954871275.1 of Leptopterna dolabrata. Classification (NCBI taxonomy): domain Eukaryota; kingdom Metazoa; phylum Arthropoda; class Insecta; order Hemiptera; family Miridae; genus Leptopterna; species Leptopterna dolabrata. The sequence goes on from OX940983.1 coordinate 25,101,784, forward strand.
TAAAATACACCATAATACGTACCTATTTTAAATTATTATTTGAATAATCATATTCAAATATTATTAATGTTATATAACATTATCAGACAAATATGCTGTATGTTGTTTAATATTATTCATGTTACTTATGTTCATAATATTTGAAATATTATTTAACCTTCAGAAAGAAAAAATTCGAAAGCACGTTTTGACATATAGGCAAATGACTAGGTACCTAAGGTGCTTTTACACCAAGTTAGTAGCGAATATGAACATTGTTAATAGGATAAGTTTCTGAAAAATGACGATTAACATTGTTAGCAGCATATTTGTGATTAGCTATTTCCCAGTAACAATGAGGAATTGCACACGTTTTTTTACTGCAGAAATCCAAAGTGGATTGTATTTGAAGACGAATGGTGAAAGTTTTTTTTTTTCAGACGCGCCAGTGATTCTATAAAAATAAATGAAATTTGTTCTGAGAGCCCGCCAGCCAAAAGCCTGCTTCAGCTGACTCCGCCGACTCTCTGAGTGTGATGGACTTCTTGTTACTGAATCGTTGGTTGTTTCCGCGACTTTTTGGTGCTGTTCAACTTCGCGTGCTCTACACAATATTGATGCAACAAATTCTCAATAATGGACAAAATACCTAAATAAAGTGAAGGGTGATGGGTATGAGGCGCATCTTTCAACTTACCGCCTCTCAGTTCATTTGGATTGTGCGAGTTCATGTCAAAAATAAAACTTGGGAATTTCGAAGGGAAAGTAGTGAAGATGACGAGGTAAGCAATTATTATGTGAATCAACTACAAGTAGCTAATGTAAGTACTTGTCTATAAAGTTATGTACCTGACTAGCCTACAAGTGGCATTGATTTGCAGAAGGGTGCAAAACACACTGAGTTCTTTTGAACATTTTTCCCAGTGACCACCTACCGTATTCGTAGGTAGCGTTCACCTATATTATTCTACCACAAACATATTCTATCTTAGCCCGTTTCGCCACAATACCTAGGCTAGCCTAATTTTACTAGTTACCTCACAATATCTAGTTACAAATCCTCAAAGCAGACTAACCTTGACACATTCTTTCTATCTTCGAACAGTAACTACCTACTATGTTTGTAGTAATAGTAGCAATTTGTTTTCTTCCAAATTCATTGCTTCGAAGTCACCCATTCAGAAATGCAGAAATCAGAATCTACATCCACGATCCGTCCAACTTTGTTTTTGTTTGGTTGATTGTTCCACTCTTCTTCGGGGTATTTTCTTTGTGTTACACAGTACGGTAATGCGTTTTTGTCACTCCTGTTGTGCAGAAGCTGTTGAACCATCGCGAAAAATAACGGGAACTTGTTACATGAACGTAGCTTTTTGATGACAAGCATTGAAATCGCCTTGTCCCCATGGGATAAGTGTACTGTGACGTCACACGCTTGTCAACCAATCAATGAGCGTTCCCGCAGCTTCCTCTTCTCCCGATTTTCTAATAAGACTTTACTACAGCAACATTTTTATCCATATTTTATCACATTTTCGTGAATGTACGTGGTCTAGTGTAGAGAAAAAAACGGACGGTAGACCTACGGTTCTACAGTCAGATCATTTAATAAAGATTAACGTTTGTTTCGCCAAAATTTCCGTAAATGGAAACTTTGAAGCTCATTAATGCATCAAAAGTTGAAAACGTTTTTGTTTCACCTCCCGTCAATTTCCTAATATTATTAGGTTTTGAGTTTCCTCTTTATTTACATAGTTTTGTGACGCTCGCAACCACCATAGTCACGTGACGCTCGCAACCAACATAGTAACGTGATGTAATTTCGATGGTGCAATTTCTTGTGCCATGAAGTGACGCTCGCTCGTGACGTGACGCTCCTGACGTTCGGAAAACAAATGGAAACGTCCTGTTAATCATTATTAAATGATAAAAGGTTTCATACGGAATTTCAGATGCAGTAGCAAGGTCTCTCTCCAGCCAAACAATGTGAATGACATTGTCATCAACATTGTTTAATGTTTAGTCCACAGTCAGTGTAGACTATCCCTGCTGCCTGTCGGTTCACAACTTTCACATGATTATGATGAAATTTTAAGGGAACTTTCATATGATTTCAGGTAACTTTCATATGAAATTTTCAGAGAAACTATCATATGATTACGATGAAATTTTCAAGGTTCTCTATGAATTTAATCGCTCGTGGATAACAGCCAGTATGCATCGCAACCAAAAACCATCGATTAAAAAGAGCAGATTTTGCGTTTTTTCCTCTCCCTACAATCCCCAACCTACCACCCACCCAATATTATTTCGGTGTAAACGTAAAACATTCTGGTAAATGCAGATAACATTGTTTCTAGCTATGTTATCGTCCAGCATAAAAGCACCTTACGAAAAATTAATTGCGGCCTGTGTATCGCTCACAAATTTCGAAACACACACACACACAAGGTTTTCAGCGGATTTTAGAATGGTCATGAACGGATTTTTTGTAATTTGTTATTTTCCCACTAGGCTTCAGGTTGTCCCCCTCCCCCCATAAACAGAAATCAACAGGGTTACCCCTCACCTAGAAATACCAATTAACTCAAGGAGTACTAAAAATCGTGAAAACTACTCTTACTATTCTTGGTTCTCTTCAAGACCCTCATTTGGACCACTGATGTGATAGGAAGAACCACGAACTGTCCAAACCATTGAACTTGAATATTTTTATCAACACAATTCCTTATTTCTGAACATCGCAACCTGTGATAATAACATTTTCAAATGTACCTACATTTGGAAACTCAATATCGTAACGTTTACCAGCCATATAATGTAAAAATAGGATAGGAAAACGAAGTGAACTTTTAATATCCAGTACCTACCACTGAATTTTAGTACAGGCGAAAACGTTTATAAACAGTAAAGGCGCCCATACACTGTCCAACCGTCGGACCCAACAAGGGGTGGGGAGAGATGAAAACGCCTCCCATTCCCTACTGTTGGATTGTGTGTGGGAGGGCGTCCAACCGTTGGATCCGACCAACCTGGTTGGGTGTGGTCGGATGGCAAAACCGCCCAACAAACATGGTTGTGCCGTTCCCCCTCCATTACTCCCGACCAAGTTGTACCGTGTGTGGCGCTGTCGGACCAACTTCTTCTTCTTCTCCTGTAATTTTTTGTTTGTCTGAAGCAGACACACATTGTTTTACGTAATTTTTATCAGTTTCTCCTGTTATCAGTTGTGCCAGTACCTCAAGATATTGGAGTTTGGATAAAATTGGTGTTTACTGTTTACAAAAAACACGCATGTACGTAACTACGAAATTCGAACACTTGAAGCATTTGGGAAAAATAAAAAAACGCGGGAAACTTGGTCGGATTGGGTGCTCGTTTGGTTGGATCGTGTGTGATGCGCCGTCGGGTTGGCAGGGGGGCGCGTTTTCGCCTCTCCCCACCCCTTGTTGGGCCCGACGGTTGGACCGTGTATGGGCGCCTTAAGAGCGTCCACAAGATTGTTGTTATTGACAGCTGGAAATGGTCACTTTGCATGAGACGAGAGATAGAATTTATCAAGTTCTTAAACTGAGAGAATTTATGGAGGATGCGCATGCGGAAGTCAGAATTTTACGTGTATTTCAAAATCGAATCAAAATCATATTCGAGCCCAAGTGCACAGCTTCGAACGCCATTGATAGCGAAACGTATTTTGAATCTTCTAAAAGGACATGCACGTACACAAAAATGAATTCAAAGGAGGAGACGAACGTTGTTGGACAGTGAAGTACGTACATCATGCATTCCTATACTTAGAGGATTACGAAACTAGAGAAGGGGAGATCTAGCGAAAATTGAAACCCTGTTGAGTTACAATTTTCATCGTATTTTAATAACACAGGAAGTGCTTTTCAGGAATTAATTACACGTTACTTTCCACAACTGATACGGGTTACAAACGGAAACTCGTGAGACTGAAAACTTTATCAGATGAGACGTAATTAAATGGAGCAGTTCAGATATCTCCCTACGTATCAATTTACAAGAAATATACGTTGCATTGCATGAAGTAATATAATAATCGCGATTCTCTAATAATAAATTACATTTCTTTTGTGAGGTTTCAACATTCGACGAATTCAAGACAGTTTTCAATTCAAAAAACGACAGGATAAAAATAGAATAGTCTATTCCCTACTTCAAAACTGTAGACCGGTTTCGGTTGTTAAACCATCATCATTACACAATAGAATTCTACTGTGTGTACTTATGATGGTTTAACAACCGAAACCGGTCTACAGTTTTGTTGGTTTACGTGGAAATATACTATTCTATTTTTATCCTGTCGTTTTTTGCTATGGATTTCCACAACTCCGCCGCAAGTGTTACGAGTTATAACAGTTTTCAATTAGTGTTGACCACTAATCGGTACAGCACCGACCATAGCATAAGAATACTGCACCATCTCACCCAAACATTCACTAAATACACCCAAAATACCAATCCGGTAATACGTACATCTTTCTTATATCCTCCTTGGGGTGTGGAATACGCCGGAGAGTTCCAGGTGTTGAAATTCTGCTTTTGGTAGCCCTGTTTGGAGGAGCTCCTGGTGTTGAATCTTCCTGAAAGTCATCGAATTCATTTATGAAATGTCATCAGCGCAATCAACCCAATATATACATTGTTTCTAATGTATTATACTGAAACGCCGATCACAAATTTCTCTGAAGTAAGGAAGCAATTGGTTTGTGCTGCCTACACTGAGTAAGTTCAGTATAGGTTGTGAACGAGCTCAAGCTGCCTGAGCCAAACAACTTTTGAGCCACGTGGAAAGGGGTAGACCAGTGCTCAGGGCCGATCTAGAGAAGTTTGGTATGGAGACATCTGAAACGACCATACTATACGTTTGAAGCAGAGCGCTAACGGAGTAAGTCTCCTCTGCTGGGACCGTTTGGCGTAAATAATTGGCAAATAATGGGACAGCCTGAAGCCACAACTTGCAACTTTGTGCATCTTGGAGCTGCAATGTACAGGGATATAGGGGAAGGCAGCTCCAGGGCAGTTTGGCGCTGAGGACGACTCAAACGCCGGTGGCACAGGTTCGGAGTAGTGAATCAAACTCTGTAATAGCAAGGTGGGGCTGTACAGCGCAAATTTGTTGACCAGTTAGAACACCGGTAAACCCACTTGCTTGAGTACAGCAAATGAAGGCTGCCACAGGTACTTGGATGGGGGCTGTTCGGTACAAGTTTTTCGGCCAGTTTGAACACCAGTTCACATCTTGCACCGCCCTCTATTCGTACGCACCGGTACCACAGTAAAAAACCAAGGGTCAGCTTGAATAGCACACACACACACACACACACACACAACAAACCTGGTACCCCCATCAGTGAAGTACTCATCATTTGAAACCCATCTTCAAAGTAATCAGCCATTCCAGGCTGGGGCCTTTCGTCCGACCGCCCTGCCACTGCCAGCGTCGCGGACGTAATCAGCTGTCCTCCAATGAGAGGATAAGAATTCGACCCGATCATTTCGCTCTTAAAGCCCATCTGAATTTACCAATATTTAACAAATCTCTGCACTTTCGCCAATAATTGAGCGCCAATACCGTTTCTTATAGGTGGTTTGAAATTTATGGCATACCTACTTGGTGATAAATCAAATGGGATTTGCATTTCAACTTTATTCACAAGAATAATCAACCCGAATACGGTACGTAAATTTTGAATCTCCAACTGGGTCATAATATATCTACTTCCAAAGATATTCAATAGCCCAGTACTTCACTACCAACAGAGTAGGAAGTAAGTACTAGACAGGTAATAAATATTAGTTAATGCGCAAGAGTCTACATGTTAGTATTGGACACAGAGCTGTTAGGTATGACGCACCTAGCAAGAGTGAACTCTTTGTGTCTACTAGGTAATCAAGGTCAACCATAAACACCGGCCGAGAGAATCGGTATCTACATAATTATTATGGGAACGAAACACCTAATCAATGAGGAACGCTATCAAGAGCTATGAAAACACAAAAGGTAGGATGTCACAGCGATTTCGGTAACGATGTGGCAGAGGTAATTAGGAAAATCGATCGACTTCGCCGCCATCGTCTCGTGGCACACCCAACCGATTTGAAGTTTTGTCGGTAGGTAGGTACTCAAATAAATGGCTTTTGATTTTGATGCTGTGCAGAAATGAAAACTCGAACCTGCCTCTACTCAACCATTTCACACCATCTAGCTCCCATCAAAGTTAAATGAAACTATTTCATAATTCAATAGAAATGTAATGAAGGGATGCTTACCCCACATAGCGAGATCTCAGAGTATCAAAGGGACTGTGGAAAGAGCTATTGAATACTTTCTCCTAAGTGAACTGAAAGCTGAAGATGGGCTGAAATCAGGGGCGATTTGACCGGTTGAAAAACAAAAAGATTACTTATCGAGAAAAGAATGGGTTTTGGAAAGGCCAAATGAGTGGCGTCCTTCGGCAAGTGGGAAGATCGCGAAGGTGGAGCGGCGTTGTTCAGTTGTTTTGTTATTTTGGGGAAACTGGATGAATAAACTCAATACGAACCTCGCCCAGACATCAGTTTCTTCTTCGAGAAACAGTCAAAGACTTCACACTAAATAACGTGGAAGAGTTGATCGGTTTGGAGCGGAAAAACTGGGAAATCAACGAGATTCAAGATCGACAAAAATTTCACACCAGGCAGGAGTCAGCGTCACACAAAAGGAAAATGGCGTCTCGTCTTATTGATCGGAATCAAGCGACTGACGTCATCCCAGAGAAGACTAGAGCCGCCCCAGCGGAGAACAAGAAAACTAAACCAAGCGGGACGTTTAAATTTTTATTTATTTATTTTTTCCAAAACACCTTGCAATATATTGTATACAAATAATCATTATTGTACCTAGTAACATTTAACAAATCGTAGCCATTCGAATACAATGTAGAAAATTAGAAAGGGTTTTAGGTATATACAATTGTTTACACAGAGAAGTTAACATTAAAATTATGTAAGTAAGTAGTCAGTTAAGGTAAGTAGTCTTATATTTTTCATTTGATATATGTATCTTTCATGATTACTTGATTAGAATTTAATTTAAAAAAGTTGCATTTTATTTGAACAATTGAGTGGAACCCACAAGGCTTTAAGCCAGAGAGTGGGGGTATCATGATTTGATTCTTAAAAGGCTGTACCTAGGTTTGCTCTTATCGTTGTAGAAAATCTTTATCAATTTCCAGTAATAAGATTTCAGAGACCCAAATAATCTTGTCCAATGTCCATGTCGACGAGGACAAAACCTTGGAAAGAAGGATAGAATGAATGAATGAAAAACATGTTTATTTACAGTGATGCAGCAAAATTAATAAAGTTACCATAACATGAATCGCTTTGGTCGCAAAACCATCAGCGGAAGCTCCGTTCTTAAATGATATTTTGCTGAGTACAGTAATAGGTACAATATGACGCAGCTGGTGTGTTACAATTAATTAATAATATGTATACGCAAATTTGTAACACTGAACATACCATATAAATACACCCGTATAATATACACTCAGGAGGGGATCTTAGAGGGCACCATAGAAGTGTTGCAGAACTAATATAATACATGTGATGATTCACTCAAGTGTTATAATTAAATTTGGAGGTGAGGTGCTCCATATAACAGCACGCCTCCCCCGAACGTATCTGAGTATTGGGCTCTCGGCGAGGAAATGTTGCACCGTCTCATCAGCACTGAGGTTGCACAGGGCACAGAGGTGAACCCTATCAGGAATCCAGGGCTTACCGTTAAGGTCCAGCAGCTCACCTTGGCACTTCATGATTATTATCGCCTCATACTGGGTCAATGAGCTCATGTAGTCCACCTCGAGATTAAGGTGGCGATACAGGAGGCGGTACAGCACATTATTAGCTCTTTCTAAGATAAGTACCATTCTTGAAGTTCAGCCAGCACCCCAAAGAGAGCAGGGTCAAATGGGTCAGCAAGCGGTTCCTCCAAGTGCAGCTGTTTCATTTGCTGCCACTCCTCAGCCTAAACAATCCCTCCTCTTATCACCTCCAGCACCGTTATCTTGGTGCACCGTCCCTCTGGCTGCCTGAGGACCCTCAGCAGGTAGTCTGTGTTGAGCTTCAGCGTTGACAGAAAGACTGTACCCTGCTTATTTCATTGTAGACGATGTAATTTGGGAAGTTCATAGGAAGCGTGAAGAGTTTCTTAAGGAAGAAGTGCTTCACCTTCTCTAATTCCTCTGAAGTCAAGCAACCCCAGAACTGAGCTCCATAAGAAACAGTGGCCAGACTCACAGCCTCGAAGACTCTAAAATTCACCTCTATTGAAACATCTGCAGCCACAAACAAACCAGAACATATAGAGTTTATGCCTGCGCGAGCAGTTCGGAACTTTTCAGTGGTGCCTTTTGGAGATTACATGAAAGCACGATCCCTAGGTATCTGTAGGAATCAACCACCTCGATACTTCGGTCATCCAACCTCCAGCTCTCGTGTGTTGCCGACAGCCCCAGTGAGGTCTAAACACAACGATCTGCGATTTGGCCAAATTGATTTTAAGACTCCAGGCTTCCAAATACTCTCTCAGACGGTCTATCGTCTGCTGGAGGATGCTAGGAGTACTTGTGATCAGAACAATATCATCCGCATACAAGAATTGGTCCGGGTTTCAGCGACTTGGACACCTCCTCCCACATCCTGGCTAAGATCATCATCAGAAACAAGGCGAATAAGATGGGGCTCAAGGGGCAGCCCTGCTTCACACCTGAGTGTGTCCCAAAATACCCCGACATGCGATTCACCACCCAGACCCTTACCTCAGTGTCCCTGTATAGCCGATCCACCGCTGCCACCCATTTCTACGACACTCCAATGGATTACAGTTTGAACACCAGAGCGTGCCGCTGAATACTGTCAAATCCAGCGTGCATGTCTATGAAGAAACGGTAGGTCTTTTTCCTCTGAGCAAAACGTAGCTGGACTATATTGGTGAGTGTGAATAAATTGTCATGGGTGGAGTAACCACGCCTAAATCCAGCCTGACCCTCATACAAAACGTTATTAGCCTCAGTCCAATCCGCCATTCTCACTGCCACCATACCCGAGTACAATTTGGCATCAGCATCCAGACATTAAACGCCACGGAAATTGGAGGGGTCCAGCCAACTCTCAATCCTGGACCAGTTCTGGTGCTTCCGAACGCACAAAAAAGGGTGTGGCTTGAATAGAACAGTCCAGGACTGTCTGTATGAACAAACCTATAAGATGTGTTGTGTAGCAGATTACCCAACTTCCCTATAAATAAAGGTCGCTCCACACTGGACCATCAATAGAGCTGGTCGTCACCGTCACGAGATTCCAGTGGCCGAGATCGGCCGGTGACGGTCCATGATTCCTGTTCACGTCAAACAGAGTTTCATCCAACATGAATCCGTCGAAAAACATTGCAAAACATCAGTCGTTTGGGACGTGAGAACTGAGCAAAATAATGTAACATCTAATATAAAAATATACACCAGTTGCTTGAAATTCCTCTCTAGTTTTAATCGAAATGTTCTTGAAACCAGTGTCCATGTATCTCATGTCTCTGTTATACGACCATGACAACTGCCTGTGTTGATAACATTCTATGGTTGTTTAGGGAAATATGAAATCAAGAATTGTCTTCCACCACACTTTTAATTCATCAATATGATCTTTTATTGAGATGTTCTGTCCGCTCGAAATATGCCAATGAACCAAACTACATTACAATTCGTTTCTTATAGCTTCAAACGATCTATAAACATTGTTCTCTTCAATCGGCAAAGATGTCCAGAATACTTCTGCAGAATCATCACTCAGTGTTTTGAAAACGTTCTTCCTTCGATCTGGACCTGATACTTCCAAGTAGGTCAGGAGTGGCAAGCCAGATTGAACGGTTTTCCATTCACGTACAGGAGTTCTGTGAAATAGAATCGAACAAATAATCACAATGTCTCCTGAACACTGGTATAGCCATGAGGGGGGGGGGGGGGGGAGGATCTAGAAAATTTAATTTAGCCATGGGGGTTATGACTCCCTCACTAGCTCGAAAACTTTATCACAAAATTAGATTTTCAAGAATGATAATCACAAAAGTAACAGAAACCAATACAACAATACCAGATGGTAAATCAAATATGAGTAAACAGTCAAATAATATTCGATTTACGTGATTAAAAACGAGCAATGCCATGGCCTTCGTGAATATTTTCCGAGCAAGCAGGGAAGGTGGGATGTGTTGTGCAGAAGATTCCCCGACCTCCCTATAAAGGTCGCTTCACAACAGACCGTCACGAGACTAGTGAAGGGCTAAAGCGTTATTTTCTGATAACGCGTTATTCGCTAACAGTTATCAGTCAGTAACGGGTTCCGATAACTGGTTATTCTGATAACCGTAACCAGTTTAGGGATGGGGGTGCTGTTCACCCAAGGAGTAGAGAGACAAACATGAGTGTTCACCTGTGGGCGGATGATGAAAAGTTCGTCCTATGATACCTACCTACCTATTGCTTCATCTTGTGAATCTGTCATAATATTGGGGCTTACATACAAATACTGACCATAAATATAATATAAATAAATTGTTGATGGAGGGATACCAGCCTAAAATAGGTAGGTAACCTGTAAGGTATGGAGCAAAGGGTAAAGAGTGATCGCTTCAGGTACTGTTTCCTATAGCGTACAATACCATCTCACGTCAAAGGGAAGTCCTAAGCTGATGGATGATGTCAGGAAGTCGGTAACCGGTTACCAGGTCAAGTGTGCGAGGTCAAGTGTTATCACAGGTAGTTACTCGATACCATCCCCACATCAAAGGGTGCAAGAGCCAGACAGTTACTTATGTACGGTTAGCAGGTGTACCGTCTGTTTAGTACTGCCCAAGCACAATGTCCAGGAGAAGCGAAGTAGTTATTACAATAATGTAGGTTTTCTTGTAACTGGTTATCTCAGTAACCGGTTCTAGGTCGATAACCGGTTATCATAAGCGGTTCCGATACTCAACGCCCATCACTACACGAGACCTACCCGACACCATCACGAGATCCAGCGGCCGAGATTGGTCGGCCCGTGATTCCTGTCCACATCGGAACGAATTTCATCTTCGAACTCGTCTTTTTGTTTGGCAATACAAACATTTTGGCGAAATTTGGAATTTTTATCATGCACCCAAGGTCAGTGACACAAATAAATAAATATATGTAATATACATATACATTTTTGTTAAAATCAAGGGATGAAATCAAGATGCTCTGAAAAGATTTGCCTATAAAACAATTTCAAAAATTTATTTTCTGAAAAATTTGGACCCACTGCAGTAGCTTCATTTTCTTTGAAAATTAGCTAATATTGTTTCCAAATCAATATGTTTTATTTTTTCAGTTTATCTTACCTAACGTTACTTATCTGTAACATGTAGTGCTTTGTTAAATTTATATTCAGCTTTGTAAAGTCAAACCTTACATTTTCTATTTCCAATAAACCCCCCCCCCTCGCCATGTCCAACAATCCTGGCTACGCCACTGGTACACAACATTTCAACAATATAATTCGGTACCTATGTTCCGAGATATACCCATAATGTGGCTCATGTGCCACACTTCTCTGTAGCATTGAGTCAAAATGGGCTATGCGCACGGAAAACAAAAAATGAAAACAGTTCATGCATAGTTATTTTAGCAGCTGCATTAGGTACATAATCAGCAAACTTCACCTTCTCTATCACACTTCCGTAACACGGCAAAAAACAGTCACCCAGATTAGGTATTTGAAAATGGGTTGGTTTGAAGCCTGGCACGTGTTTAGCTTTGGCCAGGGCCTGGCGGACCAAGTCATTAGGTAGGTACCTATGTCATCACACAAGAAAGTCACGTGACGTCCTTCGTGAAATCGAGCTCATGGGTACAGTCACAGAACAGGAGACTACGGGAAACAGGAGGATACGGTAACGCCGTCAGTTGATCAGGCATCTGGCGAAATCGAGTAGGGATGTTGAGATGCGTTCAATTCCACGAGTCAACTCCCTCAAGTCTTTCACTTCAGGGATGCATTCTTTGGGACACGTTCTCCAGTTCAACTGAGTCCCCCCTCTCCAAATCATCCCCCTCTACAAACCACGAATACGGGGTTTATAGGTTTGATTCAGTAAAAATATACCGAATAGTTATACCGACACATACTTGGCTCAATACACAGATTTTCATTTTGGAAATATTTTAGGAATAACACATGTCATATTTTGCAGATTCTGCTCTGGAGACAAGAATGAAAAAACGAAAAATTTTTAAATACCTATACCTATATGATTAGAAAAGCTTCTTAGAGCTGGTATACAAAATGAAAAATCATTAACTATGCACCGGAAAATTACTACCTATCCACATAATGTTTTACAAGTCTTCAAGTTTTTAACCCTAATGTCCACGCCACAATATCGATTCTTCCATGGCTCCTCCATCCACAACACTAAAATGAAACCACAGCACTCTTTGTTCGAAACAAGTTTGTTGGGACAGAACGTAAAGGGTAACGTAGGTTTGTTCCAGCACACACGAGTTCATGAACTAGTTCGGCACAATCACTCCGTGCACAATCATTCACGTACTGTTTTACCTGCCCCACGTTCCAGCGCAGAACTTCCAAAGCGTAGACGAACTTCCAAACGGAGAGCAGGGTTGTGAACTGAAAACTCGAAGATGATCTCGATTACGTGTAAAACCTCCACAAAATTATCACGCATCTGGTCTTCTCACCCAAATGAAAATGATTTCCTCCTATTTAAATGTCCTGGCCGGTCTGAGAAATGTTTCCAGTCCAGGCGTTCCAGCAGTTCATTTCTATAAACCGAAAAATTCATGAACTCATCCTCACCACTTCGGTTCTCTCACTGAACTAGTTCATGTTCTATTCATGGTGCTGGAGCAAACATCGTGTAGTACCTACATAGTACGCTGACTAACCAGCGAGGAAACCTGCAAGCGCGGAAGAGAAGAACGATAGGAATGGTAAGGGAGGAAGGGAAGAACGACTGGAACATAGAGGGGTGAAGGGAGGGGTTGATGAAAATGAATTAGTTGTGAAAATGAAGTAAGGATCACCCGTTCAGTGAGAACGTCAACTCTTTGGTCATCGGTTCAGTTCGGATACATTCAACCGAAAGATCCGTTCAGTGCTAAACGCCAGATCCCTGAAATCGAGCATTACAGCGGCGCGTGAGCATTGTTATTTCAATACAATTCCCGCTTCCATTTTTTTTTTAAATGCCTTTTCTCTGTTTTGTTTCCTCAACTCGTTAGGTTTGGTCAGTTGCTGCCATACGGATAGGAAGGTAGGTACCTACTATATAAACACAATAGAATGTTGACGGCTCGCAAAGTTCGCCACCTGGCTTCAGCAATTTATATGGCCTAATGCGCCTTTAAAAAAAAATCGCCAATGTTTTTCGAAGGAGTCTCTTTTTTACAACTTTGAAGGTGTTTTCTATCAATAAAAAATACCATTGAAAATCATGCGCACAGCCCAATGGAAATTGTTGGAACACCCCACATTTACGAACATTATACAGTACAACAACAAAACTAACTCTTGAATGAACTTCATCAATAACTCTATCATTGTTTTGGACATCTCTTCCTCTTGTGGATCACCGTTCCTCTTCAATATGACACTCTCAGTTTTGAATATGTATAATAAATCGTCCATGTGAACCGCACCACCTGAAGTAATTAAAATCATCGATGACTATTGATGACATCAATAACTAGGTAATACATATTATGATGAAGTCACTCGTAACTAGTTATTCACCTTTGTAAATATCAGTGTGGTTATACGTATCACTGATCCGTTCTCCACCTGTATGCGTAAATATGTAAGAATATACTGGTGACTTGTAATACTGGGCGTGTAACTTTGCAGTTCCTCTTATTCCAATGGTCAGGCCTCTCTCATTGAACAACTGGCAAAAAATTAAATTAAACAGAACGAAAAATAAAATTATTATTGACCTGTTATTGATCGTTAACGAAAAGTTAAGGATTTCAAGTTTGTGCATGCTGATCACTGAGGAATTTACAGCGGCCAATCCAAGACCATGTCTTCATGATTCTGAGAATTTCGTTAGAATCGAATGAATAGCAAAGGGGATAAAGGCGTTACAAGGTTTTCGTTTTTCGTAATGCGCAGAAGAATGATGATGATCGAAGTGAGCATCTGGGACACTACCTGCATGATTCTTGAAAATTTCATCAAAATCGGTCGAATAGAAACAGAGTTTTGGATGTATTCACAATTACATTATAATAGCCCATAGTCCATTCAAATTCAAGTTAGTCGGTGATTCGTAAAAAACAAACAATCGGGTCTCGAAGGAAGGCACGGGGCTTTCCTTCGATTTTACGATAGCCTATGTCCGCCTCAGGATCTCACTGAGACCATCTTCATTAAAATCGGTCAAGTGGTTTAGACATTTTTCGTAACAAACGAAAACAGAGTTTTATATAGAAGATTATTATTGGTATCTAAATATACAACGTGACCCGTAAACAGGTCTGCAAGAAGCCAGGAATCAATTTTTCAGGTCACCTCCCATCAAAAACGCCTCCCAGCAATCAGTAGCGGTGCGTGGGCTCTGAAAACGGTGGGGCACCAAACCAGAACACAAAACCAAGCTACAAATACCTCGAGGCAACAATAAACACCCTTCCCTTATTTACTGATTGATATTCAGCAAATTCCCCTTCAATCAACAATCTATCGTCGTACGAAAACGTCGGCAATTTCTACTGCAAATTAGACACCGAATTCACGTATTATAAAAATATAGTAAACTAAAACACCTATAACAAAACAATGACCCTTCGGACGGTACCTACTTGAATGGAGAAGCTATTGACCTAATGCTAGGTAGTTATCAGTGTGTTAGGACGTGACCAATCCACAAGACCACAAACAGGACAAAATGCACGTAGGTACCAAGAATACAAATCAGCCATCAGAACCGGACCAAACGGAAAATGCGCTCAATTTGACACAAAAAATTGAAAACTGACAAAAGAGAACATAATTCACAACAAAAACAAATCAGAAGACGAAGAAGCATCTCGTATTGAGATGACAAATTGAATCGAATGCACAAGAAGAAAAAACGCAACCTCTAACCACCACTGTTGGCATGAAAAGTGTTTCTTCGCGGCACCCTCAAGAAAAAAAACAGCAACAAATTGAATCGAAGGGATCGAATCGATTGTGAAAACGACGATTTTGGAGTAGAAATCAGATTTTGGGGACTGGGCCGAAAGTGGGTGTGGCAAACAACATTTTTACTCTACTGAGCATGCACGGACGGGCCACTTTTTTCAGTTGTCATGGTGACACCAGGTCCCAGGACCTGCCTGCCAGTTTCAAGAGCCTAGGTTTCGATTTCGATTGCAACACATCAATTACAGTCGCTTTATTCGGATAAGATGCTTTGGCTATGGAGCACACCATGGATGCTCTACTATAATATTGAATATCCATAGAATTTCCATTCCATAGCCAGAGAAGTCTGGTGAGTCGCTGTTGAACTTTGTGAAAAATGCTAGGTACATTGTACAGAGGGAAATTCAAATTCCAACTGAACTATGGAGGTTTTTTAACTTACCTATTATACCTATACAGTGTTTTTTGGTGGCAGGGCAGTGGCCCTAGTGGCCTTATGGACGCAACGCCCCTGCCAGCAATAATTGTTTCTAAGTTTTCGTATTTTACGGCATTTCAAGTTTTTTCCCGTAAATCACGGTTGTCCACATAAAAATGAACATAACACATGTTTTAAATTACAAAAAAAAATTAGTGACTTTCCTTTAGATTCCTTTAGATTAGATCCTTTTTTAAGTGGTTTGAAACCCCTGAAATGCTCGCTTGAAAACAGGAATTTTGCGAATCTCGGACAATACGAAAATCTCTCTCTAGCTCAGGGAGGCGAACCTGAATTCCAATTGCCCATGACAGGAAAAACTGCCTCAGGTTTCCAAAACGGTGTGGTCATTTTTGAATTTACTGTACCAATTGAGGGATAAAATTGCGTTAATATTTAAACAAAGTGGAATTTTAAACAAATCGAGGGTTTTAGCTGCTATACCTACCTATTCGTCCAAACCCTGGCTAGAGAATTTAGATATCGTTTTCCACGTAACTTCCATGTACTTGAGTTGATGGTGACAATCCTGATTCATTCTGACTGATGAAAAATTGATTTTCTGAGAAGAAAATGTCCATTTTTTGACATATCAACACCGAGAAGTTTTCTTGCAATGCTACTTGTGCTACTGAATTTCCCAAATAATGCTGCCTCAGATTTACCATAACTATGCAAATCTAAGTTTTTTTGACCAGATATTTATTTCAATCATTCGAACGTTGGGAGAAGAGCCAGACTGTGATTACAAAACCAGGATATTTATATATTTTGAACAGTTTCTTTAGTTTTTTTGAACAGTTTCTTTAGTTTTTTTAAATTTGCTAATAAATTTTGTTTAACCTCCCCAGCTAATTCTATTTACCAATTAAAAATAAATTA
Organism: Leptopterna dolabrata; assembly: GCA_954871275.1. Taxonomy (NCBI): domain Eukaryota; kingdom Metazoa; phylum Arthropoda; class Insecta; order Hemiptera; family Miridae; genus Leptopterna; species Leptopterna dolabrata. The sequence continues at coordinate 25,118,360 of OX940983.1, forward strand.
TTGGTAGGTAAGTAAATTCAAAACTTACTTGAGTGAATCGTTGAGGTGTTTCTGGGATGGCTTTACCCTCCAAGTAAAATTTTTTGATTAACTGACCAACTTTATGTTTATTTGCTTTGCTCACTCGATAAAATAACATTACCGGCAAAATGTCGTCCCAGTTGGCATTCAATTCGTTTATAGCTGAAGAGTTTGTGAATATTTCTGTAACATAATAGTACCATATTACTGAATGAAAATAATACATCATTCCGATAAAATGCCTGTTTCACGTAGCCGCTCTGCGATAGTGGAGGAATGGTTAGAGGATTCTACTTAGTATATCTACAAGAGAGGCCTCCCAGGGCATAGGTCACCTTTTAAAGCCTCCTAGTTGTGTAATATTGCATGAAAATCGAAGCTGATGGGCAGACAAAGTGAAGCTTCTTCCAATTTTGATACGAAATTTGTATAAAACAATTGGATAGTAAAAGCCAGGGCCGTTTAAAAAAGTGCCTATAACTTGGTTCTGGAACGAAGCTGTGTGATAAACTGAAAGTCAACGGAAGTTTTTAGAGATTTTCGAACGAGGCAGTGCAGTTTATGCCCCATTTCTCGAGGAAAAAGCGTAGACTAACCACCGTATATTATTGATTGAATAACATTGTTGCTGCTCCTATGAGCAAAATTTGCTCAAATTGGAAAATAGGGGTAAACTGTAGCACCTTACCCAAGGCTACCTTATGGGCCAGTAGGTATCTCAAATTATTTTGACAAACACGAGGTCACATCATCTTCATTAGACACATAGAACAGAGTAAATATAAAGTAGGTACCAACCAGCAGAAGCGAACAAAGCATCGTCATCCGTATATGCCACGAGAAATGGTACATCATTAGCTTCGCCTGATCTCAAAGTCTCTTCCGGCCATTTGTCTATGAACGCAGTTTCTGAAGGTCTCTCAACAACAGGGATGAAAGCCATGTAGTCATACCAGAGGAACGTCTGAATGATGGCATTATTTTAATTCTAATTCAACAAGACAGCATCAGATCCAAGATAACACTATGTGAGTTGAACTCGTCAGGCTGTTGAAGAACAGCAATACAGGCTCCAATACAAAGTTGTACAATCAGCTCTTATAACGGGAAAAGGGCAAAATGAATCCCTGAACTCCACTATAAGGTGGATGTTATATCCAGCAAGCTGTACTCCTATTTGGTTCACAACGTTATATGCTTGAAGACGTGTACAGTATCTGATTGTTTTTAAGCAGATGTCAACCCTGCAAAGACGAATGAAAAGCCTCAATGCATCCCACCAGACACAGCAAACCTCGAGCGTGGTTGGTACTTGGATGGGTGAATGCTGGAACACGTGACATGTCCAAGTATGACCCATGTAACTGTTGGGCAAACCACTCTCCACTCGAGGGGGTGACGCAATGAGTAGCCAAGAGCACAATGATCAGATCGAATTCTGATTCTCTCATTGGAGGACAGCTGATAACGTTCGCGACACTGGCAGTGCAGTCAGACAACCACTTCTGTCTGTTGGAAGCTTTTTAATCGCATACGTATGGGGAGAGTTTATAATCATTAGAAGCATGATGTACAAGATTATGTCTGGGAAGGCATTATGTGCGCTACTCCTGGTAGATGGTCCTAGCTATGCCACTGCTATGTAAAAACTACACGTATTAGAAATCCAAGATCCTAACTAACAGTACCCATAGGAAATCACTTGCCACAAACATTTCAGCTTGTTTTGTGATGTTTTCGGCGGGTTGTCCCTGTAAACATTCCAAGATGGCTCGCGAGTCGTGAGAAGGACAGCCCAAGGCCTGGGATATCTGAAGAGCTTTTGCACGAGGATGCCAATCCAGGGCCCAGGGATTGAGAGCCGTTCCGCTTAGAGCAACAGCTTTGTTGAATAACCCTGGAGAAAATGGAATTTTGAATGCTTAGGAAGTTCATATTCAAAGGAAAATAATTTATTGATGGCTCTTGTTAGAAGTTTACCTTTGCTTTGACAGGAAAGAACGTGCAAGTGGACACTAGCGCCTCCTGCTGAGCATCCGACTAAGGTCACTTTATCTGGATTGCCACCAAACGAAGCTATATTAGTATTGACCCATTTAAGAGCAAGAAGTTGGTCTTTGAGTCCCATGTTACCAGGTAAAACGTCATCTTGTAGACTGAGAAATCCTGTAGACATTATAAGAATGGAATGAATAATGATGCGGGTGAGTGTAGGTAGGTATGCTAAATTCTCAACAGTCATCAACAGGAGTGGGTGGTTTGCCTTACCCAAGATTCCCAAGCGGTAGTTCATAGTGACCAACACAACGTCCACATCATCAAGAAGATATTCTGGCCCGTGCCTGTGTCCAAATCCCTCTTGGAAACTTCCTCCGTGAATAAGAAAAATTACATCAAGTTTGCTTACTCGCTGATGGTTAGTAGTTGCAGACTAGAAATACGATCAATATTGTAGTGAGAGACCATAATTTTTCCATTTGGTGTACTGACATCATTCACAATGGTACTTGGCAGTAAGTCAGAATCAATGTTCCTAGAACTGCAGTGGAGTCTCGTTTATGCGACCTTTTGGTTTATTGTTCTGTGTGTTTGGTTTATGTATTCGCTCAGCAAAAAATTGTTATAACAGCCCCTTAAAATTTTTCTCGCACACATGCTCCATTTGGGCCCTAGTTGTGTCCCAAAACTTTGCAGCCCGATCGGAATACACCCAAGGGTGTTATGAGTGAAAAATGGGCATAAAACTAGGTATTTTTTGTGTTTTAGTTACACGAGCTTTCGACGTACCGTTTTCCATTTTTATTAGGACGAGAAGACCGAATATGAAGTCAATTTTGACCAAAGAGTGGATTTTGACCAATAAATTTATAGTTAATTTTGGTCTAAAATCTTAGTATAAAATCGTCGTTCTTCCACACACAGTTTGGGCCCCCTTTTGGGAACGAATTTGGGTCCTAGTTGTGCTCCGAAGCTCGGCAGCCCAATCGGAATACACCCAGGGGTGTTGTGGGAGAAAAAAGGGTGTAAAAATAGGTGTTTTCGAGGGATTTTTGAGGTTTTAGTGAACATGAGCTTCTGACGTATCGTTTTCCATGGTTTTTAGGGCAACATTAAGGCCCTCACCAAACAGGGAGAACGGGACTGGTCACAGTGTAGCAGTTACCGCTCCCTTAGCTTAATGCCTTGCCAGAGCAAAATACTTGAGAGGCTCATCCTCAACGCAATTGAGCCGATATTGAGTGGCAGCACACACGATAGCCAGTATGGATGCACCAAAAGGAGGAACACCGAGTGTGCAATCAGCTGTTTGTTAGAGCGGGCACGGCAGTCAAGACACCGACATGTGGCCTGCATCTTCTATGATGTAGCAGGCGCCTTTAACACAGTGTGGTGGCCACTGGTCCTAAAAGGCCTGAAAGATGAAAAAATCCCCAGAAATAGAGATACATTGCCTCTTACAGGACTATTTCAATGACAGGAAGGTGGTCATGCACACCAGCGAGGGGGTGGTGGAGAGAAACATAACCCCGGGGATGTCTGTGGGGCTCTGTACTGGGCGCGGCCATGTGGAACCTAGTCTTCCCTGAACTGATGACTCTGCTCCATTTAGAGGGATTGTTTGCAATCGCCTATGTCGATGACCTGGCAGTGCTGGTTGAGGCCCACACTAGGGCAGAGCTTATAGGCTGAATGGAGAGATGCAGCCAAATGGCCAAAGATTGGTGCAGCAAGGCTAGACTCGAACTAGCTGACAGCAAGACTTATGCCCTAGTAGTCAAAGGTGGGGGGGGGGGGGACACCAGACACCCTACAAGGTTCATGGTCGGAGGTACAAGGATCGAAGCGGCTCCTACAGTGAAGCATCTTGGCATAACGCTGGACCAGCGCCTGAGTGGGAGAGCGCACATCGAGAGGCTGGCCATGAAGGTGCAGAACATAGCAAGCAGCATCCGGGAGTGGGATGGGGCGTGAGCTTCACTCAAAGGCTGCACTACTACAGAACGGTTTTCCTGCCTGTAGTGGTGTATGCTGCCCCCACATGGTGGAGTGACCCCACCAGCGAAATGCGGCAAAAGATCCTCAAGCTCCAGAGAGCGGTGCTGCTAGCCATAACAAGGGCCTACAGAACAGCGCCCACACTGGCCATTCAAGTGGTAGCGGGATGCATGTTAATTTTTTCTGTTCTACTTTTGTTGAGTTCCTTTTATTGATTTCATAGGGCTGTTCGGCTTCCTGGCCTATGAAGGCTCTGAAGAACAGGTGCCAGAAGGCCATTAAAGGAAGGGTGGGCTCAGGACTGGTGGGATTCCTCTCATCCCTCGGTCTGCTGTATGAATGTGTTGTGTGATAGTGCCTATGTGTTTTAAACTGGTTAGAGTGTAAATTATTAATGTGTGAATGATGATTAACCCGACTGTGATAAGGACCTGATTTAAGGACGGGGAGGAATATTTATAGAAGTACTCACCCAAGGTGTGATAAGAAACAGTGATTGCAAGAGCCTGCCAATGATTGAAGAACCACAAGATACAAGAAGAGGCGGCAAGTAATGAGGCTAGGCTAGGCGTAACGCCTAAAGCCCCTCTGCCTCCAGCATCCCTGTAAAACCAGCACCTTCACAGGGTCCATCCAGGACATGCAGAAGCATGACAAACGCTGGTGGAGGGCCTATGGCCTATGGCCTAGAAACAATCGCAAGTTACAGTACGTAACTTGCAACCCCCCCCCCCCACCCCACCCCCCCATGGGATTTACAAGGAAATATAGTTCAAACTTCAAATACCATCCCTGTAACTAATATAACTGTAGGTAGGTACCTACTCACTTAAATGGAAGTTTATTAACTTCGGCATGACAAAACTACTTACTTCGGGTATATAGACATTCAAGTATAAACAGTCTTCATTTCCAACCCCTCTTTTGTTGGTTTGAAAGCATTTGTTAGGAGGAGAAGTGGCATTCAAAGTACCCGTCCATGGCTTCACTGGTAAGGGCTCCTAGAATCAGTAATGATGAGTATACCTATGTGAGACACAACTCGATAATGTCTGAATGGGGGAAAGAAATCTACTACATAACGATGAGAATGACAGGACTTATACACAGCACATATTTAGTGTCTTGCTGTATTAAACAGGACAATATTTTAGTTTGGACAATGGAACTAGGAACTATTGCTAATTAGGAGCTAATTACCCCCTCCATGCAACATTATAAAATAGGTACACCAGGTATAAGAAATAACAAAATTTAGTTCACAGCCTGGTTTCGAACTCGTCTTCACAATTCTATCTAGCGAGGTATGTGTTCATATTTCCTACAATAAAGTTCGATAGAGTTTGAGTTCATATTTTATCAAATCCCGTCAAAAACATTAGGGTTTACATGCTATTATTTTCATACTACCTACTTTCAAAAATCAGATTTCTTTATAGTGTCCTTTTCAATAATAGCATAATTAATTATATGAAACTAAATGCACTCTGCTTCATTTATAAATACACCAAAGGCACTTTCCCAGTGTATCTGAGTGGTCTATTCACCCCTGCTCAATGTACTCGAGGTAAATACCTCTCCATGCCACGCCATGGCTCCCTGCAGAATGGTTCCTTAGCTGTTGTTGGTGTTCGTTGGTGGAACAAACTTCCTCTTAAGATACGAGGCTCCGCCTCTTACTCGGCCTTCCGGAGGCTCTGCGCTGTGTACCTTGAGGAGTGATGACAATCATTTTCTCCCCCCCCCCCTCTCTCACTCTCTCTCTCTCTCTCTCTCTCTCTCTCTCTCCCACCATCCCGCCCCCTCTCTCTTTTTCTGTACACCTTTGTTAGAGCGGGCACGGCAGTCAAGACACCGACATGTGGCCTGCATCTTCTATGATGTAGCAGGCGCCTTTAACACAGTGTGGTGGCCACTGGTCCTAAAAGGCCTGAAAGATGAAAAAATCCCCAGAAATAGAGATACATTGCCTCTTACAGGACTATTTCAATGACAGGAAGGTGGTCATGCACACCAGCGAGGGGGCGGTGGAGAGAAACATAACCCCGGGGATGTCTGTGGGGCTCTGTACTGGGCGCGGCCATGTGGAACCTAGTCTTCCCTGAACTGATGACTCTGCTCCATTTAGAGGGATTGTTTGCAATCGCCTATGTCGATGACCTTGCAGTGCTGGTTGAGGCCCACACTAGGGCAGAGCTTATAGGCTGAATGGAGAGATGCAGCCAAATGGCCAAAGATTGGTGCAGCAAGGCTAGACTCGAACTAGCTGACAGCAAGACTTATGCCCTAGTAGTCAAAGGTGGGGGGGGGGGGGGAACACCAGACACCCTACAAGGTTCATGGTCGGAGGTACAAGGATCGAAGCGGCTCCTACAGTGAAGCATCTTGGCATAACGCTGGACCAGCGCCTGAGTGGGAGAGCGCACATCGAGAGGCTGGCCATGAAGGTGCAGAACATAGCAAGCAGCATCCGGGAGTGGGATGGGGCGTGAGCTTCACTCAAAGGCTGCACTACTACAGAACGGTTTTCCTGCCTGTAGTGGTGTATGCTGCCCCCACATGGTGGAGTGACCCCACCAGCGAAATGCGGCAAAAGATCCTCAAGCTCCAGAGAGCGGTGCTGCTAGCCATAACAAGGGCCTACAGAACAGCGCCCACACTGGCCATTCAAGTGGTAGCGGGATGCATGTTAATTTTTTCTGTTCTACTTTTGTTGAGTTTTTCCCATTCATTACTCTAACTCTCTTGCCTTTTGTTTTTCTACCTATATCTTTCGTTTTTTTCTCCTTATTTGTCTCTTTTTGTATATTTTTTTTTTCTCATATTAAAAGCAGTGCGGTCTTGATTTTTCAATTTTATGCCTTATGTTGTAAATTAATTGTACTATAGATGTACACTTGGTGGGACGTAGGTCCTTTTGTACATAAAATGAATAAATAAATAAAATAAATAAATAAATAACATTGCGTACCCTTCTACATCGTTGTAGGTAAAATTTTCTTATTGCACATAAATGAGAGTTGAATCAATCAGCTCAACAGAATACGAATTTCCAATCATTTGATTTCTACGTCCCCTCACTGTTTAATATCGGCAACAGCCTTTAGTTACAACAGGTAGGTACCTAATATAACTACAATATTACCCAACTATCATCATAATGGGGAATTTTCGACAAAAAAAAATGAAAAACGGTAGTTTGAAGCCCGTTTTCAAAAATAAGCGTTATTTTTTAAATGAGGGTGATTAAAAGTAAGAACGCGGCAAAAAATTATGTATGAGGTATATTGACAGCTAAGGTTCTCAATGCTGCCAACAATCCAGCATTGCAAATGGCAAACCTTCCGGGCAACATTCAAGAACCTTCCCCTCCATTTGATTTTGAGGACTTTTTTCAGTTTATTTATAAACTTGCGTTCCATCCATCCATCCATCCATCCACTGCAGTTCTGTCCATCGTTTAAAGTTCTGTACACCGTTTAAAGTAATGCACTAGCACTCTAAGCGGGATTTGAGTACGTAATTTCTAGCGGAAACCAGAAATTCAAATTTCACGCTCGTTTTCTGCCAAGACTCCAACATGAACGTTAATTTCTGCGAAGACGTCAACAAGAGTTAATTTCCGTTACTGTACAGAATTTGGACAAAAAAAGGGAGAATTTGCAACCCATGAAAACTGCCCATGCTTAGCTAATTTCAAAGTATGGTGAAAAGAGGCGAAGGTAGGTAAAGGCACATATTGGGCTCAAAACTTGAACGTCCCTCCATTTTGGATGCAATGTCCAATTTCCAATTTCAAGCGCAAGCGTAAGAACTCGAATACTGATGGTGCAACAAACGGTAAATATAAACTCATTATCAGGGCGTGAGAATTCCTTAATAGTGTCTATAAGTTGCTTTTAAATATTTGGCTATGCTGTGTTCGTAGCCTATCTGGTGAAATGAAATTCAATGAAATTGGTACCCATACACAGATATAGTTGACTGTAAAATAATTACAAGAACGTTTTTGGCTGATTACGGAACAAAAATTAGCCAATTGTTTTAGGGTAGTGTAGGTGGGATTTACCAAATTGAAGTGTGAGACAGAATACCTACAACTAAACCAGTCATGCAACATGCCTATAAGAGCGAATTTTCAAAAAAAGTATTCGTGCTATAACAATATGATTTAGCGCAAAACCGTACGACTGCGTAGAATGATACAATTTTTTGGTGATTTTAGCCATCTTTACCGATTTCTGAACCTTTTAAAGTCAAATTTGACCCGCTCTTTTTAGAGAAAAATATATTTATCATCGAAATAGTCCCTATTTCTGTCGTGAATCACCATCCCACACAACGTCAGGAAATTAATATTGATTGTAGCCATTAACACCAACTTCTGACCCCCAAAAATCCGAATTTGACCCCTATTCTGTACGAAAAACAACTGAAACGGTATTTTTCTGTCTTTACTCATCCTTCCACACCACTTTCAGTGATTATATACAAATTTTCGCGATTTTAGCCGTTTTTACATATTTCGACTCCTATAAACTCAAATCTTAGAATCCCTTACAACTTCTGAATATTGCTCATCTTCGAATCGATCCTTCTGTTTGGCAATTTTGGCGAAATTCGGAATTTTTATCAGCTACCCAAGGTCAGATAAGTATACATAAATTTTTGTTAAAATCTAGAGATTAATTCAGGACGCTCTGAAACGGATTTGCCTATAACAAATTTCAAACTCTTGTTCTGAAAATTTTGGACCCGATGCAATAGCTTCAATTTCTTTGAAAATTCGCCAAAAGATAGGTATGCATAGCAGATAAAAGGTAGGTACAGCCACCTACGTTTTCGTAATTATATCAACGCACCTTGAACCTCAGTGGCCCTACCGGAGGCTCTGCATACGGAATGCCTAAGAACGACCGGATAGTTCTTCCATTGATGGTTTCCTGAATAACACCCCTCACTCTCCCGAGCTGCAAGGATATCTCGGGTACCGGAGAGCAATGTACGGGTCGGAGCTGGAAGGTCAACAAACAAACAGTCAGCACAACTGGCCACATCTTGCCACGACAGCTTGAACTACACTACTGTGAGCGCTGAGAATCAAGTGGATCTCCCTCAAACACAAGTCGATTACATAACGGGACGCGATAGAATTCAACTCTTCCGTCGCTCTCTACGCTGATTCGGTCAGGTATAATATTATATTACCTACACACTGCCGTCAGAAGCAGAAAAGTCGTATCTGAATGTTTGGCCAAAATGATTTAACGTCAATCCCCGTGGTTTCTACCCAATTTCAGAATCTCAGAGCCGTATCTGCTCGAGAAATGCCTCAAAATGGGCTTACGAATAATGGGATAGTTTATTTCCGGGTGGATTTACGAAGCGGAAACTGGTAAATGTCTTTTCTGCGCATAATAAGTCGTATCTGACAGCAGATGCGATTTTTTGCTAGTATTTTGCACATACTAAATAGGTACTAATAATATCCATTTATTGAGGTCCAGACAAGTTCGTCCAAAAGCGCTCGCTCGAATAAGTGCTCGCTCGTTTGTGTCCAAAATACGAGAGTAAAATTAGTATGCAGTTTTTCGGTAACTTCTGATTTTAAAAAACTCGTTTTATGACTTCAACAATCGATTCAGCGGGAAATTTCCTTGAAAATAGGTGTTCAAGAAAATTTCGAAAACTAACGCTCATATTGGCAAATTTCAACTCGAAACCTAAAGGTACACTTTCCAAGTCAGGTTTAGTCAGATACGACTTTTCTGCTTCTGATGGCAGCATAGAAGTTATAAATAAGTGAATACCACCCAGGTATTCACCTACCTACCTACATTACCTAGACAGACACAGACACCAACATTCGTAGCAACAAAAACCGACTTCAAAAAGATTTTTATGCTGAACAAACGTAATTTATTCAAAGCTAATACAACATTTTTGAAGTCGGCGCCAAATTTCAACTAAAACCTATGAATATTATAAAACCAAGGGATTTATGAAAGCTGTGTGTACGGTTTTGAGTTAAAATTTGGCGCCGATTTTAAAAATTTTGTTGTATCAGCTTTGAATAAGTAAATTACGTTTAAAGACTCAGCATAAAAATTATTCTTTACTTTTTAGTTTTGTACAGTTTGTTTGAAGTCGGTTTTTGTTTTTATTTAAGCTAGTTTTTGAGCTTTAGTGCGATTAATACTTTAAAATAATTTAGTTCCGAAAAGGTGACTATGAATTAAAATTTTATACTTTTTAGTGGGTTTTTCCAAATTAATTTTTCCTTATTAGTTACGTACTACACTTTTCTATGCCAACGCCAACAGTAACCCATTACTACCTCGGTAATTTACTTCGTGCTGTCAAGTACCTACTGATACCATATCATTATACTGCTTTCTGTCGTCAAACCGTGCAAATCGAAGAGTATAACCGGCCTGGGACAGACCCAATACTATTTTTTACTTAAAAAAAGTGGAACGGGATCACCGGGGGATGATACACTTTCATCTGTAAAAAAGATTAATCGAAATCGGTCCAGTAATTTAGGAATAATCGTTGGACAAACATGGGAGGAAGAAAGAAAGAAAAAAAAAACACAGTCATGCAGCATGGCTATAAGAGCGAATTTTCGAAGTTTTCGGCATCTTCCTCCTCCGCCTAAAATTTTCTGAAAATTAATTTTCGGCCAATGTTTTCCCGACTTGATACCATACAAAATTAAAACAGGAGTAGTTTTACGCAAAGTAAAATTTGGGGTGGAAGGAGGGGGAGGGGGAAATCAAAAATGTTTTGAATACCAGAAGAGTAGGTATTGGGTACCTACGTAACAAATTTTTTGTTCCATTTTTTGCCGAGTAACACCTCGGTTTGTAGATTTTCCAACGCTGAACACGATGGTGAAGTCAGAATTGCGATATCCCATTCCGTTATCAGATTAGAGCAGACGAACCAGGAAGAACATCTCAAGAAATAACCACGTTCCTTCATCTTCAAAGTGCTCCAGTTTGAGAATGGAATGAGATATCGCAATTCTGATTTCACCATCGTGTTCAGCGTACAAAAACCTTTAAAATGAGGTGTCACTTGTCAGACTTTTTCATTTTGGGAATTTATGGGTAATTTTCCCCCCCTAAAACTCCCCAAAACTCCCCCTTAGGGTGACCCGATTCTGCCCATCTTCGAACTTAGCCTGTCGATTGCCAAGACAGATTTTTCGTGCAAATTTGAACTTTTTATCTCAATTCTTTCGAGAGTTATCGTCTGGAATGACACATACATATATAAATATATAAATATATATAAATATATAAATATATAAATATATAAATATATATATATATATATACATATAATTTTTGGTGTCTTTCGGCAGGGAATTCAGGATGGTCTGAAACGGATTTTGGTATAAAAATCTTTCGGAAATTCGAGTTTTAAAAATTTTGGACCGAGAACAATAGCTTCCTTTTCTTCGAAAATTCGCTAAAAGAACCTTATTTTGTGAAATCGGTTAAAAACCTTGTTATCATAGTAGGAGATCAAGGTAGTACCACGTCATTACACTACTATTATTTTTATTCATAAAATTTTCGTATTAGATAGCTAGGTCAACTGTTAAGAAATGTTAAAGGACTTGGTCCCATCAAGAACAATTCCTATAGATTTTTCTTCTCAGCCCTCCCAGTCCCTACAGAATACTTTCTTAACTTCGCTTGTGACGTTTCACGAGGAACAAGAGTTCCTTACGTGGTTCCTGAAACCCAAGGGTAATTGGAAAATGACCCAAGGGTTACAGTCATGGGAGAATGCCCCACAAAAGTGGAAGGACTTCCGTGAATGCTATGGCCAATCCCAAAGAAATCGTTCTAGTACAGTTAGAATCGCTGCAAAAACTTCTTTTGAACAAAATCAATTTATTTTAAACGGAATCAGAGGCAAAAATTGGTACACGTACTGAGACTCAACTATTAACGCATGTGTTTACCCGGATGACGGACGGTTGCGAAGAAGCGCCGCGTTGGGGATGGAGAGGAGCATCAGAAAATCAAGGTGCCCTACCCTACACTGTGCGCCGTGACGCGAGAAATCCTAACCACGAAAAAATCGGTCCAACAGTTTAGACGAAGAACTGAGAAGACGTACACACACACGTCCTTGGCGTTTTATGTAGGTAATACAGGAAAAATACTCGCAGGCATTTTCTTCAAATATTCTAACAACAAAAACGTTTAGTGTAGTATGCAATTTAAGGGTACAGACCTACATTAGTACATAGTTTAAGTAGGACACTACGTCATTTCGAGGATTTGCCCATTTATGCATGACTGGAACTTCATTATGAATCACGAAGGTACAACGGATGGAAGGAGGATGTTACATTATTCACTAACCCCCTACACTTGTTTTCTCAGCAGACCGCTGGCGCTTTCGAAATGTTGAAGACGACACAACATGTACTACTGCCTAGCCTCAGGATCTCCACGGGCCACTCAATCGGTGCACCAAGCATTCCTTACAATCGCGGTTTTCCTTTTGTCGGTAAGTACCATTAAAACAGCAAACTGATTGTATTAGCCATCAAATTCATTGGCCATATTGCGTTTTAACGTGGACACGTTTTTGGGCTTCGAATGATATTATTTGATTTGAGGCCACCTACAAGAAGGCAAGAAGCAAGAATGAAGAGGCAGAGATCCACCCAAATCAGCAGAGGGCTAATTTCATTCACTGAAATTGAATTTCATCCATGCTGAAATCTGACACAGTCTTTGGTACTTTTATTTGAAATTACGGGCAAGCCCAATTACACTTGTTGTATAAATATGTCAGTGAACTGAAGAGAAATACAACAAGGACTGAAGAGAAATACAACAAGGACATAGGATGTAAAAACCTAATCGAGAAAGCTCTAGGTACTTAAGACACCAAGAAGCTGGATAAAGAAAACGAAAACATACAGAAACATGTTGGCTAATTAAAGAATTATTAGCCATAGAGTGCTGTTGCTTTCCTGCTTGGTCAAACCCCCGCCTATTCACTAAAAGAGATAATGAAAATAGATTATCTATTTTGAAAATCTCCTAGGAGAGATAGTCTCCCTCGGGAGACAGTATCTTCCAGTGTCTCCAGGTTCGTCTATTTTACTGAACAGCTCTCAACCCGTACTTACTTAGACGTTATACGTTTTTACTCACGAATCGATAATATGTATATATTTTTAATGAACAATTGACGTACCTTTAAGAGATGAAAAAACACATCAAAATGACCGATATGGTAGCCGATGAGCGAAGGATTATACACGATCACTATCAAACAAACTTGAAATGAGAATGGGAATCTCTCTTTCGAGAAGACACCTAATTAGGTGTCTCTCTGAAAGAGATCGAAAATGCCAAGATGGCCGCTAACTCTCTTTTAGAAGTTACTGAATAACCCTGTCATGGACAGACAAATCTCTTCTGCCAAAAGAGAGAGTCGGACCGAAAGGAGATGTCTCTTTGGCTTAGTGAATAGGCTCCATCTCTGGTTTCAGCACCGCACGTTGAATAGGAATGAAAGAATAGGCCCCCTGGCTCCATCTCTGGTTTCAGCACCGCAGGTTGAATAGGAATGAAACTATTGGACTGAAGGAGCCCTGGTGATCTAGGTGGCTCATCTATGTCATTATTCCGTTTGTTCAGACAGTTCGGATCATTCCAGGATGGAAATGCGTTCTGAAAATTAGGGGATAGAACCATCCAGGATTAATTCCAGAACTGTGTCTGTCCAAAAGTGTGCTGATGATTCCAAACGCATAACCTGAAGCAATGTAACCTTCCACATAACCTGAAGGTAGAAGCATCGAGTGCGCATGTGCAGGATAATTAGTCCACACAAAAAATCCAGGAATGTTAGAACTAGTCCAGAACGGTCCTGGGCTGTCTGTCCGAACAGCCAACTTTCGATCCAAGACCAGATCTGGCGCTTTCCAAAGGCACAAAAAGGGACGTGGCTTGAATAGAACGGTCCAGCACTGTCTGTCGGAATAGGTACCGAATACCCAGGTAAGGCCCAAATACCCAGAAGTAACTAACTAACACGCCCCCTTCATGGACTCCCACAGTCCATCCGACCTTCTCCTAAATATGAAACCGGATTTTGACTCTTTCTTCGACTCGCTCACTAAACTCAAGCCATTAGCTGCTTCATCCCCTTATTCTTTTAAGCTCATCAAACTCACATGATATTCCGATAATTTGAATTATTACAATGACTCGATTTTGCAGGTACGGCGCTGGCTATTGGTGCAGCCGGTGGAGCGCCTAAACTCCACGAGTATGTTGACTCCCGTCACAAGGAGCTGGGTCCGATATTTAGGGAGAACATGGGATCCGTCAGTGCCGTGTTTATCTCAGAACCTTCCCTCATAAGGAAGGTATTTACGGTTGAAGGCAAGTTCCCCAAACATTTCGTCCCCAAGGCTTGGACTCTTTACAACGAGTTGCATAAGTGTAAGAGAGGCCTTTTCTTTATGTAAGTACTACATTTCCATGATAATATTTTTCCAGAAGATTTAACAATATGTATATAACTCATATCTCACTAATAGGTACCGAACTATGTACTTCCATTCAAATCATTCCCGTACCTATATGCCGAGCCACGCTTTCTCAAGGGCCGATAAATAAACCAAAAAGTATACCTAATGGTGTAGAGAAAACTGCACGATAATTGTGTACTATTGAGGTTCAATGAAGAACTAAACAAAATAACCATTTTTTAAACTTTTTTGTAAACATTACTTGCATACCTACTTGGTTACTGCTAAATAACACATTCATCACCCAGTTGAGTACCTACCTACATAAAAACGGAATCATCAGTAATCACCATGTAAGTACCTACCTACTATTCTAGAATGAAATTACTTCGGACCATTCAATTCTCGTCACAGAACAAAGTTGATAGCCCAGGCAAATTAGACTTTTGCCTACAAAAAAATCGCGTAAGCTGGTAATAACTGTAAACCACTTTGGGCATCCCAAGTAAGAGTAATATGAGTTTACGAGGGTTTCTAAGTTGAGCTAACTTTTGGGAGCCAAAAATACACCTATGTATTCGCGCAGCAAAAAAAGTTTATAACACCTCCACACCCTCTCAAAATTTGTCCTTTTACGTTTCAAGGTGCGCAGATTCCAAAAAGAACGCTGCAAAGTCCTAGTCCATTGGGTTTATTATTATAATATCTGACATACCTACAGAAATCTTGCTGTTCATTTAATACTGTTTCTTTCATGAGCAGTAATTGAAATAGGTAGCTATTTTAGATGGTTTCCACCAATTTTGGTTACCAAAAACCCGATCTCGACTCCTTTTTTTTCAGATTATCTTCGAACATTGATAGTGCCATTTAATTGTCTTGATTCACCTGCTAATACTACTTCTAGTGTTGTACACATTTATGGTGATTTCAGACAATTTCCCAAGTTTTTGACTCATGGAAAATTAATTTCGGGAGCTTAACCTTTGTTACAACCTCAATTTTTCACTCTTTGGTCAAAGTCCACTTCATATTCGGTCTTCCCGCCCTAAAAAACATGGAAAACTATACATATACGTCACAAGGTCGTGTTCATTAAAACCTCAAAAAAACCTCGAAACTCTATTTTTACACCCCTTGTTATCCCATAACGCCCCTGGGTGCATTCCGATAGGGCTGCCGAGCTTTGGAGCACAACCAGGACCCAAATGTGTTCCCATTCCCAAATTGGGACCCGAACTCTGTGCGGAAGAACGACGATTTTAGACCAAAATTAACGAAAATTTAAGGCTGAAACTTCGTTAGAACCTTAATTTTCCATTCATCGGTCAAAATCGACTTCATACACGGTCTTCTCATCCTAAAGAACACGGAAAACGATACCTCAAAAGCTCATGTTACTAAAACACAAAAAATACGGTACCTATTTTTATACCCATTTTCACTCATAACACCCTGGGTATATTCCGATCGGGCTGCAAAGTTTCGGGACATAACTAGGGCCCAAATGGAGCATGTGTGCGATAGAACGAATTTTTTAGACCGAAAATGAAGCCGGTATGCATGATACGGCGGACGGGCACTGCATTTTCTGAATCTACGCACCTTGAAACGTAAAAGAAAACATTTTGAGGGTGTACCTAATAAAAATCTTTTGCTGAGCGAATACATAGTTGTATTATTCACGGAATAATAAACCAAAACCCCAAAATATTGCCACTTTTTTCAGTTTCTGGCTTAAAACATCAAAGCGGTGCATCTTTCAGAAAATTTCGCTCTTACCAAGATTAAGAGCATTAAATCCTGCGTCAAATAAACACTGAATTTTTTTTCCATTTTGACTGAAAAGTGTGTTATGCTCAAATTCACACGCCTGCAACGTGAAAAAAAAGGTTATTTTGCAAATGAAAAATATCATATTAACTAAAGTTGGAGAGCATCCAATTTTTATTAGAATATTCAAATATACTAACGTATGTATATAATCCTAATTAATTAAAAACTTGAATTTTAAAACTGAATATTTAAAAAAAACAGGGGTGCACTGAACGCAGAATTTCACTCTACAACTTTGGTTAAGTATATGAATTTTATTTTTTCATTTGGAATAACCGTGGTTTAGTTACAGGCCTGTGAAAATGAGCATAACACAGCTTCCAGCCAAAATGTAAAAAACTGCCTATTTTTTACTGCCGATTTCGACCAAACCGTTGAACAAATTCAATAATTTAAGAGGTTGTTCGACGCAGAATTTAATGATCTTTAATCGTGGTATGAGTGCAATTTTCTGTAAGGTGCACCTGCTAGATGTTATAAGAAAGAAACTGAAAAAAATTACCAAACTTTGCGGTTTTTTGGCTCCCAAAAGTTCAGCTCGCCTCAGAAACCGTCGCGAACTCCTGGGAACCTATTACTCTTATTTGGGATGCCCAAATTTGTTCACCATTTCCAGCTTTACACGATATTTTTGCAGACACGGTCTTTTTTCTAATTTGCCTGGGCTATAATGAATTAGCCTCTAATGAAATCTTCAATAAACGTGTTAACACAATAAAACTGTACTGTTTTGTTTACCACAGGGAAGGCGATGAATGGTACAAGTTCCGGAAGTTGATGAACAAATATTTTCTAAGCCCTGAATCGATCAACGACCTCAAAGAATTACATGAAAAGCTCGTGCTACAATTTATTCAAAGATGGGAACGCTATGATGGCCTCGTGGTGAAGGATGTTGAGTATGAGTTCTACAGACATTCGATATCGTGTAAGTCAACCATTGTAATTCAGAACGCAAGACACTGAAGAAGAAAATATTCGCAGAATTAAAGAACAGGTAGGTAGTTTGGTAGGTGCCTACTTCGAGAAACCTAATTTACCTACAAAATGAACTGTAGGTCAAGTGAACTGCTGACAGAGTAAATTCATATTAAAAGGGTTAAAACTGAGAAGTGTACACAAACTCCAAAATCTCTGTAAAACTAGGTACATACCTAGGTACTTTTTTTTAAATAGATAGGTAAGTAGATGTCGTCTTTTCAAATACCTACTTGAGTTTCAGTAATTACCATTATACGTGGTGATGAATTATGTTATTACATTTTTCAGTAATGATAAACAGTTGTTTGAGAATTCGCAAATAATTTTGCCGTCGGCGTATTTTCAACTCAGATAACCTAGCTCAAGTACGTACTCGTAAGTAGGTAGGTAGGTACCAAGTTAATATGAAGAAAGAGAAAGGAGCTATACGGATAGGTACCTACATAATTATGATATAATTTTTAGTTGTACTTGGAAGCTTGATTGGGAGTTCATACTGGAGTAAATTCCTGGATTACAGCCCTCACGTTGATGAACTAGCTCGAAAATTTCAATTGGTGTTTGCAACTTCATCGAAACTGAACGTTTTGCCCAGTGTGAAGCTCGTCCAGTATCTGGGGCTACCCGTTTGGAAAACATTCGAATCATCTGTCAGCGCTTCCCTGGATGCCAGTAAGTTATAATAATATTTTTATTATTATTCCTAGAAGAAAAATATTGAAATAATTATTGTGTTGCTGGTGTTACTCTGGTTGAGAGGGTAATGGTCGACCGCACAGTGGTCAGAAGAGCCCAATCCGTGATAACGAAGCTCTTTCCGATATCGAGGGAAGTTCAAACGGACCAACCGCCAACAGTTCAAAAGGACCTCACCGATGCCGGAGTTCAGACGAATCTCCCGAAAATCAAACCCAAGAGCCCGTTGCTCGAACATCGATACACGCAAGTGCCGAATTTCATACCTTCAACCACACAGGTTCTGGTCCTCGCGTCGCTCCTCGTCTTCACGCTTCTACCCTCGTATTGGCTGTACAACGAGATTTACGTTGAAAAACGGTTCACCCCTATGCCCAGACCGCAGAACTGCTGCCTGTGCCGGATGGCCAGGTCAGTCATTAGCATTCTGAAGCAGCTACTGGTGCCAGGCTTCAAAAAGTAGCTGCATTCCTTCCCCATGGAGCAAGAAATATTGATCTGATGACATGAATATGTTGCAAATACATTGTGCTGATTCCTTTGTTGCTTTAATGGAAAGCTATTAATTAATCATAGGAAATACAATACATAACTAACCCCCCCCCCCCTCCCCCAGAACAACTCTGCTGTAAAAATCGACCCGCCAAAATAGCATGCTCTGTGCTTCGCACCTCACTCTTGGATGTGCATATAGAAACCTGTTCCTTCCCTTCTGTCGAATAGGTGCATAGAAACCTTTTCCTTCCTCCCAAACCTTCAAATTTCTTTCAACTCTGTTAGGCGGGCCAAGAAATATTCGTGCTATTGTGTAAAAAGATGATACAGCGTCATACCACTTTTAATTAAATCATACAATTTTTTCGTGATTTCAGCAATTTTTGACACTTGTAAAGTCAAATTTGATCCAATCTTTTTTTGAGAAAAATATTTTTATC
This sequence comes from Leptopterna dolabrata, assembly GCA_954871275.1. Classification (NCBI taxonomy): domain Eukaryota; kingdom Metazoa; phylum Arthropoda; class Insecta; order Hemiptera; family Miridae; genus Leptopterna; species Leptopterna dolabrata. Next base: position 25,137,344 of record OX940983.1, read on the forward strand.
AACGAAATAGTCTCTCATTCTGTCGTGAATCACCATCACACACAACGTCAGGTTAATTAATAGTGATTTTAGCCTTTAATACCAATTGATTACCCCCAAAAATCCGAATTTGACCCCTGTTATGTATGAGAAACAACTGAAATGGTCATCTTCTGTCTTTAATTACACTTCACTACCGCTTTCAGTGATTTTTATATAAATTATTCGCGATTTTAGCAGTTTTTAAACTATTTCTGACCCTTGAAAACTCAAATTTGACCCCCTTAGAATTATTGAAAATTACTCACCTTCGAAATCATCCTTCTGGTTAGGTTCCTCGTAACCATGATCAAACTGATCACCACTTCAAAATATTCATTGAACTAGCATTTATATTTAATGCTACTATTGGATAATCAAATCCATATTTATGTAATCATCAAATTGGTATTTATTTGTCGGTACCTAAAATGGCATGTACATGCGCAGAAGAAAATTACGGACCATAGTCATAAAATAAATACCTAATAAATAATAATATAAATTAATATAATATAAAATATAATATAGGATGAGGAGGATTTTGGTGGGATTCATGCACCTACTCAACTTTCAGTTCATTAAGACCGTTTTGTTACTCAGTTATAAATCGCACCAAGTTGCAATGATTTTTGGACTCACAGACGCCATTAAACACACGCAAAGGTAGACAGACAGATTGACATAACACGTAACCAACGAAAACGAGCAGAGGTTTTGACTGTGGAGGACAAAATGTTTTCCTTTAAAAAATTATCACAATGCTTCTGTTACCTTGCTGTGGTTTCAAAAGGCCCCAATCGTATCGCCAAGGTGAGAGAAAGTGACAGGAGCGAGGAGAGTGAAAGTGGATTGAGATAAAAACAAGACTTACTTCATAAACACAGGTAGTTTCATAAACGTGTGATTTTTAGATCCATTAGAATTTATCATAATACTAGCAGCAGTTTCTGCAATGAATAAGTTGCTCGAAACCGACCTCCCGAAGTGTTATCAACTTGTAACCTAGCTACCTTATGATTGAGCCCTGATATAACTCCTTCCCAACATTAGATGCTGAAATTTGATATGTAAAGGAGGGGGGGGGGGGGGGTGCTGAGCCACCGTGACCAGTTGATCCAAAAATTGTGCTCTATCAGAAATAAGAACAGCGTGCAAAAGCATAATATTCCACGATCCTTTAATTTCTGTCCTATGTATGAAGCTGTTTCATTTTTTAGCAAAACTGATCTGACATCTTGTACATATCTTTCCTTGGAATTCCCTAGGTAGGAAAGTGGTTAGAATGGCGCTTGGAGATCTGTCTGAAAATGGATTGCTTCACAAACTCGTCAAAGAAAACATTCCTGAAGATATCACTTCTGCTATAGTAGCTGATCTTTTGATTGCTGCTGGGGACACTGTACGTTTATCATCATAATTATTGTGAACTTATTCCTACTTTAAAAAAAACTGGACAGCTTAGGAGTGATCTAGAGGAGCATTTACCACTGAATATTAATATTTCTTGATATTGCTACTAAATACAATGTAAACGTAAACACCGTTTCAGGGATTCACGTCTGACTGCCCTGCCCGATTTCAATATTTATTTGGCATTGTTTCTAACAAGTAATCACCGCCATAAATCGACAAAATATCTTCTTTGCATTTACAGACAGCCTTCACAAGTCAGTGGGCGGTTTACTTACTCGGCAGAGACAGATCAGTGCAGGAAGCTGTTCTGCGGGATCCTTCTCTGATAAGAGGAGTTGTCAAGGAGACGCTCCGGCTCTATCCGTCAGCGGCTTTTATAGCAAGAGTTTTGCCAAATGCTGAGTCTGTAGATGGCTACGATTTGCGCAAAGAGGTACCTTACCAACCTAGTATGATAATGTAAGTAAGTTGTAGTATAAGGAGGTGGGGGTTCCACGAGCGGGTGGACTTGGACTTCGCGGATGATTTGTGCATGCTTGTACAGTGGTGGGGAAGGGGGGGGGTATGTAGTCAAAAATCAACAAGTTGCAGGAAAAGGGAAGGAAGGCGGGACTAAAGACCAACGCCAACAAAACTACAGAAATAAGGGTCAACTGTGAAAACAGTTATATAAATGGAAGGGGCTGAAGCCTTCACATAAGGCATATCTAGGCAGTGTGGTAGCAATGCAGGATGTGGGAGCCAGAATCCAAAAAGCGAATGGCGCTTTCGTGCAGTTGTATCCTCTCTGGCAGGACAAAGAAATCTTCCACACAGGTAAAGCTACGCATTTTCAATAAAAATGTGAAAAATGGAAATGTGAGAGATGGAAAATGACCAAAGTGCTAGTGAAACAACTCGGAGCCTTTGTAAATCGATACCTCCGAAGAATCATGAAAGTCTTCTGGCAGAGGAGATTACAAATACAGAGGTATGGAGAACCCATAGGGAGCAGAGAAAACAGAGAGTCCCAGATCTGATCAGTCAAGGGAGCAAAAGGAGAGTGGGGGTAACTGGTCAGATTCATGTCTGCCCGAATTTCTGTGGACTGGAATGACAATCGGAAAACCGGCTTTGGTTAGTCAGGAAAACACTGCAAACAGCCAGTCATGGATACAGTCTTAAGAGAGTCCAAGAACCACTGCAAACAGCCCAGTGCCTTTCTGATGGTCAGAAAAGCAAACAAATATAATGTTGAAGCTGGCGCACTACCAAGCAGATCTTGCAAATACAGACTGACTAGTATAAACAAATATTGATTAGAGGGTTCTATCCTCCTATATAACAATAAATTCGCCAAAAGGCTCTGCCACAGTATGGCACTGTAGATAGACTGATTTGAGAATTTGCACAACCATTTCACTGCACACAAGTCCAGGGAGTCTACGCTAGAGCAAGTAAACACGGAAGCTAACTTTCAAATGCAGTGTTGCTGTACTGAGATACGTGGTTGCTATGTCAAATACCGTTGTTGCAGTCCCAGCAGTCGTATACGTTGCCTATGAGGGGAGATTCCGGAATGCAAGTTCCCTCTTACTTAGTTACATTCAGAGAGATTACGTTCCTGTTGACGACTCATTTGTGGTTGTGTTAACTCTAATATCTTATAGGATCCACGCACCAGTGACCTGGACATTTTTTCCCGCCCTTCTCATATTCCTATTTTTTAATTTGGATCTTCTGCCTCCTAATACAATCACTAAAGATGTGTAAGATGCGTTTAGTTCCAGGAGTTAATTCCCACCAGTTTACTCAATTCTGAGATGCGTTCTTTGGGACACGTTCACCTGTGCACCCACTCACCAGTTCAACCGAGTCCCTAATCCAAATTCTAATTATCCCGATCATGAAAACGGAGTTTTGATCGGTTAGATTCAATAACAATTTATACACATTTACTTAATAGGAATGCGAGGAGTTAGGAATGCGGCTGAACGGATGAACTCGTGAACTGAGGAGTTGTGAAAATGGAGGAACGGCGAGCGGGGAAGGGAAGAACGATGGGAACGGCAAGAGGGGAAGGGTTCGTACCGCACTGGTACGAACACAGAGGTTGATGAAGGGATGAACAGGTGGGACTGATATGAGTTGTGAAAATGGAGTGAGGTTAGGATCACCCGTTCAGTGAGAACGTCAACTCTTTGGTCATCTGTTCGGTTGGAATACGTTCAACTGAAAGATCCGTTCAGTGCTGAAAGCCACATCCCTAGTTTTCACATACTCTTCACAACCCTTTGAAAAAACTGCCTAAGAACATCTCATTTGCAGACCCGCTCGAATATCCCATTCATAAACCAACCAAAAACTCTCCCTACATTTTGACACACAGAGCCTTCTTCAACTTGCCAAAACTAGTTTCAACTGGCAAAAGGCCATTGCGGTAACTAGTATTGACTAGTTGAAACCCAAAAACCCAAAATTTCGGGTTCTTACTGTAACATAATTATAAAAATGAATGTTCCATTCTTTGACCTTTATGTCCTTCCATTCATCTGACTGTGATGAAAATTTGGTGAGTTGTGCACACGCCCTCGAAGGTTTCTGCGTCCGCCCTGATCAGGTGAGTGAGCTCGAGACCAATTTCTTTCCTGTTCAACCTACAAGGCTCAAATTTGGAATGAACCCTCTGTACGACTGCCGTGATCAGCTGAGGCTAATCACGAGCTCTGAGGCTGACTGTTCCCCTGTTCACCTCTCAAAGCTCAGATATGGAATGGAGCTTCTGTGGGATTGGCCCATAAGAATGACAAGGAGGGACCCGGCCCTGATCAGCTGAGTGAGCTCTGACAGCAATTTCTTTCCCATTCAACCTACGAGGCTCAAATTTGTAATGAAGCTTCAGTGAGACTGCTGGGTAAGAACACATTTTGGTTTATTATTTTCAACAATGAAACTTTGGAATTGAGCATGAAAAAAAAAGTTACCCCCCTCAAAATTTGATGGTTTCCGTTTCCAGGTATGTAGAATCCGAAAATGAAATTAAACAATTTCTGCCCGTCCGCCGTACGCCATATGCCGTACCTACTTCGCAATTTTCTTAGTTACCATGAACCAAAATTAACGAAATTCGGTTTTTAGGTCCCATTTGGGGTCTACTTGATCCTCGAAGCTGAAGGGTGAAAAATAGGGGTTGATATCTCCAGGACGCCGTTATCTCAAATTTTTGTTTGCGGTTTTAGGTAAATAGTTCTCGAACTTGGGAGTTTTTCAAGACCATCCGGAGCATTGTACATCCAGCCGTTCGTTCACAGTAAGGCCCAGAAGTTGGCACAGACAAGCTTTTTCAACAGCAGGGTGAATGAAATTCAGCCCAAATGTCATCACTAGGGACGCGACAGCAATCGGGAATTGGCCCGATATAATCATTGCTAGGGGGCACCTGATTATATTCACGGAGTATGAGGTCGAGGAGTTTGTTGATAAATAGTGAAACTTGAACGAACGCTGAAGTATTATTGATGGGTAAATTATTGCACAACGGTAAATTATTACACAACGGTAAATTATTACACAACGGTAAATTATTACACAACTGTAAATTAGTACACAACGGTTCATTATACCATCTACGTAGAAGGGGCTGGAGTTTGTTGGTAGGTACGTTTGCAACTTTTTTCACTCCACATCAACAATTTCCCTTCAGAACATCATTATTTGCGTTTCTTTTTGCCATTTTAGTTACTGTTTGTCATCGACAGAATTATTTTAGCAACAAATTTACTCGTGATTTAGGTAGGTACCTAGTAACGAGTACGGGGTTACGTATTAACCTACGGAGGGTCGATCTACATAATATGTATCGAATAGTACATATATTATATAGAAGGGTTATCTATAGGGAGAGCTGTGATCTGCAACAGAAAGGTATTCTGTTACAGATAATAAACCGTTGTGCAGGGATTTGCGGCGTTTTTTTCTTTGTTTGGCATTGCAATGCATGCAGAGTACAGCTAGTGAAAATATAATGAACCATTTGGGGACTTACCCCACCACAATATATCTACTTCTTAAGATAGACCTTTTGTAGCGTGTATGGGGATTTTATGGGGTGTAAAGAATTTGCAGCTTTTAAAAAATATTGTGTGCCATTCAACATTTTTCCGGTTGTCTGTCAACAAACCTAATTTTCTGATGATTTTGTCATAGATTATGATACGGCATTTCACATGGAATTATATGTACAAGTATTTCTTATCTGTAATAGGAGTTGGTCTTGTTATCTCTGTATACCACGGGTCGTGACAGTAAGTTGTACCCATCAGCCGACAAGTTCCTACCAGATCGATGGTCCAAAGATGGCACTGGGAGATACAAAGGCGTAACCAATGTTAACAGTTTTCTACCTTTTGCAATGGGTGCTCGCTCCTGCATTGGGGCGCGCTTGGCCAATGCTCAGTTGAACATGACTCTGACCCAGGTTTGTACTCAGCATGTCAGCATACTTCTGTACACCTTGAAAAATACCTGTCAATAGCCTGTGAATGGCCCTTGCCTCCTGAATGTCACTCTTCATCCTGTCCTGCACTCTCATTCTCCAGGTTCTGACCCCAACCTTCCTTAGATCCTCCTCCGGGTCGCCCTACCCTCTTTTCCGCGATCTCGCCTCCTTCTTCTTCCCCCAGGTTATTATTGAACACCTTCTTGCAAGCCCATTCATCAGCCATCCTCAACATAATTATGTCCTGCCCAGTGATTCCTCTGCTTCCTGATCTTCCCTGTCACTGAGCTGGAAAGCTCAAGATTTGTCCTGATTACCCATTCTCGTTTTATCCAAACGGGTCCTTGGACGGGTCGGAGGATTGTTCTGTCATTTATCTTCAACATATTCCCGTCTGAGTTGGTAAGAACCCAAGTCTCTCATCCAAATGTTACCACTGGCTTGATCACTAGACGGTACATTGTACAGTAGTGTTCTTGAAGAGCATGCCCGTTAAAAGAGATGCCCAGTGTGCGTATAAATTAATATTTTTGCAGAAATCCTGCACTGCTATTAAGTAGGTATTCTTCCTACTATTGCTCTTCTGCCGACTGGGTTTGACATAAATACGCATGGCAATTGGTATTTTAATGCAAAACTGGACTCAAATCTGAGTCGACTACAGAATCATGAGTAGTAGTAGTCCCTTTTCAGGAAAATAACTTTCCAATGGCATGCAAAACGCTTGTTATGAAAGACGCACATGCTAAGATGACGCCCTACAAGGCAGCATTCATGTTTGAGCTCCGCAGATGCTTTGCGCCACACCTCGGCAGACATTTTTTGTGTATGCCACTTTGTGTATTACAACTATGGTCTAATTTAGTTTTGTGATCCAGGTGATCCAGAATTATATTCTTGAGACACTGGAGGACACTGATATGGAACTGCGGCTCGTACCAGTTCCTTCGAAACCAGTGCGACTAAAAGTCAAAATGAGATGAATAATACGAGAACAACACGAATCTCAACTGCAAGCTGTGAATGTATCTTGAAGGATTAGGTACCTACCTATGTCAAACATGTGACTATGAAGCTGTCGTTTTGATTGTCCTTTAATACAAATAATGCTCCAAACGGAAGTATTATTTGGGCCGTTCATCTTCACCACACTCTGGCAAATTTTATTACCACTTAATTTTATATTCCTCAAGCGCTGTACCTATATGCATATCACAAAACTATTAATAATGACATAAATGTATCCAAAAATAACCATAACGGCCCAAACTGTAGTTTTAGGCGAATTTTTCCTGTGTTTGTTAGAAGCATGTGAAATGAGTGGCTGTTAGATACGAGTGTTTGTCATGGTGGCACTATGGAACTATTCCGTACCTACCTACTTCATGCATCGTTTGCTGTAGGTAATTATAGGTCCCGGTAGTTGAAATTGTCCCAAATTGTATTTAAAACTCTCCTGAGCTGGTAATGCTCCTTATTTCGCTTATCTTTTAGTTATTTTGGATTGGATCATAATCAATGTGGTATACTTACTTAGTGAAATACAAAGAAATCTTGAATTATTTATGGTTTTTGTGATTCCCTCTCAGAATCCACTCCTGTAAATATCATACGATTTTACCAAATAAACGCGGAGAACGCCGAGCTGGGGTTTCCCTAACCGCCATCCGCCTCAACCGACTTTAACGGTTGATTGTGGACCGGGGACGGGTGGAAAAGTCCCTATAAATACTCGCCCTTTTGGCCCAGCTCAGCATTCGACGATCCGACCCCCCGACTTGGGACTTCTCTCTCGAACCAGTCTCCCTCGCTCTCTTTCGTCTTCTCTCCCACATGCTAAAAGATCTCCTGCTGTTGGTGAAAACCGCGGGGAGCACGTCCTAAAAGATCTCCTGCTGTTGGTGAAAACCGGGGGGAGCACGTCCCTAAAAGATCTCCTGCTGTTGGTGAAAATCGCGGGCAGCTCGCCAACTCCTGCTGTAGGTAAAAACCGCGGGGAGTTAGCCTACACATCCCACAGGAGCCCGTCCTCACACTCTTCTCCTCCTCCACTCTCTCTTCCGCACCGTCCTCTTTCGTGGAGTAACTCACGAAATCGCTCGTATCCGTTCAATCGCTCATGAGATACACAAAAACACCTCTCAGCACAATGGTGTTTTACTATGTGTCTATTATTTAGTCTTTAGTCTTCAGTCTTTATTGATAGGTGTACAGAGGACATGGGTCCCACCTAGCGTACACAATGGGGAGTGAGAATAAAATCTAAAAGGAGAGCAGGAAAATGAAGAAAAGGTTAGAGGAATGAAGAAAAAATGAAGAAGAGAAGGGTAGAGGAATGAAGAAAAAATGAAGAAGAGAAGGGTAGAGGAATGAAGAAGAGAAATAGAGAACAAAAAAGAAGAAAGATAATATGATAAGTCTCAATAAAAAAGCCCCAATAAAGTCTCCACCACTGAGTACACCTTGAAAGGAGGTCCTTAAAACCTTAAAGAGGTCCTTAAAATCCTTTACCCATTTCCTATTCTCTACTTAAGGGAGAACCTCTTCGACCTTATGGCTTAGGCAGTAATTTACTGTTTTCCCTCGACCATTTTTCACAATGGGTTTATTTTGTGTCGCATAGCTTCTGAATAGGATCTTTCGTTACACCTAGAGACCTCCCGTTTTCTCAATGTCATGCATGAGTACCCCCTACAACGACCTAGGTACAAGGGTTTAGTTTGACGCCGATTTTTTTATTACAATTGGGTATGTACCTACCTAGAAGGGCAAACCAAACTGTACTCTGTACATATAGGTACAGGTACTACAAGGTAGACATAATCAAGAACTTTACAAGGTAATTGATAAACTACATAAGTACTTCTACTTACGTAAAAAAAGTAAGTACCTAAGTACCTACCATAGTTGAAGCTGGCTACTTCGGAAGGCGGAAGCGCTTCAATGCACTGCCTCCTGGTTACCTATTTCACAGTAATTTTCTCCAAATGGATGCAAAACGAATGTTTTTCGTGACACTATGATTGGCATTATAAAATGACGTAGATCATAATATTCATGAACACAAATAAACGCGGATGGCGGAACAGTTGACCATTGACACCTTTACCTTTAAGAAAACCCTAAACAAACAATCGACCGGGAAACATATCCTTATTTTCCTCCTAGACTCAAAAAACACGGTGGACTGCAGTTTTCATACATCGGAGATATGAAAACGTTATCGTTTCTGTTTTCCAGAATGTAGTCCTGTCCATCCAGGTCTCCAGACCAAATAATTTTATCTGTATCCCAAGAAATAAGCAAGGAAACCACACCGCAACATGCCTGTCAAGGCGTTGAAAAATATGTTCCACCACCACCAACCTGTTCTTGAAAAATGGCGGCGTATGTGCTCAGTCAGCTGTTTTCTATTACGTTGTAACATTTCAAGGGAATAAAAAACCAGCTGATTACTTTATGATAGCAATAGCAAATAGTAATAGTATGTGATGGTTGAAAGGATGGCGTGCGGTTATTTCGCGCAACTTCTAGGTTTTTCTGACGTTGTTTAGTTTCTTATATCTTTCTGCAGTCAGTGCTTCATTTCTTCTGTTTTGTGTCAGTTGTGTTTTGTGACCGTGGCGCGATTCGGTGAATTTAATTTGGTTTTCAAATCGCAGGAGTTGCCGAATTTCCGCGTTTATCGAGTGGGACTAATATGACAATCATGGCGCAGACGGTAGATTTCAAACAGAGGTGGCCAAGGCCCTCGAAGGAAGAAGCTATACATTCTGGACATTTCATGGTGTCTAGTTTCGAAGCAGAAGCCCAGGACGATGAGGACGAAGTGGCAGTTCCAGTGCCCGAAGAAGTTTTAGAAACGAAGACGATGGCCGTCATAAGTAAAGTCGAGCCTCCCGCTCCCAGCTTTTTCGAGTTCGGTGCCGTTCAATCTTTCCATCAGACTGGCAAGTTCCCGTGGAATCGCCTTTCGATCGAAACATCTCTCACAAAGCTTTTCCAGTGCATGTCACTTGCTTACAGGTATATTTACTAATCCCACAATAATAACAGGCAATGCAAATATATAATAGCTCTGTGTTATTGACCCAACACAGCGATTGGCGATGTTGGTGTTATAGTTTTTGAAAAGCTCAAGGCACCTATAATGCCTAGGTACCTATTTGAAAAATTGTGTTATAGGTAGTAGTTACCTAATCAATGAATGCATTCCTAACACTATTTCGAGGATAATGCATTATTATACGCGGGGTGTCAGTATACTCACTCAAACCTTAATCTGCTTCGCAAACTATGTTAAATCGATCCCTTACTGTTTGACAGTAAATTCGAAATTAGTGAGAAAATTAAATCAATCGGTTCAATCTCTTCATCTTATTGGCAGGTTCGTATGGAACGGTCTCTACCGAAACATAACCAGTGTGGCTTTTCCAGTGCATGTCAGTTGCTTGCAGGACTGCAAAATATCCCGTTTTGTGAAAGGCACATCACACAGCAACTGACAAGGATTTTTTTAACGTTGAAAATTGTGAAATAATCACGCAGTATTGAACCTTGAAACATCTTGTCGGGAAGTTCATGAATAGGTGTGCAACGCAAGGAGGTGTGTGTATTATTCCCGTTACTCACACAGGTTTCTTGAAATTTGGTGCTCAGCTAGACTCAGAACTGAAACTGACTGCTTAAAAGATCGCTTATCCGATGAAAATTTAAGCATTAGCATCGCAAACTATATGATTCTCTCCCGTTACCATTTAAAACCACAGCCAATAAAAATACCAGATTTCGGAACAAAGCGTTCTGACATCAACCCAATGTACAGTTATTCCAAATGTTGCCAAAATGTCAATAACCAGAGGAGGAAGGATGAATTCGGAGACCAGCAATTCAGGAATACAAAAAAAAACCAAATGAGTTAAATTCGAGTTTTTAGTGGGACAAAATTGAAACATAGTCAAAATTAGTTGCTAAGCATCATCAAAAAGTGTACAGTATGGTGACAGTAGATGCGAAGTTTTCCAGAACTAATTCGAGGTTTCCCAGAACAAATTCCAGATTTTTCCATTTCAAATTAAATACTTATTTCGTCAAATTGTATAGAAAACCATGATCGTATTGTCGGGAAAGCGTTGAATTCGCATTAACAGAAGAAAATAGGAGTTGAACGGCTCAGAATCTCAAGCTCACTGCAGGTTGAACGTAACCTACTTGTTGGTAGGTAGTAGAATATTTCCCACCCTCAGTTTTCATGCCACTAAAGACAGTTATTTAAATTTTTTTTAAAATAATTCGCCTGAAACTGGGGACGCTAAAGCGTTACTAGGAAGCTGCATTACTCGGTCGAGTTCACATTTTTCGTGTGACAGGTTGAAAAATATATACCTATTTCCTGCAAAAAAACTTCACTTCCCAAGTCAAGTCACAAGTGTGATTTCGGGTTCCTGCTTCGAACTTCATATTGAACGTGCGTTTCTCTCCTCCAGTTTGGAATATTACTAAGGTCTTCCCAGCGTAAGCGTATGCAAGTGTCTTGGAGAGAACAGAAAATAGTATTCGTGCCATGTGTCAACATTGAAAAATAAAGTACTGCATGTGCCATTGGTCAACTGTTCGAAAAATAAAGTACTGTATGTACCATTGCTCAAGTGTTACCGGTTTTACCCTACCTTGCATATCAATTATTCGAACATCAAGTACGTTCGGTGGGCAAAAGGGGATTTTGCCGATAAAAAACGCTGCATAGTCCTTTTCACAAGAGTTTATTATTCTAGGACTTACCTACAGCAATTTTGGCTGTTCATTTATTGTTTCTTTCACGTGCAATAATTGAAATAGCTATTTCTGATGGGTTCCACCAACTCTGGCCCCCAAAAACACGAATTGCGCTCTTTTTTTCCCAAATTATCTTTGATTATTATTGATAGTGCCACTTGATAGTCTTGATTCACCTGTTGACACTTTTTCTAGTGTTATTATACAAATTGATGGTGATTTCAGACAATTTCCCAGGGTTTTCACTAATAAAAAACGCTGCAAAGTCCTTGTCACGTGGGTTTATTATTCTACTGGACATACGTCCGGAAATTTTTGCTGTTCATTTATTGTTTCTTTCATGTGCAATTATTGAAATGGCTATTTTTGATGGTTTTCACCAATTTTGGCTCCCAAAAACACGAATCTGGCTCTTTTTTTAACAGATTATTTTTCATCATTGCTAGTAGCATTGTTGTCTTGATTCACCTGTTGATACTACTTCTAGTGTTATTATACAAATGTTTGGTGATTTTAAACAATTTCCCAGGTTTTTGACTAATAAAAAATGAATTTCGGAAGCTTAACCTTCGTTACAACCTCAATTCTTCACTCTTCGGTCAAAATCAACCTAATATTCGATCGTCTCCCACTAAAAAACATGGAAAACGATACCTCACAAGCTCATGTTCACTAAAACCTCAAAAATCCCTCGAAAACCCCTATTTTTACACCCATGTTTCTCCCATATCACCCCTGGGTGTATACCGATCTGGCTGCCGTGTTTCGGAGCACAACTAGGACCCAAATGTGTTCCCAAATGAGGACCCAAACTGTGTGCGGAGGAACGACGATTTTAGACCAAAATTTAACATAAATTTAAGGCTGAAACTTCCTTAGAACCTCAATTTTCCACTCTGGTCAAAATCGACTTCGTATTCGGTATTCTCGTCCCAAAAACATGGAAAGCGATACCTCAAAAGCCATGTTACTAAAGCACAAAAAGTACCTATTTGTGTACCCATTTTCACTCATAACACCCCTGGGTATATTCCGATCGGGCTGCAAAGTTTCGGGACACAACTAGGGCCCAAATGGAGCATGTGTGCGGAGGGACGAATTTTTTTTATCGAAAATGAAGCCGGTATGCGTGATACAGTGGACGGGCATTGCATTTTTGGAATCTACGCACCTTGAAACGTAAAAGAAAAAATTTTGAGGGGGTGTTATAAACATTTTTTGCTGAGCGATTACATAGGTGTTGTATTATTCGCAGAATAATAAACCAAAATGAATTTTGGGAGCTGAACCTTCGTGAGAACCTCAATTTTCCACTCTTTTGTAAAAATCTATTTCATAGTCGGTCTTCTCGTCCCAAATACATGGAAAACGATACCTCAAAAGCGCATGTTACTAAAACACAAAAAATACCTATTTTTATACCCATTTTTCACTCATAACACCCTTGGATATATTCCGATCGGGCTGCAAAGTTTCGGGACACAACTAGGCCCCAAATGGAGCATGTGTGCGAAAGAACGAATTTTTTAGACCGAAAATTGAAGCCGGTATGTATGATACGGCGGACGGACATTGCATTTTCTTAATCTACGCTCCTTGAAACGTAAAAGAAAAAATTTTGAGGGGGTGTTGTACATTTTTTGCTGAGCGAATACATAGGTGTATTATTCGCAGACTAATAAACCAGAAGTGAAAATGTTGTAGGGCACTTCAAGCGCGTTTCATACCTGCTTCTGAAATTCGCTCATTAGGTGCTGCGATGTTGAACCTTTTTTCGTTAAACCATAAGGCCCCTTCCTAACATCGGAGAGTTTACCTGAAAATTCGGTAACCTTGAATTGGGGAATTTTACTATTGTACCTACTGTTATAAGTCTCTTTTGAATGGAAGGCAATGAAGAACTTGCATATCTGACGTCAGATTCTGATTGACAGCGATCGGTTGGAAGCTAGTCCCGTTGTCATATGACTGTATTCATGGCAGTTTCATTAATATATATGCTTTCAAATATTTTGAAATGTTCCTACCTATTTTCTCATTGGCATCTTACGATCCAACTAGATGAATGATCGGCTACAGTGATTTTCAGTCGTTTCACATCGGATGTGTGGTGCCAGATGCTGTCAAATTAATACATTTGTTCATGATTAAACCAGGAAAATATTTGAAAAAACTGTCAATATTAGTAATAATATATTTGATTATCAAGTACCTACTGATGTGGAATGAATCAGCAGGTATTCATAGGTCAGGTGATCTTGTAAAGTTCATCAATGGAAGAACATCAAATCCTCAAACAAATGAAATACGAGGAAAAATAATGAGGAGTAGGTAGGTACATTTATACCTTCATGGGTATGGAATTAGCTGATTATTTCCCCTTATACCGTTTTGGTTTATTATTCTGCGAACAATACACCTATGTATTCGCTCTGCAAAACATGTTTATAGCACCCCCTCAAAATTTTTTCTTTTCCGTTTCGAGGTGTGTAGATTCCAAAAATGCGATGTCCCCGCCGTACGCCGTCCGCCGTATCACGCATACCGGCTTCATTTTCGGTCCAAAAAGTTCGTTCTTTCGCTCACATGCTCCATTTGGGCCCGTTGTGTCCCGAAACTTTTCAGCCCGATCGGAATATACCCAGGGGTGTTATGAGTGAAAATGTGTATAAAAATAGGTACTTTTTGTGTTTTAGTAACATGATCTTTTGAGGTAGCCTTTTGCATGTTTTTGGGGACGAGAAGGCCTAATACGAAGTCGGTTTTGACCAATGAGTGGAAAATTGAGGTTCTACCACATGTTCAGCTCCCAAAATTGATTTTCTATGAGTCAAAAACCTGGGAAATCGTCTGAAATCACCATCGCTTTATATAATAACACTAGAAAAAGTGGATCAAGTGGATAATACTTGGATCAAGACGATTAAAAATGGCACTACCAAGGATCAAAGATAATTTGGAAAAAAAGGAGCGTACCTAATTCAAGTTTTGGGGGCCAAAATTTGTGGAAACCACCAGAAATAGCTATTTCAATTACTACACATGAAATAAACAATAAATGAACAGCCAACATTTCTGTAGGTATGTTCAATAGAATAATAAACCCATGTGACAAGGACTTTGCAGCGTTTTTTTACGAGGTCAACTGATGAGATCGATAGAATAATTAACGAATGTTTATTGGCTGGGTTTATTTACTTCTGGCGTTATGTTAATTAGGAATTGAGCGTCACATCTCTCTTGAACCTGCCTTTTGACATTTTTATTGAAATTAAAACAAGAAATACTTTCCACTATCGTGCACACCTCTTCCTTTGATTCCAGACAAAAACTTACATCACCCAAATGGAACCGTTTCAAAGGAATACGACTGAGATGGAAGGACAAAATACGATTAAACAACGTGATTTGGAGGTGTTGGCATATGCAGTGTACGTAGCTATGTATACACATTTATCTCGTTTTGTTACGTAACATTTGGATTGCCTCTGATGTCTGAGGTACCGTTTCTGCTTGGAAACGGGGTTTTTATGAGATAAGAGGGGTCGCTCAACATCTACCCCTTATGTAATTTGGTTGTCTAAGTTGATTCCACACGTATATTCTGAAAATACTCTGCCTTCACCGAACTATATTTGGTTTTAAAATTCTCATAAATATCGTCCCGTAACTCTGAAAATTATAATAGAAAAAAATAACTAATTCAGAACTGTTCGGAAAATTAACTAATAAGTTGGTTTGGTATATTTTATGCATTTAGTTTCTGAGTTACGAAAGACCTAACGTTTCTCTTTATTCAGATTTATATCACGTCTCAACCTTTTCCTGACGACAAATACGGTAGGTAAATACTTTGCTAACTACCTCCTATGTAACGTACGTTTACTATCTAAATTGCAGCTTTCGTTCATAATTTTGTGGTTATCAATTTTGTATAACAGTTCTTGGTATAGTTATTATAGTCACGGTCAGTTTGGTTGAGGCGTTGAACACTATGGCAAGAATAAGCAAGTAAAATTTCATTTTCTCTCAGAAACTCAAGTTATTCCCACCATCTGAACCAAAGAGGTTGGAGATGGGTGGCGCGGCTATTAAGAAGGCTGGCTAGGCCTATTGTAGCTTGGCAAAATCAGCCAATGAACAAGCTGACAGTAGCCATCGTTGGGAGCTTATGGTTCTGATGTATCATTAAATAGTTCTCGCTTTTAACAACATACGTCATTTGCTCCAAAAGTAAATTGCCAAGAGATTTTTCCTCGGCAGATAGATGGTCACTTAGAAAAAGTCGGATTGTTCATGCAACTTTGTAAGGAAATCACTTGGGCCTTTACGACTACTTTTTCTGACATAGACCTTTCTAGCTCTTGAACGTTCTGGAATTTTTTACTTTCTTTTGAATGAAAAATAAAAACGATTACACGTAGTACAAAGAATCGTCGAGTTTCGAAACCTATGAAACGAAACAGAGACGGCAATCAAATAGATAGTGAACCCTTTTTAGATAAGGAGTTTCTCTAACACGGAGATTACTGACGTATTTCAAAATGAAACGAGTGTCGAAGCGGATAGAGCCAATGCCAGTGTTCGAAGAGACGATAACGTAATTCTAGATAATTATCCGTAAGCCGTTAGATAAGCGCTTTGTGATTGATTGTACTTCTTTTATAAACATGAGATAAACCTTAATACCTACCTTGGCGTTGTGAAAAACGTTATTTTAATTATGTCCGTCTCGTGTTTTATTGGTTGAGAGCCATCTGAAATGATTTTAACAGTGTTGTTATAAATAGCAATTGCATTGAATTACCTATCTCAAAGGTAATCTGTAGCGCTCTGTTCGAGGATTCTGAACGGAGGGTCGAAAGAAGCCAAATAGTGGTAACACATTTGTGTCTACTCGTACGTACATTGTGTGTGTAAGTATAATAATTGGGAAATCTGGGTAGGTACCTACGCCGAATGAGAAAGTTGCAGTAATTAATTTTGAATGGAAAAGTCTTCTGCAATCCTCATAATTCTTAGCCCCCTAATCAATTTAGCCCAGTTAAATAAGACCTTATTGGGGCCGCCGGTGGAAGAAATTATAAAGCTGGAAATAGTTTTAATCGATTTATTTACACCCAAAACCACGAAAATTTCGGACCTTTTCTCAGCGTTTTGCTTATTACCTACTCCTAAAACGTGCATCTTACAGAAAAATTAACTCCCACATAAATTAAAGAGCAAGAGAAAATTCTGCGAGAGAGAAAATCCTGCGTCGGTTGACTACCCACAACTTGTAAATAAATAAAAAATAAAAAAAATGACAGTTTTTAACCAACATCGCTGATAAAGTTGATATGGTGACTTTAAACGTCGTACCGTCGAAATGGCTGTTCAAAATGAAAAAATGTATGGTATGAAAGTTGTAGAGCATCAAATTCTGCGTTCAGCAAGAACCTTACATGTCAAATTCGCAGTTAACAGAAAATCTGAAATCTGAGTTTTTTCATTTGTAGACTCCCCTGAGTTTGATAAGTTGTTGGTAGTCAATCGCCGCATTTACACCACTGTTCTTTAATTTGTGTACGAGTAAATTTTTCTGTAAGATGCATGTTTTAGGATTAATAACCGAAAATCTGAAAAAGGCCGTACATTTCGTGGTTTTTTGGCCTTCGAAGCTCGCAACGCAGTGTGGGGCAAACCTCAGATACTTCAGTTAGATATCTAATAAAGCTGTTGAAACGATCTCTTGCTTTCCTACAATTTCTTCCACCAACAGGTCTTTAAATGGCCTAAATTGGCAAATGCTTAGATCGTTTGGATTTCCAGCGGTTCAGAAACCAAGATGTTGGGTTGCGGTTTTCAGTTCAACGGACGGTGAATAGTACACAAAACCGTTGGCGCCTATTAAAGCGGACTATGGATTATAGTACCATAAACCATCTTATCTTTTCCGGAACGGCCAATGTTGTTCGATAAATAGGTTCCTCATTAACTGTAGGTTGTACCCATATCCATCAGTCGCATGAGAATAAACTGTGTAAACTAAGAGTAGTTTGTAAGACTATAAATTTGTTTACACGACTCCAATTTGCATTTCAGTCATAAAGAAGAAAAACACATTGGTTTGTCAATTCGCTTCCCCTCTGGATGGTGACACCCACAACAAGCCTGAGGTAGATTCGTCATTTCATGGTCTACATTGTTTCTTGTAAACGTTAACCGTTGTTGATTTAAATTTAACTAATGTAGGTCCTACCTACTCGTAACTGCCAAAAGTGTTGTCATCCAACATAATATACAGGGTGTCCCATTTCATACGCTCACCCTGTTCTATCATTCATAATGATTATGGGCAGGCTATTCAGCCCAGTTCAAAATAATTTGCCGTTTTCAATCGTTCTCTGCTCCAATGTTCAATCAATAAAGAATGCTTTGACATTCATGTGTGGTTTGATATTCATTTTACATTAGTCATTATGAATGTCTGTAAGACAGCCGGTTTTTTCCCAAACCAAAACAGATCCAGAAAGATACGTGTCTAATGATTTTTTATGAGAATTCTAAAAATCGCTCGCTCACTTGCGCTGTGTGTACACTCCACACCAGCTTCCTTATTTCA
The DNA here is from genome assembly GCA_954871275.1 of Leptopterna dolabrata. Taxonomy (NCBI): domain Eukaryota; kingdom Metazoa; phylum Arthropoda; class Insecta; order Hemiptera; family Miridae; genus Leptopterna; species Leptopterna dolabrata. The sequence continues at coordinate 25,155,634 of OX940983.1, forward strand.
AATAATGAGAATTCCTATTTTTAACTTCAGATTCGGGGTCTACGTAAAATTCCATGAATAAACGACCCTTTTTTTTTAATATTTGAGCGCACAAGTTCGCTCCTAATGTACCTACTCAAAACGCAAAAGACCAAGGTTTGTGGTTGTAATAAAATGCCAAATGTCACATGATTTTTATGTGTTTTTGAACGCTAAATAATAACGTGATGGTGTTCATTTTTCGATTTGCACATTTTTTATTGCGCAAATCGTGCACAAATCCGAAAATATGGTCGGGTAGGGTCGTATGGAAAAATGATTGCGATAAAGATATTCAGCGCTAAAAACAACACATGAAAATGTTTTGTCACGAGTCAAAACCTTCCGTGTGCAATTTCGGATTTGAGCGCGTATTTGCGCTCCCAGAAGAGCGCAAATGAAAAATGAACATCACGTCGTTATTCAGCGTTGAAAAACACATAAAAGTCATGTATCAAACTAACTTGGTATTTTATTACACCCACAAACCTCGATTTTTTGCGTTTTGCGCGTATTATAAATTTGCGCACTTAACAACTCAGAAGAAGGTCGTTTTTTTCATGAAGTTTTAGATAGAATCCGGATATGAAATCATAGTTGCGGTGGATTCAAGAAGTCTATCATTAATTATTTGTTGTCATTCATGAAGCATAACGTTTGTCAAATTCAAAATGTTCCTATCAACAACATGCAAAATAACAATCATTCTTCAAATGAAATAATATCACGGAACAGCCAACTCGATTTTATACAGCCATCCGTGATTGTAAATCAGGTGCTCCCTAGCGATGATATCTGGGCCGGATTTATACCGTTTGATTCACGATCATGTTGACGAAGCTTTTCGTTGCAAACGAACGGCTGGACGTACATTGCTCCGGGTGGTCTCAAAAATTCTCAAGCTCGAGATCAATTAAAAAAAGTTAAAAAAAAAAACGCCATATTCTTCTATAGAAAGTTTTCGAGCTACGGCGTTCGGGAACTGTCAACCTGTATTTTTCACCCCTTAGAGATGACTGACAATGGGATCTACAAACCAAATTTCATTAATTTTGGGTCATGATAACTAAGGAAAGTGCGAAGTTGGGCGGACGGACAGAAATGTTTGAATTCCATTTTCGAATTCTACGTACCCTGAAAAGGAAACTATCAAACTTCGAGGGGGGGGTTAAAACTTTTTTTTTCATGCTCGATTCCAAAGGTTCATTATTGGAAATAAAATAAACCAAAATGGGGGTTATAATTTGAAATAAGGAAGTTGGCGTAGATTGTGCATACTGCGCACGTGCGCGAGCATGATTCTTAAAATCCTCATATAAAATCGTTGAACCAGTAAGTATCTTGGTTTTGAAAAAAAACGGGGTGTGCGTATGAAATGGGACACCCTGTATTGTGGTTTGGTAGACATTTTCGTTGAGTAATTTTTTTTTTTTTCGTTCAGTCATACATTTGGCCTTACTACGTACACGGATTACAAAAGTTATAGCGTAGATCATTCGTAAATTAAAAGTGTTTCTCCTTTCTACAATGCGATCAGGCGGTTGTTCTGGAGGGCAAGTACTGGAAAAGGAAATTGAACGCAGTGACTGCCGAATACAAGAAATGGCGCTTATTCAGTCACAATCAAATACTTGGAAAACCCAACCGGGAAGAAACCCAAGATCTCGTAAGTAATTTGACGTCACGTTTTCAGGTACTACCCAAAAGTATCATAACTTCCGATTGTTTGTTGAAATTCTCAAGTGTAAGTTTTGGTGAAAATTTGCATTAGTGTATTTCCCATAGCTTGCCGAATTCGAAGGACAAGACTGGCAAATATGTGCAGCAGACAACTCGATGATGGTGGATGAAGATTACATGGGGTTAATGAGTGACACGCTCTTTTCCACTATCACCGCAAACCAGCCGTTTGCTTTTCCTGACACTCGAGAGATCGGTAAACGTTATTTTCGTAGTACATTTTTTATGTGTCTCGTATTGATAGATAGTTTTTGGATTTTTATCGTTCCGTGACGCTGAAACACTGTAACTAACTGTTAATTCAACAAATTTCAGTATTAATTCAACAAAATAATGTTGTACAAGGCTCAATGTTAATATAATAATGTAGAAATAACCAACTGAAACACCTTCACATGGGGGTTAGGAGCAGACAAGAAATAAAGGGGAAAAAATCGTTCATACTATCAATAATGGTATGAAAGATTTTTTTCTTACCATCCATGATAGTCCAACCAATGATGGTAGGTAATATGGATGGTGGTGTCAAATAGACTATGGAGGTAAAAATAATTGCTTTACTCCATGTCCATGACTCCTCTCAGCAGGTGGAATGCTCATCTGCCCATGCTTCTGACATTAGAGTGGTCACAAAAAGTCAACTTTCGAAATTCAATCGTGGCAACCCCCTAAAAGGTGCCATTTGACTAGAAAATGAGATTCCCAAAGTTTTAGGTCGATCGGATAACATTAACCCGTGCCGCATCGAGGTTGAAGTTTAGAAAAACTCACTTTTTTTCATAAAAATATTATTTATTTCCTCATAACATAGTAACCATTCGTCCTAGAGACTTGAAATTGGTCTTATTTTATTTGAAATGTTATCTTCTTCAACTTTTACTCCAATAATTTTTTCGCTAGATCCTATAGATTTTATGTTATTCAGCTTTTCCCATCTCAAAACGTGGTCCGTTTCAGCAAATGTGCCTTTTTACGCATACCCCTAAAAACCACACTCCAGTCAATGAAATCGACCTCTAGGCAATTTGATACTTCTTTATCACTCTGGTATATTGAAAATTGATACATTTGAATCTAATATATAATATATGGAGGGGGTAGGGGGGAGATGGGTGGGTGGTGGGTGCTATGAAATGCACAAAAAACAATAAAAATTATGTAAAAAGTGTTTTAATAATACAAATTGAAAGTTTTTGTATAGAAAATAATAGCCTGGAACTTATTTTACAACGCAATATATCTATTCCAACACCACTGAATTTAGAACTACATTAATGGCTTAGATAGTGAGGCTTTATCGACATCAGGGTAAATTTTCCTACATTCTGACACAACTTGTAAAAAAATTGGCGCTGTTCTTCGTATTTTGTCAAGCAAGAGTTGAAGTCTTGTATCAATTTCACTCCTCTTTCAGCAGTGTCGTTGACTACCCTTAAACCGTTCACTATGTTTTTAGCATGCAAATAATGAGGATTTTTGTTCCATAAGCGTGTATCGGTGTAAAAAATCTGTCTATGGAAAACCGCTTGAAAAAATTCAAGGTTTGAGAGGTGACAAAAAAATCAAGTTGCTTATCCAAAATTTGCTCTACATCTGCAAAATCTAAAATCGCTTTTCTATCCCTACCATCAATTTCACTATCGGGTTCACCTAGGGAAAATAATTTCATGGCCATACTTTTTTTTAATGTTGTCGTCTAAAGTGTGGTCGAAAAACGAGAACGCTATTTTCTCTGAGCTGAGGTACCACAGATGGTTTACAAATTTTGACAAAGCCTTATCTGCTATTTCTGTGTCAATTTTCCTATACTCTACTAATGCTTTCAACATTTCCAGATCTTGTTTAGGGGCCAAAGCAGGTTTAGGGGCATTGAACCATGCCTTGGCGTAAATATTTATTATAAAAACACAAATTTCTTCTATTCCTTTCATTTCTTTTTGAGTTAAAATTTTGAGGCAGTAATTTTTTTTTTTTTTTTTTTTTTTTTTTTTTTAAATCGTAAACAAACACTTTATTTAACAAACATCCTATACCCGCCCCAGATATCAAATGGGAAGGAGCCCGATTGAGGACGTAAATTGCTTTGGCCATCCACCTGGCGTGATGAATTGCACCAGGTGCTTTAAAAGAAAAGTTTTGGGGAGGAAGCCCTATAAACACTAAACAAAGTTGAAGAAACTCTTTGCAATCCTCTCTGGGCTGCTGGGTTTCCAAATGTTCCATTAAAAAAAGTGAAACTTGATTAATGTTACCAATTTTGCATCTAATACTCGTATTATCATCATGTAGACTAGTTTTGTATTTAGTTTGGTCGAACTTAGGCCACCCAACTTGAAATTTTTTGAAAACGCTAGGTTCAGGACCAGTGGTCGAGCCTATCTTGCTATCAAACACGGCTTTCAAAATAATTTCCAAAATATGATGACGGCATGCTAAGTACAAAAGTTCTTTTTGCAATAATTGCTCCAGCAAAACACAAGCCCCCCTAACCCGACCAGTATTTGCAGCTGTGGTGTCAAAGCACATTGCTTGAATTTTGTCTGCTGCACCCCACTCTTGAATGGCTTCAAATACCGCCTGGGCTTGCAAGAGTCCAGTACTATTTTCGAGTTGAGGAACTCCGATCAACTGTTCCTCATCTCCACAACTAATCAAGATCGCTACTCTTTCTACGTTTTCATTTTTCAAGATATCTGGTAGCTGGTAGTTACCTAGATCCCCCCCCCCCTTATTACAGCCTCAACCTTTACATTTATACCTGAAACATACTCATTTTCGATAAACCAGAGTGATAAAGAAGTGTCAAATCGCCTGGAGGTCGATTTCATTGACTGGAATGTGGTTTTTAGGGGTATGCGTAAAAAGGCACATTTGCTGAAACGGACCACGTTTTGAGATGGGAAAAGCTGAATAACATAAAATCTACAGGATGTAGCGAAAACATTATGGAAGTAAAAGTTGAAGAAGATAACATTTTAAATAAAATGAGACCAATTTCAAGTCTCTAGGACAAATGGTTACTATGTTATGAGGAAAAAAAGAGTATTTTTATGAAACAAAGTGAGTTTTTCTGATCTTCAACCTCAATGCGGCACGGGTTAACGTTATCCGATCGACCTAAAACTTTGCGAATCTCATTTTCTAGTCAAATGGCACCTTTTAGGGGGTTGCCAGAAGTGATTTTCTCAAAAAAAAATTTCCCTATTGCCTTGTGCCCTATTCTGACATCCATCATCCATATTACCGTCCAGGTCACAGGAAAAGTGTCTTGCATGGCTGATATTGTTATAGTAGGCTTACAAATAAATTTTTTGGTTTCTGATAGTATTATCAATGGATGTCAGTAGATCAGTGGTATTGGATAGTACATCACTATTCTTCTATATTGGGATGTATTGTTCAGTAGTTTTACAGTGAAACGTCCGCTGGGGGCACGAATGTTCCAAGTACCGCAATTGTCTCCAACTTCCACAAACTGACAAAGGAATATTGATGGAAGAAGGCCATCGTAACTGGTTTAATTTGAATCCTCGGGAAATGTTGAGTACAAAGAAAACGACTTTTTATTTTCGAGGGTTTGATCAGGAATTCACTTGTTTGAACGATTAGTTTTTATTCCCTCGGCAGTGACATTGCCATTTAGATCAACTGATAGTTGGGCTCTGCATTTGAAAAGATGCATGCAGTACCAACCAAAAAACTAAGTGGCTGTGAAGAAAGTTGTTGGCCGTTCGGTGCATTTGACTGCCAGCTAACAGTCCTAAAGACCATCTTCTCTCGGAAATAGAACATCTTTGCATCAATAAACGCAATTAATAGGCATTTTACGTAAATTTTGATGAAAAATACAGAGACTAGAACAGTATCAGATACCACACACGTGCTCTGTGGTTAGTTCAGAGCCCTATGTTGCTTTGATTTCATTAGCCTTTTTTAAAACTTTGTTTAGCCAGAGCGATTATTAAAAATGACCATAGTTTTATTTGCATTCAATTTCAGCCTTTGTAAAGTATAATGAAGAAAGCGTATTCCCTAGTTAAGTACGCATGGATTTTCTATAATAGTCAACGGTTCTGCATTTTCTGTCCCTAGCTCGAGGAGTAAATTTGGCCGATTTCATTCAACCCAGTTTAGTCCAACTCCAACCGAATTTGGATGAATTCATGGATATTGAGCCACTGCATGGTAACTCATTTTAATCACTCTGTTATACTGTAGTAGTTCCATAAAACTGTACCGTATCGTCGTAACTGAAGAAGAACTGTGGTAAAATAGTGAATAAGTACTAAATATTTCTGCGGTGGTTTAATGCAAAAATAATTCATTCATTTTTATTATGGCGGTAGTATTTCCTATTTGAAGTGCTTCTCAAATAGTGATGGTGAGATCTTTAAGATATCATGAAGATAGGGAGGGATTGTTGAGGGTTGCTGTGGATGTATGTGCTGTTTTCATAGTACACCTGATGTTCTCTTCTTCTAGACTTTCTGTGCACAAAATTATCGACCGTGCCAGAAGAGCCTGCCATTGTTCAACCCCCAACATCGTCTTACCAATCGGAGCAATCTCCTCTGAAAGCCAATGCCCCGGTTACCTCTTTGGTACAGCAGACATCCTCATATGCGCCTCACTCGCAATTCGGGCAGGACACGTCTACCATGTGGTTCATGTCTCAGCCGACCGCGTATGAGCCGTCTTTGCCCGCGATTCAGGCATCTCAACAGTACCAACCCTCTCTGCCCCCGGCGCCGCCTGCGCCACCGCCACCACCACCCACCCCGGTCACCAAGGCACCCCGTGGGAGGAAAGAAGACATTTTGACGTCTTCTAAGGTTCGTTTTCTATATTAACAGTCTCATCCTCAGTAGTTAATTACTCCTCCATTCTTATATTCTTTACTCAATAATTTTCTGGAAACTTCACATACAGGTCAAGAAGACTCGGAGCCGTAGTGAAGGCTCAAAGAAATTGGCCACCTCCAGCAATACTGTGATATCTCAATCCCCAAGTGCTGTCCCTACGATCCAGTCGACCAGCACTCAAATCCAACCGAATAATGCTCTTCTTGCCCAACTGTTAACCAACAGTAAGTGAAATTTGTTTTATTGTGCAGTATTAAATACTAGACAATTTAGGTGTTTCCTAGTGACCTGTTACCAGACGACACTGCTCTCCACTAGATTCAATTTGGAGCTGCAGTAGACGAATACTTGCCTGTAGACAGTGTCTGAGTACACATACTTGGATGTGAAATTCGCACCTAGTTTCGTTCAGCCGGTCTGCAATGCAAATCGCGATGATTTACGTTTGGAGAAAAGCGTTTAGGAACCCTGAAATCCCTTTGGAGGCAAAACTGCAGGTCTTTAATGCGACCATGCGAGCGATCTTGGGTTATGGTCCGCACTTTGGGGCTATTTGGAGTATGCATGTGTCGAAGCAGTTCATCTCTTATTTCTTAAGAATCTCTTCCTTCTGACTCTGTGCACTTAACTACTTTTTTTATCTCAAAACATAATTGACCACGCTGTCTTTGTTCACCCTGGGCCTGCACCTGAAGTACATTGAGAAAGTAACCACGTGCTAGACTCACGCCTTCCAAAATTGGTTGCGGAAGATATTGGTTGGGAGGGGATATTTTGGCGCACTGTGGTTTGCGGCAACGAAATGTGGTCTCCCCATTCCAATGAGAGCGCTCAATGCCGATGCTCAGGCGGTCAATCGAGGCAGTATCCTTGCTGCCGCTAAGAAAAAATGAGCTTCAAGCAAATGAGCCTGAGTCGTACACACAGAGCACTAGATTCTCAAGTAGAGTACATTTGTTTTGTGAGACAGATTGATGGTATTGGATTGCATGGGGCTATCTGGCTCTTCAGGCTGTATTGTGAGTTGCTTAACACAAACACAAGACCGTACAGTTCAAGCCCAAGAGAAGGATGCACCGTGAGCTGTTTGAGGGAACGTGAACACGTGTCCGTTTCTTCTGTGTGTCCGTTACTTGGGGAATTCAGATGGCCACCATTTAAATGTGGCGCTGTCACGAGAAAGAGCCATCTTCTTGCTCAGTGGAGGGATAGGTTGGCACTGCGCGGTCAATTTTCGTAAGACAGCCAAATTGGTCAGTTTACACATAGCAGAGTTTGACTTATGACTACATCTTCATTCGTTGGCTGCTTAAAAATAAAAGTTTGGAAAAAATGCTGCTTGAACCTCTGTCAGACGGTTCGTAAAACCGTGCTGTATCGTTTATATTATAATTAATTTCCGTTCGGTACCTACTTATTATTTTATTTAACGATTACGTATCATTTTTCATGTTTCCTTGTAAATAAGCGCATTTCTTCTTCTAGCATCCGGTGCATCTTATGGTTACTACTCTGAGGAACAGTCTCCTACGAAAGTGGTTCCCAAAGAAGAAGTAACCTACATTCAACAGCGGCCCTACAAATCTATCGACAACTCGATTTTGTACCATTCTGAAAGGTACTATTACTGTAATATGTACAATTTATTTTCAAATGTTAGACCGATTGGTGTTCTGAATCTTTTTTTGTTGTACAATCTTGTTAAGTTGTAATAAGATTGTAACTAATTGTTGTTATTTAATAAGATTGTAACTAATTATTGTTATTTAATAAGATTGTAATAAGATTATTGTTATTTATTTTTATGTCCATAACTGATTATTGTTATTTAAAATTCCGATACTTTTTTTTGCAGCGATCTGAATAAACAGTCATTCTTGATCAATTCGGAAGCCAACAGTAACTCTTCTTCCACAGCTTCACACTGTTCGTCCATATCACCACCCATTAACTCATCCGTTTTGGTAAAACCTCTGCAAACATCAATGGGGAATGTATGTTTTCCTTCCTTTATAATATAATAGAAACTATGCTTACGTCTACAAATATGATAGATTTGATGTATGTCGTAATTTTGCAGCAATCGGGGCCCAGCATATCTTGTCCAGAATCTCCACTTGGACAAGAGTCACTCAGTTTATCCCCTTTGAACGTTGGAAGCCCAACATCGTCATCTGGAAAGCCAGCGTACAGGGTAATTTTAGTTTTCCAACAAAAATTAACAATTTATTACTGATCTACTACTCTATTACTTGGAACTGATCTACGCATTTTTCGTTTTACGCCGATCCTTTCCATAATTCAAGTACTTCAGCACCACCAAAATTATTTTGTTCCTCCAATTACTGTCTTCTGCAGAATAACTTACTGGGGTTTTCAGGAACATCGCAGGGTGTGTCATATAAATGCGGAGCAAAAGCGACGTTGCAACATCAAAAATGGATTTGATACTCTCCATTCTCTCATCCCTGTGCTTAACCAGAACCCAAACATAAAGGTATGGCCATGTGACCTTTTTAGCCTTGCTAGTGACACTTCAGTCCAGGATTGTTCCTCACAATATGCCAGTATTCATGGATTCAAGTAGTCCTGCTTGTCTAGGATAATTTCTTGTCAACTTCTTTGCATAGATGAGCAAAGCTGCCATGCTTCAAAAAGGCGCCGAGTATATCATGCAACTGCAAAACGAAAGACACCAGTTGAAGCAAGAAATGGACTCACTGAAGCAGCAAATTGAGACTCTAAATTCAGAAATCTGGTACACTCAAGTTTTCTGCTATACATCACATTTTTTGCACAAAATAATGTATTCAGCATTAATAGTTTATTCTTGTTTTTCGGTATTTGCAGTAACTGTCAGTCGATGCTTCCGGCAACTGGAGCTCCAATATCAAAACACAGAAGCAATAAAATGAGAGATATGTACAGGAAGTACGTCCGGGTGAGAGTCCATGAAAATTGGAAATTTTGGATCGTATCCTTTTTATTTGTATGGTCGTTCTTACCCCGCAGTATTGTACTTGTATCTTGTATTCTGCCAACTGATTTCCCTTGACCTTCCTCCCGTCACCCTGAGAGTTTATACCTTATTTTTCCCCTATTGTCAAACTCAGTCTTGGCCTTCCCCACGAAATGTCTGTGTATATCTTCCTCAGCGCCTACTTTCAGTTGAGCCTTATATGTGAGCCACTTCTGGAGACCTTCAACAACGTGGTTTCCACTGCAAGCATGGACGAGTTGTATCGCACAACTTTACAATGGGTTGATCAGCATTGTTCACTCGTTGATCTGAGGCCTAGTGAGTAGCTCGAATAATATTTTGGTCGGATAACGTTTTTGTATATTAGATCATCTTCATGAAACGGGAAATTGTTGTGTATGACAGGCGAGGGACTCACAAAAGTGGACCCTTGTTGATTTCACTCACCATACGCTGTTTTACCAATACTGCCGTCCAAAGCAAAAACGCCCCAACTCCTAAAAATTCGAAAAACCCCCCCTCCGCAATTTTTATCTGCTGTTTCCATTGGTGAAGTAAAATCTCCAATAGCAAAATGCCTCAACTGCGACGTAAAAACTCCTCATTGGGGTGGTGAGTCTCCATCTTCCCATAGGCAAAACACCAATAAATTCATCGATGAGGTGTTGTGCCTTTTGGTTTATTGGCTTCATTTTTCAGTTGAGGTGTTTTCATCGAGTGCTGAGGAGGAGAGTCTTGAGGATTGTTGCAGCGGTGCCGCATCCTAAGGAGTGCACATGCACCAAGACTTGAACGATTTTACTGTCCACCTCTGGTTAGCTTTTAATAATACTACCCGATTATTGTTGATCTACGGGCTTGTAGGTCAGCAATAATCAGCGTGCCCCACGAAACTGGCGCTTATTATCAGCAAGATAAGTCACTGTCAGATCAGATCATGGCATTTCACAGTTTTAGTTTTCTTCCACTAAGTTCCGAATTATACAGATATCTAGGTAGGCCCGTTATTTTTAATGCAAAGGCAAAAGGACGTGGGAAAAAGTATAAACATAACCTACCTACTATCTCTAAAAGGCAGGGATGTCTGATATCCGTTGTAATTATGGTAGAAGGTATTGATGTTTCACTCATCCAACAGGTAAGATTTCCTTCATCCTCCTATAACGTACGAACGGTTCATTGCACAGAAATCGATACCGTAGGGTGTCGTTGGAATCAGCGAGAAAATTTCTTTCCATCAAGTCCTGTTTCGTCGGAAACCTTTTCCAAAAGTTATATCGCTTACATAACGCTGTTAAATGCGGTGAAATGTAAACATTCCGTCGTCGTGAAGGACCACAGAGTTTACGATGAAGGAGTCGGATTTGGACCAATTCCTGTAGCCTATAGGTATGTTCGACATGCAGTTCCGAACCGTTCGTAACTGATGACCACGCCCATTTTTGGCTGGTCAGACAGCATCAGAACTAGTTCCGAAGATTCTGAACTAGCAGTTCGATGTTCGGACAAAGTAGTTCGTAACCATTCAGAACTAGTTCGAGAGGTTTCGAATGCATAGCTACAAGGAATGCGCATTAGACATTGCAGTCTTGTCACCTTATATCTAGTGTGGTTAAGTCTGCTCCTACGCAGAATCCGAAAATCGAATTGAAAAAATTCTTCAGTCCCTTGTCCTTCACTTTTCTCTGAAACTTACACATAAATGAATGAAATTTGGTGTACAGATCCCACTTGGGGTCTAGATGGTCCTCGAACCTAGGCATTTCCTTCAGTCATCACTAAGGTGTGAAAAATAGGGTTTGAAACTCCCAAAAATTAATAACTCGAAAACGTACATTGGGTACCTACCTATTTTTTCGACCAATGTTTCGAGAATTATGAGATTTTTAGTCTAAATGTTGACCGAAATTCACGGTATGTAACGTTCATATGGCTCTAAAAAATGACCCCTGTGTAGCAACTAAAAAAAGCAAATCGGTATTAGAGAGTTCCTAAAGACTAAAGTCGGGAAGATGTGTTCGGATTTATCTCAACTGCGCATGCGCGTCGCCCAAGTTCAAACTTATTTCCTTAAGTTCGACTTATTTGGCCTTATACATAAGGCGCGTTATCTCCCAGGGCACAAACTTTAGGAATCGTCTTTAACCTTACTCAGGGGTAACAGTGCACAGCTTTTTGCCGTGTTTTGTCGGTTTTTTTTTAACGCGTCATGTGTCGTCGGTCCTCACCATCGCCAGCGTCTTTCAAAGTTACTCCAAGCGTCTTTCAAAGAATTTGCTAGATTGTTGCGATATCAACTTAGGATAAAAAAGTCCAGTCGACGCATCGCACGAGGATTTTGATGTTCAAAATACACCTCAAAAGCACTTATACAATATCGTCATCCGACAACAGTCGTCCGTTGAGGTAGAGGCGAAAAAGATTTTCAAGCTCTTCCATGATGAACTTGAAATAAAATAGAATCAACTAAAAATGAAATGGAAACGGAACGACCAGGAAAGAAAGGCAGCTGAAGCTGAATGGATTTCGCGTTGTGCTAAGTTAAGTGACGTTACTTTTTAATTCACTCCTACCCCCACCACTTCTGTCAAACCGGACTTATTGGTTAGCATACAAAGTTAGCATCGTAGCTGCTCGCCTTAGATGTGGCCAAAAGATATGGCCGTTCCCTAATGAACTTATCTCTTAGGAACTCTCTATTAGCATGGAACATGCTTTAGCCTTGGACTATCCGAAAAATGTCACGCGGAAGTGTCACGAAATTTTAACGATGATCTTCACGTACAACCGAGTAGTTGCTAGGGAAATGAAACTTCTTTCATTTTCATCGGACAAAAATCGTTTTCCATTCGTTGGAAAGCTCTTGATTTATCACGAATTTATTTCGTATTTGTTCTTGGTATTTATTTCGTACTTTCATACTATAACTATATAAATTGATGTTATAAATGGATAGTAAACAATGACGCTTGTTTGGTTGTCAACTGGTTGTATCCTGGTGACGAAGTGAAATCATAACAGTGCGGCTACAGAATCATAAAAAAAGCGCGGCCAAAGCATGTTCCATGTTTCTTGAATTTTAGCCGTAGGCTCTAAGCAGTAAGCATCCGGGGGTCCAGGGGGCTTGCCCCCTGGCGAGGCGCGTAGCGCCGAGTTTTTGTTGGAAACCTTTTTTTAGATTGGCAGGTAGAAATTGTAGCTCAGTCCAATGCCAAGACCTTTGTTGATGATATATCAATAATTTGCATGTTCTTCTGGGACTAGTCAACAGTAGGTAATCGGTTAAGTATCGATTCAACAGTAGGTTCGATTCAAGTATCATGAACGAAGTTTCCTAAACCATCAGGAGGGATTCGAGAGATTTTTTGGGGCGGAAAACGTTGAAGCACTCTCCTGAAAAATGTCCATTTTTGGAGATGAGGCGTTTCGTCTCTGGACGGCAGAATAGTGTCCACTCCTCTGTACGATTTTTATTTCTAACGCTCACCCGAATTTACCCTTTTCAGTTGTCTTGAATGCTCTTCGACACCTGTGTACGACAACGGACGTACTTACGGAACCTGGGCGGCTCCCCATTGAAGCACGGACCACCGTTGACAAAGTGGTTAAGAAAAGTTAGCGTCCAGTAAGAACGGGCATAGTGAATTCAATACCTGTTCCCAAATGAACCAGTGATGCTACTTACGATGCAAGGTTTTTGCTCAAAAACTGACGCCGTTTCGAACCATTCCTCTCGTAGACAGTACTTCTTGTGTTTGTATCTCGTATGGGGAGTTCCCATTGTGGGTCAAATTGTGATCCAACGTTTTTTGGCCATAAGCGAACTTAGTTACTATTTCCAGTTTTGACAACACAACAAAAATCTCTTAGATTCACATGCACAAGAAGTTTGTAGAATGACGTAATATTCTTGTTTAGTTTAAACCTTTTGAAGTACGAGCTGCCAGAGGAAAGGTTATTTCTCCAAACACGTTGTCATAATTGATTCATCACAGTCAAAAGCGACCTTATGCGTGTGTTTGGATCTCTAACCCCTGCCACACATTTGCTATGACAGTTGAACCCTCTGGTTCTTTTCCTACCACTTGTGCGTGCTGCATGGTTTATTTCAAAGAAGATTACGCCTCTTTACACTGATGAGCCACAATATAAAAAACTGTGCCATAACATAATTTAGTTTTAGTTGTCATAGACTTATCATGTTACAAGTTTAATTTGTATCTTCGTGGTTTCAAGTAACCTTATAATTTGTTATATTTTTCTTCTTTTGATTTTTCATATTTGTATTGTTGTTTTATACGAAGAGAGACAATAATATGATTGCCATATATTATACTTGAAGGCCATAACAGCTCTTTCCTTGAAGGGCAAGGAGAAAATATTGACTATACAATTTCATTAGAATTTCTGTAAGTACCTAATATAAAATCGCAAGGGTCAGTGGGATCCCATGAAGTTTTTTGCATCTTTCTTTTCACGCATTATTTTTACCTTTAGACTGATATTTTCAATGCATCTTGCGTTAGTACGATTTCCCTCTGCGATATAGGTTCGCCTTAACCGAAAAGGAATTTTCAGGTCCTGGCCATCTGCAGTCTTGTGTGCCAAGTATTCTTTGATGCTACCAAACGTGTAACTGTTTTTGACAAGCTGCTTTTGTATCTGCCATGGGAAAAGGAAGGTCCACTCCAGTGTTGAATGGTGTGACCGGGGATACTGTATTTTTTAGAGTGCTGCTGTCATACCACAACGCAGGGTTTTCGTGCTGTAAGTGTTGAATGGTAGATCCTCAGAGAGGGCCAATGAACCAACACACTCGTGGTGAACTGTTAGCAGTATCGCGTCCTAGGGAACCTGGATAGATAGCGCCCTTCACAGGTCCACCTTTCCTTCTGCTAAATCCTATGACTGCATGAAGCTTCAAGGTAAACCCCATATCCAGCCATCTAAATAGCTGACACTTAAATAAACCTAAGTTCCCTTGTCTGGAATCCTCCACGTGTTTTCCGTTTTTAGAGAATAATTCTTTACCACAGGTTTCGGTGTGCAAGTAAAAAGTCCAGTGAACATTTCTCCTTCCTGAGGTCTCATTCGTTCGGAACTTTTTCAGCCTGACGCCTTCAAATTACTTAGCTGATACCACGAGTTTCTGGAGCAGTACTTGAGAGCCCACTGATCTGATTGTAACATGAATGTGCAATTGGGACACGTGGTTTTACAAAGGCAGCACATGATGACATCATTCAAGCCCCGCTAGAATCTCCTCAACAATAATTTTCAAAATCTTCAACCTATCAGACAATGCATTTGTCAATTTTCCCATGGAATTTTGCCACGTACGGATACGCAATCATGTGGATATTATATCTATATTCGGTTTGTGGATCGCTCAAACCGTTTGGCTTCATCGCACTAACCATTTATCCTGTCCATGTGAATCTAGCGGTGCCCATTGCGCGAGGTATGAAATGCTCACAATTTTTGAATACAGAAGGGCCCTGGACACGTGGAGTACGTCAGTGTGGTGTATTATGATCTCGGCATTGTGTGCCTCTAGAAATCTCATTTTACCTACAAGTTAACTGTTTCTTTTGTAAATGTAAATTCCAATGCCTACCGTTGTCAAGAAAGTATGATGAGGAAATATACTATCGATTGCATGAAATCACATGCAATAGAATAAATTTTGAATGAGATCACATCTCATTCAAAGTAAATTCACAAAAACAATTCTGTACGTCTATGATCCACCCTTCAAGCAGCATATTCAGTGAATTTCTAACTGATTGGTCTGAATGGACTGACATGATTTAATAGAATGATTGAAGAGTGGTATACTGATCTCTTTGACTGGTCATGGTAATGTTAGCCACGATGTTACAAATAATTTTTTTGAAGTGTTGATTGTTAATAATAATACAGGTATATATATTTGTTAAAACATGTAGTTCAAATTACGATGAATATATTATTTTCATATGAACTTCGTTTCGTTTTCTTGATGCTTCATCAACGATTACTTCATGTGTTTCCAGTAGGTAGGTTGAGGTCTTCTTTTATGAATTGGACTCAAAACCTGAATTGACATGGGACTGCAGACAATATGGTTCAAATAAGGTTCTGGAACTTTATGGAATAGGGTTGGCCAATGGGTGCATGGGGGTCTAGGAGGATTTGTATTGATGAGCTTTAGCACCTAGGGGTGGACTATTATGTAGTAGGTACATCTTTAAGTGACTGTTAGGAACTACAAACGATGTAAATAACAGCTAATTTCAAAACAAACAACAAATTTTATTACGAGTATTTCTTTGGCTATTAAAAGCCTGTGTGGTACTCCTGACAGTGGTGCGACTTTAAAAAACTAATTTCAACATCACAATAAATTTATCATAAGTCCGCAAGAGTCACACAGTTGGTAGAAACCGGTAGAGTCGTTATCAGAGATCATAGCAAACTGACATTTTTCGGTACAAGTGCCATTATGCGTAGCGATACTTTCATCTAACAGTTGTCGCAACCCGAGTAAAGAAGAGCCACTTGGAAACCTCTGAGAGCACTTTCGACACGCAACAGTATCATCTATAGTTTCAATCAAAGCAGACTTCTCACACATTGGGCAAATAACTTCGTTTGCCCATTCGCCAAATAGGACAGACTCTTCTTCGTCCAAAACTTTCTCGTACTCAGACAGCAACCACTGTTCTGTAAAATGCAAAGAAAAAAAAATTGGGTTTTGTCAGTTGTCAGTTTGAAAGCAGATATTCAGAGGTTAAATTCTAACAGGAGGATGTACGATATAGCCCCTGACCTGCAGGGGACACTAGTGCTACTTCGCATTGTTACTGCCAACTAGGGATGGGTGTTACAGTTACTTTTGCATAATGCTAATGACTGTCATTTTCCAAAGTAACAGTTCAAAATATTAGTTACAAAGTAATGAGAAGGCAAAAAGTATTAATTTGGTTAGGTTATTCGGTTTCATGGTTAACTTGCTAAAAGAAGAAAACTTGAAACGCAACAATAATTTCTGCTAAATACAACAGGCTCTAGAGTGGTAGGTACAAGTGACTGAGATAGCATTAGAAAAGATGAAGAAGCAGTGAAAATGGTAGGTCCACTAATACTAGGAGTGATTACTTTGACAATGAATCTCGTTGCTCCCAGGAACCCGTCATGAAATCTTCAAATCCGCTTCTACAAAGCATCACCCCCACCACTCCATTCTCAAGACTGGAAACTCCTTTTCACGATCTTACTGAGGCCCTCTTCACATTAGGCGATTCCGAAGGGATGCGGCGGATAATGAAGTACGTTGATAATATCTTGGGAGTCACTTCCAATGTTAAGCAGTGTGGAACCACAAACTGTGCAACCAGCAAGATACTGGTATCCTACCAGACGCACAATATATTCCTGGCAGGTCGCCAGACAGTCGGGTCTCTTGCGTCGCAGAGATTGTTCAGTTAAATGGCACATTCACACAGCTGAGTGTTCCTCTGTTTATGGACGGGAAAGCAGCTTCTATCATGTGCATGTATGCCTCTTAGACATGCGGTAGAATGCTACGAACTTTGAATCGGTCTCTTCCAGCTCCTTAGCAGCAACAAATAATCTGTATTTCAGATTTTTTTAAATACATGGTTGACGCCATAATCTGGTAATTTTCTTTCTCCTGTGAAAGAAAACATCTTTACGTCACTTGAAGACTCTCCAGACGTGATTCCAGCTAACTTCACACTGAGGATGCAAAAGAGATTATGTTGCTTCGCAGTTTCCTGAATGTGAAGTAGAAAGTTGCGTACAGTTATAATACCCGAACGCAACTCAAGCTGAGGATACTTGAGTATCCATCGCGTCCCTTCAGAATCGCCTAATGTGAAGGCGATGGTGGGATGGTGAGAAACAGAGGGCAACCTCCTATCAACCACTTATTCTGACAATGAAATCACGATCGTCAGATAAATCCTGGCCGGCATGTCCCACAAAAATCGTTTTGGTACGGTTGAAACCACCGTGAAAACAGTGCCCACCTTATTCTGGCTTGGGGTGGCCGACATGGTCTTGACCGCAGCAACCGAAAGCACGAAATCGGAAGCTGTCGTTTGGGACGGCCAGGAATACGGTCAAAGAGAAGGTCTGGAGGATCGAGCATTACGTTAATAGTACGATCTACAGAAGCACTTTGCATTCTGAGGAGTTTTGAATACAGGGAATCCACATTTTGGACCTGGCAACCCTGTGTGTGTTAAGCTTCCTGTCAGTCAACAGATACTGTCGTATGGTTTGGGGGTGACTCCGAGCATCCACAAAACACGAAGAGCTGATCTCTATGGAGAACACATTACACAAGTGTGCCCCATGAGGGGACAAGGTGCTTCTCCTTTCACTGAAAGTGATGAGAATAGTTCTGTTCGAACAAGACAATTTAGCATACCTTCGTCATCAGGGTAATCTTGGTCCACTTCTTCGCCTTTCCTGAAAATACAGGAAAAGATGTTCAAGTATTCAACTTTAAGTTTGCTGCTGAGTTTTATAACAAATGTGAAGTATGAATCAAGTCAACAATGGTGAGCATAACATGCTCCTCAGTCTCAGCCAATACAAGGGCACTGTTTCGTGAGAGCACTTTTCCTCTCTTTTTCATTCCTTAACTTGCAAGGAGGTAGAGCTTCGTTAATTACAGCTTTGTTCGCAATGCAAGTTCGAGAATGCGGAAGTTCCGAATTTTCAGTTCTAGGACTCAATGCCATCAAACATGGAGCATCCACCATGAACGCTTTCAGAACCTGAAGAAGAATATGCAAAACCAGAAGGAGAAATTGGAACGATCCGAGATTCATAACCCGCAATTACTCGATGTGCTCATACGCTCATGGCATCTAAAACTAGTGGGTCCACTGACCAGTAGCCTCACGTAACTCCGGTAAAACGAATAAAATGTGTATCTACCCCAAATCAGCTGGTTTTGGATTTTGTGGCGCCACTGCTGGCACCCACTGGCCCCGTCATAGTACAAAAACTTGTAAACAATTTCTGACAGTTCTATGAGTACACCCTGACAATTTCAAGCTGTAGGACCGTTATTACTTGTGTTTTGGCTCTTGTGGCGTCACCCTCGGCGCCATGACGCCTCTTCGACGTCGTTGAGACGACCAAAACTATACAGCAAATCCGGAAGGCCCAACAATCTACCCTCAATATTTCAAGTCAAATACCCAAAACTGTGGCTTGCAGCATGGTACAGACTTAGCCACCCACAAATGTCGCTCGAGTCGCTCACTGGCGTTCGGCAATAACAGAAGCAATGCCAAGTGTGATGCGCATGCACTAGTTCAAACTGCACTGCAACAATGGTTTAGCTGTGCAATCCTCCCCCCCCCCCCCCCCCCACAATGTACAGGTTGGGAGATGTGGCTCCCTGGACACAATACTTTCTCCTGAAGCCTGACCAGGTAACTAACGTACACAACTACTTTGAGATGCAAATAGATACATCGAATTTTCAACAGCTGTGGTTAGCATCCAGTCGCCCTAGCGGTCGTATCTTTTTGTGATAGGAGATCATATTGACGTACTAGGAACTCTCCATTAAAATCTCTCTCAATCTCAGGTGGCTGATCAAAAACAGCCTACTGGCTGCGAGTTAGCCTGAATGACTCTGTACACAATGAATTGATGGCAAAAATGGGTAACTGAGTTAACAAAATGTATTGCCTCCGTACAACCCTAAAGCTAGGTTCACATGGACACGCAATTCCGGAAGGCAATCCGGCACGGCAACGCGTTTGCCGGAATTTATCCACAGAGGCGTTCACGTGGCAGTGGAATCATAACAAAACGCAAATGCAAAAAACAAACAATTGCTCGAACTCGAAACCGCAAAATCAACCACAAATGTTGAATTTCAATATGGCTCAACAACCAAACAGGAGAGGAGTGCGCAGTAACCTCTGCGCAGATACGGCAACGGATCCGACAGTGGAAAACATCTGGAGATTTTGATATAGTATCCAAGACATTGCGCTGCAATAATCCATTTTGCGTTGGCGAATAGCGCTGCAGAACGCGTGTCTGCAATTCCGGATGGTAGTCCGGCATGGCTACGTGTTCTGCAATTCTATTGGCCAACGGAAAATGGATTATTGCAACGCAGTCTTGGATACTATATCAAAATCTCCAGATATTTTCCGCTGTCGGATCCGTTGCCGTATCTGCGCAGAGGTTACTGCGCACTCCTCTCCTGTTTGGTTGTTGAGCCATATTGAAATTCAACATTTGTGGTTGATTTTGCGGTTTCGAGTTTGAGCAATTGTTTGTTTTTTGCGTTTGCGTTTTGTTGATTCCGCTGTCATGTGAACGCCTCAGCGGCAAAAATTCTGGCAAACGCGTTGCCGTGCCCGATTGCCGTCCAGAATTACGCCTCCATGTGAACCTAGCTTAACGCCCTCTTCGATTTCGATAATGGGGTCTGCGCATGATTTTTTTTTAGAATTTTTATTGACAGAGAATCGCTTCAAAAACGTAAAAATGGGAAACATTCGTCAAAATTAGTTTACCCTTATTTTTTATCGGTAGAGAAACATAATGATGTTCATAAAAAGGGCGGGGAGGCGTCAGAACTGCCGAAGCATCTGATTGGTCGGGGCGCTCTTTGCGGCGAATGACTGAATCGCAGGTCAGCTACTTGCGAGATGGGCCGACGCTGGGTGACGTCAGAACTCCCCGCCATTCTACTTCCAAGTTTCAAATCAATCAGATTTCACTTGTGATAATCGATCTCTGTGAAGTTTTTTTTTACATGGAAACTAGTGTTTACGTGCTATAGCAACTCAAATAACACAACGAATGGGTTTTTTCCAAATTTCATTTCTCATGCGCATACCCCATTTCTCTGGAGCATCGTGAATATCACACTAACAATGTTAATAAAAAAATATCGATGCAAAATTCAATAACTTTTACGGGATCAAATAACTAGGCGCATATCCACACGAGTATCTCTAAAGAGTGAAACCAGCAAAGATATCCAAATCCCGAAATGAAGAAACAGGACGCTCCAAAGTTCTCATTTTCTATCAACTTTTCACTACGTGAAATTTTCTGATTGGACAATCAAAAAACATAAGATAGTGTGAAAATTACTGAGTGAAAAGTGCAAAGCAGGCTTAATGAAACAGAAAACCTTGGGGGTGCTGTGTTTGTTCAAGAAACAGTTCGGTAAGTACCTAAAATTTACTTTACAAAAGAGTGTTTACATGAGGCCTATAATGTCATCAGTCAATGAAAAATATTACAATTGTAAGTACCTACACTATTCCAGGGGCGCCTTCTCGAAGTATTTTGATTTCTTCGTGCAACATGCTGGACAGAACATCACGGATTCCATCACCATCAGCCTTCCGCCTGAATTCGTCAATCAGCGACCTTCGGCTGGCTTTTATTCTTGAACGACACCTCTGAAATACAAAGGCTACTCCTTACTAACTGATTATTTTTACTGCATGACACGAGCGGAAGTGTTACACAAATAACTATATGAACACTTACGAAGGTATGGTATCAACACTGGAAAATCTACTTTGTAGGTACCGCGGACGATGGTCTCTGGTCCTCGAAACATCGCGACCTGCTAATCCTTAGTTCGATTCCCACGGTCCTAGGTATCTACCTATATTGATATTTTAGCTTTTTAGTTAATAACAAACTAATCCTTTTACTCAAGTTTACAGACTTACCTCTCTCAATAGATCTCGGAACTTCGGCGATTCATGCCTCCTTTTATACATCGAGCTTCTGTTTCTTAGTTTAGGATCAATACCAGGGCTGATCAGAATGTCGCCGGACGCAGATCCCAACATTGTTCCGGATTGAATGAAAACGTCTCTTTACCTGTGGACGTGGAATGAAACTACACGTTTTTAAATGAATTCACATGCCTAGTTATCGTTTGAGCTGGCAGCTGAGCTAGAACGCTAATAAGGTACAAGTGAACTTAGGCTGAGACAAGGTATATCATAATTATGTCGATCTAATTCTAAAATATCTATTATCAGATATGATCGGTGATCCAGGTGGATTCAGTCAGGTGACGGACGCGTCTTCCCGCGATAAGTAAATCAGCTGGCGTTTTTTGACCAACCATGGATCAGCTAGCAGAGGAGTTGCTATCATGTTGTGTAACCATGGAAGAAGAAATGTTAGAGCTAAAAAAGGTAAGCTGCGCAGCTGAAGATTTGTCGACTGTGTGATCAGAATGAATTAGAAAAGTATTCATATGGTATTCATCTCACTATACAAAATTTGGAAGTAAAACAAAACAACAAAAAATGAACAAAACCCACACAAACCATGTCACACTGAGCCATAAATGTAGTCATCGATCTTCTCACCTACCTATTCCTGCGTCTTTGATCCAGATCCTATGGTCGGAAATTCTCTCCATTTTCGATGGCCAGTCTCAGGTTATTTAGCTCACTTCGCTTCCTTGGTCTTCTATGTACCTAGTTCCTGCATAACTTCTGAAAGTTTTTTGATATTACGGAATTGTCCTTAACGTCATTTCTCGTCACTTTTTTTTTATGTGTTTGCCCTCTGATTACGTTTTCAAATAATGGCCACTATATTTGAGATCGATCCCCTCGATGAGGATTTGGACCAGGAGGAAGATTCCGAGGATGATACGCTAGAAGTTGAAGAGGTAATTCTATCACCATTCTCCTTTCTGCCATATGCCAGCATTTCTGCTTTTCCAGGAAGTACTGGATTTGTGACGTTTGACAGCTTTCGCTTACTATTCGATTTTGATTTGGTCCAACAACTCGCAACAGTTTTTGACTTATAGAGATCATCCTAGTCGTGTAGAAAACTGCGACGCTTGCTGGATCTAACTACCTGAACAATTGCAGATCCAAATTCGATCATTTTACATAGATTTCATAGCTCTAATATGGGGCCTTCTTTTATTTACGTATGCAAACCTTCCAGCTGCTAGAATTCGTAGTTTTAAACTGTCTACTTTCAGCAGCCAAGTCATTCACGCTTCGGTATTTCCATTGACATAATTTTTCAATTTATTTCTCTACGACTGGCATACTTTCTAGCCCATTTCGTTTATTTTTGCGTCTTGAATCAATAATAAAGTTATCTACTTGTATACCTACAAATTGGTGAAAGTTCCGAATTCCAAAAACTACAAAATCACGTCGGATAAATTATTGTACCGACACCATTATGTAGGGCCTACATTTTTGGTCCATTCACTTGGTTTCGAAAGAGAGCTTTGTATGTTATTTTCATTTTTGTCTTACCTGGGTTTGTTGAGCACTTCCAAACAAAAATGTATTTATGGAGTTGAAATAAGTACCTATGTAATAGCTTAGTAGTTTGTCCTTGCAAAAACGCTTTGGTTGCGTTCAAAAGTGAAAGTGGTTGAATATTGGTGGAATTTTGGAATGTGCACATAACGCCATTAAAAATGAACCGCAGAGTACGTTGAGAAGCGTATTCCATTGAAAACAACATCTGTTGGGTGTTGAGGATTCGGGCGTTATATTCTCTTTCATTGGACTACATTTTTATATTCACTACAAATTGGTGAAAGTTCCGAATTCCAAAAACTACAAAATCACGTCGGATAAATTATTGTACCGACACCATTATGTAGGGCCTACATTTTTGGTCCATTCACTTGGTTTCGAAAGAGAGCTTTGTATGTTATTTTCATTTTTGTCTTACCTGGGTTTGTTGAGCACTTCCAAACAAAAATGTATTTATGGAGTTGAAATAAGTACCTATGTAATAGCTTAGTAGTTTGTCCTTGCAAAAACGCTTTGGTTGCGTTCAAAAGTGAAAGTGGTTGAATATTGGTGGAATTTTGGAATGTGCACATAACGCCATTAAAAATGAACCGCAGAGTACGTTGAGAAGCGTATTCCATTGAAAACAACATCTGTTGGGTGTTGAGGATTCGGGCGTTATATTCTCTTTCATTGGAAATCAAGTACCTTTCCAGTGATCCCAAAACGTAATTTTTACCATAAGGTGTGCCTGGCCTGCTCGCGAAATGACAGTTGTTGTAAAACTCGACTAGGACATCGGTATTTCTAGTCCTCTCCGAGCAGCAATCCTGTATGGACGTCTTGGAAAACCACGTATCCAATCGTTTGTACTTGTACCACCTCAAGTACTACATCGCTGGTGATTCGCTGCATGGAGTTGTCGATCATTTGCTCTCTCCAGCTTCCATAATTTCCCAATTTGTTGCAGTTCCTGCTTCACCTATGTCCTCTGGCCCAAAAAGCCAGTTTTCGCATTTAGCTCATTTTTTGGGCCGTACACTAACCTCGGAATGTCCAATGACGAATGGACGTGATTTTTTGTATTATTATTGCTTTTTTTTTAAAGAACATGCCATTAGAATGAGAGAAAAGAAACATAAAGTTCGGTAAATGCCTCGGTTGATTTTTTTTTAAAACGCACTTATGACGTTCAGTGGTGATATCATTTGATTTGCTGACCTGAACGGGCCTGTTTCTGCCAACTTGACATGGCTGACAGCAGAAAACTTCACCATAACTTCTTCCTGCGATGTCACATACACGGGGTTATCATGAGAGCAAGGAGGTCATTTTACCATAACATCAGCCATTTGTAATGGGGCCATCTCTAATTGGTAATGGTGGTTTTTTCTCTACAAATTATGGTAGAGTATGGGTGAAAAAGTTGGAGTGTTTTGATGTTGGATGCACAAAAATACACAAGGAAGGTATTCCCTGCATCTTCAGATTCTCGCTCATTCTGTGGCAGTTATGCGAAGTACTTTCCTGGCCATACCAGATGACGTCTTTTTAGCGGGAATAGCAAATCATCAAACATTCACACATGCTGTTTAAGACCTCACGATAACTGTTTTTTGGAGTTGACGTGATCTTCGTAATTTCGAAGTGATCTGTTCTGAAAATCAGGAGGTATTCTGTCGAATTTTGGCAACACGTCTATTCCTCATTACCGAATTGTTCACATTATTATCCTTCGACACCTAAATGAAATTAATGGTTGAGAGGAAGCTTTGTGCCTCACGTTGGCAGACGTTTCTACCCCTGGATTCTTGATTCACTCTACTGTGGTACCCACATGAACGTACAAGTTTATCAATAATGACGGATGTTTGAATAGTTGGATGTCCAAAGAATGTATCCTTAAAGAGATAAAATACTGAAGAATTGACTCGCAACCGCAATTCAGCCCTTGTCTCCTGTTTAAAATCTTCATGCTTATTCACCTTTACCTTCAGATCAACACTCGCTGATTGTATTAAGTGAAGCATAAATTGAACGCTTCTATAACCGACAGGTATCTATCTACCTGAAATGGATTTACATCGCCGAGTGACAATAAATTGTAAGACATCAGAGACGGATTCTTCAACCTTTATTACACTTTGTTCCGAACAGAACTCAAGTCGTAAAAAGTATATTCTGCGCGTTCTCCCGTGGTATGTTCGCCAATTGAACATTCAAGCTAGACCGTTGTTCCAACCATGACTTTTCTACGACGTTATCTTTATAAAAAAGAAACCCCCATCCCTTTCCCCCCCGTCTGTTGCTGTGATGAAATTAAATTTTTGGAGACAATGAAGAGGTATTTAATAAAATTTAATGAACCCATTGATTCGAGAAGTCACCGTTCAGTGACGTTTTAGGGTTGGCAGAGAGGCAAAATACCCGAACGTCATTATTGTAGTTGTTCTGCGCCTGGTGCTGTGTGGATTGCATCATGTCTGCTAAACTGGTGAATTCATATGATTAATTATATCATTGTTATATAATTATGATGAATATTTTTCAGCGTAGCGTAGGTTAAATGTTATATACAATGTTTAACCACAAAATTTGCAGCAACTATAGCAACATTCCTCTGGTGAAATCTCTTTTACCTACCCAATTGCTCTGAAAAATACTGTAATTTCATGTTTGGATATTAGTGGCTGTTTAGTCTCTTCCGTCTTTTAATTTACTACCATTTTGAACAGTGTTTCGTATCATGGACTGTAAGATTGGGTTGTCTGGTATTTCATAATCAAATTCGTTTTCACGATAAATTGTATTTGAACTATAAGGTTGGTAATTACAGAATTCTAAAAAAATATGTAATAACACATTCATATTCACATTTTTGTCATCCTTCAACACCTTACCTTATAGCTTTCGCCTTAAAGAAGTTGTTTAAAAAAATTATTCTATTCAGTCTTCATTATAAATATTAGGAAAAAGGTATCTTTCTGATGAAAGGACCATCAGAACATGGCCGTTTCGGCTAAACAGCTTGTTTCTGCCAATGATAGTAAAGTGGAATACACAACTTCTAATTGTTTGGATTGAGGGAAGTTGATTAGGCATCTGTAAGGGTTCAAAAACCCTTGGGCTACACATGAAACCTTAACTCTGTAGTTGTCACTTTCGCGGCTGCCTTGATCATCTTCATCAGAAGTGTAATGAACGATTTCTCTGCCTTTTGTTTCAACCAGTACATCAGAGAATATCTGCATTTTCATGAGCAACTTCCTAAACCTCTCTAAAACTGTTTTCTGAAATTGATGGTTTTCACGGTGTACGGCTACCATTGATAAAACAGGTAATAGTAATTAAAATCAGTGGTAGGTCCACGGTGTACGGCTACCATTTATAAAACAGGTAATATAAATTGAAATCAGTGGTAGGTACTGACCTACTACTGATTTTAATTTCTATTACCTGTTTCATATTGTATGTCAACATTATTTTTGTTTCTAAACTTGTTTTTTCCTGCAATGTTCATGCCGCTTGTCGTATCTGACAGTCGCGCTGCACATCAACTCAGCACTTCTTAGGCATATCTGATATTGACAATTCACATCACTTACGAAAAATACAGAGGCCCACCGAATATAGTAATATAAATAGTGCTCTAACCATTGGTTCTAAGGTATTAGGGTAGGTTATGATCTCGCTAATCACTACCTCCTTGATTTCCACGCTAACATTGATAACCAGTAGATGAACTGACGAATCAGCTAGTCCTTTGGTTCCACTTAACTGCGATGAGTGCTGAGAGCTCTGCTGCCATAGCTTAGTTCCATTTCGTTTTATAATAGTATTAGAAGAAGTTGATGTAATTATTTCAAAATAGCATTTACGCTCTTTTTGATTTTTTGACCCCCCCCCACACACACACACAACATAAACTTCAATGGCGCAGCCTGCGCCGTGACTGCATTGGCACCTCTGGCAAAACCCATTCATAGTGAAAACCCGTAGTTGTTCAAGGATAAATCATTCATTCGGTTACAGATGTAAATTTATGTTGTAGAAGTGGAATTTAATTACCTCGGTTCCGTATCTATCCAGTGTTTCCTGATACTGCAATCAAAAGATTCCCATTGTTGGAGATTGGAGTTCCCACCTAGAAACAATAAGTGCTTTCAGATTTGTGGCAAGACTTGGGTGTTCTGTTGTTCTCCATATTTGTCGCACTCTGTTAAAATGCAGTCGTTTATCAGTGGAAGCTGGTGTCGGAAACTAAAAAACAATAAGTTTCAGAAGTCAGTCTTCTCAAATCTCGTGGAAAGTACACGAAATTTGATGTCCAGAGTAGCTAGTTCAACCGAATAGGATCAAAAAGTTTGGTATTTGTTGTCCAAATTACCGCCACGGACGAGTGTGATTTGTTTTTGATTGGAACACTTGTGATCTACGTCTCATCTGTTTGAAATCCTGTAGCCTTGATATTCCGTTTATTTTCAGGGAGGTTATGACCCAGACCCAAATGTGAACAACCTTGAGTAAGTGTTTTTTATATTTCGATCTCTTCTGTGTTTTGTTTGAAATTCCGATAATGCTGCTAAGTGATTTTTGATGTATTCCCCATCAATTGTGCAATCCTAACCTGAAATAAAATCACTTGTACTTCTTTTACATTCCGACTTACTGTTTTTGTTTTTCAGTGTCGATTCAGAAGACGTCGAAAGAGTCCAGCTGTCTGAGCACACTGTGAATCCAGGCCAGGAAAAGACTGGCCCTCAGGATTTCGAACTTCGTAAAGTCCTTGGGAAAGGCGGGTATGGCAAGGTGTTCCAAGTTAGAAAAACCACTGGCAAAGATTCAGGCACCATTTTCGCCATGAAGGTTTTGAAAAAAGCTTCGATTGTCAGAAATCAAAAAGATACAGCTCATACAAAAGCCGAACGTAATATATTGGAAGCTGTCAAGGTAAGTTGGAGATATTTTAATTCATAATCCTTATGGAATACTGGGGAATGGATTAGTCGCTTCCGGTTGAGCTGTGCTTGGATACTTTGCAAACTATGGTCAGCCAGCTTTGAATTGCATTGAATGCTATTGTTCATCGAACGTCTCATTGTGTCAGTGGTGGGACTTACAAAGACAGAAACGATGGAATTTTACCGTGGTCTGCTGAGTCCGTGGAGGTAGAGGCCTGGGGGGCCAAAAGCCTGGGGTTTTCGAGACAGCTGAGGATCCAGAGGTGTGGCGCTAAGTGCTGGAGACCAGCTCATCACTCAGTGGTCAGCAGCAGACAGAGTTAGGTAAAATGGGCTGATGGAAAGACGAGGGTTCCCCACCTCCCTCATTATCTGACAGTTGTGTGTCAAGCCTGGTTCAAATGGAGCAGAATTGGGGTTCTGCAATCTGATTGGCCAGTGGCCTCGTGGAAACCCCCACCAACGGAGTGTGCTGCTAGAATTTTCTAATATTTTCCATGCAGACCAGGCAGAAGCCACCCATGGGTCATTTGAACCCTGCTAGTATATTATTATTATTAATATATATAATAATATATTATTATATAAGTATATGATAATTCGCAAAATGGCCAACAGTTTTTTTGTAGTGTTCTAGGCAGCTTTATGTTTTCTCTTGTGGCTGCGTTGCTTAGGCAGATACCAATTTTTCAGGTGGAAACATTCTTCTCCACATGAATTATTTTGGTTGATCCGCTCTCCCCTCCACTGGTTTTCTGTCTTACGTTTATGCCAGTCTGCTGCTACCACTGCAACTGAACCAGGCTTCAGTTGTTGGTTGTGGATGTTACACACCTTTTACACTACAGTATTCATGACGTCCCCTTGCCTGAACGCCACACCTTCTAGCCCCTCTCCACACTATGGCTAAACATCAGGGACTCGTGGATGCACTCTCACTACATATTTCCATGGTGTTGGATTAGTCACAAAAAATACCAATAATTGAAATAATTGACAGGTTTTGTGATGTTCTGCTGAATCATGCATCCAACTCGAATACAGAGATAAGCACACCAAGCTCTTAGCAATTAGCAAACAGTTGTGCATTAACAATTTAGATTTTAGACTCAATCAACGAATCCCATAGTCTGCTAGTGATTTGGAAGTAATGAAACATATTCATATTCATTCAGCTGACTGAAGAATTATTCCTTTGGATTTGTTACTGGGATCTGAAATCATAGGCACTATAAGTAAGGAATGTACAGATTGGTATTTCGGATCAATTTGTGCTCAGATCCTGAGGAAAGTTGGTGGGTGGACTGGAAGTTTGGGTTCCTGGTGGATCTTGATAAAGAAGCATAATTATAAAAGTCATGGCATGCTAGATCAAGTTATGGCACAGTATGTATGTGACCCGGTAAGTCTCCCGATATGACCCTGTTCTAAACACACGTTGATGCATCTTTCTGGGCTATTCGCCAACTTAATCACTCGGAACTCTCCATCCATACCTTCTAGATACTCTCCACAGTGTCGGCCGCCTGAAACTATTCTAGCTCTAACTATTTACATTTATCATCGATTATTACTCCATTAATCCCCTACTTTTCGGCCACTTTTCAGCATCCTTTTATCGTCGACTTGATGTACGCCTTTCAAACAGGTGGTAAACTCTATCTGATTCTGGAATATCTTAGTGGAGGGGAGCTCTTCATGCATTTGGAAAGGGAAGGCATTTTTCTAGAAGACACAGCTTGGTGAGGGTTCTTGATAATTTTACATAATAATAAATATACATATACTAAATATACATAAATATACATATTTTCATTTTACATAATAATATAATGACTTTGTGAAAGTGATATAATCAAACTCATGTCATTGTCTGTATTTCAGTTTCTATTTATCTGAAATAATATTAGCTTTGGAGCATCTCCACAGACAAGGAATAATATATCGGTAAGTCCTTAACACGGTAACACAGCAGTTGTCAACTAAATGCAATGGGCAATCATCATGAATTCTGTTTGCATCTTTTCCAATTATTGGAGTGTGATAGACGTGAGATAGACGGTAAAAGGGCTGAATAAGAGAAATGTACCTCATTTCTATTTTGTAAGACTTTCGAACTTAAGCTACGTGTTCACATGGAGATGCAATTCCAGACAGCAATCCGGTACGGCAAATCGTTCTGCAATGCTATTGACCAACGCAAAATTGGTTATTGCAACGCAATGTCATGAATACTATATCAAAATCTCCAGATATTTTCCGCTGTGGGATCTGTTTGCCGTATGTGCGCAGAGGTTACTGCGCACACCTCTCCTGTTTGGTTGTTCAGCCATATTGGAATTTGACATTCCTGGATGATTTTGCCGGTTAGTTTCGGTTATGATTCCGCTGCCATGTGAACGCCTCTGTGGCAAAAATTATGGCGAACACGTTGCCGTAACGGATTGCCATCCAGAATTGCATCTCCATGTGAAACTAGCTTTGGAGATTTCAAAAAAGAGGCGGGGAAATGCTGGCCAGTGGCATCAGGTGGGAAGTGGCCTGTCGACGTATATCCATGGGACATAAGGATTCTTTGAATGATTTTTTTTTTCTCCATCCATAAAGCAACTTTTCAACTTCCTTAAAAGCGCAGAGAAAGATGATTATAAAATCAGTACTACCAAAAGTGTAATTTGTGATACATGATAACTGTCCATTCAATGCTTTCTACATGATACACATAAATTATAAAATCAGTACTACCAAAAGTGTAATTTGTGATACATGATAATTGCCCATTCAATGCTTTGTACATGATGCACAGAAGTATGATTAGAGAAAGATGATTATAAAATCAATACTACCAAAAGTGAAATTTGTGATGCGTGATAATTGCCCATTCAATGCTTTGTACATGATGCACAGAAGTATGATATTCGTTAAAATTATTTTTTCTACTATTTATTACTTATTTATTAATTTTTCTTTTTTCTCTATTTATATTTTTAGAATTCCCTGCACTCACCATGTAAAATGCTTCAAGCAAATCGAATCGATTGAAGGCTAGTGTTTGTAGGCTATTTACCTGCTTGAAGCTAATTAATGTATGATATACTTGATTAATTCTTGTATCTTCCAGAGATTTGAAGCCAGAGAATATACTTCTCGATGCTCATGGTCACGTGAAATTGACTGATTTTGGATTATGCAAGGAACACATCGAAGAAGGAATCATGACTCATACGTTTTGCGGAACCATAGAATATATGTAAGGGAATGAAGATACTGTTTATTTCTTGCCACAGGTATACCGCTTTACAATAACTTTTCGTCTTTTCATTCAGCAAAAAGACTAGTGATTATACTTTTTAACCATACATTCATTCAAGTATGAGTATATCACCGGCGGGGACGAATTACAACGGTTTATGTAGTATGTCCAGTGGGTGGTGGGATTGACAGTACAGTGCTGCCTCAGTAATCCGTCAGATGTCAGACCAGAGGACTTAGGACTGCCGGATTGATGTAAACGCCGGATTAGTGAAGGTTCTTGGAAGAAGAAAAATAGATTAATAGTAAAATCCATATTTATTACACAAAAAACCTATTACCAAATATGTACAGTTGGAAAAAATCCAACTAACGGCCTACGTTAGGTTTGTTATAACAAAAATTAATAGGATTTCTGCTCTCAATTTATTTATTTATTCCTTTGAGAAAAAAGTTTTTTTTTTTTTAGAAGTATTGATTTTCTTTTGCTTCTTTGCTAGGAATGACACTTCTAATGCTTTTTCTGTAGAAAAAAGATTTGTCCTTTAATATTTCTCCAGAAATAGAGGTATGCGTATTACGCTCTTGTAAAAACCGAACGTGCTCCTTCTTTCATACTCCCCATCCGACCTCCCAAAAGCGCTGGACTGCAGGATGGATCGGATTTCGGAAGTGCCGGATTACAGAGGCACCACTGTACTTGACATTTGCCATCCAAGTTGTCTGTACTTAAAGGATGTTTACCATTCACGTTTGAATGAATTCTGTTTGTCCTTAGGGCTCCTGAAATTCTCACCCGAAGCGGGCATGGCAAAGCTGTCGACTGGTGGTCCCTTGGTGCACTCATGTATGACATGTTGACTGGTGCTGTAAGTATTTGACTCAACTAACTGCACAAAAAACTGGGCGTTTCTATGTCATCAAGGGATCTAATTCTCATATTTCAGCCTCCATTCACAGCTGAAAACAGGAAGAGGACAATTGAAAAGATTCTTCGTGGAAAACTGATATTACCTCCTTACCTCACACCCGATGCTCGTGATCTAATCAGGAAACTCCTCAAGGTAGAATATTGTTCTCAATGGTTTCATGAATAATTGAATTCAAGAGTTGATGGCCGTACATGTACAGTAAGCAAAGAGGTCACAAAACAGAGGTAAAGATGGTGTAAATGGACAAGTCCATTCGCCTGCTTTCCACATTACTGTAGTCCGCGAGATGTAAGGAGGTGTATGGGTGAAAGGTCTGTTTTGTCCTTCAGTTCCCTCTCTTAAGCCACAGGTACGCACGGCCGCCAAGTGTAGGGAAAAACCCCTCATGCATACAGAGAAATTTTCCCATCTCGCACGTCATCTTACCTTCACCCATCTGAATTATTATTTTCGCTTTTCCAGCAAACCGAAGGGTCATAGGAAATTATGTAATAGGCCTGAAAATTTATTTTCTAGTACTCTCCCAATAATTACCTACCTGTTTGTTGAAAAGTTGACATTTCTAATCAAATCAAAATATTTTATTTGTAGAAATCATACACATGATGGTTACAATTGTTTGATGGAACTGCAATTTAAAACTGGTACTTCAGTTAGGTATGCACTTCAATAACAAATTGCCTTCTAAGTGAGATAGACCTCGGTTACTGGGGCCAGCCATGACTCACAACTCGTCGCGTGCAAAAAAACGTAGCATGAGTGATCTGAGAGTGAACTGTTAGAGGGCAGTGCTCTTTTGCCTGTCACTGCCTATATTGAGTAGTGAACCATAAGCAGACTCAGTGTCCAAGGCGCAGATATAGTGAGCAAGTTAGTGCTCTCGGTAAGCGCTGTACAGTGGGCACACGAGCAGGAAGTGAACAAGTGTCTCAGGCTGCTTGCGGTCACACACTGAGCAAAAGTCTGCATTAGCGAGGACATAAAATTCCTTCTGTGGTAGAACTTGATTGGGCCCATCTCCTAGTTTGTAGTGGCCAGTCTCAGTTCAGCCAGCATTCGTTCCTGTTGTATGTTCCTTCCTTTTCCCAGGTATTTCTGTCTGCCGTCTTATTCCAGAATTCTGAGGAACATAGGATTGTACCCCGAATTCAGGACTCGATGGATATCCAAACTTCTACAGTGGTTCCTGAACTTCGAGGCAATGTTTGCCTGATCTGCCCGTCGGGACTGGTAGGAAAGCCCATCCCAGTCGACGACGACACCATCTGAGCGGCATACGTAGTCCAATCTAGACACCCAATTATAGGCCTCTTGAGTTTTTCGGATTCTTGTGGAACCAAGCGAGTTCTTGGAGACATAACTTCGGTCACCTATCCTCGTCCGTTTTCAGGACCCTGTCTAAGAATTCAGAGCTCTCTCAAGCACATTGGCCTTCAGCGGAAGTCTGTCAGCTTCCGTTTTTAGAAAATGTCAAGGCACTCCTCATGATAGGCAGAGGGTGCTCTTGAGGAACGACATCTGGGCTGTCTCAATATCCTCCATGTGCCAAATTCCCCATATCTCTGAA
Source organism: Leptopterna dolabrata (assembly GCA_954871275.1). NCBI lineage: Eukaryota > Metazoa > Arthropoda > Insecta > Hemiptera > Miridae > Leptopterna > Leptopterna dolabrata. The sequence continues at coordinate 25,189,244 of OX940983.1, forward strand.
GCATACAATAGAACCGATCAGCGAGGGCATCAAAAAAGTTTTGAGCTTCGATTCCCAAGAATCTACTTTCCGTCTGCAGAGCACACCCCTCGTACCTCCGGTCACAGATTTAGCCTTGTTGACGAGTCTTTCCTTATTTTGGTGGAATTTCCCTGACCTGCTGTAAGTCACTCAAGGTACTGGAAGGTTGTTACTGGTGTTCTCTTCATCCCCACATAAGATACTCCTCCTTCTTCCAACTCGTCCTCTTTTCTCAAAAGTGAGGATGTGGGACTTCCTGTATTAATTTTCACCTGGTTTAATCGGCAATAATCAATATCAATGAGTACGTCCATTTCTTCCGGGCGTCTGGAGTGTCTGCCAGGATGGCCACATCATCTGCAAACGTTAACACCATCAACTCCCGGCCAGCGAATGGGATGCCATGGCAGCCATTCCTGATCATGAAAGCTTCAAGGTCTGCCAGGAAAAGGATGAACAGCTTTGGAGAAAGCGAGTCGCCCTGTAAAACCCGCTCCATAACAGGTTGGCAGAAGCTCTCCTGCCCACTCTGTGGCTTGACAACGAAATTTGCATCTGTTTAGAGGAAATGCAATACTGCCACAAATTTGTGGCTATCACCTTGTCCCAGTAGCTTATTCCAGAGTAGCCCATGATTCACTGAGTCGAAAGCCCAGCAGAAGTCGACCATAACTGCAACCAGGGCCTAGCCCTTCCTCATCCTCATGACACTGATGACTGTGTGTAAACAGAGCACTTGGTCAGCGCAGGAGTGACCTGGCCAAAAGCCCGCCTGAAAAGTTGAAATCTATTTGTTTTAAAACGTTGCAGCATCATGAGACGACATACAACAATTCCATTTTCGGGGTTGGGTTTCTGTACTCACTGCACAGCAGTGCAAAATAATCTGCTCTTCTTCAATGTAATTGTAGTCCGTGAACAAGCCAAGATCAAAAAACGTTAAAGGCAAGCGCTGTTTTACAAACAGTTCAAAATGAGAGACACACAATCAGAGGAATTAGATGCTTAACCTGAAGAGTAACCTATGAATGAAGGTCTGGGCCAAGGGAGGTAGGATTGGGACTGTTCAGTCGGGGAGACTGAACCCCCCAAACGGGGTCGTTGGCTGGTAGGGATGGGGAGTTTCCATACACTTTACATCTCGCGGACTATAAAAGCGATTTGTATGGCCGAGACGTTCACAGAACCTTTGTGAACTTTTGTGAACCTTTGTGAACTTGAGAACTTTGTGTATATCCGTAAATATCAATCCTTTCGAAAATTATTCGGTATACAAACTGACAGTAGATACAATTTCCTACAAAAAAGGCCTTACTCATGTTCATTGTAGTATCAATACTCTCGGAGTTATAGACTTGACAAGTTCTCGTATTTACTTGGGACTAGGGTTATTTTAGTTTTCTCCTTTCTGATGGTAATTTCAAACATGTAGGTACATAACACTGTTGGTCCACTCCGTGAAACGCGGCCACCGAACATCGTAGAGACTCAAATTTCTTCTCATATTGTTCGTAATTCAATACTAAACCCTTTTTGTATTATAATAATATTTTACTTGACTCAGAACAGTTTTCCCAGAGTAGGTACTTGTTAGAAGTTGGAATCTTGCACCAACCGCAGTTTGAAGACATAGACAAAATTTGCACCTATTTGATATCAAACCAAAGGACAACTGCTGACAACCTGCGCTTCAAATATTTTTCTCAAAATAGGTATTGGATTCAGGGTTAATCTCTCCAGATTGTTTGCATTTCCTATGCACCATGCTATGTAATGCTGTTGGTCAACCCTATAACACCTTGTAATTGCACAACATCGTTAGGCATTTTGTTTTACATTTCATTTGCATCGCTCAATCACTGTCGGGGGTAGCTTTGCCTTTCAGTTCTATTAAAAGTAAGTTAAGTAAGCAGCCATTCCAGGCTGGAACTTTCCGTCCGACTGCTCTGTCTTCCAATGACAGGATCAGAATAAGATCTCTCTTTAGGTCGTTTCGCTCTTTATTTGGCTCCTCATTACTTCGCCTGCCTGAGTGGAGAGGGGTTCGCCAAGCAGCTATGTGGCTACAGCTACGTGAATATGTCATGGCGGTCACCCGTTCAAGTACTAACCATGCTGGAGGTATCTTTACTTTTAGTGATCTCACGAGGACCGTTTTATTCCACCTGATAAGGCCGTTGGGCTTAATTTAAGTTTTATTGTAATAACAAAAAGTGTTTGGAACATTTGTTCGAAAAGTGATTTCGAACAATTTGAGACCAAATTCGAGTCTATGACACTCGGTGGCCAATTAATAGGGAGTTGTCCAAAGCATTGTAAGGAGAGTGGAGGATTTAGGCGGCGATGCCGCTTCCTCACTAGTGCGCATGCGCCAGGACTTGGATGTTATTCCAAGTTACTCAGTTACTTGGATGATATTCCTCTCCACTTCCGGTTGGCTTCTAATAATACTACCATAGATCAACAATAACCAGCCTGCCCCGCGATCAACTCACTCGCGATCACTTATCATGATCAACTTTTCTTTTTCTTTCTAAGTTCCGAATTATACACATTTCTATACTCTTTTTCCGTTCATTATTTTTAATGCAAAGGCAAACGAACATTGGATAAACTACAACCATCACTTAGACAAGACAGGGAGTTGGACACAGGTGTTGTAATTATGGTAGAAGATTTACCTACGGATGCTCATTGCATTGTATAATAAAGCCGACTTGATTACATCATGGATATGTATTAAGAAGAACATTGCATTTAATTCTGTTTATCAAATTCATCGAAAGATCGTAGTTTGAGAAAAGTAGTTCATAGGCAGCTCTGAACTTGAGACACCGTAATTACCAGTGGTAATCTGAACTTAAGTTCGTGGTAGGCAAAACTGGGGTCAAGTTAGAATATTAATCAAAGTGATTGCTAAAAAGCGCTGAGTCTAAGCCATGGTTAGAAAGTTGAAAGATATGCGAGGAAGCGAATCTGTGGGTAGTATTATTAGAAGTTAACCAGAAGTGGAAAGGAATGTCGTCCAAGTCCTGGCGCATGCGCAGTCGTTACGAAGTGGCATTGCTGCCTAAATCCTCCAGACACCTCAGCGTTATGTACCCTGCACCTCCCTCCTCCTCCTCCACCAGCCTAAACCTACCACTTTCCTGGGTAGCAACCTGAATTTTCCTGATAACAGGACCCCCTGGACAATAATCAGAAAAGAAACCATATCAGAATAAGAAGAAATTTTTTTGCGTACTCAGTCAACCATGCCAAATTTCAAAACTTCGGGCTTTATTCAGTTCAGTCACAATTTGTTTTGTCTAATATATCTGGGTTGGTAGTTTGCCACTTATTCCAGTAGGTGGTCTGCTTCAAACCGACTCCTTGTACGAGAACCCGCCCGGTTTGTGCTGATACTAGTAGGAGGGAGGTGCAACTCCTCTTAACCGTCAACATGAAATCATCATGGCGTTGCTTGCCTGATGGAATTCTGCCTTCTCCATCTCCCTCTTCTAACCTCTTTGACTGAAAGGCATAAGATGATCGGTTACCAATATCTGTAATCGATCTGTCATCTGGTTCTTCAACAGAGGCAAGTTCTGCAAAGGCTGGGATCGGGTCCTGGAGACGGGGACGCTATTCGTAACCACATGTTCTTCAAACACATCAATTGGAGGGATGTGGTCAGCCGCAAGCTCGATCCTCCATTCAAACCTTCACTGGTGAGTGTCAAGTGCCAGTCTACAATTCAGACGAATGATTTCTACTCTCCAAAACAGTACTAACCGAACATGATTTTTTTTTTTTTTTTTCCAGTCCAGTGAAGATGATGTTTCACAATTCGACACTAAATTTACAAAACAAACTCCTATCGACTCACCTGAAGACTCAACACTTAGTGAGAGTGCAAATATGGTTTTCCAGGTACTACCGAGTCCATTATTGCGGTTTAACATAGTTTTGAATCTCAAATGCTATTCATATTCCGCGCTTGCTATGTGGTACACTGCCACACTTGCCCCAAGTACATCAATGAACTGATATGTTTACCTCGGTTTTCCTTGCAAACTGCGGCAATTTATGAGATGATGTGTGGTTATTTTCCAGCGACTTCCCGACAATAAAATGAGATCGTTGTCGTCCGTCTAAACCTATGAGCCAGATCCGTTTTCCCTGCTTGCAAAAGGGGGTGGAACTCATAAAAACACACACATGGAATTTTCACATAATTAACCTGTGTAAAATGAGGAGTAGGGTCTGAAACGTGAGGAAAACATTTACAAAATCATTTATGAACGCATTTGCAAAATTCAATAAGCCCTTTGTGTGCCAAAAATCCCAACCCTTTAATGAGTGGATTTCCTGAACACAACTGGTATTTTACGCGAACAGTTTTTCAACCTAAAAGTCGTTCATCATTTGTAACCATCAAAATCCTTGAACATTTTTTAGCCAAACGTTTTTGGCGTTCAAATAAGTTTTCATTATAATACACTACCACGTTTCCCTGTTAAGCTGGGGATTCATATTGACGCGTAATCGACGTAAAATGCATAAAACTCAAACGCGTAATTAATTGCATTTGATTGGCTCATCAAGTTTACGCTGTACGCGCGACGGCTTTTGAACCAGGGAGCCCAAGATCACAAATTCTAGATGTTTACGCGCTTTAGGGATCTGTGCTTGGGGTTCTGCGTAGGCGGAGGCTGGAGCATGGGCTATATCTGGACGATTACGCGCTTAACGTCTGTAACTAGTGTTGCCCATATGAATGGTTGACGTTTTTACGTGCTTTATGCGAACTTTATTTGTACGGGACCATCTAGGGCCCAATCCGCATGATCCCTGATATTTGAATTGAGGAAGTTACACGTGTGGCAAGGATTGGTGACTGCACAGCACCCAGGGCCAAATTTGATCAGAAAGCTCTAAAACGTAAAACGGGATTGGAAATTTTGATTTTGGAGAACAAAGCTTCTGCTACCTTGGTTGACATGGAAGCAACTCGTATCCCATTTTTTCCTCCTAAAAGTGATCACAATGCTCTACCTTGTAGCCCAGTTAAATAAGAATTTTTTGGAAAGCTAGAAATTGTTTTAATTGCTTTATTCGATATCTAAGTAATTTAAGTATCCTAGATTTGTTCCATCCTCCGCTACGAGGTTCAAGGGGCGGAGTTCAACAGAATTTCAGACTTTTTTCTGATTTTTTGCTGCGTCCGTACTGTCGAAACGGCTGTTCTGAATGAAAATACTTATAGAATGAAAGTTGCATAGCATCAAATTCTGCGTTCAGCTGGACGAAGGTAATAGAAAATTTGCATTTTATTTTTGTAGACGACCGAATTTGACATGTAAGTTGCTTGCTGAACGCAGAATTTGATGCTGTACAACTTTTGACGGTACGGGCGTTAAATTATAACTATATCAACTTTTTCAGTGATGTTGGTAAAAATTTTCATTTTTTAACCATTGATTTCGGCTATACTGTCCTGTCGAATTACAGGTGTGGGTAATCAACGCTGAATTTAATGTTCTTTAATTCAAGTACCAGTAAATTGTTCTGTTGGATGAATATTTTAGGAGTAATGAGCAAAATCTGAATAAAAAAGTCCTTAAATTTCTGCACCCCTCCGTTTGAAGCTCGCTGCAGAGGACGGTACAAACACAGAATAGGTACTTCAGATAAAGCAATTAAAACAATTTCCAGCTTTCTTTCAATCTTTTCCACCTCCAGGTCTTATTTAACCGGCCTTTTGGTAGGCCTTCGAAGCAAAATGAACCACACACTGACCCATAATAATTCCCCGTTGCATATTCATGCATTCCTCTAAAATATGTTCAATATCATCAATGAGCAATTTTTGTGGGTTACTGCAAATTCTCCTTTTTTTGCCAAATTCTGTTCAATAACAGAAGTTAACACTTATTGACCACCTAATGAGGAGTCATGTCAGAAAGTCTAGGCAGAAAACGAGGGTGAAATTCGAATATTTCTGAATTCCCTCTAGAAATGAAGTAGTTAGCAGGTAAATCGCCGAGTAGTTCAACCCAAATCCCGCTTAGAGTGCTAGTGCATCACTTTAAACTGTACAGAATGGCAGTGGAAGCATGAACGGAACCACAAATTTATAAATAAATTTTAAAAGCGTCCTCAAAATCAAACCGAGGGGAGGTTCTTGAAAGGTCTCAGCAAAGGTTCTTGAAGGTTGCCTGAAAGGTTTGCCATTTCTAATGTTGGGTTGTTGGCAACATTGAGAACCTTCGCCTCAGGAGGTGCTCCACCTCCTTGGGCCAACAGCCAGTCAGATGTCAATAGACCTGATACGTCATTTCTTGCCACATTTTTACTTTTATCACCCTCATTTAAAAAATACTGCTTATTTTTGAAAACCGGCTTCAAGCTACCATTTTTCAAAGAGTTCCGAATATTTTCTCCAGACAAAAATTGACGAAATTTCCCTATTCTAGGGGTTCACCTACGTGGCACCTTCGGTTCTAGAAGAAATGAAAGCTCCCCCGCGGATGATCAAAGCCCGGTCACCGAGGAAAATGACCACCCACGTCATCCACCACACCATCCCCATAGCCCCTCACCCTTACCGCCAGCCACCTCCGCTCCACGATGACATGATGGAAGTGGTAACGCATGCACCTAACCATTTAGAAATACATTAATTATAGTTTGCTAATCAATACTTAAGAATTCGGCAGGTGCAGATTGCATGTTTTCGCCTATGGTTGACCTGTTTAAGTTTTTTTTAAGTTTTTTCCCTAAGTTTGTTATAAGGTTTTTTTTGGTTTTTTTCAAGTTGTTTCACATTCATTTTTTTTCAACTCCCACAAACATCATCATCAAATTCCCATAAATTTGGGCACATAAACATGAACTCAGAAACCCAAAACTCGGTCCTTAATGTTCCATATTCTGGCATCTAATACTGAAAATAAAATAGACTGATATCGCGTTTAAACAATTTGACCATAGGCAATGCTTGAAATTACCACAAGTGTTCACAATAGTTAAATCATGTTACCGCGTTCTTTATAAATGTACTACTATAAGTAAAAGAAAAACTCCATTTAGCCTTAGATCGGAATAGCGTAATCTATTTGTTTAAAAAATAGAAAAAAACGAATGCACAACTAATATTACTAACGTGAACTTTCGTAAACGACTGTAGCTCATTTGTTCATAGGTGTCTTCCTCAAAATTTTTGTAATTTAAAAAAAAAATCAAAGACTTACTGACATTTCCGATTTGTTCCTTTCCACTTCGAACCGCATTCTGAAAGGTACAGTAGAAACATACAGATACCTCACGGAATGTTTGTCTTGACGAAATTTTACTAAGACTCCTAGGAAAATTGTTCACTGTCTGCATCTGCCTTAGGTAATTTCTTTCCTTATATTAAGAGGTCATTTATATTGCTAGAGCTAAGAAAAATACGCCCGTTTTCAAAAAAGGGCATATGGAAAGTCGCATGTTGTTGCTTCTTTTTCATGAGTGGTGGCCTTTGATGTAGATTAAACATTTAATGGTAATGATATTTGATGGAAAAAAATTAATGGAGAAGGTTTTTTTTTGTTGTTTAATGGAGCGGAATATTTAAATGTTTTTCTTGATAGTAAATGGAATTTTTTCTCGTTGGAGTTAATTTTGTTTGATCTGGTTGGTTGTGCTAAAAAAAAATCTTGCTTGAAAACATAATGATGAAATAAAATTTAACGAACTCTAGTGAGTCGTGAATATCAAACTTATCCATCGAAGATCAACTTTATAGTCGTTACATAAGCATGATAGGAAATTTAAAAATAGTCGTATCTACCTTTTAGTTTGATAATATGAGACAATACTTATTGGAGACAATATTTTGCTACTTTTTTTTGGAAATCTGTCCCATGTAGCTTGACTATAATCAATAGTTCGATTGACGAGTACTCACTGTTGATTTCAAAATGGCGAGTTGTGTTATGTAATGACTTGTTAACTCCTTTATCGTTAAATGCGAGCCTGGTGACTCGAAGAGATGAGAATCTTCCCTCTGGTTGCTATTATGGTGTTCTTTCTTTGCATTTTTATCTATACAAATTGTAAATAACGGAATGTGGGCGTCGTCGGCGTCAACGGCCAACAGCCGATACGGATAGACTTCTCAGGTGAGGTCTTTGGATCGAATCCTGTCCCTTGATCTTCATCCGTCTTTGCAGTCGTGAAAGTGTCATATTTACTTTCTTGTTTCTATATAAATAATATTCTTTCCATTTCATACGGTCAGTGTGTATAGAGAACGGGCAAAGGTAATGTTTGGTCTCACATAGCCTATATGGATACTGTTTTATGAAACTCGACTCTTTGTCAATGGTAAATTTGAAGTGTCTCGATTTCGTTCATTTTACATTGAATGAGTTAACTCCTGAAATTTTGTACGTAATAATTTATGAAGTGTATAAGCCCCATTTATATGAATCTTATTTGCGTTGCACTTGATGATCACTTACTGCGTAACCTTTTTGTACGCGTATCAAGTCTGTCTTTGGAATTTCTTTGTCCAAAACCTTCTGTCAGCAATACATGAAGAGATCGGTCGCTATAATTATTATATTCGTTGCGAGATTTTTCTTGTTATTTAGATATTTGCGTCAGCTTGTGAGTTTTGAATCCTCTCATTTCGAAAGGGGAATACCTAAATTATCCATCATCTACCTGGAAGAAGCAATTGTAAATAACTCATTCTGTAGGGATTAAGAGTCAACAATTAGGACTTCAAATTTCGTATCTCTGATATAAGTAAGTTGAAAAACAATTGAAAATAGTTAATTTTTTTTACGTAATTTGTCTATGCCCCAATGTACATTTATGGGGATGTAGAATAATTTGGAAATCCGGTAGATTTTGTATGGAAAGATGTCCCACTGATGTCCTATGAATCCATGTGAGAAAACTATTGTATTTTGGTCTCTGCTTGCAGTCAGTGGTGAAAATTCTTTCGTTTTCTAAAATTATCAAAAAATGTACATACTTTTCGGATTTTATTATCAAATTTGAACGCCTACCGCAGGCTGCCACAACTTGGTGCAATTTGTACTGCTCTCCCGTATCCTCTCTTCAAATATCTCTATTACTACCATCATAACTGTTATAATAAACTGTAGTTTTATTTATTTTATTTTTATTTTTTTGCAGATGTTGACACTTGGTTGAATTTTGTTTGTTTATGTTCATAGCATTTATCAGACCTTTTTTCTTGTGTTGTAATTATTATTGTGTCCCATTTAACAATAGTTGGTAATTTTCTAGTTTTATCAGTCGAAGTCAGTGACCAGGCCTAACATGCCCATAAAATGGGGAGTCTCATGACAGAAGAGATAACTAGCAGTTTGGTCAGTAAAAATAAAACGTTTAATTTTTTTCTTGCTGTTTTTGGAATTTCACATATCAAGTACCTATCCACAATTCCTGACAGTGCTGGTAAATATTTCTATTCAAAGAAAAATAATAGGTCGACCATTCTATATAAATAGACTGTAAAAAACCCCCTGAAATTACCTAATAAAAACATTACCTCTAATGCTGTTGTGGTTTTTCTTTTGTACTTCCCTTTGGATTATTATGGAACACTAAATACCGAGGGGCGAATAGGGATGTGGCGTTCAGCACTGTACGGATCTTTCAACTCAACGTATCCGTACTGAACGGATGGTCAAAGAGTTGACGTTCTCGCTGAACGGGCGATCCTAACCTCACTCCATTTTCACAAATCAGTTCGTCAGCCGTTCGTTCACCCCTTACCGTTCCCATCGTTCTTCCCTTCCCCACTCAGGTTTCCTCCCTTAGTTCACCTAGTGTACATACTATGCACTACATAGTTAATAGTTCACCTTTCTGGCAAGTGCGCTCACCCTTCACCTTGTTCTGTTTCAAAGAAGTGTGGTGTGATTTTAAAGTAAACAGCCATTCCAGGCTGGGGCTTAGTTTCTGCCCTTCCAGCTTCGCGGACATGATCAGGTGTCCTCCAAAGAGAGGATCAGAATTCGGTCTGATCATTTCGCTCTTTGCTACTCATTGCCTCGCCCCCTTGAGTGGAGAGGGGTTCGCCCAACAGCTGCCAATCCAAGTAATAAGCACGCTCGAGGTATCTTAACTTCGTTGATCTCACGGGAACCAGTTTATTCCACCTGATGAAGCCGTTGGGCTGGTTTGGTTTTAATGTTGTGGATTGAGGAGCCACAGAGAAATACCAATATTGTGACGAATTGTTTAATGAAATCAGCCAATAATTGTGGCTATGCAGAAGGTTGGGTAACATGTCTGTGGAAAGACAGTACAAGGTAAAAGGCTGTTCTGCAATTTACCTGATAATGTAGGTAAGTACCTACCTTGAATTATTTTAACAGGGCTTGGATCATGTGAGAGGATGGATAGTTATGCGTAATAATAAACTTTATTTCCTTCTACTTCGCACCGTATTTTTGGTTGCTAGTTAAGGCAAGTTGCTTTCAAATTAGTTCAGAGAGAGAGACGAAAAATCAGTTTCTTGGACCTTCAGCTGCTTGAAAAACTGATTTTTGAAATTCGTGAACATTTAATTTTCAAGCTGGTTTTGTCTCGAACATTTTACATTAATTTTACATTGACCATTTTAAGGTCAAAAACACAAAACGAATCTTAGAAGTTAAAAAAAACCCTTATAGGTTAAAACAAGGGGTTAAAAAGGTACCTTATAAGTTGAAATAAAAAGGTACCTTATAGGTTAAAACAAGGGGTTAAAAAGGCACCTTATAGGTTAAAAAAAAGGAGTTAAAAGGTACCTTATAGGGATTGAACAAGTACCCTATAAGTTAAAATAAAAGGTACCTTATAGGTTAAAACAAGGGGTTAAAAAGGTACCTTATAGGTTTACAAGGAGTTAAAACAAGGGGTAAAAAGGTTCCTTATAGGTACCTCCTACTATAAGGTTGTAAAATGTAATTCTCAAGCTGGTTTTTCGTCTCTTGAATGTACTCCAACATTTTAGTAGTACCTACTTATAAGGTCGAAATCTTGAAACAAATCTTGGAAGTAAAAAAAAAGATAAGGGGTTAACAACTTACCTTATAGGTTAAAACAAGGGGTTAAAAAGGTAACTTATAAGTTAAAATAAAAATGTACCTTATAGGTTAAAACAAAGGGTTAAAAAGGTACCTTAAATGTTAAAACAAGGGGTTAAAAAGGTACCTTATAGGGGTTGAAAAAGTACCTTATAAGTTAAAATAAAAGTTACCTTATAGGATTACAAGGGGTAAAAAGGTTCCTTATAGGTAGCTAGGTACCTATAAGATCGTGAAAATGTAATTTTCAAGCTGTTCATCCCTTGAATGTATTCCAAATTTTTTGTTTAGGCCATATATTCTGATGGGAAATTTTTACGGAGTCCTTATTTTTAATTTTACATTAATTTTACATTGACCATTTTAGTGGTACCTGCCTATAAGGTCGAAAACACGAAACAAATCTTAGAAGTAAAAAAACGCTGCAAATCCCTGCACAACGGTTTATTATTTTGTATAGAATACCCTTCCGTTACAGATCACAGCTCTATGTATAGATAATCCGTCTATATAATTTATGATATGTACTACTCTATACATATAATGTAGATCGCAGACCCTCCGTAGGTTAGTACCTAACCCCGTACACGTTACTAGGTACCTACCTAAATCACGAGTTAAATGTTGCTAAAATAATTCTGCCGATGACAAACAGTACCTAACAAAAAGAAACACACACAATGAAGTTCTGAAAAGAAATTGTTGACGAGGAGTGAAAAAAGTTGCAAAAGTACCTACCAACAAACTCCAGCCCCTTCTACGTAGATGGTATAATGAACCGTTGTGTAATAATTTACCGTTGAGTAATGATTTACCGTAGTAATAATTTACCCATCAATAATACTTCAACGTTTGTTCAAGTTTCACTACCTACCAACAAACTCCAACAGAGCCATCATTTTTCAAATGAAATAATATCACAGAACAACCAACTCGTCTTCATACTCCGCCAATATAATCAGGTGATCCCTACCAATGATTGGCCGTATTCACAAATTCCTATTGTGGGCGCGTCTCTGGTTACGAGATTTGGTTTGAATTGTATACAATTTCATTCACACTGGAGTCGAAAATGCCTGTCGGTGCAAACTTCGGGGCCTTACTGTGAACGAACGGCTGGACGTACGACGCTCCGGATGGTCTTAAAAAACTCGCAAGTTCAAGAACTATTTAAAACCGTAAAAATATTCACGTAAAAAAATGGTATAGGCGTTTTGAAAATTTCAACCCCTATTTTGAACCCCTTAGAGATGACTCACAGTAACGTCGAGCTTCGAGGACCAACTAGACAGCGAACGGAACCTATAACCCGAATTTCATCAATTTTCTTTCATGGTAACTAAGAAAAGTGGCCCGTACGGCGTACGGCGTACGGTGTACGGCGTACGGCGGACAGACAGAAATATTTTTTATCGCAGTTTTGGATTCTACATACCTTGAAACGTAAACCATCAAATTTTGAGGGGGGGTAAGAATTTTTTTTTTCATGCTCGATTCCAATGGTTCATTATTGAAAATAATAAACCAAAAAACTCAAGATAACAAGGGGTTAAAAAAATTGCAATGGACTTTTTGTTAGAAATTAGTTGTAAAATCGATCCTTGAAGTTAGGTGGTGGGGACATCTGTATAGAATGCCTACTGTTTTAATGGAACAAGAGTTTTTACGATTTCTCTTTTTTTTAAACCATATTATTGATTGCATAGGACTGTATATCTGTTTCTGGTAGATCATAATAACTGTTACTTGCTGCTCTCTTATCTCCGAATTTATTGTTACCTATCCCTTCAGGTATAAAAAGGATAAGAATTGTTTCAAATAACTAGTTTGTAACCATTAAATGACGGAAAATTAAAGTGACACGGTAATTACTTCCACGCGAATAACACTCCTGTAACCTAACGCAACCTGCCGGCCGTTGGTTACTGTGCTTTTTTTCTTTCGCAAGTGGTGTGTTGTCAATTCAATTACTTATTATTTTGTTATTATTGTTACTTATTATGAATAGGTCCTAGAATTATTGTTTGTCAATACTTTTTCCACGATACCGGCTTGGAAGATAATCGATTAGCAGTTGGCGAACTCGGGAAGTTGTTCTGATGAAGGTAAGTACCGTGCCGCCTTGGATCATGAACCCAAATCGTGTTACGAACCGTTATCTTCGACATTCGGTGATTCATATTTAGATACACCGATATCTCAAGTGCGTTCTCATCTGCATTTTTGATTTTCAACGCAGTTCTCGTTAGAAGCCCAAACACGGTGACCAGACTTGTGAGTTGTTGAGTTACGTAACTGGGTTTTGGGGAGGTGTTGGCCAAAAAATTTTTTTTTGCGCGCGCGACCTCGTTTATTCCGTAATTCCGATTCCTCGTATACTTCTCATTGCTACCACATGCGATTGTGAATATTCTGATGTCTTCACATTGATAATGTTCTGTTTACTACTATGGGAATTATTTTGTAAACACAAAGGCAGTTAGTTTGATAAGAACTGAGCGTGGTTTATTTTCTGGTGGTTGTTTTATTTGTATTTGTGGTTTTAGTTTGCTCGCACTTCAAGTTTATGTTGGCTCAAGTATCTATGAAGCATAATATCAATGCATCAGACAGCAGACCTAAGCGTTTTTCAGCTAAGCCCGTAATGGGTGAGTGACGGACTCATTATAGATAGATACTGAAAACTTACGGCCCTCATCCCAATACCGGCCTTACATAAGCGTGAGAAGTGGTGGAACAAGTTTATTCGTTCGACATTAATACTATACTGTCCATCTTTTCTCTGTTTTGGTCCGATTTCGAAACGAAGAAAAATTTGTAATCTGGCGAATATCCATGATTAATTGCCTTTTTGGGGCTTTCCCAACTAATATACCATTTTGTAATTTACCTTTTTCCTCCCTCTAAAACTCTAAGTAAATCACAGCCTGAGAATAGTTTTCAACACAGGGTCTCATTTTCCGTAGGGGAATCAGATACACAAAACACCACCAACTGCGGGGTGGGGCTGATAGATTGCATTATTTTTCCAAGGTGATTTCTGGGTCTTACCTTGACTTCCAGTTGTTATTTTTCTGCGGTCACCTTGGCCAGCCTGCTCTATGAAGGGCCCAGTGACGAAAAGCCGCAAGAGGATAAAATATCCATAACTAAAAGAATCTATTTGCTGTATCGCGTGGCCATAGCACAGAATACTGCAATATGGAAAGCATGATGTGGCAGCGGAGGACTTGAGATGGTCTTTCACTGTAGGAATCTTAGTACGTGGATCATGAACCCAAATCGTGTTACGAACCGTTATCTTCGACATTCGGTGATTCATATTTAGATACACCGATATCTCAAGTGCGTTCTCATCTGCATTTTTGATTTTCAACGCAGTTCTCGTTAGAAGCCCAAACACGGTGACCAGACTTGTGAGTTGTTGAGTTACGTAACTGGGTTTTGGGGAGGTGTTGGCCAAAAAATTTTTTTTTGCGCGCGCGACCTCGTTTATTCCGTAATTCCGATTCCTCGTATACTTCTCATTGCTACCACATGCGATTGTGAATATTCTGATGTCTTCACATTGATAATGTTCTGTTTACTACTATGGGAATTATTTTGTAAACACAAAGGCAGTTAGTTTGATAAGAACTGAGCGTGGTTTATTTTCTGGTGGTTGTTTTATTTGTATTTGTGGTTTTAGTTTGCTCGCACTTCAAGTTTATGTTGGCTCAAGTATCTATGAAGCATAATATCAATGCATCAGACAGCAGACCTAAGCGTTTTTCAGCTAAGCCCGTAATGGGTGAGTGACGGACTCATTATAGATAGATACTGAAAACTTACGGCCCTCATCCCAATACCGGCCTTACATAAGCGTGAGAAGTGGTGGAACAAGTTTATTCGTTCGACATTAATACTATACTGTCCATCTTTTCTCTGTTTTGGTCCGATTTCGAAACGAAGAAAAATTTGTAATCTGGCGAATATCCATGATTAATTGCCTTTTTGGGGCTTTCCCAACTAATATACCATTTTGTAATTTACCTTTTTCCTCCCTCTAAAACTCTAAGTAAACCATAGCCTGAGAATAGTTTTCAACACAGGGTCTCATTTTCCGTAGGGGAATCAGATACACAAAACACCACCAACTGTGGGGTGGGGCTGATAGATTGCATTATTTTTCCAAGGTGATTTCTGGGTCTTACCTTGACTTCCAGTTGTTATTTTTCTGCGGTCACCTTGGCCAGCCTGCTCTATGAAGGGCCCAGTGACGAAAAGCCGCAAGAGGATAAAATATCCATAACTAAAAGAATCTATTTGCTGTATCGCGTGGCCATAGCACAGAATACTGCAATATGGAAAGCATGATGTGGCAGCGGAGGACTTGAGATGGTCTTTCACTGTAGGAATCTTAGTACGTGCACTGTCCTGTATTCAAATCCCGTGAATCTTTTGTGTTGGTGAAATCCCTTGCTGCGTTGGCTGGTCCCCTGTGCCGCTAAGTGCTGATTTTTTCACCCTCAGTTCTGCTAGAAATAGAACATTTTCGTGGGTTTCAAACTCATTTTTTTGCCAAATTCTGTTCAATAATGGAATTTTCGTCAACATTTTTGTTTGGAAAAAAATATATTCACATCTTCTGGAAAATCGGTAGTTTGAAGCACGTTTTCAAAAATGAGTGATATTTTTTAAAACCAGTGTGAAATTAGCCATAGAAATCCAGACATAGATTCGGGGTGCAAAGCATGCAACACGCAACACATCGAAGCAAGGCGTCGGTATCCAGGCTGACCCCGTTTCTGAAATCAGCATTAATATTGCATTCTACGACCAGACGAGTAATTCCGCCCCGTAGCCCCGTAGGGGGCTGGTCCCGCCACAGCTTCCACCTCAGGGTTGAAATGGCCTGTCGCTCGCGTTCTCAGAGTTCCGTATCTACATTTGATTTCTTCTTGCACGGGTTTGAGCTGCAGATCGTGGTAGAGGACTTCGTTCCTCACAAAGCAAGGTGCGTCGCAGATTTCCCTCAGGACTTTGTTCTGAATGTCCTGGATTTTCTTGACAGATGACGCACAAGCGGAGCCCCAATCCTCGCAACCATACGCCCACACTGGCTTGATGAGCGACGTGTATAAAAGCCTCTTGTTGCTGATGTCTAGCTTTGACTTTGAGTGCATCATGGGCCACAGCTGATATACACGTAGCTTCATCTCACTTTGCGGTTGATGTGCGGTCTCCATGTCAGTCTGCGTTCTAAAATCAGCCCGAGGTATCGCACCTCTGGCTTGTGATGTATTCACCTGTCATGTTCACGTTTGAGAGTGAGCCTCGGTGGGGGGTGAAGGTCATCAGTGAAGATTTCTCTGGATTTCTCTTCACTTTCCATCTCTGACACCACTGGCTGACTTCCTCAAGATGCTCCTGCAGGTGCCTCTCTGCCTCGTGCACTGTTTCCCCTGCTGCCAGAATACCTGTGTCTCCACAAATTGGGCAGTCATTGTCGTGGTGGAGACGGGGAAGTCATGGCACTAGAGACTGTACATCAGGGGGGATAATGGTCAGCCTTGAGGAACTCCGGCACTTGCCGATTTGAATGAAGAGAACTCTTGCCCAACTCTTACCCTAAATGTACGGTTACTGAGAAGCGACTGCATAAGTAATAATAGGGAATTGGGCAAGAACTCTTTCAGTTTGAGCAATAGTCCATCATGCCAGACTGTGTCAAACACAGCTTGCACGTCCAGAAACACTGCTCCTATGAACTTTTTATCTTCGTACCCTTTGGCAATATAGTCTACCACTCTATGAACTTGCTGCGTTGTCGAATGCTGAGCCCGAAACCCAAATTCGAAATTTGGGATTCGGGTGGGGGGGGGGGGACATATTGAGGACCTTGTTGGTCCGAGCCAACAAGATCTTGTCATATATTTTCCCGAGCACATAAAGCAAGCTTAGGGGCCAATAAGATGCTGGATGCTGTGGGATTTACCTGGGTTCCTCACAACAATGATGACTGCATGCTTCCATACCTCTGGATAATAGCCAAGCCGAAGTAGGGCATTGTAGAGGCTTAACAGGAACGCCCTACCTTCACGTGGAAGCCTCTTGACCATTCCTGTTGTATAAAAGTCATACCCGGGGGCCTTTCTATTTTTCATGCTTGTAAGGGCCCCCTGCAGTTCGTCTGGACTTATTGGTGAAGGTGGAGGAGACATTTGGAGTGGCGCCTCCACCTCCCCTCGCACCATGCACTCCAACTGCTCCACCACATCACTTGTATTGGGTTTGAACACCTGCTGAAAATGGCTTGCAAGGGGCTCAGCTTTCCTCGCATCCTCCACTACCCATCTTCCTTGCTCATCCTTCAAAGGTGGCGAGAATTTTGATTTAGCATTCCGAAAAAGGCTGGACATTCTCCAAATCTGGTGACTTCCTGTGCCATTCATGGTTTCCAAGTACAATCCATACTTCCTATTCCTTGAAGTTTCCAGTGCTAAACGTACTTTGCGACTCACTTGATTGTGGTGCCTTCTATCTTCTGGATGCCTGGTTCCTTGTCATGACACAGCCTCATTTTCCCGTCGCACTAGTGATTGAATATGCTTGGGGGTGCGGTTGCATTGAGGTCTGGGCTCATATGGCACACTGCTGCTCCAGATGCTATGGTGCACTGTCTGCACTAGATGGCCAATGCCAATCCACATCTTCGACACAAGACATCGGCAAGGACATGTCCATCTGGTCCGCGAACTCTAGAGCAAATAGCTCCCAGTTGACTGGCCCCTGGTTCAACTTGGGTGACATCGGCCTCCTGTCAACATTCACATCATTGCCGGACCGAGCTCAGCTCGTGGATTCCCTCCACTGCGAGAGGCGCTGGTATATTCTTCAAAATGAATATGTCCAGTACATCTGGAAGCAACCTCTGAGATGTTGGCCAGAATGTTGGTGAGTCAGGTGCCTTCACTGTAACTCCATTCTGTGTCACTAAATCAAGCAATATTCTACCTCGGTAGCTGGTGGCACGGCAACTCCATTCAATTGCCTTTGCATTTAAATCCCCTCCTAGTTGTCCTCTTGGACCCAACGCTTGGAAAACCTCTGCTGGGTAGTCCCGCGACAAGCGTTTCGAGGGTGTGCAGTAACAGCTGCCAACAACTACGCTGCAGCCATTAAAGGTGATTGATACGTAGGTGGCCTGTACATCGTCATGGCAAACAGATGGGAGAGCACAATGCTTGAGGCTAGCTTTTATTATTATTGCCGAGCCCCCTTTGGCCGGCCCATTTGAGGGAGACGGGGTATGGTAAAATTTGAATCCAGGGAATCTTGTCTTGTTATGTCTTGGTCAATTTTGAAATGCGTCTCTGTAATCAGTGCTATGTCGATGTTGTGGTGGCTTAAAAATTGTGTCAACGCCTATTTCCCCCGACCTGGAAACGAGCTACGTTCTCAGTCGTGCCGGCGTCGGAAGAAGGGCTGGCTCCGTCGGTGTAGTACCAAGTATCGGGCCAGCAGATAAGTACCTCTTCAGGTGGCACTGCTGCAGAGGGGTCGGGTCCGTGGCTCGAAGGATGCTTTCCGTTCGGGTACCTGAACTCAGCGACCCCCTTTTGCTGTTTTTCCTGCTGTACGTTTTATTCTTCGATTGGTGGGGTATTGTTTTCCACCAATCATAATGCGCGAACACAGGCGCGTGTGGCCGAGGACGCAATGAGCTCCTGGGTCAGCGCTTTTTGTAACTGGGGCAGCGAAGGATGTCGAGACAATAGGTGAAATGAATATTTTTCGACGAGTCGGGTCTGACAATTGGTTGGACCAAGCAGTTCAGAAAGATTTGGTCGAGGCAGACAGGAATATTGGGGGAGGGTTTGGGATTCGCTCCTTAACCCTTTGTGAATCCGTTGGGCTGTCATCCGATACTCGTGCAAGAGGCGCAGAACGGCTTGGTAATGGGAGAGGACTCGTTGGCCGTTAAGGCGGAATAATTTCCTCCTCATTGTTATTATATTGGGTCGTGTCCATGTCTTGTTGCTGAGAGCCGTGCGAACTAGTAGCAACAGGGAAGCTAACAAGTTTCGAAATTTTCGAATTACCTATTTTCTCCAGCTCACCGACCCTTTTTCGGGGGCTAGCCGTCTCAAGAACGCCCGAACCGAAAGTGGGGGGACTGGGGAAAAGCGTAGGATGCTGGTATTGTAGTGTCTCTGTCACTGATGTTCATATACACAGCACTTTGTCACGCACAAGTTCCACTGCACTGACACCTGCCGATTTTGAGTTTAGTCAGTAGGTCTCCACCTAAGGCCACTAATGCACTATGCACTATCCACTATGCACATTTTTACAGTTCAAACTAACGCGAAAAAACCACTAAACTTGGAAGAAAACACGGAGCGAAACATTTCGAGGGAGTGTTATACCGGCTTGGGTGATCAAACCATCGTCAGTTATTGTTTGTTACTGACGATGGTTTGGTCACCGAAACACGTATAACAGTTTATTTTTCATGTACTAGTGGAAATAGACAACCTTTCAGCAACTCCATTTTTATTCTTTAGACGTAGGACCCGCAATTTTTCAACATCCGATATATTTATTTCGCATTTCCTTCCTTATATTACACAATTATCATCTACTCCCACGCCCTGCGTAGTTTTCACATTTACCTACACATACATACTATTTATACTACTTACTATCTACTATCACATACTAAAATGTCCAAAAATCGTCTTATTTTTAGACTCGCGGGAATACCTCCTGTTGTGCAGCAGTGTATATAAAAATGCATTGTGTGATTTCGTTGTTATAAAGTTGAAGGAACAAAGCATTCGTTCTATTGCGATTTTAATGGTGATTAGGTGTCCCCTACGTACTCCTAACAGCTCTCACCTTCATCAACAATTCGTTATTCGGCGGTAGTTGAGACTACGACCGCCCTTCTCTCACCGCACTTCGTTGTTTCACGAAAAACCCTTCGGGACCGGGACATTGGTTCGTTACATCAACAAATTCGTTAAATCCAAGCTTTTTATATTACTTTCTTTGTGTATCGTATCTTCTTACTCCTCCTTCTCCTTATCTCAAGGTTAAAACGCAGTGCCTTCCTACAAGCGGTTAGTATACTTCTATTCAATACCTACCTCTTCCACCAAAGTTCGTTTCTAGAGAATTTTCAAAAAAAAATGAAGCTATTGCAATGGGCCCAAAATTTTCAGAACATGAATTTTTGAAATTGTTTTACATGCAAATCGTTTTCATAGCATCCTGAATTCATCCCTCGATTTTACCAGAAATGTATGTACATATACAGGGTGTCCCAGTTCCTTCTGGAGAAACTCGGGGAATCGATTCTACTCTTCATTTGGAACAAAAATCCTCAGTAGATATTTTTCGAAATGTTCTTAGTTTTAAAGATATCCGACAATTTGTGTTTTTCCAACTTTTCATTACCTTACCACATAAAAACGCTAAAAATTCGAAAATATTGAGACTACAACAAATCCTATTACACCGTTTGAAAGAACGTTAAATTTCCTGTAAGATTCTTCTGTTTTCAATGGTCAGAGTTACTAACTTAAAATGTTGACCAGTATCAGTTGGAGCATATGAAAATTTAAAAATTTAAAATTGTGAAGTTGTAAAATACCTACAACTTGTCAAATTTCACAAAAAATTCTTCATCTTAATAGGCTTTACATTGATATACTTAGATTTAAAAATAACGTAGTAGAGTTAAAAAATGATAATTGAACGTTTGAAATCGTGAGCAGAGGTAAATTTGGTGGGGGGGGGGGGGGGGGGGATTAATTAGACCTCGTAAAATAAAACCTCCATCCTTCATATTCCAGCATTATTACATTTTAAGTTAGTAACTCTGGCCATTGAAAACTATCCTAAAGGAAATTTAACGTTCTTTCAAACGGTGTAATTGGATTTGTTGTAGTCTCAATATTTTCGAATTTATTAGCGGTTTTATGTGGTATGGTAATGGAAAGTTGGAAAACCACAAATTGTCGGATATCATTAAAACGAAGAACTTTTCGAAAAATGTCTACTGAGCAGTTTTTGTTCCAAATGAAGAGTGGAATCGATTCCCTGAGTTTCTCCAGAAGGAACTGGGACACCCTGTATATATTTGTTTGTTTCACTCCAGACGATAATATCTTCTGTCCTTGGGTGCATGATAAAAATTCCAGATTTCGCCAAAATTGCCAAACGAAAGAGTGAGTTCGAAGGTGAGCAATTTTCAAAAATTCTAAGGGTGTAAATTTTGAGCTTTTAGGGATGAAAAGTCGTCAGAAACGGCTAAAATTGCGAAGTTGATATAAAATCGCTTAAATTGGCATGGAAGGGTGAGTAAAGACAAAAAAAACACCATTTCAGTTTTTTCTTTGTTTTTAATAGAGAATAAATTTTGATTTTTTGTGGTCAAAAATTGGTATCAAGGGCTAAAATCAATATTAATTCACCTGAAGTTGTGTGGGATGGTGATTCACGATAGGGATTATTTCGATGATAAAAATATTTTTCTTTAAAAAGAGTGGGTCAAATTTGATTTTATCAAAAATCGGTAAAAATTGCTAAAATCACGAAGAAAAAAAAAAAAAATTTTACGGAGGTGGTATGGTTTCTCGCTGGGTATATCATCTTTTTACACAATAGCACGAATATTTCTTTGAAAATTCGCTCTTATAGCCGTGCTGCATGACAGGAGCTTAGCTTTTTGTTTAAATTATTATGTGAATAACACAAATATTTATTCGCTCAACAAAAATTTTTTTGAACACCCCCCTCAAAATGTTGTCTACGTTTCAAGATGCGTAGATTCCAAAAGAGCTGCAGTCCTTGTCACATGGGTTAATTATTCTATTGGACATACAGAAATGTTGGTTGTTCATTTATTGTGCCTTTCATGTGCACTAATTGAAATAGCTATTTTTTATGGTTTCCACGTATTTTTGCCCCCCAGTAACTCGAATTAGGCTCTTATTTTGTTTTTACAAATTATCTGTGATCATTGATAGTGCCATTTAATTGTCTTGATTTACCTGTTGATACTATTCTAGTGTTATTATACAAATTTGTGGTGATTTCAGACAATTTCCCAGGTTTTTCACTCATAAAAAAACCAGTCATGCAGCATGACTTAATGAGCGAATTTTCAAAGAAATATTCGAATTAATGGCTATGGTTTTGAATAAAGGAAAACTTCGGTCTAAAATTTGGTTTTCTATGTATATTCTCTTCGTATTTATTTTAATTTGTACGTTTTGTCCATCCTGATTCTACCGTTTGTTTATTACGTAATTGTACTAAGTGCTTATTTATTTGATCGCTGTGGGTAAATTCAAGGAGTTGTACTAATCGTTTGCCTCCCCCTTTTTTGCTTCGAACTCTCGTCTTCAATTAATACTTCTCACATATTTCAATCTGACCACTCTAAGGGGGTGGGGGGGGGGGGGGTAAGAGTTTAAAGATTATCCTAGTTTTGGGTAATTTTTGCGCACTTTAAATGCTCTAATTTAAGAACGGATTTAGATATCTAAAATCCGATTTCACTATCGTGTTCAGCGTGCAAAAACCTTTAAAATGAGGGGTCACTTGTTAGAAAATAACATTTTGGGGATTTTTGGGTAATTTTTGCGCACTTTAAATGCTCTAATTTGAGAACGGATCAAGATATCTAAAATCCGATTCCACCATCGTGTTCAGCGTGCAAAAACCTTTAAAATGAGGGGTCACTTGTTGGAAAATAACATTTTGGGGATTTTTGGGTAATTTTTGCGCACTTTAAATGCTCTAATTTGAGAACGGATCAAGATATCTAAAATCCGATTCCACCATCGTGTTCAGCGTGCAAAAACCTTTAAAATGAGGGGTCACTTGTTAGAAAATAACATTTTGGGGATTTTTGGGTAATTTTTGCGCACTTTAAATGCTCTAATTTGAGAACGGATCAAGATATCTAAAATCCGATTCCACCATCGTGTTCAGCGTGCAAAAACCTTTAAAATGAGGGGTCACTTGTTGGAAAATAACATTTTGGGGATTTTTGGGTAATTTTTGCGCACTTTAAATGCGCCAAAACCCTCCTTAGAGTAGGCCAATTTCGCCCATCTTCGAACTTAGCCTTTCGATTGCCAAGATAGATTTTTTGTGCAAATTTGAGCTGTTTATCTCAATTCTATCGAGAGTTATCGTCTGGAGTGACACATATATAAATAAATATATATATATATACATATAAAAAAGTGTTAAATTTCAGGAATCGTTTTAGAATGGTCTGAAACGGATTTCTATGAAGAAAATTTCCAAAAATTTATATTATTTAAATTTCGAAGCCATTGCAATAGCTTCATTTTCTTTGAAAATTCGCTAAAACAAATTTCGGGAGCTGAACCTTTGTTGCAACCTCAGTTCTTCACTCTCTGGTCAAAATCAATTTCATATTCGGTCTTCTCGCCCTAAAAACATGGAAAACGATACCTCACAAGCGATAGTTCACTAAAATCTGAAAAAAAGAAAAACCCTATTTTACTCCCATCCACCCCCCCCCCCCCCATATAACATCCCTGGGTGTATTCCGATCGGGCTGCCGAGCTTCGGAGCACGACTAGGGCCCAAATCGAGCCTGTGTGGAAAGAATGAATTTTTAGACCGAAACTAAAGTACATGATACGGCGTACGGATATTGCATTTTGGTTTATTATTCTGGGAATAATACACCTATGTATTCGCCCAGCAAAAATTTTTATACACCCCTTCAAAATTAGTTCTTTTACGTTTCAAGGTGAGTAGATTCCAAAAATGCAATGTCCGTCAGCCGTATCACGTGTACAGGCTTCATTTTCTGTCTAAAAAAATCGTTCTTTCGCACACAGGCTCCATTTGGGCCCTAGTTATGTCCCGAAACTTTGCAGCCCGATTGGAGTAGACCGAGGGGTGTTATGAGTTAAAATGGGTATAAAAATAGGTACGTTTTGTATTTTAGTAACATGTTAGTAACATGAGCGTTTGAGGTATCGTTTTCCATGTTTTTGTAGGACGAGAAGACCGAATATGAAGTCGATTCTGACCAAACACCATTCCGTATGCTAACTCAGCAAAATATCTAGGGATGACTCTAGATGCGAGGCTAAGGTGGAAAGAGCATGTCAAGAAGAAACAGAAAGCTCTCAATTAAATACAGAAAATTATATTGGCTGATGGGCCGATACTCTCAACTCGGCACCCACAATAAAGTACTGTTATATAAGACAGTATTGATGCCGATTTGGTCCTATGGAATTCAGCCATGGGGCTGTGCAGCCAAAACAAATGTGAAAATGATTCAAACATTTCAGAGTAAAGTGCTCAGAAGTATTGTAAAATGCTCCCTGGTACATTAGAAACGACGACCTCCACAGAGAGTTACGCGTGGAAGCGTCATAGATGTCGTTAAAAAAACAGCACGACGACGTTACGAGAGCCGACTTCACGTGCACTCAAATATAGAAGCTCTTCAGCTACTGGACAATTCGGCGTCTGAAAAGAACCAAACCCCTGGATCTTGGATGCTGACGTTGTAGCGTAAAAACTAGTGTGGTGCCTGCTTGTGCACATTCACCATAAAAACAATGCGTAAAGATAGTTGAAGTAAATAACTAGATAGTTACTTGTAAAACTACATTTGTGTAACTAGTTGTTATATAAAAATAAATAAACGCTGTAAAAAAAATTCTGACCAAAGAGTGGAAAATTGAGGTTCTACCAATGGTTCTGCTCCCAAAATCCATTTTTTTATTAGTCAAAAACCTGGGAAATTGTCTGAAATCACCATCAATTTGTATAATAACACTAGAAAAAGTGTCAACAGGTGAATCAAGACAATTAAATGGCACTACCAGTGATCAAAGATAATTTGAGCGTATAACTAAATACCGTATACCGCGTATACCGTATACTAACAGCGTATACCTAATTCGTGTTTGGGGGCCAAAATTGGTAGAAACAAGCAGAAGTATCTATTTAAATTAATTCACATGAAAGAAGCAATAAATGAACAGCCAACATTTCTGTAGGTGTGTCCAGTAGAATAATAAACCCATGTGACAAGGACTTTGCAGCGTTTTGAGGTTTTAGTGGACTTCAGCTTGTGAGGTATCGTTTTCCTTGTTTTGAATTGATCTCGAACTTGAGCATTTTTTTAGAACACCCGGAGCATTGTAAGTCCAACCGTTCGTGTGTACCGGAAAGCTTCGTCAACGTGATCGGTAGTGAAACGGTATAAATCCAACCTAGAATGACGCATGGCTGTATGAAATCGAGTTGTTGGTCCGAGATATTATTTGATTTGAAGGATGATGGTTATTTTGGATTTTGTTGATAGGTCCTTTTGTAACTTGAACAGACGTTATGTTTCATGAATAACCACAAATAATTAATTTATTAATGATAGAATTCATGGTTCCACCTCATACTCATGAAATGTCATCGCCCGGCTGGCTCCATTACTCCATTTAGTGCCTTCCTGGGGGTAGCACGAGGGTAAGTATTAACCATAGAAACCGTGATCTAAGCAAAAGGGCATCTATATAGGAAATAATAAACCGTTGCGTAGTAATTCGATCGTTTTAGAAGTATACACACAGAATTTGTTGTAGCCCAGCCCCACCCATCCTGAATAATGATTCGTTGTATAATTACACCAGCATTTATTTCGCACATAAAAATAAACCTTCGGGATAGGGATTTCTGTTCTTCACATCACGATATTCGTTGTATCAGAATCCGTTAAATTATATAGCAGTCCGTCTGTATCGCTTTCTTGCTCGTTTCTGACATCATACAAAATATCTTTTTCTGTGATCGACGTTGGTTTTTATTGAATAATTGTTCTGTGGGCTTATCGCTAAAGGGTTGAAGAAATAGGTAGACCATAGTAAAGGTGACAGTTCCCTGTGAAAACCATTAGCCATAAATATCCCAGTATCGACGCGATCTCATTCCTCACTACTTTTATCATCACTTCGAAAGTTTCTGAGTTTTATGGGAGGGGAGGGAAATCATTTCAACAAAACAAAATCTGAAATTGGCTGCCAGTGACCATGCAGTTGCATATGCGCAAGGAGCCCATGAGACTTCATTCATTCATTTATTCTTTAGGAACAGGCGAAGCCAATTGCGAATTTCATAATATAGTAGGAAATGCTACGATGATGATACGGTGATGTAGGCTGTCAGTTTAAAATTTAGTGCTTACCTATACTGTTAGCCAGAAACAGTTAATATTTATTTATGTAGATTATAGTGTGTGAATTAAAACGGCCCATTTGCACATCTCAACGATGTTTTTTTTTCATCGTCAATTCATTTCAACTGAACAAAGGAACCCAGCGTAAGAAACTCCGCAAGAAGCCAGAAAAAGGGAAGAAGAAACATTTCTCACTGACGGAATTTCCTCCCAGGATTAGCAAAAAAACCACGCTGGGACCTTGAAGCCACGCGTCTCTACCCATCCTCACCTAAATTGTCCCCACCAAGAACAGAGGTGTTAAAAGCCATCGAAACATCAGAATCGTGGACTTCAACAGTCATCGGAGACGAAGTTCCAACCCGCTATGGTGTGATTGCTAACAGTACCGAGTGCCATACCAGGATGATCTTCGCCGTGGGCCGCCTGCAGAGACGCGACGAATCTCTGCACTCTGCATCCTTCACCTGGAGGAAGTAGTCAGCCTCAGGAAATTTGCCGCCTCCATGCCACTGATTCGCCATACTCAAGATAAAGCCGAACTTTTCCTACCGTTCGCCTCTTACCGAGTACGAATCGCGTCGCGTGCGAATGAATAGTACACCTGGGGAGCATAGGGAACAGTACGGACTTAATAATAGGTAATAGTAATAGGTATAATAATAGATAATAGTAATGATGGTGATTTACAGTAATGTAATGATTACAGCCTATCATCTGAGTTACATTTTTAGTTTGCCCTTTCTCTCCTGGCAGCCTATCAAAGGCGGCATGATACTAGTAACTTTTCTCCTGGAGCCATCAGCTTCGGGTAGACATGCTAGTAAACTAGCACAAATCGGGTAGCTTACAGTGGTGGAGAACCCAAGAGGTAAGAGGCGTAACGGTAGGAAAAGTTCATCACGTCTCTGCAGGCCGATGGCAAAGATCTTCCTGGTATGGTCACTTGGTGATGTGAATGCTCATACCACGGCATGTTGGAACTTCGTCTCCGATGACTGTTGGTAAAAGTACACGATTCTGATGTGTCGATGGCTTTTATCACCTCTGTTCTTGGTGGGGACAATTTAGGTGTGGATGGGTAGAGGCGCGTGGCTTCAAGGTCCCGACCGGGTTTTCTTGCTGTTCCTGGGAGGAAATTCCGTCAGCAGGAAATGTTTCTTCTTCCCGGTTTCTTGCTTCTTGTGGAGTTCCTCACGCTGTGTTCCTTTGTTCAGTTGAAGTGGATTGACGGTGACAAGTATTGTTGATATGGTTCTGTCCTGAAACTTTCCAGCCCGATCGGAGTACACCCATGGGTGTTATTGGTGAAAAATGGGTGGAAAAATAGGGTTTTTTGGTTTTATTGTAAAATGAGCTTTTGAGGTATCTTTTTCTGTGTTTTTTAGGGCGAGAAGACCGAATGTGGAGTCGATTTTGACCAAAGAGTGATGAATTGAGGTTGTAACGAAGGTTCAGCACCTAAAATTCATTTTTTATGAGTCATAAACCTGGAAATGTGTCTGACATTCCTATAAACTTGTATTATAACACTAGACGTAGTATGTATCAACAGGTGAATCAAGACAACTGAATGGCACTGTCGATGATCAGATATAATTTCGGGGGGGGGGGGGGGGGGCTTATTTTTGTGTTTTTTCGGGCCATAATTGGTGGAAACCATAAACAAAGCTATTTCTGTTATTGCACATGACAGAAACAATAAGTGAACAGCCAACATTTCTGTAGGTATATCCGCTAGAATAATGAGCCCATGTGGCAAGGACTTCACAGCGTCTTTGTAAGTTTGTCTCGCGTAGTTTTCGTATAACTACCTTCAAACTGCAAGGCAGAAGTTGCTGGTTTCATTCCACACCGTGTATTTTGCTTTCCCCTCCTGGGAGACGAGCAAAACTAACGAGTGGCCCCGTAGCGAATCTTTTAAGTATTCCACCAGAACTTCGGGTCAGGACTAACACACATGCCCTGTGTACATATGTGACACTAAATACCTATTAAGCCTGTTCAACCTCAGGCAGTTATTTTTCCCAAGGAAGGTAGCCACCGTCAGTAGTTCGGAAATACGAACGTTTGATAATTTTACGTCTACAGTTAGCGGAAATCAACCTTTTTTTCAATACCTACCTGGCATTGTCTCATTATAATTATTATGCTTTCAGAAGTGATTTGGGTATCACTCAAGATTGTTACTTCTACTCTCAACGATGGCTTCCCTCGAGGAATACCGACGCACGGCTAGCTTCAACGTCAAGCTAATGTTTGCAGAGATGGACCCTCAGGAGAATCGTGAAATCAAGGTCGTTTATATGAAAATAGTCATTAGGCAGTGAGATTATTAATAGATATGTCTACCCGTTCTGTTATTCATCCTAGTGATCTTGGTAGGATAAGAGCGTAGGTATGGAAAACTGGACGGCTCTTGTTTCAGCACTGGTGTGATTGTTGATTGAAAAAATGTGAAGCAATTTTTTTGCGCGTGTTTTGTGCAATTTGCACTTATTTTTGTACGATTTTGCACATCAAAATTTTAACAACAAAATTTCACAAAAAGAAATTTTCTCTTTGTGTTGGGTCGTTGTGAAATTTCACTTAGAGAGAGTCATAATCTGCAATTTAAAAAAAAATCCCCCCTCCAAACGTATTTTGCTCATTGCACGTGCCCATGTGGGTTAGGTGGCCTTTACATTTCGGTCTACGTCAAAATGTTTGGTTATATTTGCGTATAACAACTGCTTTTTCTTTTTAAATAGAGAAAAGTTTGGCAGTTTTTGGCTTCCAACCCTCTTTTTCACGTGGATTACATTAAGAACGGTGATTCCAAAAAGGCAAAGGACAGGACAGCTCGACAACTCAAGGTTTTCCTATCGTCATCGGGTCTCTTCAATCGCATCGATGACTTCACCTATGCAACCAGAGTAAGTGGTGTTTAATAATCATAAGCACATTGATCATAAGAACATTAATTTTTAGTCTGTTGCATACCTGTGGAAGACAACTTGCCGATTCTGATTGAATTATTTTCTAGATTAAATACTTACTAATAGTAAATGAAGCACTGGAAATATATAACGCAAATCTCTCTATCAAACTCGCCCTGGGCGTTATGATGTTTTCCAACGCATTGAACTGTCTTGGAACTGAACGGCACCAACAATTCTACAAGGATATTTGGGCTGGCAAGGTTTGTATTATTATTTTTATTTTATTTTTTTTCCATAGTATCTGCCTATTCTAACACTTATTCCTCATATTAATAGGGTTCTTTTTAAATTGTTCGAGCACGGACTACTATTTCTTTGAGTCGCTTATTTTTCCGTTCTCAGATACTCAGCTGTTTTGCCATCACGGAATTGGAGCATGGCAGTGACACGAAGGAATTGAAAACAGCTGCTGAATATGACCCCTCTACGAAAGAATTTGTGATAAACTCTCCTGGGATAGGAGCAGCCAAGTGTTGGGTTGGAAATTTAGGTTGGTTTATTACTTACCTAATTGTTGGCTTTATTGTGGAAGCCCTTAGAGGTTAGCTTATGGTGTTTGAGGTTGCAGTATTGCAGTCCATGGATGATATCAGGTTTTATTGTGTCTGGTTATGCATTAACATGAAATCACCCATTTGTTCTATTTAATCTTAAGTGTATGTAGATCAGGAGTGTCCGGGGTCGACCTTTTGGGCATTACCACTTGCACTCATGCTGAAAAACAGGTGAGAAATCTCGAACATCACATAGAATCCCCGGCCCTCTGTGTCCCTTTTTTGTGGATTCTCTTGAATACTTGTCTAAAAGCCATCAATCCAGCTATGTAAAATAGTTTAATTGATCAGGATGATGGTAGGCAGTTTTGAGTAGGTATTTCCCTCTCACTAAGGGTTTAACCCCTCCACCTTAGGAGGCTTATTGTGACCAGCTGGAAACCCATGCAATAGACAACTATGCACAGGAGATCGCCAGGAAACGACTCCAGGGTGCCAGAATTTATATCTTATCAGTATGGCAGTACCTGTCTACTCCATGAAATCCAGGCTGACCTGGAGTTGCTGCCTCAAATGGAGAATACCCACGTAATTTTTTATTTATTTGAAAGTAGACCATGAGGTAAATTGGTACATGTTCCTCATTTGGACGAGACATAAGTGGTTAATTTTTAATTAAATGTAAAAGTTTAAGTCGTTGCTGCCTTCTATGGATAAAGCTTGTTTCGTATAATTAGTTCACTACGTTGAAGGGAGTTGTGACATGTATTCTGCCCGAGAAGTTGCATTTTATGTTCTGCTGTGCTGCAGCACGGAGGAAAAAGTAGCAGCGATGACGTCATTGCCGCTTGCACCATAATCTTGAAAACTAAAAAATATAATTATGCTATTCCAGCCAACTGATTCGATTTTTGTCATCAAAATACAACACAAAAAGCAAATTTGGGAACAAATTAGCAATTTTAGAACCGTGGGTATTCCTCATTCTCCAAAAAAGTGCTCAGGCTCTTCTTTCCTTGAGCCATAAAGACCTACGTATGCAATTACTGGCCTCCTCATCGGCTACTGGTGCCACCTTAAAAACTTGGGCAAGTATACGACAGACACAATCATGACGCCTCTGTGAAGGTGAGGCAGGGACAGCTGAACATATTCTTTGCAGTTGTCCTACTGTTGCATCTCAAGGATTTCGGCACTGCAGAAAGGGCTCTCGTGATCCCTCCAAGATCGCCGAACTGAAGGACGATAGCCGCGAGAAGAGGCCTTGAGTTGTCTCCTCACTCATAAATATAGTGTAGGATGGGGATGAAAAATATGTCACAATAGACCCACCAATCCACCAATCTTAGTGGCAGGAGGCGCTGATGGTGCTCAATTCTACGTGGTCGTGGCACTAGTTCTTCTTGTAAATCAAATAAACGTCCATTCATCATCAAGAGTATTGTGATGTGTCAGATTTTCAATGGTGGCTTCATCCAATATGTATGAAAATGTATACAATTCAGCTAATCCCTCCAAAATTTTTGTAACAGGCCAACAGTGCACTCACGCCCTTCTGATGGCGCAGCTGATCGTTAATGGTACTTGTCACGGGCTTCACGGCTTCATTGTTCCTATAAGAGATCCCGAAACATTGCGCCCGTATCTCGGTATCACAGTGGGAGATATGGGAGAGAAGAGCGGCCTTCATGGCATTGATAATGGGTATAACAAAGTAGCAACATAGTTACCATAATTATAATTTACTACTTATGTAATTGATACATTTATGTATGTTGGCCTATTGTTTGGCTTTTATTTACTTCGAGTTTGTGATGTTCTTGTTTTTGCAGTTATATCATGTTTAAAAACTACAGAATTCCCCGAGAGAACATTTTGAACCGCCTTGCAGATGTCAATGAACAAGGAGAGTATCAGACGTTCACCGATCCTC
This sequence comes from Leptopterna dolabrata, assembly GCA_954871275.1. Classification (NCBI taxonomy): domain Eukaryota; kingdom Metazoa; phylum Arthropoda; class Insecta; order Hemiptera; family Miridae; genus Leptopterna; species Leptopterna dolabrata. The sequence goes on from OX940983.1 coordinate 25,220,977, forward strand.
TGAGGATGTTGGGTGAGTGTCTTTTTCCAACCCACGCATTACCACAAAAATAATTAGGTGCTTTTTAGTTCCCCCTCTCCAGAAAGCTCCATTGGCCGCATGTCAAAAATATCGGGAAGGAGCCCGGATCTAATAACAATTGGACGGGATTTTCATATACCGTCACACTGTCTACTCTAACGTCGGATATCACTGTGATTCTGATGATAACGCATGTTTAAATTTCAGGAGCATCCTTGGAGATTCTTTCAGCAGGTAGAGTTGGAATTGTCAACGAATCCAGCAGTTGTTTGCTTCGTTCTATCGTTATTGCTGTGAGATACGCAGCACAAAGGCGCCAGTTCCGTGATTCCAACGGCATCGAAAAGCCCATCATCGAATATCAAACTCACGTAAGTTAGAAGTCATTGTTTCGTCAATGTTGTATGTTCAGCATTGTTGTTACTTAGTTGATAAACAACCGCCACCACCTGTGTAACTGCTGTACACAGTGAAGTAGGGATGCAGCAAAAATGATCTGTTCATGATGTTGATGTATAGATATTACCAGATACGAGAGAGGATGGTCTTTAACAGCCATCAGACGAACTAAATCACTCGTGATGAAATGGTGGAAACCCATTTCAAAGAATAAAAACGGAGTTACTGAAAGGTTGTCTATTTCCTTTCAATAACTCCGTTTTCATTCTTAGTTTCATCACATTTGAGCTTGCCACCTTCACAAGCCTTGTTTTCTGGATTGGCTACTAGCATGGTCAAAATGGATGGCCAGCCATTCAGCCATATCCATATCCAACTGCACAAAAATATAGCTTTGGTGATCAGCGTCGAGTTTCAATTTATTAATGATTGTTCTATTCCACAGCAATATCGCTTGATGCCGTATTTGGCTGCTACTTACGCCATCAGGAATTTCGCCAGGGAATTTAGCAAGCAGTATGTTCATTGTGTTGGGCTGTCAAGGGATGATTCAGCTGACATGACTGGTGTGGTAAGCATTCAGTTTTAATAAAACAAGTAAGTTACTATAAGTAATACCAAGAAAAGTTTCAATTAATCAATTTTGGGTTGTTGTGTGCGAAAATGTGAAACTGCATACATTGAACTCTGAATTAGTGGGTAATGCCTACTAGTCCACAGGTGGTCCATGGTTCATCATACACTGATTCTTAGCTCCTGCACAAGCTTTTGACAGGTCTTCTACATTACTGTTGACACATTTACCACAATCTTTTTGTGGCACTACATATCTGGAGCGTAAGAAACGGACAGTACCTGTCTGTCAGTGCATTGGGAAGGATTGTTCTGTGTAACGTGGAACTTCCATTGTTTTCAGTATCAATCGGTTGGAGGGATTCACGCAGTATTGTGCTGTTCGAAGTCTCTGATCACGTGGACGACCCAAAAAGCTATTCAGGAAGCGAGGGAAGCATGTGGTGGTCACGGATACCATAAAGGTAAAATATGTGATAGATAAATCTAGGAATGCTTGCTAAAAGTAACCCCCTTACAGTACCTGGCTGCTACGAAGTATGAAAACGGGTGTGAAAGTGTAAGTTTTAGGTAGGAAGGGGAGAAATTCTTCAGCCTTCTAACAGTGTAATGTAAGTTTTAGGTAGAAAGGGGTGAAATTCTTCAGCCTTCTAACAGTGTAATGTAAGTTTTAGGTAGAAAGGGGTGAAATTCTTCAGCCTTCTAACAGTGTATTAATGTACCATAAACAGTCTTAATAATGTGAGAAATTTGATTATTCTAATTGAGTTGTGGATCCAATTACAACTCCAGGTAACTCACGACCTCAGCAGGTCTGTTGTTCGACCCATCCCTTTGCTTAGCCACACAGAGTTCTTCAGGTGTTAAACATTTTCCTAGCCTCCATAGCGACTAACCCTTACCTATTTCAGCTTCGGGTTTGGGCGATCTGCGCAACAACCACGACCCAAGAGTCACGTTTGAGGGAGACAACACAGTATTACTGCAGCAAACCAGCAATTGGCTTCTGAAGCTATTCAACGAGTCATCCGACCGCGATTACTCCGAATACCCCTTTTGCCTCACCAAGTTCCTGTCAAATTTCAACTCCATTCTCCCTAAGAAGTTCGCTGGCCGAACAAAAGATGACGTTTGTAACACTTTGTGTAAGTATTGTTCCTTACAAAGTCACTATCATCATGGTAATGCTCTAGTTAATCAGAACAATTTACTTTTGTAGTTGTGACCGATTGTTTTGAATGGCTTGTTTGCTGGCTGTTGAAATCTACCAACGAGAAGATGACTTCCCTGCTTGCTAAACACAAGGATCGATTCGTTGCTAGAAACGAATGCCAAGTTTTTAAAGCGAAAGAACTCTCACTCGTCTTTGCTGAAGTAAGTAAATCCTGAACCTCTGTTTGAACTCCGGTTTGATTGTGATATTTAGTATGGATTTCATCAAAACCCCTCTAGAACGTTCGCAAACTGTAATTGTTGTAGGAGTCGACTCTATCCCCTCGATGGTCCCAAGTCAGTTCCTCACTGGTAGGCACCCTTGGAAACCACATTACCAGTTTCCAGCACAATATACTGTAATTTGAAATGAGCAATTTCCTGGGATACGAATTCCCATTTTTTGGGGCCGAATTCTGTTCAATAACCGAAAGTAACACTCATTTACCATGTAAAGAGGTGTTATGTCGGAAGTGTGACATTTGAATTTCTGAGTTCCCGCTAGAAATGACGTAGGTAGCAGGTAAATCGTCGAGTAGTTCAACTCAAATCCCACTTGATGCGCTAGTGCATCACTTTAAACGATGTACAGAACCACAGTGGACAAAAACATCTTCTCAAAATCAAACAGAGGGGAGTTTCTCGAAAAGTCACAGCAAAGGTTCTTGAAACTTGCCAAGAAGGTTTGCCATTTCTAATGTTGGGTTGTTGGCAGCATTGAGAACCTTTACCTGGACAGCTTCACTCTGCCTCCTTGGGGCCAGTAGCCAGTCAGATGTCGATAGACCTGATACATAATATTATTTCTTGCCGCATTTTTACTTTCATTCGCCCTCATTTTAAAAATATCGCTTATTTTTGAAAACAGGCTTCAAACTACCATTTTTCCAAGAAAAATTGTTGACGAAAATTCCTCATTGGCCATATAACGAGTGTAAATCACATACGATTTGAGAAGACACCTATCTGTAATTTGGTTGTATTGTAACTTTATTGTGTTGCAGTACGTTATTATCTGCCATTTCAAGGCAAAAATCGATGCTTGCCTCGACCCCTCCATCTCACTTGTTCTTCAGAAACTGTGTTCTCTATATGGACTCTGGTGCCTGCACAATCGTCTACCGCTTCTCTACCAAGGTCAGTTGGTTTAATATTTTAATATTTAAGCATGAATAAGAATAAGAGTTCATTTCGCCTTTATGTACAAAAATATACTACATGTATGAAAAGGTATGTCATTATTGTATTTTTGATTACATAGGGCTTATAAGAAAGTAGACTGTGTCACGTAGTTAACTGTGCAGTAATCGCGGCGAACTTATTATAGGGGTCACACACTGAACAGTCATTCGTACAATAAATTACTTCCACACGTTTCACATTCACACTTTACTTAACCTAATATCACAGTCATAAAATATTTAGTTCTAAACAAAACAAGAATACAGTTCTGCAAGCAAGAGGACTCTTATTTATATTCCTCTGCTGCTCAGTAAATTTTCATGAATAACTGCATAATTTGAAACACATACCTGTTATTTTGAGATGGTGGGAAAAAAATTGATGTTAAGAGACAGGGGTGATTGAGAGGTGATCCCCCAGAAATTGCTGGTCGGGGCCAGGGTGCCTGCAATTTCTGTCCTGGACACTTCAAACAGCCTGTCCCGGATACTATACAGTCGGAAAATAGTCTCAGAATAACTGTGAATGGTCCAACGCCTTTCTGACGGTCAGATAACCGTCCGGTGGTAATTGCGAACAAACCTGTGTGCTTGCTTTAAAATAAATATGGAGAATGGGGCCTTACACTTCTTGGACAAACTGTCATTGAATCAAAATTCGATCCTTGAAAAAGTCATGTTTTCAACCCTAGGTTAAAAAGCTTTTTTTCTTGTTTCTCGTTGAGACCTCAAATAATCTTGAATCAATAATTTATTTATTACCTTTATTATTTTCCGCTGAGGTGGTTACTGTGATTCACCCGCGCTTGCTGATTGTTTGTCGGATGGGATTCTGTCGCTTTGCGAAGCCATCAAGCCCGATGCTGTGGCGCTGGTTGATGCTATAGCTCCACCTGACTTCATCCTGAATTCAGCGATCGGCTGTTACAACGGGAAGGTAATTGTTGTGGCCAATGTCCTCGTAATTATGGCAGGGACCTAATATTCATATTTTCCTCTCTGATTTCCTCATCACTGTTGCAGGCTTACGAAAACCTGATGAACGCATTCCGTAAAATCGACAATGGACACTTTCCACTCGAGTATCCGGACTTCTGGAAGGCGAAGCTTTAAAGGTAAGTGGTAAAATGACCACATTAAACATCTATTACATCAACATCTACTAAATCAATAAACATAAGAAGGTTTCGGTCTTGCAGCGTAACGTTTTGAGTGGATTTTCGAAGTTGGCGACTTTTTGTAGGACCAAGTGAAACTTGATTTTGACCTTTTTATTTATATATTTTTGAGGAAAAAGTAATTTTGACAGTTGGAATAGTCACAACGTACCACTTAAGGTGATTTTTGAAACAGGTTTTTGTCATTTATGCAGATTATCGCGAGTTTTGACCCACCAAAAAAAAAAATTTGAAGTTGGGAAATTGCTTATCTCCCAGCTTTTCCGTTCTTTCGTCATTAAGGGCATTTTAGCAAAATTCGGATTTTGTTTTTCTTTAATTAATCAGCTAAGGTCAGAATCGTCTAGAGTGAAACATCATAAATCTAGGAATAGAGTGAGAATTCTCTAAAACGGATTAGTATAAAAAGCGTTTTCAAAAATCCATATACTAAAAATTCTGAACCCATGGCATTAGCAATTCGTCCATTCGTCATTCTTCGGAAATTCGCTTAAAAGAAATTCTAGTATTTAAATATATTTTTGTGTTAACCTAAGGTTAATATGTTTCTTTGGCCTTTGTTGTAGGTATATCTGTTTGGTTATAACCTGTTTAAATGTCGAGTAACTACCTATTTTATTTTGTCTCGGTTGCAAATAATTAATGCGTTTTTTGAATTATGTACCTGTACCTTTGGGGCCAGGCTGTGGTACGAAGTCGTTCAAGGCTGTGTGTTGTTGTTTTTTTGTGTAGATAAAACGTAAAGTAATTATTTTCTGTACAGTTACATCTGGCTAGTTGGATGCATGAACCTGGAAAATGATTTTTTCACTTAAAAACGGACATGGAACTAGATTCAAACCAAATTGTTATTATCATGGTCTTCCTTGTATGATGAATATCGTCTACTACTATGCATTATCGAAATCTTGTTCAGGATATTCATCGATGAGGCCTTTTTGAACCATCAACGTTTCTTCACCAGTAGCAAAAACCCTTCAACTGTCTGGCATCTCTTTCTATAATACTCTTTGGAGAATACCCAGTTTAAAAAAAAATAGATGAGAAGATGCTTTTTTCTGGATTTTGATCACTTTAAGAACTAACTGAACACATTTCTTCCCTAATTTCTCTTGCGGTAGGAAAATGAATAGGAACTACCTATCAACAACCGCAAGTTTAACAGTGGAAGAGACGTGCAATAAAACATAATAAACCGGTTAATGGAATGAGCAGGGAACCTGAAGCTGGGGGAAGTTGACGTGCAATTGACCTAATACACATAAAAAACAATGGCCGTAAAGGTTCACTTAAAGAGCATGAAAACGTCAAACTGTTCCCATGGACAACACTAGTTACAGATATAAAGCGTGTAACCGTCAAGATGTAGCTCCAGCCTCCGCCTGGGCAGAACCCCACACGCAGGTCCGTAGTGCAGGTAAATATCTAGATGTTTTTGATCTTGGACTGCCTGGTTCAAAAGTCGTCGCGGGTAAAGAGCATAAACCTGATGAGCCAATCAGACTCAATTACGCATTCGAGTTTTATGTGTTTTACGTCAAATATACATCAATGTGAACCCAGCTTGAGGTTTATCAAATTCAGATAAGAAACGCAGGATAGAGGTCATTTGGGTATCTACGGGCTGTGTACCATGGATGAAGTTAGGTAGTGATCCGCAACATAATCCCTCATGTTGATCCTTGAATACCTTTAGAGTGGGTTTACTGTATCTGAGCCCTTAGCTACTTTACCCATTAATGTTCTTCTTCACTTTCAATAAACAAAAACTGAGGCAACATCCAGCAGATGTCAATTTCATGAAACTTAACTGTGGGAATGACGCATCTCAAAATGACACTGGTGAAACTTCCCTCCCTAAGCGTCTGATCGTGGTGGCTAGCCATGGTAACCAGTCACACCTCTTGAACCATACCTTAACACAGTGGTTGTGATCATTTTCTTTCACCTTCTTGATAAGCAATGCGCATAACAACCAACCAACTGAATCAGTGGGTATTCTCCATTGGTAGTAGAACTTGTGTTCAACGTATTGTATTTTATAGTTTTAAATGTTCAGCAATTTGTATTGTACAATGATTTGTTAATTTATACACAATATTATTTATGTTACCGTATATTACATTTATTTGATCTTCTAGTTTTTGAGACACTGTGTGATCTAAGATGCTTCTGTGATTTCACCTGTACCTTAAAATAATTCATAGTATCAAAGTATTAGTATACTGTAACTGCAATTAGTAATCAAATTTATGTACATCAATATATTTTTAATGTATTAGAACTACTCAAAATGTATAGAAATATGTAGGAAGCGAGGCATTCATCACTGGGGTTCATTCGTGATCTTGTTTCTTGGCACAAAAATGGTCCAACTTGGAGTGTTCTTTCCAATGAAACGTTTGCCTCAACTATTATTGGAAAATAATGGTTTTCGCTTCTTTTTGCAGCATTATTTTGTTGTTATCGAATCTGCTTCAAATTTTTGTTTGCTTTCTTCCCATTATACATTCCTTTCGTGTTATTTTTTTCTCCTCTTGTGACTTGAATGTAAAATGAAGTATGTTAGATCCAGCCACACCGATACTTTCCCTTTGGCTGTACTACTTGGTTTTCCACTAGTCTTCTTGCTTCTGCACTGCTTTATCTGGTTGCTCTTCCATTTCAGTCTATAATATTATTTATTTTTGGTGTAATTGGCTTATTGTCAGCAGTTCACTACATTCATGAGGATGTGATATCTAGCCCATGGAGTATTAGGCTCCTAGTCAATCTGACACAGCCTCCACCATATCCATAATTTCACAAGTTACATTTAGGAATGTGATATTTGTTGGAAATGTATCGACTTGTTTATAAACACGGAGGTAGTTGGGGTGACGCTGTAAGAAAAAATTTTGCTAGGTATGTGGTTGGAGGTTGGGTTTGAGGAACAGCTTGTTGGGGTGTGATGTGATAGGCACCTCTATTGGGTAGCAGCTGCTTTCAGCTCCAATATTTCTGACACTTTGCTCTACAATTCCACGACAAACTGTATGCCCGCCAATTTTTGTGCCCACTCAAACGCAGGGCTTGTGGTTTTGCTGTATGGAGAGTTATTGTTGTGGTGACCATTCTGACAGTCATAAGGCCCGGTAAGTTACATTTTTGCTATACATTGTTAAGTGCCAGTCGTAGTTTGAAGTTCCGCTGTTTACTCAGTTGTGTTCAAACAACTCATTATTATTTTGGCGGTAAAGGTGAATGATTGATAATCAGATACTGTTGTTTGACGTTTTGCCCTTGACGTTTTTTGACCTCTATCACTCAGTATCTTTGTTACGTTCTGTGTGATTTGTGCTGGTGAATTGAAATGTAATCCGAAGTCACGCAATGTAACAGACACGTGGTGCATACTTTTTTTTTCTAATCCAATTGGTGCAAACACAATATGGTAGCCGTCATGCCACCATTCAATACACAGGATAGAAAATACTTACCACCAGTTTCCACCTTTACAACAGGAAAACCAACGTTTCCACTCTAAAAGTTGTAGTTGTTTGTGTAGGTGGTCTTCATTTGTTACACAAACCTTATATTGGTAGCATAGTACAGCACTGCTACCAATATAAGGTTTGTGTAACAAATGAAGACCACCTACCCAAACAGTTACAACTTTCAGAGTGCTGTGCTATAGCACGTACCCCTGTTGCACCATCCGCTACCCAGCGCAAAATGATCCAATTACCACCCTTGTCTTTTAAGTATACGATCACTGTACGATCAAAAAGTTCCCTTGATAATCTGCACAAACGCTAATTGTACAGTCTGACATCAATTTACTTGTTATGTATAACTAATAGCCCACAATTCAGCAGCATTTAAAAGTTTCAATAGTTGAAAAAAACCTCCTCATCTATTAATTATCTATTTATTTTCGTGTTTTGATTCCTACTAATTTAAATGGGAGTCTGAATTTAAGTTGCTAAGTGCGTGTTGTAAGTATTGACTGTCACGATCCTTCGGTTAGAAGTGAAGTCTTCTTTTACATATCCCGCGACATAGGATGCCTACCTTAGAGTAGTTCCAATACCTTGTATGAACGTGGATGAGCATGGGCGTGAGAGAAAATTCATTTTATGTTGAAAGGTGTCTTGATTCGGTACATGGATGCCTCCTGCCCCCACGGTGCTGTCTCAGTAAGTCTCCTTTGAACTTTGAAGTAGTGTCGTAGAAGGCGTTGACATTAATAGTACCGCTGTTGAAGGGTGTGCCAGGGGAAAATATCCCGATACATGAGAAATTTACATTTTAAGAGTCTCTTCCATCAGCTAACTACAATAAGTTAATGTAGTTTTCGTTCGAGTTTTACATTCTATTTGAGTATTAGGTACGTAATACCAGAAATGTAAGTGTTCTATATGATTAGCAGTTTCGCAGTATCTCTAAATGAATACATATTTTGTATATTGAGATTTATAATATGTAATAGTTTTCTTCCGATGTTAGGTAAACAGGTGCCTACCCACTTGCTCTATTTATTAATTCTTCCTCATTACACCAGTGATTACATAGGATACATACTGGCTCGAAGACAATCATACGCCCTTCACTTCCACCCCATTTACCTACATAATTTGGTGGGTTGCAGAAACTCCCATTACAGTATATCATAGTCTTTAATGTTTAAGTATTTAGTTTATTCCGTATCCTAGTCTGTCAAAGAGCTTAGCTCATCATCAAGTAGATCCTATTGAATGTAACAGTACCTACGAGTATCTATAGTGTGTCTTATCTTTTTATTCCTGTTCACTGTGAAATTTGATTAGAGAAACGATATTTTTGTTCCTGCTTTTCATGTTCTTCAACTATAAATTTATTTACTCATAACTAACCTACGTGTAACTCGTCCCATGAGAATGAGCTTTTCCTTTTCATTACGCTGAATTGCCTTTGTTATTTCCCCATTTACTCAGATGTTCTGTGGTAACTGAAAAGTGCCAAGAAGGAAACAAGGAAGGGTTAAGGTCTTTATGAGTTCATTAAAAAAAAAAAAAAAAATACTCCAGTCCAATAGTTGAAAACTTCCTGGTTTTTTTCATAAAACACTTGTATATTGGCATCAAATTTCTTCCTTTCAAATCTTAAGATAAATTGTACATTTTTTATTATGGAGAAGTATTTTTCGTACTTTCAAAGGCACGAATTCATTACGCAGAAGGTCAGTCATAGAACACGTGAGCCCTGTTAGTTCTTGCACAATGTTAGATATCGCCTAGTGATGAGTAGAAATCTAGGTATGAGGACCTCCGTTGGGAGGACAGTTTTTATCTTCCCATTTTGTGATTTCTCGAAGAGAAGTTTTAACCAGTGTCTGAAACTTGTTGTAAAGAATTTATTGTAGTACTAAAGAATCCGTGTCCTTATCCTACTTCGGTGGACTGGGATTTCGTTTTCTCGTATTCCTGAATTTCTAATTTGTACATTTAGGTTGACTTCAGTTCTGCACTGGTTTTAATTGTCATTCACATTCAGGCATAGCTTATCGGGTGTTGTCGGAACTGTCCAGAACAGAGTCGAATTCGGGTCGGATGTGACAGCATTGTAGAAGTTGACATATACCCTCGTCCTGAAGGACCAAGTGGTCGTGAGGGTCTGGGAAATGCATTTCTGTTGTCAGCACTGAGAGCCATAATACGCCTGCACCAACATGAAAAATCCTTTTCCACTCGTATCTTCAGGGTTGGCTTGTCGTATCTTCAGGGTTGGCTTGTCGGGTGTTATCGGAGTCTAGAACAGTCGAATTCAGTCATAGGTGGCCTCAAGTCAGATGTGGCAGAATGTGGCTGCATCGAAAGCATTGTAGAAGTTGTGACAGCCTCGTCGTCCTGAAGGACCAATTGGTCATGACATGCTGGGAAATTTATTTCTGTTGTCAGCACTGAGAGTACTGACGCCTGCACCAACATGAAAATCCTTGTCCACTCGTATCTTCAGGGTTGGCTTGTCGGGTGTTATCGGAGTTGTCTAGAACAGTCGAATTCAGTCATAGGTAGCCTCAAGTCAGATGTGACAGAAATGCTGCATCGAAAGCATTGTAGAAGTTGTGACAGCCTCTTCCTGAAGGACCAATTGGTGGTCATGAGATGCTGGGAAATTCTCCACTCAGTGTATAATTGGGGACATTTTGGTTGCCACCAGACCCATGAGTCATAATTATAAAACGCGTGTGCCAAAATAGAATAAAAACAGAATAATTTCTTTTAATCTGATGTATATTATTATAAAAGCTTCTTTCTGTTCAATGTCCGACGTACTAGAGTAGCTGGGCTCTGTTTTGGTTTTATAGAGACAGTATTTTTGTGCAGCATAAAAAGTCCAAATATCCCACAGAATATGCGGTAAAAACCAGTGAAGTATTCAGCAAAAATCAGTGTAAAATACAGGAGGGAGACAAAATTCAATACTTGACAAAGCTCCTTTATTTGCGGTTTGCATAATTACATGAAATCACACTGAAAAAAACTGTTTCTTTGTTTTTTTTTACAAACGTCTCATTTTGAAAATAAACTAGTTATTTGCAAGCCTACGTTTCAGTTCGCACGCCTCCAGTGAAGAACGATAAATAATGCTATTGCATAAAAATCTGGTTTCTAGTTATTTCTAGCAGTTTATTTAAATTTCTGTACCTATGCTTATTAGCTTTGTTTGCACAGGCATTTTCTGACCGTTAGCTGACTCCATGATCCAATACTGTCTTGATAAGTGTTCGAGAAGGGTTTGAGTTTGATAATTGTTGGGAATCGAGAAGGCATTGTTGGGGGGGGGGGGGGGGGTGCATGGTATGTTTCTCGTCCGCCTTTTCTTCTGTGTACTGGAATAACGACCAGAAAACTGGCGTTGAATGGTCATGAAAACACTGAACAGCCGGTCATGGATACTATACAGTCCGGAAATGACAGCAACGGCCACTGGGTTCACTAGAACAAACCTGTTATCTGCGACGCGACGCATGGCGAATTCCGAGCTGTCGTTTCTACAACAATGCTCTATAAGCTTTTGCAAATAAATGATATTAATAAATGTACCTAATTTTTATTTTCTAACGCTTTTCTTCTTCTGCTGGGCCTTCGCTCAGACACAAACTTCAAATTCAACTTGAACTTTTTTTTGGATACCTCGTCCAATTCCCTTAATATGAAAGGGAGTTGGGGATAGGTTTATTTATAAATGAATGCCCCTTTTCTCTGCCATCCACTACCAGGGATAATACCATAACATGTGAACTATTTTACGACTATATAATAAATCCTTTATCACATAATATGATCGTGGTTTCCGCTTAGTTCTGAAATCCCAAAAGTTGACCATTGAAAAAATAGATATGTAATAGAAGAAAATAAATAAAAATTAGGAACTGCAGTCAACCTGAACTCTCAGATAAGAATTCAGGGCCTATATTCGACCAGTCTATAGCAAACATCCTGTTCCTTCACTATATTTTCATAAATAGCGTTTAAATATTCACTTACATGTATTATATCCAACCAAATTATAAGTTTCGTTAATTTCTGCATGTCCAGTAAATTTACGACGATTAAATTCGATCATTATTTTAGATTATTTTCGTCTAAATTTGGCATTCTTCTTGTTGATTACTATCGTTTCAAGATACTACACATTCATGTATACCCAAATGTATGATTTTTAGCCTAAAACATTTTGTTTTGTGCCTTGTGAAAAAATTTATAAATTCATTATCAAGGGAATAGTACCTAATTGAATTTATACGTACTGTCGTTAACGTGGATGAAATTTATTTAAAGTGCATTCTAAATTGTGTTTATTATTGTTGTAAAAATATAGTACTCTTGGTATACAGGTGTGTTTGAATCTTACCCCTTCATCTCTGTATTAGTATAGTATTTCAACCATTTATTCATTTGTATTTTGCCTTGTTGCTTGTTCTAAAGCTTTCATTTACGATTTTCCCGTTACTGGGTGTATCCAAGTTATCCTTATTTTTTCTTGGTTTGTGAAATATTTTAATAGTTCTATTAATAGTTAGGGAGGGAAGTTTGCGGTAATGACCAAGTAAGCGCTCAGGTAGATCAACGATATTTTTATCTATTCGTGAACTGTTTACTATACTCGTCGGTGTTTATAAGTGTGACGTGTACGATATAACATAATTAGATACCAACCTATACAGTGCATATCTTGCCACAGGTAAATCATTAGGCCAGTCAGTAACTAGAGGATGGGGGGGGGGGAAGAATTTTTCAACTTGTATAATGTCGTCTATTTGAGAAATTCGTCTTATTGCAATAAGACGGTTCTCAAATCGCCAGCCGCTTTGCAAAAAGACGTCGGTGTTTGCAATAAGACGGATTTCTCAAATAGGCTACCTCGGGACAAATTTCGGCAGCCAAGAAACAGAGTGTAAATGCTCAGTTTCACGTGCCTGTAACTAAAAATGTTCGAGCCATGCATTATGGCCGTAGAAGCGAATTTCACAGAAATAATCGTGCTATTGCGTAAAAAGATGATATAGCGAGAAACCATACCACTTCCGTAAAATCATATACATTTTTTCGTGATTTTAGCCATTTTTGCTGATCTTTGACCCTTATAACATCAAATTTGACCCACTGTTTTTTAAGAAAAATATTTTTATCACCGAAATAGTCCCTCCGTCGTGAATCGCCATCCCGCACAACGTCAGGTGAATTAATACTGATTTTAGCCCTTAGTACCAATTTTTGACCCCTATTCTATATGAAAAACAACTGAAATGGTTTTTTTTACTCACCCTTCCATTCTACTTTCAGCGAGTTTATATACATAAATTGTTTGCGCTTTCACAGATTGTTGACCCTTAAAAACAATTTGACACCCTTAGAATTGTTGAAAATTGCTCATCTTCGAACTCCTCCTTTTGTTTGGCAGTGCGAACATTTTGGCGAAATTTGGCATTTTTATCATGTACCTACGGTCAGATATCATCTGGATTGACGTAGACAAATATTTATGAATACATTTTTGTTAACGGATTTGCCTATAGCAGAATTTCAAAAATTCATGTTCTGAAAATTCCGGGCCCATTGGAATTGCTTCATTCTTTTGGAAATTCGCTAAATTGTTTGATTTGCTATTTTTAGCTAATTTAGCTAAATGCTATTTTTTACTAATTTTTAGCTAAATGCTAGATTTAGCGAATTAAAAATTCGCTACATTCTACAAATTTGAAAAAGTTGTAGAACATCGAATACTGCGTTCACCCCTGTTTTTATTTAAATGTTTAAAATTCTAAGTTTTCAAATCAATTATAATTTGAATATTTTACTAAAAATAGGGGTTACATGAACGCAGGATTTGATGCTTTACCGCTTCAGTTATATGGAGTTTTTCATTTGAAATAACCGTTTTGTTAAGTCTGAAAGCACCATAAATTTATAGTAGGTAACCCTAGAAGTAATATCAACAGTGAATCAAGACAATCTTTAAAAAAAGGAGCCTAATCCGTGTTTTTGGGGGCCAAAATTGATGGAAACCACCAAAAATAGCTGTTTCAATTATTGCACATGAATGAAACAATAAATGAACAATCAACTTTACTGTAGGTATTGCCCAGTGGAATCATAAACTCGTGTGACCAGGAGCTTTATACCACCTTTTGCATCGTACAGTACCCTCCCTCTACTGGCTGAGCTACACAAGGTCAGTCTGTCAGAGGTTGAGACTGGGAATCTGCTCATTTTCTGGACCAGACGAACATCACGCCACTCAGCGCAAATATCAGATGGACAGATCGGATCCGTAACTGCCGCCTGATAACCAGCTGCCGTTCGACAGCTTACGCAATATTCATTGTTTCTCGCATACTGATTAGGTTCAACTTGAACCAGTCCACCCTTGGCCTTGGTCTCCCCTCTCCAGTCCTAACCCCACAACCCCTGCACAGGGATCGCTCGTCGGCGCCAGCCCACCATACCAGTTCTGTTTGTCCCCCTTCGACTTCTCCTTGTCACCTAGCAAACTCTTCCATTATGGTCGGTCACGAGGGTGAGGGGGATCTGTTCGTCGGAGTCGACGTGGGTACCGGCAGCGCCAGGTCGGCTCTGGTCACGAGCGCCGGTCAAGTACTCAAAGTTGCCACCAAAACCATAACAACTTGGTCACCAAAGCCGAATTTCTTTCAGCAATCATCCGAGGAGATATGGGACGCCGTTTGCTACTGCGTCAAGGTAAAATATCTGAGCTTCATTTTCAAAATAGGTGACCACCTCCTGCAGCTCTGCTCGACTTTGAACATCCAAATTATTTAAATTTCACCAAAATTTTTATAGCCATCCAACTATTATACTTACTCTTGCTGTTATCATCTTTGCAGTTGACAGTACCTATCTACCTACCTTTTCTTCGTTTATCCTCAAATTTCAACATTTTTTTAAATTGTCCATAACTTGTTGTTAATAATATGCCAGTTGATTAGGTACATCTACCTTCATCATCATTTTTAGTCATTTTTACGACATATTTATATCTGACACGCGCGTACTTTACACTATTTATTTGACTTTTCTACGAAAATTTGACCTGCCATTGTTAATTTCTCAACATGATATCCTCATGATAACTTATGATGGTATAAATTGTTATGCCTATCTAATCTGTACCTCTTGATTGTTTGTTTAGGCTGTATTATTATTTGCATCTAATTGTGAATACTAACACCCCCCCCCCCCTTCCCAGGTACTTGAAAATGTTACAATGGTACAGAAAATGCTGGTTCATACCGAACTCATCCTTACTTTTTAAATGTATGTTTACACTACATTGGAATTTTGACGCAATTAGGAGTTTATTGAAGTCAAATATTAATCTTGATAATAAATTGATTATCTTGTAGCCAACAGATATCGTGGTACGTATAGGACTTCATAATTATATATATTTATCCTCATAAAATCGTCTGTCTATATCACATCTCTCTGTGTATTAAGTGCCTACCTATACACGGTAGTAGTGCTCGTTGAATGGAAGGTGTTTTGAAATCCAAGGCCTGGTTCAGAATGCCCTGAATTGGATTTGTATCGACACTTATTTCTACACATTTTTACCGCATTACAACTAGATTCGAGGATTTAGTAAAATAATTTTCCCTCTTGACGTGTAAGGTACGTAGGTACCTATTGGTTTATTTTTACAACCTTGTGAGGACCACCTTAATAATCCCTGCTAGCGAAGTAAATTTGCCAAGCGTAATCTCTTAATCTCTAATCCGCCCGCAGTTATCTGTACAATCCTCAGGCCCGAAACGCTAGCCCCCCCCCCCCCCCCGGTTAAGTAAATCTCATTGTGTTACGTATATTTAAAAGCCCACCCAATAACAACTCTGTTGTAAAAATTTACTCGCCAAGAAAAAACCTCCTCAGGCTCAAAAAGGATTGCTGTGCTTTGCACGTTCGCACCTCTCTCTTGGATGTGCATATAGACACCTGTTCTTCCCCCTAAACCTTGAAATTTCTTTCAGCGCTGTTTGGCGGGTGCTTTTCCCAGTAAAAAAAATTTTCTCAGTATACATACCTGTTTTCCAAAAAATTTTCCTCCGATTTTTTTCAATTTTTCAAAATTTTAATTTGCGATGAATTTAAAATTGGCGTATTTCATCACGAGTGATGTGAGGATATGCCCAGGCGGGTTATGAGCGGATCACCACCCTTTCCTGGGATCTTTTTGGAGGTGTCCGTTGTTTACGGGCGTACCACCACCATGCACGGAATTTTTTGAGGGATGCTGCCAGGTAAGGTTATGGGCGGACCACCACCAACACCTGGATCTTTTTGGATATGCCCAGGCGGGTTATGAGCGAATCACCACCCTTATTCCTGGGATCTTTTTGGTTGTTTGGCTGTTGGTTATGGGCGGACCACCACCATGCACAGCATCTTTTGAGGATGGAGAGAGAGGCGAGGTTAGGAGGAGAGGGTGTCAGCGACTGCGACTAGTAGGAAGCGTAGAATGAGGAAAAAGAGGCAGGCGCCGGGTATTTGTAGACCTGGCAGCCGCCTCCCTCCATCCCCTAGCTTGTAGGGGATGGTGGGGAATCAGGCTGGGCTTTCATCCCCTGCGTCTTTCGTCCCCACTGCTGCGTGTTTATTTGCGAGATCTAATGTTTACGAATACAGTGGTTGTGGGTCTGGGAGGATCCACGACATAATTGAAAATTTGTTTTCAGCTCTTTTTAAAAAGCGCTGCAGAAAAGTATAATACACGGAAGTTACGGCGCTCCAAACGTGATGTCGTCAGTTAGGTTATTTGGCCATAATTTGCAGCGTTTTTAAGCACCTATAACTCGGATACTACTTTACCGATCGGGTTCAGATTTTGAACAAACAATTTTGGGCTGATTTTTGAGTAAGTAGTCAAGGAGTGTGTCAAATTTCAACTCTTAAAACCCTCCATAACCCTTAGAAACTGCTCGAAAATTGTATGGTGGGGGGGGGGGGGGGTGCGCAAAAGGCATTTGGAGCACATAATTTAAGGGCTCAGGGCCCCATATTACAACTGTACACATAATATATAACAATTGCAGATGGCAGTACAATAGTAAAATAACATAGCTAACGTGACTGAAAAATTTCAGCTCGATCCGTTGTCTGTGAGGCTTCAACCGCGTCAAAGGATAACAAGAACGAGAACTAGAAAAACCTGAAAAATAGAGATTTTCAAACTTCCATAACATCGGCACCTGATGGTCCCGAGGGTTGAAATTTGGTACATGTCCTCAGGGGCCCCTCGAGAATGGGTGTACGAAAAATCAACACCGGGTACCCCCAGGGGGCCGAGTTACGGGGGAGATTTTAAAAAACCCAGGTACTTGTTCTATCTTATAAACGGTGTTCTTGGTCGCTTTTGAACAACCAATTTATGAAAAATGTTTGCATAACTTTCCATGCACAAGGCTTGTCATATATGTAAATGTTTTCATTTTCAGGAAGTTACTAGATATATCGACCCGAAGCGCGTCAAAGGTGTTGGATTCGATGCCACCTGTTCACTTGTAGCTGTTGGCGTCCATGGGCACCCAGTTACTATTAGCCCTAACGGTAAACAATACATCAACACCTGTTAAATTCGTCCTTTATTTTGTCCTATGAAATTGAAAAGGGTGAAAATTCACATTCCTAGCTGAGAGATAGCTCACTTGATGAATACCTTCATAAGAAGGCTTAGGTAGGTACTCAGTTGAGCTTTTTTGAAATGGCGAGGGTCTTAGGTAGGCACCTACAGCTTAACCACCCTGGCCGCCAGTCAGGGAAAACCTGGAAAAGTCAGAGACTTCGAAATCTTGACTTTGACTTAACGCATCAAATAGCCCAATCCTACAAGGTGTGAGCTCATGGGGTCATTTTGGGTTGAAATCTTTCAACTATTTAAAAAAAAAAGGGTAGCAGTGTAGGTAGGTACTTATGTCCTTGGTTCATTCAAATGTAGACTTAAGTGTCAGACTTATCCGCTTGAAATGGGAGAAAAAATCAGCCTTCTAGCGGCGGTTAGGCAGGTGTTGACAGGAATTCTGGATTTTAGGCGGTTCGCTAATGACAAGGTGTATAGGTACCTGCGAAATATCTGTGTAACTTTAGGTAGGTACCTTCATGACAGGCAGGTATGTTTGATGAGAGAACACCTATTTTTTAATACCTTTCGTAGTCAGTTCTGATAGCTCAAACGAACTAGTTCTGTTCTCTCTAGCAGAATGATTATGCGTTTTTATTAGGGTAACAATCAGGGTACAGGTAGGAGGATCAAGTGGCCCGCTCTTACTGCACCCTTGGAGGAATTATTTATAATTCCTCACTACACAACCAAAATTAGAATAATAATGTATAATTACACGAATTAATACTAAACAACCTCATATTTGCTCTTTCATTCAAATTATAGTTGCTATACCGTTTTTTCTCTCTTTTCCTTTTAATAGGTACCGGTAATTTTAATTATTACTATTATTATTTCTCTCTCTCTCTCTCTTCCCTCCCCCTCTGTGTTGAGTGTTCTTTTTTCCCTCTGTTTTGCGTGTTTAAATCTTCTGAACTTACCTACTCTATTCTGTCGAACAGAATTAAATTAAAATCACCATCATCATTAAAAATGATCAGTTTTACAGACTTAATTCATCACTTCCTGGGCACTTCATTTCTATTCATTATTATTATTATTATATCTACTTTATTACTGTTATCAAACATAACAAAATCAGTGTTACAGGCCATTCCAACCGGTTTTTCATAAATAATTTTCGCATTCTTAGTTCTACAATACTCTTATAATATGCTTAATTTTTAATCCAATTTTGAAGAGGTCACATCAAGATCATGATGTTTCCATGGGTACCTATACCAATCTGGCCAGTGGCATACTGCAACCAACTACTTCTTTGGCTATAGCCGTACTGCAGCCAACTAAGTACCTGTAATGATTTAGATACCATAACATTTCAAAATTTCAATCCTATCCGCAACTTAATTACCTATATTATTTATATAAATCGAATTTTCACAGTTCACAGTTTTCGTAGGTATCACTGTAAAAGTCTTGTGGGCTCAATAGAACGGTCTTAGCTTGATCTTGTCCACTGTAGTAGGTAGCTATCACCTAAGGACTCGATTCTCTTTGAAGACGCCGTGCCAAAGAATAATTTTGTTTTGTAACGCTTACAAGAAAGGTTAGTCTACAGTATCAGTACAGTAGATAGAAATTTCTTAATTACTTTGTTGTTCAAAGGTGAACCAGAGCAGGACGTCGTGTTATGGATGGACCACAGAGCGCAAGAGGAGGCGGACATCATCAACTCCACTGGACATCCGCTTCTCAAGAGCGTAGGGGGCAAAGTCTCCTTAGAAATGGAGCTTCCAAAATTGATGTGGCTCAAGAAAAACCTATCTCACTCATGCTGGGACCACGCAGATCATTTCTTCGATTTACCTGATTTCCTCACTTGGAAAGCTACTGGCTGTGATTCTAGGTAATTCTTTTCGCTTGTTTAAATGATGTAATATGCATGTGCTGTGTATTAATCACTAAATGGTCACCATTCAGGTCGCAGATGCATTCGGCTGGTGCTTTTCTGTCAAGACATCTTGTTATTTTCAACATAGTGACCGCAGTTGGCTGCTTCATGCATACAGGCTCTCCAATATCATGACAGAACATCCTTTCTAGGAGACACTCAGAACAAATTCAGAAATACATCTGTCCAAGTACCAGGCAGGAACAACATGAAATACCCATACAGTAAGCGCCCAATGTTTGGCTGGAAATACAACTCATTCCTCATTCCCAAAATGTGGCCATCAACTTATGAAAAACTACTGAACAACAACTACCTAAAGCTTTTCTGACTTTCCCCCCACTTCTTTCAGCCATTCAACAGAGCGCCATACAGCAGTACCTGTTGCTATCAGCCGAGTTGGCTAGCACCATCTGTGCTGAAGGTGATACGCTCTGCTTATAGGAACTACCTCTTTTCGTCTTGCTTGTAATGGTGTATTCGTCTTGAATGCAACTTAATGTCCTAGTTCTTATGTGATGTTAGTTGTATTGTAGACTGTGTTTATTCGCTTCCAATTAGGTAACACGTACTACAGCCAGCCCACAATGCCATTTCAGGAGACAGAAAAACAGGAAAAAGGAAAATCTCAGCTGTCAACTGCTGATACGTAGTTCGGCCTTGGCCAGGAGGATGCGCTTCCGACAGTCATTATTTTTGTGCACCAGCTACAGTAGCTTGATCAAGTCTACATACCAACATTGTTATGAAGCATAAAAATGACTCGATTTAATCATCACACATTATTGTGCGGCAGGTCCCTGTGTTCAGTAGTTTGTAAATGGATGTTCGACGCATCACCAGACACTAGACGTTGGTGTAAGGAATTGCTGGCTCGCCTCGATCTCGAAGACCTGCTTGAACATGATTGCCATAAAATAGGTTAGTTTTCATTGCCGTCGATAGTGATCCTCCATGGACAATGGGAATCCATTCATTTTATGGGTAGCATTCTCAATATCTTTCAGGTTCTGTCGTGAAGACTCCAGGTGATCCTTGTGGCCAGGGAATCTCGGCTCTTGCTGCCCATGCACTGAATCTCCTTCCAGGTACACCGGTCGGCGCGTCAATAATTGACGCTCATGCTGGTGGCCTTGGTCTCATTGGTTGCAGAGCTGAAAACGTATCCCCATCCCTTACGTCTCGTCTCTGTGAGTTGACGTCATCAGCTTTGCTGACATTGCAAAAGAAAGCATAGTATCTTCATTTAAATGTAATATCAAATTGATGAACAGCTGACAGAACTCCGTTTTTTAGCTCTGATTTGTGGAACCTCTACTTGCCACATGGCTGTGAGCAAAGAAAAGCTCTTTGTAGAAGGCGTCTGGGGTCCTTACTACAGTGCCATGGTGCCTTCACTCTGGTTGAACGAAGCGGGTCAAAGTGCAACCGGCAAACTCCTAGATCACATTATAGAGACGCACCCAGCAACAGAGCACATTTTAGACAAAATTCCCGAGGAAATGAGAGTCGTCCAGTACCTCAACGACTTCCTGCAACAGATGGCGGCTGAGCGAAACAAGCCAATCGACATGTTGACAAAGGATATTCACGTTTGGCCAGATTTCCACGGGAACAGGTCACCTGTAGCAGATCCCACTTTGAAAGGAATGGTAATAACACAATGCCTAACTTGGTACAGTTCAGTTTGTTCCTAAGTTCATTTTTAGTAGTCACTGATATTACTATGAAGTTGTGTTCTGTTATGGAGAAGTCCTTCTTGGAGGGCTTCAAGTACTCAGGGTTCTCTGTCCTCTTAGATGAGACCATGTGCCCGCTGAGTGCTCATTATTTCACTCCAGATCACCATAACCAGATCCCAGATTGCTTCATAACTGGATGCTTATTATGTGCAGGTTTGTGGTTTGGAACTAGCTGCTGGTGAAGAACAACTTGCGCTCCTGTACTTAGCAACGCTACAAGCGTTATCTGTAAGTACTAACGAATTTGCATGTTTACGTAGGTACGGCACAGTTCATTGTTTCCTCTGCAGATTCCTTAGTCTTCGATGAACGATCTTCTGACTTATTTCAGTATGGAACCCGCCATATTATGGAAGTGATGCAACAGAGCGGCTACACGTTTGAGACCATCCTTGTTTGTGGTGGTTTGAGCAAGAACCCAATGTTTCTCCATTGCCAAGCCAACGCTGTTTCGAAAACCGTTCTCATACCACAGGAACCTGAGTCAGTGCTAGTAGGTGCTGCGATCTTGGGGGCAACGGCGTCAAAAATTTACCCTGACATACTGACTGCCATACAGAATATGGGAGGGCTAGCTGAAAAATTTGAACCCAATTTACAAGTTAAACAGTAAGTATATGGTTTGATTACCTCACATAGGTTCCACCTAGCTTTATTTTTGCAGAATTTGGAATGTTCCTCAAATTTTGTGTAAATAAGACGAAAAAACTTGGAACTAAACTCAAAAACTCCTTAGTTTAATGTCACTGTTGACTTCATATTTTCTCTCCTCCCTCATCCCAACGAATTTGTTGTAAGAATGGTTTCAAGGTAGACACAATTTAGCAGAGTAAAAAAAAAAAATCTTGAAAAGCGTTCGGAGAGTGGCCTGAGTTTGCCACACTGCAGGCAACATGAACGGGACATGGTTCAAGATATTATTATGCGTTCATCATCCATAACGCGAGGATAATCTTACTTGTTTTGGTGACATTCCCTAGGCACAGAGAAGATACGGGGAAGCAAGCTTTGTTAGGTTGTTATTTCCTAAAACCTACTGCCATTGAGCAGTCCGACTATAAAGCTGAGTTCACATTGATGCGTAATTGACGGAAAACGTGTAAAACTCAAAACAAGTATTGAGTATTGAGTTTGATTGGCTCATCAGGTTTACGCTCTTTATGCGTGGCAACTTTTGAACCAGAGTGTCTAAGATCAAAAAATCTAGATGCTTACGCTCTTGCCGGATCTGCCCCCGGGGGTTCTGTGCAGGCGGAGGCTGGAGCACGGGCTATATCTCGACAACTACACGTTCTACGTCCTTAACTAGTGTTGTCCATGTGAACGGTTTGACGTTTCTACGCGCACCTCTATGGCCGTTGCGTTTTACACATTTTACGTCGATTACATGTCAATGTGAACCCAGCTCTAGCTGACTCTTTTAAAAACCATAAGAAACTATCCATGATCCAATGACATCTTGATACTGGTTCGGAATCGAAAAGGCATAGCCAGTTCCCAACTACCTGATGTTCTGTGGACTCGAGTGACAATCAGAAAACTGGCTTTTGATAGTCAGGGAAACACTGGGGACGGCCCGACGCCTTTCTGACGGTCAGGTAGCTGTCATATGGTCACTGCGAACAAACTTATTGGAGATCATTACCATCCCTTTTGTAGCTACTCCCAAATTTCATTTTGTTGGCTGTAATTCACATACCTAATGATGAATGATTTTTAGAAAACTTTTTTCGCATACGTACTGTGAACAGAAAAAAGTACACGAACTCGTGTGGCCCATACAATTGTCATCTCTTTCATGAACAACTAGGCACTGAATTGGGCGCATTTAACATGACAGTGTTATGTCCCATCTCATTATAATACCATCAATACCATCGTTCCAGGTATCATGAGAAGAAATACAAAGTGTACAAGAAGATGTTGGAGCATCAACAACAATACAGAAACATCATGGAAAGCTGAATCTCAACGTACGATTCATTAGTACCCACCTATTTACCGATAATAAATCAAAACGATATATTTTTTTAAACCATTTTCTTTCCATCATTCAACCCTTACAATATCCTGGCAGTCTTGCGGAGAGAACGGCTACTTCGTCGAGTCATGTTCATGAAGACGATTGTGATTGTGGTGTGTTGCACTTTATAAACTGCAAAAATTCCTATCTTCAACCTTCTACTATAGTTTCTAACTAAAATTTGGAAACCTCGAAAACAAGGTCAGATGTATAGGTAATTCGGTAGGTACCAATTATATTGGCAGATAAGCAATTGAAAATTACCATTTATATAAGTACATATATAGGCCCCCATCACCCGGGCTCTTTAATTCCCTCAAGATGGGTTTTTTTTTTAATGTTAAAGAGAATCCCTCCAAACTTTTGACGTCGAAACAGAGTCTGAAGACAAAATTAGTCCCAGGTATCGAAAAACACGTAGACCGCACCAACTTGTTGACAACCTTCTTTTGCTTCCGAGTCTGCGAAGCAGCGGAAGCCTTGTGTTCACTTTCGTGAGCCAAAAAATGTTTGTCTTCAGAAATCAAAATTTCCACTTGCATTTTGCGTTTCAAAGCCTACTGAACAAATTTGGTTCCGTGTCTGTGAGTCTGTCTGTCCGCATTTCCTTGTTACAGCCATAACTTCCACGATTTTGAATTGATTCAGCTCAAATTTTGAGGGATGGTGCGGATAAGGCCCCTTGAGATCCCATACAAATTTCAACATGATTGATCCAGCGGTACGCCCTGCGCATGCGCTAACGTTAAATTCAACAAACACGCATAACTTTCACAATTTTGATTCAATTTCGCTCAAATTTTCAAGTGTTGTTTGGACAAGGCCTAGTGAGTTCCAGTATGAATTTCAGTATGATCGGACCCTCGGTGCGCTCTGCGCATGCGCTGGCGTGAAATAGATTCAATTTCCTTGTTACAGCCGTAGTAACCAAAGATTTCACCCAATTTCAATGTAATTCTCAGGGATTAAGCGGGTAGGGCCCATTGAGGTCCCATATAAATTTCAACATGATAGAGCCAGCGGTTCGCCCTGCGCATGCGCTAACGTGAAATTTTTCAAACACGCATAACTTTCGCAATTATGTATAATGGACGTAATGTTATGTAATATGTAAGTAATCATCGCAGTTCCTGGTACATCTTACCCACAAAGCTACGCCGCCTTCCCAGTCGCAGACTCAAGGGTTCTGCATATTGTCAACCCACCAGAAGTGCCCACGCCGCAGACGAGATCACAGCCTATCGGCACCTACAAAGAGCATGTGGTCCTCGCTTGTTTACATCTTACACGCACAGACATCAACAATGATATCATCACGAACTGTACCAGTTGTCCAGAAACCTGTTATTATCCCCCCTTGATAGTATATAAGACGCCCTGTATTGCTAGACCAGCGTTGTTGTTCTCAGTCTTCTGTTAGAGTTACATCTGTGTTAAAGAGCTCATTGTGAATTTGAAATAAAAATACTTTTTAAAAACGAAATTATTAATAAAGTAAATATAATTGGCGCAGTCGGTAGGACGTTGTCTGACCAAATTTTGCATAGTCACAGTAGGTTCGAGTTACTAAAGTGTCTACCCGAACTCTTGCTTATTCTATCGAATTGGTTTAACTTTTCAAAGTTGAAGACAACACCTGCAGTCCTACATCATCTACAGTTCCACAGTACCAGGATCGGACAGGAACAAAACTCACACCACAACAGAGACGAGACACACCCGGTCTACCTTGGAAAAGAGACCGTATTGAGATGATCGCCTTTATGATCTTGTAAGTACAAATTTACTTACTTATCTAACCCATCTCAATTGAACCAACTAAAAACCAATAACGGCAAGCAAAGACCAAAGGAAGCCACCCCCTCGTAGGCAGAAGTCTTATCCATTTCCAAGACCCTATCCACATCCGGCCTGTAGGCGAAAAATATTTAACGAACTCCTTGAACCAGAATACCCATTCCGAGAAGAAATGGCAACCTCGAATCCACCCACTGTTCAACAACATTTCTTAGCAATGACGCCGACCCAACTTCAACAATTAATTGAGTCAATGCGGCCTCCTACACAAAGACCCCCAAAAGATAAACCTGATAAGACTGACTATAGTGGAATTCCAGAATTTTCAGGAGAACCTGAACTATTAAACCAATTTCTTGAAAGATGTCAAGAAATCATAGATCACTTCTTTGATGAAGATGACGTGAACAGTTACACTAACAGAGTAATTTTGAATAATATCAGAGCCAAAATAAAAGGCAAAGCTGCCACTGGAATTTTCAACGCCCCTCTCAGTACCTGGGAAGAAATCAAAACAGCCCTGATAGCTAATTATGATGATAAAAGAGATGAAGAGCACCTCATTTTAGAATTTGGAAAATTGAGGCAACACCTGAATGAGAACCCATTCGAATTTCACACAAGGGTTTATAAGTTGTTCACACTCTTGATTACCAAACTGAAAAATTCAAGAGAACAATTTACTGTAACCACATTAAAATTAATGGAAAGAGTAGCCTTACGTTCATTCCTAATGGGCCTCCATGAAGATATTGGACGACTACTAATCACTAAAGGACCAACAGACCTTAATGAAGCTATTAAGATCCTCACCAACGAGTACCAGTTCCCAAATCTGAGGAAAAAATATCTGGAAAAACCAAAGCCCCAATTCCCACAGAAACCTCAAAATCACAATTACCAGAAGACCAATCCACCTTCAGGGAAACCATTTCCTAAACAAGAGAACAAGGCCAATAACTATGGAAAACCCTTCTATAAACATCAACCTTCAACCTCAAAAGGTCCTGCTAATCCCTTCAAAACCGTGCAACAAACATCATTTCCAAAGCCCACTCCGAAACACGATACTCCCTACATTCCTCACCACCTCAGAACTAAAGACACAATGTCTTACCAAACTACCCTTAACCATGAACTGGACGTCAAACCAGAAGAATTCGAGGAAGACGTCAAACCAGAAGAATTCGTGGAAGAATACGAAGAAGAAGGACAATATTTTTTAGAAGCAGCCGAAAATTACCAAGACTCGACTTGAATCATCTTGACAGTTCCACCCGACTTCCATATATCGTAAATCACCAAAAACTCCGGATACTGATCGACACAGGATCATCAAGTAGCTTCGTGCGCAATTCCATAGCACACAAGTACTTCAAGGAATTCATGAAAGCCGATAACTTTCAAGTTACTTCATCGCATGGACATACTTGTGGATCCCATAGCATAGAACTAGATAATAAGATTATTAACCCTAACGTTAAGAAAATTGTCAAATGTAAATTCTATGTATTTAAATTTCATGAAAAATTCGACCTGTTATTAGGATGGGACAACTTAGAAAAACTAGGAGCTATACTAAACCTAAAGAGAAATTCAATAACAATTTGTGACATTGAAACTCAACTCAACCATTACAACATTCCCCAAAAATCAGAAAATACGGAAAACCCTCCAACCAGGAGATACAAAATTCCCCCTAGATCAGGGAAACAAATCCAAATCCACCTCACAAACATAAAAGAAGGAATAGCCATTATAAATCACCAAAAAATAGGACCCTTCGAAATCCCAAATTGCATAGTCACAGTGGAAAATCACCTAACGAATTGCATTGCCATAAACAATGCAGAAACACCCCAAATTTTAAATGTTAGAACACTAGATTCAGCGGAACCAGTCTCTGACAAATTATTCACCCAACACTTCGAATCAAACACTAAAAGGAAATTGCTAAATATCAATAACATTAATTTCAAAACAAAAACAAAACAAATGACCCCAAAAATAAGACAAGATCATTTAAATACGGAAGAAAAAACGGAATTGCAAAAACTACTTTCACAATATATTGACATATTTTACGACCCGGACGAACCATTGACAACTACTACACTAGCCAAACACGAAATCCGTACCACAGACGAAATCCCCGTATACGCAAAATCCTACCGGTATCCTGAAATTTATAAAACCGAAGTAAAAAACCAAATCCAAAAAATGATACAGGATGACATTATTCAACCATCTAACAGCCCCTATAACTCTCCCCTGTGGATCGTTCCCAAAAAGGACGACGCATCAGGAAAGAAAAAATTTCGTATTGTAATAGACTATAGAGCCCTAAATCAAAAGACGATGGACGACAAATACAATCTCCCAAATATCGAAGACATCCTATCAAAATTAGGGAAATGTAAGTATTTCACTACACTCGACCTTACTTCAGGGTTCTGGCAAGTAAAGATGGATAAATCCAGTATACCAAAAACGGCCTTCAGCACAGAGAATGGAAAATGGGAATTCAAAAAGATGCCCTTTGGATTGAAAAATGCGCCTAGTACCTTCCAACGCTTGATAGATAATTGTCTTCGTGGTATACAAAATGAGATATGCGCTGTCTATATGGACGACATCATCGTGTTTTCATCCAGCCTACAAGAACATATGGTCAGGCTAAAAACCATCTTTGATCGACTTAGACAAGCGAATCTCAAGATCCAATTAGACAAAACGGAATTTATGAGAAAAGAAGTAGCCTTTTTGGGACACCAAATCACAGAAGAAGGATTAAAACCAAACCCGAAAAAAGTAGAAGCCATACAAAAATTTCCAATTCCAAAAACCACCAAAGAATTAAAAGGGTTTCTCGGGCTACTCTCATATTATAGGAAATTCATCAAAAACCTAGCTGACCTGACAAAACCACTAACACTCAGACTCAAAAAAGGAAATAAAATAAACACTGCTGACCCAGACTACATAAAAAGCTTCGAACAGTGCAAAATACTCCTTATGAACGACCCTGTTTTAAAATATCCAGATTTTGAACTACCATTCATACTAAATACAGATGCTTCAGGCGTAGCCCTTGGCGCCGTACTTTCACAAAAGGTTGACGGAGAAATACACCCAATTGCATATGCCAGTCGCACCCTCAACGACACCGAGAGGAAATTGTCTACAATTGAAAGAGAATTGCTAGCCTGCGTTTGGGCGTGTCAATATTTCCGACCCTATTTATACGGACGCAGATTCACTCTAGAAACCGACCACCAACCCTTACAATGGCTCCACTCTCTAAAGGAACCGAACTCAAAGCTTTTCAGATGGAAGCTTCGACTAGAGGAATTTGACTTCGAAATAAAATATAAGAAAGGCAAACACAACGCTAACGCGGATGCCCTTTCGCGAGTAGAAATTAATACTAAGGAAACAACCCCTGAAAACCAAGAAATTTCCCCCTCACTAATAGTAAACGTAGACCAAGAACTGGAAGATTTAAACAATGAAACCGTTCATTCCGACAAAGAAGGGAAAGGAATTTGTAATATCCCAATAAAAAATGAAGCCATAAACCATTGTAAAAATCAAATAATAATCCAAGTAGGAGAACATTTTAACACCGACATCAAAATCGGAAAACTTTTCGAAAATAAAAAAACCCGAACTATAGTAAAATTCCCGCAACGAAACTTAGAAAATGAGATAACCAAATTCCTGATTGAACACATAACACCCAAAGTATCCTATGGAATATACTTCGAAACAGACATCTACGCATTAATTTCAACCATACTCATGAACAAATTCAAAAATTCAGAAATAAAATTCACCAAGTATACAGAAAAACTATTGGACGTTGAAGATTTAGAAGACCAAACGAACATAATCTTGTATAATCACCGAGAAGAAAGGTTCCACCGTGGCATTGACGAGACGTACCAACAAATAAAAAGAAACTACTTCTGGCCGAACCTCAAAGAACACATCACGAATACCATCAACAAATGCGAACTTTGCTTGAAGTGCAAATATGAGAGAAAACCTTTGAAACCTGCCTTCAACATAACGCATACCCCTTCAAAACCATTCGAAACTATACACGTAGATACTTTAACTATTGAAAGACAAAAATTTCTCACCATCATAGACAAATTTTCCAAATACGCACAAGCATACCCCTTAAAAACACTCAGTAGTATAGAAATAACGAAGAAACTCCTCACATTCATTTCTCATCACGGAAACCCCACAGAAATCGTCATGGATAACGGAAACGAATTCAGTTCATCAGTTATCAAAGAATTCTTAAAGGTACAAAACATACAAATCCACTACATCAGTACACAAAACCCAAATTCGAACTCCCCGATAGAGAGATTCCACTCTACCATCATAGAACTAATCAGACTAATGACTGAAAGTGACGAATTCCAACACACAACGATTAGAGAAAAATTCAAATATGCGATAATATCTTATAACAATAGCATTCATACTAGCACAAGTCTCACCCCTTACGAAATCATCAACGGAACACACGGATCAAAATCCCCGATTCCACCCGACATCGAAACAGCTCTAACAAACGTATACATATCAGAACACAAAGAAAAAGTGAACAAACTATACAAAATATTACATGACAAGCAAGTAGAATCAAAAGAGAAAAACATCAATAAAATAAATGAAAAACGAGAAAAAGTGTTACCACATATTCCACCCGAAGTGTTTGTCGAAACTAAACAAATACAAGACAAATCCAAGAAAAAATACAATAAGGAAATCATAAATGACGTAGACCCTGTTAGGAAAACAGCACAAATCGAACCTCGACATTACAATACCCGCACGAAAATTCATTTGAAAAACGTCAAACGACCTAGGACAAATAATGAAAAAGAAACGAATCCTAAAACGGACACCGAAGATCCACAACCAACAGATACAAAAACAATAAACGAAGAAAGGAATATAAGAATCAAATTATCCGAAGACGACTTGAACTCGATAAAACACCCTAATTGGCTAAACGATCAAATTATAAATTTCTATATGGAAATGATTAATCACAGAAGTGAAGACAACCCTAAATTACCAAAGGTTCACGCCTTTAACACCTTCCTATATATCTCATATCTAAACGGCTATAACCGAGTAAAGAACTATACTAAGAAAATCAATCTCTTAGAAAAAGACATAATACTGATCCCGATTCACGAAACAGCCCACTGGAGACTAGTAACAATCAAACCCAAACAAAAACTAATAGAATACTACGACTCATTATCCTACAACGGGAACATGATATTAGAAACTATATTCCAGTACATGAAACAAGACTGCGAAGACAAACATGATTTAATGTTAGACCGATCAGAATGGACATTGAATACCATTACCTCAATACCCCAACAAAACAATACATATGATTGCGGACCATATGTCTGCAAATTCGCAGATCTCCTATCTCAAAATAAGCCTATAAAATTAGAACCCCAAGAATTAAGAAAAGAAATTTATGACAACATTATACGAAAAAACTTAGAAACATGATTCCCTTTCAGATTTATCCCGAGCGCCCTCGCCACGGAAATCATAAAAATCGACAGTAGCGGAGGATTGTTACCTATCAGTCTTGGACCAGCATACATAGAGACAAGTGAACACTTACTCATAATTCACTATGACTTGGACAGTCTCTACTCTCCCTTCAATGAAATATCTCGAGCCTTCGAGACCCTAAAAGGAAATAATAAGTCATTCCAAACTAAACCAGCCCTTCAAGAACATATAGGAACAATTAAATCCACACTTGACATCGCAAAAGAAAAATTCTCCAACCTTCAACCCAGAAAGGACATAACAACAAGAAGGCATAGTAAAAGAGGCCTTTTCAATGGACTAGGCTCAGTAATGAAATTCATTACAGGGAACCTAGACGATGAAGACATAATAAAATATGATAATCTCATACAAAACTTGAAAAACAAGAATACTCAAATCTCCATTCAGCTAAAAAGGGAACATCGTATCGTAATTGACTTAATCCAAAAATACAATGACACCATTGCCATTCTAAATCAGAACAACCAAGAAATCAAGGATAAAATTTCAAAACTAAACGGATCACCGACTACTGATTACACATATTTACGAGAAGCTGCTGCCCAAATGGTAATTAACGCAAATATCATACTAAATCAATTGAGAGAGATAGAAACATCTCTCACCTTCTGCAAACTAGGCATCACTCATCCCAGTATAATTCCTCTCCAATACTTAGAGTCTGAACTCAAGGAAATAGCGAAAGAAAATCGCAAAAATAATCTGAAACTATTCAATAACACCATAGAATACGAATTGAATTCCAAGATAGCGTGTTCATTAACAGAAAATCAAATTACATATATTGTAAAACTCCCAGTGTATATAGACATAGGACTTCAAATGTATTTGATGCAATCTGTACCCATCATACGTGGTACTAACTATGTAACTATCATTCCTAGAGATAAGTATATCTTAGTTGATAAAAATTACAAAATCCTTTATTCTACTAACCAATTATGCTACAAAAGCAACTATAACCAATATTATTGTAATCACGATCAATTATGTACAGTTATATCCAATTGTTCGCAGAATTTAATCCAACATAATTCTATACTAGATTGTCAATTCACAGAGATCACTATCAATGACCCGTTTTACTCAATAATACCAGAAACAGGTCACACAATTGTAACTGCTCTAAATGAAACCATAATAGAAGATGAAAACCATGAGGAAAACACCCTACTCAGAGTAAAAGGCACATGGATTATACAACCAACCATGAATAAAATCTCAATCAACGGCACACCAATCGTGACAACTAATTCGGTACAAGGAACGCTAAAAGTCCCCTTAATACCTCAAAATGAAATCGCCAATCTCAACTCTCATCCTCTCAAATTGAACCTTAAGGATTATTCTCACATTCCTTCTTTCCATGAAAATTGGTCATCCTTTCTAGAGAACGAATTTGATCTTGACTATGATTATGTACACCTCATCACTAGTCCACTATACATAACTATTATAATTATTATATCCTTGCTATTGTTCAACTACATGAGGAAGAATCGGAAAAATGACACTATTGTGCAAAATCTAACGCAACCCTTAAGTTATCCGTTACAGTTCATCGTACCAAAACCGAAGTCAGAGGATATGACTCATTGAAGCCGACTCATCCCCTAACTTCATTCTAAGGAGGGAGGAGTAATCATCGCAGTTCCTGGTACATCTTACCCACAAAGCTACGCCGCCTTCCCAGTCGCAGACTCAAGGGTTCTGCATATTGTCAACCCACCAGAAGTGCCCACGCCGCAGACGAGATCACAGCCTATCGGCACCTACAAAGAGCATGTGGTCCTCGCTTGTTTACATCTTACACGCACAGACATCAACAATGATATCATCACGAACTGTACCAGTTGTCCAGAAACCTGTTATTATCCCCCCTTGATAGTATATAAGACAGCGATAGTATATTGCTATATATCGATCGTGAATCGATGCGATAGTATATTGATAGTATATTGCTAGACCAGCGTTGTTGTTCTCAGTCTTCTGTTAGAGTTACATCTGTGTTAAAGAGCTCATTGTGAATTTGAAATAAAAATACTTTTTAAAAACGAAATTATTAATAAAGTAAATATAATTTGTATATTTCATGTAATGTTATGTAATGTAATGTAATGTAATGTTATGTTATTTTGTTTCCGAGTCTGTTCTATTTTATAATGGGTCACTCTGATTGTGACGAGGAAGCTCCTGTGCCATCACCTTGGCAGTGTATTTCATTTGTTCTACAACTAAACAATCTGACAAGTAAAATTGTTTGTCTCAACTCTGTTTTTGGGTTTCTACTCATTTTTCTGACAATGAAACGAAGTCAACCCGATAGTTTTCAACAATTTTTGACTCCCGACTTGTCAACTCGAAATGAGTCAACAGTATATTTTTTTCAATTTTAATTTGGATTGACTGATTAGAGAATCGGAAAAATTGGAGCTTTACTCCGTCGTATGCACATAGTTGTACACACGATTTTCAGGTTTCCAGGTGAAGTTTGAGTTAGAAGTGGAACAAGTGTATTTTTATGGAATGCCAATTAGCCAACTTGAAGAGTGGAGAATAAACAACTGCTGTTCTCATGAGATTCCAAGGGAGGGGGGGGGGGGGTCGATTGTCAAAACAAGACCAAGGTCAAAAAACTTAATTTTTTATGGTACCTGGGACTTCGGCTTCGGAAATTCGCTGGTATTATGGGCATTCTGCACTGATGGAACTTGGGTGGACCTCAGACTGGTCCTTGGTGGACCTTTTTCCAATAACATGCCAATACATTTGGTGGTTTAATTAATAATTCAGTTGCATAAGGCCTAGTAGGCTAGTAAAGCTCATGTGATATTTAAAATTAGTTATCCAAGATCCCCGCTAGATGGTGGGCTCAGGAGCATCAACAGGTCCCCCTGCGGGATGGATGCGCGCTGTACAATCGATTTTCAAACGGGAGACCGAATACTGGTTCGTAGGAAGGAGGCGGGGCCTAAATCACAAGTGCAAGGACGTGGTTTTATAGGGAGCCCTCTTCTGGATATCATTCATTAGGTGGAGTGGTCGTCGTAAACAACACCTCTAAGCATCAGCAGACGGAGTTATGGCTTTCTACAAAGTCATATTGACCAGGAACGTCCCTAGAGTTCTCACAAACCAAAGTAAGCTACTTCTAACGTTATTCGCCACGAATCTAACATACCTAGGTGTCCGAGCGCCTACAGTGTCCCAGAAAACCCACACCCTTTATTTTCGTTTGGAAGGTTTTTTTAATGTTCAAAGAGCCACCTAATTTTTGATTTGGAAGCTAAATCTGAAGTGGTGCAACGTATCGAAACCACGTTGTCTGACTCCCTGTTTGACACCCAACCTTATTAATTTCATTTTTCTAAAAATTAGAGAACCACACGAGAAAACCTTTTTTGTGTTTCAAAAATTCGAGAAAAAACCATTACCTACATGTCCACTCTAATTTTCCGAAGTGAGGAAACTAAATCTGCCGTTTATTTTTAATAGAAAGCGAAGGATTGGGTTTCTTCTCTACGTACTAGAAAACATTAATCCGGCTACGACCAATGTTTTTCAAATTTTCTTGGATTCATAGCTGACAATTCTACCTACAGTTCCATTTCGTTTTCTTATACTTATACCTGCTTTTCACAGGTTCCTCCTTCAATTTACAGTCATTTTGAACTTCTAAAAAGCTATTTTTCCCGTGAGATTCTTTAGTTGGGGGGGGGGGGGGGGGTCAAGAGGGAATTTGGAGTTCAGGTTCACTTTCTACACCCAAAAATGAAGATTGGGCGTTCCTGGGTCGCTGGGATCATCAACTTACAATCAAGAAAATAATGTAGGCTGTAGGTCCATTAAAACCCTCATCTGTTTCAGCTACAATTGAAACTTTCAATTTTTTCGCAGGTCGTCTCCTGAGCTTGGTGCCTGGTGAGCCTGATGGCCCATCGGTGAAGACCAGCTCTGTCCCTGGACCCAAATCTCAACAACTGATTAAGGAATTGGAGAAAATCCAAGTGAGGCTAATAATCACGTTATTTTCTATAAAACCCGGGTTTTATATCGATATTTCAGAAAATCTATGATGTTACGACTCGATTTCTTAACTTTCCCACGATACACTGGCAAAAAAAGTTGGGGGAAGTCTGCATGCAACTAATTTCTTACGGTACCTCGGTACTGAAACTGACCTAGGCACGTACTTGCAGGTGAGCCAAGTCCTAATCTGGGCTCCGTTTTCGCAAAAAAAAATGAACTTAAATCTAATTTGGAATAAATTTAGTAATATCAGAAAAAATAGAATTCAAATTAACACAAAAACAATAAAATAAACAATTAGTCTGAATGACGTTTGGAAGGCAAACGTGTTCGAATGTGTTTATGGTTATAAACTGCGATACCTTCCATTTCCAAACAGAAAACCAGCATTTTCCATTTTAAATTCAACATTTTTCAAAAAGAGTTCAACCACATGCGATGTTTTGAAACATGAAAAAACAAAAAATTATGCCTAACATAAAATTTAGCAACGTTACCATTTTCAAAAATTATGATGATCAATAGCTATGAGGATGGAAAACAAAGTTGGTAGAAAAGGTAAAAATACCGAGTGCATTGAAAAGACATTCATTTGATTGTCTCTTCTTGTTATCCAGAAGAAGGATAGAAAACAACATTGGTAGATCATACTGTTAGGTTATCTATAGTTATTATTTTATTGTTAGATTATTAAACCCACTCGGTAAAAAGTTTTCCCCTTCATATTTATTAATTTCCCCTTCGGAATATTGCAACACTGAATTCTGTTCGGAAATTGTATAAATATTCAGGTCGAAGGATAAGTCGTTCCATTACCTACCTACTTCAGGCATTTCAAAAATTCGCTCATTATTAGGCCAGGCCCGGGGGGAGGGGGGGGGGGGGTTTCATTCTTCTTCTAAACTACCGAAACAATCGATATATTCCATATCTACTTCCATGCTCACCATCGCGTGATAATCAATTCCCGAAATCGATAGTTTCGATAGTTCGATAGACCGGGGGGGGGGGGGGGGGGAGGATATTACAGAATACACAAACACAAGTACCTACCACCAACTGTTACTTTCTACAAAAAATTACTTAAACCCACGTTCCTTATAACTAAGGTGAATGAAAACGAAAACGTCAAATACCTACATGAAAATAATTTAATTTGTTTAGCAAATAATAACATCAGAAGTTTGAGACAGATTTTCGGTCTGATTGAAGATTAGTTTCAATTAATTTTCAAGTAGGTAAATATTATTTGCTGAAATTAGGTTGGCGAAGAGAAATATAATTTAAACCGCCAAGTACAGACTAACATAAGATTCTAAGATGTGGTGGTTTTGTATCCTCCTAGCAAGCGGGCTCCGTTGCACTCTTCGCCGACTACGACAAGTCGATTGGAAATTATATGGTCGACGTAGACGAAAACGTGTTTTTGGATGTCTACTCTCAAATCGCCTCAATACCCGTCGGCTACAACCACCCAGGGGTTCTCAAGCTCCTCTCGGATCCCCGTAATGTGGTAAGTGGAAGACAGAATTTACGGCAGGAGTAGTAATCTACGATTACTACTGCCTACTTTTCTACACTAACTTATGTTATACATGTACTCGTACCTACATAATACACGTAGAACATAATAAGGATTGGATAAGAATAAGAATCAAAGAGACTGGTATGACGGACTTGTTTTACGTAGCTAACATAGCTAACGTCCCCAAAACGTTACCAAGGAAATACGAAAATGCGATCGATTTTCAGTACATAAGCCATTTAATGAAGTTCCATTTCACAAAACATGCATGCGAGGTAGGAGGGTTAGTGGGACCTTTTACCTACTCGTATAATTCGAATCCGCAACTTATGCACATTGGCACATTACATTAGTAAACTAACATTTAAGTTAATAGCAGCGTGGGATATAATGTCTCTGAAACACATATTATTATTATTATTATTATTATTATTGAATGGCTGAAGGTGCTAGTGTTAATTTGTTGGAGCCGAAATACATTCACGGGGTTGTAGCTTGGGATATATATATATTATACACTAATTACTTAGTTTACTTACGTTAGTTTCGCATATACTCAAGGCTCATATCTAATCTAACAACGGGAGCGACGCAGCTCAGCCAACCGATTAGGACGTTGCTCCGTTTGCACCGTATATGTAGTATATACGGTTGATCTACCACAGTCATTGCTTATGGACATATTTTCAACTATAGGAACTTGATTAGAGCTTGAGCAATCACCGACCCAATCAAGCGGGTGGGTAAAATCATCAAATCTACGTAAATTCAATATATAATGTATAATACACGCTCTCGTCTAGCAATTAGGTTCCCAAAAGTCTAAATCACTGTCACTATCTAATTTGTATTATACTCACATGATTGTTTTATTGAACTTATCTTAGCAATGTATCACGAGCAGGCAACAGAAATAATTAGGACCTGTAGCAGTTTATTCCAAAATATCAATTAATAGGTAGGTCATCGCAATTTAATAATGTTTGCTACTGACGGTACTTGTCGTCGTGGGAGTCTCCTTGTGGAGAAATCGTCGTTTAGTAGCGGCACGTGGAGAAATGCGTGAGGAAATGGTTGGTATCAGCCGGTACTGAACCAATATTTCAAACAATTATTGATGAAAAGGGGCGGGATGATTTTGAAACAATAGACATTGCGTGAAGGTCGTTGATCCTCTTGAAATATTAGTTTACTTACGTTAGTTTCGCATACTCAAGGCTCATATCTAATCTAACAACGGGAGCGACGCAGCTCAGCCAACCGATTAGGACGTTGCTCCGTTTGCACTGTGTCGCCAATAAATCTGCGGTACGGCAGGGGTGTAAATAACAGTACGGTTTGCGCAAGATGGGATGCTCAGTTTGGCTCACAACGCCCAAGTAGTTGTCAAGGCCTATTTCCGATGGGAACTCGAGGATGGGGACGATGCGGTCGAGCCCGAGGAATTTGCCGTTTTTGTCGTGAACGTTGAAGTAGAGAACTGGGCAGGAGTAGCTGGGGCTGTAGAGGACGTGGTACTCCCAGGTCGAGAGGGTCCCGGGGTTCGACTCCTCCGACAGTTTGCGTTCTTTTTTGCAGAGATAGCTCTCGCCGTCGCGGCTGCCGGCCCGAATCCACTCCCAGCCGTCGTTGAGGCGAGACGAGGTGGTCAGGAGATCCTGGGCGGCAGCCACGAAATCTGGCCATGTCAGTGGTTCTGTATTCATATGGACCTGTTAATGTTAAAAAAAGCTACAAAGTCCTTGTCACATGGGTTTATTATTCCACTGGACATACAGCTACAGAAATGTTGGCTGTTCATTTATTGTTTCTTTCATGTGCAATAATTGAAATGGCTATTTCTGATGGTTTCCACCAATTTTGGCCCCCAAAATCACGAATTAGGCTGGGCTTTTTTTGTTTACAGATTATCTTTGATCATTGATAGTACCATTTTAATTGTCTTGATTCATCTGTTGATACGACTTCTAGTGTTATTATACAAATGTATGGTGATTTCAGACAATTTCCCAGATTTTTTACTCATAAAAAATGAATTTCGGGAGCCGAACCTTCGTTACAACCTCAATTCTTCACTCTTTGGTCAAAATCAACTTCTTATTCGGTCTTCTCGCCCTAAAAAAACATGGAAAACGATACCTCACTAGCTCATGAAAACCTGAAAAAAACCCCGAAAAATCCTATTTTTACACCAATTTTTCACCCGTAACACCCCTTGGTGATTTCGATCGGGCTGCCGAGCTTCGGAGAACAACTAGGAGCCAAATGTGTTCCCAACTAGAAACCCAAACTGTGTGCGGAAGAATGACGGTTTTAGACCAAATTTTAACGTAAATTTAAGCTCAGACTTCGTTAGAACATCTATTTTCCACTCTTTGGTCAAAACCGACTTCATATTCGGTCTCCTCGGTCTCTAAAAAACATGGTAAACGGTACCTTACAAGCTCATGTTACTAAAACACACAAAATACCTATTTTAATACCCATTTTCACACATAACACCCCTGGGTATATTCCAATCGGGCTGAAAAGTTTCTGGACACAACTAGGGCGTAAATGGAGCATGTGTGCGATAACGAACTTTTGGACCGAAAATGAAGCCGGTATGCATGGTAGGGCGTACGGCGGACGGACATTGAATTGAAGCCTACCGTGAGATAGCAGAAGCATTGTGTTCACTTTCGGGAGGTGAAAAATATTTTTTCATTCAAAATTTCCTGAACAATTTCGGTCTCGCGTGTCTGTCTATATGACTTTCATACGGTTTTGATGAACTTTTCAAGGATTACGCGGTTTAAGTCAATGTCATCGCTGCGGAATGACGGTAGCCTCTGTGTAGTGTGCACGCGCGTACGTTTGGGAAAAAGAAAATTCTACACTGATTTAAAAGAGCAGGTTTTGATTTTTTTTCCTCTCCCACCACAAACCCCTACCTACCACCCACCCATCAAATCCTTTGTTGTTTTATTTATTTTTGATTTCATTCCATTTCTCTCGTCCGTCCTTTCTCAGTGCTCACTCATTGCGATATTTCTCAGTTTCTATGAAGTTCGAGCCGTTTATACCGTCGAAATCATAGACCACGAAGTGTTTGCAAAATGCAATAACGCAATCGTGTTACTAGCAAAATGTTCTAGTACAACGAAAACATGGTCGCTAATCTTTTCAAAAAGTCACGAATATTGTTCATGAAATCTACCTAGTATCATTTAAAAAATACCTAGGTACCTACTGCCTGGAAAACTTGGGTAGGCACTCGCACAATATTATTTGTTATGTAACGTTTCGCGTACGAACTACTCACGTACCTACCTTCTACATAACTCGTGATCCATTTTTTTTTCTCCGTTCGTTGTCTGTTCAACTAAGGTTGTTGAAATGTAGCCCAAGGGTACGCCGAAAATGATGTAGGTATGGCACTTGACAAATTTATATTGTCGAAATCTTGAAAGATGTATTCGATCGAGAACACTGCCCGTCCACAAGACTCAGTTTTCAAAGTGGTTGCTCAGTCGATAATTTTGCATTTGTGTTCCAAACGAAATTTCACAAACACAAAAGGTGAAAGAAACATGAGTACCCATCTCCACTTCGAATCACTCAGCAGTATTCGTAGCACAGAAAACCCTACTATACTACGTACAGAAGGGACACTCAGGGTGGGGGTTGCCAGCATACAGCTGCTGCGACGCGGAAATTAGGTAATACCTACCAGCAAGTTGTTGCTGTCCTACCAACATCAACAAGTAGGTAACATTAATTTGTCATAATAATATTTTACTTTTGAATCAAACTCGACTTTTCAATTATTTAGGTTCTTACCTTTTGAATTAGGTCGTTGAAATAATTTTCGTGAAAATTTGAACCTGTGGTCGCGGGAATCCAGTGAGGAAAGGACGGGTGAATGAATGAAAACCGATCTCTACGAGATGATTCTGTGCACCACCCTATCGTCTCTCCTCTGTGATGAAGTTACATTTCTCCTCTATGTTCTGGTAATTTTGATACAGATAATGGGGTCAAAACATTAGAGCCGCATTCGCATTACTTATTGCAACTTTAGCGTTTTTTTTGTGTTATTCCTCAAAGCTACCCCCCCCCCCCCCCCTCTCCGTACTGAAACCTATCCCCTACTGAAATGAACTTGGTACCTTGTAATTCTTGTGCAGATGTCTCTGTTTCCTGCTTTGCGCCTCACATAATCTTCTGGCTGTTAATTTTCTTAATAACAGAGGCTGTTAAAGATTTATTGAGCAGAGCTAAACTAGTTGAGTTAACGTGGGATAAAACCGGTGTAGCAGCCTCTGTTGACCTTGAGGATCACGGGGCTGTTGAGGTTGAACGACGAAAACATTACAGTAGGTACACAACCATTTCTCAACACCTCACTGTACCGCCGTACGAGTTCCATACGGAACTTATGTGTACTAGCTGGATTCTCTAATTATGAATAATCTTGAATAGATAGAATCA
Source organism: Leptopterna dolabrata (assembly GCA_954871275.1). NCBI lineage: Eukaryota > Metazoa > Arthropoda > Insecta > Hemiptera > Miridae > Leptopterna > Leptopterna dolabrata. Next base: position 25,261,816 of record OX940983.1, read on the forward strand.
CAGGTTTAAAAAACGGATACTTTTAGAACTAAATTTGATGGTAGGTACCTACCTGGTTTTTGTTTTTCCCTACTAATTTGAGGCCCTGTCCCAGAGGAGTGAAAGGAAATCGGACAGCCAGTCCTACCTACCCATTATTTTTAGAAGTACAAACCTAAACCTCCTACATCATGGAAATTAAGAGGCATACATCATTTAAACGAGGTGTTATCTAATAGAAAATGATAAAAAGTGATCACCGGTTAGGTAATTTGCTCATCTTATCCAAATAATCAAATGTAATATGCAAAGATGACTATGACAACTTGTCGATTGCAATGAAATGGTTTTACATCACGAAGACTGCTACCTACCTACCTGCTTGAGAGTACAAAAATATGAAAATTTGAAGTAGGCAGTGGCTTGATTATTTGTAAAGGGTGCTTAGGTATAATGAATAAGGCATTATGATTGATGTCCGATGAAATCATCTGATCGTTTCATGCATTTACAATAATTAGCTTGTTCTTCATGTCATTATACTTGGACTGAAATGGTACCTACTGATTAATTAAAATTCGTCCCACGCGAATCGCTCCATTCGTGTCCTGTGGGAATATTTTTCTTAGCCCAAGACATGACCCCACAGGGCACGAATGGCGAGATTCGCGTGGGACGAAATTTAATTAATCACTAAGAAAAATATTCGTTCCGCGTAACTGTTCAACATGAAACCTAATGGTGGAAAATTCAGGGACATGCAACTCTTTTCAAATTTAATTAATAGGTACCTACATTGATTAGGTGCATACAAATACATACCTACTGTTTGTAGTTTGTTCTTTCGATTTAGTGTAATTGAAAACCAATCTTACCGGTTGAGAGTGGAGTTCACCTCAATCATCGAAAGAGCTGGAGTGATGTTACATAATGCACTTTTATCAATCAGCTATCAGAGCATCTGTCTTGTCAAACACTTCAAAGTCGCGGGTTTCAAGGCATCTAATTATGTCGTTTCTCAATACAAGATTTTTGAATCGAAATATATATGTCTCGCTCGTCAATGAGCGTATCGTTATCACTTGGTTATCATTGCCGATAAGAGAGCGAAGCCAGCGCTCCTCGTGAGTGTTACTGACATCAAAGTAAGGGCGGGAGATTTGAATGCCCGATCCAACTGACATCCTGCTAGGTTCTCTAGCGCATAGTTACTATTACCTACATCTTTTGTTAACTCTAGCTTATCGTTGTACGTTGCTGCTCGACTTTATGAAAAGGCACTTCCCTATTTTCATAACTAACATGATTAATTTACTTCCAGAGAACAATTGCAAACAGGCCCGCACTGGGTGTGATGCCAGGGGCTGACTGGCCAGAAAAACTGAAATCCGTCTTGCTCAGCGTAAGGAATGTTATTTTATTTTGTCAGTCACAATTATTTGTCACATTTTTTACTGTTCGGAAGAAAATATTTACCAGTGGAAATTATTCGGAACAAATGGTCGCGAATTAAATTGGTTGTAAATAAAAATGAGGTAGGTATAATTATTATGCGGTTAAAAATAATCCCTAAGCCCCTAAGCGTGTTCGAATTTATCTGCTCTAAATGTTGAACGTTGTTCTGTTCATGTCGGGATAGGCGATCATTCCTGAGACTGCTCTAAGTTATCCTACGAAATTGGAAAATGATGCGGCATTAATCCTCGATGCTGCATGAAGTGGTAAATTGTGTCCTTTAAATTTAGGCAACGCATCACATTTCGTAGTTCCTTTCTCTTGTAAAGACTATTTGCTGAAGCTTAGGTAATTCCTACCTATCAGGTTTGCTAAAAAAATGAAGTTCAGAGAATATGTACGAGATACAGTAGGTACCTACTACACATCTGCAGTTTTCGACCATTAGGGCAGTCAAATCAGACAAAAAAGGGCCCTCAGGTTAACACTCAAAGCTGGAAATAATTTGAATCCACTTAGGACATCCACAGTAGATTAGTTAGGTACCTACGTAATAAGTTTGCGACGGTTTCTGAACTTTCGGGAGCAGGTGAATAAACGCAAAATTTTCCTCTTAAAACTTTAAATGAAATACCAATTTTAATAAAAATAAGGGCGCTCTGAACCAGAATTTTAATGCTCTACAACTTTTATCGAACTTTTTTTTTTTTAATACACAGGCTTTTTTACAGTTTTTTAGTTAGAGATACAGGAGTGTGAAACCGAGCATATCACACTTTTCAGTCAAAATGGAAAAGTTCGCCGATTCTGACCAAACCCCTACAGAAAATTTAATGTTTAAGGAGGTTATTTGACACCGAATTTAATGCTGTTGGGTATGAGTAAACTTTTCTGTACGACTTGAGATGTTATACGTCAAAAACCGAAGAAACCCTGCTAAGCCCTTGTCACATGGGTTAACTATTTATTCTATTGGGCATACCTACAGAAATGTTGGATGTCCATTTATTATTTCTTTCATGTGCAATAACTGAGAGTTATTTTTGATGGTTTCCACCAATTTTGGCCCCCAAAACTCGAATTATAGGCTCCTGTTGTTGGCAAAACCTTTTATCATTATTAGTGCCGTTTAATTGTCTTGATTCATCTGTTAGTACTACTTCTAGTGTTATTATACAAATTTATGGTGATTTCAGACCATTTCCCAGGTGTTGACTCATAAAAAATGAATTTTGGTAGCTGAACCTTCGTTACATCCTCTATTCTTCACTCGTTGGTCAAAATCAACTTTAAAAAAAACGATACAAGCTCATGTTCACTAAAAGAAACCTCAGCAAAAAAAACCTCGAAAAACCCTATTTTTACACCAGTTTTTCGGCCATAACACCCCTGGGTGTATTCCGGCCGGGCTGCCGAGCTTAGGAGCACAATTAGGGCCAAAATAGAGGCTGTGTGCGAAGAAAGACGATTTTAGGCCAAAACTTAAGGCTGAAGTTTTGTTAGAACCTCAGTTCTTCGCTCGTTGGTCAAAATCGAGTTAATATTTGGTCTTCTCGCCATAGAAAACATGGAAAACGATACCTCACAAACTCGTGTTACTTAACCACCAAAAAACCCTATTTTTACGCCCATTTTTCACCCACAACACCCTTGGGTATATTCCAATCGGGCTGCTAAGTTTCGGGACACAACGAGGGCTCAAGTGGAGCCTGTGTGCGAAAGAACGAATTGTTTAGACCGAAAATAAAGGTATAGATGATACGGTGGACGGACATTCATTGTTGGAATCTGCGCACTTTTAAACGTAAGTGAAAAAATTTTTTGCTGAGAGTAATTCACAGAATAATAAATTTTAATAATAAATACATTAATTAATATTAATTATTAATATTATATATTAATAAGTTGTTTTTTTTTTGCTGAGAGTATTATTCACGGAATAATAAATCGGAAGTGCCAAAACCTTGCAATTTTTTGGCTCCCAAAAGCTCAGCTCGCTTCATAAACCGTCACAAACGTATATACTCTTATTTGGGATGGCCAGAGTGGATTAAAATAATGTCTAGCTTTTTCTGAATTAATTGACACCAAAAGTATAATTTGACTGGGCTACACATGAAGCGCTAGGTACATGAGCTCAAGATGGGGCATGTTCTGAGGGAAGCATAAAGCTTCGATCCAAGTATCACCTCTCTAACGCTCCCCTGTAGACAGGCCCTAGCTTGAGCTCTTTCAGTGGACTTAATGGACATCACTGGACGAGACATGCAGATTCTAGAAACCGACGGAGTAATGCTTTACCGACGGAATAATGCTTTGGCTGATGTTTTTCAGGTGGCTCCTCCCGGCCACAATCAGGTCACTACCATGATGTGCGGCTCATGCTCCAACGAGAACGCGTATAAAATGATGTTCATGAACTACATGAAGAAGAAGAGAGGGAATGACGATTTCACCAAGGAAGACATGGATTCCTGTATGATCAACATGCCCCCTGGGGCTCCCAAGCTGAGCATCTTGTCCTTCAAAGGTCAGTGCAAACGAATTTTATGTCACTGCTCGAATGGGGTAAGTACGAGTATAAGTAAGTTGGTATATGTAGTTTTATAGTTTGTTCGGACAGACAGTCCTGGACCATTCCAGGATGGAACTGCGTTCTGAAAAAGAGGAGAACGAACTGTCCAGGATTGAGTCCAGAACTGTGTCTGTCTGAATGTACGCTGATGATTCCGATCGGATAACCTTCCACATAAGCAGAAGATAGAAGCATTGAGTGCGCATGTACAGGATCAACAGCCTTCAAAAAAATCCAGAGGTTTGTTCGGAGAGACAGCCCTGGACCAGATCAGGATGGAACTGCGTTCTGAAAAAGAGGGGATAGAACTGTCCACGATTGAGTCCAGAACTGTTCCTGTCCGAACAAGTGCTGATGATTCTGAACGGATAAACTGAAGCATTGTAACCTTCCACATAAGAGGAGATAGAATTATCGAGTGCGCATGTCCTCAAAAAACCCAGGACTGCTAGAACTAGTCCCGAATGGTCCTGTACTGTCTGTCCGAACAGCCAACTCTCGATCTAGGACCAGTTCTGTTGGTGTCTGAACGCACAAAAAGGAGTATGGCTTGAATAGAACGGTCCAGGACTGTCTGTCCGAACAAACATTTAGATACATTACCACCTGGTATTATGCTGAATCCCTGACTCAGACATTATGTGAGTGTGCAAGTGCAGGATATTCAAAAAAATCCAGAGATTTGTTCGGAGAGACAGCCCTGGACCAGATCAGGATGAAACTGTGTTCTGAAAAAGAGGTGATAGAACTGTCCACGATTGAGTTCAGAACTGTTTCTGTCCGAACAAGTGCTCTGGTTTCAGTTCACTAGCATAACCGTGATTGAAGTTATGCCTGAAAACGTTTCAGGTGCTTTCCACGGAAGGACTTTAGGGGTTTTGTCAACCACCCACAGCAAAGCCATTCATAAACTAGACGTCCCAGCGTTCGACTGGCCAATCGCCAATTTCCCCCAGTACAGATATCCCCTCGAGGAGTTCAAAAGGGAAAACCAACAAGAAGATGAGAAATGTTTGGCTGAGGTAGTTATCAACATGAATAGATAATTAAGCAGTTGGTGTAGTTATACCTTAATGAGCTAATTAGATCTAAATCCTTTTGTCAATTAATCCGAATTATACAGATGATTAAAACTGATGGAATTGGTGAGTACCTATTATTTTCTCATTATAACAGGTTGAGGAACTGATAGTGAAGTATTCAAAAATCGCGCCAGTTGCTGGTATCACTGTTGAACCCATCCAGTCGGAAGGTGGTGACAACGAAGCATCCCCAGAATTCTTCCAAAAACTACAAAAAATTACCAAGAAGGTATCTATGTACTCATATTTATATACAAAATCTGTTTCACACAAAAAAAGCGTTAGTCGGCTGAGAATATTGACTGATTCCAGCACGGTTGCGGATACCTGATTGACGAAGTCCAAACAGGGTGTGGGTCGACAGGCAAAATGTGGTGTCACGAGCATTTCAATTTGGAGTCGCCCCCGGATATTGTGACATTCAGCAAAAAGATGCAGCTGGGCGGATTCTACCATTCTAGCGATTTCATGTAAGGTTACTGAAATTGTAATTGATTTGGGCGTTTTGGGAACACATTCCAATCTGACCAATACATGTTTTGGAGTAATCCGTTTTCATGGTAACTGGTTGAGAGCTGGAGATGAGAAATTCTTATAACCCTTTAACTCCGAAGCCCGCGTTTTTCCGCAAAAGCTCAGAGTGCTGTGGGGCCGAAGCCCACGTTTTTCCGCAAAAGCTCAGAGTGCTGTGGGGCCGAAGCCCGCGTTTTCCCAAACGGCTCCTGCATTCTCCTGCGATCTACCAGAACTTTTTCAAACTACTTTTCGGTTTCTCGGGGAGTTACTAGATAGCGCTTGACACGTTTCAGCCCCCCCCCCCCCCCGCCACGCTCTTCCATCTTGAAGCCTCTCTCATCCCAGATAAGCCATGTTACCTGTGTTCACCCCTCTTTCTCGTCATTCTACGCGTAAAACGCATAAAAGTGGTAGGGATTCTTCAGAAATATTCCGACAAAGCCTCTCGCAGTTATTTTTAGCGTCAGTCTACTGTATGATTTGTTGACGTTCGCTTCCGTTCACCTCACTTTGAGACCTTTTCCAAAACTTTTTCTATCTTTCGTTTTTCTACTTCATTATTTATATCGTGATTTCTTTTTTTCTTATTAGTAGTAGTGATTTAGTTAGGTTTAGTGCATAATTATATATTATTTAGGTAAAGGCAAAGCCCGTATGAGAAAAAGGGATGGAAAATTTTTGTTTTTAGTGAAACCAGAATCGACGGAAGGCATTATAATTAGGTACTAGTGAATTTTTGGGGTGATGAAAGTAGGGGACAATAACAATGGTATAGGAATTATAATGAATCGGTAATTATGTTTATGGAAAATGAAGTAATAATAAGACAAATTATGAAAACAATAAACTATTGATGGACGCCAGTTTATGAGCATATAATAATGACAAAAAAGGTACAAACCCTTCAAACCCAGTACATTTCAGTCCATAATATATTCCTGAACAAAATGCAAAAATAATTACGTCAAAAAGTTGAAGAATAGTGGAGAAACGGGAAAAACTAAAAGAGAAGGTCGAGCGTCGCAGACTCGAGAATTCCTCAGGTACCAGGGGAGTTGGAGGTAAAAGGCTCCGCCGTCAGGGGTCGGGCGGTCGTAAAAGGCTCCCGCGGGAAAGGGTTAAGTATATCATCATTGCTGGTCAGAATACTGAAGTAATGTATTTTTTTTGTAAGTTTGTATATATTATGGTCGCGGAGAGAGGTGAAGGGAAGTGAAAGGCATGAGAAGTGAAAGACCATGCGACGTTGGTGTCTGCATTGAGAACACTCGCCTCCAGTACTTAACCTGTACGTCGGATTCCTCTCAAGTTATTTACTTTTACTACCAGAATTGGATTCAGTCCCATAATATAATCTGTTGTAAAACTTTCTCAATAGGGTGAAGGGAGCCTATAGGATTTTCAACACGTGGCTGGGAGACCCAGGGAAAATTGTGATCCTCCAAGGTGTGGTCGAAGCCATCAAGCGCGACAACCTCCTGCAGCTGGTGCAGGACACGGGCAAAGTACTGAGGAACGGATTGGACACCCTACAGAAGAAATATCCCCAACACGTCAACTCCGTACGTGGGAGAGGCACGTTTTTGGCCTTCAACGCCCCCAATTCCGGACATCGTGACAAGATTGTTGGAAACATGAAAACCGAGGGTGAGTTTCGTTTAATTCTTAAGCGATCAAGGAAACCACTAACGAATCCTCCTGTAGTCGGGTTAGAGGTCCGTAGTGCTTAGCGTGCAACAGAAGGCGCCAACAGCCTCAACAGTAGCACATAACCACATGTCCGTGAAATAATAAGCGCTGCAAAGTCCTTGTCTCACGGGTTTATTAATCTACTGGACACACCTACAGAAACGTTGGCTGTTCATTTATTGTTTCATTCATGTGCAATACTTGAAATAGTTATTTTTTATGGTTTCCACCAATTTTGGCCCCCATATACTCGAGTTAGGTTCCTATTTTGACAAATCTTTGATAGGTAATTGATATTTAATTGTCTTGATTCACCTGTTGGTACTACTTCTAGTGTTATTATACAAATTTATGGTGATTTCAGACAATTTCCTAGGTTTTTGACACATAAAAAAATGATTTTGGGAGCTGAAATTTCGTTAGAACCTAAAGTTGCCACTCCGGTCAAAATCAACTTCATATTTGGTCTCCTGGCCCTACAAAACATGGAAAAGGGTACCTCTCAAGCCGAAGTTTACAAAGCCTATAAAAATACCTAATTTTGTCCGAATGTTTCTCCCATAAAACCCTTGGGTGTATTCCGTTCGGGCTGTTTCGAGTTTTGGAGCACAACTAGGGCCCAAATGGAGCCTGTGTGCGAAAGAATGATGGTTTTGGACCGCAATTAAAGTAGATATGGATGATGCGGCGGACGAGCGCATTTCGGTTTATTATTCTGTGACTAATAGGTATGTATTCGCTGAGCAAAAAACCCCATCAAAATCTTTTCTTTTACGTTTCAAGGTGCGTACATTCCAAAAATGCAAAGTCCGTCCGCCTTATCATCAATATCTACCTTTATTTTCGGTCTAAAAAGTTTGTTCTTTCGCACACGTGCTCCATTTGGGCCCTAGTTTTGTCCCAAAACTTTGCAGCCCGATCGGAATATACCCAAGAGTGTTATGGGTGAACAATTGGTGTAAAAATAGAAAATATTGGTGTAACATGAGGTTGTGAGGTATCGTTTTCCATGTTTTTTAGGGCGAGGAGACCGAATATGAAGTCGATTTTGACTAGAGAATTGAGGTTCTAACGAAGGTTCAGCTCCCGAAATTCTTTTTTTATGAGTCAAAAACCTGGGAAATTTTCTGAGATCACCATAAATTTATATGATAACACTACAAGCAGTATCAACAGGGTGAATCAAGACAGTTAAATGGCACTACCAATTATCAAATATAATTTATCAAAAATAGGAGCCTAGTTCTAGTTTTTTGGGGGCCAAAATAGGTGGAAACCATCAGAAATTGCTATTTCAATTATTGCAAACGAAAGAAACAATAACTGAACTGCCATCATTTCTGTAGATATGTCCAGTAGAATAATAAGCCCAAGTGACATAGACTTTGCAGCGTTTTAGAATCTACGCACCTTGAAACGTAAAAGAACAAATTTTTTCCCAACATTTTTTGCTGAGCGAATACATAGGTGTATTATGCACAGAACGATAAACCAAAACGTGATTTTTTAGGACAGTGGTTTTGAATGTAAAATTTGAATAAGCCTCCGATTGAACTGTTCACTATACAGCAGACCTTTCTAGATAAGACCTTTGTTGAATGTTTGAAGAAGAATAAGTATAAACAATTGAAATTGTAAACCGTTCAAAAGTTCATTGGTGGTGCTTGGATTTATGACGTTCTTGTTCGAAATTTCATTGATTGTGCTTGGATTTATGACGTTCTTGTTCGAAATTTCATTGGTGGTGCTTGGATTATGTCAAAATGTGTCGTTATCTCCATTAAAGTAATACAATAATAATAATACAATAAAATAATACAATAATTTGGTAGTCTAACATTGAAGTATATTTAGCTATGTCGTCCTTGCCACGGCAATAAGGATAGTTTCATTCCTAACAGGCCACTACTTAGCTTGGCTTTAGATTATTGCTTCTATTACATCTTCCAGTTTAAATAAAAATAATGAGTTTGTGAAAGGAACAGGGATTTGCTCATACATGCTGACACAAGTGGGTATCAATGCGGTTTTGATGAAATCCGTGTAGAAATCAGACTATTGGTTTATTATTCTGTGAATAATACCCCTTTGTATTCGCCCATAAAAAAATTTTTATAACACCCCCTCAAAATTTTTTCTTGTACGTTTCAAGGTGCGTAGATTCAGAAAACGCAATGTCGGTCCGCTCTATCATCAATATCTACCTTTATTTTCGGTCTACAAAATTCATTCTTTCGCACACAGGCTCCATTTGGACCCTAGTTGTGTCCCGAAACTTTGCAGCCCGATCGGAATATACCCAGGAGTGTTATGGGTGTAACATGAGCTTGTGAGGTATCGTTTTCCATGTTTTTTAGGGCGAGGAGACCGAATATGAAGTCGATTTTGACCAGAGAGTGAAGAATCGAGGTTCTAACGAAGGTTCAGCCTTAAATTTACGTTAAATGTTGATCTAAAATCGTCGTTCTTCCGCACACAGTTTGGGTCCCCATTTGGCATTTGGGTCGCAGTTGTGCACCGAAGCTCGGCAGCCCGCTCAGCATACACCCAGGGGTAGGGGGAAAAATGGGAGTAAAAATAGGGGTTTTCGAAGGATTTTTGAGGTTTTGGTGAACATGAGCTTGTGAGGTATCGTTTTCTATGTGTTTTTTACGGCGAGAAGACCGAAGGTTAAGCTCCCGAAATTCATTTTTATGAGTTAAAAACCTGGGAAATTGTCTGAAATCACCATAAATTTGTATAATAACGCTAGAAGTAGTATTAGCAGGTGAATCATGACAATTAAATGGTACTATCAATGATCAAAGATAATCTGTTTAAAAAAAAGCCGAGCCTAATTCGTGTTTTCGCAGGCCAAAATTGGAGGAAACCATCAAAAATAACTATTTCAATTATTGCACATGAAAGAAACAATAAATGAACAGCCAACATTTCTGTAGGTATGTCCAGTAGAATAATTAACCCATGTGGCAAGGACTTTGCAGCGTTTGATGATTGATTTCGGTCCTCAGGAGTCATCATAGCCGGCTGCGGGGACGAAGCCGTACGCCTGCGACCGGCTCTCATCTTCCAACCGCACCACGCCGAAATCTTCCTCGGCAAACTGGAAAAAGTCCTGTCCAATCTGTAAGGAGGCGTCAAAGCCCCGTTTTTTCCCCACCTCAGACGTCCCGAGACCCGCTTGACCCAGGATAATTAGGTAACGCTCGTCACATTCTTCAGAGTTAGACGTTCCGTGCTATATTTGTTGACCGCAGGTTATTGGACCGTAGTGATGGGGAACTATCGGTAGTTCCGATAGTATCGGCTACTGTCGACCGTAGTTTTCTGCCTCGCCATTTCCTAATACCTATCAGCTTATAGCTACAATTTGGATGCAATGAATATAGCGCTAATTCAACTCAATATTCGTTTCGTCACTCCACTGATAGGTACCTACCTACCTCTTGTGTATGTCAGGCGGGGCAAGTTCGTACCCGTTTTTCATAAATTTGACTTTGTGATTTCCCCTCCAACTTCGAATTTAGTCGAGCTTACGGTTCTACCGCCAACTCTAAAACCTAAATCTTAAAACTGTAAAAGTCGTTCGTAATTATTAGCGAACTGAAAAAACCTGGATGCATACAAGCGACGCACAAAACGGGGGAAGTGCGTCCCTATATCTAGATCTAGGGCAAGAAGGGGTTGAGAAGGGTTGAGAAGGGGTTGAGAAGCAAGTGCGTTCTCAACTGTCTACCCAAAATACCTCTAGGTATACCTTACTTAAAAAAAAAAACCTCAGTAGGACCGAACTGGGTAGGTAAGTATAATATTCACGTAAAACTGAAAAGAAAAACCATAAAATAGATTAATTTTAATCGGTACCTACGTAATTGAAAAATTAATAATTGGAGGGTATTAGCGTCATTATAAGAAAAAGAAGGCTACTTATCCAAAATTCTTCAAGAAAAAGCATTAAGAAAGCAAATTCTGAAAGTAACGAAAGCATAAGTCTGCGTCTAGGTAGGTACAATACCCCCTATAGTACATTAGCGAATTTCACGTTATTTTAACGAAACGCACTAGCAGCATATTTGAAAACACTTGCTCCAGCGCTGAAAAAAGAGGAGCATTTTGTTAATTACCACTACCATTTTCGCAGTTCCGAAGTTATTAAGTGCGCAGCTCATTCAGAGACTAAAGGTGAACAGATTAAAAGCGGAATCCCGAGGGATACAAGAATTTTACTCGAAATGGGTACCTAATCATTGAAAAACTGCACGTACCTATCTCAAATTTGGAATCAGCTATCGGATGAATGGATCACAGAACTCCGTTGAAATGACAAGTATTTCTTAGGCTAGGTTCACAAGCAAGGGGAAATCCAGATGGCAATCCGGAAAGGCAACGCGTTTGCTGGAATTTTTGCCACAGAGGCGTTCACATGGCAGTGGAATCATAACCAGAAATCTAACCAGCAAAATCAACCAGGAATGTCTAATTCCAATATGGCTGAACAACCAAACAGGAGAGGTGTGCGCAGTAACCTTTGCGCAGATACGGCAACGGATCCGGCAGCGGAAAATATTGGAGATTTTGACATAGTATTCATGACTCTGCATTGCAATAATCCATTTTGCGTTGGCCAATAGCACTGCAGAACCGTCCGGAATGGCCCTTCCATGTGAACCTAGCTTTAGCTGAGGAGGCTGAAATTTGCATCAGGTGTTCACGTTCTGCCAGTAGTTGCTAAGAGATTTATTAAAATACAATGGTCCCATAGCGAGAAAAAACGAAGTGACGATCTTGTCCAGGAAACTCACTTGCCCCGCCTGACTTTAATTTTAACTGAACAGTTTACCCACCTGTTGATTATGCATTACCTAGACTAGTAGCTAAAACCTGGTCGTCGGGAAATAATTTAGTCTATTTTCATTTGTTTAAATTGGTTTGAGAAATTCTGAATTTGATTTGGAAAATGTTGACAGATTTCTATTTGCTTCCTATTTTTTGAATGATTTTTCGTTTGTTTCGTCAACACCTGTGGATAGTCCTAAACTATCGACAGTTTCCCCATCACTACTGTATCATAAGATTCGCTCCTCGTATAGGTGTTAACTGTTCTCCACCCTTGGAACCGTTTCAAAATCGGTACTGGTCACCTGTTGCCACGGATGTGCAATAAAATAATCAGAACCGATCTCTGGTCTTCTACGACTCTGAATTTATCAAGTCTTCCATGCTGTAGAATATAACCAAGTCTTCCAAACAGATCGATCTCAAAGATAAAAATGTTAGTAATGTCTTCCATTGCAAATCATACATAGGTACGTGAAGAAGTCGTTAGGTTAAAAGTATTCAATTTTTCATGATGTAACCACGAGATGTTGAAAGAACGTTCCATCTCGGAGAGGGCAGTTGTGATTCGTAAACTTAAACGCCATCTCAAAAAGACTTCTTAATTTGTGTTAGCGTTTCCCATCAATCTGCATTCGGGCGTAGCCTTGACCCTGTTCTACATATTGAGAGCGATGTCGTTCAGCTTATTAACGCTGCGTAGTGGAACGGGAAATCGTTTACTACGAGACCACTTCCACTTCAACGTCGAATGTTTTGCGTTAGAGATTTATTTGATAATACAATAATTATATTGATATAAATACATATTTTATTTGATGCTACTTTGTGTTTTAGTTTTTGAATAACCTGAACCACGGTTTTGTTTGGTCGTGACCATTTTGGATTTATAACCTTAGTGTTAAATTAGCAGCTTGGGGCCTGACATGTCACCACCAGGTATAGTACAGTCAAATTGGACACAAAAAAAATACGTTGCGTCCCATCAACTCGAACAGCGGTAGAAAATATTTTAATCCCGTTTGGGCAAGTGAGAGTAATATAAGTTTATGACGATTTCTGAGGCAAGCTGAACTTTTGGGAGCCAAAAAACCAGGAAATTTTTTTCTTTTCAGTTTTTAGGACGTCCCTCAGTAGTAAGAGAGACGTCCTTATGAATTTGATGCACATTCAACTCCGTTTCAGACCAATTTTTATCCAAATCCATGAAAACCCCATAAGTGATATAAAGTATTTCTGTGTCTGACACAGAATCTTATGCGCTGCCCAGGCCCCAGTTCTCAACCGATTTGCGTGGTTCATTTTTTGTTCTTTGCAGAAAACCGTCTAGTTGTGCACTTGGTGCGTCGCCGGAATTTCTAAATTTACTTTTAGACGGGGGGGGGGGGGGGGGGGGGGGGATGCTGGAAAAACGTGGGTTTTCTACAAAATCTTGTGTGCGCTACACAGGGCTTAAAAAAAGTCTGGCAATTCGAGTAAGCAGTACAGCTTCCTCACTTGAATCACATGAACGTATAGAATAGTTGGGTAGGTCCGTTTTGATAAGGGACCATCTGCGATCCAACCCACGGCACCCTCAAAATTTCAGCTCTCTACGACTATTTTTCACTTAGTTAGAAGCGTTACAAGGAAACGGGCAACATTTCATGTTCGCGCATGCGCAGACGAATGAAATTCTTATGGACCTATCAAGAATTGTTCTTGATCGACCCTCCAAATCTGAACTCATTTCAACGATAATTACAAGGTAGTTATGGGCGTTCCAAGTATTTCACGTTTACGCATGCACAGATGATACGATCCATGATTTTGGAACGGGAGCATTTGCAATCCAACCCACGACTCCCAACATTTCAGCTCTGTAAGACTGTTTTTCGTGTAGTTAGAAGGAAATGGTCAACATTTCATGTTCGCGCATGCACAGACGATCGACCCTCTAAGTTTGAACTAATTTCAACGATATTTAGGGTAGTTAAGAGGTTTTCAAGTATTTTACGTTTGCGCATGCGCAGCCGAAAGTTACCGTACTTTTTCAATGATTTTGGTATGGGACCGTCTGTGACCCCCCCCCCCCTCCCCCCCCCCCACCCTTCAAATTCCAGCCCATTTCGACCATTATTTTGGGTAGTTATGGGCGTTACAAGGAATTACCACAGACAGACAAGGAACAAAAATGTTTCTCGATGTCTGAAACGCAAAATGGAAGTGGACATTTTCATTTTGGAAGACGTAAATTTTTTTTTTTACTCATCACGAATCCAAGGCTTCCTTACCTTCGGTAGTGAGGAAGCAAAAAACTAATTTCAAGTTTTCTCAGGCTGTGATTTACTTATACTTTGAAAAAATAGTAAACTCTCTATATTAGTTGGGATTTACCCCTACGGCAACCAATCGTGAAAATTCATCAAATTTGAAAAAATTAAATTGGGCCAAATTTTTAAAAATCAAAATGGCTTTCGTAGGGGGATTTTTGAAAGGCTAACAAATCATTAATTCAATGAACACAATTATAATACGTAAAATGAGTGAGCAAACTTGTTCGTAAATTTCAATGATTTTGAAAAAGGGCATAAAAATAGGGGCTTATTACTTACTAACAGGGATTTACGTGTTACTTCTTTTGTTCGACGCAGAATTCGATCTAACTGTGTACTAAGTCGCCGGAATTTCAAAATTTATTTTAATGGGGGGGGGGGGGGGGTTCTGAAAATCTTGTGACCGGTGTCCTTATTCTCAACCGATTTGATTGGTTGTTTATTAGTTTGGCTGAGGAATCGTTGTGATTGTGCACTACGTGGTGGGAGGGGTTAGCCAAAAACCCTGTCTGTGCTGAGGTCTTTGATGATGCCTTGATTAGGAAACGTAAGGGACGTACACTGTAATGCATGCATTACTCTACTACAGGATGTCTGGCTTACAACACCTGAAAGGCAAGAAAGGTACAGAAGAGTTGACTCCTACCAAAGTTAAACAGCGTTAAATTCTGCGTCGAATAACCTCCTTAAACATTAACTTTGGTTCACCGGTTTGGTGAGAATCGTCAGTCAAAAATAGGCAAATTTGTCCATTCTGACTGAAAAGTGACGTCACGCTCAGTGAGTGGGCGGAGTCGGCTGAAGTGGGTGTTTTGGCGGGCTCTCAGAAATCCAAATTTTTATAAAATCACTGGTGCCTATGAAAAAAAAAATTGTCTTTCGTCATTCACCTTCGAATAGCCTTTCGGGTGTAGACTTTCGGTGAGGAAATGTTCGTCGCCAAAACACTAATACTAATGGGAGTAATAACCACTCAATGAATCATGAGGTTCAGATTGTTTAATAATACAGTCTTTTCTAACCTAAGCCTAGAAATGTAGGAAATTAAAAATATTTTACAAAACAAAAATAATAAACTTGAGTACAACTTTTAAGCTGGATTGGGAATCGATTTGTACAACTGTTATGTAAACCTAAAAATCAAGCTTTGTAAGCAATTTAAATTGATCTTCACTATAAAAACGTACATTTATAATCCTTAAAAAAATAAAATAAAATAACAAAAACAAATTAATAAGTAAAAAAACAACAGTTATCTACAAAACACATGAAGCTATGTTGAGATATTGATTTTTTCTTAGATAACCGTACACGAACCTACTATGAGAAAAAGAAACTGTGTTGAAGAGTGAGGCTGTATTGAAGGATTACATCAGCAAAGGGATCGAGAGATGGGGGACATACGAAAACATGTTTTTTTTAAACCAGAGTTTGCTTGCAAATTATTAAATGACGGTTGACTAGAAAAATTGTAAGGACATCACAGCAGTAGTATTGTTGCAATAAAGACGATTACTAGTGAATGATCATCTGTCGCGCTTCGCGATCAGCTTGGACACAACCAGCCCGATGGCGGCTACGATGGCGAGACCGATCCCCGCTTTCATGAAGAGGGAGTCACCGCTTAGGAGGCTCAATTCTGTCAGGTGGCTGAAAGAAAAACGCACTGTGAAAGTTTTGTAAGTTGTTTTGATAACCAATGAACCACAGCCTCTAGGCAAATGAAAATATTACGATATCCTGCTGCATGTGCATGTGAACACAGCATGGATACTACTACACTAGCATACTATCCATGGTATTTAGCTCTCTTCCCATTGGTTGGTGCACACAGCTGTTAAAACTCATCTAGAAGTGATGATAACGGTTTTACTATAGACTTCACCCAAACACCAAGGCTATCAAAAGTATAAAAACTATGCTGCCAAAACTGAATGTAAACAACATGGATACTAAATACATCTACAGTATCCATGTCCTTTACTCTTCCGGATTGCTGCAATCTGACAGCTCTAAAACCCATCAAGAAGTGATGGTAATGCCATCACTTTCACAGTAAACAATTATTGGTAGCCCATTTTGCTTCCAAACAAAAACCTTAGTTATTGAACTGTTGTCCATTTCCACTACAAACAATAACTTATTATTGAGGGTGGTTTTTGTTGGTTACTGGCCGTTTTTATGCAAAATGAGTTTCCTTGGTTTTACTACAAGTGATTTGGATCATAACTGTTCTATATCTACGCCTTAGTCATTTTGCTTCCATAGAAAAAATTCAGAATTAACCCCTGGATCAAGGCTTGCTAAGGGGTGGTTTCACCATACTGGAGTTGGAAACCGGCCCTTAAATGCAGACTGTCTAACTCAAGAGTTACCAAGTGTTGTGATCGGCTGCTCCTCCAATATACCTGTAATGTACGAACATGTCGAGCCTGATCGACCACACAGAGTGGGGGGGTCATGTCAGGGGTATATAAGAAATTGTGATCGCTCAATAAATTAACCATTCTCAATCAAGCTCTCGAACTGCCTCGTCTACTTTATTATCCTCGGATCATCACACCAAGTAACTTGGAGTTAACGATTGCTCCACTTTCATCACGACTATTCAGATGAGTTACTCAATAAATTTGGGAGGGGCTTGCCCTGGCACTTGTGACGTCACGTGGCTGTTTCCAACCAGCACTGTGTCAAATGCAACCGCAATTTTGTACTGAAAATTAGCTCTCAGGAGGTTTGAAGGGCGCTGAATCCGATTTCGGGGTTTAAACAACAAAAAAATTCCGTCTGATGCAAGTTCCACATTCAGGCCTGTTATCAGCCATTTATGTTTCGGGAGTTTTCTCTCCAAAATGAAGAAAAACTCTACAAGCCGCATGAAGAAGACCTACTTATTCCAAACTAATTTGAGGTTTCACATTAAAAATTGGGAGTGGAAATGCCCACTAAACTCGGATTTACACCAAACGTGAGGTGGGGAAACTGACCATAAGGATACCACTCCAGTATAGTAACTACATGCACTCACCAGGGGACAGAAGAGGCAAGTCTGGTGAGGATGGATCAACACCCTAAAGCCCGGACAATAGCACTCCATGTTATTCTAACATGTGACACGTAAATAACCCAAAAGTTGAAAGAATGAAATACTGCCTACTTACACATGCAGAGCAAGATTATTAAGAATTAGTTGATCTACACAAGTTAGTAAAGAAACCCCCTCATGACAAACCACAAACACATACAAGCAATCAATAAAAATAATGAGGTACTAGTCAAGTTATTAGGACCAGCCGGTGCCGTAAAATGGGCTTAAGTTGAAAATAAACCTTTTAAACTCTCCGACAGGCTCAAGGTGGGTTTCAAGAAGTAAACGAACGACAGGCAACGCCAGACTGTAAACATAAATGAAACAATAACATATTTTTGGAGACGTACTAACCTCGCATGTCGGTAGAAGAGAATCCAAGCAGCGTGAAACCGACTAATCAGAATATTGTTAATCACACTCACAAGAAATTCACAAACTTAGTATAATTGAATGAAACGTAATGTAAAGCAAGAGGTGAAAATATAAATTAATAATTGAACTCAGGGATATGTGATGGAAACAGACCGAAAAGAGATCAAAACAATCTACAGAACTTGGCTGCAATGCTGTAAGGGTCTTTACAACGATTTCAAATTAAAGCTGGACAGTGGTATGCACAAACCGGTCAAGCGCCTAACTTTTGAAAAACAAGTTGAGCGATAAGAATGGTGGTGACACGAAGGAAGGCAAAGGAGCGGCTGAGTCTGACCAGCTTGATTCGGTTCCTAGGTGCTCCTCATAACTCGATCTTAACATTCTGAGATTCGCGCAAACCAGGTAACAGCCATAACTCTGTTGCTACCAAAGACATCAGGTTTCCGATGACGCCATTCGGCTCGACTCACCATAATACGTCTAGGGATTGAATTACAATAATTGTTGAGTAACTGAGTGTCTACTGTAGAGAAAAACCGTGAAGATTTCAATCGCGACTTTCTCGAAACTGTGACCATCAACTGTCCAGATAATGCCTTACAATGCTAAATAATCTCGGGAAACGTCAAGAAGTTTGTGAATGATTGGGTTTCTATGGGGGAAAAGGTTGCGTCATGATGTGGTGGGTGCGATATTTCGTATTTAGCGCCTGCCATATCCGGGGAGCTAATCAGCTGCGCTTATTAGCTAAACACGTGGAGCTGTGACGTAGGAGGGGGGTCAACGAATTGGAAATCTGCAGGTGCCTCGTTGCTTTGCAGCCATCTTCCCCGAGCTCTCCGATAGTTAGGTTACAGTGCCCTGATTAGCTAAACACTGTAAACCAACGATCCGAGAGCTCGGGGAAGACGACTGTGAAGCAACGAGGCACCTGCGGATGTCCAATTCGTTGACCCCTCTCCGTCACGGCTCCCTGGATATGTCAGGCGCTAAATACGAAATACCGCGCCCACCACAATAATTATCTGGACGGATTCAAACACATACCGCAAAACAAGACATTGATGACGTGGTCAAAAAATACCGTAACAGCCCCCGCTCGTTGCGTTGTTTGACATACACAAAATGTGGTACCTATATTCTTATAATTAAACAAAGCATGGATCCAATACAATTAGTGGGACAAGTCAAACGGTTACGTTATAACAACAATAGCTCGTGCAAGGCAATCAATACATAGCAAACAACTTACGGGAAAGCAGCCATTGTTGCCAACTTCTGATAAACGTCTTTGTAAGTTTCACTCTGAGCTGAAAACTTGTGCGGAGGCGCCAGTCTATGGGCGTCACAGAAGGCGGACGGTTGGACGAGATAATCTTGCCTCACTTCAGTAAGGTCACTTTTACCACCCACGAAGAGCACAGGTACTTTTCCGTCTTCAAAATATTTCTGTGGAACAACAGGAAAGAATCGATGTAATTCATTCAACGAGAGTCCGATTTGAATGTAAGGAATCAGGAGGAGCTTTTAGTACACAGGAAAGGCCTGCTCCGTATTTCACCCAGTGGTGGACGAACGTTGCCATGTCACACATGTGGCATTCGCCGAATCCTAAATAGTATGGTGACGAGCACCTCCCCGAAACAGCCTGCTGTCGGATTTTTAGCTGAGTAACAGTGGCCAAATATTCGCCAAGTGACCAACACCTGCCACACATCTGGATGTGAGCAATGAAGAGAGGGCTTCTCTTTCATTTTTGTTATAATTTGTAGATTTGTCATAAATGAATCCGGCGATTTTATTAACCCGGCAGTCCTCTGGTCTGATGTCTGTCAGATTACTGTTTATTCGCAATATGTACCTAAACTCTCAACAGAACATTAAGGGCCAATGTTCGTCGGTCTCGAGACAAACTAGATGCTTGGTAAACCTAGCATGTTGTGTGGGAACCTACACAAGTACCAAGGTGAGCGGCTCGCCACACGGCGAACCCCGCATGTGAGGACACCACGAAAAGTACCATAGCGAGTGACAAGGTGAGAAGCTCGCCAGTCGGCAACAGTTCGGTGCTTGTCGAATGTCTCCTGTGTCTTAAGGCAAAAAAAAGTTCCATTAATGCAGCGTGAGCACTGGAGGCCTATTCACTAAGCCAAAGAGACATCTATTTCCGCCCGACTCTCTCTTTTGGCAGAAGAGATTTTTATAGCATCCATGAGTGGGATATTCAGTAACTTCTAATAGAGAGAGTTGGCGGCAATCTTGGCATCTTCTCTCCGTCAGAGAGACACCTAATTAGGTGTCCTTTATCGAAAGACAGAGTCCCTTTCTCATTTGTTTGAAAGTCATTGGCTACCATATCGTTCATTGGCTTTGTTCATCGGCTACCATATCGGTCATTTTGATGTATGTTTTTTCATCTCTTAAAGGTAAGTCGATTGTTCATTAAAAATATATAAATAAAATCGATTCATGAGTAAAAACGTCCAAGTAGGTATGGGTTGAGAGCTATTCAGTAAAATAGACGAACCTGGGAGACACTGGAAGAGACTGCCTCCCGAGGGAGACTATTTCTCCCAGGAGATTTTCAAAATAGATAATCTATTTTCACTATCTATAGTGAATAGGCCCCTGTTCTACACCACGTTTGGTGGACTTACAACAATGTTTGGTATTTTTAGCCTAAATTTTGAAGAAAACACGCTATTCTAAGGTGTCCAAAACGTTTATTGTACTTGAATTTTTGAATAATTTGTCGACCTTTCAAAATCTGAATCTAAAAAGATATCAAAACTTCATGTACATAGGTATGTACCAACATTTTTAGAACCCTTGCAATAGCGTATTTTTTCGGAAATTCGTTCAAAATACGGATAGGTATCCAATAAATACGAATTATTGCCATCTCGACAAACAAGGGTTTTGAGCAGAAAATGCTGAGACCTTTTGGTGTGAAAATGTCTCACCAAATGGTGAGACATTTGTGTTGGTCTGAATGAACTGAATCGAATCTTCAAGTTCTGGAACACTTTATATTGATGAAGCCTAGCTCGGTGGGGGGCCCTATACAGAGCAATGATTCTACGAACTATTATAATGTGTAGGTACAAGAAGATTCATGCGGTCTAAACGTTTACAATACCAACCGGACAGTTAGGGTCCAGACGAGGGTACCAGCATAGTATGCTACCTACACGCCCTTCGGTGGTATCGTATACTACCTACATGATGGTGCTCTTTTTGTATAGCATAAGAATTTAGTTTTACTCAAACTGCCGTCACTGTCCCGTTTCCAACTAGTTTTTAAATATTCGTTCAGTTGACACACTTCATTATCTTTCATTTTATCACAATATCAGCGTTCATCCGGCAGTGCACCTCCATCTTATAAAAAACCTGAACACATGTTTCATCGCAGTACATATAATTTTAGGATGAAGATGGCCCAAACTCATATTTAAATGGCTGAGAATGATACCGAACGACCAAAGAATGTTCACCAACTGAAACCCAAACGGAACTAAACAACGTTAACTTAATAACCTCATTACAAAACTGATATGGGAAGCTAAAGTTCAAATGCAAGTATGTTATCGCCACAGGTTTATTCACTGACCTGGTATGTAGGGGCATCTGAATAGGAAGCACACCATACCGGTATCCAGACGAGGTTGGATGAGGAAGATAGGTACCATGGCAACGACAAAACGAAACTATAGTACATTCAATTTAAAGTGAGAGAATGTAAACAGAATGCGAAACCATCAAAGCACCATGGTGTTCCGGGTTAGTATGTTGACTTTAATTGCCGAAAATGGTTCACGGGCAAGATATTGGCTTCAGCTTCAATCTCCATAGTTGCAATTATCAGTTTTATTTGCATTCGAAGTTCGTTGTTTTCGAAGGCAAAATATTAGTGATGTCAGGGTCGGAAAATGACACAGCCCACTCGTTAGGTATTTCTCCACCGAAGAGATGTAAGATGACAACTATATCACTTTAAAAAAACCAAATCACTGTAACGAACGTGCATATGCGTGAAATTTATGGAGACCAATCTATCCGATATGTCGTGCAGATGGTGGACGCCGTGCCAGGGGTATAAGCTATCTCAATTTACCGGGTGCTAAAACAACATAGAGAAAACGTCTGCTTTTATTCACCAAAGAAGACCAGAGCCCACCCCAAAAATAGTTGATTCTGTCGATTCTTTAGATCACGAGGCAATAAACCAAAAAATTCATCAGTTCTATCTTCGGAATGTACTTCCTACTATACATAAAATGTTTCTGGCATTAACACGGGCGGTCCCCTCCCCAATTTTAAAAGAACTTTTTACAAGTTATCGACGGAACTGAAATTTCAATCTGTCAAACGTGGAAGGGATTCAGTGCTGCTTGAATGGGAGGAGCTTGTTTTGTGGAGAAGGGATTATTTGAGATGATCCGAAAGTTTAGAATTGAAAACCGACAAATTTACTATTTGGATGAAACGTGGATTAATGCTGGACACACAAATTACACCAAAACTTTTTTTTTAATTTTCAATATAATTTACTCTATGGACGAAACGTGGATTTTCTTATTTTTATTTATTTTTTGTTAATTATTAAATAGAATTGACGTGCATCCGTGTAGACTCATGGCCCTTACATGTAATATCACATGTTAAATACATGTTACATCACATGCTACCGTTCCAGTTAGCAATCAGTATCGAAGGCAACCACGTATCACATGGGTGGTATGCGGGCTCAATTTCCTTATCGTTTGTTTATTTCCTTGTCTCACGCTAAATTGAACGTACTATAGATGAGTGCAGTGGAGTTATACATTGAACTCTTACCAGATAAATCCTAGCTACATATTCGAAAGACTTCGGGTTGGCCAAGTCGTAGACGAGGCATGCGACATCGCACTTCACGTCTGCCGGAGTCAGTGGATCCGATATGTTTCGAACTTCAATTTCTTTCATGATGAGAAATTTTTCTTGTCCGTAAACATGCACGATGTTGACAGATTTCTGAGGCGTGTCGCGAGAATCTTCTTTTATAGTCTGATGGAGAGAAAAACATGTTGAATACATATACATTCCATAGTCAGGTTTAGTTTACTGCTTCAGTATTGAAACACCTTGAAGCTCTGATTTGAATGAAACTTGATGAATGCGTCGAGGGCAATTATTGAGGTTTGAGTCTGAGATCATCAGAGTCGTAAATATTCAACCTTTGGGGTGGAGGGTGGGAAGTGCAGTGAAAATTGTGGTGAAATGCTCACTACTAGATAACTACCCATTACCAGTGACGTCAACACTTTCCACATTTTTGAAACATTATGAACAAAAGCCTTGTACAGGAACAAAATGACTGTCAATTCCCAAACTCAAAATCCAAATAGTCTGGTTCTTGAGATTATTGCATGGTATCCTCTCCCCAGAAGGTACCTAATCTTTTTGTCTGTTTAATGAAAAGGCAGTAAAGAAAATGCATTCTTTGTGAAGTTTTAAAACCTTTTTGTGAAATCTGAATACCTTGTTAGTGGTCACAAACCTCCACGGATCACATTAATATAAATAAATAATACCATACCTATAATAAACGTAACTAAATATAGGTACCATACCTATAATAAACACAGAACACGGAAAAGTAAGTTGTAGAAAGTTTGAAGTCCAAGACTTTAGAAGCAGGAAAGGCAGGATGGATGGATGCAATGGGCACGAATCTCTTCTACATGAATGTGTTTCTCTAGATACCTACTTAATTCAGTAGGTATTCATTCCTTCTCCATAGGTATTCGTTTCTTTGAAGTGCTAGTGACGTGCGATACCAGAAAATATTCGATAATACTCAAGTATCGAAAGAAAATATTCGATAGGTAGTACTCAAATGAGTACTTTTGCACGTGCTGAACTCTAATGAATTTAGCTATCCCGATGTTATTCTTCATGTACTTATACGTTTACTTTAATAATATGCATATGAACCTAAATTTTTTCACTACATGATAATTTATTGTAATTGTAAAAACGCAAATAGGTTACCTACTCACCTATCAAATACCTACTCACTCGGAAAGACAACACCCAACTCGAAAATACTCAACACTCACCAACCTATGTTTTCAGCACAGCTCAGTTTCCATTTACGTACCTGCCTAATTTTTCCAATGCCACAGAAAGTACTCGATACCCTGTATATGTACCGAGGGACAAGATTCGACAACAAAAATCCAGATCACAGACTGAAAATAACTCCTTGGTGTTAGATTACCTATCAGAATTATCAACAGTGTTGCCAAATCCATGGAGTAAAGCAGGGGTGTCAAACTCAAATTCTTGGTGGGCCACTTACTGAAATTGTAAGGCCCAGGCAGGCCGCAAGCCATTTTAGCCCCCCCCCCCCCCCCCCAACCGAATTTCACAAATCTCATTTTTATTCATTCTATCATTTTTATTCCTTTTATTTAATTGAATTGTTTGAGTGTATTTGGGGTCGAAATTCAAAATTGATGTACTCAAATAAAGGTGGTACCTAATAAAATGATGGGAAAATACATTTTGAACTTCAAATATTGTATTTCAACTTTAGAAAGTGTTGCAATTGAAATTACTGACATTAACGCCGAGCTTCGAGGACCAACTAGAACCCAAAAAATGGGACCTACAAACCGAATTTCGTCAATTTTGGTTCATGGTTACTAAGAAAAGTGCGACGTACGGCGGACGGACAGAAATTTTTTTATTGCATTTTTGGATTCTACATACCTTGAAACGGAAACCATCAAATTTTGAGGAGGGTTAATTTGTTTTTTCATGCTCGATTCCAAAGGTTCATTATTGAAAATAATAAACCAAAATGATTATATTATCGACTGTAGAAAATGAAATTTCTTCCCATCATTATTGTTTTTTCAGGATTTTGCCAGAAATCCGCACCGTATTTCTTTTGCATGTTCTTCAAACTTTGGAAATTCGTATCACCTCTATTCCCACTATTCCTTCTCAGTATTACACCTTGGATGCTAATGTAACGTCAACTCGCATTGTGGGATTGTGACTTGAATACTCACAGATACGTACAGGTATGTAAGGAAATGGTTGTGCAAACTCTCCAACATTTCTATGTTGCTCTTGACATAACTAGAGAGACGGATGATACTTACCTCCATGCTGTGATCGATGATTCTCCGCGTGATGGTGGATTTACCAACGTTATGCATCCCAATTACATGACACTGATAAACATTTCTCGTCGACTGTTTCTTCAGAATGTCCAATTTTTTCTCCCTCGTCACTACAACAGCAAAAACATCAAACGATACAATCATCATTGAAAAACGCTCGATCATTACATCGAATCGAATTGTACACCACAAGTTACCTTGAATAGCAGATAGTTGGTTCTCGCATTCATTTATGGGGTATCCGAAGTACGCCAAATATTCAAAAGTAGATTGAACGTCAGTTACAGTAGTGTAAGCCCAGAAGCACATGAATCCTGGGAGTGTGATCCAATCCTATGAACAGGAACAATTAGATCGACTTGTAGATAACTCTACAGGGTGATTCACGAATTTGGACACACTCAGTTTTCTTCACTATGCGATAAGCATGAAGAAAATAATAATAAATCCACGATGAGTGCAATTTGTATACACACGCAATACGTGACTTCGTTATTTCAAATAACAAACCCAATTTGTATTGCAGATTTCAACTCTACGGAAAATGTAATAAAGATACCCCATTATTAGTGTTGAGCGTTACAAACTTGCATACACCAAAAATTGGCGTCAATACTGCCAAGATCCGTAAGTGGTGGATGAGCTGCTACAAGCAGCAGCAGGACTGGCAGACATCCTGCCTGGCCAGATAAAGGTGACTGGCGCAACCATCACCTGGCGTGGTGTGTGGCATAGTGGGTCAGCAGCAAATCTCAAAAGGGTGGGCTACCCAGAATTCATACTTGAATGGATGACCACGCGAGTCCTAACAGGATGAGCGCTTATATGGTCTGCATTCAGGAGAACGGCTGCTCAGAGTGTGGCCGACCACGGGGCGCCGTGGGGCCCAGAGTTGAACTCAAACCTTTAATGGGGAGGAGAGAAGCCGCCTGGTGGCACAGCCAGAAGAGGCCCAAACCTCTCTCCATCAACTGGGCGGCAAGTCAACTGAAGACCCTATTGTCCATGGTCGGATCTCGGACCACGGTTGCCAGTGCTGCTGGATGGAGTCAACAACACAATCCTCAAAGGGTGATAAAGTTACTAATGGTGAAATATCATTCTTATCACAATACCATCGTTGCTGTCGTAATGTTGAAAAATATTATCCAAATATAATATGTTAAATGCAAGAGTTGACAAAAACGTATGACCTCCAAAATGAAAAATTCCACTCATATTTTACGTTTCAGACATCAAGGAACTTATTTGGTTCTGTGTCTGTCTGTGGTCAATTCCTTGTCCCAGGCACAACAAAAATAATGGCCGTGATGAGTTGAAATTCGGAGGGTACGTGCAGGTTTGGTCCCAGATGGTCCCATATGAAATCCGATTTTTTTTTAAAGTACTGTAACTTTCGTCAGTGCATGCGCAAACGTGAAATTCTTGTAAAGCTCCCAAATACCCTAGAAATCGTCGAAAAGAGCTGAAAGTTGGGAAAACGTTGAGACGCTGTACTAAAAAAATCATCAAAATGTAGACGATAGGTACCTGGCCAGTTTTACCTTTTAGCCGACGAAATGTTCCCACCCTGCTGAAGATTGTAAGTTATCATGAATTTATTTGTCAGTTAGAACGAGCGTGTAATGGACCAAAATATTGGAGAGGTACCTCGTCATTGGTTGGTACGAGATTTTTCATTTCACTGCCCCACGCAGGCGCGTTGCAAGTAGCGAACAGCTGAGTGAGTTCAACCGGACTCAAAGCGCCATCCTTGTCCTTGTCAAATCTCCAGAACAGTTTAGTGAAAAACTGCGACCCTTTGTGGCTTAGTTCGGTGGTACTTCCGCTAGGGATCTTCAACCTGAGGAAAGTTATGAGAACATCGGTAACTCAAAACCGTCAAGGTTCTTCTACAGCAAATTTGGAAGGTTCATAAAAGGTCCATAGATTATCAAGTCAGAATCATGCTCAACTCCTTACAGGACAGAATGGATGAACATTACTCAAGGAGAGAACTAGATAAATAAAAAACAAATTTAAAAAGAAAAGATCTTACGATTTCAAACTAAAAACGTGGGGCGCATGCAAAGCTGTACAGCTGCTCCCCACTTACTATTATCTACTTCATGCGCCCCACGTTTTTCGTTTTAAATCTGAAAAGTATTTTCATAGCTATCAAAACTCACAATCACAAATTTTCGTGACAATCTGTGTGGGGCTATCAGAAATTATTTTATCCAAATTCATCAAGTTTCACCACAGACCGTACGAGGTGAGCCATCATAAGATGTAGAAAACAAAACAAATAAACCTTTCGTTTACCACAATGTATATGTATATCTAACCAGGAAGCTTTTCACTCAGAATCTGAGCATCCTCAGGTACATAAAACTGACATAAACCATGTCACGTATATGCCAGTACGCTTCGGGCTTATACATTCTGGTGTTTTATTTTCTACATCTTAAATTATTTTTTACTTGTTAGTCTTGCGTGTGACATTTAGCAATTGATTTTTAAAAAAATGATATTATTATGACAGAGACATGATACTGCTTATCATCCAGTTCTGAGCTAGGTATGTTCGAAGTTTCAAGTCTCTAGCAGAAATTGATCAATTTATTATTATTTTTTAATGATGACTGTGCAAAATTTCAGCTCAATTGGACATAGGGAAGTGGGAGAAAAATCTATTACAAGATCTGCACCGGACAGACAAGAAAGCGAGTTAATAGAAACGTGGTAAAGAAAATACTTACGGAGGGAAAAGAAAATCTTTGGTTAGATGTAACTGGTCGTTGTAACCGAACTTTCGCAGTACTGCCCATGTCGTGTGGCTCCGTCCTCTTTGGATGAATAGGCAGTGGAGGAACAAGAAACCTGTAGGAAATGCCAAAAGACTGTTTCAGGATATCAAACCGGCCGATGAACTGCGAGCAGTTCAGAGCATTTACAAGCATCCACATGTCTATATTATCATGTCATTATCACACTGAGGAAGGATAGGCGGGCAACAGAATGCAGGGCGCACGATTGGAATCCGTCTGTGGAGGAGGAGGTGAGACGAATTGGCAAGGCATGGCGGGAGGTTGAATCTGGCGAAGGATAGGGTCGGCTGGTGTAATTTCACTGAGGCCCTATGCTCTTGACGGAGCCACAGGAAATAAGTAACGTGTGTGAAACAAAACGTCTCTCAGTAGAGCCAAATCGAAAAAACCTGCCCAAAACATTTGAAATTATCAGACTCAACATAGACTCTGTATGTATTGCATCTGATGATGCCATAAAATAAGGCGAAAAGCTTTGCAAGGAAGTGCAATACGGTGGAAACTAAAATTATTATTTTTCATATACAAGGTCATGTGTTTTTCCCAAACAGAAAAGGAAAACCCTGCTGGATACGGATTTGAGTTCTCCGTGTCAACACAAGAAAGGATAAAACAGGCCTTCCATTTCCTTCATTTTTGTGTTTTGGTCAGGTATTCACGATTCTCTGCTCCCAAGGCGCTGCCTTTGACCCCTATCGTGTCTCCAGCTACCAAAGAGCACACAACCATTGCTCAGCCAAGTGAGGGTATCGCTCAGTCGTGAGGAAACACAGATTAAGCGGGTACCCACCTTGGAGAGTGATGCAGTTGTTCGGTGACACTCCACCGCTGATGTTGCGTTTGAGAACTTCTTTCACGTCTTCCATAGCCTCAGGTCGGAGCGGCATGTCGAAACATCGTTTTTGAAAGGCGTTGAGCTCATAATCATTCAACAATCCGTCATTGTCCAAGTCACAAACCTGAAGTGAGCGTCACATGTTAAAAATCAGAATACGATGACACAAAGAAGAAAGAAGAAAGGAGAAGAAGAAGAAGAAGAAAGGCACATTAATTAAATAAATAACGACTTGCATTTTGTGTTACAAAATGTACAAATAAAAAGTTAAACCAAATGATTACACCGTTATACATTATCATGTAACAATTTCTTGAACCCAAGTTAAGTGCAAAATGAATATTAAAGACAATAATGTGATACGACAATTGACTTTTGTCCGTCTGTCGGGATAGAGCAAGACTGTCAATCAAATTTGGATGATAATAAGTAATCGTTCAACGCTGGTGGTGCTGACCAAGCTGCTTCGCAGCAGGGCACCTCCATTCACAGGTGAAGTAAAAATGAGTCACCTATTGAGCAGACCACCAGTTGGCAAAACCAGTTAATCCATTTATTTATTTATTTATTTTTTAAATTGAGTTAGGGATATCGTTGGACTCAGAATGGCGTCAGCTACAGATCTGGCCCACATTCAAGAGCCAAAAGTAGTTATAAACATTCGAAAAACGAGTTGGAAAATTCGTAGCTGTGTCAAAACCAGGTAAAACCGAGCAGTTACGGGTGCAAACCCAGCCACGAACAGTGCGGCTGCACAAGCAGTCAAAAACCACATGACACCCATAGGGCTACATTAGTCCAGATGCAAAACCAGCTATCTGCAATCTAACCCAGCCCTGTATCCATTTTTACGTCTTTTTAATTTTCGAAATATAGTGTGCATTCTTTTTCTAAATAATAATTAATTAATTTTTAATTTTTCATGTTAGTAACATTACCTCAGTGTAGTGCGAACAGTTCGAATCCTGAAAAATTTTTTCTGTGTTTACCACATCAACAAGTCCTTGCACCTTAAAGTTCAGTTTCAACGTTGGTTCTGTTCAGCAATATTTTCGCAACGTACGCAATACTTTGTATGTTTTTAATTTTATGAAATTCCGATGGATGATCAAAGGAACCGTTCCCTAACCAAAACCACTCCGGGGAAAAGTATAAGACGGCCAGAAACGTGGTTACGAAACAGAGCTAAAACAATCAATTTTTGAAGTCAATTCTTTTGTATTTTTCAAACCTTATTTTTGTACATCTTTCTTCACGGTTTTTTTGTGTGCGTAATTAGCTTAATGTAGTATTTTTTTAAATGTAGTAGGTTCCTACATGCAATATGTTAGCCAGCCTGTTACCTCGTTAACAAAAAATAAAATTGTTTTTAATGCTTACGGTTTTTTTGCTTACCTACCTAGTTTCACAAATTTATGACTGGCTTTGCATGCAGCCGCACACACTTTCATAACGGCGGTTCGTCCAGTTGCAAAAGCAGCCAAATACCCGTTGCAGATGCAAAACCAGCTATATCCGACTTCGATTTTGCAATAACTAATTTGCTGTTGACGTGACTTTGTTCAAAAATTATGAGCCAATTCTATGATTTATTTCCTTATTTTAAAAAAAGAATGGTAGCTCATCGAGATCAACTGCTACATTTTTTCTCGTTTTTCTCATTTTCATTTTGAATGGATTTAGCTGGTTTTGCAACTGGTCTACTCAACTGAACTCTGCGACCAGGGGCGCATTCCTAAAGACTCTTCAACTTTTCACTTCGCAAGTCTTCATTATTTGTACTCTTCACTTTGAGAATTATGAAAAGTAGGAGCATTTTCTGTTCCTAAGACTTAGGGCTCCCACTCCGCAGTTCGTCTCGAAACGAAGTGTTCTGAAGAGTAACCTTCGCTTTGTGGAATAACCTCCAATACGTGTTAACAGGTTTTCGTTTTTGTTTCCAAACGTTTTCTTCCATTTTTCATAAAGTTTTCGGTCCTTTTCCATCACAAGAAGGTCTATTTGAGTTTCTCAAATTAAAAAGATTAATACTAAAACCATGGAGCAAGGAGTGGATTTGGATCAGAGTTGTGTATAATTTTTATGTTGATTTGTAATAGGTTGGTACCTACTTACCTATATTTTTCGGGATACTACCTACGTGACTTTAGCTCCTTTTTGTGCTGATGTATGCTCATGTAATGTTTTACGTTGAGTATGTTTTTTGGGAACAGGTGATTAATTATGGCAAGACAGAGTCCCGGAGTAAGAAGTTGGCACTCCTCGAGGCCATCAGAGAGGAAAAAGAACAAGTACTGTAAGTCAATAAGTATTATAAAATAGATTTAAGAGTAATCCACGATGTGTAGTTCTTCCTTACTGACCCTCTCAATACCTAACTTGTGTTACTGGTATTTTCTCGGAAAGCTGCAACAATATCCCACACTTGTCAAGCATCTTACTGAAAAATAGAAGCACCTACCAAGTGTTCAAAATGTACTCCCAGATTTACACCCCAACCTACTTTGCTGTCGCGGAGTTGAGGTAGCCTTCAGAAATAAAGGATATAAACAGACTCCTGAAACTTGTGTAGATGAGGTCGAAATTATTCGCGGTCGATGAATTTCACGTGACCGACAATGGGGCGAGAGTGTTCAACATCCTCTGATGAGAAGTATCGGAAAATTTCCACTAGGTATTGGGGGAAAAATTCGTCACTTTTTTATCCACTTAGAGCTTCCTATCCTATTCCCTAGCCTATCCTATTCTAGCTTCCTATTTTGATGCCCTTCCATGAGATGATGAGGGATGAGCTCCACTAACCTTCGATTCTTCACTAACCCTCTCACTAACTGGACCACCCTTAGAACCAGTCGAAAGATTGAATTCTCCTCTTTTTATTGGTAGGCTACCAAATATTGAATTTAACGAAGTAATAAAACCTAAAAACCGATTTGAAAAGAAGATTTCTGCGAAAATGTTGTAAAATCTTCATTTGAAACGCAGACAATTCACTTTGCACTTCGCGAAAGATAACCTTTAGGAACGGAACGGTTCAAAACAGGGTAAAACTCGGCAATTCTACACTTTGCATTTCAGTCTTCCTCTTCAAATCATAGCTGCATAGTGTGGATTTGAAGAGTGCAGAGTGGAAGTCTTCAGGAATGGGCCCCAGTTCTCCGCGGTATCTTCAAGCCTGCGATCCATACCTGGCAGGGGCCTGCCAGTCACCACCATCGAGCAGTGGAATCACTTGACTGAATCAGCGCACCTCGCCCAAGTGCCGCAACCTGAACTCCGACAGGCAAACTCTAAGTGGGGCAGGACCTCCTGAACACGTGTATTACACAAGCAAAGCATCAGATGGAGCAGAGCTCCCCTGAACCGCACCAACCAGGCCGAACATTTCTGTGCCCCCACTGAAAAGCTTGCTGGTTTCAGGTCGTGGTCCAGAGACCGATATATCTTGCAGGACCGCACCTTTACTTCCTCCTGCCAGAACAATCCCACATGGTTCACTGAATTCATCAGCTGCTGCTTCAAAGACACCAGGTTTTCAATACATCCATTAGATTCAACTTGGTTCCTCCCCGCCAGGCTTTGCATTTCACTAAACCAAAACACATGTTTTTCAACCACCTCAGAAGCCAAAATTCAAGGGTAGCTGGTCTCCAGCATGTGGAGTGCCTGGATTATTTACTCTGATGCCAAACACAATGTATGGGGTCAAACACGAGGTATGAAGATGTGGTTGACTTCGGTCTTCAAGTAGACAGTATAGCTCGGGCAGTTCATTGAAGGCCAAGCACAACTTCACAATGCATCTCAGTATCTGCTCCACCACAACTGAAAAAGCACAGCCCCAACCTAAACACACACAAAATTACTACCACCGCTGACTTACCATAAATATTCTTGTGAGCGCCTTTTTGCATTCCTCAGTGAGCTGAAATTAACAAGACACAATATGAGGAAAAATTATCTTTTTAAAACATGATAATGTCGATTCCTACATTATACTATCTCAAGACTTATAATTATCAACACTTACATCCTGTTTTTCTGCCACGTAAATAGGTGCTGTTGGATGCAACACAGACTTCTGAGCGAAATAAAACATTTCACTGATGTTCCTGAGAGATTTCGCCGAACACTAGAAAAAAATGAAAATACATACCCACTATTATAAATATCGCTACAGTGACAGAAGATATCGCTGCATTGTGATTTTTGAGTTATGATGTTAGCAATGACTGTAGTAGGAATGTTGTTTAAAAGGTTTCCAGTCGAAGGGCGTTTTCTCACCACAAGGGTGCAGTAGTGTCGGATTTTTATGGGATAGCTTTAATTGTGAGATCAAGATAGGAAAACGACCTATCAAGCTGTGGCGCCACTAGTACTGGGTAATGCCAACTAATCCATTCGTTCATACATTGAAAAACGAACGTCCCTTCTTCAAATTTTGTCGCCTTTTCTAGAACATTAGCCCACCGTAAATGAAAATAGGGCCGATATTCATGAGTTGCATCACCCTTACATAAACTAAACATTCACTCATCACTTTTTTGTTACTTATGACAGATGAACCCATGGACATCAATAACGATTGTTACATCAATAACAATCACAAGTAGCAGGAACGTAATAGCTTTGTTCGTGCTGCCAGAACTGAGCCAGTTCATGTCCAGTTCTTCATGCTCGGTGCAGCTCATGTTCAGTTCTGAGGACTGCGCGAACGGTTGAGAACCGACCACAGAAGTAGAAAGTGACAACAGATGGCGAAAGCAACAAATCGTTGTAAAATTAAATTACGCAGTCAGACTACAATTAGGCAAGAAAACCTAAAAAACAGAGGTGTAATGTAACTCAATGGAAGAAGAGCGCAGCTAAATTAGCTATAGATTTCGAAAACCAGGTTCAACCTCCAAAAATAAAAAATCGGCACGAAAAAACAAGGAAAAAAGGCATGAAAAATCGTTACGGCTATTTTCTGCTTCTTCAAGTTTGCATATTATTTTCGTTAGTTTATTCATTTTTATGAGTAAATTTTTTGATTTTGGATGTGATTTACACCAATTTTTCATGATGAATTTTGGTTTTCTCAAAATCATGAACAAACTGGTTGCATTCTTCAAGTTCAATAATTTATGTTTAATATTCGTCAGGGATGCATATTGAGGAATTGTTGTAATTTCATGCTGTGAGGTTGGCAATCAGGATTGCTATCAATACATTCGTTCTTATCTCTCCAAACCACGTGTACCTATATTTAATAAATTCCTTCCTTTTCTTTAAATTGACATAAAACAAAAGAAATTTTTCGTCCTTTCAGTCTTTGACGTCCTTTCCGTTGTTCTGTCACTGATGAAAACAAATTTCGTCAGTCGAGATCTCAAGGAAAAGAACAAGGATAACTACTGCATGATTTTATGTTCATTTTTATGGAGGTAAGACGGCGCAGATTAACTGCCCACCTACCCAAGTTTCATACTACCAACCACGAAAATGAGTCTTAGATCGTATTATCAGCCAAAGTAATGTTCGCTATTTTTTATTGTGAAAAACTTGTAGAAAACTTGTTTCCTTACTTTGTCTACCTGCCACCTTTGTAAATATGAATTTTCTCAGAGAAACGACACAGCTCGAAATATTTTGTCCCAAATGAAACCAATTAGGGTGAAAATAAGGGGAAATTGTATTGTTAGTTAATTATGGAACCTTTTTGCAAGCGCTAATTTTCAAGAAGCTTTCCTGAAAAGTTGATATTGAGTTGTGACACTTTTCTGTCAATGCAGCGATATAACGAAAATACAAATTGAGGACAAAAAGGGTTCAGAACATTTTTATGGGTCCACAATGTTCCGACTAACTCCTTACCTGAGGTAGGCTGCTCTCACTCATCCTGTTTTCATAAACCGCCATTTATGTACAAGTTCGCCCCCAATACCGTTCATTGATACCTTGATATAAGCAGTTCCGGTGAGTTTTCTCATTTCAGCAATTTTGAAGAAGAAAAAACTAGTAAAACACACGCGTTGACGTTAGCTACCACAGTGATAGGTAGCACTGATATAGTTTTCCGGCGAGACGGGAAACTTGGAAACGGTAAATGGAGTTGCATAATATCGTAAATTAGTTGAACAACACATCGGACATTTTTTTAAAGGAAGTAGGTACCAATTTGTTGAGATCTTCTTCATCACACATTCATAATACCTATTGTCATGGTACCCTTACAATATATGTACTATTCCTGTAAATAAATAAGACTGTTACCAATAAAGCCGTGGAGAAGTCGAGCTGCGTGGTGCGAGGGACGAGGCCCAGGTAGCTCTCCCTCCAACGGCTCCCAATGGCCTTCGGTGGACAGGGGGAGGGTAGAGGCGCCTTTATAAGGCCACCGGCTTGCCCAGCTCAACATTCAACCAACTTCTCTCCAACAAGTGCCTTCTCTCCCAAAACTTGCCTTCCCATTCACCCAACTTCTCTCGAACCAGAGCCTTCTCTCACTTACCTTACCTCCTCTTATCAACTCACCCTTCTCCTCAACCCTACGTTCTCAACTTGGTGAAAACCTGAGGAGTGTTTTTCCGATATCCAACGTGGTGAAAACCGAACGGATATCCTCCCATCCTCTCTTTCAAATATACAAGAAGGTGAAAACTGCGCGGATACGCTCTCGCACTCCTCTCTCACCTCCTCATTCAACGGTTTTCTAGGAGTCAGCTAACAGTAGGAAAAGACAGTGAACAATCTATTGTGAGCTACCTATTGTCAAATCCTAGTGATTTCTAATATCACCCACGCCACGAAACAGGATTTTAACAATCTTACGTTTAGGTAGTGGGAACCCAATATGAGACTCACCTCGACGAAGCTCTCAATCTCAGGGAATTCTTCCATGATCTCTTGTGCAGCCTGGAAAAGAAAATGAACTCAAACATTTTCAACTGGAACTTATTTATTTATTTTGAGACTTAAACACTAGTTACTACAGTCTGCAGTTTCATCCCAACCATAATCAAGTAAACTGATTTAATAGATTATTTAGGAACCAAGTGATAATGTTGACAGCAACATGCCATGAAGTCATCAGGCTCTAAGGTTGCATAGTAAAAGGCCCCCAAAAACAACCCTGTTGTAAAAATTTACCCGCCAAGAAAACCTCCTCAGCTGCAAAAAGGATTGATATCAAATTTGCCCACAAAAGCAGTAGCACGTGGGGAGTAAAAGTAGCATGCACTTGGGACGAATTTGTGTGCAAAATTTCAACTCAATCAGTTCTGTCTGCGAGGCTGTGAAAAAACAACTAGAAAAACAAGAAAAATATCATATTCAAACTTTCTAAACTATGGCACCTGACCGACCCGAGGGTTGAAATTTCAACTCTCTTTAACTCTTTGTTGTTACACAGTGGTAGGGTTAAAAACCCCGTAATAATACTGTACATATGTATGTAGTGTTAAGATGGCAGAATCGTAGAACCAAATTACGTTTTTTTGGAAAGGAATAATAAGTAGGTACTCGTAAACTACAGGAGAAGACAGTAGTTAAAAAAAAAAGAAACAAAAGAAAAGAGGACAGAAAAGAGGACACAGAAAGAAGAAAGAGGAAGAGGGAGTATAGAAAAGGCTACCTATTCAAGAATCGGAGTACAGCATCACCAAAGGAACCTAAGGAGCGCATGCCGCGGGTCGCAGACGGTAAGGAGTTCCACGTCCTCGCCCCAAGGACCTTCAGCGAGTTAACGTAGAACTTAGTATTGAGTAACAACCTGCTTTCTTACAGTTATCCACCAGCTTGGGACCTTTCGCTTCCTTCTGACGTGTGATGGTACCTGCAGCGATCACCCTTTACCCTTTACTCCATACCTAACAGTTTACCTACCTATTTAGGATGGTATTCCTCAGCTTAGTGCCCAACGCCTCCCTTCAAAAAATTAAGAGTTATTCCTCATTCCCTCAGTTCAGGTCTAGTTATCGAGTAATAACGTTAAAAATGTTGAACGGCCTAAAAACTAATCCCATAATGATTTGCGTATCAATTTGTTGTGATGTAGGAAGTTCTAAAACATATTACTGATAATTAATTCAAGATTTTATCTACCTATCACATTAAACTGTAGAAAGTTACCTACATTGAACTGAAGATAGGTACCTACATTAAACTGCAGATAGGTACCTGCAGAA
Organism: Leptopterna dolabrata; assembly: GCA_954871275.1. NCBI lineage: Eukaryota > Metazoa > Arthropoda > Insecta > Hemiptera > Miridae > Leptopterna > Leptopterna dolabrata. The sequence continues at coordinate 25,298,723 of OX940983.1, forward strand.
CAATTTTATGGGGTGGGGGGTGGGGAGGATGGATTTGTTTTTGGATTAGGAAATTCTAATATTTTTATTCCTCTCAACAATTTATTTCTATTATATTTAGTCAGCATTTGATGTAAGCCCTATCAGTGTGACAGATTCACAAGATGAAGCAATAGGTAGGTAGGTATCATACGAAGAACGAAGAACGTTTCCTCATCCGCACTCAGTGGGTGAACTGCACCCCATCCGTACACTGGTAACCAGCTGTCAAAATAACATGTTATCGGAACCGGTTACTGACCGATAACTGTTAGCGAATAACGCGTTATCAGAAAATAACGCTTTAGCCCATCACTAGCTCCTAGGAAAATTCAGTCAGCCCTAAGGAAATACCCTGATTTCCGTACTTTTCCTTAAATTTCCTTGCGTTCCCACAATTTCGAGGTCTGCAGACCCTAAGAATGCCCCACCGAGACGGATAGGTGCAATGTCGTCTATTCGAGAAGCAGCAGACTCAGCACACTACCAGAAGCCCCAGATTTTCCCTGACTTTTCCAGGTCAGAAGACGTCATGAATTCAGAAGATGTGTTGTAAATAAGTTGAAACTCGAACGTACCGAGACCGTGGATTCGTCCGTCAGATCAACCTTGTTTCCCACGAGTATAATAGGGCACCGGGAATGTGGGATAGCGTCGCGCAGCAAGGGCAGCCAGTGAGTTGTGATTCTCAACAGAGTTCTCTCGTCGTCCACTGAATACACCAGGCAGATGACATGCGCCCTCCTCACCTCTTCGAGTAGCTGTTCTTCCGTTTGTTCTTGAGCTTCAAAAATGGAACGGAAAATGGAAATCAGCGCATATATTAACGCACAACACTCAATTAGGAACAGAATAGGAATAGGGGAAAGTTGGGTGGGTCATTGCCCGGCGTACGTGCGAGTTCACACACTACAGTTCGAAGGACTTTCACGTTCTTCCTATCATTTCAACTACAGCGCATACGGCAATTTATGCCTGTACAAATAATGATCGAATAATTATGTACTAACACATCAACTTACCAGAATAATCGACGATGTGAGTGGGAACCATCTCCGGAGTGACATCTGGCGGTATAGTGATTTCTTCAGCCCGGAACGGAACGTCTTCTGGAAACTCTTCACTCACCAGAGACAGGATAAGAGAAGTTTTCCCGACACCTCTGTCCCCAAGAAGAAGGATTCGAACGTTTTTCCTCAGGCTGCCCCTCACAACCATACTGATAACCCGATGCGGCTTTTCGAATGAAACTGACAAATCACTACTCAATCCTCCCTTTCGCCGAGTACTTAATCCCGTTTGGCACCTACTAACGTTTGTATAACAATAAACATTAATTAATACGAATTACTTATCACGAAACAAGCCGCGTATCACGATGGGGTAGTTACATGGTGCTTCTACGCGGTCGAGGAGCTTACATCGGACCTCCGCTAAGCTAGTATGAAAAAGTTGTTCACTGACTTAACATAAATATAGAAACACCCATAACAGATAACATAAAAATCCAACACTTCCAACAACGATTTTAGTGAAGAAACACCACCCCACACAAAGCACCCTTCAGCTGACCTGACAGCACCTTCGGTTTTCGGTCGAGATTTTCGGCATCTGACGTCGATACCAAGGAGAAGTTATGGCCTCTAATAGAAAAGGATATGAGTCAGTTACGATGTTGATCGCTGGCTTTGGAGGAAGTTCGTAGGATGTTAGAAAAGGCAGTGGCTGTCAAATTTGGCCGATTTGGCGCCTAAAGAGTGATGAGGACCCCCAAGCCTACCTACTGTAAATAGTAAAATTATTTAGGATTTTAGCTAAATTAGGAGAGGTGTATCACTCAAATTTCCTGTTAGATTTGGCTTATTTCACCACCAGCAAACCTGCCATGGCAGGTTCAAACGGCCACAAAAATCATTATACCTAGTCTCATTAATTTTGCTCATTTTATCACGACAAAATACCGAGTCCAAAATGTATAACTATACTATACGTATGATCAATAACAGTACTGATGATTCTCAATCAAGTTCTGTTCATAGGCTTTAAAACGTCAAGTTTGTAAAGGATTGCAACATTGCAGGCTGCAGAAGAATTTTGTCTATCAGGACATTTGCGGTGAAAAATTTCGCTCATCTGTAGGTTCAAAAGATTATTATCATTTGATGGTGCCAACATGGATCGCTGGACTAGGTTTTTTTAAATTCTTTATTTCTATTATTGAAATGCACCTTACAACCTAGTTAGGTACATAAGTATCTTTTCAACCAATAGGTCCAACATTTTGGATTACTTCCGTTCCAATCTTGGTGATTAATTTTAATTAGCAGAGAGGACAGCTTTATTCATTAATACAATGCCAATTCAATCCTAGCGATTTAGCTTACTGGTAAGTGGCAGCATTTTTAGGCTGCCATATTTTGAATTAAATTTACTCGACCTACTTACATTCTTGCCTTCCACTTCGTTTTATTTCTTATTAAAAGTTTTAAAATATTTATTTTTCAATGGAGTATTCTTAATTCCTTTGACTCCTAGAGCAAAGCCCTACCTAGGGCCTGGGCAAAGTCCTACCATACCTACCCCTTGATTCTTTGTCAGCCTGACAACCTCATTCCATGTCCCTCATCCAGCAGCTCATCCTTAATCGTCCTTCTCCAGGTCTTCCTGCTTTCCTTGCGCTCTGATGATTCCAGGCTGAAAGAACATTCTACTGCTTCACCACTTCCAGAACGTTCCATGGCCTCCCCCCCCCCCCCCCCCCCCTCGTATTTTTCATTATTTGAAGCTCTGAATCAGGCTTCACATGGAGCGGGGACATAATGCCGACTGCGTAAAATGAGGGGGGTGCGGAGAGTCCGCCATTCGGGCGGTTCACCTGGCGGAGTAGAAATGCATAATAAGCAGGGCGAAAGAACTGCAGGCAGAGGATAAAAACATGCTGGAAGGTTACAAAGGCTGCGCGGTGGCCCATTGCGCAGATGCTGAAGGATATTTCTCTAGAGTATTCCATACGATCCGTGTCAAAATCCAACCTTAGTAAAGATACCTCCCTCTGTAGGCAGTCCGCGTCCATGTGGACCCTGCTTCATAGCTCCAGGTTTTTTCTGATCCAAAGGTTAGAGTCTGGCCAAAATACTATTAGCTGGTAGGTACAGTTCTTCAGAGACATCATCAGGCCGTCACAAACTGGCACAAGTATTCTCTCGACGGCCTGATGATGTCCTTATATTGAAATTCCTCGCCTCCAGTATTCAACCAACTGGTGACGATGGTTTCCCTGAAAGGTATGGTAATTTTACTTCTAATACTAGCAGAAATTAAATTTAATATCAAAAATATATTTCAGAGACATTACCATGTATTGCTGTGTGCAAGACTCAACTGGGGAACAATGAGCTCTTTGTCACAAACCTTAAGTGGCAATCATATACCTATCCTTCTTTCTTTTTAGGTTTCCCAATGTCATACTATGCTTATATGTCACTTCCCGTGCCTTGATATTTGTACATTGCATTGTTTTTGCCAAAAATGTTTATCTTACTTTGCTGCTAATGGGCATTTACAAACCCTAAGCTCTAAGGTTTACTGAAGGGCTCCCCCAACCATCAGCAGCACTGCTTCACACTCCTCCCTAGGATGATCTCTGGATACAATAGTCGGCTGTAGACCTGGTTCCATAGAGGAGGCAATAGTTTTCATCACAACGCCATTGAACGACATCCGGATCGTGCTACAGTGTACTCAGGCAGCCTTCCTTCAGGAACAAATTCAACGAGTGGGGCGGCTGGCCAATAGCCTCACACGTACCTCCAGTAAAGCGAATACAACGTCTACCTCCCACAAATGAGGTTTTTGGACGCTTGGTACCAAAACCTATAGAGATATAAATATCCTCAAAATTTGAAGCCTTAACCCACTGTTGTCTGTCCTGGGTCTTGCGGCGCCTCTCCCTGGCATCGTCAAGCCACCAGAAACTATCCAGCAAATTCTAGGGGCTCAAGGAGTAACTGCCAAAAGTTCAGATTTTAACTGCGGTTCCAGGGGTCACTTTGCAGTACTTACATCGATACCCACCTGCAAGTGTCCCTCGAGTCTAAGTGAGGCTATGTTCCACTTGCTGCGGCGTATATGAACCAAGTGACAACAGACCGAAGTCGAGACTACAGGACAGTAATAGATGAGTGTCTTTTTCCTGATACCTACAGTCAATTTTTCGAGCGAGATTGTTGCCTGTTATTTCTTTTTGGAAAAAATCAGCAATGATGTTTGAGTGTTTGGCAGAGGACGGGAGGCAACTAATAAATCCGGTCAAAAAAATTTATTTGGAACGGGAGACGAATGGTCACCATTCGGTAGGTGATTAATTTATTGAATTCTATCGACAATGCTCAATTTTCTACTTATCAAAAAGTTGTATCAATTGAGACACTTTTTTATTATTAAAAACTGATAATGCTACTTAGTACCTACTTCGTTTACTGCTTCCCAGTCAACCAAAGTTGCTAAAGCCAAAGAGTTGCATTTTTGAAACAAACAAAAATGGTTGTCGTCCAAAATCAGAACTGCCACTCACAGTATGCGTTTCAGAGCTTTTTGAATTTATAGATGGTCCGATATGAATGGATGGATGTGATTGTGAAGAAAGCGCCCTCGGATTCTTCTGTTTAATAAAATCTATGCTCCTTATAAATTATTATTCATACATTTGAATGAAGATTTCAGCCATAGCACCTTGTTTTTGCACATCTTCTATTGAAGCTTCCATGTCAAAAAAAGAAGTACACAGAACTAGGGATGGCAACGATATATCGATATATAAAATATATCGATAGATTAGGTTCGATATATCGATATATAAAATATATCGATAGATTAGGTTCGATATATCGATATATACATATCGATACAGAGTGCCGATATTATCGGTCGATATCGATATATTTACCGATATATATCGTGACTTGATTTCAATAAGTAAAAAATAAATATTAAAATGAATGGATGAGAAAGAACGCCTGTACCTGTAAAAAAAATTATTTCATACCATACCAACCATTGTAGGTACCTGATGACTCAAGAGTTTTTCACATGGAAGAAGGAAAAACCCTCCTTCTTCTTCCATGGTTTTCAGCTCTGGTTTCGGACATGCATAGAAACAGGATAAAAAGTTAGTGTGGAAAAATAGCGGAGGTTGCATTATGGTTCACGGAAACTGCATTTTATTGTTACTGTTACTGACTTACTGAGTCACCGGAGACAATAATACTGAGAAACACACACACACACACTTACTGAGTCAGGTTAGGTGGTCAAAAACCAAAAAATTTTACTCTGACCGACACTCAAGAACGCAACAAAAGTACCTATATTGTATATTATTATATTCTATATTTTGTGAACTTGTGTGCCCTAAATTTAGAACATGTAGGAATAAGAATTTTATTGAATTTTCAAGAATTTTTTGTATTAAACAATAATGTTTGTATCTATATTTTTTTTGGTATGACTGGCCTACTTATAATTTAACCTATAAGTGTAAAATGTACCTTACTCTTAATTGTATTAAAAATGATGTTTAATAAATTTTAAAACAATTTAACTCGCTTACCTAATACTTCAACCTAGTTTTTCCAAGCAAATGGTTCGATATATCGAATATATCGATATATTTCTTCCAATATATCGATATATGATTGCCGATATATCATTTGATCAATATATCGATATATTTCATTCGATTTGCCATCCCTACACAGAACTCTTCGGAACCACAGTAAAAACAAATGAGTAGTTCACGCGTTTACCGCACTGCGAAATCCAGCTGGCTTGAAAATCAAAACCCAAACAGATGTATGAATGCCTCGGGGAACGTCTTCACATGGGACACTTCCACTACTTTACATGGTTTGATCACCTGATTCGTCCCCCTGCACCACCCCCATTGTGTTAGCAATCCACGTGGGACATACCTTAAAGCTAGGTTCACATGGAGATAGAATTCCAGATGGCAACCCGTTCGCCATAATTTTTGCTGCAGAGGCGTTCACCTGAAAGCCGAATCATAAATAACCGGCAAAATCAAACAGGAATGTCGAACAAAACAGGAGAGGTGAGTGCAGTAACCTCTGTACAGATACGGCAGCGGAAAATATCTGGAGATTTTGATATAGTATTACTGTTGACTTTGGGAGACACAAGTCTCTGTCTAAAAAAAGACTTCCTTAAACAAGAGAACTCTCAATGAAATCCGAAGGGCTGGCTATGGTGGCACAAAAACAATCTCTAGAACGCACTCTTTGACCATAAGATTTTCCATACCAGTTTTTTCCCATACAGCCAAATAAATTTAAATCTACCTATTTATTTTTACTGTTAAAAATAAATTATTCAGCAATACAAACCACTAAATATAAGGGCAAACTACAGATCAGAACCAGGCCAATAAAAAGCACAATGAAAAATAGTAAAGCTATATTTACAATTGTGACTCAGGAACAAGTAAAAACTAAGGTCATTTCAATCATTTACTCAACAAATACACTAAAAAAGAAGAAAAGAAAAATGGTAATATTTTTTCATAAATAGCAGCAACTAAATTATACCCGATGAAAATCCTCGATTCAATGGCAAAACTACGTGTGGTTTTCAAATTGGTCAAACTTAAGAATTTTAGCTTCTGAATTAAAAAAAAAAAAAAAAAAAAAAAAAAAAAACAGTTAATTTGGGAATTTGGCTGCAGTTTTTTCGTAACAATACCTACAAAAATTTACAATTGAAAACAAAAAAAAATTTTTCTTTTTCTCAATGCATAAATAAATAATTTCTGTCAACAACAGGATCAAAAAATGGTACTCATTCAAAATTCATAATACAGCGGTTGCATTGTTCATTACATGTTATACCTATTGTAGTAATATTCCATCACTATCGTTTACTGTCTATCAATAATTAATAACCAGAAATACAATATTACGTATAAAACGGTAAACTTCTGTTACAAAGCAAAGGTTTTTGTTATTTACATAAAATAAGACGAAAAATTCTGTACAATGACATAAGGTGGTGGTTAAATGGATAATTAACACCATGGATGCGAGTAAAATTCCACTAAGAATGAGTAGGTATAAAATTATACGGGAAATATAATACAATGATGAAGTTTGTCGTACCGAGGCGGCACTATAATTACAATTTTTTTTCTCTTCTTGTTAATCCACAACTTTACGTTAGATGCGACGTTTTTGCGGTTTCATCCACCTTTTCCAATTGTTTCCTCGGATTTTCATTTTGCCCAATCGATTCATACCAGAGAGGTACAGGACGGGGTCTCTTCGAACTAGTTTCTTTTCTCGTTTTTTAAATTTCTTTTTCCTTTTTTTTTTCATCACCGGATTTCCGTAATTTGATTGATTGAGATCACTATTTCCCACCGTCGACCAATTTGTCTCTAAGTCCTTTCACTTTGGAAACGAAAAACGATTCGAGGGACTCGGCGCACTTGAAGAAAGGCGACTCTTTCGGGTTGTAGTAGCGGCAGTTGTCGAATATTTTTGTCATGTCTCCGATGAACTCGCTGAGCTTTTTGTAGTGCCTTTGGTTTATCCTCATTTCGATCGTTTGGAGGTCTGAAGAAAAAAAAAAATCAGAAGGAAAATTAGTTGGGAGAACTCAACTGATGTAAAAGTGGATTTAGTGCAAACACAAGGAAAATTCTGCGTTCAGTAAGCACCTTACTCGTCCAATTCGCGTGGGTATGAAAGAAAATCGAAAATTTGAATTTTCTATGTGTAGGCTTCACCGAATTTGACATGTAAGGTGCTAGGTGAACGTAGAATTTGATGCTCTACAACTTTCGTTCTGTACGTTTTCGGTTTATTATTCTGCGAATAACACACCTATGTATTCGTTCACCAAAACATTTTTATAACACCCCCTCAAAAATGTTTCGTTTACGTTTCAAGGTGAGTATATTCCAAATCCAGCCATATCATCCATATCTACTTTATTTTCGGTAAAAAATTCGTTCTTTTGCACACAGGCTCCATTTAGGTCCTAGTTGTGTGCCGAAACTTTGCAGCACGATCGGAATATACCAAGGGTGTTAACGGGTGAAAATGGGGTCTTTTGGTGTTCTAGTAAGTTGAGCTTGTGAGGTATCATTTTCCATGTTTTTTAGGGCGAGGAGACCGAATATGAAGTCGACTTTGACTAAAAAGTTTGGAAAATCGAGGTTCTAACGAAGTTTTAGCCTTAAATTTACGTTAAAATTCGGTCTAAAATCGTACACAGTTTGGATCCCCATTTGGGAACACATTTGGATCCTAGTTATGCTCCGAAGCTCGGGTGAAAAACGGGTGTAAAAGGGGAACGGGTTCTTCGAGGTTTTAGTGAACATGAGCTTGTGAGGTATCGTTTTCCATGTTTTTTTTAGGCGAGAAGACTGAATATGAAGTTGATTTTGACCAGAGTGAAAAATTTAGGTTGTAACGAAGGTTCAGCTCCCAAAATTCATTTTTTTTAAGTCAAAAACCTGGTAAATTGTCTGAAATCAACATAACTTGTATAATAACACTAGAAGTAGTTTCAACAGGTGAATCAAGACAACTGAATGGCACTATCAATGGTCAAAGGTAATTTGTCAAAAATAGGAGCCTAATTTGTGTTTTTGGGGGCCAAAATTGGTGGAAACCATCAACAATAGCTATTTCAATTAATGCGCATGAAAGAAACAATAAATGTATTTTCAGCATTTCTGTACGTATGTACAATAGAATAATAAACCCACGTGACAAGGACTTTGCAGCGTTTTTTATTTTATTTAGAACAGCCATTTCGACGGCACGGACCTTTAAGTCACTAACTTTTTTTGTTGGTACAAATGGTGATTTTTGTTACCACTTTCGGCCATACTGCCGGGGCGAATTAAAAGTTGCGGGTAGTCAACCAACGCAGAATTTAATACTTTTTACTTTATTTATGAGTCGATTTTTCTGTAGGATGCATATTTAGGAGTAATAAGGAAAAAATCTGAAAGTCCTTAAATGTTGTGGTTTGTGCCCCCCCCCCCCCTTTTGAAGCTCGCAGCTGAGGATGGTGCATGCAAATCTAGGATACTTAAATTGAATGTCGAATAAAGTGATTAAGACGATTTCCAGCTTCAGCACCATTTTTTTCCACCATAATTTTTTCCAGGTCTTATTTAACTGGCCTAGTTAATGTTACTCTCGTAAACACACTATTTACTCTGGATCAGCACTGAAGAGGTTCCAAAATGCTGCTCCAAGTCATACAGATTCCTAGCAAACGAAGTACCGCGAACTTCCTCTAATCCGGCACGACTTTCGAAAAAAAAAATGCCTGAAGTAATGGACGAAAACGGCGAATTACTGAAAGCGATACAGATGATGACGAAAGAGACGTTGTTTTAGGTGATTTGCCTTAACCGAAACCCATACCTATCACAGCTGAATCGGGAAGAAATAAGAGAGAAGGTCGTAAATAACTGGGAATCTATAAGTAAGCACAATCTGTAAACTGTTGAGAAATAGGTGTACAACTGGGGTTGAAGCAGAATTTGATGAGCGGAAAAAGGAAATTCTGACTGACGAAGCCATCATACAGGATATATTATCCAACAGGCCGTCATACAGAATATTATCAATCTAACAGCCTCCAAAAGACGTGGACTCAGATGAAGGTGAGAGTGGAATCAAGCAGCTGATGGCTTGAATACATTCAACAAGTTTTCTGAAGCAGTTCCTTAAATGATGCTAGAATTATGGAACTCCACATCGTATGAAATGACTTTATAAACGCTGCAAAGTGTTTGTCACATGGGTTTATTATTCTCGACTGAATAAGGAACGATTGAGACCTCAGTGAAGAGACCCACAAAGCCGATTTGATGGTTTTAACTAGAACATTAGGCAGCTATTTCTGACAAATTATTTTCGATCAGTGAAATCGACACCGAATTGTCTTGATTCACCTGCTAACACTACCTCCTGTGTTATTGTACAAATTTCTGGTGATTTCAGCTATTTTCACAGACTTTTGACCCATAAATATTGCGATGGGGAATAATCAAACAAAAAATAAACCTTCAGCTTACCATCAATTTATTTAAAACAAAGCTTTTCGCTCAAATTCTGAGAATCATTAGGTACTTACTCATATAACACAGATGAAAAAGCTTTGTTTTAAATAAACTGGTGATAAACTGAAGGTTTATTGGACCACAAAAGGTGTGTGATAAAATTCGATGAATTGATGAACATAAATATTGAATTTTTAGAGTTAGAACTTCGTTACAACCTCAATCCTTCATCAGTGATCAAAATCAACTTCACATTTGGTCTCCTCACCCTAAAAAAACATGGAAAACGATACCTAACAAGCCCAAGTTCACTAAAACCTCAAAAATACCTAATTTTGCACCCATTTTCCCCCCATAACACCCCCTGGTGTGTTTTCCGACCGAGAGGGGGACAGAACTAGGCGCCCAAATGGAGCCTGTGCGAAAAAGAACGATTTAATTAGACCGAAAATTAAGGTAGATATCGACGACACGGCGGACGGATTGTATTTTTGGGATCTACACACCTTGAAACTTGAAAGAACAAATTTTGAGGGGGAATGTTCGAAAAAAAATTGTCCGAACCGAATACATAGGTGTATTATTCAGAGAATAATAAATCAAAAGACGAGAAGCCTAAAAACAAATCGATATTCGAGATCTGTTTAAGATGGCTTCTACAAAGAAGAACAATGCCATTGGCTTAGCAACCGTCTTGTTCAACTTCGGATTACATGTTTTGTAAGCCTACAGTAAAAATCTAGAAATTGTAACATTTTTGATAACACAATCGGATTTAGCACCCCCCCCCCCCCCCCCCCCCCCCCCCCCCCCCCCCACAAATTTTCATCTCAAAACTCCGCCCAGCTTGGGCAACAAACGGATAAAAAGAAATCGAAATGAAGTCATAAGCGGATGGCATTGAGGGTCCCCCCCCCCCCCTCCACCAGACGGACAAGGGCTCTTCACCTATGAATTGTTCTGCTTTCTTTCCACTGGGTTTATCGCCCACTTTCGATCATCGGATACCTTTCATACAGCACCTTTTCGGAAAGCACTCGCCGAGATCTTTTACTTGAGAAAATAAAAGAAAACGGGTGAAATTGCCCATTTTTTAATCTACTCGAGCTGTTTAATAATAAATATGTTTTACTGACTTGTTTTACTGAAATATGTATTTACCAATATTTATCCTGTTATGCGGAATATTTTTAATCCGGCAAGCCTATAGTCCCAATCCTGCCGGATTAAGTTTACTGTATAGCGAAAACTTCCTCTGTGAGGGCTAACAGAACCACCGTTTCTACATCAATTACTCTGTCTAGGAGGCTCCAACAACTCCAGCTGGAGAGAATTTTTGAACGGCCTAAGGTGATGGATCCATGCCTTATGAACCACGAGGCTATTCTACATCTACATCATCTACATCCCCCAACTACATTTGCAGAAAATAGTTCTATATCGAGATAGGTCCAACAAAACCCAGAATTTATTGACAATACTTGTACAAGGGGCTTTCTGTCCATCACCATTAGCATGCAACCACTCAATCCGATATTGGGAATGTATCAAGAGTTCAAGTTGTATCTGATAGGGCGACATCATTGTTTCACGCCTTGAATTTTGATTTGTAAACAATTTCTCAAAGGTTCAGTCGGTACCAGTACCAGATCCATTCGGGCGCCAATGAGTATCATAGCCCAAATACGGGAGACAACACAAATCGAGAATGGATTTCAAATACATACTTACCCATTGGCTCTTTAATAACTTTATAGTAATCTGGCGCTTCAGTTGGATCTACAGGCTCCATAAAAGGCCAGGCGTTTTTATGTGTCTGGAATAGAAAAATTGGGTTCAACTCCAAGTCAAACGTGAATATTTTCTAAAATATTTTGTGGTTTAGTGCGTCTGTTGGTGAACTAGGTGACTGACAACCACCACCCAGAGACAAGTTAGAAAAACGCTCACCAACAGAACTTTTGTACTATCTGTGGACTGAAGGAATATCTATGTAATACAGAATTTTTTCTGTGTTGTGTTGTAGAAGTTTAGTGTTAATACTGTGCAATGAGCTTATAATGAATAACCAACACTGACCCAAAGGTAATACTGAACTTTGAACGACACAAACCAAGCATTCAACTACTTCAATGGTTAGACAAGTTATGGCGACGAGAATCCATTCTCAGACAAATTTCCCACTAATCACGAACAACTTGTTTTTAGCGTGCAACGTATGCTTTGAAAAGGATGTGCAATTCTAGGGGAGCAACGCATTCAATGGATATAGAAAACTTACCTGGATTTGTTTGATTAGTTTCTTCAGCTGATCAAATCCCGCGTTCCTAGGTTTTTCATATTGGCAAAATTGATACCGGAATTCCTCTGGCAATTGGGGCATATATATTCGTCTATGTTGTCCGCTTCCGACTGCAATATGCCCACACATCTACCATGGAACCAATCCTGGCACTTGTCACAGCAAATGTAGAATCTGAGGGATTTAATTAAATGGACATTAGGTTAGCAAAGGAACAAAACTATTGTTTGGCTGAATTTGATGTTAAATTAGTACACAATTGTAAATTTAAGAATAATAAAAAACTAACTGGGATTCATCGTAAGGTTGTTTGCATAAGCAGTACAGCTCTTGCGTTTCCCGCGCGTGCTTGCATTCACTGCATACGAATTCCGAAAGTGAAGTACTCATTTCTTCAGTGATGCCGACACAATCGCCGTGGAACCAGTTGTTGCACAAGTCACAACCCACATAAAACCTGTAAAACAAGAAAATCAATTATGGAGATTTATAATCAATGGAGGATTTAAAATTAACGAGTATAATTTACTATCAACGATCAATTTATAAAAGAGAAGTAGAGAGTGGACTGTTCCAGATGCAGACAGAATGACTCACTTGGTTTCATCGTAAGGCGTTCGGCAAATACATAATAGTTTTTCTTTTTTGGTGCGATGGTGATTGACGACTGGAGGGGGTTGCGCCACAGGGGGAGGCGGCGCCGCAGTTTGGTGAGAAGATTTCTTGCTCTTGCTCCGCCCGCTAACTGCACCGGGCACAAACGGGTTGAGGGAGAGCCCCGGACTTTCGCTTGCTGCTCCCCGTTATCCTCACTTCTTCTTGTTTACTTCTTTCGGCTTTGGTACGGGCAGCCAGTTCTGCAGCTACTTCAGCCTGAAGGTTGCAGTCATCAACAGTTGAAATTATTTAGCCAGGTTAGCAAAAGGTGTGGCGGGAGTAGTAAGTTACTAGTAAGCAGGGTGGTAAGTTAAGCTGGATAACCCATGCGTTGCTACACATAGGCCAGTCAGTAGAAGACTGAAACAAGTAGGGTAAGTAATACTAAAGGTGGTGTAGAAGTTTGTTCAACTTTTATATAATTACGGGTGCAAATATGTGAAAAAACAAAAATACTAACACTGGCTGTATTGCTACACATAGGCCAGTCAGTAGAAGACTGAAACAAGTGGGGTATATTACTAAAGGTGGTGTAGAAGTTTGTTCAACTTTTATATAATTACGGGTGCAAATATGAGAAAAAACAAAAATACTAACACATGTGCTGCCTTGGGACAAATTTCGGTAGCAAAAAAAACCACCAAATTTGGTACTTTTTTCAGTTTTTGGCTTATCTGTAGGGAGCACCATATAGAAAAGTTTACATCTACCAAAATTGAAGAACGCTAAATTCTGTGTCGAATGACTTCCTTCAACATTAAATTAGGTTTAGCGTTTTGGTCGGAATCAGCAGTCAACTTTTCAATCAGACAAGTGTGGGTTTTGCTATTTTCTCAATCTACACTCAATTCTGACGATTTTGGTACACTGAAATCGAGTATTTGCATCAACGGAAATGGTCGCAAATGACGTTAGAAGTGCGCAACCTCCGCCACTGACTCCGGATGAGCAGTACTGTGCAGCAGTATCTGGGCGGTCTGCACCACGAAGCTATCTATATCTACTCCTTGTACTTCACTACTACTACTACTAACAAAGCTCAACATGCTCGATGTTACTACGGTATACCTGCTCAAGGTAGTGTCCATGAAAAGTTTACTTGTTGCAAGCAATTATAGCCGGAATACATGGAGAACGAACGCACTAGTATACTTCGAAACACAGATAAGTATAACAGAAGAAGAATAAGTGAATAAGAATACGGTCGACATCTTGTATCTACTAATAGCAAATAGCAGCTAATTATGAGTGTTGGGTTCGATTCCCTCAACCAGTAGACTAGCGGATGGCCGGAACTGCGAACTTTTCGGCGTACACTGAGATTATTTAGTTTTGTGGAACGATCCTAGGGCTCATTGTGACTTAGGGAGAAAAACTGAACACGGAGTACAGTAGGTGTCTTTTTTGTTAGGATCGTCAGAACAAGACTGTGGTTCCCATGTCACTTACCATTTTTGATCCCTTTTCGTCTTTCCCCAAATCTTTGCACTACTTCATCAGTGCGGGGGGGGGGGGGGGGGATCATCGGTTTTCTGACCGCCCAGGAGTCTTCATATGGGCACAGGTTGTGGCCCATGACAGTTGGGTTCATCCTAATTTTTCTTCTTATGACAATGTACTTTCTTGAATATTCGACCAAGAGGCGGCATCATTCAAATTAGTACAAAACGCAGTAAAAAAGGCAAACTTGGAACAACAAGACAGCTGGTACTCGTAATTACGGAAGAGAAGCTCAGAAAAAGCCAAATCCCACACGCATGAAAACGTGTAACCTGAACATTTAACTTCTCTGATATCAGCTGACTACTTGCGACCACAGAGTAGTAATACTTAGCAAAAAATAGTGGATCGGACGTATGACAACACAGTAAATCGTATCCTTACAGAAAAAGGCGTTTTTCTTTAAACATTTTTTTGAAACGTCCGTATATTTTTCTCTGAGAATATAACAGCTATCAGAGTTCTGATTTTTTCTCATTGTTTGGGACATTAAGGTCTATCTGTGGAACTAAAAATAGGGGAAATTATGAATTTTCAAGTTAAGGAAAGTCGCAATCTTAAAGTTTCGAAAAGGGGCGTCGGGCGCCTGAGCAACGCACGAATATTTTTGGTTCTAGCTAAGGATAAAGTGACGAAAAAAAAAAAAATCATGAAGATTGGTTCACTGGGGGCTGAGACAAATGTACCTAAAAATGAAAACCAAATCAACAACGACTCCCCTTGTTGCACTGACAAGTCAAAAAATGAAAAAAGGGCTAACAGCGGTACTTCGATAGGGTTTTTAGCTGCCGAAAGTTCGTGTTAGCACTTTTGTTTTTTACATGTTTGCACCCACACAATTATACAAGTTGAAAAAAAAAAAAATAAAATAAAATAAAAGCACCTTTTGCACATACACCACCTTTTGCAACATACAATACATCTTCTACTGGTCTATAGTATTTACGAGTGAATCACATACGAAAATTAAGGGTTTTGATTCATTGCCCGAACTAAAACGCATTTACCCCACCCACCACGACAAACATACCGAACTGGTTCTTTCTTTGGGGATCCCACTGATCCGATAAGTGGCTGATACAAAGAGCTATTTTAATACTCTTGGATACTACAGCAATGCGGGTGAACTTCATAATCCAAAAACCATTATCATACCTGTATCTGAACTTGGAGTTCCTTTTCCAAGAGAGCTCGTTTCTTAGCGATATCTTTCTTTAAAGCTTCCTTTTGTCTGTACAGCAACATGAGAAGTTTACTGTGTATTTGCTGCTTCTTCTTTTCTTCTTGCACTTTATTCTTGCTTCTATTGTTTGTTGAGCCCCTAGAAAAAAAAAACACAATGAAATTTGCTTCCTCTTAAAACATAAGATAAAAACATGAGCACCAACTAAACTACGACATCTTCCTTACTTAGACTCTTTAGTGTCCACCTTCACCAGTTTCTTCTTGGGAGATTCAGGCTCATAGTCGACTGGAGCTGGTCGTTTGCGGCTGGGCTGCGTGCTGCTGACTGTGGCCTGCTGAATGGCTGAAGGCTGGAGTAGTTGAGCAGAAAGCGGCGGTGGGGAAGTATCGTCTTTCATTTGTTTCTCTTGGTACCTCTGTAGCTTTATCAACTTTTCTTCGACTTCCGGATTGAGGTTTTCTTGTTTGAGGGCGTTTTTGATGGCTGTGAACGAAATAACTCATAGCTGCAAAACACTAGATCAAAGTTTATACGCTGCAGCTAGCTTTCTTTCATGGTGTTATACTTACTCTGTTGAATATAATCTGGAGTCAGAACGAATTTACTGCCTTGTGGCGTTTTAGGCGATGCAGAAGACGAATCCTGGGTGCTGACAGTCTCACTGGATGAAAGTTGACCATTGACAATGGTTGGTTTCGCAGGCTGAAGACAGAATAATTTGATTTCAGTAACGAACTCAGTTGACTAATCAAGTAAGACAGGAATGTGTGTTTGAATCCACTTACAGCTGGAACGATCTCCTGCTTGATCCTTATCTCCTGTTTCTTTGGTAAGGACGCGGGTGGGGTTGACGGAGCTGGAGTAGGAACAGGAGGGACAGGTGGCGAATCGGGTTCTTCAGTTTTGATGGTGACCGGTGGTTCAACAGGAGGGGGAGGCGCCACTGGAGCAGGAGGCTGAACTGCTAGGTAGATCTTTGTCGGGCCAAGTACCCCTTGATTTCCAGCTTCAGCTTGAGCTACACATAAAGGAAGGAACATCAATTATAATTTGGAAAAACCAAGTACACGAGTAATACAAAAGAGTAATATAGTCTATGGAAAATACCGTGGTACAGGAGGTCCCAAGGAATATCTCGCCATCAATTAAAGTAAGATCGCCTTGGCCATACGGCAAAGATGATGTATGAACATGTGTATACGAAAAATGTATAAACATTCCAATATCTTGCAATAACACTACCAGGGTAGCCACCTAAACACGATTTCTCTGACAAAACCAGACCTGGGAGGTCAAGACTGAAACTGCAAATTAAATGGAAACGCTGCAAATTATTACACAGTGGTTTATTATTTACCCTACTGTGTAGATCACTGTTTTCTGTGGTCAATACCTACCATCGTGCTCCCCCCCAGGAAAGCCCAAAATCGAGTACTGGAGCTGGCCCAGGTATTACAGTTTCATAACAATGCGCTGGATTCAATCAATTCAATAATTAATTATGTGTTGTTATTTATGAAGCATAACGTTTGTTCAAGTTACAAAAGTACAACAAAATCCAGAAGAGCCATCATTCTTCAAATGATTATAATCAGGTGTTCCCTAGCAATAATACCTGGACCAGATTTATACCCTTTCATTCACGATCATGTTGACGAAGCTTTTTGGGGCAAACGAACAGCTGGACTTACAATGCTCTGGGTGGTCTCAACAAATTCTCTAGTTCGAGATTAACTTGAAAACTTAGGGAAAAAAACAGTACCATTCTACTGAGTTTTCGTACGGCATGCTGAAAATGTCAACCCCTTAGAGATGAATGGCAGTAACGCCGAGCTTCCCGGACCAACTAGGTACACCTACTGAGACCTACAAACCAAATTTCATTAATTTTGGTTCATGTTAATTAAGGAAAGCGCGAGTACGGCAGACGGACAGACATTTTTTAATTCCATTTTCGGATTCTACGTACCTTGATATGGAAACCCTCAAATTTTGAGGGGGGTAAATAATTTTCATACTCGATTCCAAAGGTTCACTATTGAAAATAATAAACCAAAAATGATCTCAAAACATGGGATTTCTTTAATTTGTAGGTCACTGTACAGGAATGAATTATAAAGTGTTTTCCTCATAAACCCGTCATTTTGTACCCGAACATTATTTTTTCATTGATCACCAACTTTCGCTACATTTTTGAAACTGACGTCAAATTTCACATTAGATACAGCCATCAGCGTCTGCAAAAGCTCACAAAAAGTGCCAGAGGAAGAACTCACATTGAACAAGAAAATGTTACAGTTAAATGACTTGACTTGAATTTCCTTGACTGATGTTTTTTAACACAGGTTTCTGTGTGTGTGTGTGTGGGGGGGGGGGATCTTGCAAATGCTTATGGTCTTATCTACCTCAAGAGAAGGTCATAATAGATCAACGGTGTATCAATAACGTGAATTTTAATTGGAGGTTGAACCCCAAGGTAACAAACGCAGCAGATCAATTTGATCTACAAAAATGGTGAGCCTATACATATACGCTCTTTGGAAACGTAGCGACAACTGTATTACTGTAAGAATGTGGGTGAAATTCCCTGACTTCCTCAGGACTACTCTGTGTGGTGGCTATCCTGCTACTAAGTTCTGGCCACATCATACACGCCGACAAATCACATCTATGTCATTCTGTTATTAGTTGAATTTACCCTTCAACAACTGCTGTTTCACTTGTTGCTGGATAGTCGCCAGCTGCTGAGAGGTGAAATTTGACCCAGTCAGGCCCTGAAGAACGATCCTTGGACCCTGCTGAGTCTGTATGACCTGAGCAGTGATGCATTTGATGACAGTACCCGGAGGTTGCCCAGCCAACATTGCATTCTCCTGCAACATGTTAAGAAACAATATCAGCTATAAACAACATATTACCTACAAACTTCAGAGCAGTGATCTCTCAGACACACTAACTTTTGATATTGTATTTTCGCTCCTAGCCATATTTCCAGTTTACCTAGTGACGCCCATGTTGGGTCGAGTTGAGATAAATCGTTCTCGGATTTTGACCGAATGTAAACAACAGCTTTATGAGTGAAGTTCCAAGATGGGGTGGTTTCAGTGAAATTTTGGAAAGATAAGGGTTCAAAAAAGTATGAAAGATGATTGCAGGTACAGAATTATACGCCCATCAGTTCATAGTCTTAACTGCTCTATTAACCCATACCACAGGGAAAAACCCAAAATATGCTAAAAAAAAAAAAATTGAAAATGCAAATAAAACGTTTTTGCTAGTAAAGAATAATAGGAGATGGTTCAAAACCCATTGAACGGATCTTCCCTCTTCATTTTCAATACATCTACCTACATACCTACATATTCATTTTTTTAAATGAATGTTACTATGAAACTGGATAGATGTGATCATTTTGAAGAGATGACATGCCACAAAACAATGTGTCACTGCACCAATTATTGTGAGTCACTAAAGGATCTCATAGTGCAATCGATTGTAACAACCATTGAAAAGTCAACTGGAGACGAATGTTACAGAATACAGAAGCATTCAGATCCACACAAACGAACCCCCATGCGAACTACAGCGAAAAGGGGTACAATAAAGTGTGGAAAATTTACGTACCTCCTGTTCGGTTCTTCGGAATTTTCAAGTCTCGAAAAAAAAATATCATTCACAATGAAAATCCAAAGCGAAATAATTCTTTTGCGAGGGGAAAAAAATTCCGAAATCATGTGATCACATGTACACTCAGATTCATAGCAGCTGATTACAACAAGTTGATATGAAATTCCGGGGAAATTGAGTTGTTCATGAACGCGAAGAGAATGATTACAATTTAGATTTATAATGAAGCTTTTGAATATACCTAACCAGTTTTAGTGCAGAACTAATTAATTCTGAGAAGAGAGAAGAGAATAAGGAACCGAGCGCACCAATAGTTGACTAAAATCAATTTTCAAAGTTCTACCACATGACCTTCTTCATACCTCCAATAATTGATCACATTTATTCGATAGTTTGTTGAGTATCTTGAAGGTATGAGCATTACGCATAATTTCATGTTTCTACAACATACGACACGATAGTAACCTGATCTTGTATTCCCCTAAGGGCCGGTTTCACCAACGCACCTTAAACCTGGTATCAATAAATCCTGGATTCAAATTTGATCTGTGGTTCAGAGCTTCGACGGTTTCACCCACGTTTTTGATCTGCGGTTTAGCCGAACTTGGGTTTAAGCCGAGATTGTTCAGTTTGCATCAGCATTGCTATCCCCAGAAACACAAATCCCGTATTACAGATGACATGGAGGAGAGATGCTCATCCATGAGTGGTGGATCTGTGATATTTCTTCTATGGATACTTACGTTTTGTCCGTCATTAAACTGTATAATAGTAACCAGGTGCGATTTTTCTCACTTATGCCGTTATGCCTCTGTCATTCTGAGAACTTTTACTCGACTCCTGTTTGTCATTACCATACCACAAAAGATCATCTTACATCTTTCGAGACAGCTCTTGTAATAAATTATAGATAGCCTATCTAGGCTCTTTTATAAAAGGAATCTACTTTTTTACAATAATTCGCTGTATGCAGAAGAAGTTATACATGTACTTATTAGCGCAGTCTGCAAGTACCTACCACGTACTATGAAGGTTTGTTTACCTACTCGAAGAAATGAATAATGATGGGTCCGACGTTGTTGCCTACCTGGTTTGGTGTAAAATTATATTTATTACACATTTTCGGTTGGACTCACCATTCTGTTTCGAAAACTAGGCTTTCTATTGCATCGAGCACGAAGCTCATCCCTTCCTTGGGAAGGCGGAACCTTGCGAAAAAATCGCCGTCATCCCACTTGTGGAAATGCTCGACCCTTTCGTGAATTATCGCCGTCTGGGCATGGCCACTTCCAGAAGTTCATTGAAATATTCATCCGAGGATGACTCAAACACTTCATTGAAACGATTCATCGCACTAAATGTTGATGCAAGTTGATAAGTATGAAAAACACAGATAAAATAGATTTCAAAACGGCGATGGCCTGGCGGAGAATCGGAGATCAACCGTAGATCAGAGGTTTAACCACCTGAAACGAGGTATTAACTTAATGCGCCGTTGGCGCGAGTTATTCCTAGATTAGGCGTTTGTGAAACTGTCTTTTCTCAGAATCGATGGCTTAAACCTCAGCCGAGATTGAACTCTGGATAATCCGCGTTGGTGAAACCGGCCCTTAATCATTTCAGCAAGATGGATCATTATCGAGACAGCCATACAAACTGGACTACCAAATGAAGCAGTTTCACCTATGACTATTTTATTTTTTATCATGACTGCGATTCTGATGGTTTCTGCTGGCATTAGAATCAATACGAAATTTGCCATACACATTCATCCATCAGATATAAGCTGGGTAATTATTGTAGTAAATGAGTCATTACCTGCTCTTCAGTGAGTCCACAACTAGATCTCTTCACAGCCTGTGGCTGGGCGGTGGGAAGACCTGGTTCAACCTTTATCGTGGGCTGTTCAGGTGGAGCAGCAATGGCGGTGGTGGGCGTGGTGGGGGTCGATGCTGCTGTGGAAACAGGCGTTTGAGGGGTTGCTGGTTCCGCAGCCTCTGCAGAAGACGGAGTTTTTACAGCATCCTGAACTTGGGCAGCAGCTGTTTCCACAGATTTAGCTCCAGCCTGAGGAAGACCACAATCAACATGAAATCAAGACCCTTAAGAGATGGAGACCAAGACGAGAACTGAAGTACACTAAGTAAAATTTGTGAATACAGTACCTGGACACCTCTAGCTGCCGTCAGTTGAGGCGACTGAAGCCTAGCAACAAGCTGGCCACCAGGCTGTTTCAGGACCAAGTTTCCTCCAGCTGCAGAAGTACGAAGAACGACTTGCTGACCATTGAGTGTAGCAAAAGTAGCTTTCCCTGAAGCTAGCTGCTGAGTGAGGATCGAATTATTCAAGACTAGTTGGTTGGGGCTGGCTGTCGGCTGAATGGAAAAACAAATCATTAGTTGAAATCAACAGAAATAATAGAAGGTTAGTACAGAGTTTGATGGGAAAGCATAGGCTAACCTGAGGTGAACTTGTAGTTGTTGAGGTAACTTGTCCTTGAGTAACCACTTGAGCAGCTGACACAGCTACACTTCCAACTGCCGCCTTCTGTACAACAGGACTGTTGTTCACTTGCTTAAGTATCACCTAAATAATGATAACAGAATTTTCATCACACGCCTATGAAACAATCATGATGATCGGGGTGGGGGGGGGGGGGGGGTGGGAGGGAGTTTCAAATAGAGAACATAACTGATAGCAAATGGAAAACATTTAGTTTCATCAAAGGAATGTTCTGAACAAATTTTACAATTGCACGTACTTGCTTGCTGGGAGTGGAAACAATTCCTTTGCCAGCTGGTGTTTTCACCACAAGTTGTTGACCAGCGCGTGTGGGAGTGGCGGCATTCTGGGAAGCAGTAGCGCTCGCTGTGCTACTAGCAGTTGTGCTCAACACGTGCAGTTTACCATCAGGCATTTGCACTAGTTGTTGGCCTGCAAGAGTAACCAGAAACATTATAGAAAACAGGAGGAATCAAACAATGAAAGAGGAAGGAGCATGGAACAAACATTACCTGGCATAAGACCTTTGACTTGATATTTTCCATCTGGTCCTTTGGTGATCTGCACTCTTTGGGTAGCAGCTGTATCAACATAACAAAACAAGTTAGGTTCAGTTTAGATAATACAAAAAGCACACTTGAAAAAAATAGACTTAACAGAATATTGTCTTCCTTGAGTTAGACGAGTGCAGGATGCTTCTTTGCAAATGGAGTGGGAATATATATGTCTCTGTGGTAAATAGTGAGGTCTGCAACTGGTGGTGGGTATCTACTTTACTTCTGAAACAGCAAACCATGATTTCGAATCTCAATTTACCTTGGGGTGTTTGCGGTTGTACGGTTACACTGCGAGCTTGAGGGGTGGGGGTTTGAGGGAGAGCTGCTCCTTTTGGGAGGATACTTGTTGGGCCACCAGCCACTACACGCGTTGTACCATCGACATCTAGGAAAATTACGAACAAGAAAGTAGAGTATTGGGATATCAATTGTATATTTAGAGGGAGTAAAATAGTTTTATATTACTATTCTTCTCATATGGCTTCATACCAATCTCAACATACCCGACTCAAATGCATGAGAGAAACTACAATAATTAGAGTTATATAATAAATAATGGCAGAAAGTGACTTACTTTTGGTCATGATAATCCTACGCGCTCCACCCAATACATGTTTAGCTGCTGCAGGAGTGTTATTGGATGATAACAGAGATGTGAGAGAACTCTTAGCAGCAGAGGTGGGCGTGGGAGGTATGGGAACTTTTGAAACCAATTTGTACGTGTCCATGCCACCTGTTATTTAAAAAAAACAAAGGTCAGTAATTCATAACACGGTGTGAATTTAAAAAGGTTGGTTAGAAGCATCCATTAAATTAATGATGTATTACGTTACTTACCACTAGAGTTAGGAACAATTTTGATAACATGATGCTGCTGTGGGGTAACGGGTGTTTTAGCTTCTGGTGTGGCATTGGCTGCTGCCAAGGCAGCTGCAGCACCCTTTCTCTGCTGGTGCGCTGCTCTCTGCAATTTCAACTGAGCCTCCAATTTTTCTTTCACTTCCTCAGCAGTCATCTTTTCCTTCTCTTTAGGTAGGTTGCCGGTGGAGCTGCGCGTCCTTGCCATCGTCTGCTGCTGAAGAACTTGCCTCTCCAACCTGAATCCGAAATAACAACATTGGATGGTTTCAAAGATGGCGCAGAGATGCATATGAATCAAGGATTTCGATTAATGAATTAGGAATTGGAGAATATGTTTTCAAACATAATATGAATATAAACTCAAGATGAACCTGTACTTAAGGATCAGAACAAACCTTTCGCCATACAACTTAATCTCCCAAAGTTCTAGCTTGGATTCATCCACCCATTCTTCCGTTACTTGAGGTTCTGTATTCTGAGGAGCTTCCTCCCTCTTACGCTTCCTCAGACCGGTACGAATTGATTGCACCTCTAAAGAACAAAACAATTTATATTTTTAGTAAACATATGATGGCAGCAATACAGCACCAAATCCAAGGACCTCCATACATTACCTCTAACTGTTTTTGGAACTTCAAGAGGGATGACGACTTTCCTAAGAAGATACTCCGTACGGTCTAAGCAAGCTCCCAGGTGCCGGTGATTTAGGATTTCTGTCGTCATTATTTCCGTTTCAGTAGTTATTTGATGTTTACCATCAGGATTCGGAGGCTTGACCTACAAGAGAGTCTATTAGCAAACAATAAAGGTTACTGCCACACCTCCCTAGAGGCTATTTTTTCAAAGCCAGGAGTTCCAAGTGGCATTCTTACGAAGATACCTCACACCAACCTTCAGACTTGCCAACATCAACAACAGTTAACTAAATGCCATTTGAGGCGTGGGCTTTATATCCAACTGCCCTGCCAGCATCATGGACGTAACCAGCTGTCCTCTGCTGAGGATCAGAATTTGTTCTCCCCCCCCCCCCCCCCACTCCCTCTTGAGTGGAGAACAGCTATGTGGGTCATACTTGGACATGTCACCACAAGTACTGACCAAGCTCGAGGTATCTAAATTTCAGTGACCTCACAAGAACAGGTTTATTCTACCAGATAAACAATGGGCTACATCAACACAGAACCCAATATATATAATTAGTTTTTTGTGTGCCAAAAGGATCTACTTACAGACATATCATCCCATTTCAAACACGCCCACATTGTGCGTAGCTGCAGTCCTGCCGAAGCTAGGTTTTTGAAATTGATAGTACGATACAGCCAACAAGTTTTGAAAGTCGGTCTTGGGCAGGGATAAGGCCACGACGGCAAATTAGTCTGACAAAACTGAAAAGAAAAAGATAGATTATTACACCATTCAAGTGACTAAAAAATCCACACTTATTGTAAATGTTACTTTACATGGTCTAACTTACTTTAGGCATGTGGTTGAAAGCGTAAATGGGAAATTTCCCGCCCTTCCTCGACAACTTGTTCAATTCATGCTGAGCGAGAACCATGATACTCTTCTTTCCACTTTTGGTGAGGAAAGTTGAACACTTGGGATACTTGATGGGATTCCGTTTCTTTCTTTTGTCGGCAGTATGGACGATTTTCTTAAGGTAAACCTGAAATCATTGGCAATGTTGATTACAAGAATTAGTATTGTCATACAGGTGAACTTCCGCCTGAGTATGAGTATGACGTACACGAAATACAAGTAGTTCAACATAACGAAAATAGTTTGTACATACCTTCCCTTTGGTGCAAGTTGCAGAATAAACGCGATTGTGTTCATCCTTGACCACAGCAGTGGTGGTATTCGTTGCTGACACTGTGGTAGTTGTGGCAATGCCTGGCTCAGTCTTTACAGCAGCAGTCAACGTGTTGGTGTTCTCTTTCTTTACTTCTACGCCTTTCGAACTAGAAAACACAAGCAAAGGGATTGTAGAAAGGGTAACCAATCAATAAATGAATACTTGTCGTTACTACTAACGAGCATGTACCACATGAGTAGCTCCCTTACTTGGTGGTAGTTGTGGAAGTGGTCGTTGAGACAACCTGTGATGCAACAGTGTTTTTCACCTGACCACCAACCATAGTGGTGGTGTGGTGAGTTGTAGTAGACGTAGTCACAGTAACTGTGGTCACCACAGGTTTCTCTTCTTTCACTTCCACTTCTGACGTGCCGATTTCCACCTCATTGCAGACCTCCATGTTGTCCACGACTTCTTCCTTGATCTCCGTTTTGATCGGAGTCAGCATCCCCGGCTTCAATGGAGACTTGTCTGGAGGTTTGAGGCTGACAGTAGAGCCTTTCTCTCCATTCGAAGGTTTCTCTGTTTTCACCAAAGGCGAAGCAGCAGAAAGATGAGGTGACACGAACCTACTCTTGTCGTCAATTCTTCCTTCGAGAACAGCACGAAGCGTTTCTGTTCCAGTATGGACACGCCTCTCTGGTTCAGTGACCGGTTCCGTTTTTGCAGTTGGTGCAACTACTGTGAATGAAAAACGCATCGGTTGTAAGAAAATATAGAAAATAACTAACAGAATAGTATCTACATGCAGGGCAAAGGCACTAGTGATGGACAGTCAAACTTCGATTTTTTAAAATAAGAGTTCAGAAGCAGTTGGAATTTTGAATCTAGGGTCAATCTGTAGCGAAATGCCTGTAGTTATTAATCAAGGTGCCAGTGAAGGCGGGAACTGGGATAAGGTGCCAGTCAGTTCAACAAAACCTCTCCTAGGCCTAAGGTGTTGTTAAGGAGGTAAGAATAAATTTGGGACTATTCCCTTCCTATTTGACATTATTTTAGCTGTTTTCCCCCCTTCAATGATAAGATACTAACTAGATTGTAGTATTCAGAAGCAATTCAATGGAATTCCTCTGTGAAATGAGGCTGCCCACCATTGGTGACAGAAAGTTGGTTCTGCTTTTTCTTCTTCAACACAAAACCTTACTGTTTTTCGATGTTTTTATAAAGCCTGAAAATGTCTACAAATTCAGAAGAAACAAAATGTCATTTGGAAGATTAAAAAAAAGAAGTCCATTAACATTACTTAAGGACGTTTCAACTCGAAAATGGCGCTAGTGTCCACCACAGCTGCCTTTATCCTATATGGGTTTGACAGGAAGAAATATTTTGACGGGAATGGAGCAGTGTTTTGATTGGCAGTAAACACTGACAAATCAGGAGACTCCTATGAAAAAATAATATCAACAATGAATAATGAGAAAAAACCCAACCTGGCGTAGCAGTTGGAGTGTGAGGAACACTGCCCTGCATTGTTGAACTTCGTGCAGTGTTAGCCTTCCGCAGCAGCATTAGAAGTTCTTTTCGAAGAGCATTTCGTTGAGCGCAGACAGGAGAGTAGCATCCGAAGTTTCCTTGGCTATCACAGTTGATGCTGTAGCATTTATAGAGTTTGCACTGCTTGTTGAGTGCCGCGTATTGGTTCTTGATGACAGCCACCCGCCGGCCGATCGCAGTTAACACGTTTCTGATGTCTTTATCGAGCACTCCACCAGGAGTCGTCGGTTTGTTGGCAGCGTTCTATAAAATCAAGAACGCATCGTGTCAGTCTTACCAAATCAAGATTGCTCCAACTACATTAATAACATCAGTAACCAAATGAATAACTGTCCCAGCTAAAATGGATTGGATTTGATAAAAAATGCTGTGTATAATATAATAAAGCTGTAAAATTTACCATAGCCTCTTTCTGAGCAATTTGCCGCTCTTCCAAGATCTTGAGCTGAGTCCGCCGCTGAAGGAGATCGTCCAATTTTGATTTTTTCGCCACCTTAGGATAATGCAATCTGCCCGGTTGTGTCAAAGCTTTTGTGATGTTGATTTCTTCAAATTTGGAAATAGGAGGGTACACTTTCAAGTTGTTGAGATCTGGAAAAGGCATAAATGCGAGTCAAGACTTCAAAAATGCTTATTATGAAAAAAATAAATACTTATTCATGTAGCATGATATAAATAGATTATTGTACAAAGGGTGATACAGTTATTTTAGTAACGCCAATCCGAATATGGACTTACTAATATTCGCTGATTCGAGTGCCAGTCGTGTACTTTCAGATATTGAGGCGACTTTATTATCTTTTCTATCCATGAGGTATTTGTACGTCGTTGGTTCCACCGCCAGAATTTTAAGCCCTTGATCGTCTTTAACAAGTTCGAAAACATGGTTAATTTATTGGTTGTCAACTTGGACAAACACCAATATATAATAGCAATCTATATCTTTCTAAATATCATGTTTAAAGTTTCACATTTTTACTATAGGCCCTTCATTAACATAGTATTTTGGAAAGTAGAATGATAGAATACTTGGGAGGTGATGGCTATCTTCAACTCCACACCAAAAGAGGAAGAGGGTGACAATTTTATGAGTTAGGTACCAACGCAAAATGTAGGACGAATATAAAAGTGAATATCAAACTGTGTCAAATGGGAATAGAGGAAGCTTTTGCTTTGTACATGTTGGATCTGTGTACATGTTTTGTTTTGTACATGGTGATCTGTGTACGTCCCTCCCTTTTTGGAGTGCAGCAAGGCACAGTAATCGGCCCAATCCTATTCATAGCATTTGTGATGAACTATTGGCAGATGAGTTCGAGGGGCAAATGGAAGCATTGCTGATGGTATTGCAACACATAGCAAAACATGGGAGGATTCTACTCAACGCTCAAAACAACTTGAACTTTATTTAATGCTCAACAACCAACGTAATTGTAATATGACGAAATTTATGGCCTTTTCCCTGAGACCTTCGACTGATCTGATCGGAGAGTATGAAATGCCACAGCAAAAATTGTCTTCTATCCATCAACCTTATTGACAAAATCAAGTACCTGGGTATGGTACTAGATGACCGTTTTTAATGGAAGGAACATATTACTAGACTCAACAGATATACTTAGAAGTGTGTAAATTCTAAAAATCAAGACCACTGAAAAATGTTGTACTTTGCACTCACACAGTCTGTAATGAATGATACATGGCATAGTTTGTTGGGGTACACCAGACAGCATTGCTGAAGGTAATTTTTCTCGCTCAAAAAAATGCTAATAAAACTTCTGCTAAAAACATTGGCTTTTTGCAACGCAGGATTTGTTTAGTTGTTCCGAAGTACCAACGATTTATAATCAATTCATCGAATTTAACTGCGCACCTTCTGTGGTAAGCCATCGTACGATGTAGAATAATGAGACAAATAAACCTTCAATTTACCACAAATTTATATTCAAGCACGAAGCTTTTCACTCAGGTTCTGAGCATCCTCAGGTATACAAAACTCACATAAACACAGATAACAGTGAAGGGTTAGGATGTTAGTAGGTTTCACTGTTATCTGTTTGTTTTATGTACCTGATGATGCTCAGAACCTGAGTGAAAAGCTTCGTTCTTAAATATAAATTTTTGATAAACAGAAGGTTTATTTGCCTTGTTATTCTACATCGAACGATTTATAAATTCACCGACAAGACACTGGACATTCAAGTGGGTATATAAGATGACGAAAGGGAAACTTGCGAAAGTAACTTACACCCCATACCCATTTGGTTTTGGTTTTGACGCTGTATGTCCGTCTTTAGAAGCACCAATTGCACAGAGGTCACGTCGTTATATTGAGTAACACTTTTTATTAATCATCCGGAAGAACCTTGAATATCTCCTACATTACTTATTTAAAACGTCTGCCAATTCGAGTAGGCAGTACAGCTTCCTCACTTGAATCACATGAACGTATAGAATAGTTGGGTAGGTTCGTTTTGATACGGGACCATCTGAGATCCAACCCACATGTACCCTCAAAATTTCAGCTCTACGACTATTTTCCGCGTATTCAGAAGCGTTACAAGCAAACGAGCAACATTTCATGTCGCGCATGCGCAGACGAATGAAATTCTTATGGAACTATCATCGACCCTCCAAATCCTCATTTCAATGATACTTAAAGTAGTTACGGGCGTTTCAAGTATTTCACGTTTGCGCATGCGCAGACGAAACGATTTCCATGATTTTGAAGCGGGACCATTTTCAATCCAACCCGGGTGTACCCTCAAAATTTCAGCTCTGCACGACCGTTTTTCGCGAAGTTAGAAGCGTTACAAGGAAGTGGTCAACATTTCATGTTAGCGCAAGCGCAGATGAAAGTTACAGTACGATTCCAATGAAATCCATTTGGAACTATCTAAAGTATTATTCCTGATCGACCCTCTAAGTTTGAACTCATTTCAACGATGTTTAGGGCTTTTCATGTATTTTACGTTTGCGCATGTGCAGCCAAAAGTTACCTTACTTTTTCAATGATTTTGGTATGGGACCATCTGTGACCCAACCCGCACCTACCCTCCAAACTCCAGCCCGTTTCGACCATTATTTTGGGTAGTTATGGGCGTTACAAGGAATTACCAGAGACAGACATGGAACCAAAAATGTTCCTCGATGTCTGAAACACGAAATGGAAGTGGAAATTTTCATTTTGGAAGACATCTTTTTTTTTTCTCACTCAATCACGAATCCAAGGCTTCCCTACCTTCGGTAGTGAGGAAGCAAAATAAAATCAACTTCCAAATTCAAACTCAGACGGACTTGAGAAAATGAACCCTTATTCAAACGTAATAGGTACATAAAGTTAAATATTTAATTTATTAAATTTAAGGAGGCAGTCCTAATTACAAAAGAATGAAGCATTAAACTAAAAGCATTTTTTTAAAATGATAATGTAAAATAAGCTTACCTAATGTATATATTGGTGTCGATTCATCTAGTCAATAATTGTAATTCAGAATCCTAACCTCAACACGATATTTACTCTTCAGGATTAGTAACATTTTTGTGTTGGTTAGCTAAGAGAATATCGTAGCTTCCAACTCGCATATTATGCCATCATTTCTTCGTACTGTGTAACTGCTGTACGATTTTTTGTTTCGCGCACGTTCAATTTCCAAACATACGATTTTTTGCTGGACATGGCATGAAACCGACAGTTTTATCTCAAAGAAGATGGGTTGAAAGTTGAAAACCTAAAAATGTTGAGATTTTCAACCGGGGGGGGGGGGGGGGGGGGCTACTAGATAAGAAAATCGGTAAATTTTTTCGACTCTTGTGGTGTCAACAGCTTTCTTCCCCGTTTAGTATGAATTTGAGCGGAGATAGTCATCACTTTCTGAGACGCCCATTACTTATATTACTTAGTGTTATTATTTCGAGAGGCACGTACGTGACGGTAAAAGTCTCATTACCTCGAATCTGAACCATGTACTTCTGAGGACCAGCTCTCAAGCCCACGGTTCGACAGTCGAGAAGTTTGTAGTTCCTTGTGGTGGACAGCCACAGCCAACCCCACTGACCATGGACTCTGTACTCTTCCCCTTTCTGCTTCCACACCTAATAACAAACAGCACTAGGTAATTGTCATAATACATTCAAACAAATAAAATGGTGAGTGCGCAATTCCAACACACCCAACCAATTCCAGTAATTCCCAGTCACTACTTAGCATTAGTAGCCAACCATAACCATCCCTGTTCATAGCCATCCAGCCATTACTATCCATGTTCACCCTAACTAATTTGGGCCAAAAATAATTATAATGAAATAACAGCGCGCCAAACTGAGGCTTTCAAACGTCGATTCTACATGACACTCATCAGTCGAATACTACATGTATCTATATACCTGGTGTTTCAAACCCAATGTGTATTTGACGAAATTGAAAGTGAGTTTATTTCGCTCTTCCTCTTCTTCCCGATCCTTCTTTTCTTTCTTTTCTATTCGTTTTCGCTCTTCTCTTTCCACTGCAGTAATCCTTTGCAACTTTAAATGACCTACAAAGAATCATTTCAACCAATTTAGAATCCGTTTATCATCCAATGAGTTCATGGTGAAACAGCAATCGTTATATATTACCAAGTTGCTCTTGCCATACTGGAGCGAAAACGGCAGGCTTCATACAGCTTTGGAGGACGATGAGAGCCCGAGCAAAATCCCGGGGAGAGGTGCAATTAGCGACAGCTGTAAGCCAGGGTTTACGGACTTGACTCCAGTTAACATGCATTAGGGAACTAGGAAGTGCGTTTTCCAACTGCAGGATCGTTTGCCGAATGGTGGACAGCATCGTGTTTTTAGTACCTGAAACAAAAATGTTTCAAATCAAACGAAACATGTCACATCACGAGGCAACAGCTATCATGTCCGCAAACATACAAGATGGCCCGTCCAAACTGCACCATCTCAGTTCTTAGACTTATTTCAAGCCTAATCAGAAAGTGTCTGAAGTAAACCCCCTTAATTTTTAATAAAATGCTTCAAACTAACATATTTATAGCAAATTTTTTTGGAGTGCTCCAAATTGGCCAACTTCGTTTGTTCTTACCGGAATCCACCAATTTTCATTTCAGGTTCGGATTTTACTCAAAATTTCATGAATAATTAGACACTTCAGCCGATTTTTTACGCAATTTAGAGTGGCTTTTCTACTGTTTTCCCATGCTGAATCCAATGGTGAATCCAGTTTTTATTTTCAAATCAGTGATTCTACGCACCCATCGGCCAATAAGAGTAATAAGCCAGAATGCTCGCAGATGAAAACAAAAACTGAATTCACCATTTCACAACTTTTTTAAATATTAAGCTCTAAATAAGCCGAAAACTAGGATGTGCACCTTGGATGTGCTGGGCCACCCAGTATACTTGATCCCCTTATAACCGTGAACAAAAGAAACTGTAGGTAAATGACGCATGCTGCGCATTGGATGACTTACCATGCATAGGTCCAGCCCATTTGAACTCGGATTGAGAAGTGAGACTGAACTTGTGAGACAAGTACCTTCTCTTATCCCTTTCTTCATTCCTCTGGGGTTTGTTGAGGGCAGCAATATTCGTACTAAACTGATTGTTATAAGCCTTGAAGCCGTTTTCCATTCCCAGTTTGAAAAGATGAGTGCCTTAAATAACAACACATATGATAAATATTACGAGAGAGCTGCAGGTTGCGAGCAAAACGGTCTATGAATGCTATTAAATGTGAACAATCAATAACTCACCTGTGGCAATTTGATGAGCTTTCAGGCGAGTCACCCGGCTACTGCTCTCGCCAAAGTCGGACGTCCTCTTTTTCAATTCTTCAGCAGTATAAACTTTAGGAGTGATGGCTCCAGTTTTGGATCTCGTGACGATGGCATGCTTTTTAGCTGGATAAAAAAATCGATTTCGACTCAAACCCACCATAAACGATATTTTGGAATGGATCCCAATACATAGGTAGGGTTGTCCCAACATAAATAAGCTGACCTGATGTTTGTACGTGGTTGGAATAGTGGTCTACAGATTTTACGTTTTATATGGATTTTTAAGAAGTATACTCAAGTCCCGATTATTCGAACTAGATGAGATCGAGGGTCATTCGGTTAATCCAGAAAACAGAGCAATAAAAACGTGTACGACACCTACGCGCGCCTTAAATTCGATAGGTACGCTCATGTGCCATCGATAAATCAACCTTCAAATGAAGGTTTTGAAACGGAAAAATGACGTATATTACGGTAGTGTTGACTGATTTTTCTACTGATTACAAAGGATATAAGGAATTGACCGGTCAACTATAAAGCTACAATATGGATCAGGCAGCAACCCTGCGCACCTTGATTAATTTAGACTGCCTTCTCCTACGACTGTTTATGCGATTTTTTCAACAAGATCAAAATTAGTATGACAACGAAATTAACAGCAGGTATTAACACGTGGTAGGTATTAATACCAGTAGCCATATATTAGTATGTACCTTCTTTCTTTCCATGGTCATCTTCGTCGTTATCATCATCTTTTGATTCGTCAGGCGTATCAGACCTTGACAAACCAGTATTCTCACTAGACTCGACCACCTCCTCACCAGCCACTTCCGAATTCTAAGGGAAATTATGATCACAGCTCAAAATTTCAATAAAAATCATGTCCTGTTTACCATTAACTGCTGCTCATTATAACTCGCACAGTTATGACGAATAAATAACAAAGTTAAAGTAATTACCGCTTGTTGCATAGCTTCTAACTCCTGTTGTCCTGCCTCCCTTTCCTTCCGCAACTTTTCGATGTTAGCTACAAATAAAAAAACGCATCAAGTACATCAATTCTAGTACCAACTCAGACATAAAATGAAAGATGAAGCGTGATGATCATACCGGCTTCCATTTCGAGGTAACACTTTCGATTCCCTTTCGCCTGATTGGTGATTTTCATGGTGATATTCATTTGACGGATTATTTCATCTTTGAATTCGAGCATCTCCTGACAGAGAGCAGCCTCGTAGTTTGATCCGTCCAGTGTTTCCATTAGAAATTCGAACTGAGCGGGGCAAGAGTAATACCAGCATTCGCCTTCGTTATTCTCACTGAAAACACCGAGTAATAAAAAGTGGATCGACTACTTTAACGACGTCGAAAAGAGACAGATAAAGAAAAAAACCAATTAAAATAAAACAAAAAAGATACGAACGTGATTAAATTTATGAGTATAAAAGGGATACCCATAAAGAGCGTTATGCGAAATAAATATGGCTTACACGAATATTCGACGGGTGAGAAACCAATATTTGCGGCCGTGTCTATCGACTCCAAGATGTTCCTGGCGGCAGAGGTGGCCTGACTTCTCGACGTCAGGGATGCAGTCGTTCACACCAGTTACCTGAAGGAAGATACCAGACCTTGGCTCAATGGAGTTTGAATGGAATGGAGGAGAAACAATC
Source organism: Leptopterna dolabrata (assembly GCA_954871275.1). Classification (NCBI taxonomy): domain Eukaryota; kingdom Metazoa; phylum Arthropoda; class Insecta; order Hemiptera; family Miridae; genus Leptopterna; species Leptopterna dolabrata. The sequence goes on from OX940983.1 coordinate 25,332,828, forward strand.
ATTATTGTTGAGTAACGTACTCGCATTAGTTACTCGGACTAGTTTCCCCAAGTTTCTAGCATGACTAGCAAAGCTCACTACGTGGGCATCGCAAACAATTACCCTCCAAAGGAATGGGGAAAGAATTGAAAACAAATAGGTTACAAGAATTAGGCTGACAAGCGAAGTCAAGGAAGGTTTTTTTGTGTTAATCAGGTAATTTTACTAGTTTATGCTCCACACGAAATTCGATGTCCCTAAAGTGTGTTCCACAACAAGCAATCAGCGTAAACAGCAAAAATAATATCGTGAAAGGCGGGTAAAAATCGCGACCAAGGCCATCAGGCGTACAGAATCACAAAAACCAAATGATATTCCAGCTTCATTGTCTTTGTGATTCTGTACACCTGACGATGCCCTCAAAGACGGCGAAAAGCTTTGTGTATTGCAACAATAAAAGAGAGATTACGCTCCCGTACCATAAACAAGTGGCCATACAACAAGCGAGGGGCAGCTAATGGGTTGCACCCAAAAAAGTTTCAAGTATTAATATCTACCCTCATCTCCTATTAGTTTATGTCAACTGTTCATCTGTAAAACAAGTTTTCAGTAAACTGGGGGAGAAAGAAGAAAGATATGGCCTTTCATTCATACGCTCATATTGATTAGGATTTCAGGTTTGAGCCCGTATGCAGCAAACGACCGTACCAAAATTTAGAGAGGGTCATTAAATATCCGTTACAATTTGTTTTAATTACAAAGGTTCATTAGATATTGAAAAAATTGGTTTTTTGAAAAATAATAAAAAAAATTAAGTTTTTTGAAATGGGTTTCCACGATTTTCATCGTGAGTGACTTAGTTCCTCATTACTGAACTTGACTTCAAGCTTGCGTTGGTTGATGAGGGGGGAATGTAGGTTACGTACCCATTTTATGATAAAAACCTAACAAACCTCGGTTATTATGCTGGACTGCCTTCATCTGGTTTCCAATATAATATGGACTAGCGAAGTCATCTGATGGTAGTCGGTACAACTAGTCAGACAAAATCCAAAGTAGATACCACTAGTCAGACAAAATCCTAACATGTTGGGTTTGAGTTGGAAGCACATGCACGTAGTCGTACGACCAAGCCAATGGAGAGTTTGCACAACCATTATCTGGGCATCAGGAAGACCAGAACGTATCTGTACACTAGAGCGAGCAAATGCGGAAACTAACACTCAAACGCAGGTCATGCGTTGTCGCACTACCAAGGCAAGTGGTTGATATGCCAATTGCCATTCCGAAGATTCAGCAAATTCCGTTCTGGCTACAACACGTTTCATATTTGCAGATTCTGCTGTGGAGACAAGCGAAAATACGAAAAATGTTGAACCTATACACCTATACCTATACACGACTGAAAAAGCTTCATAGACTAGGCTGGTAGATTTACAATTCAAAATCATTACCTATGCATTCTACCTACGTAATGCTTTAAAAGTCTTGGAGTCTTTAACGCTTATTTGCATTTGCACTTATTTTCGAAAAATTGTTGGAACAGAACAAGGTAAACGGCGAACGTGGATGTTGTACTATGTGCACTAACCAGCAACGAACTGCAAGCGGGGAAGGGAAGAACGATGGGAATGGCAAGGGGGGGAAGGGAAGAACGGTACGAACGTACAGGGGAGAAGGGAGGGGTTTGTGAATGGATGAACTGATGGGACTGGGGGGTTGTGAAAGAGGAGCGAGGTTAGGATAGCACGTTCAGTGAGAACATCGATTCTTTGGTCATCCGTTCAGTTAGGATACGTTCAATTGAAAGATCCGTTCATTTTGGATCCGTTCAGTCCTGAACACCACATCCCTTCTTAGCTGGACAGCGCAAGTTCTTGATTATTGCAGTGACGTTTCTGCTGATGAACTTCATTTGGAACCCCTGGTAGAACCACCTGTGGTCCAAGTGACAGGAGGGATTAACAACCCCTGATAAGGAATTCATTGCCAGAGTGTGTCTAGCGTCTGGCTTTACTTTCTGTCAGATGGGTCATAAAATTTGACTGCGCACGCATTTTTCTCATACGAAAGGGTGCTGCAGGAAGGAATGGTATTAACACTGTTTGTAGCTGACATACCTTCCAGAGAACTGGAGGCGAGTCCTATCAATATAACGACACCACAATGATGACAGACTCCTCCAAAAATTATGTCAAGTCTACAAGCAGAACCTTCAGATTTAATACGTATAGTGATACTTCCCTTAACAAACACCTCCCAATAGCGAACATTTTTTATGTCCCCGGCCAGAGGTATAGGAAAATCAACGTTAAACGCCCTCATAACAGCGAAACCTCTCGATACAGCATGCGAACAGCGAGGGACGGTCCCACACGATCCATTATACCTCCCAATAGCGTAAGGCAAGTGAAAGAGATTGATTATGAGCACGATTTTCGGGATTTCATTGACTTGTTGGCTTAGAAATGAGTCTTTTTGACGCAAGACATTTGTTTCTGAATCATGAATTCAACTCTTCAGTATTGTGTGAGGTATGGCACCAGGACGTGTTCTGTTGACACTAAAAACAAAGATCGATATTATTAAGGGTATGAAGGTGACAAACCCAGCCTGCGGGTCCTAAAACACGAATTTAAAGCTGGGACGACGCCAATTTCAAAAATGATGAAGGATCGGGCACAACTTCTGCTGTTTGCTGATAACGCCAGCTGTCACCCACAACTTACGTTGAACAACGTTAAGCTCCAGTTTTTCCTACCCAACGTACTCGTAACTTCATGCCGTTAGCCCCTGGACCTTGGGATAATTCAGAACACGAAAACTCACTATCGCCTGAAACTTGTGCGACACTACCTCTCCCACATGGACCAACATGGAACACCGAAAACCTACAACTGATTCAAACCTTCCAAGAAGACATGGAAAATAAACTTGTGGCAAAAAACCGAAAACAGGCCAGAACTGATGAACATTTTTATGGATGAAAATTGACTGAACATCAACAAATGCGCATGAAATCCTGTTTTTTCCCCATTTTACTTGCCAGTTTTCCTTTCATCAAACCTCTCGATAGCGGTCATTTCCCGCTATCGGGAGGTCCCTCTCGATAGCGAAAGATGACCGCTATTGATAAGTCCTCCCAATAACGAAGACTTCTCAATAGCGACGATTTTTCAGGTCCCGTCAGTGTCCGCTATTGAGAATTTTCACTGCAGTATGCAATGTCCAGACTACAATTTTCATCAGATTTTGATCCGAATTCCTTTTACAATGAGTTGAACATAAAAAATCATGACTACAATATTTTCTCAGTTTCGATGTTTCTTTTCTCACTCGACTTATTTTGCACATTAGGAGTACAAAATTTCAAAATTCATATCGAGGGGAAAAAAAATGTTATGCTAAAAAATTTCCATAGTATCCGTAAAATAAGCAAAATTGGAGGCAGAGATTTTGTGGAATACACGACAATTGGAATCACACAAAAAAATAATGGACGGATAACAGTTGGAATTTAGAGAATATATCCTGATAATTATTGTCAGGCCAATTAGGATGTTTTCTTTTACTTACATAAATATAGGAACACTTTTTACTGACTCTCATATTTATTTACTTTTTTAGACCATTTGCGAGATTTTTCAATATGTTCAAATTTTGACAAAATACCGGATTTCACAAAAACTGATTACGCAAATTTACGGAAACACAAAGAGAAGCTTTGTATTTTCGAAGAGAAATACGAAGAAATGTTTATTCAACAAATTGATTATCAAGGCGGCCAAAAACTGTTATTGAAATTTCATCATACATGCCCTCACACCGTCAAGAGTTGTGTTTATACATGCAGGGTTTATTTATAAGCAAACTAAGATGCGTGAATGGAATATCTGAACTTATATCTGGATGAACCAGGATTTGAAAAATTGTATTTTGGTTAAATGTTAGAGGTTTCGTAATATACCTTATGGGCTCTACAAATATTGCACTGCCAATCCTCTTGAGGGATGTCTAGCAGAGGGGGGTCGACGCATTCCAGATGATAAACTGCTGGGCAGGTTTCGCAACATAGTAGATCTCCAACTCTATGGCAAATCCGACAGTGATCATCATAAGTGAAGTTTCCTGAAAAAGAAAAAAAAAATGTTGGCGTTCAAATTCTGTCATGCAGTTATTACCATGATAAGATGGCGAACGAATGTATGGTTATGTCAACTTACCTTCATGTATGAGATCTTCACGAACTGGATTGGTAATGAGAAATTGATCGGTGAGGAACTGCAGAACTTTCAGCCTGTTTTCAACATCTGTGAAAGGGTAGTCAGGGCTGGACAAGATGTCAACCAGAGATTGGTCGAAATTCTTGTCGGCCTCAACGTACTGCCGTAAGACTTCTGGCCATGTTATGGCATCCACGAAGAATAAACATATGTTGACGCTGTCTTTCTGATCTTGAGGACCGAAATGAGTTTGCTGAGCGTCTTCTTCTCTTAGGATGGCTTTGATCAACATGATGTGGATCTCGGCTAGCATGTACGTCTGTTCCTCGCACATGAGAACAGCGCAGAAGTCCTCGAACCGGAAAGGAGAGAGGCGTACAAGGTTCCTGAAGTGTCTGAGGACTTCATAGATCGACAGGGCTTGCATTGCGTACTCTCTGGGTATGAGGAGGTCATCTGAGGATTTGGGCAGCTCTAAAGGTGGAATTTCAATGTCATCTTGCAACCAGAGTGGTACAGGGCTGGGATTCCTGATATAACTAACGGACTTCTTCGTAGTGCCAGTAGTACTGAAACTGGATATTGAAAAATCGCTGTCGCTCATTTCATCCTTAGGATTCGTTTCAGAGTCGCTGCTATCCTTCGACATTACATCATCTTCATGGTCGCTCTTACCACTAGATTCCTCTCCGAAATCAGATCCGTAATGATAATCAGAGTCTTTATAATCAACCAAATCTGGGTTGTAGCCTCTACGTGAATTTGCTCTGCCTCTAGGGGTTCCTCTAGAGTTCCTATTCCTGCCTCGACCCCTGGCGCGAATACTTCGTCTACTGCCTTCGCTGCCATAAGGAGACGAAGCTCTGGATGCAGTAGGTGTACTAGTTTGTGAATTAGGCGTTTCTGAGCCCTTCACATCACTATTCCCTCCAACAAGGTATTTGGGCTTTTTCAAAAGGTGATATTGAAATTTTCGAGGTCTGTCCATAACGGCCGACTTCGGGGGTCGCCCCCGCCGTTTGGCACCCCTGGCGGACATAACGCGGTAAGTACTAAAAAACTTAAAAGGTTATAAATTACTTGTTTATGTTTCACTTCACCTTGTAAACAATACGAAATGACATAACTTTATCAAGAAGGATCCATGTTTGCAGTCCATCTTTGCGCCATTTTTCACAACGGGTCACGTGACCCATAGACGCTATGAATACACAGTAGTGATGAATACAGCCGAAATGTCGTTAAAAATCACATTAGACCACACTTAAACCTTAACTGAACAGTAAACTCACATAATTTCAGCAGTAGAAAATAACACTACGGGAAATGATGAGCGAGAAGCTGAAACAGTGTTCAATGTAACGAAGCTTCTGATTGGCCAGAAATTCCGAGGTCCATCAATAGGTCCAAGATGCTTTTACTAATTCGAAATTTCCGAATTTGTTTCGAACCCCACAATCACTGCCGCACGAAAACACAAGAAAATGGAAACTGAAAAGCAATTAGTTGAAATTGTCTAAAATTCCGTACATGAATAATACGTTAGACACCCAACTAAGATGGCGTCGACCAATAACAGCTAAGCACACTGAGTTCATTACAAGTATTGACCATCACATGACACCAATCTGTTCGAAAATCACAAACACTTTATTCTATCTGGCCACATTGTGACATCTACCGTTCGAATTAAAATTAAAAACACATCGTCAATTAACCATGAAATGTCGCGTATATTCCCGATTGAAGCTCGCGATCATTACTTCAGTGCCTTCTGTATAAGTATTTCTTTACTTCTTTTGTAACCAAATTTGCAAGTTTGATGTTATTTTAACGGCTTAGCAATCTGTAAAAAGCTGAATTTGCAGTTATATCATCACATGCACCACTCACGTCGGTGCAGGATAAATGAAAATTACATTTCAAAAGAATTTTTGACACAAACGACCTCAAAGCTGAGTGTTAGAAAGGCACTATTTTATTTAGATCTTGGCACGATGTTACCAAAAAAGTAATAATCATGTTTGAATATACTGCAATATTGTAGTAAAAATTAAGAGCGGCCTTGAGTACAATCAATAATGGTAAAAATCACCAAAATCTAAACTAAATAATAAAATATTTTGTTGGCTAACTTGCTACATTTTTCCCGCCTCGGTTTGTCGACGTTGTATCGAACATCGTTTATTAGAAAATGTTGAACATAATTATACCACCCACGGTCCGCTATTTAATTCATATTAACACATGATTTATACAACTTAATATTTGAAGTTATGATGAACAACTACTAGACAGAAACAGAAGGAAGTTGAATGAAGTGCATGTAGTGATGTTAGCAAGAAGGAATGGGGGACGGGCTCGTTATCTCTATAACTTCATGGTGGAATCGAGTCACAGCAAGCTGGTAGCTGGTTGACGTTTTCGTAATTCGTATTTTATTCTTCATTCGCGTTCACGTTGCCCCTTGAAAATTATTGCCGTAAGTCTTTATTAGGTAGTCCCTTTCTTTAAATCGCCTATCTCAAGATAGACTAAGTTCTGTAGCAACTAAATCCTTTATTGTTTAGAAGCTCTGCTACTTGTTTGAACTTCAAATAACCGAGGTGAAAGTGAAACCGAAGGACTTGCTGTGTGATGTGTTTGTTATTTCACTGAAATTATTGTATAAACACCCTTTATGACATAATTTGCTCTAGCACTTATTTAAATATGACCTCTGGATCATCCATGTACCGCATGAAACCTTTGTTTGAGCTGAATTCGATCGCAATCACTACCGACATGTACCGAATGAGGAACATCCACGACCCCGACAACGCTGGAGTAGTGTGCAACGGAACTGCTGAAGACGACGATAGTTATGTCAATTTCATTGAAGGGCGGCAGGAAGAAATTCTCAAGCGGCTCAAGAAGTTGAGGGAACTTCTCTCTGAACCCATAATTCCAAGCGGTCCAAGTCCCAAAATAGAATCGCCACCTATCCGCAAGGCAGTTACCAAGATGACCGTCGAAGCACTCGATTTGGCCAAAGTGAGTTGCCTGAGTAGATTAGTTTCAGAATCTGAGCTTTTATTTGGGAATTTTGTTCACTGTTCTTCGATGGTTTTATATTACTGGTAAACTACGACAGGTACTGTTTACAGCAGAATGATTCGTAACTTACTATATTCCTTTTCGACACCACCAGGGTTAGGGGGATTTTGGAAACATTTTGCTGATGATGTATGTGTATTATCCATAATTTCCTACCGGCCAAGCGAAAGTACCAGTACTACTTAGTACATGGTAACGTAAATAGTACATGAAACATTTCTGCTTGATCTATGAATACTGTGGCCGCTTTCTGCGCGAAGAGCTTTGATGGGGGTAGAGGGTAAGGGCAATTCAAGTGACACTGTTTTGTGTTCTGTCGATGTCCTCGAAGAAATACCACTCCATATTCTCAAGGTACCTCGCTTTTTGGATTTGTAGAACAGAAGTCCGATTATTGGGTCTGCATCCCTTTTGATTTGGGTAAATACCTTGTCTTTTCTTTATTCAAGTTTGTTCTATCTTTCGAGCTGCATAAAGATAAATAAGAAAGATGAATAAATAAGTAAAGATAAATAAGTAGATTGAGTAGGTGCGTTTACTTCGACTTTCGCTTCTGCGGTCATCCTGTGTTATTGAAACTTCATAAAATGTTATTTCTTTCATTATGAACGGTATATTTTACATTGCAGTGTGGTATCACTCAAGATGTGGTGCTCAACGTTAACCCTGCCCAACTGCCTTATTCTCTGCTGGGACTTGCCAAGCTGTGGAATGGGATTCTCGTTGTGAAAACGTCCTGCCATTCGCACTCCTCCGTCAGATCTCTTCCTAAACCAGCGCTGGAGTTTCAAGAAAAATTACTTCGGCTCTCGTCAGACACTTCCTCTCAAAAAACAACGGGAGAGCTGAACATTCGACTCGTTTGGAAAGAAAGTGAGTTTTACAAGTTTTAAAAAATCACCAATTTCTCTTTTAACAACGGCGTTAAAAATAACATTTAATAATACCGTTGGAAAGCTTATAAAACGTAGATGTTTTTATCGTGGAGCTCGTCAGTTTTTCAATAGCCGATATTGTTGGAAAATACCGTTGAAAATCGCAAAGATGAAAAATGACAAAAATTGTAGTTTGGATTCATCGAACACTTGTTTTTCTTGACTTTAGAGAAAAGTTTATAGTTAAATCTAAAAGAAAATTTAACGTTCTTTCCAACGGTATCCTCAGATTTTGATTCACCATGTAATTTTAGGGAGTTATGGTCATTTCAGTTAAATAAGTTTCCTCAGATTTTGATTCACCATGTAATTTTAGGGAGTTATGGTCGTTTCAGTTAAATAAGGTCGAAAACACGAAACAAATCTTAGAAGTGAAAAAACTATCGAAAACAAGGGGTTACAGAAAAAACTCTGGGATACACTTTTTGTTGGAAATTAGTAGAATCGATCCCTGATGTTTCGTCGCTCTTAAACCGAACACCCGGTAGGTATATATATTATTTTTTTTTTTTTTTGTAAAAATCTAGGGGTGAATTCAGGATGCTCTTCGGATTTGCCTATTAAAAAAATTTCAAAAATTCATGTTCTGAAAATTTTGGACCCATTGCAATAGCGTTATGTTCATGGAACATTCGCTGAAACTTAAGAAGAATCAGTCTTGAAAAACTTACATTAAGAAGATCAAAACACTCACAGTGCAACAACTGTTGTACCTAACTCAGTAATCGCATTTTCAGTCATACCCTTGAAGGACAAGCGCGATACAATACACATCGTATCTTGTGCATAGCACGGTTTATCTGCATAGTGACACATTATAATAGTTCATTTCTAGACTACTTTCCCAGTTACCTGCTTACAACTGTCACCAATATTATCTGTGGGTCCTTTCACTTTAAATTTCCGTTTTAATTTCTCTCTGTTTTAGGCTTTAAAAATTATATTTTTGAAATGTGAAAAAGGCAGTGATGTAGACCTGGTGTTGGAGAACAAGTTGACTAAGCTGGGATTTTTTTCGGACTCGGGAGTTTTACTTTACTGACCCTCAAAATTTGCGGTTTTACATTTAATTAGTACGTAGAATTTCAAAATGGAAGTCAAACATTAAACTCCCTGATCTGGTGAGTCAACTATTGAGCTCTCCGATTGGCTGAGCTGTACAAATTGAGCTCTCTGATCAGCTCAGTTGAAAATAGAGCTCATGACCATCAGTAATCAGCAGACTGCATTGTGCAAAAGCATGTTCCATGTTCTCCTCTCTTCATACTCAGTAAGAAGTTGTTTCTTTGGATTTAGAGATTGAACGTTTAGAGCAAATCAGTGCCCATGTTCGAAGTTAGGTTAGGTTGGGAGGTTGGATCAATGCTGTTTGGCTGTCCGTGGGTTACCTACCGTACATAATGATCCGGATAAGTGCATTACCGTGAAAATTATGGAAACAAGTCTCCAAAATTCAAATTTTCGTATTTCGGCGGTAATCACTCATACCATCGTCCGTACATTGAAGTTGCTTTTGTCGCCACTAGGACGCCAATAGGTCCAGTGGAAGCAATGATGGATTCTCAAAAGGGCAAGGACGTTTTACGAGAAAGGACATTACCACAGTTAGTCATAATAAATTGATGGTGGAATTTGAACACCTCGCTCCAAGTCACACATCCCGCATGATTAAAAATTTTCTTCGTCACTATCGAATCAGATTGCTTGAATCACCAGGAAATTCTCCTGACCTTATCCCAACAGAGAACCTTTGGATGATCTTGAAACAAGTGTTGGCGAAAGAAGGCTGCTCAGCATAAGTGATGATCAGCAACCTGATACGCGTTTGGTTTCACAATGAGAACATCAAAGAACAGTGCAAAAGTTGATAGAACTAAAGCTAAACCGAGTGAATGAAGTTATTAGGATAAGGGGGGAGGGGGGTCACATTAATTACTAAAAATTTTTTAATTATTTTAATGCGAAATAAAGTTGAAATGTGTAGAAAAGTAGTTATTTTCGTGTTTTCTTGAAGCTTTTACCGTTAATTTTCATGGTGGGTCCTTTACTTTTTTGAAGGCGGGAAAGGGACCTTCGTTTGAGCTTTCATTATACAGATTCAAGAGGATTCATGATAAACTGTTGATGCTCAAAATCTTCTTGTTTTAATTTAGCATGGAACATGGTTTTGTGGTGTCTGTCTTACTGGCAAACGAAAATAGTCCACAAACCTCGAAGGGCAGCGTCAGCCCCTCAAATGTCAGCTGATCCGAAAATTGAGCTGTCTTGTCAGCTGTGTCGAAAATTGAGCTCTGACCACACTATGTAGTTTAAGTAGTAAGACGTGCTAAAAACGTTTAAATTGTACACTGTCTGGCTCCCTGTTCAGCCACATGAATGGAGTTTTCCTAAAAACGTCGAATTTCTGTAGAATATTCAGCTGCGACCATTCAGAAACGCTGCAAAATCCTTGTCACATGGGTTTATTATTCTCGACTGAATGAGGCACGATTGGGGCCTCAGTGAAGAGACCCACAAAGCTATATTTGACGGTTTTAAACTCGAATATTAGGTTAGGGTCCGTTTCTGACAAATTATTTTCGAGCAGTGAAATTGTCATTGAATTGTCTTGTTTCACTACGTTTTAATACTAACTCCTGTGTTATTATACAAACTTCTGGTGATTACAGCCGTTTTTACATGTTTTTGACCCAGAAATATTGAATTTTGAGAGTTAGAACTTCGTTAGAACATCAGTCCTTCACTCGGTGGTCCAAATTAACTTCATATTTGGTCCCCCCCCCCCCCCCAAAACTCAAAAGTTCAAGTTCACTAAAACCTCAAAAATGCGTAGTTTTGCGCCCATTTTTCACCCATAACTCCTCGGGCTGCCGAGATACGGGACACAACTAGGGCCCAAATTGAGCTTATGTGCGAAAGAACGATTTTTTTTAATACCGAAAATTAAGATAGATATCGATGATACGGCGGATGGACATCGCATTTTGGTTTGTTATTCTGTGAATAATGAGCCTATGTATTCGCTCAGCAAACATTTTTAATAACACCCCCTCACAATTTTTTCTTTTACGTTGCAAGGTGAGTAGATTCCAAAAATGCTATGTCCATCCGCCGTATCATCGATATCTATCTTAATTTTCGGTATAAAAAATTCGTTATTACGCGCACAGGCTCCATTTGGGCCCTAGTTGTGTAGCCCGATCCGAATATACCCAAGGGTGTTATGGGTGAAAAATGGGGTTATTTGATGTTCTAGTAATATGAGGTTTTGTGGTATCGTTTTCCATGTTTTTTAGGACTAGGAGTCCGAATATGAAGTCGATTTTGACCAAAGAATGGAAAATCGAGGTTCTAACGAAGTTTCAGCCTTGAACTAACGTTAAAATTTGGTCTAAAATAGTCGCTCTTCCGCGCACAGTTTGGTTCCCCATTTGGGAACAAATTTGCCCGATTGGAATACACCCAGGGGCGTTACGGGTGAAAAATGGGTGTGAAGAAAGGGTTTTTTTTATCGAGGGTTTTTGATGAGGGTTCAGTGAACGTGAGCTTTTGAGGTATCGTTTTCCATGTTTTTTTAGGGCGAGCAAAAGTGAAGAATTGACGTTGTAACGAAGGTTCAGCTCCCAAAATTAATTTTTTGTTAGCCAAAAACCTGGGAAATTGTCGAAATCACCATAAACTTGTAAAATAACAATAGAAGTAGTATCAAGGCAGTTAAATGGCACTTTCAATCATCAAAGAAAATGTATAAAAAATAGGAGCCTAATTCTTATTTTTGGGGGCCAAAATCGGTGAAACCGTAAACAGTTACAATTTCAATAAATTATTGAACATGAAAGAAACAATGTCTTGCTAGAATTTCTGTGGGTATTTCCAATAGAATAATAAATCCATGTGACAAGGACTTGCAGCGTTTTGGAATCTACACACCTTGAAACGCAAAAGAAAAATTTTGAAGGGGCGTTCCAAAATATTTTCCGAACGAATATAGGTCTATTATTCCTTGTAGTCTATTATTTCCTTTGAACCAAAATGGGCATTCAGAGTGAAACGACCCCTTTTGCTATCCGTCGATAATAATTGCTAATTGCTGACGACAAGTTCGAATTTCGAATTGTTTCCAGTCGAGTCGGACAGTATTTTCGTTATTTCGCCCATCAAAAGCGTTCCGGTCTACGGCGAAGTCAACTTCCTCAGGTTCCTCAACTGCTGCATCGCTGCTCAACTCGACCCTGTCCAGCAGACTGTCCTTGACGACAAATTGGACTCCTGCTACTCTCTTAGCGTCGACTCGAGCAAAGCCAACGTTCAAGAGCACAGTCAGAATCTCCTGTCCAATTTGAAAACCGCCAAGTGGCTTTTGGGAAACGAAGTTTCCGTTGTGGACTTGGCTGCGTGGTCCGTACTCACCCGTCAATCCAAATCTGTCCAGCTCAACAAATCTGAAAAGCAGTGGTTTGAGAATTGCTTGAAAATGTTTTCTTCTTGAATCTTTCATTGTCAATAAATGATTTTAATGTGTATCTAAATAAATTATTTGTTGTGATCGATGATGGCGGAGTACCTACTTTTCAAATCCGTCGTGTTCCCTAGCTATAATACGAACTAGTTCGACTTTAGGAAGAGGGTACCTGTTGTAATGGGTTCTCCGTTTCATGTTTCAAATTTGTTGTTAGATATCTAATTACCAAACCAAATAATCGCTGTGTGGGTACGAGTATAATACTGGCGTGAAGAATTTAGCGTTCTGAAAAGTTTATTGTGATTATTAAAATTTAATGGGGTGTGCGCGCGCTTCTTTATTTATTTTTAATGAAAGTAGATTTCATACTGAGAATTTTGACACCAACCGCACTGTCTTACGATAAGTAGTTCTTTTTCTGTGATTTTTTCAAAGATTCCAGAGGTTCCTACGTCATTGCACCCCTCTCGGCTGGGCGGCACCCCCCTGCCAAATGTGACGTAGGAACCTCTGGGAACTTCGACAGTCATTTTTGGTTTATTATTTTCAATAATGAACCATTGGAATCGACCATGAAAAAAAAAAAAAATTCTAACCCCCCCTCAAAATTTGATGGTTTTGTTTCAAGGTATGTAGAATCCGAAAATGCAATAAAAATGTTTCTGTTTTTCCGCCGTACTGGCCACTTTTCTTAGTTACCATGAAACAAAATTGATCAAATTCGGGTTGTAGGTTCCGTTCGGGGTCTAGTTGGTCCTCGAAGCTCGACGTTACTGTCAGTCATCTGTAAGGGGTTCAAAATAGGGGTTGAAATTTTCAGAACGCCGTAGCTCGAAAACGTTCGATAGAAGGGTATGGTTTTTTTTTTACGTTATTAAATTTGTCTTGAGCTAAACAATTTTTTGAGACCACCCGGAGCACTGTACGTCCAGCCGTTCGTGTGCACCAAAAAGCTTCGTCAACATGATCGTGAATTAAACGGTATAAATCCGATCCGGATTTCATCACGAGGGAGCACCTGATTATAATCAAGGATGGCTGTATGAAGTCGAGTTAGTTGTTCTGCGATATTATTTCATTCGATAAGTGATGGACTATTGGATTTAGTTGGTAGGTACTTCTGAAACTTGAACAAACCTTGAAGTATTATTGATGGGTAAATTATTACACAACGGTCAATTATTACACAACAGTTCATCTACCAAGAAGGGGCTGGATTTTTTTGATCGGTACCTACTTTTGCAACTTGAACAAATGTTGAAGTATTGTTGATGGATAAATTATTACACAACGGTAAATTATTACATAACGGTTCATCAACCAAGAAGGGGCTGGATTTTATTGATCGGACTTGAATAACCGTTGAAGTATTATTGATGGGAAAGTTATTACACAACGGTTCAATATACTTGACGCTTGACCACGAGGTACTGCCCACAGAAAACAGTGATCTACGCAGAAGGGGCATCCATTTCACACCATATCAACAATTTTCCTTCAGAATTTCATTATTTGCGTTTCTTTTTGCCGTTCTGGTTACTGCTTGTCATCAACAGAATTTTTTTAGCAACGTTTAATTCGTGATTTAGGTAGGCACCTGGTAACGAGTACAGGGTTAGGTACTAACCTACGGAGGGTCTGCGATTCACATAATATGTATAGAATAGTACATATTATATTATATAGACGGGTTATCTATACAGAGAGCAGTGGTATGTAACAGAAGGGTATTCTGTGCAAAATAATGAACCGTTGTGCAGGGATTTGCAGCGTTTTAATTTTCAGTTAAACCTCATGCGAAAAAATGGATGTGGAAGAAAACATCAAAAGCGCGTCATAAACTGGTATAAATCGGTGGGTTACTCAGTTGTTACGTGCCATCTTCTGAGAGATAATGCAATCACCGTCTTGTCCAAAATGCCACTTTTGTCGAATGCAAATCGACTTGTCCAGTACAATTGATTTGACTGATTTTCGTTTGATTTTCATTCGAGGCACTGGGAAGTTTATGATGTCAATATTCAATAACTTCTTAATGAGTAAACAGCGTTTGTAAACGTACCAATACCTTCCGAGAGGTAATGCAATAGACAAAAAAATTAATGATGTCGACACGTGACAAATCAGTTACCAACCAATTTCTACCAGTTCATGGCGTGTTCTTTCTTTCCACATCAATTTTTTTATTACACAACGGTTCATCTACCAAGATGGGGCTGGATTTTGTTGATCGGTACTTTTGCAGCTTGATCAACCGTTGAAGTATTATTGATTGGCAAGTTATTACACAACGGTACTTGACCACGAGGGTAGGTATTGACCACAGAAAACAGTGATCTACGCAAAAGGGCCATCTATTTCACTAACTACTAACCTAAGGAGGGTCTGCGCTCTACGTAATATGTATAGAATAGTACATATTTTATGTTATATAGACGGGTTATCTATAGAGAGAGCTGTGATCTGTAACAGAAGGGTATTCTGTACAAAATAATAAACCGTTGTTCAGGGGTTTGCAGCGTTTTTTTATTATCACAATAAATTCAGTTTGATGTTTTCATGTAGGTACCTACCTGTGTACTTTTATCTTTTTTGGACGGGGGAAACTGGCAACCCTAACCACATCGCCTGTGTGTACCTAAACGCCCACCGACTCGGAGGACGTGTTTCGGCGCTGTCGGGTTATTGAAGATGGAATCAAGAGCCGTCGGACGAGGCTTTGAGTAACCTAAAATTCGCCCTCACTCGGTCGTCGTCTCGCTCTCGAGAACGAGTTCGATTTCAAGGTGGAGCTGGCAACAGGGCGCCGAGTCGGCCTCCGAGGGGAGTCTCGGTAATAAAAACAAAAAGACGACCCCCTCGCTCCCATCTATCGGGTTCCTTTGAATGACGTAGTGGGTCCGCGGACCAGGCGCTCAGGCTGTTCGCCTTCCCGCACGCAATCTAACGTCGATACTTCGGTTCTTACAGGAAATTTTACGCGGTTTCTGAACGTACTCCGTGTAGGCCGGTCATTAGAGGTATTGCACGTCGCGAAATGTGGTGTAGAAGCTTTTATTTTTTTGACTTGTATTACGGGTACAAACATGTAAAAAATGTGTAGGGTTTTCTCTTTTTTGTTTTTAATTTCCGTTTTAAATTTTTTAACTTTTCGCTAGTAAGTAGCCTTAGAAGCCCCAATAGAACATGATAAATTCTTTGAAGTCCATCGCACGCACGCTACCACTCAAAAAACGCTGCAAATCCCTGCACAATGGTTTATTATTTTGTACAGAAAACCCTTGTGTTACAGATCACAGCTCTATGTATAGATAACCCGTCTATATAACATAATATATGTACTACTCTATACATACTATGTGAATCGCAGACCCTCCGTAGGTTAGTACCTAACCCCGTACTCGCTACTAGGTACCTACCTAAATCATGAATTAAATATTGCTAAAATGATTCTGTCGATGACAAACAGTAACTAAAATGGCAACAAGCAACGCAAATAATGAAGTTCTGAAGTGAAATTGTTGATGTGGAGTGAAATAGATGCCCCTTCTGCGAAGATCACTGTTTTCTGTGGTCAGTACCTACCCATGTGGTCTAGTATAATGAACCGTTGTGTAATAACTTGCCCATAAATAATACTTCAACGGTTGGTCAAGTTGCAAAAGTACCGATCATCAAAATCCAGCCCCTTCTGGGTAGATGAACTGTTGTGTAATAATTTACCGTTCTTTAATCATTTGCCATTGTGTAATAATTTACCGTTGTGTAATAATTTACCGTTGTGTAATAATTTGTCGTTGTGTAATAATTTGTCGTTGTGTAATAATTTACCATTGTGTAATAATTTACCCATCAATAATACTTCAAGGTTTGTTCAAGTTTCAGAAGTACCTACCAACTAAATCCAATAGTCCACCACTTATCAAATGAAATAATATCGCAGAACAACCAACTCGACTTCAAACAGCCATCCTTGATTATAATCGGGTGCTCCCTAGTGATGACATCCGGGCCGGATTTATACCGTTTGATTCACGATCGTGTTGACGAAGCTTTTTGGTGCACACGAACGGCTGGACGTACAGTGCTCCGGGTGGTCTCAAAAAATTGTTTAGCGCATGACAAATTTAATATCGTAAAAAAAACCATACACTTCAATCGAAAGTTTTTGAACTACGTGGTTCTGTAAATTTCAACCCCTATTTTGAACCCCTTACAGATCACTGACAGTAACGTCGAGTTTCGAGGACCAACTTGACCCCGAACGGAACATAGAACCGGAATTTCATCAATTTTTATTCATGGTAACTAAGAAAAGTGGCCCGTACGGCGGACAGACAGAAATATTTTTATTGCATTTTCGGATTCTACGTACCTTGAAACGTAAACCATCAAATTTTGACGCGGGGTAAGAATTTGTTTTTCGTGCTCGATTCCAATGGTTCATTATTGAAAATAATAAACCAATACGAAAGTGAAGTGAATTCAGCTAGATGTAACTATGTATGAGGTTCCTTGGTTACTACTTCTGATATTAGTTCCACCAACCATAATCTGCCGTCATGCTCCTTTTGGTTTATTCTGTGAATAATACACCTATGTATTCAGTCAGCAAAAAATTTTTGTAACACCCCCTCAAAATTTTTTCTTTTCCGTTTCAAGGTGCGTAGATTCCAAAAATGCAATGTCCGTCCGCCGTACGCCGTCCGCCGTATCACGTGTACAGGCTTCATTTTCGGTCTAAAAAAGTCGTTCTTTCGCACACATGCTCCATTTGGGCCCTAGTTGTGTCCCGAAACTTTTCAGCCCGATCGGAATATACCCTGGGGAGTTATGAGTGAAAATGTGTATAAAAATAGGTATTTTTTGTGTTTTAGTAACATGTTGAGGTATCTTTTTCCATGTTTTTGGGGACGAGAAGGCCAAATATGAAGTCGATTTTGACCAAAGAGTGGAAAATTGAGGTTCTACCAAAGGTTCAGCTGCCAAAATTGATTTTTTATGAGGCCAAAACCTGGAAAATCGTGTGAAATCACCATCAATTTGTATAATAACACTAGAAAAAGTGTTTACACGTGGATCAAGACGATTAAATGGCACTACCAATGATCAAAGATAATTTGAAAAAAAAAAATTAAAATGAGCGTAGGTACCTACCTAATTTGTGTTTTGGGGGCCAAAATTGGTGGAAACCATCACAAATAGCTATTTCAATTGTTTCACATGAAAGAACCAATAAATGAACAGCCAACATTTCTTTAGGTATGTCCAACAGAATAATAAACCCATGTGACAAGGACTTTGCAGCGTTTTTGGTTTATTATTTTCAATAATGAACCATTGGAATCGAGCATGAAAAAAAATTCTAACCCCCCTCAAAATTTGATGGTTTACGTTTCAAGGTATTATGTAGAATCCGAAACTGCAATAAAAATATTTCTGTCTGTCCGCCGTACGCCGTACTGGCCACTTTTCTTAGTTACCATGGAACAAAATTGATGAAATTCGGGTTATAGGTTCCGTTCGAGGTCTAGTTGGTCCTCGAAGCTCGACGTTACTGACAGTCGTCTCTAGGGGTTCAAAATAGGGGTTGAAATTTTCAGAACGCCGTAGCTCGAAAACTTCCGATAGAAGGGTATGGTTTTTTTTACGATATTAAATTTGTCTTGAGCTAAACAATTTTTTGAGACCACCCGGAGCACTGTACGTCCAGCCGTTCGTGTGCACCAAAAAGCTTCGTCAACACGATCGTGAATCAAACGGTATAAATCCGGCCCGGATGTCATCACTAGGGAGCACCTGAAAATCAAGGATGGCTGTATGAAGTCGAGTTGGTTGTTCTGCGATATTATTTCATTTGATAAGTGATGGACTATTGGATTTTGCTGGTAGGTACTTGTGAAACTTGAACAAACCTTGAAGTATTATTGATGGGTAAATTATTACAAAAATGGTAAATTATTACACAACGGCAAATTATTACACACCGGTAAATTATTACACAACAGTTCATCTAACAAGAAGGGGCTGGATTTTGTTGATTGGTACTTTTGCAACTTGAACAACCGTTGAAGTATTATTGATGGGCAAGTTATTACATAACGGTTCATTATACTAGACCACATGGGTAGGTACTGACCACAGAAAACAGTGACCTACGCAGCAGGGGCATCTATTTCACTCCACACCTACAATTTTCCTTCAGAACTTCATTATTTGCTTTTCTTTTTGCCATTTTAGTTACTCTTTGTCATCGGCTGTATTATTTTAGCAACATTTAACTCGTGATTTAGGTAGGTACCTAGTAACGAGACCGGGGTTAGGTATGTACCAACATACATAGGTAGGTACTAGGTATGTATGGGTGAAATGAATTCAACTAGGTGTAACTATGTATGAGGTTCCTTGGTTACTACTTCTGATAGTAGTTCCACCAACCATAATCTGCCGTCATGCTCCTTTTTTGGAAACGCCCTCCAAACAAGTTTTCGCATCACACCAAGCTCGTAATCAGTGCTTCTCAGGGATGTATGGAGGAGGAAATTGGCAGCGTGTGATGTGGTGGTGAGTCAGATAAATCAAGAGCTTTCCAACGAGTGGTGAACTATTTTTGTACCATGAAAAATGGCGAAGATGAAGTTCCATAGCAACGATCCGTGAGCATTTCTTCGTAACGATTTTTCGTGAGCTATTTTCAGTTCATGTGCCAGAGCTAAGACAGAAAATGTCAAAACAAAAATGCTACCAAGTCCGACCTCGAGACGACTTTTGGCAGCCAAAAAAAAAACAAGTTTTAGGACTTTTTTCGGTTTTTGCTTTCAACATCTAAACGGTGCACCTTGGAGAAAATGTCATTAAATTCAGCTTCGAATAACTTCCGTACGCATTAAAATTGGTTTAGCTGTTTGGTCAGAATCGGCAGACAAAAGTAGGCAAAATGAAAAGTGTGTTACGCTCCGTTTCACATGCCTGCAACTACAGACGCTGAAATGATTGCACAATGGATATTTACCTGTATATGTAGATGCCCCTGCTACGTAGATCACTGTTTTCTGTGGTCATTACCCTCGTAAAAGCCCTAAATCGAGTAATGGAGCCGGCCGGACAATCACAGTTATATAAATATTCGGTGGATTCAACTATTGTCAATGATTATTTATTGTTATTAACGAAGCGTAACGTTTGTTCAAGTGACAAAAGTACCTATGAGCAAAATCCAAAATAGCCATCATTCTCCGAATGAAATTATATCACAAGACAACCAATTCTATTTCATTTAGCCATGCGTGATTAAAATCGGATGTTCCCTTGCAATGATGTCTGGGTTGTCTCAAAAAATTCTCAGGTTCGAGATAAGTTTAAAACACTGAAAACGTCGAAACAAATTCGAACCCCATTTTTCACTCATACACCCCCGAGTGTATTCCGATCGGGCTGCCAAGCTTCGGAGCACAACTAGGGCCCAAATGAAGTGCGAAAGAATGACGATTTTAGACCAAATTTAAGGGAACTTTAAGGCTGAAACTTTGTTAGAACCTCAATTCTTCGCCCTTTGGTCAAAATCGACTTCATATTCGGTCTCCTCGCCCTGAAAAAAAAAATAAACATTGAAATTGATAGCTCACAAGCTCATGTTACTAAAACACCAAAACCCCTATTTTTACACCAATTTTTTACCCATAATATCCTTGGGTGTATTCCGATTGGGCTGCGAAAGTTTCAGGACACAACTAGGGCCCAAATGGAGCATGTGCGAAAGAAAGAATTTTTTAGACCGAAGTAAAGGTAGATATGGCTGGTACGGCGGGCGGACATCGAATTTTTGGAAAATATGCCTTCTTGAAACGTAAAAATAAGAACTTTTGTGGTGGTGCTCAAACATTTTTCTGCTGAGGGAATGCATAGGCGTATTATTCACAGAATAATAAATCAAAATGGTTTTTCCAAATGGAAAATGTCATAACCGAAGTTGTAGAGGTCAAGATTAAAAACTTGAAATTTTAAATTAAATATTTTAAAATACCCAGTATTAATTAATAAATATTTCAGTACAGAGGTACCTATCCTGTGTTAGCATTTTTGATTTTTACATGTTTACCAGTTACAAAAAATAAAAACTTCTACACACCTTTTACAACATACCAAACCCGGTACGTTTCGATCCTCTACTGACTGGCCTAATGTTGTACCTACTTGAAATTGAATGAAATAAAAAAATATTCATTTTTATATAATACAGTAGATTTTTTTTCCTTCAACTTCCGAAGGAAATGTGGAGTCTGGAAAAATCAGGAATTTCATTTGAATTTTCTTAGACATCCTGCATATCCAATCGGGATGGGGATTCACTAGGCTTTATTTTAGGAGATATAATATTATACTGTAATGTATAACCTACATCATGGGATACCTACGTGGCGTAGGTTACCCTAAATTCTACTTGCAATTTCCAGCATTGTTTCATGTGCTTTTCCACCGATGGTGACCAATGTCTGTATTATTTCTGATCGAAATAAGGTTCCCTAAACACACAAGGTATGTACCTGTAAAAAACTGATGAAAATAGAAGAAATCAATCAAGTTTTCGACTTTTCACTTTTGCGTATATTACAATGTCGTGACTAAAGACCTGAGATGGATATTATTTACTTTTGCAACCTCACTACCGAGGGTAGGGAAGCCTTGGATTCGTGATTGAGTAAAAAATTCGTGTCCTCCAAAATTTAAATTTCCACTACCGTTTTGCGTTTCAGACATCAAGGAACATTTTAGCGAATTTTCAAAGAAAATGAAGCTACTATTGCAATGGCTTCGAAATTTAAATAATATAAATTTTTGGAAATTTTCTTCATAGAAATCCGTTTCAGACCATTCTAAAACGATTCCTGAAATTTAACACTTTTTTTATATGTATATATATATTTATATATATATGTGTCACTCCAGACGATAACTCTCGATAGAATTGAGATAAACAGCTCAAATTTGCACAAAAAATCTATCTTGGCAATCGAAAGGCTAAGTTCGAAGATGGGCGAAATTGGCCTACTCTAAGGAGGGTTTTGGCGCATTTAAAGTGCGCAAAAATTACCCAAAAATCCCCAAAATGTTATTTTCCAACAAGTGACCCCTCATTTTAAAGGTTTTTGCACGCTGAACACGATGGTGGAATCGGATTTTAGATATCTTGATCCGTTCTCAAATTAGAGCATTTAAAGTGCGCAAAAATTACCCAAAAATCCCCAAAATGTTATTTTCTAACAAGTGACCCCTCATTTTAAAGGTGTTTGCACGCTGAACACGATGGTGAAATCGGATTTTAGATATCTAAATCCGTTCTTAAATTAGAGCATTTAAAGTGCGCAAAAATTACCCAAAACTAGGATAATCTTTAAACTCTTACCCCCCCCCCCCCACCCCCTTAGAGTGGTCAGATTGAAAAATGTGAGAAGTATTAATTGAAGACGAGAGTTCGAAGCAAAAAAGGGGGAGGCAAACGATTAGTACAACTCCTTGAATTTCCCATTTGACATATAATTGTTATGATACCTTCATAGATAGACAAGTACCGGCCCACGTATTACTAGAAGGAAGACGAAAGAAAAAATCTATTTCAAATTATTCAATTTAGGTACTAACAGTAGGAGGAAGAAGGTTAGGTAGGTATCTTATCAATTTATTATCAGTATCATACGAATATTTGATATTCAAAGGTAGGTAGGTACTTAACATGATAAAAATAATATCAATGAAGAAGGAAGGATCTACCTACCTAGTAGAGCAAATCTTGAACTGGTTTTAGATACCAGGCCTGAAATCGTAGTCAAGAGGAAAGGCCATTCAGAAGGAACAAGGAATCTACTCATAACAAACGGTAGAATCAGGATGGACAAAACGTACAAATTAAAATAAATACGAAGAGAATATACATAGAAAACCAAATTTTAGACCGAAGTTTTCCTTTATTCAAAACCATAGCCATTAATTCGAATATTTCTTTGAAAATTCGCTCATTAAGTCATGCTGCATGACTGGTTTTTTTTGGTTCCGTGTCTGTCAGTGGTAATTCCTTGTAGCGCCCATAACTACCCGAAATAATGGTAGAAATCGGCTGAAATTCGGAGGGTAGTTGCGAGTTGGGTCACAGATGGTCCCACACAAAAATCATTGAAAAAGTACTGTAACTTTCGTCTGCGCATGCGCAAACGTGAAATACTTGAAGCGCCCTTAACTAGGTACCTTAAATATCGTTGAAATAAGTTGAAACTTTGAGGAGGAATAACACTTTGATAGTTCCATATAATTTCATTAGAATCGTACAGTAACTTTCGTCTGCGCATGCGCGAACAAAATGTTGACCATTACCTACCTTGTAACGCTTCTAACTACGCGAAAAATAGTGTAGAAAGCTGAAATTTTGAAGGTGCACGCGGGTTGGACCGCAGATGGTCTCATTTCAAAATCATGGAAATTGTTCCGTCTGCGCATGCGCAAACGTGAAATACTTGAAACGCCCATAACTACCTTATATATCGTTGAAATGAGTTCAGATTTGGAGGGTCGATCAGAAATAATACTTTGATGGTTCCGTATGGGTTTCATTGTAATCGTACTGTAACTTGCGTCAGCGCATGCGCGAACGAAATGTTGACCGTTTTCTTGTAACGCTTCTAACTACGCGAAAAATAGTCGTAGAGAGCTGAAATTTTGAGGGTAGACGCGGGTTGGATCGCAGATGGTCCCGTATCAAAATCATTCATGGATACTCCACCTGTCCACTGAATGAGCTTACCCGACTATACGTTCGTGTGAGGAAGCTGTACTGCCTACTCGAATTGGCAGACGTAAGTTTCACTGAGGGCCCTCGGTCGTGACAGTTGATCTCGCAGGATCCGCGGCCTGCCGGACCGGATGGACCGTCTCGGGCGTGCTTGAGCGTCCCCTGGCAGGACCCCTCCACCCGGTCGTTTCCTTTGGGCGTTACGCCCTTCGCCACGAAAAACATCGGCGGCAGTCTCCCGTCGCAAGCCGGTGTTTCATATCACGCGATCAGACTCACCGGGTTCCTGCTCGTATGCAACAGGCAAATCGGAACGTTAACATTCGCGGCGGTGTGTTTGGATCACTCAAATATTAATGTAATTGTTCGGAAGAAGAACATTTGAAAAACCATTGAAAATTTGACGTTTCAAGGTCGACTGAACTGGATTAAATCAGAACATTTCGTTGCAGTCTTCGAGGGGCCTCCTGCGCGAGCCCTGTTCATCAACGCGCTTCGTCGTAGCAAATGTCGGAGGATTTTTTTATAACTGATTTAGACCACTCATTCACGCAGAAGGGTGATTCTAACCCCAATAAGTCAGTGGGGTCTACGCGTGTATTTATTTCATCTTTTTAAATGAAACTAGATTCCATCCTGATAATTTTGACACTAACCGCACTGTCCAACGATAGGGGAGAGTGGGGTAATGCCGTGCACCTTACTTTGGCATGCAACAGTAGAAAGACGGAACGTAATAAAAATGATTATTTTACATGCTTTGGAATTTATTCTACATTGAGTGTGCAAAAGCTTTTCCGTCTCGAAACATTATTAACAGAATAGCAGCCCAAAATGTGAAAAAAGTGCTTTGCACGGCATTACCCCCACTGTCGGGTAATGCCGTGCATGCCTTGGGTAATTCCGTGCATAGAGTTTTTCTCCTCCTCTTTTGTCATTCAGCCATGTTTTTCTCACTGATTTTACAGGTAAATGTGTTTATATGTTTAATACCATAAAAACTGGCAATAAACTTTGTTATAAATGAGCAATGGTTAGAAAAATGATTAAATAATTAAACCATTTAAAAAAATGCGTTTGAAAAAATTAGGTATTATTAGGTATTTTATTAAACTCACAATAAAACTTAGTATATTTTATGAGATTTTTTGAGAAAAAGTGGTGGAAACAACTGAAAAATTGGAACTTGGGGTAATGACGTGTATCCCGAAAGTGCACGCCATTACCCCAACTCAGTGCACGCCATTACCCCGGTGTTTACATTTTTGATTACTTGTTGACGCTGACCGCAATTTCGCACAAATCGAAATTTTGATTATCCCATCAGAAAGCCAATGAAATTCTTTATTGAATGACGTTGAGAAATCAAAGAAAGTATTGAAAATGGTACTTATAGCGCTTATTTCCCGAGACTCAAAATATAGATGAAAAATGGCTGAATCACATTCCGAGCAGTAGCGTCAAGTGAGATTACCTTAGCAACGTGTGAATGCTAGAAATTTTTTAGAGTCAAATCAGTTTCACAGCATCCTGAATTCATCCCTACATTTTAACAAAAATGTATATGTATATGTGTGTATATATAATATATATGTACATTTATTTATTTATGTGTCACTTAAGACGATATCTGTCCTTGGGTACACGATAAAAATTCCGAATTTTGTCAAAACGTTCGTATTACCAAACAAAAGGATGAGTTAAAAGATGAGCAAATTTCAAAAATTCTATTCCTGAGTTTTTAGGAGTCAAAAATCGGTTAAAAAAACAGCTAAAATCGCGAACAACTGATATAAAATCACTGATAGTGGTGTGTAAGGGTGAGTAATAACAGAAAAATACCATTTCAATTGTTTTTCTTACAGAATAGGGGTCAAATTTGAATTTTTGGGGTCAAAAATTGGTATTAAGGGCTAAAATCAATATTAATTCACCTGACGTTGTGTGGGACGGTGAATCACGACGTAGAGACTATTTCGATGATAGAAATATTTTTCTCAAAAAACAGTGGTCAAATTTGACTTTATAAGGGTCAAAAATCGGTAAACATTTTTAGTCACGAGTATATTTTACGAAAAGTGATATGGGTTTTCGCCATGTATTCTTTTTAGACAATTGCACGAACATTTATTTGAAAATTCGCTCTTATAGCCATGCTGCGTGACTGGAACTTTCTATGATTCCCGAGGTTCCTACGTCATTGCACCTCCATCGCCTGGGCGGAACTTCCCTGCCCGCTGTGACGTAGGAACCTCTGGAAACTTAGAAAATTCACGAGAACTACTAAACGTAGGATTGTGCTGTTGGTGTCGAAGTTATCGGAATGGAATCTAGTTTCATTAAAAATAGTATGTTTTCGTGACCCATGCGCATACCCTATTATGTTTAACTTCATGAACGATTTACCTTCCGAAATTTGCTACGATGAAGCTACGCTCCAGTTCTCCCGCTAAACACTCCTCAATCTCGCATTACTTATTTATGTTTTACACCAAATCTATAAAAATTTCGCTGCAGAGTCTATATAAAACGAAGGTTGTGGTGTATGTAGCCATTTACGTGTGGGAATTAGGGATGTATGATACATGATACTTCGAAATGTATCATATGTATGATACACATCGTATCGATATTTCTAAAAAGTATCGAAAAGATCAGGCCGATACTTTCAAAAAGTATCGATACATTCAAGTATCGATACTTTTTACAAACTCAAATTAGAAAAGTTCCGGCCTCATGGATTGTGTTGTTTTGCTCCTTCCCCTTCCAGTGTTCCAGTTCCACCATAGAATAATTCTATGCCTGACATAAGTGCACAGTATCAGTTGAGTTGTTTCACGTTTCCAGTCCTACTAGATGCCGGACCCTATCAGTTGAATAAGTGATCATCTCCATTTTTATGTCAAGGTTGTTGACAAATGGTGGGACTTCAGGCATGGTAGCGATCAGGCTTTGTAGTCTTCTGTGAAACTTGGAAGTAAGAAAAGATCCTTGAAAAAAGTAACGGTGTCGATACCGCGAAAAAAGAAAAAGTATCCCGATACATAGCAAAAAAAAAGTATCAAAAAGTATCGATACTTTTTCTTAAAAGTATCGATATTTTGAAGTATCGATACTTTTTATACATCCCTACTGGGAATTGTCAATCTTATTTCGCTCTAGAGGTATGGGGAACGACTTCGATCTGTTAAAATCAGACTGTCCTGCTTGTAACCATGATTTCTGTGTTACCGGCTATCGTTGTGAAAAGAGTATGTTTGTAAACTGACAAATCGTCAAATTCGTGGCTTTATCACAACAGTTGGTCAAATTTGATGCAGGATTTGGTCGTCTTCAACTTTTTGTTCAAACGGAAACCAGTTTTGGTCTGTTCCAGTGGAAATGTTTCACTTCACCTCTTGTCGGAAAGCTCTCAGTTAATTATCACAAAACCCCACGCAGTCTAATTCGTCATTCCCCCAACCCGTTATTCTATAAAACATGATGGTTTTCTGTGTAGCAGCTAGTCATATTCTCTATATTTCCCAAAAATTTTAATGTTATGCATCTGTTTATGTAGGTCACTTTACCATTGATTTTTTTGCTATGATGACGTTTAGTAGAGCAACACCCCCTCCAAAGTCGGTGTTTCATATCACGCGCCCAAATTCACTTCCATCATTATAATAACAATTTTCGTCAACCTCATTATTCCGCTCTAGAGTTATGGAGGTAGACTTCGATCTGTTGAAATGCAACTCTCCTGCTTGTAACCATGATTTCTGTGTTACCGGCTACTGAAATGTGTTTGTATACTTTGAAAAATCGTCAAATTCATGGCTTCATTACAATAGTTGGAATTTGAGGCAGGGTTTGATCGTCTTCAATTTTTTATTTAAACGGAAACCAATTTTGGTCCGTTCCAATGGAATGTTCCCCCTCTTGTCAGAAAGCTGTGAATGTTACTTATTCCAGAACCTCACGCAGTCTAAATCCGCCATTCTATAAAACATGATCCAACAGTTTTCTGTGTAGCGGATTGTCAAATTTTACCTATTTGACAAAATTGTTATTGCTATGCATCTGTTTATGTAGGTAAGTAGGTGCTTATCCGCTGATTCAGTCGGTGTTTCATATGTCGCGCCCAAGTCATCATATTCATTAGGTATAATGATACAATTTTCCCCAAAACCTTTCGCTAATTTTAACCTAACGTTTTATAGGTGTCGATTATTCACATCATTCATCTCCAAGGAAATTGCGTACCAGTAAAATATAAAATGCCCAGGAGGTGTAGCGTTCCCACTTGTCGAAGCAACTACCGAGGCAAACATTCCGTCGGCAAGTACGTCTCTTGTTACGGGTTCCCTAGCGATGTAGACACTTTGAAAAAGTGGTTAATCGCGATCGGTCGCCCGAATTTTGTACCGTATTACGATAGCGTGGTGTGCGCCAAACATTTCGAAAAGTCGTCGTTTGTGAGAGAGGACATGTACAGAGGTGCCAACGGCGAACTGAAAGTGTTCAAATTCGCCAAACCCAAACTCAAAAGCGGCGCTGTCCCGTCGCTGTTTCTTGGCACCGCGAGGGAAGGAGAAGTGGAAAAACACGCTGAAAAAAAACCTGTTTCGACCTTGGAAGTACAGCGCAGGACTGAAGATGTAATCAGACAACGCGATGTATCAGAGGTCGACGATTCAAAGAGCTGCATGGATTTCGTTGAAGTCGAAATGATGGAGCCTGATAACGAACAAAATACTTTGAATCTGGAACACAATCAGTGCGACCCCTCGGATTTCAGGAACCACTGCTTGTCTGGTAAAAGAAAAGGGCAGTTAGCAGATAAGGTCTGCGAAGATGGAGGTGCGGAATGTTACAATAATTATCGAGTGATCTCTACAAGAAATGGCGTTCAAAAGAGCAGTAATGAAGATCCTCCTGTAAATTTTGTGCAGCGAAGTCCGTCTTGCGTTCTCGGCTCCAAGGGTGGTAAATTTATGAGGGATGGTAACGTGGAAAACTCGCCGTTGGATCTCGGATCACCCATTAGGAAGGCAGTGAGTGCTGGAAACGCAGCCCGAGACAGCGTAATTGCCATGTATGCCCGAAATTCGGAAGCCAGTAGAAATCACCAAGGGACAATCCAGACAGATGGTGGTGAAGGAGGTGTTCCTGGTGGTAATGGCCTCGTGACGAAGAAAGGCGACCAAGTTACTTCTCAGGAAGAAATTTTCAATTTGGTAATGAATAGGCGATATTCAAACGGTTCCAATGAAGACACTGTTTCTTTGAAGGATTTTCAGGCAAAGGACGACCAAAATCCCAAGGCAGTCCCAAAACATGATATTAGTAGTTCTAAAGGTTGCTTGTATGATGGGAATGGTGTTTTGATAGTGAAAGATGAGATTCTTGAGAACGATGAGGAGATGGATGGGAATTCTTGTCAGAGTGAAACTGCTGATGTTAACTACTCATCAGGAGATCTTGGTGTGATGGTTAGGGTTGGAAAAAATCACGAATTTCCGAAAAATACGAGGGAACTTGTGACTCAGAATTGTGATGTTGAGGATCGACAGATTTGTAGTGAAAATGGTGTTGGAATGAAGGAGGAGATCTGTAAGAGTGGAACTGGTCTCGTGAACTGCTCATCAGATTTTGGTCAAAATCATGGATTTCCGAAGGATAGCGGGAACATTGTTTCTCGGAATCGTGGTGTTGAAGACGTAAAAATTTGTGGTGAAAATGGTGTTGGAACGAAGGAGGAAGAGAATGTTGATTTGGCGTTGATCAATGCAAATGAAAGTGGGTGCGATGGGACGAAGAAATCGGTTGTTCCTGCGGGAGATTCCGAGTTGAAGGCTAGCGGTCGAAATCGCGGGTCCGATAAGTCTAAAGACGGGGAAGACGAGGGTCCTTGCGATGTCCAGGAGTGGGAGGGTGGATGGATCGTGAAAGAAGAACTTTTCAGGGGGCTGGGGCTCGTTCCGCGCGGCGTGTTGCACGACCAAACGGTCGATAGGCGTCATTGCGTCAGTGCCCAGCGTCGGGTCGAGACAACCAAACGATTCCAGACGAAAACGGCAGTTTTTTACCCGCCGGGAACTGCAATGTTCGACACGGAGAAGTTCATCGGCGAGATACAGAGGAGGCCCGCCATCTACGACGTGCGCTCCAAGGTGTACTCGAATCGAGTCGCCAAATTGAAGTACTGGCACGAGGTCGGCAAGGAGATGTACAAAGGATGGGATTTCCTGGACCAAATGGAGAGGAGAACCTTGGGTAAGTTCCACCAAAAACTTCTACTACTCATACCATTGTTTCCCGCCAAAATTTAACATTCCCAGACATGTTAAAGAGTACCACCCAAAAATTAACAACTCACTCATACGCCCACATATATTAATATGCAGCACATATATTAATAACTCGCAACCATAAATGTTAGGGTCCACCTAGCAGCAGAACTCCTCCAGAAGTGAGGGTATGCCGGTCGTGAAATGTAACCTTGTGTATCCCTCTATCCTGCACGTAACACATAACAACGTGTAACTAAACTTTCATATGTGGATATGAAGGGAGATGGTCATGAGGCTGGTGCGCTTGTGCGGATCTGTCGGGCGGTTGGTGAGTGGAGATCGAAAGGGGGGGTCCCAGAGCCAGCCAATCTTGCTCCAGCCCTCCTCCACAAAAGCCTCTCTCCCATCGTTCCCTTGTTTGTTTCAGGGTCAAGAGAAGCTAACGGCTTAATTTTTCCCAAATTGAAAAAAAATTTTCGGCAAAATCTGAAAAAAAATCCTCATACTTTTTATTGCTGTACTAGAAATGTATTTCACTATATTCATAGTCCCAGGAAAATTAGATCTAAACAAGGATCTTGCCTGCGAAAAAAAAATCGCTTAAAGCTGGAAATTATTTTAAACAACATTGGGGATCTCAAGTAAGAGTAAGTAATACGAGTTTACAACGGTTTCCGAAGTGAGCTAAAATTTTGAGGGGCCTAAAAACCACGAAATTTTGGCTTAACATCTAAAAAGTGCATCTTAAAAAAATTTCACCTCAGCCAAAATTGAAGAGCATTACAAAAATAGGCAAATCTTTCCATTTTTACTGAAAAGCGTGCTGTGCTGTTTCACACGCCTACAACTGAAGTTCCAGTCATGCAGCATGGCTATAAGAGCGAACTTTCCAAGAAATATTCGTGCTATTGTGTAAAAAAAAAATGATACAGCGAGAAGCCGTACCACTTCGCGTATTTAATTTTATAATTTTTTCATGATATCAAACATTTTTACCTACTTCGACCCTTATAAAGCCAAATTTGATTCACTATTTTTTGAGAAAAATATTTTTATCATTAAAATAGCGCTCCGTCGTGAATCGCCATCCCACACAAAGTCAGGTGAATCAATATTAATTTTAGCCCCAATTTTAGGGCTGTTCTGTTTGAAAAACAACTGAAATGGTATTTTTTCTGTCTTGACTCACCCTTCCATATAACTTTGTGATTTTATATCAGTTGTTCGCAATTTTAGTCGTTTTTACCAATTTCTGACCCATAAAAACTCAAATTTGAGCTCTTAGAATTTTTGAAATTTGCTCATCCTTGAACTCATATATTTTTGGCAATACTAACGTTTTGGCGAAATTTGGAATTTTTATCATGTACCCAAGGACAGATATCGTCTAGTGACACGAAAAAATTCAAAACTTAAAGTTCTGAAAATTTTGGACCCATTGCAGTAGTTTCACTTTCTTTGAAAATTCGCTCAAAACGGCTATTCCAAATGAAAAATGACATAACTAAAGTTGTAGAGCATCAAATTCTGCGTTCAATGCAACCCTATTTTTATCTAAAAATATTGCATTTAAAATTGAAACGCGCCATTCCACGCAGAATTTAGTGCTCTTTAATCTTGGTATGAGTATAAACTTTTCTGTATGATGGCCCTTCAGATTTTATGCCTGCGCCAAAAAGTAAAAAGTGCCAAAAATTTGCGGTTTTGTGGCTTCTGTAAGTTTAGCTCATCGCAGAAACACGATTTGTTTTGTAGACAAAATTCTAATTCGCTTGTGCTATAGCTGATATGTATATCAGTTACTAAATAATTTGTTCCTTTGTCATTGCTGACGATGCGATGATGCCTGTATTTCATCGGACCTCCGCCTGGGATGCCTGCCGGTAGGGCAGTTGGCCGTAATGCCCCAGCCTGAAATGGCGGTTTCCTCTACTTTTTACTATAAACGCTCATTTGCCTAAGAAATTTGGATAAACCTGTGGAATCTTGATTCAAAAAGTGTTCAGGGTACACCGAAATCGAAGGTTCTTGCCCCAGACACTTCTATTCCATCGTTCGTTAACTGCTGGGGAATAATAATAAAAGTGTTTTATTTGCACCCATGTAGCCCATAATTGTTGTACAGCGACTTACGTAAGAAGAAATATCTCCGAGAAATATAGAAATATATACAGTGCAGAGTATTTACAGAAAAATTCTACCAGCATAGTGAACAATCATATTTAAATTACAATAAAAAAATTGGAAAACATGTTACAGTATTTTTATTTACTAACATGTTTTCCCTCTGTCAACAATAGGTAGAATCAAAATTTAGGTTCAAAAAATGTTTATGTAGTTATGTATCTACTCATCGAAAACACCTCTCGAATGCTAACATGTTGATAATGGCCCCTGATTTTGCTTTTGTTTTATTGTAACTAGTTTGGTCAATATTTCAGTGAAGGAGCTGCAGATTAAATGGAAGTCAATCAGGGATCACTTCATGCGACAACTGAAACAAAACATGAATGGCGAAGGACCGAAAAAGAAAAAATACGTGCATTTCGACCAACTACAGTTCCTCACCGCCAATTTGGGAGTGAAACGGTGAATAAGCTTGATTGTTCGATTCTGGTTTATTATTTTCATTATCTACCTAATGAACCTTTGGAACCGAGCATGGAAAAAAAAACTCAGATCGAAGTTTGATGATTCGTGTTTCACGGCCGCGTGCGGCACTTTCCGAACCAAAACTGATTAAATTTGGTTAAGTATGTTCCCATTTGGGTTCAGTCATACCTAAGGGGTGAAAATTTCAAAACGCTGCGCCGTAGCGCGAAAACATTCACTGGCAGGGTTTAGCAGTGGTCTTTATTGGGGTTTTAAATTATTTCCGAACTTGTGGATTTTTTGAGACCACCCGGAGCATTGTACGTCCAGCCGTTCTTTCACAGGCCCTGAAGTTTGAACAGAAAAGCTTCGTCAATTGAGTGTGAATCATATATACGGTTCACATCCAGCCCAGATATTGCTAGGGAACAGCTGATTATAATCAGGCAGGGCTTTATGAAATCAAGTTTGTTGCTTCGTGATATTATTTTATTTTAGGATGGTTATTTTGGATTTTGTTTATCGGTAGGTGACAGCTGATTTTCATTTTGTTGATAGGTACAAGTTTGTTGTTCACGGCCAAACGACTCTTCCAAATTAGGTG
This sequence comes from Leptopterna dolabrata, assembly GCA_954871275.1. NCBI lineage: Eukaryota > Metazoa > Arthropoda > Insecta > Hemiptera > Miridae > Leptopterna > Leptopterna dolabrata. The sequence goes on from OX940983.1 coordinate 25,365,774, forward strand.
AAAATTTGGGAATTTGTCGGTGGTCCTACTTAGGTTCGGCGACCATCGTCAGAGAGCTTATACTAAACCAACACTGGTGGCATTTCGTGTCTGTGGATAGGTATCCACCGCAAAAAAAAACCTAATAATTCAGGGTCTATGCCAACACTCGGAGGAATTCAGTGATCTAGGGAGAAGGGGTTTCTATATTTAGGAAAAATAAACCGGTGTGTAATAATTTGCAGCGTTTTTATAGCTTTTTATTCCACCCAGTTTTTGGCTTTTTAACTACCGATGCACCGAGGAACTGTGACTCCTTACAAAGGTCGTTCTGCCAATCATCTTGTAGGAAGTCCAAACCAGCTATTCACTATACGTTAATATAGATTAGTAGAGTAGGAACCTACCTACTTATCTATAATCTAACATAACTTGCTATTTTGCAGACCGCGCCATTCTTACAAACCTCCTAAGCATGAGCCCGAAGAAGAATACATGGAGTTGACACCAGAGCTTCCCGAAGAACGACATTTCTCTTTCATGACGTCAGTCGACAGGCCCGACTACGACGAGCACGAAGTCCCCGTCGCTGCGGCTTTGCTCCCTCAGCAGCCCGAGGATCTCTCGTATCATCCCAAAGACGTTTCGTACCATCACCATCAGGAACTGTCTTACCATAAAGAGCTTGAAGGCGATCGGATGGGAAACAAAATGTTTCTACTGTCACTGCTACCTATAATGGAGAGGTAGGTACCTAAATACTCAATAAGTCCACTCGGATTCTCAATCGTCTTATGACAGTGGTTCTCTAGTGACGTAAAACTATTGATAGTATTGATAATTTTTGACTAGGTATAGGAACTATCGATAGTCTATCGAAAAACTTAAAACCTACTGTTTTTGACAAAAGGCGTCTACTTTGCGGTCATACCATGTAAAAATGTAAATGAGGGACGAAAAATGAACAAAATGTTCAATATCTTCTTTTTGGTTTATTATTTTCAATAATGAACCATTGGAATCGAGCATGAAAAAAAAAATTCTTACCCCCCCTCAAAATTTGATGGTTTACGTTTCAAGATATGTAGAATCCAAAACTGCAATAAAAATATTTCTGTCTGTCCGCCGTACACCGTACGCCGTACGCCGTACGGGCCACTTTTCTTAGTTACCATGAAAAAAAATTGATGAAATTCGGGTTATAGGTTCCGTTCGGCGTCTAGTTGGTCCTCGAAGCTCGACGTTACTGTGAGTCATCTCTAAGGGGTTCAAAATAGGGGTTGAAATTTTCAAAACGCCTATACCATTTTTTTACGTAAATATTTTTACGGTTTTAAATAGTTCTTGAACTTGCGAGTTTTATAAGACCATCCGGAGCATCGTACGTCCAGCCGTTCGTTCACAGTAAGGCCCCGAAGTTTGCACCGACAGGCATTTTCGACTCCAGTGTGAATGAAATTGTATACAATCCAAACCAAATCTCGTAACCAGAGACGCGCCCACAATAGGAATTTGTGAATACGGCCAATCATTGGTAGGGATCACCTGATTATATTGGCGGAGTATGAAGTCGAGTTGGTTGTTCTGTGATATTATTTAATTTGAAAAATGATGGCTCTATTGGAGTTTGTTGGTAGGTAGTGAAACTTGAACAAACGTTGAAGTATTATTGATGGGTAAATTATTACTACGGTAAATCATTACTCAACGGTAAATGATTACACAACGGTTCATTATACCATCTACGTAGAAGGGGCTGGAGTTTGTTGGTAGGTACTTTTGCAACTTTTTTCACTCCTCATCAACAATTTCTTTTCAGAACTTCATTATGTGTGTTTCTTTTTGTTAGGTACTGTTTGTCATCGGCAGAATTATTTTAGCAACATTTAACTCGTGATTTAGGTAGGTACCTAGTAACGAGTACGGGGTTAGGTACCAACCTAAGGAGGGTCTGCGATCTACATAATATGTATAGAATAACACATATCATATTATATAGACGGGTTATCTATACATAGAGCTGTGATCTGTAACAGAAGGGTATTCTATACAAAATAATAAACCGTTGTGCAGGGATTTGCAGCGTTTTTTTTAAATAACAGGTCAGTCTCATTCAGTTCTCCGACTAGTATTAGCTTTGTTCGTGCAGTCCCTCAGAGCTTGTTCAGAGCAACCCGGGCATGCGCAGTAAGGGTGAGGCAAAGATTCGCTGTTCTTGCAGACCCAGTGCGAGCTCCGAGCCAAGTGGTCTGGTGTTCGTGCTGTCCCAGGGCAGATGATTCGGTGTTCGCTGGCCACGGGGCTTCCCGTGAGCAAGCCCTCCCGTGCCTCACGAGAAGACCAGCTGAGCACTGCTCTTCTGCGCATGCACCCTCGACCCGTTCGAGCTGCCCGTGCTCCGAACAGGCTCCAGGCACACCCTGCTCCGAGCGAGCGTGTTCAGAGCTCACCCTACACCAAGCCAGATCGGTTCAAGCGAAAACTGAACTGCTCGGAGCAACCACGCACGAACAAAGCTATTATCTAGGCATAAACCCCTTATCTAAGCAGAAGATATCACAACAAAGCAGGAATTGCGAGTGGAGAATATAGATTTTTTTTAATGAATAAAATGCTGACAAGAAAGTTAAACTGCGACGTAAAGGGAATAACCCATATTTCACTGTCACAATAAACAGCACCAGTGAAAAAACAACAATCAATATCAGAACATATGTCAGCACGAAGTAACCTGTAACTGCAAAGTAACCACAAATAGTTTCTGACTGGGAAACACCATCATTTTCTAGAAAAATCCTTCAAGATGAACAATATTGTAAAACATCGATACTATCGACAACCCGAACTATCGATGGTACATCCCTAGTTCTCAACCTGTGGGGGTCGCTAACTCTTAAATCTCTGTCCCGCTATCTCGAAAATCTTCAAGCAACTCCAATAGAGTAACAAATTTATGTATGAATGCTCTCTTATAAGAAAGAGTCAAGTCAAAGTCAAAAAAACCTTTTGACTTTCGTCAACGTCAACAATCGTCAGATGAAAGGCTTGTATAATTAACAGTATAACACAAAATTTTAGACACAGACACACCACGACACATCACGAACTCAGGTCAAAAAAATCGGTCTCTATATAACTCCGCCTCAATTAAACCAGCCTTTTATTCAATTTATTCAAAAATCGAATACCATTTTGTAATGATATCACCAGGCGTGCAGAAGGGAGACGCAAGTACTTGTTGTGGCGGGTACAATATTCACGGACATCGGAACTGGACTGAATGGGCCTCAAATTCTCCTTTACCAGTTTCAGACAGTCATAGATGTCGATGGAGGGAATTGTCAGACAATTTATTTTTTTAAACAAACCTCTACAACTGACTCTATATCCAACATTGAGAACTATTGTAATGGCAGATTTCTGCATTCTAAAGACCTTTATTGATCCACCAGAATTACCCGAAAAAATCACACCGTAAGATGCCCGACTCATGAAAAAGGCTCCTTTTAGAGTAGTAGCCTGATACTTGTTTTCAGCTAACTTACCAAGCTTTTCTTGCATTTAGGCTCCCAGACCATTCGAACATCCGAGCCCGCCTCCAGCTGATGGAAGTCCTCCAAAATTTCGTCGCTCACGAAGACACCTCTCACAGGGTTTTCTACAATTACCACGACGAGAAGCAAAGCTGCGGTGATGTCTCCCAACAACATTCCACGGCCTCCCACACCGACTCGGACACGTGAACCCCAGAATCCAAGATCCCGGTTCATTTTATGTTCTCATTTTGATCTCTTCAAAATTACAAAGTATTCGATGATAGATCTTGCTTCAGTTTGTTTTGGAAGCAAATTGATTCGCCTCGTTTTCATACTGCTAGGTTTTATAGAGCTTTAGACTGTAACAGTGATAGAGTACTCCGTGTTAGGAAAAGAGGTGCCACTATGTGATTAGTCTGTTGTATTTTTACCGTTTTTGTTATAAAATAAATCTAGTTTAATAATTTAGCCGTTTTATTCAAACCTTACGTAGGCCGAGGCTTCAACAACAGGGTATAGCAAACGACAGGGTCCATCACGTTAGTGGTGTAAAACTAGGTAGGTTTTGAATAGGAATGTCCGTAGTCCCAGGTAAGATCTGACCAAAAGCGGATGATGTGACAGAGAAAGACTTTATTAGCAGCAACTTAATTTCTTTGGGTCAGTTTAACAAAAGTAAGAGAAATTATAGAGCTATCAGTGTATTGATACATCCCCTAATAGTATTGAAACTATCGATAGGCAGTCCTCATTGATAGTTTCAATACTATAGGGGGAATACTATAGCTTTGTAATGTCTCGTACTTTTGTTAAACCGACCAAAGGAAATTAAATTGCTGCTAATAAAGCGTTTCTCTGTCACACCATCTGTTTTGTCAGATCATACACGGGACTATGGGCACATCATATATTATATTCCCATTCAAAGCTGTACCTACTACTATTCTGCCATCTGGCAGTGTTTTGTAATATTATCAATGAATGACGCTCAGTGGTAGATAGGTTGGTAGACTGTTGGTCAAGCAGTCTATTCCACCATATTGTAGATAGGTGGAGGGGACGATACTTTATACGGGCAGTGTAGATTGGGTGGTATCTAGGCGGCCTTTCCGGCACGTGTCGAAAGCCTTGTTTTCGATTTGGCACGTCATAGTCAAACTTTACACGCTGGTTTTTGCCTGTTGAACAGATATTCGAAGATATAAAACAGAACCACGTTAATAATCTCAAGTAGGTATGTCACTGATGATGTTTTGATCATCGAAACCGGTGTAACAGTGTATTTTTCGTGTATTAGTGGAAATAGACAACCTAGGAATCAATATCTCCGTTACGGTTAATTATTCTGTGAATAGTACTCCTACGTATTCGCTCAGCAAAAAAATTGTCCCTCAACATTTTTCCTTTTACGTTTCATTGCGTGTAGATTCCAAAAACTGCGTTGTCCATCCGCCGTATCATCCATATAATCTACCTTAATTTCGGTTTAAACAATTCGTTCTTTCGCACACAGGCTCCATTTGGGCCCTAGTTGTGTCCCGAAACTTTGCAGCCCGATCGGAATATAACCAGGGGTGTTATGAGTGAAAAATGGGGTTTTTGGTGTTTTAGTAACGAGCTTTTGAGATATCGTTTTCCATGTTTTTTAGGACGAGGAGACCGAATATGAAGTGGATTTTGACCAGACTTGAAAATAGAGGTTCTACCGAAGTTTCAGCTCCCAAAATTCATTTTATATGAGTGAAAAACCCGAGAAATAGTCTGAAATCATGACAAATTTGTATAATAACCCTAGAAATATCCACCCAATCAAATTAAAATAATTAAATGGCACTATCAATGATCACAGTATTATTTTGTAAAAAAAAGGACCCTAATTCCTGTTTTTGGCGCCAAAATTGGTGGAAACCATCAAAAGTAGCTATTTCAATTATTGCACATGAAAGAATCAATAACAGCCTAATTTGTGTAGGTATGTTCAACAGACTAATAAACCCATGTGACAAGGACTGCAGCGTGTTTTATTCTGAAATGAGTTTCCACGATTTCATCTCGATTGATCATTCAGTTCGTCTCAAATATTCCTTAAAAACTCAACAATTATGAAAATTGGCAGGCATGTGCTACAATCGCCCATCCAAAACTAGTACTTTTGGTATTGAATTTTGTCAACATTTGCATTAGAAACGAACGAAAAATTGCTTCTAGGTTCAAAGTTGAAACTTGCATTTAGTTATCTTCATCATGAACACCAATTATTATTGTTTAACAAAACATACGAACTGGTAAAATCTCCTCGTTCTAACGCTCTGATTATTATTTTTTTTAAATACACAATTAGGCAAGATCAAACAACTCTAAAAATCAAGAGTTCCCAGATTCTAGATAAAATCTCAAGGTCCCAGATATAGATTGTATGATTCCGGAGAGAGGACAGTACAACAAAATTTCCCTCTAAGTAAATAAATATGTATTCCATGTTTAAAAGTCAATATTATATCATAAAATTCACCAGTTATCTTCCTCCTTCTTGTACCATTATTAATCACAACAAAAAAATCCCCAAAAAGGATTAACGCATAGGTACTTATAACTGCTGTTATTGGAAATATTTACAAGGGCTCTCTAACACTCGATAATTGAATATTAATATTGACGTAACTCAAATTGAATATTGATATTGGCGTAAACATACTTATGTTCAAGTATGTACGGAGGTATGCTTCTGTAATAGGTTTTATAAAACCTGCGGGTGAAAATTTTATTGCATTTGATCGCTGTTGTCTGCAGAATCGTCATAGTCCCATTGTGAAGTGATAGGTAAGTAACGATCTTCTATTTACGAATGTAAATCAACATAAAATAAGTACTGGACAATGTCTCCGAGGTAACCTGAATATTTACAAGGTTTGGGTAGGTACCTATGTTTTAAACATAGGTACCTACACAAATCTTTTAAATCTATTTAATGCAAATCTATTTAAATACGTGAAATTGAAAAAACTCCAACTCAACTGCAGAACACATATTAAAAGGGAGAGGTTTAAATGATTAAGGAAGATTCAACTTACTAAATTGGACGCGGAGTATTTGTCCGTGTGGCCATTGGTTGCGGAAGAAAATATCATGCATTAAAAAAAAAAAAAGAGTCTAATGTTGATAAGAGTTTGACAATATTCACCATTAGGAAGACAACTCTTGGATGAGTTAACGTTAAGACATTGCGTGCCAACCTAAATAACTATTTGATGTAAAAACCGCTGCAAAGTCCTAGTCACATGGGTTTATTATTCTATTAGCTGTTCATTTATTGTTTCTTTCATGCGAAATATTAAAATAGTTATTTTTGATGGTTTCCACCAATTTTGGCCCCCAAAAACACGAATTAGGCTCTTTTTTTTTACAGATAATCATTGATAAATATACAGATAAATCATTGATGGTGCCATTTAATTGTCTTGATCCACCTGCTAATAGTACATCTAGTGTTATTATACAAATTTATAGTGATTTCAGACAATTTCCCAAGTTTTTGACTCATAAACAATTAATTTTGGGAGCTGAACCACCGTTACAACGTCAATTCTTCACTCGTTGGTCAAAATCACCTTCATATTCGGTCTTCTCGCCCTAAAAAACATGGTAAACGATACATCAGAAGGTCTTGTTTACTAAAATCTCAACAATCCCTCCAAAACCCCTATTTTTACACCCATTTTTCAGCCATAACACCCAGGCGCGGATCCAAGGGGGGGGGGTCACAGGGGTCATGACCCCCCCCAGAATCAGCCTGCATTTCAAAAAGCAGAGCTGAAGGAATTGTTCATAAACCCGAAAACAAAAAAAAAACCAAACGAAAACGAACCCAGTTTTTGTGAAATCAAAAAAGAACTATAAAAAATCTAAAAAGATTCGATCAAAAATGTCAAAATTAGTCGAATATATAATCGTACACTTGGTCCTACCAATGTTACTTTATATACAATTATGTCAATAAATTCACCTTGGTGTATCCGTCAAATTACACCTTGTTTATTTCTTCTTATTTTTGTTAATTATTATCTTGTTTTTGTTTCGTTCTGCTTTCTTTCCTGCCAAATTCAGTAAAAACGATACTGAACTCACTGAGATCAACAATAGATTGTTGTGGTTTCAATGTTTTGATTTGCAAACTCTGAAGTTAGCTACGCTGCCATAAAATGCGCCAATTTGTTTGAAAACACATTAGGACACTTTTTTAGAAGAAAATTGAAAATAAATACATTTATCAGTTAAATAATTAATAGATATTGAAAAATATTTTTTACATAAACAATGAATTTTATAAATAAATACAATTAATTTTGTAAATAGACAAATTGGACGAGTTTTTAGGCATAAGGTTGAAAATTCGGTTTGTATTGTTCGTTTGGTTATTTTGTTATTTTAGCGAATTTTCGAAGAAAAGGAAGCTATTGTTCTCGGTCCAAAATTTTTAAAACTCGAATTTCCGAAAGATTTTTATACCAAAATCCGTTTCAGACCATCCTGAATTCCCTGCCGAAAGACACCAAAAATTATATGTATATATATATATATTTATATATTTATATATATATTTATATATGTATGTGTCATTCCAGACGATAACTCTCGAAAGAATTGAGATAAAAAGTTCAAATTTGCATGAAAAATCTGTCTTGGCAATCGACAGGCTAAGTTCGAAGATGGGCAGAATCGGGTCACCCTAAGGGGGAGTTTTGGGGAGTTTTAGGGGGGGAAAATTACCCATAAATTCCCAAAATGAAAAAGTCTGACAAGTGACACCTCATTTTAAAGGTTTTGTACGCTGAACACGATGGTGAAATCAGAATTGCGATATCTCATTCCATTCTCAAACTGGAGCACTTTGAAGATGAAGGAACGTGGTTATTTCTTGAGATGTTCTTCCTGGTTCGTCTGCTCTAATCTGATAACGGAATGGGATATCGCAATTCTGACTTCACCATCGTGTTCAGCGTTGGAAAATCTACAAACCGAGTTGTTACTCGGCAAAAAATGGAACAAAAAATTTGTTACGTACCCAATAGGATCTCTTCTGGTATTCAAAACATTTTTGATTTCCCCCTCCCCCTCCTTCCACCCCAAATTTTACTTTGCGTAAAACTACTCCTGTTTTAATTTTGTATGGTATCAAGTTGGGAAAACATTGGCCGAAAATTAATTTTCAGAAAATTTTAGGCGGAGGAGGAAGATGCCGAAACTTCGAAAATTCGCTCTTATAGCCATGCTGCATGACTGTGGTTTTTGGTTTATTTTTATATTGTTCTACCCTGTGACCCCCTCCGGAAAAAAATTCTGGATCCGCCCCTGATAACACCCCTGGGTATATTCCGATCGGGCTGCCGAGCTTCGGAGCACAACTACGAGTAGTACCCAAATTCGTTCCCCAATGGGGGCACAAACTGTGTGCGGAAGAAAGACGATTTTAGAACAAAATTTCAGACCAAATCTAACGCAAATTTAAGGCTGAAAGTTCGTTAGCACCTCAATTTTGGTCAAAATCGACTTGATATTCGGTACCTATTCTCGTCCTAAAAAACATGGAAAACGATAGGTACCTCAAAAGCTCATTTTTATACCCAATTTTCACTCATAACGCCCTTAGGTATTGCTGCAAAGTTTCGGGACACAACTATGGGCCCAAATGGAGCCTGTGTGCGAAAGAACAAATTTTTTAGACCGAAAATGAAGCCGATATGCACTATACGGCCGACGGCGGACAGACATAGCATTTTCGGAATCTACGCACCTTGAAACGTAAAACGCTGCAAAGGTTTATTATTCTGCTGGACATACCTACAGTAACGTTGCTGTTCATTTATTGTATCTTTCATGTGCAGTAATTGAAATAGCTATTATAAATGGTTTCTACCAATTTTGGCCCCCACAAACACGACCTCAGCTTTTTTTTTGTTTGTTTTCTTGACAGATTATCTTTGAACATTGACATTGCCATTTCATTGTCTTGATTCACTTGCTAATACTACTTCTAGTCTTATTATACAAATTTATGGTGATTTCAGACAACTTCCCAGGTTTTTGACTCATAAAAAATGAATTTTGGGAGCTGAACCTCCGTTTCAACCTAAATTCTTCACTCAGGTCAAAATCAATTTCATGTTCGGTCTTCTCGCCGTAAAAAAACGTGGAAAACGATACATCACAAGCGCGTTCACTAAAACCTCAAAAACCTTGAAAACCCCCTATTTTTACACCCATAACACCCCTGGGTGTATTCCGATCGGGCTGCCGAGCTTTGGAGCACAACTAGGTCCCAAATGTGTTCCCAAATGGGGACCCAAACTGTGTGCGGAAGAACAACGATTTTAGATCAAAATTTAAGGCTGAAACTTTGTTAGAACCGCAATTTTTCACTCTGGTCAAAATCGACTTCATATTCGGTCTTCTCGTCCCCAAAAACATGAAAAACGATACATTAAAAGCTCATGTTACCAACATGTCGCTAAAACACAAAAAAGTACCTATTTTTACACACATTTTCACTCATAACACCCCTGGCTATATTCCGATCGGGCTGAAAAGTTTCGGGACACAACTAGGGCCCAAATGGAGCATGTGTGCGAAAGAACGATTTTTTTAGACCGAAAATGAAGCCTGTACACGTGATACGGCGGACGGCGTACGGACATTGCATTTTGGTTTATTATTCTGTGAATAATACACCTATGTATTCGCTCAGCAAAAAATTTTTATAACACCCCCTCAAAATTTTTTCTTTTCCGTTTCAAGGTGCGTAGATTCCAAAAATGCAATGTCCGTCCGCCGTACGCCGTATCACGTGTACAGGCTTCATTTTCTGTCTAAAAAATTCGTTCTTTCGCACACATGCTCCATTTGGGCCCTAGTTGTGTCCCGAAACTTTTCAGCCCGATCGGAATATACCCAGGGGAGTTATGAGTGAAAATGCGCATAAAAATAGGTACTTTTTGTGTTTTAGTAACATGTTAGTAACATGAGCTTTTGAGGTATCTTTTTCTATGTTTTTGGGGACGAGAAGACCGAATATGAAGTCGATTTTGGCCAAAGAGTGGAAAATTGAGGTTCTACCAAAGGTTCAGCTGCCAAAATTGATTTTTTATGAGGCAAAAACCTGGAAAATCGTCTAAAATCACCATCAATTTGTATAATAATACTAGAAGAAGTGTCAACTCGTGGATCAAGACGATTAAATGGCACTACCAATGATCAAAGATAATTTGAAAAAAAAAAAAGAAAAAAAGTACCTACCTAATTTGTGTTTTGGGGGCCAAAATTGGTGGAAACCATCATAGCTATTTCAATTATTTCACATGATAGAAACAATAAATGAACAGCCAACATTTCTGTAGGAATGTCCAATGGAATAATAAACCCATGTGACAAGGACTTTGCAGCGTTTTTGGAATCTACACACCTTGAAACGGAAAAGAAAAAATTTTGAGGGGGTGTTATAAAATTTTTTTGCTGAGCGAATACATAGGTGTATTATTCACAGAATATAAACCAAAATGGGTGTAAAAATAGGATTTTTTTAAAATGAGCTTTTGAGGTATCTTTTTCCATGTTTTTTAGGGCGAGAAGACCGAATATGAAGTCTTTTTGACCAAAGAGTGAGGAATTGAGGTTGTAACGAAGGTTCAGCTCCCAAAATTCATTTTTTATGAGTCAAAAACCTGGGAAATTGTCTGAAATCACCATCAATTTGTATAATAACACTAGCAAAAGTATCAACAGGTGAATCAAGACAATTAAATGGCATTATCAATGATCAAAGATGATCTGGGAGAAAAAAGCGTAAGCCATGTTTTTTGGGAGGCCAAAATTTGTGGAAACTATCAGAAATAGCTATTTCAATTGTTACACATGAAAGAAACAATAAATGAAAGCTAACATTTCTGTTGGTATGTCCAGTAGAATAATAAACCCATTTGACAAGGACTTGGCAGAGTTTTTGTTAAAAGAGCCAATGAACACCGCATAATTTAAATGATGCCAACATCCTTTAAATGCTGTTCGGGTGAATTAATTTATTTTGTTAAAACTCCATGCCTTTCTACAAGCACAAACACCCACACATTCCTACCAAATAGCTCCATCATACGGGAGATCAGAAACAACTAGAACTTCAAGATCTAGTTGTTTCTGAACTTGGTAGGTACATACCTGTAAATTTCTCATGATTTAAGAAATGTACGTATGTACTTACATAATAATTATTTTACATTGACGAATTTTTGTTGTTGTAGGATACTGGAAGTGAAGGGATTTACCATGGGTACGAAAGTATTCATAGGAGGGCTCATTTTAGGAGGTAAGTTTGGTTCAATAAATAGTTCTATTTTAAGGAAATTGTGATTAGTCAGTTTTGTAGACAGAAATTGTCTCAAATGATCTATTATTTGAAGAATACCGATGCATAATAATAATAATAAGTTAGTGGCTTGATACTTATGACTGTTAATTATTTTTCAGCATTCGTCGTCAGCAAAGTCTTTGGTTCTGTCACCGTTGACCCTGACATCTACAGCTTGAACATCGACCCGAATCATTCTATGGCTAGCATTTCGGTTCTGAAACAAGTCTCAGGTGAGAAACAACTTTTCCAAATACAAATACCTATAAGGTGGTATTTGTACGGACATAATAAAGGCCCTCATATTGCATAATTATTTTAAATACCTACATAGGCAGTGAAACTATATACAACACATACTTATTGCATATAATTATGAGCGGTGTGATTGACGATTCAGGTAGTTAACTACTGTAGGTACCCACCTATATTGTATTCAAAGATCTATCATGTGCACTATTGTTCCTATCTATACCAAGTATTTTGAATTGTATATTTCAATTTGTTTCATGGAACCACTGAAAGGCCCCCAGGGACCATCAAGTAAGTAATAACTGAACCAATTTTCAATTTAATCCTAGGTATTTTTTATTGAATTGCAGACTCGCTGTACAGTTGCTTACTTGTATAGTTTTAATAAAAACGCACAATGGTACGGGTTATAACCTCATAAACAATGTGTAAACGAATAAATCATAAATTTTAACGCAAGACATACCAATGGGCAATTTCACCTGTTTTCTTCTATTTTCTTAAGCAAAAGATCTCGGCGAGTGCTTTCCAAAAAGGTGCTGTATGAGGGGTATCCGGTGATCGAAAGTGGGCGATAAACCAGTGGAAAGAAAGCGAAATGTCGTCACAGGTAAAGGCCCTCACCCCGGCTTCCGCCTGGGGGGAACTCTCAACATCAGCCATTAATGACGTCATTTCGTTTTCTTTCTATCCGTTTGCTGCCCAAGCTGCACGGAGTTTTGAGATGAAAATTGGCATTGGGGAGTTTTCAAGGGTGCTAAATCCGATTTTGAGATTTAAAAAAAAAATTCCTACACAGGGAAATTGCCCATTATTGATATTTGTACAAAATGGAGTTAGTGGGAACCCAACGTTTTTGCCGGGTTCCCAAAACTGTAAATGGGAGTGTGGTTTGGTTGAAAATAACTGCGTAGGGCATTGCCAAGTGCCCAAACCATCCATAATTCCCAGTGACCCACTGATGACCAGTTCCATGATTGGAACTTCGTAAATTATGATTGTCTCAACGAATATCAATCGTTTTGCGTTACAGCATTTGTCCTAATTAATAATTTGTTCCAACCAAATCGCTAATTGGTACAACTCAACAACCATTCCAACCAATGCTACCACCAATGCTATTAGGTACATAATTTTGTTGGAACAATTAATAATTGGGTTCATTTGATAATTAATCACCTCGAAATATCTTTATTATTAATCTACTCAATTCATTCGTTAGCTGTTGAAACTGATGGAAGCTTCACCGTGAATTTCGGTATGGATTATGGAATCCCGGTGGCTTGCAATGGGCTGAAGTCGAGTGTCGACATAGCATGTTTGCAGTGGTTTAATGAATCCTACCCAACTGGAGCCCTCATCAAAATCAGCAAGAAGGTACCTTGATGGTTTCATACCTATACAGGCTTAAGTATGCGAATTTAGTAGATATCTGTGGGGGGTGGGTGTTCCAAATGTTCCTGCGACTGATGGAACAGTTCCAGAAGCCTTGGAGTAGGTATTCCTAGATCAGTGACAACACAAGCTGAAACCCTTGAACAAGTGTTGAGACGAAGAATGCCTTTCAGTCAACCCATGGAACAACAGTAGGTTCGTTAGCACTGGCTTTTTCTGACAGTTAGCTCTTAGCTGACTCCTAGAAACCGTAAGAAACCATCCATGACCCAATGTAATATTGATCATGTTTCAGAAGGGTTTGGGACAGTGCATGGAGGCTTCTGTGGACTGGATGAAGATCAGAATAAGAGCTTTGGATAGTCAGGAAAGCAGCTGGTCGAGGATACTATACAGTCAGAAGAGTCCGAGAATGGCCCAACGCCTTTCTAACGATCAGATAACTGCCACATGATCACTGTGAACAAACCGATTTATCTGTTCAAGGCCTCTTATATCTACCTGGTGGTTAGTGAAATGACCGCCTCTTTCCCTCAACCTTCCTGCTGAACCTCATCTCCACAGCCCAAACACATATTCTAGCAGTTTGGGGTTGGAGAAGCTTGGGTACCTGTAGGTGAGGGTTTCAAACCGCCAGCTTAGTTTCTTTCTTGCAGAGCACAAGTTGAAGAAGCCTCTATTGCATAAATAGGTTCCTCACACCAGCTATATGGCGGTCCAGCTTGTGATCCATTTTCCCACAGGATCAAATGGCATCTAAGGAACTTGGAGGGTTCAACCTGCTCCAACTTTGTCTCACGCAAGATATCTTGTGTTCTGCGATTTAATCTGCAGAGAAAACTTGGAGAAACTGGTTAAACCTCACGAGTTTAACACTCCATACCTGTAACTCGAACTCATGCCTCTAAGTTCTTGAGGTTCTTCCCATTTCAGTTGCCTTCTCACTGATTGGTCCTGCTGACAATCAAACCACCTGCCTCTTGCATTGATAATCCTCCAGCAGCATTTCCATGGCCTTCCCCCAGGACTCTGGCATATAACAACCACATTCTGGTTGTCTCCTGCAAATTCGTATGACACCACTTGGGGAAGTGGTAGAGGTAGGCAGAATAAATATGAAAAATGTGAAGGACCCCATTTTCCCCATTTCTCGTTTCCAAAACTGTTCTGACTGGAGGGTCCACAGTCAAATGACTGTGGGGTTGGAGTCAAAACTGTGGGTGGACTGATAACTATGGATACTATAATACTGAATTATCAACCTGGAGCGAAGTAGTGACTGGAACATCACACCCCTTGCAACTTTGTCAAAACTTTGGTACCTATGCACATATCAAACTACATCATGCATTTAATTTTTGTTCAGATCACTCCAGGCAACCATCCCTTATACAGAGTAACTGCTGCTACTGGGAACGACCAAGTAAAAATGAGCGTTTGCTTCTCTCACAAGGGAGAGAACTTGTATGGAGGTAACGTCGATAACAACTACCCGTCTCAAAACATAATAAAAGAAGAAGCGCCGTTCGTTACCGGTGAGGTAAGCATTCCTGAAAACTAACCAACAACATCAGTGTTGATAGTATTGTTTCTTACTCTTAATTTTTCAATTGATTACTGTGTGGGATGGATTCCATTACACCACTTTTGCCATTTCCAGGGTGATAGTAAGCAGCCGACGAAATGGGTTGGGTGGGTCGCTGAGAAGAAGTGGTTGACATCAGGCGGTCGGGCCATCCAAGTGATGCCCGGGACACCACTTTTCGTTTCCCAGAACGCAACAGAACTCTGCCTAATTGTCAATAATGTACCACCATACAATGTAGATGTGTATCAACCCGTACAAATCGAGTGAGTTTGCTTCTATGTTGGTAACCCTAGCTAGGTTCAGATGACACGGTAATCTAGTGCAGCAACGCTTTCCTTCATACTACTGGTTTGATGATTAGTCGGAAATGCAAAAATGTGGAAGGAATCATTCATTGCATGGATGCTAATATGACTTATTCACTTCCTACTAGATTTGACCTATGCCTGACAAACAACGTCAAAGAGGCTTGGCAGTGCCAGAACCCCGACTACGGCAAGTTACCCTTACCCAAGGATTACGAGTACCTCCTCAAAGAGCCCATCTGGTCCACGTGGGTCGCCTACAAGAAAGACACCAACCAGAAACTCGTCACGGACTTTGTTTCATCGATCAAGAAGTATGCTTTCCGAATGGGTGTCCTTGAAATTGATGAGAAGTGGGAAACGTGTTTCGGCAGCCAGAAATTTGACTCCGTTAAGTTCCCAGACCCAAAGAAATTGGTAATTGCGTTTGGAATTCGCAAATTTTACAGATTTTTTAGTAGAAATAAATATTATATTCATAGTGTATCCAGACTTCCTCTTCTGCAAATGGCTCATCAATAAACACCTCTGTTTGGTACTGACTGACTGGGAAACACATGTTTACCAAGACACTCAGTAAAATGCACTAGTGACAACAACAGCTCATCTCTTGACTCTTCCTGTTGTTTGCAGATCAAGGATGTACACGCCCTTGGATCTAAGATAACTTTCTGGAGACATCCGTTCGTCAATAAGGAATGCGATGAATTCAAAACCCTGGCTCATCACCTTTTCACTGATAGTTCTGGTAATATCAACATTAGTCCCATTACAATGGGGAATTTACATTGATTTTCCCCTTTTTTTCGTGAAAGGTAATTGCAATAAAGAAACAATAATGAAGTTGTGAGGCAAAAACAGGGTACCCATCTATAATTTTAGAGAATTTATTGAAATGTTGAAATTTGTCCTGTAGCAGGAAAGTGACAAGCAAAAGGATGTTGTCTTTCAATGGCCAACCTGTACAGTGAGGCCACTCAAACAACAAGCAAAACAAAGCCTGACAAGTGCCTGAGTTAAGGTTATCTTCCGTTCAGGTTTTTGTCACTCATTTGCATTTCTGCGTCCACCAACCACCCTCCATCCTCCATAACCACAACGCGTTTTGGTTCACATTTCGTGATTTTGGGCTCAAGACCACGACCACAGCACACTCTTGTGGTTGTCATGTGCCGTCACCTAAGGCCCCTTTCACACGAGGCATATAGTTGGTTCAACTAGTAGACCAGGCGGGTGTCAAGGAGTGTGCCTAGCGCTCGTTCACACGACGTTACTAGTGGAATCAACTTCAAGTCCCAAAGGTCCGGTAACGAGCTGTGTCCTCGAGTTGAGTCAACTGGTGGGGATGAGAACGTGAGCGGCACATGTGCCTAGTGGCCACCCGCCTGGGTGGACGAGTTGACTGTGTATGAAAGGGTTCAGGCGGTTCCCCATATTTTGTTATACCGTTACACTCCTTGACACCCACCCGGTCTACTAGTTGAATCAACTATCTGCCTCATGTGAAAGGGGCCTAAGCCTTCAGAATTCCGCCTTTCATCAAACGGCTGAGATTTTAGTACTAATCTTTCCGTTCTGAACGATTTAGTATTTTTTAATTCGTTTTAACCATGCTATTTTATTCCAAACAACAACACAGATATATTAAAAAAAAGAATTTCTCATACACAATAATTCCGCTGGCATCAGTAACTAGTGACGTGTGATACCTGTCAATATGAGTCAAGTATCGAATGTTTTCTCATGATACCACGTATTTTTGATATCGAATCTTTTCTTCGATATACGTACTGGTATTGAGTACTTTCTCACAGGATAGACTAGTCTGGAGAAGGGTTACAGAGCAGGCCAAGTCTCTCAAAGGGCCTTAGAGTCATCAAGAAGAAGAATTGGGTACTTTCTGCAGTACAGGAAAAAGGACTCAAATGGAAAATGAACTAAAATTAAAACATACATAAAATAGGATTAAAACGCAGGGGACTAATATCAAATATTGTTTCGATAACTTACCGTTATCGAGGAATTAAGTACCTATCTGATATTATTTTGTTGAGGTTGTCAGGTTGAGCAGCTGCAGCCAGGAGCGTATCCTAGCGACTAAAAACCGAAATCCCATGGTGAAGATTTTGGGATTCATTTCATACTGATGAGGGGGGGGGGGGGGGTTGTAACACCCCCGTCCTTTCATTCCACTATTTTTCCTTGTATCACCTATCAATTCAGTGTATTAAATAACCACACATTTCTTATGCAACATATTTTGAATATCTTTACATGTCATGAAGCAAATACAGTACTCCCTCTGTAATCCGGCAGATATCGGACCATAGCACTGCCGGATTACCGAAAATGCCGGATTATCGAAAAATATCGAGAAAAACACAGTTATCACTGAAAAATCAGTTTTAATGACATACATTGTACTGTACAATGTAAAAAGGTAGAAAAATACATCATATAACTCACGTTATTCGTTGGAAGTAGACGGCTGAAAATACTCATCAATATTGTCTTTTGCTTTTTACAGTTAAGAGACACTTTGATTACTTGTTCCTGTAAACTTCTTAAAACTCGAGTGAGTGGGGCGTGGGTCATTGCTTTGTTTACTCAGACACCAGTCCAAAGTAAAATCAAGTGTTGATTTTACTTTGTTGATTTTACTTAGAGCTCATACTCGAATACAAAACGCCGGATTACTGGGAGTGCCGGAGAGCTGAGATGCCGGATTACGGAGGGAGTACTGTATATGTAAACCTTGTTTTTTTCGTAAATGTTTCTTCAGTAAACAATAATGATATAAATTATACTGATAGCTTTTTTTCTGAGTACTCTTGATGAGGTACTCATCTGAGTATTCATCAGTATCGAATATTTTTTGTTACTACACATCACCATCAGCAACCATACATAGCTGTGCAAACTCTAGGCCTTGATTTGTCACTAGTTGACCTGAATCTTCAAGTGTCTCCTCGAAAGCTTCTGGAGTTTTGTCCATTTCAATTTTCAGGTAAAACAGGAACAACGACATGGTGGGAAGGGGAAGGTGGGATGTTCAACTTCATGCAAAACGACACCTACGAGTTCTTCGCTAACCGCCTCCGGGACTTCAAAAACGAATATGGGATGGACGGATTCAAATTCGACGCTGGCGAAGCCTATTACATCCCCGACCTTTTCAAAATTGCGCCCTTCAAAGATCCCAATGCATACACAACAACGTATTTGAAATTAGTGGAAAGTTTTGGTGAGAATTCTTTGCAGCTACAGTAAAACACACTTTCACCTTGTTTAATTTATTTCATGTCCATGAATCAATAATCATGGGCACTAAAATGAAAGATATGAAATAAATAAATAAATTTAATTAAATTAATTAATTGTTGTTTCAGGTCCTGATTCGGAAGTCAGAGTTGGTGCTGAATCATACGACTTCCAGGTCCTGCAACGCCTGCAGGACACTCAGTCGGACTGGACGTTAGACAATTTCGGGATCAAATCCGTCATCCCCTCCGTCCTCCAGCTGTCCATCCTGGGCTACAGGACCATCTTGCCAGACATGATCGGAGGCAACGTTTACGGCCCCCCACCAGACAAAGAGCTCTTCATAAGATGGGTTGAACTCAACACTTTCCTCCCAATCATGCAATTCTCGTACCACCCTTGGACCTTTGATGAGGAGGCAAGTACATACCACTAGCTCAGCTCATGTGAGGGTTGTTCATTCTCTTGGCGTACAAGGCCTTTCCATTTCCAGCCAACTCACAATGACCAGGGGCCCATTCCTAAAGACTCTTCAACTTTTCACTTTGCAAGTCTTCATTTGTACTCTTCACTTTGCGAATTATGAAAAGTAGGAGAACTCTCTGTTCCTAAAGACTTCGTGCTCCCACTCTGCAGTTCTACAAACGAAGTGTTCTGAATAGTAACCTTCGTTTTGTGGAGTAACCTCCAATAACTGTCACAGTTTATCATTGGATGTTCCGATCGTTTTAGTCCGAATCCGATTTGATCATCTTCCGTATTTCTATAAGTTGAATTACTTGGGATTTGGTTAGGCGAAACGACTTCCTGAAAGTTGTGTTACTGACGACGAAATTAATCCCGCTCGATGAATGCAGCCGACGGAGGGTCACGTTCAACGTTCAACATCCTCATCGTCATCCTCTGACGAGAAGTATCGGAAAATTTTCATTAAAAACAATTAGGTAGGTAGTCATTTTTTATCCATTAACAACAACCGGTCGCTTCCTAACCTTTCCTTCCTCTCAAATGTAGAGTATTTTGATGGCCTCAGAGGAGCTAACTTCGGTAGTATTTTAGATGCTTGCCCTTACACTAACTGTACCACCTTTAGACCTAATCGAAAGACTGAATTCTCTTCTTTTTAATGGCACTACCAAACATTGAATTTAACGAATAAATAATACCTAAAAACCGATTTCAAAAGTAAGTCGTTCTACCGCAGTCATTTGGGATTGAAAAAATGTTGTAAACTCTTCATTTGAAACGCAGACTCTTCACTTTGCACTTTTCGAAAGAAAACCTTTAGGATCGGACTGTTCAAAACAGGGTAAAAAACTGCAATTCTACACTTTGCATTTCACTCTTCCTCATGAAATCAAGAGCGTTCTTTAGGAACGGAAATTCGTTCGCAAAGTGCAGAATGTGGATTTGAAGAGTGCAGAGTGAAGAGTGAAAGTCTTTAGGAACGGGCCCCAGGAATCCACTG
Source organism: Leptopterna dolabrata (assembly GCA_954871275.1). NCBI lineage: Eukaryota > Metazoa > Arthropoda > Insecta > Hemiptera > Miridae > Leptopterna > Leptopterna dolabrata. Next base: position 25,385,953 of record OX940983.1, read on the forward strand.
GAACTCAACGCCCATGCCTTGGTTCTAGTGACCAACTTGGTTTCTTTAACACGGTACACATACTTGTACAGGCTGACAAATTGATGAATTTAATAATTATAATAACGATGATCCATGTTTGCAGACCATTAACATCACCAGGCACTACATCGAACTGCACTACCAATACAGTGATCGTATGATTGCTATCCGTAATGATCCGAGGGGAACGCCTCTCATCAACCCCGTTTGGTGGCTTGATCCCGAAGACTCGAAAGCCCAACGAATTATAGACGGTATTTCTTCAAGTATCTGTGGATCAGTAATACTGTAAAACCTAGTTGAATGAATAGGAAGCGAAGGACGTAACATTTGTCATTAGTCCAGTGGATTTTATGCAGTGGGTAGGCAGGACCTTGCCAATGGGCCATTCGTAAAGAAACGTTAAAAAGAAGGCTGTTCATTAAAATAATCTACCGTAAACCAAATAAAATCTGAAAATAAAAAAGGACGGTTACTGGCTAGGTCTACAGCCTCCTTCAGTGATGATGTCACAAAACAGCACCACTTTTTTTAGGTCGCGTAATCTCTCGTTTCGTTATGACCCCCCCCCCCCCCCCCCCCCCCAAAAAAAAAAAACAAACCTACACACAAATTATCAGCCGGTTATTTAGAATTTCATTTATCATGCAAAAATAGCCTATTCGACATTTGCAGTACCCAAAACCATTCCATTAATAACACATACTACTTTTCTGTTTTCATTATTACCTACCACAGAACTTGGAAGAGGATCATTAGTTCCATAGTAACAACTATGAATTCCATGGAAAATTACTTCCATAGGGTTGTTCAGTACCGCTTGTTTTTGTCCCAGCTTGAAACATTCATTGAAATACCAAATTTATGGCCGATTATGAAGTTTTCTACAGTTCATTTATGGCTACAATATTATTCCAAGTTTTCGGTAGCCGTGTTTCTGTTACTATTTCAAAATTTGTTAGCAACATGAATGCAAAGTATTTGCAAATAACTACTGGGCTTCTTGATATTATGGGAATCATTGGTGATATTCAATAATGAACCTATGGCACTGAGTGTAAGAAAAATAATCCCCCCCGTTTATGTACGATTTTGAGGTAAAATCCAAACCGGAATAAACAATTTCTATCTGCCCACTGTACGCGACACTACCCTGAGTTGTCATGAACCAAAATTTTAGCAGGTCCCACGTGGAGTTAGTTGGTCCGCGAAGCTCGGCGTTACAATCATTCATCTCTAAGGGGTGAAAAATAAGGGGTTGAAAACACCGTAGCACTTTCGTCCAGCCGTTTGTTCACAGTAAGGCCCTGAAGATCGAGCCAAAAAGCTTCGGCCACATGAATGTTAATCTTCCGTCCTTAGAAACAGGATATCTACTCCAGCCCAGATAACATTGATAGGGAACAGCTGATTATATCACTCATGGCATTATGAAATCGAGTTTGTTGTTCCGTGATATTAGAAGTACTTAATTTGAAGAAAGATGGTCATTTTGGATTTTTTACTGTTACCTACTAACATGTTGGAAGTGAAAGGGACAGATCTGGGCAACCCAGTCACTTCCCAGAGGCGAAGAGGCTAGAACTGTGCACATCGCTGCGTCCTGCACCATCTTGTGTTTCACCCCAAAACCTCCATGAAACATTTCACGCTCGTTAAGTATAACCTGACAACCAACAGATGCGTTCAATTCTCGGTTTCATGTTTTCTAAGTCCTATTCTGGGCACCTTCTTTTAAAACTCCCTTCTTGGGTAAATCCAAGCTTCAAAGATCAGTTTTCTTCGTGTTACTCCACTTTTGTTGTTATTTTGCGTTGTGAACCAAAATTTCTTCGACAAAACATCCCTTTAGTATGAAAAAAATTAAGAACGTTTTTTTTAAACTGGGATTTGAACCGGAGACTTCAGAACTAGGTGGCAGAGAGTCCAGGTAGTACGGTTAGCCTATCTTGGCGTACGTTATTGGCTGACTGTCCAGATCTGGGCATTTTCAGAAATCGATTAATTCCGGGTAAAAATCGATTTAGGACACTGTATTTGTGCATTACTAATTGTAAAAAGGGAGTATATGATGATTCAGAAAAAAAACAGGTCTCACCATTCAGATGTATCCTCAAAATCGCAGACGCTTCCGTGTTAAATAGGTACACATTTTCTTGATAGACACAAGTTTGTTGTTCGTGACATAACGAATCATCCAAATTAGGTGAAAACTTGGGAATGAGTCTCCACTTAGGTTCAGAGACCATCAGAATTTAAAAATTACCGTGTTGGTGGGGGGGGGGGGGGGGTTGTGGGGCCGAAATGGCTTGTTACAGGAGATGAAGGCGAACGTCAGAGAGCTTATACTTCAACTCTGTTGGCATTTACTAGATTTGGGGGCTTTCCTGGAGGAAGCACGAAGTTAGATATTGACAGCAGAAAACCAATCTATACAGAAAGAGCATCTACAGGGGGGGGGGGGGGGTAAGCCGTTGTGTAATAATTGAAGCTTTTTCTAAAAGGACTAAAAGGACAAAGGACGTATATCAAACACCAACACGAAATGCATGAATATAACTGCTTTCATAACATTTGCGAAACATTTCATAACTGCTTTCTTAGCCGTATGGGATAGTTTTGATTAATCCATCGAATTAGTTTCAAGTATTAGTAGTAAGCAAGTTAGTAGTATTTTAAGTATTAGTTTTAAGTCGATCAATTTATTCTATTCAATGTCTTTCAGAGTTTTTGGTGGGTGAAGAAATTCTGGTTGCTCCTGTTGTGGAGAAAGGCGCCACCAGCAGGTCGATTTACATTCCGACGGGTTCCTGGGTGGATGGCAACAACGGGAATGTCATCAATGGACCCAGGACGATCCAGCAGTACCCCGCTCCCCTTGACACCCTCCCTTATTTCATCAAGAAGTAAATAAAGACGAGATTTTATAAAGCTGATGGATACTGTTCATTGATTCAACAGGTACCTTGCGTTTATCCCATCATAAACTGTCCATTCGCATAAATATTTGGTTATAGAAAATATACTGTCATCATCAATTTATGTATGGAAGAGAAATTCAAAGGTTCCATAACATGAAATAAAACACTCGTAAGTTATCTTAACGGAAATACTTTGCAATAGTAAATAAATAGCGCCTTCCATCACATGTCAAGTACTTACAATTATTGCCATAGGAATATCGGAATCACAGGTTGTATTCACGTATACATGAGATGCAGTTTATCATTATGTTGATGAAATGGCTTCATACACTTTGTATTCGTAGTCGATGCCATCTTCCGTTTGTTTTCCTTCTGGTACTTCAGGCAATCTGTAAGAAACGTATAAAGAATAAAGCCTGTGCTGAATATTATGGAAACCATTTGGACTTCTGATCAGACTACAGGGGACTTGTCTTCATCTGTCTGGTCAGAGAACGTGACATGTTTAATCTTGATGAAAAGCCACAGTAGGGGGGTCATTAGGAAGGGAAGTTACTTGGTACCAATGTAAATCGGAATTTCAAACAGCCGGACAGTGAAGTGGCTAATGGGTTAATGGGCCATTGCAGTAAAATACCCGTTTCAATAAGTCATTGTGAAAGAAAATGGGGGGGATTGTCAACAGCAGTCAAATTTGAAATCTGCGATCATTGGAATGTCATAAATTGGAACTTATCCTGGATAACCACATAGATGGTACACTGACTTACTTGACACTGGTGAAGCGATCGGGGATGTTCGGGAAGAAAGTGTCACAGTCGAAACTTCTGAGGATCCTAGTGATGTAGAGCCTGTGACAGGACGGGAGGCTGAGCGACTCCGTGTACAGAGAGGCGCCCCCTATCACCCAAACGTCTGCGCAGAAATCGGAGTAGGGTGCCATCTCGAGGGCAGAGAGGGCCGATGACAGCGAGTGGAACACCATGATGTCCTTGGAAGAATCGTCGCTTCTACCAATAGGATTGGTGTGTTAGCCAGAGATCATTGGAAAATTGAGAGGTTAATCGGGGAGACCATGTGTTCAGTGAGGGCTTGTTTGACAGAAACGCCTATAACCATAAGGATATTGTAATAAACAGTACGCAGGTTAACGATAGATGAATTTTGTTTTGATGTTAACAATCCATCGTGAGTTGTTTTCAAACGTGACCCAACTTGTAAGCCAACAAAGAGCAATTTCTTAAGGGCAACTTGTGACAGAGTATGACAGAGTGTGACAGTGGGGATGGACCCTCGAGAGTCCCCCTCCTACCAGCGAGATTATCACCGGTAAAGAAGGGATATCGATAAGGCTTCTGCTCACCGATCCCGTCTCCACCGGACCAAAAAACGACTCGAGAACAGCCGCACTGTTACACTCCTCCCCACATGACATACTTCTGGGTAGCAGAAGTATGAGAGGGAAAAGGGGGAATAAAAAATTGTAGTATGAAGTTCTGGTTCAGGAAACGCATCTGAACAACTTCAAGGTGACTAACCTCCACCGCAACAGTACTACCTCATTAATATTTTAATGGTGGAGAACAAAGCTCCTACATAGGAGTATTGGCGGATAATGTTGTCAGAGGTTGTTGTCCAGTGAATTGTGCTCATCTGGGCAACCTCTAGGTGATCAACCTCCATCGTTAGGATGGAACAACTATGGGACTTGTCAATTAGGACACGACATCAATCGCCTTTCAAAAAGAGGAAGTCTGTACCTGTCAGTAGTTTGAAGTGGGCGAAGGCAGCGATCCTTCCTATGGCAGGCACACACTAACAGGTTATAAGTTTCAATTATTCATTTCGACTGCTTTTACTCAACTCAAACCCTTAGAATAATACATGAAATTCTTCAGAATTTAATTTAGTTTTTCAATACTGGGTACCTAACTATGTTAATTATACTGACACTCTAAAGGGGGGAAAGGGGATGGGGAAGCCAATAGATGTATATGTATTTATCGACGGGACAGGTGTTAGTAAAGGAATCCTTCTGGGAAACCTTTGGGCATATCCTTCTGGTAAGCCCACAAAAAGTGGATGGAGTATGGTGAATTGCTCAGCACATACTACAAAACCACGCTCTGCTACCATGTGACAGATTGTGACAGTGGGGGTGGACCGTCGACACCCCCTGCTAGACCAGCGAGATTATCACCGGTTAAGAAGGGATATCGATAAAGCTTCCGCTCACCGATCCTGTCTCCACCGGACCAAAAAACGAATAGAGAACGGCCGCACTGTTACAACCTATCGGGCAAAATTTGTTAAAAATGAATTTTGAGATAGGTACCCAGTATTAAAAACTAAATTAAATTCTGAAGAATTTCATATATTATTCTAAGGGGTTGAGTTGTGTAAAAGCAGTCGAAATAAATCGTTGAAACTTATAACCTGCCTAACCAAATCCCAAGTAAGTTAATTTATAGAAAGACAGAAGACTTGATGAAATCGGATTCAGAACAAAACGATCGGAACATCCAACGATAAACTGTAACAGTTATTGGAAGTTATTCCACAAAACGAAGGTTACTCTCTTCGAAGAAGAGAAGAACACTCTTCGAGTAGAACTGCAGAGTGGGAGCACGAAGTCTTTGGGAACAGAAAGTTCTCCTACTTTTCATAATTCGCAAAGTGAAGAGTAGAAATGAAGACTTGCAAAGTGAAAAGTTGAAGAGTCTTTAGGAATGGGCCCTTGATACATACCACCACCACCACGCCACGCCCACTTCGTAAAGTGTACCTACTGTCATAGTGATTTTTTTTCCAGCACAAAGAAATAACTTCAAAAACAACAAAACACGACAAAGAACAGCTGTTCATTGTGAAAACAGCTGAAACAAGAAAAAAACGAAAATCAGACCTGAGTGGCTTCCAGCACGTTTACTCGAGAGTTAACAGAGAAATGAAATTGTAGGGAGGTTCCAGACGGTTTCCTTCAGTTCGAGTTTGGAAACTCATCTACACCCTCCCGGTTTCCACGGCGGGTTCTACACCCGTGGTGGTGGGAATTGAGTTACAGAAGTGTAGCTCCTTTGAACTGAGTTTTCGTGCACAATGGGTTCTGCACTGAATACATTACAAAACTCACGGCGCTTGGAACAAAGCTCATACGACTGATCTCATTGAGAAATACAAAGCTTTACATAGAAGAAATAAGCAGAATTCTACGAGCAAGAGATCCTCAAGCAAGCATCTTCTATGAGCAAGAGATAACTTTTTTTCTTCTAGATTTGTTGGGTGATGGTAGAGGAAGAATTGGACCGGACTGTTTTGGGATTATTATTTTCAATAATGAACCTTTGGAATCGAGCATGAAAAAAAAAAAAATGTAACCCCCATCCCCCCAAAATTTTATGGTTTCCGTTTCAAGCGTAGAATCCAAAAATGGAATTTAAAAAATGTCTGTCCAGCTGCCGTACTTAGTTTCCATGATCCAAACTTAATCTAATTTGGTTTGTATGTCCCATTTGGGGTCTAGTTGGTCTGCGAAGCTCGGCGTTACTGTCAGTCATCTCTAAGAGATCAGAAATAGCGGTTGAAATTTTCAGAACGCCGTAGCTCGAAAACTTTCAATAGAAGGGTATGGTTTTTTTTTTTTAATTGATCTTAAACTTGTGGATTTTTTTAGACCAACCGGAGCATTGTACGACCAGCCCTTTGTTTGCACCGAAAAGCTTCATCAACATGATCGTGAATTAAAACGCGTAAATCCGGCCCAGATATCATTGCTAGGGAGCACCTGATTACCTAATCACGGATGGCTGTATGAAGTCGAGTTGTCTGTTCTGTGATATTATTTCATTTGAAAAATGATGGGTCTTTTGGATTTTGTTGAAAAATTAGGTACTTCATGAACTACAAATAATTAATCATTGAATTATTGAATCCTGTGCGTTTTTATGAAACTGTAATTCCCGGGCCGCTCCAGTACTTGATTTAGGGCTTTCCTGGGGGAGTTCGAGGGTAGTTATTACCACAGAAAACAGTGATCTACGCAGAAGGGGCGTCTATACAGGTAAATAATAAACCGCTGTGTAATATAAAAAATAAAAAATAAAAGGAACATGAAGTTCGCCAAATTACAAAACTGCCCTAAAAATTTCAAGAACAAGGGTTGAAAACTAAGAGCAGGGTAGGTACCGAAATATGATCCTTGCCCATCAGGAAAACGTAGCGAGGGTATCTCCTAGATAAAGTGCTATATGCTATAGACGCTACCCGCTGTTAGGGCATAAAACACCCGTTTGGGACCACTTTATATTGGCTTACTTCATAGTTGACGATATGATAACGTTCATGCGATTCTCCAGTGGTCTGAACTTCGGAGGGATCGACTCCCAAGTCTTACGCCCCATAATCACCACGTTCTTTTTCCCCTCAGCCCCAGGTGGCAGTTTCATCGTCATCTCCTTGAAATACGCCATTTCTCCTCTGAAACAAAAATATATTTACTTATTTAATGAACAGCAGAACCCCTCTTAACCGTCTGGTCGGGAGAGAGACCCTGGCCGGTTGATCAGACGTTCCAGTTCCAGTGAGTTTTCATTCAAAATTCATCAGGTGCCGTGAATAAAAACGCTAATAAGACGTTATTGCAACTCTTTTATTGTATGTACATACATAAACTAACACGAAAAACTTAAACATTACGAATTTAGAAAACGAATGTACCTACGTATCATTGGTATGGACAAATCAGTTATTATTTTTTTAATTGTTATTATTCTCTGAACAATTAATTATACACCTATGTATTCGCTCAGCAAAACATTTTTGGAACATCCCTTCAAATTTTTTTCTTTGTTCCAAGGTGCGTAGATTCCAAAAACGCAATGTCCGTCCACCGTCGGCCGTATCCTGCATATCTACTTCAGTGTCGGTCTAAAAAATTCGTTCTTTCGCACAGAGGCTCTATTTGAGCCCTAGTTGTGTCCCGAAACTTTGCAGCCCGATCGGAATATACCCAGGGGTGTTATGGGTGAAAAGGGGGTTAAAAATAGGTTTTTTGTGTTTTAGTAACATGAGCTTAGGGGGTATCGTTCTCCATGTTTTTTTTAGGACGAGGAGACCGAATATAACGTTGCTTTTGACCAAAGAGTGGAAAATTGAGGTTCTAAGGAAGTTTCAGCCTTACATTTACGTTAAAATTTGGTCTAAAATCGTAGCTTTTCCGTACACAGTTTGGGTCCCCATTTGGGAACACATCTGGGTCATAGTTGTGCTCCGAAACTCGGCAGCCCGATCGGCATACTCCCAGGGTTGTTTGGGAGAAAAATGGGTGTAAAAATAGGGGTTTTCGAGGGATTTTTGAGGTTATAGTGAACATGAGCTTGTGAGGTACCGTTTTCCGTGTTTTTAGGGCGAGAAGACCGAATATTAAGTTGATTTTGACCGAAGAGTGAAGGATTGAGGTTGTAACGAAGGTTAAGCTCCCGAAATCAATTTTTTATGAATCAAAAACATGGGAAATTGTCTAAAATCACCATAAATTTGTATAATAACACTAGAAGTAGTATCAACAGGTGAATCAAGACAATTAAATGGTACTATCAATTATCAAAGATAATTTGTCAAAAGTAGGCTAATTCGTGTTTTTGGGGCCGAAACTGGTGGAAACCATCAAAAATAGCTATTTCAATAATAACTGCACATGAAAGAAACAACAGATGAAATTTCTACAGCAAAGAGGGCTGTGCATCATTGGTTGGCTGAGGGCTAGTGGGGGGGGGGGCTACAATGTGTAGTGACGAGGATCTACACCAGGCTGAGTTCTAAACTGAATATAAAGCTGATAACTGACAGATTTTCTCCTTCCCTTTGAAACGGAACATTGCCGATGTTTCATTTGTTGGAAATGTGGAACGAGGAGATCTGAGGCTGTTCTAATTTTCTTCCTACATCCACTGCATTAATCCAAGATCAACAAACATTATTACGTGAATTTTTAAGCATTAGCAATTTCTTTTAAATCAAAGTGGATTGAAAAACCACTTTTAATTCACGCTTTTTTAAATGTAATATATTGTTTAGAATGCATAATTTTTTTTAATGAATAAAACTGTTTCACTGCAATTACCTAACTAAATTTATGGGGTTTTTTTCTCTCGTGATATGGTGGTTTGTAGTGGACGTTTACAGAGAAAGGCTTGATAACCACTGCTCCAGAAGCATCGTATTAACAAGTTTCATTAGGACAGACAGTCCTGGACCGTTCGGGACTAGTTCTAACAGTCCTGGATTTTTTTGAGGACTGTTGTAAACTCATTCCTGGACAGTTCTATCTCCTCATTTTCAGAACGCAGTTCCATCCTGGGTTGGTCGAGGACTGTATGTACGAACAAACCATTGATGACCGAGGGTCAATTCAAGCTTCTAACGATAAAATATCACCCCACCCCCCTCCCCATAGTAGGTAGGTAAAGTAGCTTACTTGAGTTTCCAAGGAAGTGAGCCGTTGGCGCCAATGCCTCCCCCTTCACAAATGGCAGCAATAATATTAAATCTGAGAACCATCTGAAATAATGGAAGTATTAACTAAATGTACTATCGTCCAGAGGTAGCTCTTCAAGACTGAAAAACATGTTTAAATTCAGTGATCCGTCTTTAGTAGGCACCTATGGGCGACGGCCAACTGATTGCCAGCCGATGGAAGTAAAAAGATACGGTGACAACTATTTCAACTCTTAGCATTCATTGTTTGAGCCACTTCCTCAGTTGAGATCACGCACAAGAAAATGCAAATGAAGATGTAAACGAATCTTGCAAATAATAATGGAATAATAGCTATATTATAGCCAGCAAATTTAAACTAGGTTAATGATAAGTATTATGCAGGCAGGTTATATAGGTAATTGTTATACTTATTTACTACTTGAAAATAACCTCAGTTTTTTATTGTATATTCAATATTTCTGTAACTCACTCTCTTAACACAGACTAATTGTATTGTAATGCTACATAGATATCTAACACCCTGTCTTGAACATATATAGATACCTTAGGCTCATGAACCCCTATAAGTATGGAACTTCAGAATGTATTGCCTAACGATCAACGACCTCAACGTTGTAAAAATTTTTGTTGAATAAATATGAGTTATTCCCTAGCTGACAACGTACCTCGGGAGGGATGTTCATTGTACTCCAACTACTAGTGGCATAACCCATATGTTTCAAGCAGCTAAAGGTCGTATAGGAAGTTAACGCAGCCTAACAATTTGGCTGAGTAACTAAGTAAAACGATGCCCATGTTGTTCCAGGTGTCCGACGTAATTCTAGCCAACAATCGCTGTAAAATCTACATTATGTAGGTATTTCATCTACCTAGTCCTAAATTAATATTATTTATAACGTTTCTCTTTGGGGCGCCTCAAGTGACTTAAATAAGAAATAATAAGTTTGTTCAGCTTATGATTCTGGCAGCACTGTGTTGGTGTGTTTTCACCAGGACCTAATTCACTTGTCCAACAGCACATTTGTGGGAGCTGTACAACAAACTGTTTCGTTCTTTTCCTTGGAATGAAATTATATTGCAGTAGTCGCCTTATCGTGAACACAGGATAAAACCGTTCCCTAATTATATTAAAACGCTACCAGATACCGACCTGGTGCGCTATAAAGTGAAAATTCGTATTTGTGAAGGGGTCGGCCCTTATGTGCTCGAGCCTGGGACCTATGTAATGAACATCTCAAATGCGATGAGAGAAGATTTACGTAGTGAATTATCTAGTGCTTGGCTGCTATTTTTTCATACTGAAGCAACTAAAAAACCCTTGAAGCGTGTGATTTTTTGACATCCAGACTTACAAAGAAGGTCACCATGAAGAGCTTATCTCCTAGGCAAATAGTAGAATCTACTGAGAATGCCTAGGAAATCAATGAATCTACAGTATTATCTACAGAATCCTCAGTAGGAAAATTGTCTCCACAGGAAGGAATCCCTGCTAGAGATCTCTTATCAGCCCACTTACTCTTTTCGTGTAGGTCTTTATTTTTTGACTAGAGGTATTTTCCCTTTTATCGTTTTCAAGGTTTGTGGGTTCTAAGGGGATAAGAGTCCTCTGCTTTACTCAATTTTTTTCTGAAGGTTTTCGTGTTATCGCTCAAATGATTTACCTTCAACGGCACACCAAAGAACTCCCCTCCTGCTGCCATTCGCTCGAACAATAGTACATTACATGTAAGCAGTGTTTGAACTTCACAAAACAGAAGGAGTTGAGCAAAATTCGTGTTTCCTAACAGAAACTCATTCAACCAAGGCTGAACAACAAAGCTGACATGGAACTCGATGGCAGATGTCCAAGTTTCAGCTGTTACTAACCTGTTGCTGGCCGATCATGATGTCAAATCAATATGACCTACAATATGGTTGAGGGATGGATGGAGTATCTATTGGTTCGTTCCAGCAGCGCCTAGTTCATGAACTCAGGTTTGGATGAGTACACCAACCGAGTTGGTACAGTCCCCCCCCCCCCCTCCCACAGACGACCATCCAGAAATAGGTTTGGTACAAGTATGTTATAGCCCCGCCAATATCGGTTGTATCGATTATCTCAAATACATCGATCCTTGTGGTATCGATGACGTGTATCAGACAAGACGGTGGGTGTACAAGAAGTTTAGTTCCCATTCCGCCGCTCGCATTGTCAATCGATCTGGATGCTCGCTAGCGCTCGCATCTCAAAAAAGATGAACAATCCCAGAAACTATCCCGTGAATGAGCAGGTTGTTTGGGACTTCTGAATAGATGGTACAAGTATGTTATAGTCACTCTTATTTTTTGGTGTCCTTACAATGGTCTTCCCGTATTCATTTTGAAAGTTGATATCGGCACCCGGGATGTAGGCATCGGGACGCCATATTGAGCCGTCATTGATACCACAAGGATCGATGTATTTGAGATAATCGATACAATCGATATTGGCGGGGCTATAACATACTTGTACCAACGAGTTATATAAGTAACTCTCACAGTAACTCGCACACAGTTCCTACCTCTTAACATACCTAAGACATTCTCCGCCGTTTTCAACCATGAAAACCTTGATTCTGAACCCTGAGTCACTGAACTATCTCCTGTCAAATAAACGAGGCGGTTTGTTCATTCTCGGAATCCTTCCGAGCAATTTCCTTCATGAAATAACTCAGTACGATACAGCTATATCTTTTAGAATTGTTTTTCCTGCCAAAAATCGCCATTTTTGGTGAGTTATACATAAATGCAGTTTGTGGCTATTTTCACAAAAACTCAAGATTCGATCCACTTTTTGGCCTTTTATAAAACTATCGATCTTGGAACTTATCGTTCGTCAGTGATGATACTTATTAGGTACAGCTTCCGACAGAAAAAGAGCACTGGTTGATTAAAAAAAGTGAATAGGCATCGACAACAGTAGGTGTATGGCCACTCCAGCACCCTACCTTCCCGAGTATGGAATAGGAAGGTAGGTTGTAGTTATCAAAACTTGTTTTCCCAATTCGTCGGTACCAGGAGTGTAACGTAGGTAATCTAACAGACGTGGCTGACGATGCGGAACTATCGAAACTAACTAAAACGTCATTAATTCTTGGGGTCCTATTAGGAATCAACTTGTTGCTTACACTTGGTTCCGAACGATTCACTTGAAGGTGAAAAAGACTCGAATTACTCTTCGCACGAAGTGTATTAAATAGAAATAAAAGTTATGCAACATCAATTAAATTACGCTATCTCACCTTGGACGAATTGTACTTTTTTCTTTTTACACTCAGACAGATGAACAGCACGAGCACAAACAACTAGAGAGAGAGACGAAAGGTTTCCCGCGCTGGAGTGAACAGGGTTGCCGGATCAGGGGAATAGTTATGACCCCTTAAAAGTCCGTTGATTTAGATTCCGATCGATGTAATCTATGGATTACTCTAGACCATAATAAGTTTTTTCTAGTTTTTTAAAACAATTCAGATTTTGAGAAACTGTTTCTACTTTTTTTCTCCAAAAAACAGCTTTTTCGAAACATTTCCCGTTTTCGGTCCATCCCTACCAACAACCTCTCGTATTTTGGAGAAATTTACCTATTGTACGAACCATAACTCACAAAAAATAAATTACAGACCCCTGAACTATCGTACAGAACGAAACTATTACATATCTCTCAATTTTCGAGCGTAAATTACGCACTGCAAAATAATTTTATATTAGCCACTACACCTAGGTCCACCTAGGTAGGCAGGTACTAAGGGAGGTCGAACATGTTGGAAAAAAAATCTCAAAATGAAATTATCCCCCAAATCACGGGGTTTTCGAAATGCAGAATTTATTCTGACAGTTTGGCACACCTTAGGTATGTTCCAGCGCGTCGAGTTCATGAACTCAGTTCATGAACTAATTCAGTGTGGGAACCCAAAAGGTGGGGATGAGTTCTTGAAATTTCTCAGTTCACGAACCGAACCGCTGGAACGCCCAAAGTCATTCCTGCAGAGCGCTCTAACGGAGGAGGCGTGTAACCTCCTCCTCCTCCTTCTTCTTCTTCTTTTTCCCTGGTTATTATGATTTATGATTCCGCTTGTTAATCTGTATCTGTGCAATAATTGCATAATGTTTGAGAAACTAAATCTCATTAATGGCTATCGTTACCATGGACCTTTTTTCATTGTGCTGTTGGAATTATTCTGACGTGAGCATGATACATGTATTTCTTAATTTGTTTGGTCTCTGTGCGCTTTGTAAATTCAATCTCTTGCTCTGTTTTCGTTCGTGCGCAGTATGTATTCAAATATGAAGACTGATGATTTGTAGGAAGTGTACGAAGTAGTTACCGAATTCAGTTAATGAAGTGATATTTTGTTTATGATTTCTAGTTACTTCCTTCCATCTTCCTTAGATTACATTCCATGCAGAGGGGCTATTCTCTCAAGTTAGGAACAATGATCGCAGTTTCGGGGCGCTTTTCGTCTTCAAATGAGAACATTGTCAAATGTTTGTTCATTATGCAGGGTGAAACGTGAGTGATGCAAAACCTCTCTCCCACGTGTTCTACATCCAATCTCCGACCAAAAGTGTCCTGTAACATTATTTTTTTACTCCGCTTAAAACCCTACTTTTTTCACTTTCTAGGTTTTTTTTTCCAGTTTCCGACCCCGTCTCACTAAAGCAGCTATAATTTCCTTAATGTAAAGAGGAAATTCAAATTTGAATATACCGTTGGGAAGAGCATTAAATTAAACGGACTAATCAAAACGGTTTTTGGAATTGATTTCAACAGAGAAAAATAGGTTTCAATACGAAAAAAAAGGGTTTTTTCCGTCTAAATCGTGGGTTCTTCATGAAAAATATATACCTTTAAGAAGTAGTGAGTTTACAGTTTAAAACGGAGGGCATTTTGAGCAGATAAAGGATTGAACAGAGTCCCGCTTAACTTCCATGGTTCCATTCTTTGTAATGCCAACACCCTGCGAGAAGAACGAAGAACCTTGGAAGCCGAGGCGAATTTTTTTTGGAAGGTTATCACCCTCGAGTTGGGTTATCTTTCAGTTCTCAGTTCTCAACCCTGCTCTCGATTGAGTGCAGATAGTTCATGAACCGTTTGCGAAAAGTTCATGAACTAGAAGCGCTGGAACGCGGTCTAGGTTATTCAGTTCTCGAACTCGACGCCGCAGGAACGGGTCAGTTCATGAACTCATCCTGCGCATGGTTTCTGCGCCGAATTGGTTCATGAACTACTACGCGCTGGAACATTCATAGTATATTCTACATTCTACCATTCTCCCACACCTCACCCCACCGTCGCCTGAACCTCCGCGCATGCGCATTCTTGCACTCCGTTAGTTACCGACGATTGGGAACGTTTCGAATTCGATGTTCGAGTTCGATCCGTATTCTGTTTTCTGTGGTTCGATCTTCGATTACGAGATTTGTACATTCCTATCACTAACCTATATAGTACAGTAGTGCAGGTTATTCTGTGATACTATCCTATGTTATCAACTATACTAAAAAAGCTCTAAAACAAGTGCAACGATTAAAGAAGACAAGTAAAATCGTGACATTCGGGACGAGGTAAGTTATCTTTATTATATTTTAATTTGGATGATCTTTGCCGAACGCAAAGATCTCATCTTGAGCCTGAAAAAAAATCGTCTTAAAAAAGCCTAACTTCAATGGGGAAAATTGAAACAAAAATATTTTGCGTTCTAACAAAAGAAATAGGTATCTATAACAGATAATTCTTTCAAAAATAATATGCAGGTACCTAATTTTCTCGATTTTGATGTTTGAAAAAAGGCGGGTATTTGAAGTTAAACACATCGATTGAAACACGATATCGAACGTGGTTATATCGTGGGAATAAAATCGATCTTTATGAGAACACTCGCCGGTGGGGTGGGGGTGTTGTGGTGAGGGTGGTGTGGTAATAAAGTGGGAGGTGAGGTGTGCGAGTACCGTCTAGTACCAATTACCTACTGTAATTTTAAATTGCAGGAATGAAATTACAATTACACATAACTGTAGTTAGGAATAATTGGAATTACTTTATGAATCACTGTAATTTTAATTGCGGACAGCAGTTTCAATTACCGGTTGAACCAAAGTAATTGCAATTAGGTAGGTATATACCAAAAATTACGGTTAGGTACATGTAATTGTATTCCTACCATTCAAGTAAGCACATTTAATGAAATTACAACTGTTGATTGCAATTACACTTACTAACGCCAAAATGGCACTAACACACGTAATTAGATACCTTCCTCCCTAACAAATATTTATGCACACCAAATTGCATACACATTTATGCGAAATACAAAAAAATAGCATATTTTTCATGTAAGCAAGTGAGGTATCGATTGCGAGTAGTTTCATTTTTTTTTTAAATTCGCTCCTTAAATATATAAGCTATGCTGCATGATCGGAATTTTTTTGTATTTGTACTTCTATTACTACCACTACAATTGCATGTTTTTAATTGATGACTTAAATTACAGGTAACCGTAATTACTTAGCTTCGAGTAATTGTCATTTTGAGTCAATTACAAGAATTACAGTAACAGAAAGAAGTAACAAAACAAACACTATTTTTTTTATACTTGAAACGATTACGGTAATTGTATTTGAATATTAAAATTACTTCAATGTAGCTAGGTCATTGTTTTTTTTCAACCATTTATTTTTATGTTTTGGATCACTCATCTGCTTTCCTCTTGAAAGACCAGTCCACTTTTGGTTATGCAATTAAGGTGTAATTAAATACTTATATAATCAATTACTGCCCAACTCTGGTTAACAACCTGCATATAGGTAAGCATTCGTAGTCAGTACATACCTACTCGTGTCCCACCTAGGTATGTTCCTACCTATTTTATGATATTGATGGTATTTCATTTATACAAAGCAGCGGTTCATTCCGTTTTCAAGAACATAGTAACTACCTCCTATTTGGCTATTTTTCGCGCAATTTTATGTTCTGTGGTTATTATGCGCTGTTGTTCTATGTTTAATTTTGCGAATTTGACCACAATTTTCAAGCTGAAGTTGAAAATACCATTTTCACTCTTAAAATCGCTAAAAATGAGTTGGAGAACAAGAACGCTGGAAACCATTTTCTCAACATTTTATTACACACATTGCTCCGAACAGAATTCTCGGAAAATACATTTGAGCGCATAATTGTGCAACACTATGATTTCCCACAATAAGTAATTACACAATAACGTTCTATTGGTCAAGGACAGTTCTTTCCCTACAGTATAAATATATAATCATTTACGTGACATTATAATAATTAAATGACATTTGATGCGATAATTCTCTCAATTGGGAGCTTATAATTCTTACATGCTATAGAAATTGGACAAACATTTTCTCTAAATACGTCCGTTATATTATTTCAAAATGTTTTCTCACATGATGTTTCAGGGAAGTTCGGTTAGCTTTCAAATAATAACCTACAGCTTAAAACTATGTAGGTACATCAATTTTTTTCGAAGTTATATTTTTGATAATTTAACTTTTATTATTTATAGCAAACTACACATAGAAATACCGCTATGGGTAAGCTTGGATAAACTTTGAAAATAATATAAACAACAACAACGCCATTAATATAAATAACATTCATTGATGCACAACTTCCATATAATAAGGTAGACTGGACTGAAAGTGTAAGGTAGGTAACTAATAGGTGCGGGTAAAACATTATGTTAATAAGATCATCAATAGGTATAGTACTGTTACTTAGTAACAAAATACCGACAAGAATGAGATTGGGATTATGGACAGGGATTTTTTTACCTACATTTTTCCACGAGAGGGTTGTAAAGATGAGGCGTCACAGAAAATCCTGTCACTACCATAAGGGTAACATTTTAAGAGCTCTACAAACCCGTTTTCGTTCCATTAACATTGCACGGGACCACAAGGTCATCATTCTTCAATCGAAGTTTGTTTGTGCTTGATAGGAGTTGTCAGAGAATGTAAAACCAATTAAGCCCGTTGTTTAATACTCCAAATAATGGTGGGTTTGTGAATAAATAATATGCTAATGAAGTACCGGAGCTCCGGTGGAATTATAAAAAATAAATATAAGACTCTTTAAAATTACTAAGTGTTTGAGGTTGCGAATAATACTTAAGTAGCCAATTTGGAACGAACTGACCGGGTGGTCACTCGATGTTGGGGAAGGCCCACGTTGCTGCGTATTGAAGACTCAAACCGCCAAGGCCGAACGAGCCGAATTTGAAAATCAGCACATACGAAGTTTGAAGAACAGGTGATGTATGGAGCTATAAATCAGTCCGGAGGGATGATGGCTGCAGAGAATCCAAAATATACGATTTAAATTGAAAAGGATGAAACTGGGAATTATTATTCGTTAACGAAACAAGAGGAGCTTGGTCTAGTGATGAGCATATGCGAAAGAAGGGTGGACTGCCGAGTGGAGTAGACAGGGATTAGCCGGACGAAGACGAAGGATTATTAGACAGTTTTGTTTTTCCCGTGATCTATACACGTTCAACAGTAAAGCAGGGTTCACATCCATCCGGAGCCGTCTGGAAATACGGATAGGGGAAGCTAGCGAAAAGCAGTGGAAGGGATGGAGGGGAATCGCGGAAGTTGGGAAGGCGTTCATAACCATCCGGAATTTTGGCTGACAACTCGTTTCCCGCGCTTCCTCCCACAGCTGTTTCGGTTGCCGACGCCATTCCGTATGCGCAGTAGTGAACTGCGCAGATGCGAAGCGGAAAATATCTGAAAAATCAGATGCGTACAGTTCGCTTCAAAAGTGCTTCTCCGGAAAGAATATTCCCCCCTCCCCAGCTGATGTCCAACCAATCAGCTGCTCGTACGCACTTTCCGGATGGATGTGAACCCTGCTTGAGACTGATACGCCAAGATGATACGGGAAGGCGGACCAATGAGCTTCAAGCATTAGACAGTTTTTATACTTCCCGTCATCTTTACACGTTCAACCATGGAAACGCTGATACGGGAAGATGGACCAATGAGCATGAAGCTTTCTCTTCTCGTAACATGTAGTTCTTCGCGTACATGGGAAGAACTACACGTATACGCGTGGAGAATGCTTGAAGCTCATTGGTCCGTCTTCCCGTATCAGCGTTTCCACGGTTGAACGAGTAAAGATGACGGGAAGTACAAAAACTGTCTGTTGTTCACCACGGACACTTCACGACATGAACCTGACAACCTTGAGGCATAAACGCAGTTACTAAACAAGTAAGCGATACTGAAATAACTAGCTGTTCTCTTTTGTCTCAATGACAAGGTACCTAACTAGTGAAGTTGTCCGTTGCTCCCATGAGACGGTGTTTTACTTGTATAGAACAGTGACCATGAGAGGTCTAAAGTAGCAGTTACTTGGTGTAATGTCCTTGGTCTGTTCAAGTGGAATTCGTTCTCTACTAGGGACAGAATGTAGTACCACTATTTCGAAGTAACTAGGTACGCTAATAGAATGACATGTGTCCTTACATATTGAGACCAAACCACCATAATCTTCTACCTGTGACAAAAACACAGATTGCCATGTCAAGTCTTTACATCAAGCAGGAATAAAGCCACACCATTACATTTTCACTGTTACTATGGAACTTCCAGAAAGAGAATTTGGTTCCGTGGAGCTAACTGGTCTGTCTGGTAACGGTTGAAGTAAAATAGAGTTATCTAACATCGCCTGTTGGATCCCCCTACGAACTTGATGCCCATGCTTGGACTTTTGGAGATGAGCTTAGAATGAAACTCCAGTTTGAAAGGGATTTTGAACGAAATGTGATGTCGACATTTTCCAAATGTGATGGTCTATTTGATTCCAAACGGTTCAGTTTTTCGATTCTGTGGTAGGTACAGCTTGAACGCCCCATCCAAGAGGACCAAAGCTAGGGAACGGATTCAGACGGAGCTGAGGATTTTCTGAAACCTCTCTGAGGCAACTGACAGCAATGATGAGAACTACACACAAAACACAATGTAGCTTTTCAACGCAACCTTCGCGCAGGAGGTTGCAAATTCGATGTGTAGCAAAGTGCAAAGCACAATTTGGGCTCCCGATACATCAAACGATTTCTCAAAGTGGTTAAGAACCAGTGTGTCAACTGACAACTTGAATGACGAAATATATAAACAGTAGTTGTCAGTTACTGTTAACCTCCTAACTGACAAAGGCGTTTACCAAATCCAACATGATTCCTAGTCGGGAAGATACATTTTCAACAAGATGAAGCATAGAGGATGACCAAATAGGACCTCATTACCGGTAGGTATTAATCTTCGAGCATCCACATACAAATGGAGGATGTGATGGATAAGCAAACAGCATGGCTAAATGCAAAAACAGTTAATTTTTGGTTTGTTCCAGCCGTGCAGAGTTCATGAAGTCTGGTATGGATGAGTTCAACAACCGAGTTCGACGGGGCTGAAGTTGGTCCTGAGGTCATGAAACAGATGGCAGGAACGCACAACAGTGAAGAGACACCGAAATGGACACACCAAAGAATAGAAAACAGCCAAATACTGCCCAAACGTCTGTCAGGCGATGTCAGAAAAAAATGAAGCAGGTTATGATTTCAGGAGGGTTACGCCGATGTTACCTGGAGGTGAACTCACTTATCCTAGGGTTTGTTGAGTCCATGAACTCGCCGAAGTCAAGTTCATGAACCGACACGGATGGAACACTGTTCATCCAACTGAGTTTATGAACTCAAAATGGTTGGAACACGTCATCTCGACTATCTGCCCTGCGCGTGGTTTCAGCGCTGAGCTTCTTCGTGAACTCAGCACGGCTGGAACGAACCTCTTGGATCTTACAACTTGTACCTAATTATACTCGTTAGACCCTCACAATTCACTGCAAGTACACATTTTGGTTGTAGAACGACGCCAAAATATTCTGGCACTGGTGCCGAAAAACACGGTTTTAGCGTTTTGCGGCTCTAATCTCGTGAGACTTGGAATAATGAGGGGAAACCTTGTGCACCTCGAAAATACATGAGTGACAATATTTGTCGCCACCACCAGCCGCTAGTGCCACTAATAACATGATTTTGGTTTGCCCTTAACAGATAAGGGAATTCTGAATAGTTCTGATAACTGCCTCATTGCAGAACCATGTGCCTGCTTGTAACACTGATATCCCTGTCGTTGTTTGAAGAATTTCCTAAGACAAACCACACAAAAAAAGAGATAAAGAGAGGAGTACTTAGGTACGTTACCATCCCCAAACACAAGAAATATTATCGATCATGTACAATAAAGACAACATTAAGGAGCTTTTAAAAATAACAAATATTAAGGAACTTTGTAAATAAAATCATTAAACCAACTAGATCGATATAAGATTTTAAAAATGGTGCTAATACTAAGGTACAGCGCAGCTACAAAAGGCTATAAAAGTACATAAAATAGGTACCTATATCACGAATTTTTCGAAAATCCTGGAAGTGTGCCACTGTTGTACGTAGAGGAAATATTTTATTATGTAACTGATATTTGAACACCATTCTGAAATGAGTTAGAACTAAATACGCGTCGAACTCTGTAGAGGTTAATGAAACCGAACTGTTTTCAATTTTGGATGCCTACTTTTGTGGTGCTTTTTTAATTTCATGTAGGGGTTTTTGGTTTATTATTTTCAATAATGAACCTTTGGAATCGAGCATGGAAAAAAAGTTTAATCCCCCCCCCCTCAAAATTTTACGGTTTCCGTTTCAAGGTATGTACAATCCGAAAATGCAATAAAAAAATTTTTGTCTGTCCGCCGTACTTCGAACTTTCCTTAGTTACCATGAACCAAAATTGACGAAATTTGGTTTGTCGGTCCCGTTTGGGGTCTAGTTGGTCCGTGAAGCTCGGGGTGAAAAATAGGGGTTGAAATCTCCAGGACGCCGTTATCTCGAATTTTTTTACGTTTTTAAATAGTTCTTGAACTTTGGAGTTTTTTGAGACTGCCTGGAGCATTGTATCCGGCCGTTCGTTCACAGTAAGGCCCCGAAGTTTGCACCGACAGGCTTCGCCAACAGGAGAGTGAATCAAATTTTATACTTTCAGCCAGCCCAGATATCATTGCTAGGGACGCCACAACAATCTTGCACCCAATATTGGGGCAGGGGGGTGTTAATTGTTTCCAATGGAATGAATTGGCATAAAATCATTGGAAGAAGATGATCCGCAATGAATTTCAATCAATTTATTCACAAAGTTCCCCGCACATTTTTATGAAACTATAATTTCCGGGCCGGCTCCAATACTTCATTTAGGGCTTTCCTGGGGGGAGCTCGAGGGTAGGTATTGACTACAGAAAACAGTGATCTACGCAGAAGGGGCATCTGGACAGGCAAATTATTACACAACGGTTTATTATTTACCTTATGCTTCCTGAATAACTACAAATAATTAATGATTCGATTTAGAGCCTTCCTGGGGGGAGCTCGAGGGTAGGTAGGTACTGACCACAGAAAACAGTGATCTACGCAGAAGGGTATAATAATTTGTGTAATAATTTGCAGCGTTTTTTTGTTCCACGTTGTTATTTTTTAGTGAGTAAATTTCCGAGACCTCGTATGACGGGACTGGAAACAGAGATGTAATTTTTGATTTGAAACGCAGTTTTTTTTTGTGTTTGACATTTCTCTCATAATTTTGATTGGTTTCCTGTCAATGAGAAGAGCTGCGCCACCGCCGTGCTGATACCGATCCCCCAGGACAGCCAGGTGAGCACAGATGCATGTGACAGCACAACTAGGACGTAAGTAGTCGTATGACCGCGCGCGATTGATGACTGGTCGATTAAGACGCGAAGTCATCCAACCTGTCCTGGGCAGTAAAACTGTATTATCCGGTCCTATTTTTGTTCAGACGAGGGTCCGACTCGTCGCTGTTTTCGGGGTGTTCCAATTCTAGAACGTTACACAACTGCCGGTTCCTTTACATTTGGTTCAGAACTCGATCGAACGTGATGTTAAGTTTCACGTGTAGGGTTTCACATTTTTACGTTCAAAGGAAACATGCACAGGAAAAACAAAAATAATCCAATGACTCCGTGATGATTTCGAAGTACTCCAAGTCGTTTTCACATCATCACACCATGAACAGCTCGATACTTGGCTTTGGTCGTCATGAGGCTGTGACGGCAAATTTATCAGTAGTCTCGCGGGGCAATCCCAAAAAACAAATTTTGAACATTTATCCTAATTGACTTTTCATCAATATTTCATTGATAATCCACGGGAGAATGATCGACATAGCCTACAATGTGCGTGAGAAGTGTAAATGCCAAAACTGCCAATTTTGAGTGTGAAAAAGGCTACAATCTAATTTACCCAAAGATATGTTTCAGTTTTAATAGGTACCTAGGCAAAGATCGTAAATTTTGGAATACTCAATATCTTTTTTAGATCGTATGGAATTGAAAAATCATTAATAGGAACTCATAGCTGAGCTCCATGTTTCAATAAATTACTCAATATAAATATCATCCAATAAATTGAAGAAAGCGCACTTACTTGAAAAATATACGTTCAAGACTTTATAACAGCAGCAAGTTCCTACTATTTCGTCCAATTCGCGATTTACTCGATGTTTACTCTAAAACGTGTTGCGCAACAGAACTTAAATATTAGATGCCAGTATTTAGTAAATACCGCCAAGAAGGAGTTTGGTATCTAGTCTCATAGTTTTTTGGAGAACACTCGAGATTCGCTTTCGAATCATGCATTTTTAGAAAGCTACAAGCTACGAACATTCACAAGACATAATTTAATAATTAGGATTTATGTACCGTCAGAAAATACAATGACTCAATGGTTATTAAGTCTTATTAATGACTCGTTTTGCCAAACATGCTCAGCAATCGGATCAGTTCAAAACTGAAAAAGTACACATAAAATAGAACGAGGCATTGATATTAAACCGTAGACCAATATGAGAAGTGCGCGGTGTTTCGTACTGAGTGCAGTTTTCGCAAATTGATGCGATCATTGGAGAGATATTGGCCTTGTACCATAACAACGTCAAACCTCCAAATGCACGTCCTGAAGTTATGCAGGCACGTATAGGCCAGTTAGTTGACGTATTGTATAATGCAAAAGGTGATTTACAAGCTTTTATTAATTTAACTTGTATATGGGTTGCAAATACGTGTAAAACTAAAATGGTAAACAGGCAACTTCGGGTAAAATTTGGCAGCCAAAAAACCTCAAAATCACTTTCTCCAGTTTTAGGCTTACATCTAAACGGTGGATACTACAGGAAAGTTTACTCCTACCAGAATTGAAGAGCAATAACATCCTCGAACATTAAATTTGGTTCAACGATTTGGTCAGAATCGGCAGTCAGATATAGGAGGCAAATTTCTCCACTTCGACATGTTATGCTCAGTTTCACATGCCTGTAACTAAAGGACGTTTATTCCAAATGAAAAACGCTGCGAAGTCCTTGTCACACGGGTTTATTATTCTATTGGACATACCTATGTCGGCTGTTCATTTATTGTTTCTTTCATGAGCAATAATTGAAATAGCTATTTTTGATGGTTTCCACCAATTTTGGCAATTTCTGAGAAATTATCTTTGATCATCTATTGTTGACGCTACCAGTGTTATTATACAAATGTATGGTGATTTCAGACAGTTTTTTACTCATAAAAAATAAATTTTGGGAGCTGAACCTTCGTTACAACCTCAATTCTTCACTCTGGTCAAAATCAAATACACATTCGGTCTTCTTGCCCTAAAAAACACAAGCTCATGTTCACTGAAACCTAAAAAAACCTCGAAAAACCCTATTTTTACACCCATTTTCCCCCCATAACGCCCCTGGGTGTTTTCCGATCGGGCTGCAGAGCATCGGAGCACAACTAGGACCCAAACGGGGACCCAAAATGTGCGGTCGGAAAAAAGACGATTTCAGACCAAAATTTAACGTAAATTTAAGGCTGAGACTTCATTAGAACCTCAATTTTCCACTCTTTCGTCAACACTGATTTCAGATTCTGTCTCCTCGTCCTAAAAAAAAAAAACAAAAAAAAAAATGAGGGTGAAAAACTAACTGTTAAAAATGAGGGTGAAAAATGAGTGTAAAAACTAGGGGGTTTACACCCATTTTTCACCCATAACACCCTCAAAGTTCCGGGACAACTAGGGCCGAAATGGAGCCTGTGTGCGAAAGAACGAATTTTTTAGACCGAAAATAAAGTAGATATGGATGATAAGGCGGACGGGCATTGCATTTTTGGAATCTACACACCTTGAAACGTAAAAGAAAAATTTTTGAGGGGGTGTTATACCAATTTTTTGCTGAGCGAATACATAGGTGTATTATTCGCAGAATAATAAACCAAAACGCCATATAACCGAAGTATCAAATTCTGCGTTCAGTATACCCCTAATTTCACTATCATCTCATTTTTAACCTTTAATTAAATAAGGTCATTCGACGCAGAATTTAATGCTCTTTAATTTTAGTATGAGTGAACTTTTCTGAACGATGCACCCTTCAGATGTTTCAAGTCCAAAACTGAAAAAGTCAAAATTTCTCCCGAGGTAGCCCGTGTTATTATTAGCATTTTTGGTTTTTACATGTTTGCACCCATATAATTTATACAAGTTAAACAAAATAAAAGCGTCTACACCACGTTTCACAACTTATCCCCCTGTTTCGAGCCTCCACTGACTGGCCTACCCCAATAAAAGTTGTACTTAACAGTACGCCACATGGCATCTGTATACGGATCCTTGACGGTTGAATCAACTCATAATACTGCAACTCAGCAAATAATACTGCAGAAGTAGTCCGAGTGACTATTATAATAGCAATTATTTATTATATAGCAATTATCCTGGACCGGACCACATATTTTGAGCCATTCAAAATGAGTGAGGGAAAAATGAGGGGGAGAGCCCAAATGGAATCTAGTGGACAAATTAAATCAACGTGAGGTGTTGCGAGACCTTCTTAATCAAGGTGTACGGTGAAGTCTGTAAGAGATCATCAATCATGGACTATCTAACTCATTCGTTCTGTTCTATCACATTCAAGATTGCTAAAATAATTTGAATATTGAACCAAGCAAATAAAAGCAACTTCAGTCCTGTTTAGTTGGGCCGAGGCGTATTGATGATTGGGAGCACCGCTGGGGGCGTCCACCAAGATCACAGTACCACGGCCGTCGCTTCGCTCCGACTGTCAGGAAGAGACGGGGAGTCCTCCCAAATGTTCTTCAACGGGTCGTACCGCTCGACCGAGGATATCGTCACCTGAGCCCGGTAGAAGTTGACTTCGTGGGTCTGGTCGCCTCCCAGGACATAGAGGTAACCGGAGGCCGCCGCCACGGCCGGTGAGGCTCGCCCTTTCTTCAGCATCCCGACG
Organism: Leptopterna dolabrata; assembly: GCA_954871275.1. Taxonomy (NCBI): domain Eukaryota; kingdom Metazoa; phylum Arthropoda; class Insecta; order Hemiptera; family Miridae; genus Leptopterna; species Leptopterna dolabrata. The sequence goes on from OX940983.1 coordinate 25,411,797, forward strand.
TTGGTCCATTTGTTCTGAGGAAAGACAAACAAGACCGTATCCACTAGGAGTTTTTCAACCAATCCATTTCCCACAAAGTTACACTCCAGTCAAAATCCCTTACCTGCTCGAAAGAATACCGTTCGACGGATCGGAGAACGTCGTGGTCCCTATTAAGCCCTCCAACAACGTACAGGTAGCCGTCCAAGATCGCACACCCAATCTGCGATCTGGGTTCCAGCATAGGCGCTAGGTTTTTGACTTCGCCGTTTGTCGGATCAAACCTAAGCAAGTCCTGAACGTGCCTTAATCTGTGAGTGCAACCTCCGACGATGTAAATATATCCTGAAATGAATAATACATATAATTATGGCCGAACTGAATGTTAATCTGATGCAGGTACAAGTTAACGAGTTTAAATAAATTTGTGTTGATTGCAATGTTCCGCGAAAAACGACCCTCCAGAGGTCATACATTCCATAAGACTTCGAATTTTGAGGGACTACTCCCTAGCCCACCAGAACTTGCTGCATAGTTTTTGGTGTTACGACGGCACCAGAGGGCGTACCGTAAAAAAATATATGTATAAAAAATTAAAATTAAAAAAACGCTGCGAAGTCTTTGTCACTTGGGTTTATTATTCTATTGAACATACCTACAGAAATGTTGGCTGTTTATTTATTGTTTCTTTCATGTGCAGTGATTGAAATAGTTATTTTTGATGGTGTCCACCAATTTTCGCCCTCAAAAATACGAATTAGGCGCTTTTTTATTTATTTTGCTTTTTTTGACAAATTATCAGTGATCATTGATAGTGCCATTTGATTGTCTTGATTCATCTGCTTACACTATTTCTAGTTCTGTTATTATACAAATGTATGGTGATGTCAGACAATTTCCCAGGTTTTTGACTCATAAAAAATGAATTTTGGGAGCTGAGCCTTACTTACAACCTCAATTCTTCACTCTTTGGTCAAAATCAACTTCATATTCGGTATTCTCGCCCTAAAAAACATGGAAGAATACATCAGAAGCTCATGTTCACTAAAACCTCAAAAATCCCTCGAAAACGCTATTTTTACACCCATTTTTCTCCCATAACATCCCTGGGGGTATTCCGATAGGGCTGCCGAGCTTCGGAGCACAACTCGGACCCAAATGTGTTCCCAAATGAGGACGCAAACTGCGACTTTAGACCAAAATTTGACGTAAATTTAAGGCTGAAACTTCGTGAGAACTTGAATTTTCCACTATTTGGTCAAAATCTACTTCATATTCGGTCTTCTCGTCCTAAAAAACATGGAAAACGATACCTCAAAAGCTCATTTATATACCCATTTTTCACTCATAACACCCTTGGGTATACTCCGATCGGGCTGCAGTTTCGGGACAACTAGGGCCCAAATGGAGCCTGTGTGTGAAAGAACGAATTTTTTAGACAGACATTGCATTTTTGGAATATAAGCAGCTTGAAACGTAAAAGAAAAAATTTTAGGGGGTGTTATAAAAATTTTATGCTGAGCGAATACATAGGTGTATTATTCACAGAATAATAAACCAAAAGCACTGCCCGCTGCTTTCTCAAAGTCTTGGTAGGGGGATGATTGTGGACGTACGTTTCTTCCATAGGATGACGATAAGAAGGGCAGAAGGGGGATCCGTCAATCTTGGGGAAAAACGAACCCACTTCAGAGGAAAATTCGAGATATTAATTGAAAAATACATTATAACTATATAATTTACAAGTAAATTCCCCGAACTATAAAATTAGTCATAAATTCCCTTTCAATGGAAATCAGGTAAAAAGTGTCTTACCTTCGTATGACACGACACCCATACTGAATCTAGGTTCTGGCAATTTGCCTTCCAACGTCCATTCGTCTAGAATTGGGTTATACCTGGACAACATCGAAATTATTAGAAAGACCCAAATTGCATTGGAGATAGATAAAACGTTCTAACAAAATCACAAAATATGTGTGAATTGACAATTCCATACAACCAAAGCACACAACTCTGGAAAGTGTATGGATGTCTTTGCTCTGTGTGTTTGAACAAATCGTCATGATCCACATAGTCAGGTTTGAACATTAGAACAGATTGATACTGTTCTTTTACTAAGCTTAGTGAACCAAAGATCGCCGGCCGATACACAGTGGACTCATATTAAAACTGAGAGGTTAGAATACGAGATCAATAACATCAATGAGAAATTACCTTTCTATAGAGCCGCCAATATCATCGCCCACCCAACCACCTAAAGCGTACAGTTCACCTTCCACAGCACAAAGTCCAAATTCACAGCGAGGCACCATCTGATGACATTCAACAAAAATATAAACACCAACAACTTGATATGATACAAAATGGATAATATCTAGTATGTAGATAGTCTTAGACAGATTGGCCAGATTGTTATGGACGAGGTATGAGAAGAACTCGGGCTAACGTATGAATGATGCAGATACAGTTGACATAATAAGGTTCGTTCGCACTGTCTTTTTCTGACGGGTTGCTCAGACCCCGTAAGAAACCACCCGAATCCATGCCATTTTGATAAGCGTTTGAGAGCTAATGGCGGGGAATTGAGAAGGCAGTGCATGGCCAATGCAAGGGGCTTTGATTGAAAACTGACATTGGTTTCCCTAGGTTTTTTTAAATACACTTCCCGGTTTTTTTTTACACTCACATTACACTCCCTTACCAGTCATCTTAATTTCAACGTGACTCGTGTTTTCTTTTTCGACCCGACCATGACTTGAAGAGTTGGGTACCAACTTATAGCTAATTTCGCACGCTGAATCAACAAATGGTGATCAAATGACGATGTTGCCCTCTAGGCCCATAACAAACATGAGGAGCAGCCTCAAAATTAAGTTTTTCATGATTACCTTCATGATGAGTGTACCTCCTAGGAACCCCCCCCCCCCCCCCCAACGGAACGGAAAATGTTGTAATATAAACCACGAGAACTCACCATACTAGCGATTTTTGTCCAGGTATTGGTGAGAGGGTCATACGCCTCTCCATCGGCAAGGATCTGACATTCATGCTCGCCACCAACCACGTAAATTTTACCATTGAGAGCAGCTGCACCCGGAAGGATCCTCCCGATTTCCATAGGTTCAATTCCCTTGTACCACTCCCTAAAACAAGCCAAAGACCATGAATACTTATGCAGAAAGGCATGCGGTGGAGTTAGGATAGTTGATCCATTCAGTAAGCTAACCCAGTAAAACAGTCAAAGCGCTCCAAAGTGTCGTAAGTGCATTCGAGGGACCGAGTCCAAGCGCTGACCAGCTCCCTCTTCCCACCGCCAATGATGAATATGGTCTTTTTGGCGCACAGACGGGGATACGCCACGAGTGGCACGAGGTTACCTTTCTTCAAGACAAGGTCTTTCCTCACTGACCTCAACGCAACCTGAAACATTACCTTTTGGATTAACATCCAAAACACCATCCACACACACCATTAAACACACGCACACACAAACACACACACACACCTTTGTTTCTATAGGGTCAACCATTTACCCAGATTTAAAAAATATGTCACTAACCTTGAGGCTGGCATCTGATATCTCAACGATTGCCCGGTCCAGGAGTGGCACAGAAACCAGCGGCAGCCTGACATGGGATAACAGCTCGAAGACGTACCGTTTCCTCGATGGCAAGTCACAATTGATCCATTTCATGACAGCTTGGAACACCTGCAAATCAATTCGATATGTTCACTAGCAACTGTTGTTAAACATCCAGCTCCTAAGTATTGCTGCGAGTGTTCAATCTGCTGCATGACGCCAGTGAATTCAGCCCGGGATTTATTATATATAATGAAGGTCACTGATATACCTAAACCAGAAGGGACTAAAGCCTCAGTACAGGATCTAGACAATGCCATCGTGGCGGGAAAAAATGCAGACTTTTCCAACCCAAAAAAAAGGAAATGGCTTTTAAGGCATTCTCATTTTTTCATGGACAGCAATTTGCAAACCCAAAATATCCATGTACACACCTGGTATTCCGAATCTACTTTGAGCAGCTCGGAGTCGAGGAACTTGATGAGAGGATTTTTAGGTAGTTCTCCAAACTCTTCTTCGCAAGTGATTAAAGGGAAGTGATTTTCAATGAAACTGGTCGCTATTTTGGCCAGTTCAGTGCAGTTGTGATCTTCGGCAAACCTGCAACAACCGAGTAAGGAATCAACTTGTTGACTTTGGATCTGCTGATACCTAATGCTGTTCCTGTTGCAGATACCTCAATTCTGTAGAAAACTTTTATTTGTCTTGCAGTTGGTGGACTAGACATCATAACGATTGACATATATGAACGTCAACCTATCGTAAGTAGAACTCCAGTAGGATAGGTGAAGTAAAGAAATTTACTCGTACATAGCAACTAGAGCTCTTGCACATTGTAGCGAGGTAGTCGTATTGAATAGGTAGGCACGATGTCCGGTACAAAATATAAAGTCCTATCCCAATCCCAACCTCTTCTTCCCAAAAAGCTGTATCCGGATAATCCCTCTCGTTCAGACCTCAGTCCACCTCCTGACCTCTGTGACGGTGTGGCTGTTCGCGAGTCGCTTCTTTTTCCGGTGGAGATCGGGTCATTTGGTGGAAGCCTAATCGATATCTCTTCTTAACTGGTGATAATCTCGCTAGTCTAGAGGGGGGACTCTCGAGGGTCCACCGTCACACTCCTCACTCTGTCACACCTCTTGAGTCACACTGCTCGTAGCAGGATTTTTGTATTCTTCGTATTTTGTACTAAATTAACCAACTTGTGAAGTCTGCAAGATTTCAAGGTGGCTTCCTATTTATTTTCTATTAAATTTGAATATATTAATCCTCGTCTAATTCTGCAATTTATCCACCTACCCTGATTGGTTTAAAAACACTCCACTGCAGCTAGAAAGACAACACAAACGGAGTGTTCCTAGGAGAGGTCGCCTCAAAAGGTGGCTGCGTATCACATCAAAAGGTGCGAACTGTTCATGCAGGAAACTCGACCTCAGATATGACTGATGCTTAGACACGGCGTCGCACAGTGGGGAAATGAGGGGGAAAAACCCCAAAATTGGTTGTCTCCGACTGGTCCAAAATTGGGTGTTTTACATTCTCAAATACCTTCAAATTCAAGATCTGAAGCCCTTTTAATTTTAAAGAATATTTAGTAAGTGTAAAACTCATTGAATCACGGATTTTCGTGTTTCGGAAGTAAATCTCGCTTTTTCTAATGGAAAGTTTCCGATTTTTTTCCCCCTCCATAATAACGATTTGAAAAATCGGCTGACGCTTTGTTTGTTCAAACAATACAACAGACCTTAAAATTATAAATTATTTTCAAATAAACACAAATGTTACGTGTTTTCTGCAGAGTTTATCTCAAATATAAGCTAATAAATCATGTTTGCTCACAGATATTGGACCGGCAAAAAAAGCTCCACGGAGCGCTACTCCCGGAGTATTTTTACGTTATAGTTAACATATTAAAGAAGGTATTCTGTAAATTTGGTCGCCGTTTACGGCCGTGACTACTGATCGGTGCATTACGTAGCTAGCTCCTTTACAGTGCTACAAAAAGAACGTCATCTGATCCTTTTATTACCCATTTGCGTCCTCCTTTTAAAAAAACAAATGATGATGCGTTCAGTTTGATTTCATTATAGTTGTTGGGTTTCTCAATTGATTTTCAACAGATATACACATACCTAATTATGCAATTCAACTGCTCATAAGTCAGTTGTAAACTTTTTTGATAATCATATAACAACTCTTTTTTTTTAATTAAAGTTCTGCTATTTTCATCCTTCTCACCTTTTTTGAGCAACCGTTGAGCGTTACAGCGCGGAAAAAATACCTTGGTAATACGAATCTCAACGTAGGTACCCTAATTGTTGCGAAGAAATATTAGGTACATATTTTGTTTTTTGTTATTTTATCACCATTTTTAATATGATATGACTCGGAACCAAGTTATCCATGCGGCAACACATGGGAATCGGTACAAGGGAAAATACAATGGTTTATTAATGAATAATAAACCAAAAATATATTACTGCACAGTATTTTGAGAATGAATTTGCCTGTAACTAATTTCAGTCAATCCCAATCACCAAATGGACCAAATATTTCGATTCAGCGGGAAAAAATACATGGAGAATCATATCAAACCACCAAAGACTCAAACAATAGGGTTTTCCCCCACTGTGCGTCGTAGCTCGACCGGATTTCTAAAATCCCATGAAAACTGAAAACATCTCCGACAGCTGAAATTAGCACCTGACCATGCTCTGTTCTGTATGCCGTATCTCCTGAACATCTTATTATGGCGACCTTATCTCCTAGGAAGACAGTGACAGCTTAAATTTAACAGTAAATGTTCATTGCGCTGCTGAAGGTTGGCGTACAACAAACCAGACTTGAGCCTCTCTCAGGGCATCGCACGTGGAGGGATTAATACTCGTAGAATCCCCTGATCAGGATTACGCCAAAGACGTAGAGCAGAAGGCAGATAGAACAATTAACTCTAGTCATTGGAAGATATTAGCAATTCGGTAGTTGTTACGAATTCAAGTAGATAAACATTCCACACAGAATTCCAAGCACTAACCTATAAATTCCAACAGCATTTGAGACGTGGAGTTCGTTTCTGAGGAATGAAGTACAACCATGGACAACTTCCTTCATTTCCAGCATATCGCCAGCTATCATCAGCTCCTGAACGTTCTCTTGCTCCAATGCTATCTCGCCTACAAGGATTTCATTTCATCACAACAGGGATTTCTTGTTATTCGCTTTATATTCGATTCAGTAATAAAAAATGTCGACTCACCTGTATAAATAAAATCGATGATTGACGTGAGAATTTGAGGTTGTATGTAGTGGATTTCAATGCGGTCCATTTCTTCTTCAACAAGACCTGTCGAGAACATGGCTTGAAAATAGGGGCTACTCGCAGACAGCACACTCCTGTGAGCCTGTAAGTAAACAGAGACGTAATCATTATAACTGACTGTTGCCCATTTCGAAGATCAATTAGCTATCCATGGCAGATATCCTCAGAATACCAGCAAGTCATCCAGAGTTAGTCAATCAGTTAGTTCACTGCGTCAAAATAGTAGCCTAGGGATACGTCGAGTAGTGAATAATTATTAAGAAACCGTGAAACTGTAGACAGAAAATAGTGAAGAAAAAAGAAGATAAAATTTAATTGAAGTTCACGACATAATTGCTCTGGGTTTGAGGAATCACCTACCCCATTCGATGAAACTTGAAATTCCATTTTTGAGAAGCGATCAAAACTGGGCGAATTTTGCGAAACCTCGCCACAATTGGGATTACCCATGGTTCTGGGTTCTGGAATAGTTGATTTGCTTCCCAAATTTGCTTTTTGTGTCGTTTGTTGATGACAAAAATCGACGTGGTTCGCCGTTATTTGTTTAGTTCCAAAATTATGCGAAAAGCGGCAATGACGTCATTGCCACTACTTCATCCATGCTACAGCATAACAGAATAGCCACTGGACATAATATTATATGCTCACCTCAACGTCGTGGGATGTATAAAACAAGCTGTATCCATAGAAAGACATCAATGACGTCATCAAAACTTCCACATTTAATTAAAAATTAATAGATACTTATGTCTCGTACAAATAGGAAGTATGTACCATCTCATCTCAATGACTACTTTCAAATAAAAAAAGGGTATTACCCACTGTTATTTACATCAAACGAAATTAGGATAAACGCCTATCCCTAGTCCTATGAAGTGAAATTTCACCTCACCTTGATGATGGCGTCGCCTGCCATGATTTCGACATCGCAGAGCTTATTTTTGAGACGGAGGGCGTTCAAATTCTTGAGGACGTTGCCGGCGTGGACGGAACTCTGGAACAGCTTGCCAGTGGCCGAGGCGTCACCACCTGGCACCTTGATCTTGGAGTCTTCGCCTCGGGGCGCCAGCAGGAAGTTGTAGAATTTCTGGTTGTTGTTGAAAGGTTGAAGATCGATACCGCCAGAGCACTTGCTCCGCATCGGGGGCATTCCCTCTTAGTTTAGATGTTGTACAGAGTCAAGAGGCTCTCGAAGGAATTCTGGGGTTGAGAGGAGGCCAAAAACGTTATCTGATTATGGAAACAAAAAATGTAAGTACTGTTACTGATAGACGTTGGAAAGAAATTAATAAAAGGCAGCTGCTAGGATTGAACAACCTGAACTACTTGCTGAATATTACAGTTTTCAATAACCTATCACTGTACTGATTGCCATCAAAAAGGCAGCAATTGATGAACTAAAAATCCCATTGATGGCAAATTTGAATACAAACAAACAGATCGCTAAGCTTATCCAGGTGGTCACGGACTGGAATCCAAACTGTCTGTGGCAGGTCTGGTGAATCTCAAGCAGTGATCTTTCCGTGGAACCTGTCACTGTGAAGCTGTTTGGAACTATTTACTATGCCATCTAGGTTGGGCTGCTACGGGTGACATTCATACCACAGTCATAATTCCTTATCTCGAACTGTTTTCCAGGCCCAAAATCCTGCCCATAAGATCAACGCCGTGATTACTCAAACTCACTAACGATGTAGTTATATCGAACAAATGGCCAAATATTTAAGTAAATCTACTCGATAAGTCGAAGTTAAACCCTAATGTCAACCTACGCTATTTGTCAGTAGGATAATCCACTCGTTTTGAGTGCTTCGCCACTCCAACCAGCTAAGTAGCTTTGATTCCGATTTATACAGTGGCGAGTCATTTGAAATATAGATTTGTTTACCATACTAATGTTTAATGTATAACAGTTAACATATTCCTTTTTGCTTCCTCAACATCAGATAGGAAGGAAGCCATATATGTATTCGTGCAAGAAACTGAACACGCCTCGAAACCTTGTCACACGGGTTTATTATTCTATTTATTAATTGAATATTATAATAATTGATGATAATAAATAATAACTAAAATGGCTATTTTTGATGGTTTCCACCAATTTTGGCCCAAAAAAACTCGAATTGATCTCTTATTTTTGACAATAAATTATCTTTGATCAATGATAGTGCCATTTAATTGTCTTGATTCACCTGTTGATACTACTGCTAGTGTTATCATACAAATTTATAGTGATTTCAGACAATTTTCCAGGTTTCTGACTCATAAAAAATGAATTTCGGGAGCTGAATTACGTCAGAACCTCAACTTTCCACTCTGGTCAAAATCTACTTCATATTCGGTCATGGAAACATGGAAAACTATACAAGCTCGTGTTACTAAAACACAAAAAAACCCTATCTTTACACCTACATAATTATTTTTCACCCATAACACCCTTGGGTACATTCCGATTGGGCTACGAAGTTTAGGGACATAACTAGGGCGCAAATGGAGCCTGTGTGCGAAGAACGAATTTTTTAGACCAAAATTTAAAGTAGATATGGATGATAAGGCGTTCAGCGGGCGGACACTGCATTTTTGGAATCTACTCACCTTGAAACGTAGGTAAAAGAAAAAATTTTGAGAGGGTGTTATAAAAATTGTTTGCTGAGCGAATACATAGGTGTATTATTCGCAGAATAATAAACGAAATCAAAATCAAAATTTCAACTTGCTTTTTACATTTCAAAAGCTTTCTGAACAATTCTGGTTCCGTGTCTGTCTCCGGTCAATTCCTTGTCCCGGGCAAAATTATACTAAATTATGGTCCGAATTTTATGAATTTTCAGGGATTGTACGGGTTAGCCCCTACACGGTCCCCTATGTATTTAGTCGCCCTCGGACCAATGGTAGCGCGTGCACATGCGCAAACGTGAATTTCATGAAACAACGATTTCTCAGTTCATAATGGACCGATTTCGCTCAAATACGGAGGATGGTTTGGGGTGGCTTCAAGACTTGCCTATGAATTTCGTCGGGATAATTTTCTTGCTATCAACTGCCTATGAATTGTGCTATCGAAGGCTTCAGCCCGGATTCTACTAACATCTTCGGAACAACATATGCCAGAGCATAGTCATACCACATGAGAGTCAGACCGTTTCAAATGGATAATAGGTACACGGCCAACGTCAGTGTCATGACGGCAGTTGGGTCCTCGGCAACGACATGACGATTCGGCCAACTCTTCATTCGACAACTCATATTACTCCTCCAAAACTGTAACCTGTTCTTGTGAAAGCAATAGGTATTTAATTAGTTTTATTATAATTAGCTTCACTCAATTGTTTCAGAACCTTCATTTAAAATCTTGTAATTCAAACTCTAACTTTATCGATAATTTATACTGACTTTTCGTTTGGTTCCTTCAGTGGTTTATACCAAAACTAGTATTCATTCCTATAATCCTATTACGTACATTAGTTAATTTACTACTACTCTATCTATTACTATTCAATCATTTTGACATCTTTTTTACCTACTGATCCCATACGTCAATGTTACAATAAGTGAGGAAGCTATACTGCCCATCCAACTTGGCAGACGGCACCGATGAGTTATTCAACTGAGAAAAATCCCCATCTTTTTGGTTCGCGTTCGAAAACTCAAGTACGTTTCGACAACTCAGTTATAGTGCTTGGAACAAACCTATACTGTACTGTCAACTTGACGGCGTCAAGCCCTAAAGCCCCAATTACACCTACCGAGTACTGGGCCGAGAGAGTACACTCGGCCGAGGTAAATCGCAGTATGATCGGCCCAGACAGTACTCGGCCTAGTAACGGGCGAGTGATTTTGGGCGAGTCAGTGAATAGAACTATGTTCTATCTCGGCCGAGTAGGGACCCCCCACCACTCATCTACTCGCTCAGTTGCTTCTCGCCCATCCACTTGGCTAGAGTAATCAGGTTTGGCGGACGAGCGCGCCATTTGGTTTATTACGAGTATTCTGTGAATAATACACCTATAAATTCGCTCAGCAAAAAGTTTGTATGACACCCCCTCAAAATTTTTTCTTTTACGTTTCAACGTGCGTAGATTCCATAAATCCGCCGTACCATCCATATCTACTTCATTTTCGATCTAAAAAATTCTTTCTTTAACACACAGGCTCCACAAGGGCCCTAGTTGTTTCCAGAAGCTTTCCATGTTTAGCTTCTAACGAAGTTTCAGCCTTAAATTTTGGTGTAAAATCGTCGTTTTTCCGCACACAGTTTGGGTCCCAATTTTGGAACACAAACACGTTTGGTTTTAGTTGTGCTCCGAAGCTCGGCCGCCCGATCGGAATCCACCCAGAGGTATTATGGGGAGGAAAAATGGGCGTAAAAATAGTTTTTTGTTTGTTTCACACCTTGTGAGATATTGTTATCCATGGTTTTTAGGGCGAGAAGACCGAATATGAAGTTGATTTTGACTAGAGTGAAGAACTGACGTTGTACGAAGGTTCAGCTCCCAATATTCATTTTTTTATGGGTCAAAAACCTGGGTAACTGTCTGAAATCACCGTAAAGTAGTACAATAAGACGACAAGTAGTATTAACAGGTGAATCAACACGATTACACTACACTATCAATGATGAGAGATAATTTGTAAAAAAAAAAAAAAAAATAGGAGCCTAATTTGCGTTTTTGAGAAACAATAAATGAATAGCGAACATTTCTGTAGGTATGTCCAATAGAATAATGAACCCGTGTGACAAGGACTTTGCAGCGTTTTTCTCTTTTTACTTACTTCGATGTGCCATGTTGCGCGGAGCACTACAAGACGCAATACTGTCTCGTCTCTGCCCTGCTCAAATGTAATCACCTACTCGCCCCATCGAAGCAGCTCAGCCGAGTACTCGAGGGACTACTCGGCCGAGCTACTCGGTAGGTGTAATTAGGCCTTAAGCCTCCATGTCGACAATGACAACCCCAAGAAAACAAATTTAAATTCACAATTTATTTGAATCAGAATAGGTATTTAAGATTTTAGTAGAATAATTGAAGAGTTTTTGGTTGTGCTGCTATTACTTGGACGCCACTTTCCTACTGACTTCTGTGGCGACCAAAACTTTTACTGCATAGCAAAGGTAGGTATTACAGTGCTAATTGTGAAGTAGGTAATAGAAGGGTGAGATGATCCTCTACTAGGTGTAATACCTTCTTTACTAGATATACTTTTAGATCCTCAACCTCCGACCGATTTCAAATTAATGTATGAACGAGAATGTATAATGCGATGAGGCTTTCCCCGGGAAAGCAGGATTTGTACCACCACGATGTTACGAGCCAGTTCGACGGAACTGCTTTGGTCAGCTCGACCCAGTTTTCCCAAACTCCCCTCGGGACATCGCCCTCCGATTCAGTTTGCCGTAGCACCTTGTGACGCGATTCACACTCTCCTTTATAACATCGTGTTATCCATCTAGAAACCCAATAAAAAATTAATACTGTAGTGTTCCATGTGAATTTATGAGTATCATCCTACCCAACCCGCACATACCTTAAATCAACGTGAGGAACATTACATTTGGCGCAGTCGGTAGGACTCACGGACTTTAATACGTTCCCAATAAGGAATTCCGTGGTTAATTATCGTGTTTCAGTGTTGTGTGTTAACGCCGTTAAGTTTTTGTGACTATGCTGTTTCAGAACAACGTCGAAATCTCATCAGAGGGCGTAGGTTGTGCTATACATTTAATACAATGGAAACACCTAGTTGAAGGGTTGAAGGCCTTCAATCCGACTTCAAGCCCCCATTCTTTAGCTTCTCACTACCGCCGCACTCTACAGAAATTGGATAGGAACTTAGATGAACTTATCCAATCCCTACCAAGCCGGTTGGTCATTTCACAAGCAATTGAATGGGTGCAACGTACACTCACGTACCAAGTCGACGCCCATACCCTCATCAACAAAGCCTCTGGATCAAAGACGTCCATTTCAACGAAAACACCCAACCATCACAACCTGAAAAAATCACCTTCATTGGCATCAGACATCGACACATCTCAAAGTGTTACAAAAGTCAAGGACCACCAGATCGCTCATCCCGCCCGAAATATCACATCCTCTTCATCCCCAGGAACACTGAATTTTGCTTGCAAAGTTTGCGGTGGACGTCATGCCCTCCGTAAATGCAAAACATTCAAAGGGATGACCGTTGAGGAGAGATGGGATGTGATTCATTCTAATGATTTGTGTGCGAACTGCTTTGCCTCGACACATAATTCAGACATGTGTACTTCCCGATTTGTATGCCAATGTCACAAAGCACACAATTCGCTGCTTTGTAAAATCCCGTTCAGCTTCGCTAGAATTCGCGAAGTTGATGACTTAAAACGGGACTCTGGAGTACTCCTTTCCTCTCCACCTGCGTTCAAGGATCGGGCACGTTGTGAGGAATCTACTTCGAAGAACTTCGCTCCCCCCTCACTTCCACCTGACAGATATTCTCAAACAACGGATGGAGAATCAGCAACAGAGAGCCTGTATTCAATGATAAAACTCAGCCAGTATTCCAGCTTCCCATCTAGGCTGAATTTAATGTATAAACCTGAGGACAGGTGCTCCTCATAGGGGGAGGTAATGTTACGAGCCAGTTCGACGGAACTGCTTTGGTCAGCTCGACCCAGTTTTCCCAAACTCCCCTCAGGACATCGCCCTCCGATTCAGTTTGCCGTAGCACCTTATACGCGACTCACACTCTCCTTTATAACATCGTGTTATCCATCTAGTAACCCAATAAAAAATTAATACTGTAGTGTTCCATGTTAATTTATGAGTATCATCCTACCCAACCCGCACATACCTTAAATCAACGTGAGGAACATTACAACGACACGATAGATATCTTGACAGGAGGTAATATTCTGGATTACTAAAGACAGGCGATTGTAAGCTCGAGTTAGGAACATACAGAATTATGTAACAAACGTCTTCGGGACCCAAAAATGCACATACGCACGTCGTACAGCTCGAACCTCACTAACTAATTTTTTTTTACATTTTCTGACAGCGTCGAATACCTCTAGTCTGTGGAGGATGCTTACACGAGTAATATCCGTGATGAAGGTAGGCAACATAAGGGAAGCATGATCCTACTAAAAGATGCCGAAGATTTCCATTCGTGTTTCTGTCTAAGTTCAAACAATAAGTAAAACACGACCGTGAAACGCAATGCCGCAAAGAACAAGGACTGATAAGGAGTCAACCTCTGTCCACTAAATCTGGGATCAAACAGATGGAAGCGCCACAACGAACTATAAACACCAACAAGGCCCTCGGTAATCTCAGTATTTCGGAAGCTTCCCAAGTTCCTCACTGAATTACGTAACGCCCTTCATTGTAACCAAACACCCGACTTCCGTCGTTCTCCCCTTTAAAACAAACATCCGATATTTTATCGACGGGCTGATGATACGGTAAATATAAATAAGTGAATTAATTCGAAAATAGACCGACATTACGAATCAGACTAATGTGCGAAGTAGGGCGGTAGCAGCATCTGGAACGCCCGTTACTTAATTTCCGTATAGGTACTTTTTTTTCAACTTGTCGCATTTCTGCTGCAGTTCAACTCGCAGATACAGCAACTGATGTAGAATTCAGGATGATGATTATACAAACGAGATAATGTTCCGCTGACCTTTTCACGTACCTCGGGATCACTCAGTCCAGTGGTCGCTCGTTTCCGCTGATTTTCATCATCTGATTCGGGGTCGCTGTCTGATTTGTTTCTAAACTATATGAACTGAACTGAACTCACAAATCCAATGGTTTAAAATTAACTCGCAAAAAATCAAGAAGACTGTACAGTCTCAGTCTGAATAGTTGCTTTCACTACACAAGTACATACACTAGAAAAAGCGACCTTTCTTCTTCTTCCTTTTCTCTTCGAATGGTTTTCCTGTCAAAATCGAAAGTAAACAACGATGTCTGTGCCTCTACGATCATGGAGGAACTCGATTAGACAGCTGTATCCTTTCCCGCTCATTTTGAATCTGTTGCCCCTCCATCGTTCAGCAAGTTGATTTTTGCGTTTTGGTTTATTATTCGAATAATACACACCTATGTATTCGCTCAGCGAAAAGTTTTTATAACACTCTCTCAAAATTTTTTCTTTTTCAAGGTGCGTAGATTAAGAAAATGCAATGTCCGTACGCCGTACGCGGTATCATGCATATCGGCTTCATTTTCGGTCTAAAAAATTCGTTCTTTCGCACACAGGCTCCATTTGGGCCCTAGTTGTGTCCCGAAACTCTGCAGCCCGATCGGAAAATACCCAGGGGTGTTATGGGTGAAAAATGGATGTAAAAATAGGTATTTTTTGTGTTTTAGAAACGTCAGCTTTTGAGGTAAGTATAGTTTTCCATGTTTTTGGGGACGATGTGAAATCTATTTCGACCAGATTGGAAACTTGAGGTTCTAACGAAGTTTTAGCCTTAAATGTAAGTTAAATTTTGGTATAAAATCGTCGTTCTTCCACACACAGTTTGGGTCCCCATTTGGAGAACACATTTGGGTCCTACTACTACGTAGTAAGTATAGTAGGGTTTTCTGTGGTCCTACTTGTGCTCCGAAGCTCGGCAGCCCCATCGGCATACACCCAGAAGTGTTATGGGAGAAAAATTAGCGGTTCGAGAGATTTTTGAGGTTTTAGTGGACATGAGTTTGTGAGGTATCGTTTTCCCTGTTTTGTAGGGCGAGAAGACCGAATATTAAGTTGATTTTAACCGAAGAGTGAAGAATTGAGGTTGTAACGAAGGTTAAGCTCCCAAAATTCATTTTTTATGAGTCAAAATCCTGGGAAATGTTCTGAAATCACCATAAATTTGTGTAATAACACTATAAGTATATCAACACGTGAAACAAGACCATTAAATGGCACTATCAATGATCAAACACAATGTTTTTGTAAAAAAATTGGAGCCTATTTAGTGTTTTTGGGGGCCAAAATTGGTCGAAACCATCAAAAATAGCTATTTCAATTATTGCACATGAAAAAACTATAAATCAACAACCAACATTTCTGTAGGTACTATGTCCAATAGAATAATAAACCCATGTGTGTGTGTGTTTTACAAGGTTCTGCAACTCCGCCTTCGTCAAGCAAACTACATCTCGCCCTTGGGTTAGCCCCAGGATCAAACGAGGGAAACCACCATGTTCAAGTAGGTAGGTACTTGTGTAATGTTCCTTGCGTTGATATGAGGTTGAGAAGGGTGATACTCATAAATCCCGCACATCGTACGTTACAGTATTAATTTATTTGGTTATTGGATGAATAACACAGTGGTATAATTGTTGGAGTGTGAATCGCGTACAAGGTGCTACGGCAGACTGAACCGGAGGGCGATGTCTTCAGGGGAGTTCGGGAAAACTGGGTCGAGCTGACCGAAGCAGTTCCGTCGAACTGGCTCGTATCCCTTGCTGCCTCTACTCATTTCTTGATTCCAACTCACCGGACAGCTCCAAGAGTACAAATCCCTTTTTAGCTCCAACAAAGAAGTTCAGATTGTTTTCGGGGTTCAGAACTAGGACACAGCGGTATCCATTCCAGATGACCAATTCTTCAATATAAGTAGGTACCTATGGGTCGATATGCGCACCAGCAGAACCTAGTAAAGGGCCTTGAGGAATCTTTCGATTTCATATCCACGAAAGTGACTATTACCTATTTCACTTTTAATAACCCTTGGGGTACCTATCGCTGGCAATAATTAAGGTGCTAAATGGTAAAAAATAAGATATCATCAATTCATCGAATTTAATCACAGAGATTTTGTGGTTAAGCCATCTTCTGAGCATAAACATCTGTGTTTATGAGAGTACCTGGTGATTCTCAGAATTTGAGCGAAAAACTTTGTTTTAAACAAATTGGTGGTAAGCTGAAGGTTTATTTTTTGTTTATTCCACATTGAAAGACTAAGATACCTAGGTATACGTTGTTAGTGCTTTTGAGAAACGGTTATGTAGCAGAATCTAGTAAAATTATAATAGCTAACCGAATTCAAATGACATAATCTATTAAATCTACAGACTGTAGACATAATCTACAGTTTTAAAATTGCGAAAGGACCTGGATCCCACCACAGGATATTATTTTATACAGTAAAATTAAAAATGTTGTTTATGGAGAGAAAAAAATCCGGTGAATTATATATTCTGTCAATCAAACGGTTCAAATATAATTAAACTACCTACCTAGGTATTGAAAACACAAAACAAAACAGAATATTGATTCTTGAGTGTAATGAACATTTGGGAGGAAAGAAAATAATAATTCAAAATATTACCATTTTTCCTGAGAACTGTAAGTAAATTAATTATATTACAGCCAGAGATGAAAATACTTGCGAAAGCGATAATAAACCGTTGTTCAGGGATTTGCAGCGTTCTCTAGTTTAATTCTATGATGATATAGACAACCTATTTTATCATATCCACGACAGCTTTTGCTTTGGGCTCCAGCAGAAAACAAATTTAAAGCTTATGGGTAAGGGAAAAACTAGAATACCCGCAGTGTCGTGTCTCAAGGGGCACGGGAACAGAGAAGCCGTTACAACTGGAGGTAGAACCTGGACAAAGGGTAAACAGGTCTGAGGATCCTGGAGCTCCACAACCTGACAACAGCCCAAGCAGATCATTGCCAAGCATTCCATCCATCCACTCACCTCATAGTAAACCCAAGTTTTAGCAGAAAGGATTTCAAGACGTTTCCCACACTTCCGTTCATTTGAAGATAGTTAAAATCCAGGATATACACATTTTCAAGTCATTTAAGGTAGGTAGTTAATTCAATAGGTATTTACAACAGCTATTTATTTACCTTAATATATCGGAAATGAAATGATCCGTGGAAAAACGTAAACGTCTGGTAGGAAAAAGGATTAGACACGGGGAAGGGCAGGACAAGAAGTTAACTTGAAATTAAATATATACGTTTATTTGAATAAGAATTAATAGTAACAATATCTTTCAGTTTACAATGTCTTTTTATTATACTATGATATTTATCAACACTCACTATAAATAGGTAAGCTAGGCTTTATACAAAACATTCAAATCTTTGTATTTTCAATACATCATTTATATATTATTCGACATTCAATAAAATATACTGACGACTTTCATCACGGCGGGCGATTACGTTATATACAGTAGCAACACAAAAAGACAAAAATGGCCAGGCCCAGCGGTCTTCACCTATCACCGTAATGAACAGGGATCCCGAAGTGATGAAGTGATTTGCCGAAATCCAGCCAGACCCAACGATACGAATAATAATAAAAAGATAGGACATGTAAGGCTAATTTGTTCGTAAAATTGATTCAAATACTCAATTTCAAGCAGCGATTAAAGAAAAGCAAAATTTTGGGGAGACAATTAAAAATTGGCAGGCACTTTCAGTGTACAAAAATATTTCATGCTTAAAATATCTCAGAATACTGTTTGTTAATGTTAAATATACAAAACAAGAATAGTTAAGGTTTGTTCATGCACTTTGTTATAAGATTTAGGTTTTGAAACTTTTGGCCACTGATCAGGCGAGTTCTCTTTGGAAGGAAATATCGAATGAAAGATTGATCATTTTCACCGCCATGTTGAGCGTTATTGCACCTTGAAACCTCCGGTACTGAGCCAATACGTGTTCCTTTTATGTGGAGTCTTTTGATGACCGAATTTCTCGTTTTTTTCCAGCCAACAGACGAAATGTTGATCACAAGCAAGGTTCGTTAATTGCGACTGATCTCCCTTCACTTCCTGAGAGGGTCGAGAGACTCGATGGAGAAGTCTTCATTACCGAAGGAGAGGCCCCGGCTGAATCCATCCTGCCGAAAAAAATGAGAAAAGGGACTTTACTTTTACTATTTGACAAAAAGAATTTTAATGACACCAAACCTACAACAGTTTGGTTCGAACTCGAACCAAAAAGAGAACTTGAGGATGGAACATCGGGAACTTGAGGATGAAAACACCGCAAGCACTAGCATAGCATCCGTCACAAAATGTGGATAACCTTCAAATAATAACCTGGTACACACCACGCCAGCTTTGTAAAGTGTAACCATTGTCATACTGATTTTTGCTTCCAGCACAAAGAAAGAACTTCAAAAACAACAAAACGCTACAAAGAACAGCAAAAAGAAAAATCGGAAATGAGACCTGAGTAGGCTTCCACTACGTTTAGCGGAGTTTTGAGAGTTAGCAGAGAAATGAAATTGTAGGGAGGTTCCAGAAGGTTTCCCTCAGTTCGAGTTTGGAAACCCATCCCTGGCGGGTTCGAAAAATTTCTTGAACTGAGTGCAGAAAGTTTCTACACCCATGGCAGTGGTAACATGGTGCGGGAATTGAGTTACAGAAGTGAAGCTGCTTGGAACAGAGTTTTCGTGTGCAATGGGTTCTGTGCCGAATACATTACAAAACTTGCAGCGCTTGGAACAAAAGCTCTTAACAGCCTCGCAGGTTGGAATCTGACATTCTGATCAATTTTGCTGTCTGCTGCTACTGTATCTCTCAAAATGTTGTATGGTCAGTTTCACACCATTAGCCGCCACCGTACATATACAACTGATTGAAGATTCAAGGCCACAAGGCGTGAACTATCTTTCTAGATGAGCAATCAGTTCAACAGGTATCTACCTTATTTTTTTCTGAAAGAATACAGAGCTAGAAGTCTCTCGGGGAAAAAACCGCTGCAAATTATTACACAACAGTTTATGTTCATTTCCTTCTGCGCAGATCACTGTTTTAAGCATAATCGGGTCATTCATTCTTTAGAAATTAATTTATTCGCGTTTGCGCATGCGTAGAGGCCTTACTCGTGTACCATCGTTCTGTAATTCATAGGGGACCACCGGGGGTCCAGCCCGCATGATGATCCCTGACAATTTCAGCAAAATCAGATTCGAATTGAGGGAGTTATGTGTGTGACAAGGATATGCGGACGACCGACATACCGACACTGAACCGGATTTGCTCGAGTTAAGAAAGAAGGTAAGTATCTATCAATAAAATCCAAAAAATGTCACACACTATACACAGGTTACCTCCAAAGTAGGCACCTAGGTCACCAAACTTGGACTGGAAATTTCATGCTAACAAATAGAAAGCGCTGCAAATTATTAAGCAACGGCTTATTATTTACCTGTATAGAGATGCCCTGTATGGGGTCGTATTTCTTTATTTTGATGTTCAATTTCAAAGGTTCATTATCGAAAATAATAAGCCAAAACCAGTAGGTAACTACCAGCGGTGTCACTGATAAACAAAATGAACTAAGAAGCACAAATAAATTAATCAGTAAATTCTAACCTTCATTTCCAGAATACGTTTATCGAGAAGGCCAATGGCAGCTTCAATGCCATTGGAGCTGAAGTCTCCCATTCCGAAGGGATCCTCAGCAACCGAGGTTTTAGTCGGCGCAGGCGCAGTAATCGTTCGATTCACTGCTGTAGGGGCACCATTCGGGCGGGGAGGTGGAGCTAGAAGAGGAGGCTGTACTGCTGTTGTTGTCCTCTCTAAAAGGAAGTCATGATGAAATTATAGAAGTAGTACATATTTACTGTTTCTTTCTCTAATACTATTTTCTTATATATTATGTAAGAAAATGCAATTAAAAAAGCAAGAAAAAACCATGCAACTTTTACGAACAGTTTATTATTTTTTTTCCATATTAGCAGTCCAAAGTCCATAATCGGTAAATGCCACTGAAGTATAAGCTCTCTAAGGTTCAGTGATTACAGTTACATGAATACGCATTTTCCACCGCCCATCTCCTGTAACCCCCCCCCCCCCCCCCCCACACTCTTACGAAACCGGTCTTTTCAATAAAATCCAAATTACCATTCTTAAAATGAAATATCAACATGGAACAACAAACTAGTTTTCATAAAGCCATCCGTGTCATCAGCCCTTCCCTATCAATGATATCTGGGCTTAAGGACCAATCAGACCCTAAATGGGAGATGAAACAAATTTCATTAATTTTGGTTCATGGTAACTAAGAAAAGCACCCGGTACGGCGTAGATTTTTTTTTAAACTACATTTTCGGAGTCTACATACTTTGAAGAGCAAACAACCACATTCTGATAGTGGTTAAAAGGAATTTTCTCATGCTCGATTCCAATGGTTCCTTACAGAACATAACGAACCAAACCCTATCTTGAATTTGTACAAATCTGAGGTGAAAACGAACCAAACCCTATCTTGAATTTGTACAAATCTGAGGTGAAGGAAAATGTAAAAAAAATTCACTGCCTCACCAATATTGTTGTTGTGGGAGTTGAAGAGGGTTTGGCCAAATGTGAGGCTGCTGCTAGTAGGCAGGGCTGAAACACCGTTGTGACCAGTGCTCCCGTTGTTGTTGTGACTGTTTTCGTAAGCTCTGGGGTTGAAGTCGTCCAGCTCATCCATAAGGAGGCCCTCCAGTTTTGTACCGACTGCAGGGGACTCGCTGAAACAATCAAACGCGAATTATATGGTGGAGGAGGAGGGGATATTATGGCTCTTCACAGTGTCTGCCAGTGTGGGAGGTAACCACTGGCTAACTAAAGCTTCTGATGGTCGGAGCGCACCTCACAGTGAACCCTTAGCATTCTACTGGGTTTACAGTATCCATTATCCATACGGTGACAACTGACTGTGGAAATAAAAACAGAGAAGGCACACCAAAAATCCATAAGATTGTCTTGTGTCTTGGGTGATGACGTTTGAATTCACTGCCTGACCCTGGCCACACACGGGCCTGGCTTCAAACCAACCCGCTGTCAAATGTTCTAACCCAGTGACTGGATTTGTTTTTGTCGTGCTACCAGGTTGTTGATTATAACGGCTACTAAAATAACGTAATTCATGAAGTTTTATAATTTTTTATCTTTCATGAGCATAGCCCATTCCAGGACCATGGGTAACCTCCGTACATGCCCTCTGTAAGCCGTATAAAAACCAGTTGAGAAAAACTGTGGTTATGAGTACCAAACAGAATAAATTTTCATTGGTTTCAATAAATATACGAGTGAAATTCAGTGCATACAACAAGCAAGATGAACTTGTGCAAATCAAAACATCTCATTCGCCCATAAAAATATTATTTGAAAAAGCCATCAAGATTCCCGAGGGGAAATCGACAAGCGGACGCTCCCATAAAACAAAGGGAATCAGCTCAGCAACTCCTCAAATTACCGGCTCGAGGCCAGCACGATTCACACAATACTCGGCCTACGTTAATTAATAAGTCACCGATGGATCGGTAGAGCTCAATACATACAGGGGAGTCCTGCTCAGGATTTCCCCACTCAAAGAAAAATCCTCAATTTTAAAAAGAAGGAACAAAACTCCTTGGAGCCCGAGGAACAGGGCCTTTTGCCTGTTGTCCACGCAACAGAGCGCAGTGCCAGAACTTCCACGGTGAGCTGAATTGTTGGAAGCCCTGAAGAGGATCTGATCAGCCATCCCAAGTGAGAGCATCGTGGCTGCTTGAGGAACGTGACGACCCTCACTCTAGGACGTCAAATCTCGAGGAACTAGCCAGCGTTGAGGAGCCCCCCTCGTGATCACAAAGGTAAAGCATTCCTCTACCACGCCTCTTGCCGATAAACAGTCACGTGTGATCGTGTGTTGGGGAAAAACTATAATCTGGAGAGCTTAGGGATCAGTAGACTGTACGCATAGTAGTAAGCAAAACCAATTAGCATTACGAACGGCACCCATCGAAAACATAATACTTTAGTAGAAGTAAACTAATGGTAACCTGTACATCTTTTCCCGCATTTCTGTCTATAGCTCATCCTATGATTCCCAGACAAGTTAGGTGGCATTACGAATAAGTAACAGCTCGAACAATCCTGAAGCCAATCTGCTACGGGAAGACAGGCTAGGTTCATCTTAGCACCAACCCAGCTTCCTACAGAATTCAGAATATAACTATTATAAACTGTAGAACTCTATACTCGACATACTTAATGAGTGGTGAGCTTCTCTCAAAGGAGCGAGGTGGCACTGGTGGCACTGTCGGGCCAAGGAGAGGTGGTGATGAGATGGGGGCTTCGTTGAAGTTCACTAGAAGACCTAATAATCAAAACAATCCACAATGAACTAAATATTCCAATAATACACATGGTGTCATATATAATTACAATACAGAACATACATCTGTACCTATCAGAATGTATGCTAAAATATTAAGGAAAAGGGCGAATAATTTCAGAAGAGAATTCACAAGGGAACTCCAACAGATGCTTAATTGGAAGAGCAATTAGGTACCTACCGTTGGTTTCACTTTGCAGTGAAGCTGAGCCATTGGTAGCTTCACTTGGTTTTGGAGTTACATCATCCACGACCAGCATGTTAGTGATTTTGTTTCTCCTCATGTAGGAATCCAAATCCTGTGAATGGTCATGTTATTGAGTGACTGACTGATGAATCAGAGTTCATAATTAACATATAGCTTACTCCAGTTTGCACCATAATGAACCGAACATCCTTTGAATACGGTTAAGAAATGTCTACAATCAAACCAACTGGTCCTAAATAAAAACGCGAATAGTGAAATAACTTGATTAGCGATATGAATTGGCAAAGTTAATATATTATCTCATACAAAATACAAGATTCAACTATACAACATTTCTGGGTTGTCAAGCAGGTGACTTGCCACCAGATTTTGATTGGTGTAGTCAGGGTCCAACATTCCTCCCCCTCCACCCGGAAGTGGCGCCTTCCTCATCTGGTCTCCGTGAACTCGCCACTCCTGGCCACCTAGTAGTAGTACCGTGCAGCACAAGGACCAGTGCGTTTTTTCGGAATGCTTTCTCTTCCTTCTTCCGTGTTATCCACACATCCTTCCTCTCATTGAATTCCTTGAAGCAATACCTCTGGCGCTGCTGGTTTTGTAGGGCCTCTTCCACTTGTGCCCCGAGGTTTGGCTTCAAAAGGAATAATCGGGTTCGAGATTCACGTCCAAACATCAACACTGCAGATGAGCCGTTTGTGGAACTGTGGATGGATACCCGATAAGAAGAAAGGTACCTCTGCACCCCTGTCCGCAAGGTACCTTCATTTCGAGATGAAGCCATTCTCTGCTTGAATATTCTCACAGCCCTTTCTGCTAAGTCATTTGTCCGTGGATGGTAAGGGGTAGACGTGACGTGCTTGGTATTATGGCTGGAACAAAATTGATCAAATTCTTTAGGTATGAACTGTGGCCCATGGTCAGGAACGATGGTTCTGAGGAGGCCAAACCTAGCAAACATCTCCTCCAGTGCCGCTATGGTTCTAACAGCGGTATGCTGTTTCATGGCCACGACCTCCTGCCACTTGCTAGTAGCGTCCACAACTAAAAGCCAACTATGACCTTCAAACGCCTCTGCAAAGTCTATGTGAATGCGAGACCACACTTCTGTAGGTACATTCCACGAATATACTGGTGATTCAGGGTCCAAGGGTCCATTTTGCTGGCAGGGAGTGCACGTTTTAAGGAACTCCTCGATTGGCCTATCCATTCCCGGCCACCACAGAGCAACCTTGCCACAGACCTCATTATAGATGAACCTGAGTGGCCCTCATGCAAAATTTTCATCAGCCCCTCTCAAAACGAGGTTGGCTAGTGCCAGTTGCGTTATCAAAAAGACATGGGTATTTTCCAATCAACTCTTTAATTTCAACAGGAATTTCCCCTGCTCCTGCTTTCTTGGCAGGTCCGTCTTCAGAACTCTTCACTGAACAAATTTCTGCCCCTAGCGGCGATGGAAGGTTGAAGGTGGTGAACAACGGGGTATCATGCTTGTTCACCACAATAACCGGAAATTCCATTTTAGCGCCAAAAGCCTCGATGGTAACACAGCTTACGCCCAAAGTTTCCACCACTAAATCCGTATATGCGCGCAAATTAGGATATGGTTCGAGGGCCGGACTACCTATGTGTTTCCACGTTCTCTTACTAATGATTGACTGGCAGGCACCCGAATTAAACAACATTCGAAGTGGTCTATGGTTAATAAGGACGTTCAGCATTACTTTAGAGCCGTTTTCGAAATCTGTTGGCATCCTAGACCCGATCCTCCATCACTTTCGGATTCTGAATACTCTAGATCTAGATCCACTCTTGTGCTCCTGCACCTTGTTTGCCATTTCACTTGACGATGGCCCTTCCTTGTTTGACACAAGCCACTGCAATATGATCTTTCTGTCGACGCAAAAAACATTCCTTACCTATGCATTACAAACTTCATTTGCACCATGCTTGTACCCTCCACATGCAAGACAGTTTCGGCCGACAATCAGCACCAGTGGAGAACGTCTTTTGACTGGAGGCCTATGGGGCACTATCAACGTGATTGAGCTCTAGCCCTGCTGTTAACTTCACTAACTGGGATTGGGCATGTAATCCCCGTTCCAACTGTAAAGCGCTTCTACTTCTGCTAACGCGTGTGAGTTACCAGAGAACGATTTCAAAAACTCGTATTGCCAGGAAGTATGGTTAATCCCCAATATAATTTGGTCCTGTACTATTTCAGAGAGTGAGGTGCCAAACGCAGACTCTGCCCCGCTAACCCTTTCAAGTCCCTTATGAATCGCTTCACCTTCGCATCTTCACCTCGTTTTCTAAGAGAGAATTTTACTCTGTCGGTTGCGATACTTCTCAAGCCTGAATAATAATTGTCTAGCACCGAGATTAGTTCGGTATACTGGCACTCACCAACTCGGTGAGGTCGGAAATGGACGACAAGGAGCTTGAACGTTTTAGACCCAATTTTCGTTAGCAAAGCCATTCGCATCTTTTTTTCCTCGCTTACCCCCGCTGCGTCCATTTCTACCTCAAAATACTGGAAGTAATATTCCCAGTCTTCCTCTTCAGGGTCGAACTGGCGAATGTGTAACTTGGTCTTCCCTAATGCTTGTCCTGCATAACTCCCGCCATCTCCTTGTCCAAAAGTTGGTGAATCATGTCTCCTCTGTCTCCTAGACATCTCGCAATAGATTAACTGGATTGTCCTTCGTCGCCACTTGAAATCACTTGATTCGTGATTCGGCAAAGTTAATACATTGTCTCACATAAAATACAAGATTCAACTATACAACATTTCTGGGTTGGCAAGCAGGTGACTTGCCGCCAGACGCTTGATTAGTGGAGTCAGGACACAGTACCTACCTAGTGCTCATATGGCATGATTAGTTCAACGGACATTTCACAAATCGGCAACTAGCACCTGATGATATACCTCGAGCTTATTACCATAATGTAGAGTACAAATCTAGACAGGATCATGTTTTCAGTACTAGGCTGATACATCGCACAAATTTTTACAGGTACCGTATTCCATAATATACATTATCCCATTTCACTGCGAAATATGCGAAGTTGTAATGCATTTATTACAATAGAAGTACCTTGTTTCTCCAAACCATTGATACTGACTGGGTACTAATTGACTGATCATCAGCACTTCATGATATTTTGGCATCCTTTGACTGGTGTGACTAGCTTTCTATAAACGCTATGATTTCCAAGGATCTAGCAGAGCTTTTCACGGGGCCTGAACAACCCCACAACACCCACCAAACCATCCTAGAGTTAGTGACCATGACGTGATGTCATCAGAGGTGACCAATTCCCACTGACAATGAGTGCGCAGTCCTATACTGCTAACTATACCTCAGGATCTCGGGAAGGGAAGGTCGGGACGATGATGTCTGGAGCACTCATCTTGCCCTTACTTCACCAGCTTGGCCATCGCCTGGAGCAGCAATTTCGGTCCCTGCTACCTCACCTTTGCTGATATTCTGCCCTGGGGTGTGATGGTGGCGGATTGTTGACTTCATCCCATTTAGTCAGTGTGATTAGCTTTCTATAAACGCAATTATCACCAAGGATCTAGCAGAGCTTTTCACGGGGTCTGAACAACCCCACAACACCCACCAAACCATCCCGACTTGATGTTAGCGGAGGTGACCAATTCCCACTGAGTGTGCAGTCCTATACTGCTATGCATACAGGATCTCGGTAGTGGAAGGTGCCATCTGGAGCATTCACCTTGCCCTTACCCTGTTCACCAGCTTGGCCATCGCCTGGACCAGTAATTTCGATCCCTACCACCTCACCAATGCTGATATTCTGTCCTGGGAAGAGTGTTGGTGGCGGATTGTTGACTTCATCCCGTTTAGTCAGAGTGACTAGCTTTCTATAGACACAATTATCTAGCAGAGCTTTTCACGGGCTGAACAACCCCACAACACCCACCAAACCATCCCAAAGGTGGTGATCCCGACGTGATGTCAGCAGAGGTGACCAATTCTCACTGAGTACGCAGTCCTATACTGCTATGTATACCTCAGGATTTCCGGAAGGGAAGGTCCGGAAGATGTCGACTGGAGCACTCACCTTGCCCTTACCTTGTTCACCAGCTTGACCATCGCCTGGAGCAGAAACTTCAGTCCCTGTCACCTCACCTTTGCTGATATTCTGTCCAGTACTGTTTGTGGCGGATTGTGAACTTCATCCCGTATAGTTGGTGTGACTAGCTTTCTATAAACGCAATCATCACCAAGGATCTAGCAAAATTCACAACAACTTCCACTGATCCCAATTCCACCCAGTTCCATCGATTCCAATACAATCTAGTAGGTACGTTATTCTAACCAATAAGTTATGGTCCCGTTTCATTCAGAATGCAAATAGTACCTAATACACCTTTTTGTACACCACTTGTAATTTCTCCCTACGTATCAAGCTGATGTCAGTTCACTGATCGAGCATCAAGAATGAATGAGTAGGTAGAAATATCCACTGTTTACCTGGTTTCAAAAATGACCTACTTGAGGGGACAGCTTTTGCCCTTACCCTTCACCTATATTTTGAATCGTTTTTTAAAAAGGGGCTGTGTGATATTTTTGGCCATTTTCACTTTTTTGCATTTTTTTTTGGTATTCTAACATCGATACATCGTTCTTGATTAAAAGGAACCTCATAACCTCACTATTTATGACGTGAGAGCCTCTGAAATCTTCGATTTCTGCACATTGCCCCTTTCGAGGTACACGTATCCTCAGTACTGGGGAAATGGGAAAGTTTTTGCGTTTTCCCAAAAGTTTGGAAAATGTCACACAGCCCCTTTGAAAAAACATGATTCCTTTGTACTCCTTCTACTACATGGATGCGAATAAGCAAGCATCTATACACTTCAACCAAGGTTTTCCTTGGCTTTTTCGAAGTTGGGACAACTTGTGACGCTCTTTAGCTGAGCTTGAGCTTTGAGTGAGGCCCCTAAACATTATTTCGACATCCTTCCAAGTACTGCGATGTATCAAAAAACAATAAATGAAATAATTTCAGCAACACACTTACATTGGCATGGCCGTTGAGGACATCGCTAAGCCTTTGTCTGAGAGCAGAGGATTCAGTTTCTAACTGGTTGACTCGTTGTTGGAGCACCATCACCCTCCTCTGCACTTCAAGCTCTTTGCCCGACGTCTCCAAGAACCTCCTACGAAACGTTGCAAATGTGAATCACGTAAAAAGCTCGAATTAATATTTCAATTTTGCCAAAGCACAGTATAGCCAAGATCCAACTCGAATCATGACCCGTACCACAGAATGTACGAGATGGATTAACACTAACCAATTTTCGATATCTCCCATCAACCTTGCTTTCCAGACAAGGGATGCGATTGCGTTCAAGACTGTATCGGCTTTTTCAAGGAATACCCACAACCGAAAATGACTTCTGTCGAAATGAAACTTACTTGTAGGCAAGTTCGAAGGCTTGGCCGATAGTAAGCGTTATTTCTTCCGCCAGCTTATCGCTTACAAATACGAAGCAGACGTGCTTTTCCGAATCCGCTCCTTCTTTGGCGATGAACGAGAAGAATTTCTTCTCACCCTTGTCGTCGGCGCAGTAGGAAATCCGATGAAGAGGGTACTGGTGCATTATTCTCTGTAACCGTGTTATAATGATGTTACCAACCAACCTACTTCAAGTTGTTCAAATTTTATTCGATTTCAAAAAATTAAATTCTTGAGAAATGAAAAAAAAAAAAAGAACATAAAAAAGCTTGAAGGACTTAGATAAGGATTGGCTGGGGCCCTTCAGCATGACACCCTGTGGCTTGTGGGCCGTGATCAGAACTTTTTCAATGAAATGTGGTAACTTCGAGAAAACTTCGAAAAATCACCACAAACCCTGACTACGATGTTGGTGAGCTGGAGTTCGTCTCAATCGACGCAAAATTTGATAGTCTAAAATTAAAAAAATAAATAAAACCAATTTTGGGCGGTTCCAATGGTCAAAAATGTGCATTTTCTAGGTATTTAAAAAAAAAAGATTCAGGAGTTTTAGCTATTTGAGGTGGAGGAACATGGTATATGCATTCGAAATCAGTGCAAAGTTCCCTATAACAAGCGATCATCAAACAATTTTTGCTTTCCTGTTATTATAGAATTAACTGGACAAACGGGTGAATAACAGGTACCTACGTCATTTTAAATATTATGAATAATATTCATAATATTCGTTATTTTTCTATAAAAGATGAAAGAACTCTCTGGGGGATCATTTAGTTGGTTGTATACATGCGGGCCCCAGATATGAATAATATAGATACGTATAAATACAGGTGGGTTTCCCGAGGGGCCCCAGCCCTACTCTGTCTACCACATCAAAAAACTTGTTGGTTCAGCCTAAATGAATTGTACGTCGTTCAATGAGGGGATTCTCGGGGCTTCTTAGACTTGGTTGAATCACCCATCGTCCGGAGTTACGGAAATAGCTGACACGTTTTCATTCAGTTTAACGGAATACCTACAGGGAGTTCAGGTCATACCCCCTCCATTCATGAAAACGACTATTCGATACGGGAGACAGTGAAGAAACAAACTAGGATACCCTTTTATTGAAATTTTCGGAGCTAAGCTATTAGCTATGACTAATTTGCATTTTAACATTTATACTCCGTTCCTGGTGACTGGAGCGGAGCTTACGAAATATTTCTAGTATCATTACCTACCCGCCTAGTAAGGTTCATCATGGCAAATTCCAAATTTCATACGAATTTTACCATGCGAATCCCTACGATTTAGCTTCAAACGTCCAATGAACCTCTATCCCGAGATTCGTCGTATCACCTTAATTAGGTAAGATTCCAAAGCCATTTTCCCCAATGAAGAAATCGCGCGATAATTCCACGAGATAAAAACTATCACATACATTAAAACCAACCTCCAAAAAAAAAAAAAATAATAATAGAATAATCACTTGGTAAGGTGTACAACTCTGAATCGTCGGCATGCCGAGGAAATGAAACATCCGTCCTGGAAGGTGGCGGGTGAGAATGAGACAAGTTCCCACATTATACTGCATTCAGCAGCATAATAAGTCGTAAACTATTCAACGGCCATTAATTCTGAACACCATTAAGAGAAAAACGCTGCAAAGTCCTTGTCACATGGGGTTTTCATTCTACTGGACTTACCTACAGAAATGATGGATATTCATTTATTGTTTCTATCATGTGCAATAGTTGAAATAGCTATTTTTTATGGTTTCCATCAATTCTGACACTCAAAAACACAAATTACGCTTTTTTCTTCTTCAAATTATAGTACCATTGATTGTACCATTTAACTGTCTTGATTCACCTGTTGACACTTTTTCTAGTGTTACTATACAAATTGATGGTGATTTCAGACAATTTCCCAGGTTTTTGACTCATAAAAAATGAATTTTGGGAGCTGAACCTTCGTTACAACCTCAATTCTTCACTCATTGGTCAAAATCGATGTCATATTCGGACACCAAAAAACCCTATTTTTACACCCATTGTCACCCATAACACCCCTGGGTATATTCCGATCGGGCTGCGAAGTTTCGGGACAGAACTAGGGCCCAAATGGAGCCTGTGTGCGAGAGAACGGATTTTTCAGAGCGAAATTGAAGCAGATATGCATGATACGGCGGACGGACATGGCATTTTTGGAATCTACGCACCTTGAAACGGGAAAGAAAAAATTTTGAGGGGGTGTTATAAAATGTTTTTGATGAGCTGATACACAGGGGTCACAGAATAATAAACCAAAAGCTCTTAACCACAAGTTCGTCAGCTGGTACAATAAATGTGTCGCGGACATACAATAACTGTCCACTTTTGTGCAGCTTATGCATTATTATTATTATTTGCGCAATATTGTTACAACGTTCAGGGTGCCAACTGTAGAAACCGACCTGTATACCAGAAACATTCAAACCAGAAAACAGTCGACAATCCAGTAAAATACTCGAAAAAACGTAGGTACTATTCCACGAAGTTGCTCGAACGGGGAAGATGAAATCTTGAATCATCTGAGCTCTGGATAGCAAATCAGGCTCTCAGGGGTGAAATACTTTATTATAGTGATTTTAATATATTATTCAATCGACTGCTGGGGGTAGTTTATTAGGAGAAATGTCAACTTATGGGTTAAATGGAATTTTCAGGACAGTCGAGGCGATCCACAGAAAAAATCGTAGGCGCATAGTTTTGTCAGCTAAATCAATCCGGGATCGTAGCTGACAAATTTTCATCCGCTCCTTCTCAAAGAATTGAAACCCAGTAGAAAAGGGCGTCAATAGGGATACACAGAGAATTGTGGCTGCTTTGTCTTTCCACTTCCCAGGTAGAGCCGCACTCGTGCTCCAAGCAGCAGCTGGTGTTAGTGATCCAAGTAGGTACACCATTGGTTTGTTCGGACAGACAGTCCTGGATCAGTCCAGGGTGGAACTGCGTTCTGAAAATGAGGGGACAGAACCGTCCAGGAGTGAGTCCAGAACTTCAGAATGCATGCTGATGCTTCAGAAACGATAACTGTAACCTTCCACATAACCTGAAGGTGGATGATCCAGGACCAGCTCTGCCTCTGTCGGAACGCATAAAAAGGGGCGTGGCTTGGATAGGAATGTTTGGAACGGTCCAATACTGTCTGCTCAAACGCACCGAATGATAGACAAGTCCTGAACGGTCTTGGACTGTCTGTCCGACCAGCCAACAGTACATCCAGGACCAGTTCTGGCGCTGTCCGAACGCACAAAAAGGTGCGTGGCTTGGATAGAACGGTCCAGGACTGTCTGGACAAACAAACTTTAAATTAAGTTCTTTGGATTTGGAGGTCCCTGGATAGATCTCACAAACGATTTGTCAAAACAAGTTTTTCCAACGTTCTTGTTTAAATTCAGAAACTTGATTACAAAAAAAGCAATACAGCTGAATATAAAAGGGTGATGATATTAACGACTGGGCATGTGTAAACAACGTGCAAATCTCCCAACTGTTGCTTGGCTCTAGCCTGGGAAGTCTAACACTCCAGCTATACGTCCTGGCGATCTGATGTTTTCTCGACAATGGGGAATTCAGGTAATGCGTAGGCCGTAGATGTTGCCTTTGCAATGTTTGAAATAGTACGGATACCCCATTCCTAACGCGTAGAGCCTCACAAAAGCCTCTAAACAATTCGTGATGAGGTCAAGGCCTTCCGATTCTGCCACGAAAAACGCTTGTAAAAACAAACGCTGAACGCACATTGAAGAGACCCACGGAAGGTCGAGGGACCGCACTCAGTGGCCGCCACAGACGACTGAAGGCGCGTTGCATAAGATTCTGCCATCGTCCCTCATAGCGAAACCGGGCCCAAGAAAAACGCCATCAGGATACCTGAGAGGAAAGGCCGTTAGCGCCGCGGCAAAATTCGATACTGGTTGTTTAGCCTAGTGCGTCAACTACATGATTACCTCTCATCCAGAGTAGCCTAACCACAGCAAAACACTCTGAGCGGGTGTGTTCCTGTTTGTTCGTTTTGTTTTTCTCCAACCTTTTTTTTGTGTAGAAGGTGAACTCTCACTTTTTATAGCAGACCCTCGTCATTTCTAGTCGGCGTCTGAAACGAAAACAGGTTTTTTCCGGGAGGTCCCGAATTGCGACAAGCTCAACGACCTCTGGGGGCTTTTAAAGAACTCTTTTCTGGAGCTCCGCCTGTCTCCGATCAATCACGCCGATTTCAACAGATGATGCATTTCTAGAAGGCGATGCTTTTTCTTTAGTTGGCGTTTGTATTCGAGAGACGTCCAAGAACAACATCAGGATTCTTCATGGAAACTGCAGTTTGATGTAAAGGCATTTGTGAATTTACTGTTGAGCTTGTGACGGACATTTTTTTGCGTTCAAGTAACCTCAAGGTATGGTTACCAAACATACTCATACTAATTTTTAAAGACAATTCTTGTGCCCTAAAGACGTCTGCAAAATGAGCAGTACAGCTTCATCACACCTATACTCTGACCCGTATAATGAATTCGTTATCTTCACTAGGTCCAGTAGGTAATTCGTTGAGTAGGTAGGTCAGGTCCTAGGTACAATAGGACACTCCACTGTCCATTCGGAGACGAAAGAATCTAAGTAAACAGTATCACACGATATTTTTGATGAGGATTGCATTGTCACCTGATCAGGCGCTTTCCTTCAGCTGACTAAAAATAAGCCTAAAAATAGAAATGAGAAGGAAAAATAAGAACTGTTTCATCAGCAATTTTTAGGTACGGCGCTGAGGAGTTGATCCGGAGATGGGATATATAAACATTTAAAATCAAATGCTTTTCCGCACTGCTCAAGGACTTACGAACTCTCCTTCTTTTAGAACGACTCCCGATCTTCAAATCTCCGTCAGTGTCTTGATTTAGCTAGGTATCAGAAACTAGGCGCCGCTTTCCGGGGATGAAGATAAAATTATTGTATTTATCATGTCTTTTGTACGGCACTCAAACGACATGCCTCAACTCAAGTACCTAAACTCGAGGTCTAATTAATCCGAGTACACATATTTCAACCTCAAACTCTACATTAGGAAACATCCCTAATCAGTTACATCAGTTCAAATCCAGTCCATCCAAGTTAATATTATTTTGCAGAGAGAAACTTATCACAAACTGGATTTAACGTTTCGTAAGACGAAGATGACCTTTCGGAAATCACTGAGAAATTGGGCTTCGTCATACAGCTTCGGATATCAGGGCGACAGAGAATTGAGACAAACATTACATAAATTCAAGGCAGTTCGCCCAAGCTATCAACGATGGTGGGAAAAAAAAGCTAAAATCAGAATCAGCAAAGATCTTTCACATTTACATTCTAATTCAAGTGGTGAGTGTTGTCATAATGACAATCATTGAAACATTTTGGCCAGGTCGAAAAGTTCAACTTCTGCTTACTTGCAGATAAAAGCTACAGGAAACCGAAAACCTCCGTATGCAACCTTGTGAGAATGTTTAGCCAAGAACTTTGTCGAGCCAATATTTCATATTAGGAAAGGGATGATGAACAACGTCGTACCTATGCTCAATGGATGTCATACAGCTCAACGATTGAATAGGTAGGTACCGTTTGCAGGAGACCACGAAATAGACGATAACGAATGAACCCACCACCATCAAGTCAGAGGATAGTAAACTACTGCTGATAGGAATTGATAACAGCAGGAATGAATAATTAGCAGGGAACTATAATTGTTTTTGCCTCTTTGAATTCTTCTATCGATACATCCTATTTCTTGTAAACGTAATAGGTACTTTGAAAACGCAATAGGTACTTTGAAACCATTACCAAACGTAATAGGTACCAAATTGATCAACTACTTTTCACTGGTAGGTATTGGGAAAAACTACCACACCAATCCTTCTTGTACAAACAAGGTCAAGTGTGTAAAGTACAAGTACATACTTACCTTGGTTTTAGGTTCTTGAATGGCAACGCCGTCTATGCTGATGGTTAATTCGACTTTGGACATTTTTGTGCCTTCAGATTTCTTGAGCTGCTGATTGAACTGAAGCTTCCTAATGCCTTCCTTCACTACTTCTATACCTTTGGGCTGGTCCACCTCTGTGCTACCCATGAACTGGAAACAGAATAAATTAGTTGAATAAACGGAATTTGTCTAATACTACGGATGTTCATAGTATGAGCATACCTATATAAATTCCCGCATCGGGGAAGGAGGTTCGCATTGATCAGAATGTCGTATTTTCGGACTTTGAAATGGAATTACGCACCATCAAAAACACAGTTGTACACATTTTTAGCACCAAATTCCTCCTCCTATTGACTAGCCAAAACAGTGGTCACAAATATCAGGGCACTGCAGGTACGCTGCAGGCAAGAAAGGGGTCGTTATATCATAACTGAGACCTCCTCATATCCTCATTTAGGAATTATTAGGAATACTTTCATTTGATGTGATAAAAATGAACTTGCGCACACCACTTCTTCCTAAAGGATGAGTATGTACAAATCCTGGAATACTAAACGCCTGAACACACCGTCGCAGACGTCAGGTAAGTATGGTTATTTTTCTAAAAGGAGTTCGGTAATATCAATGTAATTGGTCATATGCGGGTGACAAACTACATTAGGCAATATGATTGATATCCCCTTCCATTTCTTCTTCTTCCCATGGCGCTACAGTCCTTTGAGGACGCTGGCCTCCACAACCGCCTTCCACTGATCCCTGTCCAACGCCGGCTGTCTCCATCTCCTTATGTTCAGCCCCCTCAGGTCGTTCTCAACATCTTCCTGCCATCGTGCTCGCGGTCTACCTCCAAGTCTTGATCCTCCCGGTTTCCCGTTCATCATCCGTTTGGGCCACCGTTCAGAAGGCATCATCTCAACGTGTCGTAGCCTCTTCCAGAGGTAATTTTTAATTATGGACACCAGGTCTGGTTCACTGAAGAGGCACTTCAATTCCATATTAATCCTAATTCTCCATTGCCCATTAATGGAGACTGGACCATAGATTCTCCTTAGCACCTTTCTTTTCAAGAGAGCGAGCATTCTTTTGGGTTCTTCTGTTAGGATCCACGCTTCTGAGCTGTACAGTACGATCGACCTGACAATCGTTTTGCGTGCATAGACAAACACCTGAAGCTCGATAATTTTTGTACGTCATAGTAGCAGCGGTTTCCTGCAGCGATCCTAGCTCGCATTTCAGTGGTCACATCGTTGCAGATCGTCATTATCATTCCCAAGTACTTGAACTCGTCACAACTGGGGAAAGAGTGACCATTGATATCAACAACGTCCAGCTGCAGTGCAGGGTGACGGGAGGTAAGCACGCACATAGTATTTTCTTCAATCTAGCAACGCTTTCAAACTCCTCCGGTGTCCCTGAAAGTACAGCAGCTTTCATCCGAGCAAGAATCGCAACATCATCGGCAAGCGAGGTACTGGGTGAGCCGATTATATACTGTGCCTCCTGGATTGGTTTTTTACAGCTCGGGCTGCCTTTTCGAGAGAAAAATTTAAAATCGTCCCCCCCCCCCCCCTTCCACTGGTAACTTCATAAATTATCTTTGAGCCTACTTACTTTGACAAGATAAGCGATATGGCCCTTTTGCAGCGTATCGGGGGGATGTATCCAGTTCTTGTTTCCTGAAATTATAATAAGAATATGAAAAACTGCACAAAGCATCTAAAATAGCTGGCAAATTTAGAATGATACGTGAGTTTAATATTAGCTTCCAGACGACATCTGACCTTAAGGGTCTGAAAATTCCCCCTTTCCGCCAGAATACCAATGTTAAATAGGTTAAAAAAAATAAAGGAACAGTTCGAAAGTCAGACGTTTTTGTGCACTCGTAAAGCTCACAATTGATTTTGTTAAAAGATAAATTTGAAATCGTCGAAAACCCTTCAAAATTGCCGGAAGGAGATCAACAATAAGCTTAGAGCTTAGAAAATGTGGTAATTTGGTCTAACCTCTAACTCTTATAAATGCACTTTTATAATTTTCCAGAAAAAAAATGAAATCGTTGGGTGGGAATAGTACAACTATTAATTGTGAAATAATTAATAAATATAAATTCTACAACCTACTTAGAACAGCAATTCATTTCTCAATCATTGTAATTATGTTAAATATACGTTATGGACCTTATAACGTTAACAATTACTAATCGTCAATTATTATTACTATAGTTAATCAACTACTGACTGACAGCAAAATTCACCCACTTTTCAAAACTGATAATTAACAACATTTAAGAAAACAGTCAGTATAAGATGTTTACATGAGAACTAATCAGAACTCTAAATATAAACGACTTTGAACTGTTGATGTTGAGGCAGTCTGTTACGGAGATATAACGCGTTTGGAGATTTTGCGTTTTAGACATCAAGGAACATCCTTGGTTCCGTGTCTCTGTCTGTCTTAGTCAACTGTCGGAGCCGTCCCCATTTCACGACAGAAGTTTGCAGCAAAATAATTCAAAATAAAACGTTCACAAACCTAATAGTACCTACCATCAAGTACGGTGAAATAAAAGTATCGTGGGTAGGTATGTACTGAGGACAATGGATATCACGTATATCTGGGGGTCCTCCTCACCATGTGTAGGTAAGTGCATTGGTACCTAGATGAAGAGAACGAACATACTCCCTAAAAAGTTCCAGTCACGCAGCATGGCTATAAGAGCGAATTTTCAAAGAAATATTCGTGCTATTGTGTAAAAAGTTGATATCCCACACCACCATACCACTTCTCGTAAAATGATGTAATTTGTTTCGTGATTTGAGCTATTCTTACCGATTTTTGACCCTTATAAAGTCAAATTTTACCCAATATTTTTTCAGAAAAATATTTTTATTACCGAAATAGTCCTTCTGTCGTGAATCACCATCCCACACAACGCTAAATTAACATTGATTTTAGCCCTTAATACCAATTTTGACCCCCCAAAATCCAAATTTGTTGTACGAAAAACAACTGAAATGGTATTTTTCAGTCTTTACTCACACCGTTCATACCACTTTCTATGATTTTATACCAATTATTCGCGATTTTAACCGTTTTTACCGACTTTTGGCACCCTAATAACTCAAATTTGACCCCCTTAGAATTTTTGAAAATTGCTCATCTTCGAGCTCATATGAACTATATTTTAACAAAAGTTTATATACATTATTATTATACATATAAACTTTTGTTCAAATCAAGGGAGGAAACGGATTTGCCTATACAAAATTGTCAAAAATTCATGTTCTGACAATTATTTTGGACCCATTCCATCTTTGAACATTCGCTAAAAATCATAATTAAGCAATGATTGGACTCCAAGCTGGGATGAGGGAATAGATGCGTGGAGGTGGAAGTTATTCCCTCCAACTTGAAGAAAGAAAATATTCATATTATCATCTCACTTTTTTCTCAAAATCTCAAACTCGCAGACGTTTTTGTCCAAACAATTTGATTGTGAAACTACGCGCATTGTTTGTGATGACTATGCTAAGTAAGCGCATCCACCTTTTGCAATTCCATATCCTCCTCGCTGGTACACAGAGGTTGCGAAACGAAGACTGGGCGATTCGCTCCGTTCACGTCAAGGACGACTGTGCCAGATCTCAGACGACAAGATAGGCGATAACAAAGGGCGCACAGGGAACCGGCTGTCTTGCGAGGACAATAATTAGGCAGCTACTGCACATCGATATTTTCTATCAGTGCCAATTAAAGTTAGGAAGGAATTCGACTGCCAGTTTCCGGTACCACTAACAAGCCATGTTTGTAACCAAACTTTATTTACTACAGGTAAATTGTGTGTGATAAGCACACAGGTTAGCACACATGTTCCTGGAAAGTCTGCAGTGTACCTGATAATTAGGGCGTGGGCAGATCAAAACGCTGCGAAGTCCTTGTCACATGGGTTCATTATTATATGAACCCATAAAAAATAAATAAATAAATAAATATTGAACATACCTACAGAAATGGGTGTCCATTTGTTGTTTCTTTCGTGTGCTATAATCCGGAAGTTATTTTTGATGGTTTCCACCAATTTTGGCCGCCAAAAATCCTCCTTGTGACAAATTATCTTTGATCATTGACAGAACAAATTAACTGCCTTGATTCACCTGTTAATACTACTTCTATTATACAAATTTATGGTATTTCAACCAAATTCCCAGGTTTTTGACTCATACAAATCAATTTAGGGACCTGAACCTTCGTTAAAACCTCAATTCTTCACTCTTTGGTCAAAATCAACTCACACTCGGTCTTCTCGCCCTAAAAAACATGGAAAACGATACTCACAAGCTCATGTTCACTAAAACCTCAAACAAACCTCGAAAAACCCTACTGGTTTATTATTCTGTGAATAATACACCTATAGGTGTATTCGCTGAACAAAATTTTTTTATAACGCCCCCTCAAAAATTATGGTTTACTATTCTGTGAATAATAACCTAGTATTCGCTCAGCAAAAAAATTTTATAACACCCCCTCAACATGATTTCTTTTACTTTTCAAGGTGCGTAGATTCAGAAAATGCAATGCCCGTACGCCGTATCACGCATATCTACTTCATTTTCGACCTAAAAAATTCGCTCTTTCGCACACATGCATTGGGGCCCTAGTTGTCCCGAAACTTTGCAGCCCGACCGGAATATACCCAGGGGTTATGGGTGAAAAATGGGTGTAAAAATAGGTACTTTTGTGTTTTATTAACATGAGCTTTTGAGGTATCGTTTTCCATGTTTTTTGGGACGAGAAGACCGAATATGAAGTCGGTTTTGACCAAAGAGTTGATTGAGGTTCTAACGAAGTTTCGGCATTCAATTTACGTTAAATTTTGGTATAAAATCGTCGTTCTTGCGCACACAGTTTGGGTCCCTATTTGGGTCCTAGTTGTTCTCCGAAGCTCCACAGCCCGATCGGAATACACCCAGGGGCGTTATGGGAGAAAAACGCTGCAAAGTCCTTGTCACATGGGTTTATTATTCTACTGGACATACCTACAGAAATGTTGGCAGTTCATTCATATTTTATTTCATGTGTATTAAAATGGCTACTTTTTATAGTTTCCACCAACTTTGGCGCCCAAAAAGACGAATTAGGCATGGCTTTTTTTTAAAGATTATCTTTGATCAATGAAAGTACTATTTAATTGTCTTGATTCACCTGTTGATACTACTTCTAGTGTTATTATACAAACAAATGTATGGTGATTTCAGACAATTTCCCAGGTTTTTGACTCGTAAAAAATGAATTTCGGGAGCTGAACCTTCGTTACAACCTCAATTCTTCACTCTTCGGTCAAAACCAACTTCATATTCGGTCTTCTCGCTCTAAAAAAAAAAACATGGAAACGATAGCTCACAAGCTCATTTCACTAAAACCTCAAAAATCCCTCGAAAACCCCTATTTTTACACCTACTTTTCTCGCATAACACCCCCGATCCAGCTGCCGAGCTCTTGAGCACAAATAGGACTTAAATGGGACCCAAACTGTGTGCTGACAAACGACGATTTTAGACCAAAATTTAACGTATATTTAAGGCTGAAACTTCGTTAGAACCTCGATTTTTCACTCTTTGGTCAAAATCGACTTTATATTAGGTCTTCTCGTCCAGAAAACATGGATAACGATACCTAAAAAGCTCATGTTACTACAACACAAAAAATACCTATTTTTATACCCATTTTCACTCATAACACCCCTGGGTATATTCCAAGCGGGCTGCAAAGTTTCGGGACACAACTAGGGCCCAAATGGAGCCTGCGTGCGAAACAACGAATTTTTTAGACCGAAAATGAAGCCGGTATGTATGATGCGGCGGACGCTGGACGGAAATTGCATTTTCCGAATTAATGCACCTTGAAAAGTAAAAGAAAAAATGTTGACGGGGTGTTATAACAATTTTTTACTGAGCGATTACATAGGTGTATTATTCACATAATAATAAACCAAAATGGGTGTAAAAATAGGGGTTTTCGAAGGATGTTTGAGGTTTCAGTGAAGATGAGCTTGTGATGTACCTTTTTCCATGTTTTTTTATGGCGAGAAGGCCGAATATTAAGTTGATTTCGACCGAAGAGTGAGGAATTGAAGTTGTAACGAAGGTTAAGCTCCCGAAATTAATTTTTTATGAGTCAAAAATAAAAGAATAATAAACCAATAGTGGTTTTCGAGATTTTGTTTGAGGTAGTGAACATGACCTTTTGAGTATAGTTTTCCATGTTTTTTAGGGCGAGAAGGTCGAACATGAAATTTATTTTTACCAAAGAGTGAAGAATTGAGGTTGTAACGAAGGTTCAGCTCCCTAAATTCATTTTTATGAGTCAAAACCTGGATATTTGTCTGAATTAACTGTAATTGTGTATAACAACTTTAGAAGTAGTATCAACAGGTGAATCAATACAGTTAATCATTGATCCATCATATCAGCCCTATCAATGATCAAAGATAATTTGTCAAAAATAGGAGCTTGATTCGTGTTTCTGGGGGCCAAAAATGGTAGAAACCATACAAAATAGCTATTCCAATTATTGCACATGAAAGAAACAATAAACTGATTTCCAGTAGAATAATAAACCCATGTGACAAGGACTATGCAGTTTTTTTTTTAATTTTTAATTCTTGCGCGAATATAAGGCATCCGTACCTTCGGTAGTGAGGAAGCAAAAAATATACCTGCGAGATCATTCAAAACATTTAGCAAAGGTAGAAGAACAGAATTTTTTCACGATTCCAAGTTCCGATGCTTAGGTAGTTCGATCTGGAGCTCAAGATCCTTCTATTTGTATGGTATTCCACGAAGGCTTCTCGCGATCTTCTACCCAGAATAAATTTCAAACATCTATAAATAGCGCGGGCAGGATCTATTCTACAAACTTCCAGGGAAGACGCCATTGACTAGAAAACTGAACAGGTGTAAATATTTAATCGAAATAACGAACGTGTAACAAACACTGCGTTTAGAGCACCGTAGACTCATCGCCATCAAACATCTTCCATTATTTCGTGAAAGGTCGTGTTTTTGATCCAATGTTAAGCCATTAGAGCCTCGTAGTCCTCTTCTTCAATCACGGACGAAATATTACTTCAATATCTTGTGGTTTATTTAAAATGAGAAGATTTTAGTTAGGTAGGTACTTATTTATAAGTTGGACCATTTGGTGGCCCGATTCAGCCAGTTTTTATTATCTACCAAGACTTCAGACTCAGTTCGTAAGAGCGCCAATTAATTATTCACAGTAACTATTTCCAAGATATCCTCAAATGATTTACTGACGTCAGAAGAGTCCCTTTCGGACTTCTTCCGTTAAAAAATTTGAAAAAATAAATAGAAAATGAACAAAGCTGCAGTCATTTGCACATGGGTTTATTATTCTATTGGATATACCTACAGAAATGCTGGAAATACATTTATTGTGTCTATCATGTGCAATAGTTTAAATAGCAATTTCTGATGGTTTCCACCAATTTTGACCCCTAAAAACACAAATCACGCTTTTTCCCCCATATTATCCTTGATCACTGATAGTCACATTTAACTGTCTTGATTCACCCGTTGATACTGCTTCTAGGTTATTACACAAATTTATGGTGGTTTCAGACAATTTCCCGGGTTTTAGACTCATAAAAAAGGAATTTTGGGAGCTGAACCTTCATTACAACCTCAATTCTTCACTTTTTGGTCAGAATCAACTTCCCATTCGGCCTTCTCCTCCCAAAAAACATGGAAAACGATACCTCAAAAGCTCATGCTACTAAAACACAAAAAATACCTATTTTTATACCCATTTAAATTTTTTTAAATTTTAAGTTCTTTTTTTCATGCTCGATTCCAAAGGTTCATTATCTACATAACTAAATTTACAGGTGATCTTGGTGTCTGTCTGTTTGTCTTTCAATCACGCCAAAACGGCTCAATGGATCGAACCCATCTCCCGTATTTAAATGTTTCTATGACCGGGGAAAGACATAGGGGGGTTTACTTCCGGATCCGATGGATAGGGGTGGGGGTTTATAGAGAAGCCGAAACATAAAAAAATTAAATTCTCGAAAACGGCTCAATGGATCGAACCCATCTCGCGTATTTAAATGTTTCTATGACCAGGGAAGGACATAAGGAGGTTTACTTCTGCGAGAGGTAACAAAGTCA
The DNA here is from genome assembly GCA_954871275.1 of Leptopterna dolabrata. Taxonomy (NCBI): domain Eukaryota; kingdom Metazoa; phylum Arthropoda; class Insecta; order Hemiptera; family Miridae; genus Leptopterna; species Leptopterna dolabrata. Next base: position 25,454,657 of record OX940983.1, read on the forward strand.
GATGGACCCACCCCGAGTTCTAACCGTCAGCGACGGGCAACACAGCTAGTTGAAAATTATAAACCAAAATTAAACATAGCTATAAAACATAAATGAGTGGTAAATTCAATTTCTTCGCCACTCCAGAATAAGGAATATCAGCAAATCTATGACTTGTAGAGCTGAATAATGCTTAAAACATGCCCCAAGCTCAAATCGAACTTTCGCCGACGTTGCCCCACCTTTCAATCCTTTCCTTTGGCTCCCTTGACCTTTTTCCAAACCCCAAGACTGCACCTTACGACCATAAAGTTCTATTCGAAACGAACTGCTACGCTAAAACTCCTCAATGCACCAACATATTCGGTGTTCTTATTGGTTTCTACTAGGCACGACTTAGTGCATTTTGTGACAAAGGCCAAAAAGCGAAAACATCTAATCGAAACTTTTGCGTACCTACAGCAACATTATCACCTCTCACTACTCGGGAATTTTCATTTAGGTCTCATGCGCCTCCGTGAACTTCTCAAAGGAAGCTAAATGCATATAGCTGAATTCAACTAGGTACCTAACTACTACTAATTATAATTATGGTAACTGATAAATAATAATTTTAGCGGAACAAGTTCAAGTTTACAGAGTGCCTTCCTAGGTAGGTATTTGATGATTTTGGCGCCAACCGGCTGAACAATAAGGAGTTATGGTGTCTGTCGAAAAAACATCCTGCTTTGCTCAAGAAAACACCTTTGACACAGTTGCAACAAAAAATGGGGATTCTTCTTCTAAATCTACTCTCTGTTGGTTAACAAGGTTTTCACGCAAAATCGAGTTCGAATTTTCCAACCAATGATGCAAATCGGTTAGGCAGTTTCAAGCACGGGGAAAAAGAATCAGAGTCAAGGTTTGATTAGTTTTATTCAAGTCCATAACAAGTACCTACCGAGATCTGATGTATATGAAGTACGGAAGCCGAAATGTATTAGGTACCCAAATAATTAAATAAATAATGCGCAATATGGGCCAAATCGTAAATTATCTGTTCGATTCATATCTATTAAATAAGCTACCTACGCCAATTTAGCTGAAGGGAGTGCAAGAACTAGTTTCCAGCGGGTAAACATAGATTTTTTGCTACTTTCTACAAAGATTTCTCTGGTCGACCGGAACTTTTAGATTTTTCCGGGCTGTTTCGAATGGCAGTAAACCTTAAATTTGCTTTGAAGTTACAAGAGCTTTAATGGGAAAACTTTCATCAAATGCCCGTAGCTCGAAAACTTAGTTTTTCAAGATCCAATAAATTGATGCCTAGATGGTTCTGAACGTGCGACCCACCAGTATAACAAACCCAGTTTTTAAACCGAATGTCAATTCACTATGATGACCACAGATCGACCATCAGACCAGAAATACTGTGGGTGTAGTTCCGTATGTGTCCCCACTTTGAAACCAATGCAAATCTGTCATTATCCTATGAAAAAAATGAATTTGTATCATCCTACACAATATAAAAATCAACGATGTTTGATCAAAGTTCAATTACAAAAGGCTTTTGGGGTTCATTGTTCCACTTACTGACTACCTAACAAACAGCGTGGGGACATATACGGAACTTCTTGACTGTGGTAATAGTTCCGTATGTGTCCCCACTTTTTCCACTTCCATATTTCTCATGTACGCGCAGGAGAAAGTTAATTCATCATGAAACATGGGAAAAAGGAGATTCTGAGGTTTCCGAAACACTCGTCCAATTCATTTCTTCATAGGATAATGACAGATTTCCATTAGTTTCAAAGTGGGGGACACATGGAACTAGACCCAATACTGTCACCACGTACAGGCAGTAGGTAAACGTTTTTCAAATAATGATTGCGGGATATTCCATAACCTAAAACCTATTACTATAAAGTTTTAATGAGGATTTTGGATGCCGAAATGGTCCATTCGCGCAATTCTAAGCAGGTAGTTACCAGGAACATGGTGTAATTTAAATACCAAACAAATTCAGGCGGGTTATTTGTGTAAGTTCTATTTCACGTCGTGTAGGTACCTAGCCTTCAAGCGTTAGACTTGGTCATTAGGTGCTACAGATATTTAACCACAGCAAGCGTTATTCATAAGAAGGCTTACCTTTGTCATTTTGTTTGTGGGCCCATCGGAGGAGGTTGGAGTTGCGCATGACTTCTTCCCGATCTGTAAAGTAAGTAAAATAAGGTTAGTTGTGGTAGATTACATGACAGAAGTTGAAGTGGGGTGGGGTGAATCAGAGAACCCAGAGAGACAGACGGACTTCTGCATGGATGGTGTGCGGGGGGAGGGGGAGTTTTACAATATCCATGCATGCAAGAGTAACCTTGGACCCAGGAGGACCTGAACGAGTTGCCGGCCCCCCAGACGAGAAGAATGGGGAACAGATCGGATGGAAAAAGGTGGGAGGAGGGCGTCCCCGAGCATCGCCTAGTGCCTGGTACAGGACGGCACGACTGCTTCCAGGATCGGAGGGGTGCCCATGGATGCTATAAATACTGTCCTGTGGAAGGAACGGGAGGGGGGGGGGGACCTTGACGAACTGGGGCAACGCAGGGGAAGCGCATCCAGAGCCTTATCAAAAGGCAAGTCAGCTGGCAGCGAGACAGGGAATCAACAGATTGCAGAATCTTCACCAGCCAAACTCAAAAACTAGGTACACCATATAGGAATGTTTCTTTTTCAGCCAATAAAATGAAACCCGATCCAATGCTGGCATCGTAAGCTAGATAGGAAAGAAAGTACTCGCCGGTCTCTACTTATCGGGGCTCCTTCCTTTTATAAAGATACACAGACTTCATGTCAAAGATCGATTCGGAAGTTATAATATCAAACAATATTATTTTCATTTACGTACCCAATACTGTTTATGGTTTATCGACAACCATGAGAATTGCGCAGATTTCCAGAGATACAGGTGACATAAAAATGTCTTGAGCTGAATTCCCGGTGCCGGAGTTTTGTCCCCGGGAAACACAGATAGACCGAAACGTAGAAGAGGAGGAGGGACTATCAGACAGAGCATGACAAAATAACAATGTACAACTGTTACTCGTCGGAAGTTCTATATAGACGTAGGCGTAGAAGAAGGGACCACGATTCCACCCAGAAAACCCAAGAGCACGAGGTCAAAGCTATACTTAATGTAGGTACCTAAATACGAGTAAGTATCCTATCTTATATTCATAAGTAGGTCATTTTAGGGAAAGTGATCACAGCATACCTAAATATAAATAATAATCAAGGCGCTAGGTGAGCAAGTTGTCAGTAGGACAAGGTTATCGAGTAAATCAACCGCCCAATGCGGTCAAATAGGTAAATCTGAATTAGGCTGAAGGAATATTTTGGCACTTACAGCGAAAAATGTAGATTCAGCGGTACCTAGCTCGTCCAACCTAATCGCACTAACCAGGAACAGGAAAGAAGATTGTAATGCACTCGTAGTACTTCGTAGATCAACACACAGCTAGGTCCTGTTCTCAAATAGCCATTTCCATCAAAATGAATACTGACAGTTACTAATATTTATTAGTAACTGTCAGTTCCAATGGGAATGGAAGTAGACAAAATTAGCAAAAGGTGCATAATAATCCAAGACATGTTCAATATGAAGATAGGTGCCATGATGATCCCTCCCTTCGAATGTTGCAACCATGGTTTTGAAATATTTGACCAAAATACAGAGCGCCCCAACCTACCCCCTTTGTTACCTGTCAACAAATCCGAAGTCAAGTTAGCTACCCATCGATGGATATGGACTCGTCTTCAAAATGAGCTTCACAACTCATATGAACTCGTTGAGGATTTTTGGGAGCGATTAACAATGATGAAATGGTGTTATGATTCATCATGAGAAAAGCAATATCGCATATGAGGACGTTCCCATCCCACAGTCTGATGCAAACTTGATGTGTAATCAACACTGACTGCTATTATATGCCTCCTACACGCCCGCGCCAAGTGATTTGCTCAATGCAAGGGTGAAGGGATGTAAACGACAGGTGGAGACGTGAGAACGTCACAGTTACCTGGTAGGTACCTAAATGAATTACGCTAATCAGTGAAAGGAGAAAGTACCTGCGGGTCGAATAATACTATAATCAGTAAACCACATCATCGGTTGGGACTAAAACCGTGGGTCATTATATGTACGTATATCAAATACCTACTTGTCTATTTTCGAAATCTAGAGACCATGATGTGCCAACGACTTCAACAGTAACGGCTCCTTCTCATTTAACAAGGGAAAGCTAAAAGTACCTAATATACTTATGGTGTGAAGCTCAAAAATAACTTAACATACGAGTTCGAACCGACAGAAGGTTTTGGAAGAAAAGGTAGCTCGACTCGAGACAAATAGGCACCGATATTTCTACATTACTTTGGTTTCAACTTGTTCGTATGTACCAAAGACGCCTATAACTTGAGGAGTTGAGTACCTGCTCGTACCATGGAATTTTTCCATACTGGTGACACAATCGAGGAATGAGCAAAAGCGTTACCACGTAAAACTCACGTGAAATAGTTAGCTCCATTTTTTCGGTTTATTATTTTCTATAATGAACCTCTGGAATCAACCATGAAAACAATTCTTTAGCCCCTCCCCCCTAACTTCATGGTTTACGTTTTAAGACTTTTTCCTTATTGCCCATGAACCAAAATTCACGAAATTTGGTGTATGGGTCCCGTTTGGGCTTTAGTTGGGGGTTGAGTGGGTTTTTCGAATTTTTAAATAGTTCGATTTTTTTCTGAATTGTTGAGACCATCCGGAGCATTCTACTGTTGCCATAAAATTTGCTATACAATTGGCAAAGAGCAGTGCAATGTAATTGGTAAAGGGCAGGGTGTATGCAGGCATCAAGCTGAGTAGTTCAGAGCACAGATCACTGGTTTCTCGGCCAGATTGACGCTATAGCGCAGTAGTATACGTGACGGACTGTGAGGGCAAAGTTCCGGAGATCGAAATATTATTTCACTCCACATCAACAATTTCCCATCAGAACTTGATTTGTATTACTTTTTGCCATTTTAGCTATACCGCTTGTCATTGGCAGAATTATTTTAGCAACCTTTAACACGTGATTTAGGTAGGTACCTAATAACGAGCACGGGGTTAGATACTAAGCTACGGAAGGTCTGTGATCTGTAACAGAAGGGCGTTCTATACAAAATAATAAACCGTTGTGTAGGGATTTGCAGCGTTTTTGTGTTGCACTGTATAGGTAAAACAATTCCGATCATGAACCACGATTACAGCTGCATAAAAACCCAACTGCATAACATTAATTTTGAGCGTTGTTTCCAAATTAAAAATTTTCCCTTACTGGGAAAACCCAAAGATCATGGACATCTCTATTCCATGATAATCAACCAATGAAACGCCTGCGTAATTGTTCATGTGTCATCCTCAACTATGTGCATGGCAGGATAATACTCGTAAATCTGAAAAACGAGGGTAATGATGTATTCACGACTTCAGCTCTACTGCCTATAATAGTTTGTTGTTTACTGCTCCAGTGATCCTCAACAGGCTCTGTATCAAATGCCAAATGCGCTCTAGGTACCTCCTACCTACTAAAAGAAAAAAGGTTTAACCGTCGAACAGTAAAAACATAGGTACTTCTACCCCGAGTAGAATTTCTTGTTTTTCCTTACATACGAAATTTTTATCCGAAAGATGTCGTTAGGTAGTTTGTGTATTGGTTTCGCGTTACATTTTTCTTAGTGAAAAAAGTGGGATACCAATTTTTGGTTGACCCCCCCCCCCCCCCCTCCCAAAAGTAGAGACAGCCATGCCAAAAAAATTCGATCTATTTTGAGCGCAAACTAATTTTCATTATTGATTAACTTATAGCGTTTTTCAACATCCTGCACCATTTTCGGTTGTTTTTAGCGTTTTATTTTTGATTTTTTAAAAACACAAACACTTTGACTTTGATTGTACCCACCTTTTGGATACCATAGAATAAGAACACCACTGGAAAGCTGCTGACCTTTCGCCGTTTTACTGAAGTCCTCACCGCTTTTCATCACCTGAACATGCTGACTTGAGTTCATAACAAGGAGGCGAAAAAGGGGATTTAAACGAAAAGTCGGGATTAGAAGTGAGAGAGGTTTCAAACAGCATTGCTGGCGCGATGAAAAAAATATCTGATATTCGAAGGAAAACAAGAAGTGATCGCGAACGGGTAAACAAAGTAGATGAGGGGGTACGCGAATTCGAGGTAGATAAATAGGTGTCATGACTCAGAACTACGGATCGTTGAAGGCTGATGAAACAGCTTCTTCAACATCAATTTCCAGTCGCCACAGGACGAATAATAAATTATACTCGACCGACCGACAAGAGGACGGGAGGTGTTGTAGTAGGTAGGTACCACCAAGTTACGCCTGTTACCCATCGTAATTCGGAAACACGGGTCTATTTATACATTTTATATCTTTACTTTGGCACATGGACCCGAAAAGCGTTATACGAAACCGTTATACGATACCGGTAAACAAAAGCGTTACAGTTGATATTCTGATGATTTTTGCTTACAACCGATTCGTTTCTACGGAACTTCATGTTTGCCATTTTTCATCGTACAAAAATCGTTCACCACTCGTTGGAATCGTGTGATTTTATTGAACATTTTCTTGTTAACCGTACCCCCGTACCTGGCGCGGTAGCTGAGCTGAGCATGATGGAAAAAATGCGGATAAACAAGGTAGTCAGCAACAGGTAGTGAAGAAAGTCATTGTTTACTAGAATCGAATGTGGTAACCTTGCACCACCATGTAACCCGGATCATGGTAATCTTGCAACCCGTAAATGATACCGTCAATTATCCCTAAATTCCCATTGGGACATAAAATGTCCCAATGTGTTGCAGACTCGTATGCAAGCGTTTTAATGAGTGGAAATTCTGGTAGATACACATCATATCTGCAACATGATTTTACTCGACTTCAATTTACTTTCTAAGAAAGATTATCCTTCGAATGTTCAGCGGAAAAATGTAGAAATGGGGGAAAAAAGAAGAGAAAATCAGTTTTTATAATGGAGAAGGTTAAATAGGTAAATGAAGAAAAGGTATAAGAAGTGGGGTAGAGAGGCAAATACAGAGGACAAAACAACTCTGTTTTCAGGAACAATAATTCATTTCTTTCAATAGATTTCAAACCTTGCCTCAAATTATCCAACTGAACACTAGGTAGGCGCCTGAAAAATATTCGATTAGATTACTAAAATTTTCGCGGATTTTGACATGAAAACAGGATATTATTGCGATGGGTTCTTCGTTCGAATCAGTTTTGGAGCACCGGAAAACTGCACGCAACTCAGCTCATACTGAAGAAGCGACGGGTGTTCTGTATGAGCATATACCAAACGACTCTAAAGCAAGTAGGTTAATAAATATAACGTTGATGGCTGTTGATGGAAATCTTCGGGGGAAAAAAAAACACTTGGGTCGTTGCCTCGTCGGCCAGATCCCATTTGAAACGGTTTATTTTGTTGCGAAGGAAACGATATTGGAAGGTCGAAGCTGTGCCCATGTTCGGATACCAAGTTGAAGGTCGGTTCTGATAATTACTCATTGTCAACTCCAACACAAAAGTGTCGATGTTTTACCAACAGGCGGACAAGGGGGACTGTCGTGACTGAATTCCGATCGTTACGATCAGGATGTAGTCATGACGGTCACACCTCATTACCATTGTGTTCGTTTTCGGCAATGCCTCATTCATTAGTAAACTGAATTTTCTACAGGTATTTTTCTTGAACAATTCAGCGGTTAGTTACTGAGGAAGAAATCATACTAATACGCGGACGAAAAAAGCAACATAAAACAGACGAGAGGCATCAGACTACTGAACACGGGCACTTTTCCTACCCGCCCATCAGCTCTTTGGTTTTACTGGTGTGTTGGTAGACGGGGTGTAATGACTACTTCGTTGTTGTTGGAGACTTCTTCGATATGATTGCAGGTAAGGGTGATGGGTCGTATTCTGGAAGAGATCACTACCGAACATCATAGAACTATTGTTCGGACTCTCAGAAGAGTCAGACAGTGCATTTAATAAGAGCCCTGATAAAAAATTGCTCTGATTCATTGTAAGATCTTCGGGGTTAGTCTGGAAAAGGGGCCAAACTTTTTCAGGCTAATCGTACCCTTTGGGTACGGCTAGGACAGTAAAAATCGCCAATCAAAGTATAAGTAGGAGCATAAGCTATATTACGACAATATTAGGCTATAATTATTCTGAATCTGAGAAGAAAAATACAGTGATTATTGAATTTCTTAGCCATCTATTGGACACTAATTGACTGGACTTTTCTACATTTCAAGGACGAAAAGTTAGTTTTTATCATATAAAAAGGTGGCAGAGAAATATTCCTCAACCTTTTACACTAACTATCTGTAACAATATTGCTTCTACACACTGAGATTAGTGCTAAATACACATATGCAGCACCAGAAAGTAAATATTTGTACCCAGAAACCAGGCATTAACCCATCTTAGTACCGCGGCACTATAATTTCAAACAGTTCCTCTGATTATTGATATCCTCAGTTACTCACAGCACTTGCAATCAAGCAGCCCAAGGACCCCCGAGCCGGATATCCCTCACGGAACGCTCGCGTGCACTCAGCTGTTACCAAGGGCGACCAATTCGCCTAATTCCACCATTAATTTTATTTTTCCAGAATTATTTACCCCAATTAAAGCTTACCGAGCTGGCTAATTAAGTTTATGTGAGTGCCTAATTGAGTTGACATAAGCTAATGAAGGGATTTCATCAATAACGATTGCACTGTTGACAGGCAAATGAGCCCAAAATACAGGTATATGGGACATCATACACGCATAAATAGCAAGCATAAAGATAGGTATACGAGGCATCATACAGGCATAAATAGCGTCCAAGAAAAACAGGAACGAGGAAAAAGTTTAGTTGTTGAGGGTAGAAAATCGTCTATAAAGAGTTGACACAATACATATTTATAATCATCATCATATATGGGGGAACTGTGTGATTCCCCTATCGTTCATTTTAATAAATTAATAGCGACTTCGGGTAATGAAAATATCAGTTTTTGACCATTTTACAGAGAAAACATTTGTTGATGCTGAAATAGCCCACTCCTGCCCCGTCACCATCCTAAACGATACGTTCTTGGTGAATCTGAAGTGGCTTGTGGTGATTTTCAGTAAGATTTTTGACCTATGAAAACTCAAATTTGACACACATTTGTTGGAGGAAAAATACGTTTGACTGTCTATTACTGTCTCGTCACCATGCTGTTAACAAATTAAATTTGCTGTATTTTTTGTGACTCTATTTTTGAGAGCTGTTAACAATTTTCGACCCATAAAAACACGGATCTGACCCACTTTTTGATAAAAAGATTTGCTATCATGTATCATTTCTTTGACATGTTGTAACGGTGCTCTACTTACACTCAAATATTACTGCGATGCTTTTGCTATCATCTAGAAATGATTTTGGAGTAGTTTTATCGCTCTATTCAGGTCTGAAGAACGATACCTACCTACGTAATGCTTCGACTGGTTCTGCTTTATTGGTCTTTCTCGGGTGGCCGATGAAATCATCAGGCATTCCTTTGGTTAATGCGCTTATTTTCCTATTAGCAATCGTCAAAATCCGTCCTTAATCTCCATCAGTAAACAATAAATACCTTCTCGTATTCACAGGTAACTCGATTCTTGGAAAGGGGTTTTGAACCCTCAAGTATGAGACTTACTTGTATAATGAAACACTTTTAGAAATAATAACCTACACGTATTACTATTTGTTGACTGCAGCGAAAGTAGTAAGACCACTCTTAAAACTTGACTGTCATAATCATCAGTCACGACGAAATTTGAGAAATTCCGGAGGTAATTCACCCTCATAGTTATCTCGCACGATCCAATTTTGGAATAAAACAACGACCAAGGGAAGGCACCTACCATATATGTAGTTTTCAACACATTCCTATGGTGCCGTACTGTCGTAGCGGGGAAGAAGAAGCCTTATCTTTCAGACGTGTTCAAAAGAATGTCTTGTTTCAACGTGAAAGGCATAAATGATTGTCTTTCTATGTAGATACATTGAAAATAACTCAGTGAACAAGCAGTAAGCAGTGAACTATGGCGCAGTTGGAAGTCCGATAGCTGTAAGGTCAACAGGTATGGCCGCCCTGAAGACACCCCGCGGGGAGGTGACACTGCGAATATCCCAGGAAGAGACAATCAAAAGGAACGTGTTGGCCCAGAGGACAAGGAACATACGAGGAGAATACCTGACTTTAACAAAAGGAAAATAGGAGAAAAAAGAATACGAAGGAGGAAGGAGTGAACAAAAGGGGGCGACCGAAAATAAAATAATAGGAAGAAGAAGTCATGTTCCACCACGAAGGACGGGATTTCACGGCCTTGAAAACGGGATAATAAATCGGGCTATGAAGACCGGCAAAATATCGTCGGTAAACAACAGCAATTCAGGTAGCATTGATTTTTTTTCAAAACTACGTAGTAGAGAGGTGCCTAGTTGAATTTGCATAGATTTCAAATAAGCTGCCAATCAAACGAGCTCTAAACAGGTACTAAGCAGGAAGGTATTAACGCGATCAGACAATTTGGGGGGGGGGGGGGGGGGGCACGCAAATACCAGATCTGATTACATCACTCGTCAACTAGATAAAGTTCCCTAGGCCTTAAATTAATCCTAGTTGTAAATTAATCAGAAGCACAACGGCTCCAAGACAATCAATAATATGACACAACATTATCAAGTCGTAAATATATGAATAAGAAATATTCCGTACCATATCTATATTATGAAGTGCAGCTGCAGTCACAGTAAAAGTTGGGAAATCGTCAGGACACAATCTGATATGTGTACAGAGGGTGTTCGGCCCACAGTTGCCGTCAGTGATATCTTGTTTAAATGTTTACAGCATGTACTTATGGTATTTATTTTCAATCAGGTCATAGTTTTTTGTTGATTTAAAATTTTTTTTTTTACATGCGAGTGAAAATGAGGATTTTTGACCCCGATTCTTTCTTATTCATAACAACGTACCACCTAAAGCCAAGCTTTCTATGTTTGAAGCTCTTTCCTTCCTCTATCAGACAAAAATAGGATCACATCGCTGCAACGACCAGTTCTTGAGAAAAATATATCCAAAGTTGAAAAAAAAGTGATTTTTTCGGGATAGCAGTTTTTCTGAAAAGGCTGAACGAATAACAGTAAGATACTATAACGCTCTTATTTTCTGAAAAGTTTGAATGAATAAGAGTAAGATGTTATAACGCTCTTATCACCTCACCTTATCTAATCTAATTGAACTGGGGGAGTCTGAAAAAACCTATACATACTAATTATTTCAGAGCTTGTCAGAAAGTCTAACGCAGATTCAAAGTACCACTGTGCCCAAACGACATTTAGCATGTTGAAGCCGAGATTTCCAAAGAAAAGAACTGGGCGCGTGGGTCGTAGTTGCCGAAACAAATTGGGATCACAGGAACAGCTTGGATTTTGGACGCCACCAGCTTGAAAAATGTAGGGAAGAGGCGTCGCTAAAACAGGAGGTGGCGATTTAAAAAAGTCCAACTCCGCCCAGCCAATCAACAACTGGAAGGTATGTTTTCATCTTTAACAACTGGAAGGTGGTACATAAAAGTAGGTGCCGACAAAGACCAATTGGAAATGGTAGCCGACGAAATCAGTGGAGCGTATATCAATATGGGAAGTTACCATCAAATTAGGTATTAACTCTGCAGTTGCACTTAAACAGCAAGTTGGGATTACCTAAACACATTAGGTTATAACAACCCAATACTGGACCCCTCAGGAGGTACCTGTTGGTACACAGCCAGCACACAGACCCTCACCCCCACATCACGAACCACCAAGAGTGTATGACGACTACGGAAATGTCTGAAACGCGGCATGTCTGGGGGAAAAACGTCAGACTCATTTGGGCACAATCTTGCTGCTCAACATGTGCACGAGGAATGCAGCAACGAATGAGTACATAGGTCTTTTATTGCTAAAAATAAAGCAACTCGCCAAAAATGTAATCGGACTGGTACCTTCAATGTAACATTATTATTGAACGCTCTTTCTCTCGCAAAGGGGGTATACACCATGAAGAAGCGACCAAAAAGGTGATAGTCCCCAAGCCTCCCAGCATTAAGAAGCGCCCAAAAAGGTGTCGACGTAAATTGTGTCGCACTGACGTAGAGCTTGAAGATTTGCTGCATTACCAAAAACTATGCATTTGTTCATTTCGTCATTCAACAGCACGAAGTCATTACCACCGAATTCCACTCCGATTTTTACAACATCATGAACCTCTAGAGCGTTCGTGGGCAGTTTGGGTAAAATCGCTCGCCTAGCCTTGTAGATAGCCATACGCATAGACTGCACATGTTCCTTGTCGACAACGGCACCTGTAGGTGTGCCGTTCACATGAGTTTCGACGGTTTTTCGCAAATATCCTCAACAGCTTTTCGCTTCAGTTCACCACTAGTTCTTTGAATTATAATATCCTCTTCTGTGACTGGTTCATGGTTGTGTTCTTCATTTCCCCCAATGATGTTCGTGTCTTCCTCCGACACAGTAGTGAGAAAACTCTTACACTTTTTCACCGTACATGTCCAGCGCCCGAAACCACTTTTCAACACTTTCTGAAAACCAAATGTAAATTTCATATTATTTTCAACGTTGCTTCGAACGATCAATTTCTTCCCATTGCGACTAACACTCGAAGCACTCACGTTCGAAGTCATTGCGGTACTGAACCGATCAAGACGAATTCGCATTTTATTCGTCTGATATTCGTTATTCGTATCATCTCATCTATGTACCCACAAACTGAGTTTCTTTTACTTACCTAATTTTTTGTCAACTTTAGTAGGCACAAGTGAACTGTGTAAACAAATCTCTGGGAGGCTTCGGGCCTACGGGCATGGGACTCGCCTTGTCAACTCGGGAGGCTTGGGGCCTACGGGTTTGTGGATCTTCTTGTCGACCCGGGAGGCTTGGGGTACACCACCTTTTCGGGGCATTACTTCCTGGGAGGCTTGGTGTATACGCCCCTCGCAAACACCATCAACGTACTTCATCACATCTCGGTAGTAGGTGAAACGTGAGATTTCAGCGTTTGGAGCTATTCCAGTAGATCGGTGAAGACTGTACGGTGAATGTTGACTCCTCCGGGGGGGAAAAACTGAGCGCGAAAAAATTCTTCAAACAGTTTCCATCTCCCAGCACCACCTGATTCCGAATTTTGAACACCAAAAGCATCCTGTTAGTACGGAGTAGATACCTACCAAAATTAAAATAAGGGAAGTGAATGGGGTTTTATTTAAACCACGCGCGTGACGTCAAAATAACCCCAACATACGATAATCGAGCAACAAGAATGATTATTATAATATTACAAAATGCAAGTGTGTACGGAGTGATTATTATATCGGTTAATTCACAAATTTTCGAAATAGTACGAACTAAATCACTCGCGAAGAAATCGCGGGAACCCATTTCAAAGAAAAAGAAAAACGGAGTTATTGAAAGGTTGCTATTTCCATTAATACACGAAAAAATACACTGTTATACCTGTTTCGGTGATCAAACCATCGTCGGTAACAAACAACAATTGAGTTATTGTTTGATCACCGAAATACACAATAACTCAGTTATTGTTTGTTACTGACGATGGTTTAATCACCGAAACCGGTATAAAAGTGTATTTTTCGCGGTTTTTTTTTCATGTACTTATTAGTGGAAATAACAACATTTCAATAACTCCGTTTTTCTTTTTCTTTTCGAAATAGGGTTGGACGGAGTTTTCAATTGCTACGGGTGTGCCTGATAACTTGCACATTTTATTGTTAACACCAGAGTGATGCAGCGATATCAGAATGACAACTGCGCTAATCAGTGTCCGGCTTTTATCTAGTCCAGGAAGAGAGAACTCCCACTAGTTATCGGACGAGGAAACCACCATTCAGGAGTCCCAGGGACGAATTCCCGGAATCATCGGAGTTGTTATTTATCTCAGTTTCGTCGCTTTTATCGGTATACGAAATACGACTGCCTTTGTTTTTATCGCGTTTCGCCAAATCATGACCCGATACAAGAACCCGATAATTTACTAATTAAACCGCAAAGTAGTGCCTACCATTCAGAATTAATTGATGACATTTGCAAACATATGGCCATCTGGGTAGGCACCTCATCTGAATAACCTACCTATGTGAATTTCAACAAAATCGAATACGACTTAAACCGTAACTCGGCTATGAATAAATAAATGTTCGATGTTCTTCTATATTTAAAAACCTGCGAGTGTTGCGAGTGTTACTTAATCACGTATAAACCGCTTGACCGTTTTAATCAGGGTGGTCTCAACGTGATCAGCGAGTCCCTGAGACTGAAGAGGGTATGGTAAAATCGCCGAAACGTCCTCTATCGATGTGAACGGGGCTTTCCTTCGCGACCCGGTTGTCTGGTTTCTACGAATCACCCAGTAACGCGAATGGACCACTTTTGACGCATTATTACCCGGGTGTGGATGGCTAAAAATGATAGTGGAAACCTCCATTGCAAGTCACCAAGGGCATTACCATGTCATGGGTCAATGAATAGCATACATCAGCATTACATCGTGTCAAACAGAGTTCGCTAAGAATAACTCAAAGTATTCTTTTATTGAGTAGAGAGTCACGGCTTAAGAACGACTTAATTTCTGTCGACACCGGCAGCTGTGACCTGTGAGTGTATTTATACCTTCTGGAAGGGCAATGTAGAATTTAACGCCCATAAAGTGAATCCCATATCGCTGTGAAGCAGCAATGAGGGATTTGGGTGTCTAGGTCGCTGTGCTTGCGCGTTGGACAGTGGTGTGCTGGTAAGTCAAGGCTTCGTAAGTTCTTCTTGACGTCGATAAGAGATACCAATAATAAACAATAAATTAAATCTTAAATAAAAAAATAAATAATAAATTAATTAAATTTTTTTTCACACAACTGCACTTTGCTGAGACGATGCTTTTCACCTTAATTCAAGACATCATCTAGCCACAACAGAGACTAGACTGACAGTTTCGTTGTGTCAATCTAGTCTCTAATGTGGTTGGTTGTGCACCCTGAAGTTGCCTTAAAATAAGGTGATTAGCTCTGTCACAATAAAGTGCAATTGTGTGAA
Organism: Leptopterna dolabrata; assembly: GCA_954871275.1. Lineage (NCBI taxonomy): Eukaryota > Metazoa > Arthropoda > Insecta > Hemiptera > Miridae > Leptopterna > Leptopterna dolabrata. The sequence goes on from OX940983.1 coordinate 25,469,865, forward strand.
AAACTAAAGGTTTAATTTATTCATGTCCGAAGTTATGAGTGTTTTCTGCATAAAAACGGAGAAACTGATGGAATGAAACTGTAGTTATTCATCTGATGAGGATTCCACATTCGCGTATGCACAGCAGAACGAACCTACTCGTCAATATCAATTTGATTTTTATGGTGTCTTCTGCGTTTTTATGTCGCAAATCTCATTCTGGACTTTGGAGGTATAGTATTACAAACATCACACTGGTAGTGTTACAGTAGCCCCGTGAAATAGCGAAAATATTGGTACCTACCTAGTCGAACTAGTGCTAAAACAAAATTGTAGTAGTGTAGCCATCAGTGGAGGTCACTGAATACCTAGCAACAACTGTTTCAGAATTTGTTACCATAAATACAGGCGAAACCATGAAACGCATGAGCAGAAATTATTTGACGGAGAAGTGTTAACGAGAAAAACCTCGAGTTCACGGTTATGACCGCGTCCCGTCGCCATCTGGTACCGCAAGTGATACCATATGCTCCAGATTGATATCGTCAATCAATTTCAGTCTGGAAATCATCCGCGATGGTTTTATAAAAACGTGACAACTATTTTTTGTCGAACGGCGAGCCAGGGCAAACAGAATTAAAGAGGATGTGAGTGGTTTACTGCTACTGTTGCTAATCGGATAGGATTGTTTCTATCAAATAAGGACAGAATAATTAGCATGATTCTATTGGAAGATCGCACGTGAAATGACATACTAGGTACATCAAACTAATCCAGACAAGAAAATATCTATTTTACAGTCAATAAAGAGAGTACTGACAGGTTACGCACAGCTCTATCAAAGCAATTTAGGTATCTACCAATGACGGTAGGCGAGCCATTACACAACGGTTCATTATTTACCTACAGATGCTCCTTTTGTGTAGATAACTGTTTTCTGTGGTCAATACCTACTCTCGTGGTCCCCCAGGGAAGTCCAAAATCGCTCTGGGTGACAGTGCGTACGGACATTGCATTTTTGGTCTACACACCTTGAAACGTAAAAGAAAAACGCTGCAAAGTCCTCGTCACATGGGTTTATTATTCTACTTGGAATACCAACAGAAATGCTGGCTGTTTATTTATTGTTTCTTTCATATAAAATAATTGAAATAGCTATTTCTGGTGGTTTCCACCAATTTTGGCCCCCAAAACACGAATTAGGTACGCTCCTTTTTTTTTCAAATTATCTTTGATCATTGGTAGTGCCATTTAATCGTCTTGACCCACCTCTTGATACTTTTTCTAGTGTTATTCTACAAATTGATGGTGATTTCAGACGATTTTCCAGGTTTTTGACTTATAAAAAATCAATTTTGGGAGCTGAACATCTGGTACAACCTCAATTTTCCACTCTTTGGTGAAAATCGACTTCATATTCGGTCTTCCCGTCCCCAAAAACATGAAAAACGATACCTCAAAAGCTCATTTTACTAACATGTTGCTAAAACGCAAAAAGTACCTATTTTTATACACATTTTCACTCATAACACCCCTGGGAATATTCCGATCGGGCTGAAAAGTTTCGGGACACAAATAGGGCCCAAATGGAGCATGTGTGCGAAAGAACGAATTTTTTAGACCAAAAATGAAGCCTGTACACGTGATACGGCGGACGGCGTACGGCGGACGGACATTGCATTTTTTGAATCTACGCACCTTGAAACGGAAAAGAAAAAATTTTGAGGGGGTGTCATAAAAATTTTTGCTGAGCGAATACATAGGTGTATTATTCACAGAATAATAAACCAAAAGAATTTGAAGGGGCGTTTAAAAGTTTTTTTGCTGAGATAATACATAGGTTTATTATTTACAGAATAATAAACCGATTGTTACCCAGCAAACCAGAAGTTGGATACAAACGACAGGATGAGCTTAAAAAAGATAATATAATTAGGCTCAAATCGGAGTTTTTATTGGTCAAACATCGTCTATAAAACCGCTAAAATATCCAAAATGTCGTTAAAAGAAAGAAAAAAGGTACCTAGTTATAGGTAGGATGGCGATTCAAGTCTGAATAAATGCCGTAAAATTAACAACAATAAATTTTGGTCTAACTCTGAACGGAATAGCACCCTCAACAGCTTGTGAAATGCAAAGAAACTTACTCGCGAATATACGCACTTACTATATTTATAGTTGAGCTCCGGTTTCTAAAAGTTCTTCAGAAAAAAAAGTAGTTGAATGGTCGAGTTAGTATACTTACTGACTTTGCCACTCTTAAACCTTGGTAGGTACTTTTATTAAAAGAAGCACACCGTTATACATGTATATGTACCTACTAATTTTTTCATCAGTATCCAAATAACCTAGGTATTTCCCCCGAATCGGCCGTTCAACCCCATTTAGACGAAAAAGTTCCAAGGTTTCTCATTTTCCCGTTACAAAAGATACCTCTACCTTTTTTCATTTCGCGATAGCCCACAATGGGAAAACGCCAATTATTCATTATTCCATAGTTTGTGGGGTTTTGTACAGAAAATATAATAGATAATGGGATAGCGTGACGGAAAGGGGACGTACGCGGGGTAATAGCCGGGGGACCTATTTCACTCAAGTTGAGCTTTTGGGACAGGAAATGAACGGGAAGTGGGTATAATCCACGTGTAATCCTTGCGGCCACATCGACACGTGTCACCGGGAAGAGATTACGGAGTTGTTCGACGAATTAACAACTACTAAGACATCGATAGGCCTAGTATGCAAACACGTAGAAGTGACGTGGTGTTCGCGAAAAATAGTCCATTTGCAAGAAAGCATTGAGCAAATCACACCGGTTAGTTGTTCAAACCATCGTCAGAAACAAACAGTATGGGAAAGTTCTGACCAAGTATTTCGTTTTCGTGAAACAAAGAACGTTTCACGTTTCAGTCAACCAAGAAAACGTAGTCAATGTAGATTTTTTTTCTTCCATTTGGGCCGGCACTGATTCCAGTAACGTTTCAAAAGTACGAAGTACGGTAGTAGTTACGATGTAACTTACGGATAGTAAACAATAACTTATAAAATCATGTTTTCATTAAAATTCTCCATTTCCATAGCCAATGGTAGCACAATCTTCTATCATGGCAAATGAAGGTAATCTTAATCCGTCTTCCGCCCAGATATCTTGCTCATCTATATCTACTGAACTCTCAAATTCCCTTAAAGATAGTTAAAAATAACGGAAAAAATCAAAAATACAAGATGCCCGAAGACTATTTCATTGCCTACCTAGGCTATATTATACCTCTTTTAAAAACGCTGCGAAGTACTTGTCACCTACAGAAATGTTGGCTGTTCATTCATTGTTTCTTTCATGTGCAGTAACTGAAACAGCTGTTTTTTTATGGTGACCACCAATTTTGGCCCCTAAAAACACGAACATGCTCCTATTTTTGAAAAATTACTCGTATCTTTGCTCATTGACAGCGCAATTTAACTGTCTTGATTCACCTGTTAACACTATACTTTTGGTGTTACTGTTTATTGTGAATTCAAGCAATTTCCCAGGATTTTGACTCATAAAAGAATGAATTTTGGAAGCTTAACATTCGGTACAACCTCAATTCTTCACTCTTTGGTCAAAATCAACTTCATATTCGGTTTTCTCGCCCTAAAAAACATGGAAAACTATACCTCATAAGCTCATGTTCCCTCGAAAACCCCTATTTTTACAACAATTTTTCACCCCTGGGTGTATTCCGATCGGGCTGCTGAACTCCGGATCTCAACCAAAATTTAACGTAAATTTAAGGCTAAAACTTCGTTGCAACCTCAATTTTTCGCACATCGACTTCAAATTCGGTCCCCTCACCCTAAAGAACTGGAATACGATACATCGCAAGCCCATGTTACTAAAACACCAAAAAAACCCTATGTTTACACTCATTTTTCACCCTTGGGGTATATTTCGATCGGACTGCAAAGTTTCGGGACAACCAGGACTCACATGGAGCCTGTGCACCAAATCCTGTGGAAAGAATGAATTTTTTATACCTAAAATAAAGAAGATATAGTAGATACGGCGGACGGACATCGCATTTTCGGAATATACGCACCTTGAAACGTAAAAGAAAAATTTTTTGAAAGGGTGTTCCAACATTTTTTTGCTGAGTCAATACATAGGTGTATTATTCACAGAATAATAAACCAAAAAAACCCTGTCAAAAAATTCTTTGATTAAAAAAATTCTATTATACACATCCTAGATTCACCAACATTTTACTTGGCTATAGAGTTCTACACTTTTCGGCCGCATCACTTTTTTTTGTGGAACCTAGCTCTGTAGGTTCACATAATCAACCTACTTCCTACTGGACAAAGCTCCTAAAAAAATTGAAATGCGATAAGTACCTACAATGTACGGTACAATGCACTATCGACAGGTGAATACAAATTACAGGTAATCGCTATATACGGTGATGGCTTGATCAGAAATAATCTTCAAACGTGACGGATCGGGGGTGGCGTCGACAGGCAGAATACGAGATAGGTATTTCTTCCCATTCCGTCAGACAAGCAGACATTTCGTCATAACCGACATTTCATCAGACGACAACGAAGAAGTATCGGGAAGAAGGTGAGGTAACTTTCATTCATTTCCTCTAGTGGAGGAGCTGAGCTCCCCTCCTGTCGTAAAGAGGTACTTTCACTCCAGCTTGCCAGGAGGGGCGGGGGATCCTCTGCCAGCTCTCACGGCCAGGGGAGGAGTTCCGAACCCCTGAAGTTTGGACAGGGGAAAAAAATAGCTGTCAACCGGTGGATGGAAGTTGGCTCAAATCCTGTCTTCCATCCTTTCATAGACAGGTTATAGCAATCTCCCCGCATCAAGTGCCCAACACGAACAAGAGGAATACATATTCATTCAAATTAAATGTAGTAGAACTTCTCTGCAGCCATGGGAAGAAATAGCCAGGAAAAATACACGAAATTTCATCCGTAGTAGAGAAGTGTCCGCATAGGGAAAGATCCACTATTGCTTCTAGATATCAGTATGAGCTTCTTCAGTCCTCAATGCCTGGTGCAGGCTGTAAAATTTAATAAAATGAAGAAGAAACGATCTCTCAAGAAATGGGATTTGGCACATGTCTAGGTGAAAATGATGGGAGTGTGAACTGTTTCATGTAAATGCCAGCCATAGATTGGGCCGACTGACAACTGTGTGGTCCATTTCACACATGTGAACAAAGGTAAAGAATGTAGATACCATGAAAAATACATGATAGGTGCATCGTGTTTAGTAATGCCATCTGATACCTATGATGCCTACAACCTATTTGACATTCCCCGCTCTGTTCATTGGCCACGTAACTCCACCCATCAATCATCATTCTGATGGGTTGAACTGCTGAGCATTCAGAGCCGTTGTAATCTCCTGAATGGATTAGTTACAATAAAAGTTTCAATCGGCAGCCAGGCCTGGGCAGACTGGAGGGGAGGATTGAGGAAGCGACGAGATGTTAGTGCAAGGAGCGGGCCGCCCATCTTATCGAATCGTTCTATGGTACTTCGTTAGATAGAGAGATAATACAGGACAGGAGGTGATATCCCCGGGGCAAACGGCGTCTCAATTCTGCCTCAATTGAGCCAATGAACCGATGTGGGTCAGTTCAAACTGCCATCCTTCACAACACGGGAGTCCAAGTGTTCTGTTCTAGCAGGCCCGCAATCCTGCCTAATTGAATATAACTGCGGCTAAATCTATATAGTTGGAATATGAAGACAACGAGATTTCGATAATAAACATAACCACAGGAAATCCGTTACAACATACCTACCTATCAACTTTAAAACCACATGAGTTGAGTAAGTAGGTACGATATGAATTACCAATTGCATGTTCGCCGAACGTTATAGAGACTCTTACTTAGACCTAACCCTGGACTATAACCAAAATTTGAGCCAATTTGGACTATGGGATTGAAAGTTGAGTGGTTTCCACGTTTGCGCATGCGCTATGCCTACTACTGATCCTAATGCGATAAATCAGATAAATTCATAAGGGACCAGCGAGGACCTAACCCCGAACACACATCAAATTTGAGCCAATTTGAACCATTGGGTCGTGAGTTGTGGGTTTGACGTTTTTCACGTTTTTGCATGCGCAGTCTCTTCGACTGATCCGAATGCGACAAATTCATATGAAATCAACTCGGACTAACCCCGAACTACCAATAAAATTTGAGCCGATTTGGACCAATGAGTCGTGAGTTATGGCGGCTGGCAGAAATGTGTATACACGAACACACATACATACTCAACTACCTGAAGGAGCTGAAATTTCCATTTTTTCTACGGATTCGTGATTCATGAACGGAATTTGGACCTCGTAAGATACCTGGAGTGTACCGCAGGATGGATTCGAGTTTAGCGTGGTCAAAAATGGGGAAATCCGCTTTTCCCCGCTCAAAATTATGAAAATTGAATAAAACATGTATAAACGAAAACAATGCCTCGGCCACTTGTGAGGGGCCGAGCCAAAAAATCGACAAATTTTGGGTGTACGACTTGACTCAGCATTCAGGATGTGCCCAAATATCTGTGAGGCTCCAGGTAAAGGACCCAGTAGTCTATTTGGTCTAGAGTTATCTACGGATAACATGGTTCGCACCGGGATCAAGTTGATAATTTCATGAGACATCTGTAAGTTGACAACTGCTGCCTACATTACGAATTTGATCCAATTAGTTAAATTTCCAAACTAAGTTTTTTCTTCAAAGTTTCTTCGCAGGATACATGAAGGAACGCACAGACAAGAAGATACATTCAGATCTCGATGTTTGAGTCAAGGTATTCAGGTCAGATTTCAGCTCTACAACCGTTCCAGTGGACGTTTCCAAACTGAAACTTTGGCGCATGCGAAGAATATACAGTGGGTCCCAATCCGCACACAGTCATTACGGGTGTCCAAGAACATCACGGCCCATTATATCAAGGGCCCACTTGGCCCCGGCGCCGGCCCCGGCTCATTATATTAAGGGCCATTAGGCCCTTAATTACACCATTAAGTCTCCCTACGATAATGAAAATTCAACTTTTCTTACAAGAGAGCTTCAAGAAATCACAGTCGTCCGACGGTTTCAGGGAGGCAAAAAAACATGACAATCATGAAGTTGGCAAAAAAAAGTACTAAAAAATAGAACTAGCTACTACACGTTCATAAAAGTTCTTTGTCAAACTCCTCTTGCCAAATTGGGGGAATTATTTGCTCATAAAGAATTTGGCTTTAGGTTCACCTGAAAAGCAAAAGGGAGATTTGGTACGAAATGCTTCAAGCCTGCTGTCAACAGTATGATGAGTTGATGGAGCTTTAACACAATTGTTGAGTTTCTAGCCATAGCAGCATTCGTGGTTAGACGAGCATCTCGGGTATTCTTAACAATTCTCATGCCCACGCTAGTTCAACTGCCTAACGGTGAACGGGTAGAAAACATCCGTTTCCGACAAGTTCCACTTGCGAAAGGTCCCGTGACCATTTAAACCGAACAATAGCGTCAGGACTTTTCAGGGTGAACAGGGAAGTAACCAGAAAAACTGAAGAGAAAAATTGTGGACGCCTACCTTCAAGTATTACAGAACTATTACTACGATAAAAAACTGCTTATGGTTCATTCGGCTAATGGAACAATGTTTATTTACCTAGTTATATTATCTATCTACTGAAGAACTTTCCAACTCACTTTTTATTTTCATACAAAGAAGGAAAAGTTCGTTGAATATTTTAGACAATTTTTGGGTAGATGAATATTACTGTTACTCCCACTTCCGTAGTTTTTAATTGACTGCGTCACCAACCCAATTGAAATGTGCATTTTTTGACTAATGGTGATCAATCGATGCAGCATTCAATTGCCTACGACTTCTACTTCTTTCAAACACATTTTTGGGGGGTTTTTGTATTTTCTGGAAAGACAGTTGAATCAAAAACGCAGATTTTTGCTATTCAAGAACCTCTTTCCTTCGCACTTCGGACAAAAAATATCTTGTTCTGTTAACTTGTTTAAACTAAACGTAAGAGAGCAATGATACAGCATATCACAAGCACTGCACAGTATATTTCAAGGTTTACTACTGATGAATCACAAAATCATTATATTAAACGTTTGCGGTATGCCTGTATGCTAATGTATTCGTTCCTATTTGGCAACATTTGAACGTCATCTAATCGGGGAAAGAACAGTTTTTATTGAGCAATGAAATCTTTGCTGCTAAGGACAAGGGACATTCGCTTCGGTTGGATCACGAGTCAAGCGTTCGAAGGTGAACACGGAAGAATGAGCACAACTATAGTAAGAGTTGAAGGGGAGTTGGTCTCAGCCTCTGCGAGTTGCCAGGCAACAGACGGACACGTTCGCAGGGCCTCATCGCCTTTTTACGTGCAATCGTTATTGTGGTTGTGGGGCTATTGAGGGGAAACGAAGGTACCTCCTGAGGAGAAAAACCGATTTAGTTGAATCGGTAGAGTACTTATATCGTGGAACAGATGCGGAGGCGCGAGAGTGTGAAGAAATCTGCGCATAACGGCCTGTGATAACGCACGAGCGATATAGATAAAATTGCAACGCATTAAAAACAGGGTGTAAAGACATCCTGCTCACACTTCCATTTTACAACTAGTCGAGAGAGGGATTTTACAATTAATCGCTCAGACTAGTAATCCCAGAAAACCAGTCAGTATAATTTTATCCATAACCCCTTAATTTTACAAGTTTTTGGATCTATGATTTAAATTATGAATCTTTGGAAACAAGCAAGATTCTTTTAACCCTATTCACTCAAAATTTGATGTTGTAAGTTACATATTATCCGAAAATCGAATGAAAAAAAAATCTGTCCGATACCCAGACACGTTTGTTATACGCTAAAAAGTTTTCATAACACTAATTCACTACAAGAGGTGAAAAAAGGGGTTGAAATATTAAAAATGCCATCAATCAATAGAAAGGTAGGATGGTACCTATAATTATTTTGAAAATCTGAATAAATACACAATCACGGTTACCTAATTAAATTAACCAACCTATCAGCAAGCAGAGTTCAACTACCCTTTCCATTTGGTTACATGTTTCTCCGAAAGGAAATTTAATGCTCATTCCAACGAAATCCTCAATTTTGAAAATACGTATACCTAGCACGAAAAGAAGAACGTTATGTCCAATTGGCCATTTTAGTGAAAACCACATCCTCGGAAAACCAACAGCTCCAAGAAATTATTACTCAAGGGGTTTCGAGATTTGGAAGTGTGGGCATGATGTTTCTCTACGATGCATAAAAGTTCTTCATCCCATGAAATCCTATAGAAATAGAGCGAATAGTTCAGAACTGCTGATAGGCAGGTATAGGTATAAATTTCAGTTTGACATTTTCCTGCTTTGACAGCAAAAATTCACTCATTTATGTATCGAATGAAATCAACGAGTAAACCAGGACCCCCTAAAGACAGGCAGAAGTAGAAAGCAAACAGCATTACGTTCGGACAATAGGAAGTTCCCTCAAGAACCTGCACCTGTTGAATTATTCACAGCGGTTACATAAGTTATCAGTTTTATCCACCGTGAGGTGAATACGTTTTACGACAATTATGAAACTGTAAATGAAGTTGGCTCCCTCAGGATAATTCTGTAAGACTTAGTTGGTTGAAAACAGTGGACATTTCAAATAAGAGCCCCTCCGATTTTCAGTCTTAACGTAGTCATATTCGCAGTACGAAACTCAATCCAGAATCGGGAACATTTCAAAGATTTCTAATGATAGCTTACATATTAGTTTTAAATATCCAAATGATATTAGCAATTATTATTATATAGCACTAGCTGCATCCTGCGGCATTCCATCGCATTTATGGGTATCAAATCTAGGTAATACCTTGAGCTACGATTTATCCTGTTAAAGTTCTGTGTGACAGGTAATTTGGGAGAGGTTTATGTTGTTACCTTAGGAACTGCAGAAAATACGGATTTTTTTTATAATATGATTTATACATATGTATCATACATACATTATGATATTTATACGCATATATATAGTAACAGCATGATTTTAGCGAATTTTCAAAGAAAATGAAGCTATTGCAATGGCTTCGAAATTTAAATAATATAAATTTTTGGAAATTTTCTTCATAGAAATCCGTTTCAGACCATTCTAAAACGATTCCTGAAATTTAACACTTTTTTATATGTATATATATATATATATATATATATATATATTTATATATGTGTCACTCCAGACGATAACTCTCGATAGAATTGAGATAAACAGCTCAAATTTGCACAAAAAATCTATCTTGGCAATCGAAAGGCTAAGTTCGAAGATGGGCGAAATTGGCCTACTCTAAGGAGGGTTTTGGCGCATTTAAAGTGCGCAAAAATTACCCAAAAATCCCCAAAATGTTATTTTCCAACAAGTGACCCCTCATTTTAAAGGTTTTTGCACGCTGAACACGATGGTGGAATCGGATTTTAGATATCTTGATCCGTTCTCAAATTAGAGCATTTAAAGTGCGCAAAAATTACCTAAAAATCCCCAAAATGTTATTTTCTAACAAGTGACCCCTCATTTTAAAGGTTTTTGCACGCTGAACACGATGGTGGAATCGGATTTTAGATATCTTGATCCGTTCTCAAATTAGAGCATTTAAAGTGCGCAAAAATTACCCAAAAATCCCCAAAATGTTATTTTCCAACAAGTGATCCCTCATTTTAAAGGTTTTTGCACGCTGAACACGATGGTGGAATCGGATTTTAGATATCTTGATCCGTTCTCAAATTAGAGCATTTAAAGTGCGCAAAAATTACCCAAAAATCCCCAAAATGTTATTTTCTAACAAGTGACCCCTCATTTTAAAGGTTTTTGCACGCTGAACACGATAGTGAAATCGGATTTTAGATATCTAAATCCGTTCTTAAATTAGAGCATTTAAAGTGCGCAAAAATTACCCAAAACTAGGATAATCTTTAAACTCTTACCCCCACCCCCTTAGAGTGGTCAGATTGAAAAATGTGAGAAGTATTAATTGAAGACGAGAGTTCGAAGCAAAAAAGGGGGAGGCAAACGATTAGTACAACTCCTTGAATTTACCCACAGCGATCAAATAAATAAGCACTTAGTACAATTACGTAATAAACAAACGGTAGAATCAGGATGGACAAAACGTACAAATTAAAATAAATACGAAGAGAATATACATAGAAAACCAAATTTTAGACCGAAGTTTTCCTTTATTCAAAACCATAGCCATTAATTCGAATATTTCTTTGAAAATTCGCTCATTAAGTCATGCTGCATGACTGATTTTTTTTTTCTTTTTCAATTTCTTTGCAGCTTCCGTTGACCGAAACCGAAAATAATGAAGTTGTTGAACATTTAGGTACGCCACTCGCGTCATTCTAATTAGCCATGATTAATCCCAGATGTGGCAAGAACATAGAGGAACATACGAAGTCCAAAGTGAAAGCTATCCACGCAGAGATAATAATAAAGTCAAGTGCAACGTGGGTTGGATCTGAATAGTTGGAAGGCGATTATTACCTGTTCAAAAGGCACCGGTAAACTTGTCTGAATTGGTGTAGCAAGGCCGTCCAATGGGTAGACACGATTTAAATTCGACAGGGCGGGTTCAGCTCAACACCGCAGAGTATGAAACCTAACTGGCAGCTGGATGGATCCAGATTGCGTTGGTAAGACGCCCGACATACAGTTCAGGCTATTCTAAATCTAGTTACATGTTAGTTGACACTAGCTGAGCCGTGCTATACACAAAATATACTGCTATATGGTTGTATATCTTATTGTACGCTGGTAGTAATACTGGTATGCACAATGGCGAGAGTATTAAACCTTTTGCAACTCAAACATGCGGTGGCGTAGGTAGGCTCGCCATCCTACGCTGAGAGCAGTCATCCAGCATCGTCCTAATGAAACCTGGTAAGGATGCCAGATAGAACACCTTCTCCCCAAAACAAATTAGTATTTTGATGTAGTCCAGTACATCAGGCAGTGAGGAACCAAAACTATGCAGACTTTTCTTTGTGCTGAATCCCATCCATCTACCTAACTGAATATACTGTAAGGTACCAACAGTTTTTCCCTCAAACTTCTGTGTCCACTCTCAGACTTCATGAAGACGAAATTTAGTGTTCGGAAAGTCTCAAATCAGGAATTGTCAAAATATAATTCCAAATATATTTCCGTGTTCCATAACTATGGTGTAAAGTAAGTAAAATGTGTAAAGCTGGGCTTACGACAGTTGAGGAAAAAAAACCCAAGACCTGCATGTAAATTTTAACCAAATTCGGAAAATTATAAATAGGTATTTACTCAACTTTGTTTCTAGAGAATGAATGACGTCGAAGAGAGGAATAGAACATAATCAATTTTTTTTCTACCGCTACTAATGATACGGGAGTGACCTGACGTAGGAAGAAATCAAGCAATGGAAAAGATTGATAAAACATAGTCAAGAGAGGACACTATAGAAACTGACAAGTGTTTCTTCTTACTACCGTAATAGTTAACACAATAGTGTCACGACTTTGAAATAATGCGATTTCAACACTGAAAAGGGATACGACAGGTGAGAAAGAAGTGAAAGCTTTAGCTAGTTAGGCCGCCACCATGAGTCAACCTAGGAAATTGAGTTCAGGAAAGAAAATAAATTACGTAACGCAAAACAAATAATGAGTAACTATCGCTGGACAATGTGTTTAGTGTTTTTTCCCCCAAATGGATAACGCTAATAAAGTTGCGTTCAACGATATTCGGGGCACTTGGCAAAATGCTACACGGTGATTCTCCATTCCCGATGAAGTTATTGATAGAACCTCTAAGTATTTATAAGGAAGGTCCTCTCGAGACGAGTGGAACAGTTAGTGTCACCATAAAATTGAAGTAAAAAAGGCAAAGGTTCGATGAACAAAATCTTTCAAAAACCATCAAAACTGGGTTTAATCAACAGTAGATATTCTTAATCATGCGTAGGAGACCTAGAGCGTAGGAGATCTAGACCCAAAAAAATAATAGTAATTAAAATAAAAAATACAGCTGACATAAATGAGCCCAAGAACACATCACTTCAAGTAGCATAATGAACATAGAAACGTATACTGTCCGATTTTCCCCTTTCGGTTTATAATTCTGTGAATAACCCATGTAATCGCTCAGTAAAAAAAATTTATAACACCCCCTCATAATTTTTTCTTTTACGTTTCAAGGTGCGAAGATCCCAAAAATGCAATGTCCGTCCGCCGTATCATGCATATCTACTTACTTCAATTTCGGTCTAAAAAATTCGTTCTTCCGCACACAGGCTCTATTTGGGCCTTAGTTGTGTCCCGAAACTTTGCAGCCCGATCGGAATATATCCAAGGGTGTTGCAGGTGAAAAATGGGGGTAAAATGGTGTTATTTTGGTGTTTTAGTAACATGAGCGTGAGGTACCGTTTTCCAGGTTTTTTAGGACGAGGAGGTCAATTTTGACCAAAGAGTAGAAAATTGAGGTTCCAACGAAGTTTGAACCTTTTAAAATCTGGCCTAAAATCGTCGTTCTTCCGCACATAGTTTGGGTCCCCATTTGGGAACATATTTGGCTACTTGTGCTCCGAAGCTCGGCAGCCCGATCAAAATACACCCACGGGTGTTACGGGTGAAAAGTGGGGTAAAAATAGGGGTTTTCGAGGTTTTAGTGAACATGAGCTTGCTTGGTACAGTTTTCCATGTTTTTTTAGGGCTAGAAGACCGAATATGAAGTGTTGATTTTGACCATAGAGCGATGAACTGAGGTTGTAACGAAGGTTCAGCTCACAAAATTCATTTTTTATGAGTCAAAAACCTGGGAAATTGTCTGAAATCACCATAAACTTAACAACACTAGAAGTAGTTTCAACATGCGAATCAAGACAATTAAATGGCTCTGTCAATGATCAAAGACAATCTGTCAAAAATAGGAGCTTATACCGTGTTTTACGTTACAAAAATTAGGAGGAACAGTTTTTATAATGTTCTTTGGGTACTCAGTACCTTCTTCAATCAACATTAATTTGAAACTGATTATTCCAAACACAGACGACCGATTATGAAGCGTGAGGGTGAGGGTATAACGCTATTCCTACCACAGCCCAACAGTGATTGCATTCTACTGTCTGACTGCGATGGGCATGGATTTTCATTAACTCAGATAAGACTGTTAGAATGTCAGCATAGTTTTTATGAAGCGTGAGGGTGAGGGTATAACGCTATTCCTACCACAGCCCAACAGTGATTGCATTCTACTGTCTGACTGCGATGGGCATGGATTTTCATTAACTCAGATAAGACTGTTAGAATGTCAGCATAGTTTTGCCAACAAGTATAGTTTTTTGCTTTGCATTATCCAAAGTCGCTTTCCGGTTGTGGTTCATTAATTTAGAGTCAACGTCTAAATATGACAAGCTCGATCAGGACGAATTCATCAACGTATACATAAATATAGCAGCCCTATTCCAGTTTTATTACGTCGATCAGTACTCTAGACGCAGTGAATGTTCTTTTGGAGAAAAGTTTCCAGCCAGCAAGGGCAAGTAATGGGAGACAGTTTTAGAGATTACAGTGTCACCGCACTGCGCCCTACGTCAAGCACAGTTCAATGGGTCACACCATACATCTCGTAAGTAATGGGTATTTCCGTGTCAGTTCCGGGTGATTCCATCAGATCAGAACTGAGACAATTCATTCACATCTCCCAGCCACAGATTCGATACGAGCGAGCCTATGTATTCTCAACCAGCGTAACATTTGCGTAATATTGCATTGTCCTGTAACACTGAGGGTTACACACACTCACCACGTGCTGTGTTACTCCTCCGTACATCTACTGAACACTTCACTAATCTAGTTAAATTATAGTATAGTTGATAAAGGGTAATACTGAATAAGATAATCGGCAAGAACGAGGAGGCCCTTTTTGCAAGTGAGGGCGGTATAGATAGAACCGGGTATTCACTACAGGAGACCCTGATGCTAGGGAGTGATTAAAGGAAATTGGCTGAAGGAAGTAACCATCAGGCAGGTTATAAAACTTATTTAAGACACTTTCAAGATGGGCAGGATGAACCTAATAAATAGGGGTACCTACTAACTCAATTTTATTACAAACGAAAAACCCGCAAGTCTGAAAATCGCGAAGAAAATAACTAATTATCGCAAGAATCGGTGTTCTACTTTTTTTAAAGTCAGGTGTACCAACTAGACATACTAAACGATCAGTTCAGAAGTATAATAATGATGGAAAGCATAATCCTCCCAAACCTCGAATTAAATAACTGGGTTTAAATTTAAATTTTTATTGAGCGAAGAAATGGGTAAGTGTAACTATCTTGGTTAATAATTACTGCATAGAATGCCTAACGTTTCGCTTTCACGGTGAGGTTCCTAACAATGCAACTTTAGGTGATGTGTTTCTTAAAACTCGAGAAATCAATTCCTACTATTTTCACACAGTGCCAAGAAACACACCTGCTACCATAGTTAGGACCTCTAAAATGGCCAAAAGGTTGGGTCTTACAACGCCGGCTACGTGTCAGTGTTGGTTACATACAAGACGCCCATCACGTATATTATTTTAAATTTCCTCATGTAATCTCAATGGGAATATGTGTGTATGTTGGTCATATCTAACCAACACACATGAAATATTTTACATCCCCACACACTAAATAGCAGAGATGTGATACGATACATGACAGAAACATGGATTTTCAGTTAATTTTTTTTTTAATTGCAAAGAAAAACGGAGTTATTGAAAGGTTGCTTATTTCCACTAATACACGAAAAATACACTGTTTTACCGGTTTCGGCGATCAAACTATCGTCAGTAGCAAACAATATTTCGTGTATTAGTGGAAATAGACAGCCTTTCAATAACGCCGCTTTTCTTTGAAATGGATTTTCACGATTTCATCGCGAGTGATTTAGTTCTAAAAAAATATTGTATTGAACACGTACCTATGTCGTGGAAGTTGATGAAAATGTTAGCAGCGGCTTCCCTACCGAAATAGCCTCTCATTTGTGAAGTGAAAAGCGAGGGCCCGAATAATATGAATATATAAAAACTTTGAAGTGTGAAGGGGAAAAAAAGGGAAAACGCGAGACAAGACGTGACGAGAAGGACGTCCGCCGGCGACTGGCCCCGTCGGCTGCGGTGCGGTCCTGTTGTTCGTTCACCACCACCCGGGCAGATTATAATGGAGATAAAAGGACATATCGCCGTTGGATGTTAGTTACAGGAGATCTATCCACCAGGAGGGAAAACCCGGCTTTCAACTGGAGGATTAAGCCATTTTCGCAGCAGGTTTCTGGTGAGGGAGCTCAATGCTCGATTCGTTTCGGTGCAGAGGGAGTGACTTGCATGATCCCGACATTGCCTTGACCTTACAGATACTCACGATGCAGTAATTATGAGACTAGTAAACAGGTAAAAAGCTAGGCAAAAAATAAAAGCTAACGAACAAAACTCCGTAGAACTGCTGTACTACAGGTCTCAAGTTGCCACATCAGAACACCTCTCAACACCAACATCCTGCTTCATTTAAACTGAGCGTTCGCCAAAGGTTTTGGACAGATAAGGATTTTTGTTAAGTTTGATGTCCAACAAAGTACTGAATGTCATTAAATGGAACATCAGGAAGAGTACGTGCAAAAACGTTAATTTAGATTTCCTCGACACAACAGAAGTATCTGCCATGAGGAGCAGCTTCCTTACATAATTTATATGACTTTTATGAACGTGTAATATAGTTGGCGGATCTAAAAGTTCTACAACAGTAAGACCCGAATCCATGAATAGGAACCACGCCCTAACCAGGTTTTTTTAAGGAGTAGGTTACAGAGGGGTTTACGAGCTGAAATATGGCAAACTTGTTCACTGGGGCTCCCTGACGAAGTGGTCAAAATCTGAACCCGACCGGTTCAGTAGAAGCCCGGTTATAACTTTGAAAATGCTGCGAGTATGGTCAAATAACCGAACTGACGGCATCACGTTTGGAGCGCTGTAACTTCTGTACTTTTCTGCACAGCTTTTTAACAAGAGCTGAAAACAAATTTGCAGATTTTTTTTTTTTTTAAGAACTGAAATCAGGAACTTTGAGTCTGTTCATGCGCTGACAAAAGTTGCAAAACATTCAATTTTCTCGTACGGGTCTGATCGTCTCGTTGGCTGATTTGTAACCAGTAAATAAATTCATCCCACATCCTCATATCCGAATGTACCTACCCAAGATGTCAACACACAAACTATTTTGTTCACCTTGAACAATATCCTTATATTCAACAGTCGGGTTTTTTTTGGCAGGCGGAAGACGAACCTAATTTTGTAACGACTTTTATACGGCGGAGGGAGAGAAAGCTCAGAAGAACTTGTTGACAAAAATACTCCGTCGGTTACATCGATAGGTAATATCGATGGTGGTTACAGCTCCACAACTCGACTTGAAGCTCCCGGCGAATTTCTCGTTATGGGTCCCGCTCGCCCATAGTTACATAATTTCTTCTCTGCAACTCCAGGAATCAGGCCTACGCCGGTATGGGGGATTCCAGATTTGAACAGTTTCGTTCTGATTTCATATGCAGTCTGGAAAGGTTTGATTTGAAAACAATCATTCGCTACTGAAAATTACCTACCTACTACACGACGATTTCTTCATAAAGATCTTTAGGGGATTATAGGATTATTCAGTTATACGCAGGAAAAGCCCTATGAGCTGGAAATTCGGAGTTCGGCTATTATTTAAGTCTCCTGACTAATAATGAATACTACAAGCTGATTTTAGCTACACTTTGAGCACACAGCCCTAATCGTGTATTTTTAATAACAAGGCCAAGGCCACCAAGGCGCAAATCGTGAACATTAAATTAATGTTCAAAAATCAACATAGCTCAATATGATGTCATATTATATTAACTCCCCATCCCGTACAATCAAGCAAAACTCATTGTGTTCGAGTTTGTTAGGTAGGTACTCAATTTTTCGAGTAGGTACCTACTGAAACTTCCATGTTCCATTTTCACTCTTACACGGGTATTATGGGCCTAGTAAATTTCCACTCCAGGAATCAGCACTCATCAAAATAAGGTACCTATGTTTCTATGTTGTCATTTTTTGGTGATAATTGAAAAAAGTAACACAAGCAACATGAAAGCAAAACTCCCAACAGTTCTGGGACCAAGCTGCTATCATCTGGTATAATAGCGTAATAATGGTATCTGGTATAAAGACAAACAGTTTATGACGTTACTTATTATGTTCATTTTCAAAACATAATGCTGAGCATATTTCTAACAAGTAACGGCATAACATTCTATGGATAATCTTACTGCGTGCTCTCCCGGTCAAAAGGGGAAAGATGGGCCCCTACTGAACAGGAGAAATTCCTGTTAAGAAAACGAAATGGAATTATATTTGTAACAATTCAGATAAACCCAGGTTGGTGGTTTTTCCTCAGGTTCTTCTAATGCCTATTTCTGAATGGCAAATTAACTTCTGTAATACGGTCACAAATAATTTCTGATCTGGTTTTTACAGTTTAGAATCCAATAGCCCAGTCAACAACTAACAAGATGAGACACAGGGGTTACAATAACCTGTGAACTAGCGATGGAATAGTCCGGCATCGGTGTAAGCGGCAGGTAGATGTGTACTCGTGTTTGCATTCATGTTCATAACATCTCTAACCGAACCGAAAAATACTGATTGCCATGGGTATCTTCAAAATAAATGATTCGAGCAGAATAAAACGATTCTTATTACCGCTTAACGGTCAAGCAAAGGGTTTAATTGTTTTTCTCAGCTCTTTAATGAAACATCAGATCAATTTTCTAGGTTAGTAATCTAGAACGGTCTTTCATGCGAGCAAGCTTTTCACTCTTATCAGGGGGAAAAAAATGGGCGAGGTGAGAGCAGCCTGTGACAAGGAGTGCAGATAGGTACCAAGGCACCTATTTATACATAGTGACATAAATAGTTGATTTATAGACGTCAAAATATTCAATTGCTATGATGGCAGGAATCCTGCTCTCCTGGAACCCAACTTTATGACTTCTGCGTTTTCAAAATCGAGTTTTATAAGTCTGTTCTTCTTTCTAAGGAACTCTGTGACATGTAGGCATCATGATATATATAGGTCTTCGTCTTGTTCTTCACATTTACGGACTAAAGTAAAATGTGGTACGTGTTCGTTCAGAATTAGGTAGGTTTATGATATGTTAGTTTGTTAGTTACAAATAATATAGCTGGAAACTTGTCTTAAAGGTAGCCGTCTCACAATGATGAAAACTTAAAAGTAGGTGAATCCACTGGCTCACGACTACGACCTAAACATATTTGTTGAGGATATCTACGTAGATTCAGGTACCTCCCTATCCTATACCAGAAACAAACATACCTAAGTCTTCAAATACGACTACAATCTTTATTGTTATGCAAAGCGCACGTGTTTAGTTGTTGGGTGGGCCGTTCTACTCATCCAGTTTCAATTAGGTACTTAATCATCCCGTATCTATTAGGTACTCTCAACGTAGCTGTACCTATATGTATTTTAGAATCCTACTACTTTGCACCTACAAGAACTAGATTGAAGAGAACTAGGTATCTTGTCTCTGGGTCAATAAGATCCAAGTCTTTTGTTGTAGGTTCATGACTCATGCAAGTCAAGGTGGTGAAGAACCAAGAAGATGGAACTATAACTGAGTGGAGTCATTCCATTTGTCAGCAGTTGAGTGATACATTAAGCTTACGAAGTACCAACACAGAAAACTAAACCTTACGTAATAAAACCTGAACTTGGTGAGCTTATGATAAATGTTAGAATCGGGGAATCACGTTCGGAAGTATCAAAATCGATGTCACAAGATAGGTCAAAGGTGTCGACGATAAGCAGAATGAACGGTACATAGAAGGTGGACGGACACCTGCTGAGTTGACGGAAATGCCAACTGTGATGTTAATAATGTGAACTCGATATTTATACTGCCGTGAATGTTATTTTAATGTGAAGTTCGACACTTACTTGATAAGCTGCGCAGCAAGAAAAGGTGTAGCCGTTTATCGAAGATCGGCGAAGTTACCGAATAAAAACTAGAGCGGGGATTTCAAACTTCAAACGAAGTTTACACCAGACGGATTTCCAGGGCAAAGTGAAGTATACGAACAACGGAACGAACCTGACGGTAGACTTGGTGGTGGGGATTGTGACGTATTCTAGAAATGAACGAGAGTAGGATGAAGAGAGGTGGGGTTTGAGCTAGAACCCTCCCGTCTCGGTTGGATGGAAATTGGCAACTGCCGGAGGTGCCAGGAACTCTTGTGCCCCCTCTAACGCAGTTCCCTACCACCTAGGGATGAACTAGAGTTGCAAGGAAGGAGACTTTCAGCATGAAACACCGGGCTGCTCGGTTCTTCGACGAAGTCATCAAGGGTCAAGCCGTCACCGTCACTGGATTTGGAAATCATAAACATGGATAGTACAAACACAACAAGTAAAAAATCCATGAGGTAACCTGACTGAAAGGTTATCAGATATTCTTAAGCCACAGAAAAGGAATACCAATAACGTTGATCAATGACACGGAAAAGGTCCCCTAGAAGTTTTGGAAGAACTGTTGAAAAATCTCAACCTACTTACTACCTACCTGTATAGGTATAGTTTGCCATAATGAATGAAGGGTGATAATTTTGGGACATGTTGAGAAATCTGGTATCGCCGACGAAGTTAGTACCTATCTCCGTAATATTGTTTCATGCCAGGGGCAGTAGGTAACATGTTGTGATGAATCTGCTATTTTTGTTACCTTCCAAAGAATCGTATTTTCAATTTTTCATCACGCAGGGATAACTACTACAACGCTGATGCCATCATGAAATAAATATACCAAGTACAATCAAGTTAGGTAGGTACCTTGTAATGGATATAATATCCAATATTGCCCTCACATATCTTGATATTCAATAATACCTGCACATGCCTACCTACAAATCTAAAATCAAGCGATTGCGAAATCGATTTAAGGAGACATTTATTGGCCCTATAAAAGGTAATGTTAGGGTTATTTTTAAATTAAATTTAGGATATATTGAAAAACTCCCAATCGTAGTTGGTACCTACGTCGGTAGGGCTCTAGAAAAATATGGGTAGGTAGGTAACATTAAAAAAAAGTAGGTAGTACCTACTCAACATAATTTTAAAAACAACGCCATAGCTATTTAATATTGATTGATACAAATATTCTTTTTTAAATTTTGCTTGGTTTTTGAACGATGAAACCTAAATTTTAACACTTTCGTCCCCAAATTTCCTGTCATTTAACGCAAGTTCCTTTCCTTCTATTTTTATTTTATTTTACGGATACAACCAGCTACCAATTAGGCGTGAGCTGATTCAGCACCACATCTTCTTGAGAAATAATGTTTCCTTGACTAAAGCCACGAATCACTATAGACAGGTATCTACCATTTTAGTTCATTAGGTAGGTACCGATCACATATTTTTTTATGATTTGACCTAGGTACCTACTGTACAAGACCACAAATGATAATACTTAATTATAATAACTTCGGTTTTATCCCTCGTGTTTAGTTGTAATTAATGACATTTTGGCAAAATTTTGAATTTTTCTTCGTGCTGCTAAGGTAAGACACCGAAACAAAATTGTTGATATGTTGGATTCACATTTCTTCAAAACGTATTTATGCGTATTATTATAGTAACAGCTACGCAATTTTAATCATGGTAGACATGTGCATGGACAATACTGACCAACTTCGTAAGGAACATCACAGGATCAACTTATAATGCTCTTTGAAGCTCTTGAGTAGGACTCGAGTCAATCAAGTCTATAAAAGAATTCATCTATGTAGCCGAAAACCCTCAGAGAGAAACACCGAAGGTGCATTATAAAATGCACCCACTTTGCCTAGAAAAGCCATGTAGATCCAGACATCATACATTAAATAGGTATTACACATTTAAGGACAAATTAAATAGGTACCTATATAAAAAGATTCTTTATTGATCGTGTTTCACATCATCGGGTAATGTAGGTATCTGGGCTCTCGGAAAGACAACGTGAGTGTTAAATATAGGACGAATGATCACAAGTGATGCCTCAACATCACGAATCTCCGGTAGCCGCCTTTTTCTTCATCCCTTCTTTCTGTTTCTTCGATTTTTTCGTTTCTTCCTCCTCGATCGGGGCCGTTTTGACGAAAGGAATCTTATCTCCCAGACCTATAAAAAGTTGGTGGAACATAATATAGGTATTATATTTCATGATACCTTATGAAATAAGTTACTCAAAAGGGTGAGGTTAGAAGTTAGTAAAATTCGAATGGAAGTATTCAAGGATGAAATGGATCCTCGCCATATGAGTATAGAACGCAAAAAATGAAGTTCTCGACAGTTTTGTTCTTAGGTATAACAAAAATCAATCCTAGAAGCCAAAAATGAGATTACGACGAGCCTTTCTCCACCTTTCTCTACAACAGTACTGGAAGAGCTACAGCAGCTATAGGAATAATTCAACTTGACAATATTCACTGGCACTCACTTGGGGGAAGGAAAGGGCGGAGAACTGGCGGCACAATGATGCCATCTTCAGTTTGGTGAGTTTCCAAGATGGCACAAATCACTCGAGTAACGGCGCAGGCAGTGGCGTTGAGCATGTGAACATAATCAGTCTAAAAGATAAGACATAAGACAGGTGGGTTAGTACATCTGCCATGTTTCAAGATAACATGTACCAACACTTGGGAGCGAACAGCCCTATTTCTCTAGCTAAATCTAACTCAGAATAAGGGAAGCATTACATACTTGCGCATTCATTTTTTTCGTTTGACCATAACGAACAAGCAGTCTTCTGGCCTGGTAGTCTAGACAGTTGCTGCAAGAGACAAGTTCTCTGAAAGCACCTGGAAAACGAACACTGATAGGTAAACTAGGTAGGTACCTACATATTTCAGCAGACAAATGTATTAACATGGTATATGCTGGCGTATATTACAATAGATTTTAAGAAAGAAATTCTACCAAGTACATATATTTACTAACCAGAGCCAGGGAACCAAGCCTCTAGGTCCAACTTCTTGGAAGCAGCGTTATTCAGGGCTCCAGAAACGATGTTTACAACACGGTAACCGATTCCAAGATCCTGGTAGAATTTTTCAGCGTTCCCTATCATCTCGTCGAACATTTCCCAAGACTTGTTTTCATGCGGAGACGTAAGTGTGAACTGCTCCACCTGCACAAACAATTTGATTTAATCACGGGGGGGAGGATGCCACTGTTATTATCCAATTGGTTTCATTAACTAAATACTGCCTGTATTTAGTGGACTAAACAATAACTACCTTTTCAAACTGATGAACTCTGAAAATTCCACGAGTGTCTCGTCCGTGGGACCCAGCTTCCTGCCTGAAACAAGTCGATACGCCGATGTAACGTTTAGGAAGGGTGTTCTCCGCGACCCATTCGCCTTTGTGGAGGGCGGCAAGAGGCTGCTCTGATGTCGCTATGAGGTACTGCTCTTCACTTCCTTTACCACTAACCTGCGCAAATGAACACTGATCAGCATTCTCAATATTACAAGCAAAAACCTCAATATCTGGATGGATTAAACATTAAATACCTTGTACAGCTCTTCATCAAACTGGGAGAGTTGAGCTACTTGTTGCATAACCTCCTTGCGCATGAAGAACGGCGTGTATATCGGGGTGTACCCCTTAGCCATCCACTGCTGGAGTGACAAATGAATAAGAGCGTACTGCAGGAACACAGCTGGACCCTGTATGGGAAAAACGAAACTGACTGCGGTAAGTTCAAAACACAGTATCTGGTGATCTCCTACTTGTTTTCACGATAAATTTAATTAATATTAGTTTATGCACGCCATTTCATTAAAACTACAGTTTGAAACAAACCTTCAGATAGTAACCTCTTCCGCCAGCAACCTCAGCACCTGCATCAGCTTCAATTCCATCAATCATGTGAATGAGGTCTACATGAGAATATTTCTTCTTTGTGGTTGTATCTCCCCAAAGCCTCTCCACCTTGTTTTCTTCCTAAAATCGGATTTGAAATAAACACAGAAAACTTTATAAAAGTATGAACTGGTCAACAGCACTTCCCCACTGGCTGCTTTGAGAAAATCGATCAGAGCAGCCAGACAGTAAAAAACAAACAAGAGGTGTCTTCCAACCACCAGAAATGGTTTTAAGAAGTTTCAAAACCCGAGCCGAAGTTTTTCTGAAGGGAGGGGGATGAGTTTAATGGTTCAGTTCAAGAACTCATCGGATGGAACACCTTGGAAACTCGCCAAACAATTGCGATTAGGGCCAAAAAATAGCGGATTGGGTATCACAGAGACTTTAGGATCCGTTTAACAAGAAGGCTGGAGGGAAATGACATTTTGGGGAGGTCCAGCGGGGTTATCTTCAGTTCTGTACCAAAAAAAACCCCATCCCTAATTGGCTGCGAAAAATTAGAAACTCTGAGAACTCATTTCCCGGGCCTGACGAGGTTGGAGCACTATCGATAAAACCTATAACAGTGAAAATTTTAACACTCTATGTGGTTAGAATTCAGTTTAGGTGCGAGTGGGTGGTGTTAACTCATTACAAAACTCGTGTAAGCTGGAGCAAAGCTAAGGATATTGAACCATATTGATCTCTTCCCTATGGGATACGGACGGAAGGGGGGGGGGGGGGGGGTTACTTCCTCCCATACTGTCACTTGCAACCAGTGGTTGTGTATTCAGTTTGAATGTGATCATTCTTGATTCGGCAATTAAGCAAATAACTAATAATAACTCTGATCGCGTTCGAACAGAGTTTAATAAACAACAACTGGTAGGCGGTCGCACAGCACTACCTGGGAGAAGGCAACCAACCCCCCAGAAGTCTCAGTGAAAAGAAATAAATTCCATTAGACTCGTAATTGATAGTGCTGGTTGTCGACACACAACAAGAATTAAATCATTCATAACAATATAAACTCATATTCCAGTAAACTGACTTCGTCGTTACTGATAGGGACGGATGGATGTCTGATGTTTCCCAATTCACCGAGAGCTTGATTTCTTTCCAGCTCGTATTCACTCAGTTTTTTTTCATTGTCTTCCATGGCCTTATCAATTAGAACACGGGCCTGAAATTAGAGGGGAAAAGTAAATGAATCAGCCAACTACCGTACCTAATAATTTTATAATAGATATTATTAGATTGAGAGTCAAAGGAAAGGAAATGAAGATAGTCTAAAGATCTATAAACTACACAAACCTCTTTTATTTGAATAACTGATAAACTTTTCAGATTGTCTTGGTTCTCTAGACTGAGAAGATCGAAATCGGCAGCTAGCGTTGAATCAGTTCCAAGGTTTTTGCTCTGCAAAATTACGAAAATCACAACAATGAGGAAAAATTCGAAAAGAATTGTGTTCATAGTGGGACAAGCCAATCCTGGTAGTGAACAAAGAAAAGAAATAGGTACATATATGCCTAGAAGTTAAAAAAGCAGGGAATTAAACGGTACCTTTCAATAAAGGATTGTGCTCAGTAACCATGTACACACACACACACATGACATGTACGTTAGTCTCTGTCCCGGTAAATACCTATCACCTTAGAGCTATCACACCCAAAACATAAAATGCTTTAGGATTGCCATCACCAGCTATGTGAAAAAGTAGAAAAAAGTATAATTATTTCCATATTACATGAAATATTTGTCCAACTGTTCGACAGCTGGGGGGGTTGCAGTTCGAGATGGAAGGACCAGACATGCTGGCGACCAAAGCTGATGCTCAAGGGAAGTAGTGAATCATGAATTTATGGCGGTAAAGGCTTTTTAGAATGAGGAGTACGCATGACTTCTGTTTATATTACTTTCCCATTTTCAAATGAAAGCAGGTTCCATTCTAAGAATTTTGACACCCTACGACGAGTACTTCTTTTTCTATGAGCTTTAAACATTTCGGCAACGAGTGACGTCACTGCACCCCTTCCGCCTGGGCGGGACTCCCTTACCCACTGTGAGGTAGGTAGTGCTGGAATCTTTGAAAAATCATAGAAAAATAACTATTCGTCGTAGGTGTGGTTGGCCTCAAAATTCATAGAATGGAATCTAGTTTCATTAAAAAATATAAACAGAAGTCATGATTACACCACATTACGTATGGTATGGATTACAGTGATTCAACAACTTGAGACACCTCACAGCCACCAATCCTAAATCCTCCTCTCTCAAGCCTCCTACAGGTTCGAGTGACTCACAGGGAGGTTGGGAAGGAAGGAAGCTATGTGCCTATGCCACCTCATCAGGTTCGGGCGGTTGATCAGATCAGGAGGCTGTAGTCGCTTAAATGCCTCGGAATCTGCAGATGACGGCTCATATCCTGTGACGTAGCTCCGGTTTGCCAGCAACGTGTCGAGCTGCGCAGGAGTGAGAGACGGTTTGGCACCAGTTCCCTCCTTCGCCTCTCCTAAACCTTTCTGTAAGAGAGCAAAACAAAGACTATTCCCAACACCTCCGCCACACAATAACTGAAGTTACATTTTCTGGATTTGGAGTCAGATGTTCAGAGTATCCCAGGTACATGTTAACATCATAAAGAAATCAAACAAGCGTTGTGAAACAAAGACGGGATAGGTACACGTTAAAAATAGCATGCAAGGTAGCCCAGTGACAGCCACTCCCTCAAACAGATTGTCAATAAAAATAGTGTTATAGTACCTTAATTTTTTCACCAATTGCTTTGCTGCACAAATTTTTCAACCTGTTGAGACAGTCTGCTTTGTGGCGGCCTGTAAATTCAAGTTGAACATAAAACTCTGCTAGAGGGATCCCTTGCCAGAAAAGGCATTCACATACAATTAATAAAAACTACAGTCGATCATTTGATGCAACAAGGAAGGAAGGGAGGTTCAGTAATCTAAGCACCTCACAACACTCACTGATGAGAAGGTGGGAGGAAGGGTCACAGAGCGCTAATAAAATATGGTAAATACAGGAAGCAACAAAAAATTGGACTTCTATCAAATAGGCCTTCTGAGACATGGTAAACTAACGAAGATGAAAACGGCCACCCTCCCTTCAGTCCTCCTTCCTCATATGAGAGAAAACTGAAGGCTACGGAAGGGTTCCATGCCCCCTTCGAATACATGATCAGCATTGCAGGACTCAGATCTGTCCGGTACGGCCTACGCGAGCACTTGTATTTGAAAGAACGTGACTATCAGCAAAAGCTGGTCTGTGCTAGTGTGGGTGTATGCTTAAACAGAAGTAGGGGCTGCCAGTTGGAGAAGATTTAGGGACGCAGAAGACAGAATGTAGATGATGATGTGAACAGGATGATGACGATCCCATAGACAACGATGGCGGAATCATTTCAGAATACATCTAAAAATAACGCACAAAGTTCTTTTCAGCTGCAGTCAGCGGGTTTTATGAAGTAGCGCACGTATTCAGCTTATCTTTGTCAAAAGTTGGGTAAGCATAAGATATTGTGGGCTACGTGCGCTACTTCATAAAATCCACTGACTGCTGCTGAAAAGAACTTTGTGCGTTATCTGTAGATTCTACAGACATGTCAATCTACCTAACTATACAGGGCTCCATGACTACATAGCACCTACCAGCATCCCCCATCTTCTTTAACATGAGTAGAAACACGTAGAAAACGATGGAATCTGATTATCTCTTCATAATAGTTTCGATTAAACCCTGGAACTCTCTAGCTGAAACCGATCGTGCACATGCTAGGTGCTCAACTATGAGGTATAGATGTCTACCTTGACATTCGGTATGGATATGCCCACTTACATTGCCTCCACAGACAATCGTTCTCGACGATCTTATCGACGAGGGTGACATCTTTGAAGCGTTCTCTTTGGTTCTGCCGGATCTTCTCTGGGTCGCCTCCTTTCTCAGTCCGAAATAGATCGATGTCGAGGACCATGCTCCTTCTCTTCGCACCTCAGCGGGTTCACAGGTTTCGAACGAAGGTAGACTTCAGATAGAGGGGAAGTGTAGGACAGCTGTCGTAATCCACTGAATGTGATGACGCAAAATCAATCAGTGCGTCCCCAACGAACTATCCTAAAATCCGGCTAGAACAGGAGAAAGGACGTGGCAGCCGAAGGCAAAACAGGGAAGCGATAACCGAGAACGAGAACCTGACATGAACCTGGAAGATAACAGCGCGAACAAAATGCTACCTCTTCTTCTTCTTCTTCTTCTCAGTTCCGTTTTCTTGTCCTGAAGCTGATGCTACCTCCTCTTCTTCTTGAACGTCTTCAGTTTTTTTTTTTGTTTTTTGTAATGTCGCTGAGGCGACCATGGCGGAAACTCAGTTGCTTCTTTCTTCTTCTCTTCTCAACTGGCTGGTGTTTTATTTGTTGGGTTTTTGAGCAGGTTATTTGCGAATTGTTTGTGACGTCACTTTGTTATGCCGGTTCCACCGTTGCTTTTGCTTGCACCCTGTGGTGCAACCACCAACTCACTGATGGTGGTGGTACTGGTGGTTTCACCTCGCTGGCTGATTAGATAGTCTGGTTCCATAAACATGGATAAATGGACCCTTTTATGGATACAAGCCCAAAGTAAACGACCTAGGAATAGCAAAAACAGCTAAATAAATGGATGTGCTATATAAATAGCATGGAAGAAGGAGAGCCCTTCCTCCATGATAAAGTTGCTACATTTTATACGGAGAACCCCGTTGCGTAGCCACTCTTCTTCGACTTCACGTTATCGCTTGGCTTTCATGTTAGATGCAATTAATTTATTGTGAATGAAAGTGGTTATTGTGATTAACTGATTTCTCTGTTTTATAATAACATTATCGAACAAAACAAGTAATTTTTCAGATATCCATCGTGTTGGGTACCTTTACAAAGTATCTGAAAGCGTATCGGTATGGCTGATGCGGCGGCTCGGCAGCTGCAGTACGAGTACAAAGCTGTAAGTTTACCATCAAATTTCTTGTAATGTACCTACTTTCAAGAGATCTGATGATATCGTTGAAATCAGTCGAGAAACGTTCATAGTGTAAAACAGTCAAACCATTACTGCATTTTATTGCACCATAATTTATTAAATCAAGCAACATACTTTAGCTAAGCAGCCGCCTCGCACGTTTCTCCCTTCTTCTTCAAGGTGTCATGTTCATGTAGTTGCTGCAGCCCTCAGTTGGCATAAGTAATTATACTTGAAGCTGCTGTGGCTTAATTGCTTACGATAATTGTTGTGAATTAACATTCGTTCAAGTATCTTCCCTCTGAAGCTAGGTAGTGTGCATCACCATAGCTATTGCTGAAGTGTACCTTTCATTATTCAACGTCTTGTTACACGTTGGAGTTACGTTTTGTTACACGCTGTTGTTGCGTTGGGTTACGTGTTGTCTCTTACCTATTTTATGGTGTCGTACAGATAGTATATATGTGCAGAAGACCTCCATTTGGGTAGTCATCATTAGAGATATTATGAGATATCTGCTCGAGTTGCTAGCTACTTTTTCAGTTTTTGTACGAGTTGCAGATTCCTATTTATCAATTCATTGTTTGGCTGTGGAAAATCTAAATTACGATCAGTTGGTGTTTCCTGATAGAGTATTGCAATGGAACGTCTAGAACATACAGAATACAACACTAGCCATTGAAAAAGTGGTCATCCAGCCGAGTATAATGTGTACTGCTAATTGTATCCCTTTTATATCAAACACCTGTTTCACTACACTAAATAACATTCCGCAACCCCTTTCGCAAACTAACATTTTGCGATTGTATCGTTCATCAGAATTCCAATCTCGTACTTCAAGCTGATGTTCGTCTCATCGAGAGGAGGAGTCGAGATGAAGCTACTGGAGAGGTTATGTCACTTGTTGGAAAGTTGGATGGAACTAAAATGGGAGACAAGTTCGAGAGAACCAAACCAGTCAGAGCTGAAGAAAGAAAAGTGAAGTGAGTGTTTTCTTGGATCTTTGAATCTAAATTTTTTGGTTAACATATTATTTAGGAATCCATTCATTTGAGATTTGATAGCAAGTCATACGAGGCAATGTGTTGTTTTAGACGTCAAAAAAGGGACGAAGCTCAGTACGATTTCGCCCGTATGAAAGGCAGCACTCTACTGTCTGACAGCGCCGACGATATGGTAGGAGTAGTTTATCGTCCTAAGACTCAAGAAACTCGGCAGACATATGAAGTATTGCTCAGTTTCATCCAGGAAGCTATTGGTGACCAAGTAAGTTATTTTTGGCCTAAATTGCTCAGCTGCGGTCCATAGTTGATTGCAATAAATTAGCGAATATAATCATGTAATTAGCTAAATCTGATGTAGTAGTTTCCATCTTTGCATTCCATAAATGTTCTCATGTGGAATGATGACATCTTGATTTTACCGTTCCTCATTGCATGAATACGTTTTCAGCCTCGTGATATTCTTTGTGGGGCTGCTGACGAAGTTTTGTTGGTACTTAAAAATGATAAGCTGAAGGATAAAGAGAAGAAGGTAGAGACAGAAACTTTACTTGGAGGGCTGGCGGAGGAACGGTTTGCGCTTCTTCTCAATTTGTGCAAGAAGATAACTGATTTTGGAACTGAAGACAAATCTATGGCTGTTGGTAAGATGATAGAGCGTCTTTCCTGACTAATAATACTTGTAATGTGGTACTACTCGCATATCTGTAAATTATACGAATTAGCAGTTTCTTATCAATAATTTGTTTCTCCATATCTAGTTGATGAAAACATTGATGAAACTTATGGGATCAATGTGCAGTTTGAGGAAAGTGAAGAAGAAGATGGGGAGGACATGTATGGCGAGGTTAGGGAGGGAGAAGGCTATGATCAGTATGAGGAGGGAGAAGATGCCAAGCACAACACTGTGCTACACGCTGAGAATGTAAGTACATTATTAATCGTAATTTTATACTTTCCAACGATTTGATTTCTGTTCTATTCAATATCTTTTCACTTCCAATCATATCCATTGCCGTTCTTCAGCTGAGTGGGAACCCCGAGGAAACTGCCAAGAAAGAAAAAGCCCTGCATCCCCTCGATATTGACGCCTACTGGCTTCAGCGCCGATTATCAAAATTCTACTCCGATGCTATGACGTCGCAAGCCCGGGCTGCAGAGGTTCTGGCCATATTGAAAGACACACCAGACGACCGAGAATGTGAAAACCAGTTGGTTCTTCTTCTTGGATATGAGTGTTTTGACTTCATCAAGCTCATCAAAAAGCATCGCAGTATGAGTAAGTCCCAGAGCTTTCGCACGCTCACACCTATTTTGAATGTGATTCATTGATGACCCTCATGATAGGGATGAAGGAAAATAGTTTGTGTAGATACCGTTTTGAGAAGATGGGCGATCTAGATGCAAGCTAATGCTTATTTATAAATAAATATTGTGCCCATATCGGCAAGAGTAGCGTGTGGGTATACACTGAACACTTGACTGTTTCCTGGGGTACCTCCTGTAACGAACGAACTTGTACGCCTCTTGTAATTTGTTATTATTAGAATTTGGTCATAATTCGAAGAGCTCTTCCAACCTTCCAACTTCCTTGTGAGGAATACTGTGGATTCGAGGTGTCTGTGAGAGTTCTGTTTTTGTTCCTAGTTTTATACTGTACGCTTCTGGCCTCATCACAAAACGAAGCGGAAAAATTGAAGATTCGTAATCAGATGAACAACAGCCCCGCCTTGGCGAAAATCTTGCGCCAGCTCGACGTTGGCAAAGCTGACGAAAGCGGGGAAACCGAAATAACCAGAGTTTCTCGCAAAAAAGACACTGCAAATAGCAATGGAGCTATGAATGAGGGGAACTACATGAGCAGTAATAGAGACGTTTTGGACCTCGAAGATCTCGTTTTCAACCAGGGATCTCATTTCATGTCAAACAAAAGATGTCAGCTGCCAGATGGGTCGTTTAGAAAGCAGAGAAAAGGTATATTTTATCTTTGAAAATGGAATTTCTTCTATGTCGTGGTACTCACTGCATATTTGCGTAAAACTTTTCCTTTTACTATGAACGTTGATACAATTTGGTTCTGGTTATGTAGGTTATGAAGAGGTCCACGTGCCTGCTCTAAAACCTAAACCTTATGATCCGAATGAGGAGCACATATCTATAGACAAACTGCCTCAGTACGTTCAACCGAGTTTTGAAGAATTCAAAACTTTGAATCGAATTCAAAGCAGATTGCACAAGGCTTGCTTGGAAAGTGACGAGAATCTCCTGCTCTGCGCTCCCACGGTCAGTGCGCAGTATAATTTTTTTCCCAAGTATTTTTGTGTTGAAATGAATGAATAGCACAAGATTTTTCTTGTCTAGTATAATATTTTTATAGGTTTGCAATATTTTTCTCTAGGGTGCCGGTAAAACCAATGTGGCCCTCCTTTGCATGCTTCGAGAAATCGGGAAACATATAAATGAAGACGGCACTATAAATGTGGATGAGTTCAAGATCATTTATGTCGCCCCTATGAGGTCGCTCGTACAGGAAATGGTTGGCAGCTTTGGAAAGGTAACTCAGAATTGGACGAGTGGGTATTTCAGTTCACGGAGATTCATGAAATTCACGTTGGATATATTCTATTACGTTTTAGAGGCTTGGCTGTTACAATCTGACAGTTTCCGAACTCACCGGAGATCATCAACTGTCCCGTGAACAAATTCAAGCGACTCAAGTCATTGTTTGCACGCCCGAGAAGTGGGATATCATTACAAGAAAAGGCGGTGAGAAGAGCTTCACTCAGTTCGTGAGATTGGTCATTATCGTGAGTATCATCATCCTAAGAATTACACCCTAAATTTTGTATAGTTAGTTACAGTAGTTTTGCTTTTACCTGTGAGTGGGTTTTATATACAAATCAGTAGGTAGTGGGGCATGGGCGGGCAAAGTTAATCCTCTCTAAGGGAAACTGAGCTGAGTTTCTTCTTATCACGAAAAAAACTTGAACAGTTTGTATACTTCTTCAGAATTTTCTTCTCATGTATCATACACAGGAAGGAAAAAATACCGAACCATTATTCCGTTCTATCTGGGAAGCTGTTGTTGGTTTACACTACCATTTCCGTATTGTACGTATCAAGAGTACAAAACTCCCTGTGTGGTTAACTCGGTTTATTGTAATCTTGCTGTACGATTACCTACGTTCTTGTACCTAGTTGTTCAATTTCCAATTATTTAGACTTTGAATTTTGCAGTTGCCTCATTTTGTATAGAGCCTTCGTTTATAGGTAGTAAAATTGTTTATTTCAACGAATATGATGAAAGCCAGGCATTAGGTTTTTTTCACTATAAACGATAGTTCTATACAAAATGAGGCAATTTCCAAGATAGGAAGTCAGTGTTATAGTTGGAAACGGAACAGCTGCTAGAACATAATATGATTACGTAGCAAGATTACAGTAAACTGAGTTCACTACACCCCGTTGGAATGAAGAAACATGGATGCTAACCACAACAAAAGTGCGTTGGAGTGGAAGTCATGACCCAAGTTGAAGTGATGTTGAGTGGAAAAAGAAAAAAACTGACGACTAGAACAGTAAGGTGATTCAATCAGGCTTAGTAGTGGAACTAATGATGATGCGTGCCTAGTAGAATACGTCACTTTGAGTGGCCGTAAGAAAACACGTTAAATGTAAATGAACACCTCCCCCTGCTAACCCCCTGAACTACCCTGCTGACTACACAATTCCAAAAAAGACTACAACCTTGCATACTCTGTGTAAGGTTTACATGTGCATACGACACTTGGTTGCCCGAACTCTGTACTAGCACTGACTAATTATCCAATTCCGATTGACTAATTCAAAAACTCTGTTTTGAAATATGGTGAAATAACCCCCTATAATTTTGCTCAGGACGAAATCCATTTGCTCCACGACGAGAGAGGGCCAGTTCTAGAGGCTTTAGTCGCTCGAACCATCCGCAACATCGAGCAAACTCAGGAAGACGTTAGGATCGTTGGACTCAGTGCAACCTTACCGAATTACCATGACGTCGCCACGTTTCTCCGAGTTCAACCAAAAACTGTATGTACTTTTCTCTGATTTTGTACTGTTAATAAATAAGCACCAGCTATAAACCACCTACCATAAAATCTGTTGGTAATTTGTCACTCGTAGGTGTTAGTAACCTCAAAATCTTGATAGGTATCTTGAATCCAGAAATCAAGTTTAAGTTGGTTGAAATAGGTACTGAAATTCAAAGTCCATGTCACATTCCTAAGTTTGCAGTATCCGCGATTGCTCTTAACCGTTGGATTTGTGGTGTATCCCTAACAAGAAATCCTAATGTGTTGGCTGTTGACAGTTTTGCTGAAATCGATGCTAGGCTGTATTAGTCGTACGTATATTTTTAGGCTCAGTCCCTCAGAAGCGACCGAAGACTGGAGTGTTCAGTTCACCACTTTTTAGACACCGATACACATGTTCTCTGATATTTGACCATCCTGAACACGAATCTGAAGATACAGATCGTTCATTTAGTCCAGTATAGTATATAATTAATTGGTATGACCATGTGAGGAGAATGAAAACTGGTCGGCATATAAAAAGAGTGTTTGACCTCGAAAATGAGGTTACACGACCAAGGTGGAGTTGCGTCGTAGGGTAAGATGGAGGGACGGGATAGAGAATGATATGATGTGGTGCATGGCAGTCTGCTGGAGTGATGATAGGACAGTTTGGAAGTGGAAGGTTATTCAAGCCAAAGACTGATTGAATCTTCAGTAGATTGAGTCTTTAATTGCAAGCCTTTGAAACGCCCATAACTACTAAAATTTTCAGAAAATCTGAATGAAATTTCAAGGGCTTGTGTAGTAGGTTGTTGTCCACATTTCATCAAACTCCAACTGTACCACTGTACAGTTAATTTTTTTAGTTAGTATTAGCAGCCTCAACTCAAACGAATTATAATTAATTTCATATCTGCTTCCAGGGGCTATTTTATTTTGATAACAGCTTCCGACCAGTGCCACTTGAGCAACAGTATATCGGCGTGACCGAAAAGAAGGCTTTGAAAAGGTTCCAAATTATGAATGAAGTAGTTTATGAGAAAGTCATGGAACATGCAGGAAGGAACCAAGTTCTTGTATTCGTCCACTCCCGTAAAGAAACAGGTTTGTATAATTTTCATTTAGTGTCCATATTACCTTAGCCTACATATTTTTAATTTTTGTTCATGTGAATGCTGCGCGATAGTTTTATTTATCATGTGTTTTCTCAGGCAAAACTGCACGAGCTATTAGGGACATGTGCCTGGACAAGGACTCATTGGGTCAGTTCTTGAGAGAAGGGTCTGCTTCTATGGAAGTACTTCGACGTGAAGCTGAACTCGTCAAAGTAAGTGGTATTGCCATTGATTAGATGCTTAATGTGCTCAAATTGCCCTTTTATGAGATGCTTCAGGCTGCAAATCGAACTTATGTTTTGAGAATTTGTCGATGATGCAAAGGTTTGAATGTAGGGGATCAAGATGAATGATGACGCCTCTGCTGAATTTGTCCAAAATGTTTATTTCAACGTATAAACATATGAGATGGAGGCCGGTTTCAGGCTGTTATGCCCATAATCAGTCCAGGGTTGCAGAGTAACAACTTCCTTCTGCAACTCCGGATAAGTGGAAATGAACATTTTGGACAAATTCAGCAGAGGAGTCATCATTCATCCTTGATCCCATGGAGCTTCCATTTTATTTTTACTTCTGTTCGTTTTACATCATGTAATCTTATAAAAATCAATCCAATAAGGTGATTCTTATTTCACGTGTTAATTCATGATTTCAGAATAGCGAATTGAAAGATTTGTTGCCCTATGGTTTTGCCATCCACCATGCAGGAATGACTCGTGTTGATCGAACATTGGTTGAGGATCTTTTTGGTGACCGGCACATCCAAGTAAGTATATGGACATGGAACGCTTGCTTCTGATGTGTTCTTCATAGACTCATAAACTCACCTTGCAATTTCTTTAATCAGGTTCTGGTGTCGACCGCAACATTGGCCTGGGGTGTCAACCTGCCTGCTCATACTGTCATCATCAAAGGAACCCAGGTTTACAATGCTGAAAAAGGTCGCTGGGTCGAGTTGAGCGCTTTGGATGTCCTCCAGGTAATTTTTCTCTCGATCTATCCAACCCAGCTGCTCGGCCAAAGTATGGGTCGTGCTGAAGTATGGTTAAGGTGCTGTTAATGGGTTCTTGAAGCATTTTCCATATTCCAGATGTTGGGGCGAGCTGGGCGACCACAGTTCGACAACAAAGGCGAAGGTATTTTAATCACAAACCACAGCGAGCTTCAGTACTATTTGTCGCTGCTTAATCAGCAACTTCCAATTGAGTCACAGCTCATTAGCAAGCTCCCGGACATGTTGAATGCTGAAATCGTCCTTGGTTCCATCCAGAATGTACAAGACGCTGTCAAATGGCTTGGTTACACGTACCTCTACATCAGGTTTGGATTACATTAATTATCATCATTAATATATCTTGAACAATACCATTTTATTATTCATCTTGGAGTATGTGAATATATTCTGCGTTTTCCCACAGGATGTTGAGAGCTCCAAATCTCTACGGTATTTCATCAGACAAGTTCGCCCAAGATAAACTGTTGGAACAACATCGCGCCGATCTGATTCACACAGCTGCCATACATTTGGAGAAAAGTGGACTTTTGAAGTACGATAGACGTGCTGGCCATTTCCAGGTTAGCTTTGCCGAATTGCATTTTTCATGAACAAAATCCCTTACATACACAATGTCGTTTCCCACAAATCCCACAAATGTCGTTTATTGTAAATCATGGAACAAATCTTATGCTTTAGTTTTGAACGTTAGATGCTGAGTGACTGAATGTAGCTCATCTGTTTTATTGTATTGTATTCCTTTTCCTAGGTCACAGAGCTGGGAAGAATCGCCAGTCATTACTACTGCACTTATGAAACTATATCAACTTACAACCAGTTACTGAAGCCTACGTTGAGTGAAATCGAATTATTCAGGTACCTATCATTGCATTGTGTAGTGTAAGTTCGTTGACTGTGTTCCTTATAGTTTATTCCCTTATAAAAATCCTGTAACTTGTGATGGTATGTGGAAATCCCGTCCAATTTTATATTGGATCCGGGCTCTTTCCTGTTCCTTTTGACATGTAGCTAAGGATTTGGTCGGCTTGTAAAAACGAATTGTCAGCTCCTGGAAGCATTGCATAATAATCAACCCAGTGTCTCCAGAGGTAGCTGTCACACTGCCTCTCTACCTGGAGAGGGGTATACTAGGCTATGTGGGCGGCTAGTTTTATCTCCTCATCCATTGCATACTGCTATATGCACTTGTATACTGATGTGTGATGTGAGTGGGATGTCTATATCTGTTGTTATCTTTCCAGGGTGTTCTCGTTGTCGGGTGAATTCAGGAATATAACCGTCAGAGAAGAAGAAAAGTTAGAACTTCAAAAGCTCATGGAACGCGTTCCTATACCTATAAAGGTAGGTAATTTACCTACTAGGAGACCGACTAACTGACCATCTTTAATTGTGACATGACAAATAGGTTTTTTTCCCCTCCTTTTTCTTTTAATACTGAATCTCGGTGTTTTACAGGAGGGCATGGAAGAGCCGTCCGCCAAAGTGAATGTACTCCTTCAAGCATACATATCTCAGTTGAAGTTGGAAGGATTTGCGTTAATGTCAGATATGGTTTATGTAACACAATCTGCTGCCAGACTCATCAGAGCCATATTCGAGATTGGTAAGCTCCCTGTATGCAGCATTATCTCCTGCCATATCATAAACCCGTCATTCTCAATTCCTCTGGTAGGGCAGAGCTTCCCAAATAAATTTTTAGGAGAAACTTTCTGGTATACTTGTTGATCACTTACTCTGATGCCCTGAGCTAAACCACAGTGTGTAAAGTCGATGTTTTTAAACTATTTGTATAGTTCTCTACCGCGGATGGGCGCAACTCGCCGAGAAAACTCTCTCGTTGAGCAAAATGATTGATAGAAGAATGTGGCAGTCCATGTCCCCTTTGAGGCAGTTCAAAAAACTCCCTGAAGAGGTGTTGAAGAAAATCGAAAAGAAGAGCATTCCTTGGGAAAGGTACGCGCTATTCTTCTGATACAATTTTTTTTTTCTAGCCACAATTAGTTATAGTACTCAAACGGCAGAATTACTTTTCAAATATACCAATTCTTACATTGGACATTGAATTTTTAGGCTGTTTGATCTCGGCCCTAATGAAATTGGTGAGCTCATTCGTATCCCGAAACTTGGAAAGACCATACACCGCTTCATTCATCAGTTCCCTAAATTTGAGCTCTCAACGCACATCCAACCAGTTACACGGTAAGTTCTTAGGCATTGGTATCTACGCAGACGGGATTGAAGTTTGAAGAGGGCTCGCCCTCTGGTGGTCTGCCATCAAAACCCATCTGACAGTATTTTCAACCGTTTTCCCCTTGAATGGGAAATACCTCCTATTGTTTATTTGAAATTAGACACTGGTATGAGATGTTACATATTTCTCTTTTGGATGGGACATGATTAGTTAATTTTTAGTTAAACGTGGAGTTATGATGAAGTGATTGCCACCTTTCTATGGATACATTTTATTTTATAATCCACGACGTTGGTGTGGGCACATCCATGTTGGCCCAGCTCGAGCATTGCTTGAGAAGTCTTAGTGTCTGTTCTGCTGTGCTGTAGCATGGAGGAACGTTGGAAACTAAACTAATAGGTATATTTTTTATGCTATTCCGATAAACCGATTCGATTTTTCTCAGCAACAAACAACACAAAGCAAATTTGGAAAAAATCAGCAGTTCCAGAACCTTGGGTATTCTCTATTTTGAAATCAAAATTCAAGACCATACCGCTACAGGATAACAGAGGGGCATACCTAATCCAAACAGTAGAACCTTTTTTTACAAAACTTGTGTGTTCTTCACTGTTCTGGTTGTTTTCCCATTTTAGTTCAACGCTGCGGGTGGAGTTGATAATCGCGCCAGATTTCCAATGGGACAACAAAGTGCACGGCTCCTCGGAGGGTTTCTGGGTGCTGGTTGAGGATGTCGACTCCGAAGTGATTCTCCACCACGAGTATTTCCTCTTGAAATCCAAATACGCCAAAGACGAACACATAATCAAATTCTATGTTCCTCTATTCGAGCCTGTCCCTCCTCAATATTTCCTCAGGTATAGTATTCTGAAAATAGCGTGAAGAATTTAGATTGCTATTTAAAACGAGATGAAACCTATCATCCTTCTGATCGCTTGATTGGTCTTTAAACGAATCGATTGTTTTACTGTGTCGATTATATCTGAATAATTACAAGATTGACTATTTCAGTTAACGTTTCAAATTTTTTATCTTCACAGAGTGATATCTGATCGTTGGATCGCTGCGGAAGCACAACTCCCTGTTTCCTTCAGGCATCTGATCCTACCTGAGAAAAACCCTCCCGCTACTGAGCTCCTAGACTTGCAACCGCTTCCTGTAAGACGTATTTTCGTTAAGCATATCTGTTTTAAAACACTCAATTTAGTTTCACCACACCACAGTGTATTTTTCACTTTGTATTTTGACAGGTATCAGCTCTAAGAAACACATCTTATGAAGCATTGTATAAATTCACGCAGTTCAACCCGATTCAGACCCAGGTTTTCAATGCTGTTTACAACAGTGACGACAACGTATTTGTTGGAGCACCCAACGGTTCAGGTACTGTAATAATCTTTGCTGGCTGTGGTGTAATGATGATAATTATCATCCCAGTTAATCCCCATCAGTTTCCCTGTATTTTTCCGTCTTATGAAATTGGCCATCTCTTTTTGTAGGAAAAACTGTTATTGCTGAATTCGCCATTTTGCGGATGATTAGCCAAGATCCTGATGCCCGGTGTCTGTATGTCGTTGCTAAAGAGTCATTGGCTCAGATCGTCTACTCGGAGTGGCATCACAAATTGAGCCCCTTGATTGGCAATAGAGTTGTTCTACTTACAGGAGAAACTGCCACTGATTTGAAGGTTGCTACACACTTGTATTTCCCTCTCCTCTTATTAATACATATATCAAGTCGAAGTGAATTTTCTTATTAGCGAATTTTCGAAGAAAAGGAAGCTATTGTTCTCGGTCCAAAATTTTTAAAACTCGAATTTCCGAAAGATTTTTATACCAAAATCCGTTTCAGACCATCCTGAATTCACTGCCGAAAGACACCAAAAATTATATGTATATATATATATATTTATATATTTATATATATATTTATATATTTATATATATATTTATATATTTATATATGTATGTGTCATTCCAGACGATAACTCTCGAAAGAATTGAGATAAAAAGTTCAAATTTGCACGAAAAATCTGTCTTGGCAATCGACAGGCTAAGTTCGTAGATGGGCAGAATCGGGTCACTCTAAGGGGGAATTTTGGGGAGTTTTAGGGGGGAAAAATTACCCATAAATTCCCAAAATGAAGCAGTCTGACAAGTGACACCTCATTTTAAAGGTTTTTGTACGCTGAACACGATGGTGAAATCAGAATTGCGATATCTCATTCCGTTCTCAAACTGGAGCACTTTGAAGATGACGGAACGTGGTTATTTCTTAAGATGTTCTTCCTGGTTCGTCTGCTCTAATCTGATAACGGAATGGGATATCGCAATTCTGACTTCACCATCGTGTTCAGCGTTGGAAAATCTACAAACCGAGGTGTTACTCGGCAAAAAATGGAACAAAAAATTTACCAATATCCAATACAATACAGAGTAGGTAATGGATACGTAACATACGTACTGTACGTATGTTCGATAAGTAACTGTACGTATATTGTAGTACCAATACTACAATATACGTACATACTTGAATACCTATAATTACCCAATAAGTTTAAGATTGCCCATATTTGAATGGGATATTCCAAACATCACATTTTACATAAAATCAGTTATTTCTTCGAAAATTCGCTCTTATAGCCATGCTGCATGACTGTGGTTTTTTTTTTTATTTTTTTCTTTTTTTCCAGCTTCTTTCGAAAGGGTTGGTTGTCATATCGTCTGCCGAGAAATGGGACGTACTCTCTCGAAGGTGGAAGCAAAGGAAGAACGTTCAAAATATACAGTTGTTTATTGTTGATGACCTCCAGGTAAGGCTGTTTTATTTATGATAAATTCTATATTATTCCACATTTCCATGGGTATTACACCGTGCTACCCTTGGAATATAAATATTGTGCAGGGCTACCTGGTGACTGACAAGTGACGTCACGCTGAGCAAGGAGGTCCCGCCCAGGCAGGAAGGAGGGGTGCGATGACGTCACTTGTTGCCGAAACTTTGAAAGCTCATAAAAAAAGAAGTATTAATCGTAAGAGAGCGCGGTTGGTCTCAAAATTCTTAGAATGGAACCTACTTTCATTTATCAATGGGAAAGTAATATAAACAGAAGTCATGGGTACTCCTAATTATCTTGGGACCTTCACAGTTGGCATTTCACACCATTTCTTCCCTGGCGCAAAAGCTTCTTTGTTCAAAATTTCATCAGGCAGAGAATTTTTATTTTAATGAAACATTTTTTTAAGTTTTATTGTTTTCATGTTTTGTAATATTCATGTTTTAAAACTTTTTTTTTAGCTCCTTGGCAGCTTGGATGGTCCTGTTCTCGAGATCATATGTTCCAGAATGAGGTACATCTCATCCCAAATTGAAAGACCTCTTAGGATATTGGCCCTATCCTCACCACTGGTCGATGCCAGAGATGTAGCGCAGTGGCTCGGCTGCTCGAGCAACTGCACCTTCAATTTCCACCCCTCCGTTCGTCCTGTTCCTCTCGAACTCCATGTTCAGGTTTGGCGATATCATAATACATTTCAATGCTCTGAAATCGTCAGTTGAAC
The DNA here is from genome assembly GCA_954871275.1 of Leptopterna dolabrata. Classification (NCBI taxonomy): domain Eukaryota; kingdom Metazoa; phylum Arthropoda; class Insecta; order Hemiptera; family Miridae; genus Leptopterna; species Leptopterna dolabrata. The sequence continues at coordinate 25,511,791 of OX940983.1, forward strand.
ACTTGTTGCCATTGATTGTGCTTTGCATGTTCCAGGGTTTCAGCATCACTCACAACGCCTCCAGGTTGATAGCCATGAGCAAACCTGTGTACAACGCCATTTTGCGGCATAGTGCTAGGAAACCAGTGATAGTGTTCGTGCCGTCCAGAAGACAAGCGCGATTGACTGCTATCGACTTGCTTACGTACACAGCTGCCGAAGGAAACCTCACCAGATTCTTCCACGCTGATCAAGAAGACATCGTTCCTTTCCTCGAACGAATGTCTGATAAGGTTTGGAAAACTGTTTTTTCATTCCCTTCGAGGCTGATCATGCAACATAAGAGAGGAACAAAACTTGTTGAAATCTATAATTACCTATGCCTAGTACCTATGATGATAGATTACGAGTACAGAAAGAAAACCCCAAAGAAAGATAAACTCAATGCATCAGTTTATGTAATCAGTCTGTGAGGAACCCATATCTGACCTGGTATTCTTCGGTTGATGTGAGAGAGTGTATGGAGATGGTATGGAACTTAGCATTACTATTTCGTTTTCGACGTTGAGAACTTGCTGGGGAAATAGTACGATGTTTATACTTCTACTTCTTGCAGAATCTTTTGATGAGCATTGCGCAAGCATTGATCAGACCATACCTTGGTTAGGGACTTCCAGACATTTTCGGTGTAAGGGCCCTGAATCCGATTTTACAAGTAGAAGGGAATTTACTGCCCTGAAGGCGATTTTGAAATTCAGTTTTAGCAATTATTAGAAAATATGGCTTCAACATTATTTGTTTTAGGCTTTGAAAGAAACTCTTCCTCAAGGCGTCGCTTACATGCACGAGGGCCTTAGTACGAACGACAGACGGGTTGTGGAACAGCTCTTCGACTCTGGAGCGATTCAAATTGCTGTTGTGACCAGAAGTCTTTGTTTTTCGTTGAACATCAACGCCTACCTCGTCATCATTATGGATACCCAATTCTACAATGGGCATCTTCACGTGTAAGTGTACTTTCAGACTTGGATGCTGTAACCAGTAGTGTACTGAACAATTCTGTAACTGCAACTGTTTTTATGTCCGCCAGGTATGACGACTATCCTATTGTTGAAGTCATCCAAATGGTTGGCAGAGCAAACAGGCCCCTAGAAGATGATGATGCTAAATGTGTGGTCTTGTGTCAAAATTCTAAAAAAGATTTCTTCAAGAAGTTCCTCAGTGAGCCGCTGCCTATTGAGGTGAGTAAAATACTAATGAATGAAAAGTATGATGCATGATGATGAACAGTGTTTGAAACTTGTTCAACGGAAAATGCCATCTGAAATGTTGGTGAGCGTTACTGATCTGGTAGCCTCCATACTGGCTTACAATTGAACAAATCCCATCTACTGAATAAATCGACTCCGGCCAATGAATTGCACAACTGATGGTCTGTTACAGAGCCACTTGGATCATAAACTCCACGATCATTTCAATGCTGAAATCGTCACAAAAACCATTGAAAACAAACAAGACGCTGTTGACTATCTCACTTGGACACTGCTTTATAGAAGATTGACCCAAAACCCCAATTACTACAACTTGCAGGGGGTTACACATAGACATCTTTCTGATCATCTGTCTGAGCTGGTAGAGAATACATTGTCTGACTTGGAACAGTCTAAGGTAAATTGTTCACTGCTAGTAATATTGTCAGTTTTGCTTCATGCTTTGTTGAACTTCGTAGAGCGATTCTCGCTTGCATAAACTTCAATTTCATGTTCTAGTGTATCACAATCGAAGAGGATATAGACGTCACCCCGTTGAATTTGGGAATGATCGCTGCTTACTATTACATCAACTACACAACGATAGGTTGGTTTTGTTTCTATTTCGAGGAATATTAAGCAGTTGTAAATGTATAGTATAAGGGGCATTGCAGTTGAACAGTATCGAAATAAGTTGTGGGATCAATTCCTTATTCAAATATCAAGAGTCATTATAGGGTACCAGTCCTGAAAAGAAGATATACAAGGAGACTACCTCAAGGGTTGTACTTTGTACTTGACTACTTACCTGTATCTACTCCAAGGCCCTACCTATACTTCTTCATCTTATAATAGCAGTCTGCCCCCCCCCCCCCCCCCCCCCGCATGACTCTCTTGATTTATGTGGCCATGAAGTGCAAGGACAGTAAATCAAGTTGGACGCAGCTACAACCTAGTTTTAGAGAATGCTCGCAAACTATTTATTAACGGCAACACTTGACAACTAGGTTATAAATGAACGTTGGAAATGAACAAATTAAATGATACTGTGGCAACCCTTAAGCTAGGTTCACATGGAGGCGGAATTCCGGACGGCAATCCAGTGTACGGGTCTGCAGTGCTATGGGCCAACGCAAAATGGATTATTGCAACACAACGTCATGGATACTATGTCAAAATCTCCATATATTATATTTTCCGTTGTCGAATCCATAGCCGTATCTGCGCAGAGGTTACTGCACACACCTCTCCTGTTTGGTTATTCAGCCATATTGGAATTCGACATTCCTGCTTGATTTTGGCGGTTAGATTTCCGGTTATGATTCTGCTGCCATGTGAGCCTCTGCGGCAAAAATGCTGCACTGGATTGCTGTCCGAAATCGCCCCTCTATGTGAACCTAGCTTTAGCTCCATTCACCGCTCATCATTATGTTTTTTGTAAATTGTGCATTGCCCATACAATTTTGAATAACTATAAATTTGTTCATATTGTCCTTGTTTTATAGAATTATTGAGTGTTTTCCAAAACATTTTCTACCATGGTGCCCTTGCATCCAAGGATGAATTTATTTTTAAGCTGATCTGTACTCAAATTTGAGCTTCAAGAAATCATTTTGCTGGCTACTCGTAAATTTCTGACACAACTTCTCTTCCCTTTCCAGAACTCTTTGCTCTTTCCCTATCGAGTAAAACGAAGGTGAGGGGCTTGATCGACATTATTTCATCGGCTGCCGAGTATGATGCTGTCCCAGTGCGTCAGAATGAAGAAGGCGTACTGGAACCCCTGTCTGGAAAAGTACCGTACAAAATCGCTGCTGGGTCAAAATTCAATGACCCGCACGTCAAAACCAACCTTCTCATCCAAGCTCACCTGTCGAGGCTTAACCTTGGACCTGAACTGCAAGGAGATACGGAAGTGATCCTTGAAAAAGTAATTAAATTTACACGTATTGTGATTAATCAAGTACCTAGTCATCGTCCTGTGTCTCCACAAAGAGATTAGATAAGACCGTTGAATGTAGGGCCAGAATGATCATCTCTTATTTTGATTAAGAATAATTGCAGTAGTTATCAATGTTATGCAAAGGTTATTCAGTGGTATTATAGGTTATTCAATGAAAAGTTTATTATTATTTTTATTATTTATTTATTTCATTTTTATTATTAATTATTACTTCATTAATTTCACTTTTCAGTCAATCAGGTTGATGCAAGCTTGTGTTGATGTTCTGAGTTCCAACGGTTGGTTGGCTCCGGCCGTGGCAGCCATGGAGTTGGCGCAGATGTTGACTCAAGCTATGTGGAGCAAGGAATCCTACCTCCGGCAGCTGCCTCATTTCACACCCGAAATCATCAAAACCTGTTTGGATAAGGTACGTACATGATCCTGTTAGTGCTGCGGTCTGCCACGTGTTCCGCCTTCATTGCTAACCTTCAGAACTTTGCAGGGTGTTGAAACAGTTTTTGACTTGATGGAGTTGGATGACGACGAGAGAATGAAACTCCTGCAACTGACAGACTCACAAATGATGGACGTTGCCAAGTTCTGCAACAGATATCCCAACATCGAGTTGACGTACGAAGTCCAGAGCAAGGACAGGATCAAATCAGGAAGTCTCGTCAATGTTGTGGTCAATCTAGAGCGAGAAGATGACGTCACTGGCTCCGTCATAGCCCCATTCTTCCCACATGTGAGTTCCTTTTCTGGCCCTATTGGTTTATGATTTTTCAATAGCTAACCTTTGGAATCGAGCACAAGCAAAAAATGTAACTCCTCAGAATTTGATGGTTTCGGTTTCAAGGTATTTAGAACCCGAAAATGGAATAAAAAAAGTCTGCTGTACGCCATACTTGGCACTTTTCTTATGTAGTTACCATGAACCAAAATTAACGAAATGTGTTCTGTAGGTCCAGTCTGGGGTCTAGTTGGTGCGTGAAGCTGAGTGTTACTGTCAGTCGTTGCTAAGGGTTGAAAAATAGGGGTTGCAATTTTCATAACGGTGTTGCTCGAAAACTTTAAATAGAAGGGTATGGTTTTGAACTAAAGAATTTTTTTAGACCACCTGGAGCGTTGTACGTTCAGCTGTTCGTTTGCACCGAAAAGCTTCGTCAACATGATCGTGAATGAAACTGTATAAATTCGGCCCAGATTATCCGCCCGGGAACACCTGATTATAATCATGGATGGCTGTATGAAGCCGAGTTGGTTGTTCTTCAATGTCATTTCATTTGAAAAATGATGGCTCTTTTGGATTTTGTCGATAGGTACATGAGGTTTGGATCAAACTTCATGAATAACAACAAATAAATTATTGAATCCCGCGCATTTCTCGATTTAGGGCTTTCCTGGTGGAAGTTCGAGGTTAAGTATTGACCACAGAAAACAGTGATCTATGCAGAAGGGGCATCTATACGGGCAAATTATAACACATCGGTTTGTTACACAGCGGTTTATTATTTACCTTGTGCTTCATGAATAACAACAAATAATATTAATGATTGAATTATTGAATCCCGCGCATTTTTATGAAACTGTAATTCCTGGGCCGTACTCAATTTACGGCTTCCTTGCGGGGAGCACGAGGGTTGGTGTTGACAACAAAAAACAGTGATCTACGCAGAAGGGGCATCTGTACTGAAAATAATAAACCGTTGGTAATAATTTGCAACGGGGTTTTGTTTCTTTTTTATGTCAACCAGTTTTTTCTTTTTTCTTTCTTTTCTTCTCTTTTTTCTAATGTCAACGAAAAACTTTTTTTGTTCTTTGTTTCTCTTCTTTTTTCTAATGTCAATGAAAAAGTTTCTCTGTTTCATCTGTTACATCTCAGTTCAGCTGTCAGTTTTTGTTATGAAACTGGTGCCATGTGAACGTTTTGAAAGTACTCCGTAACTTATTTTGCTCTCCATTCACAGAAAAGGGAGGAAGGATGGTGGGTAGTTATCGGGGAACCTAAGGCAAACTCGCTCCTCTCCATCAAGAGGTTGACCCTCCAACAGAAAGCCAAAGTAAAGCTCGATTTCGTCGCTCCTGGGCCAGGTATGTATTTACATTAGGACAAGAATGAAATATACGATAATATTGTACTTGGCGAATAATGCATGAATCCTAGTAGGTCCCTTATACTGTCTGATTTAACGTTTCTTCAGCACCTAGCTCTTCATATCTCGTAATTTAGTCACATACTGTTTTCTATCCCCCTGCAAGAATTAAACAAGTTTATTAATGGTTTCATTTCCAGGACATTACTCCTACACGCTGTACTTCATGAGCGACGCCTATTTGGGATGTGATCAAGAATACAAATTCAGCATCGACGTCAATGAGTACGACGGTTCTGGAGACAGCGATTCAGATTAATTTTTATGAATCATCTCATGTAAATATAGTTTATAGTTTTGTAATTTCAAAGTCCTTTATTATTACGAATTCTTCTCTGTACATTGTAGTTTTATTTCCGTACAATTTTCTTTGCCACTAAGAGAGTTGTTACATTTTATTACACGATGATAACAAGATAATGATGCAGTGTCGTTGTCACCCTAACCTTATGAGCCTCAGGTCATAAATGAACGTGATGAGGAATATGAAACCCGAGTTAGGTGTATTGATCTCACGCTGATCACGCCCCGAATATAAATTATCCATTTTTCAGGGAGAGGAAAATAGTGTTTTGGTCGAAAAACAGAGCTCAGATAGAAAAACACATAAAAATAAACGTAGGTAATAAATTATTGTGTCGAACAAGATCAACGTATGGAATCATTTCAAATGGAGACGAATCTTTTCTCTGTGAATTCCTTCCATTTTTCAGCGATCCCTCAAAACAATTAGCGATCCTACAACAACGATCCTAGAAACAATTTGTTAAAAATTTGGGATTCGTTGAAACATGTAGAGATGTCTTGTTTTCAGCAGTCTCATTCTTTTTTAAAATCTTGAATCGATTTTCACTTCGTTTATGGTGCAATGAAGGGCTTCGTTTTTCCCTACGTATTATACCTTCCCTACAACAAAGCTTCCCTTTATAACAGCCGCGAATCAAGAGTTCAAGTGAGGATACCTGCATTGAGCCTGAACTTTTGCATGGAGCCATCCCACTTCATTGACTGTTGTTATCCATCCCGTGAACGAGAGGAAGCCTTTCTCCATGTGGAGCAATTGACCTCAGCTCCGTACTTGAGCAATTGATGTCAAGGTTTTGTGTTTTGTTTGGCATACGTGGGCAAGAACAGTCGTGCGTGCCTTGAGTTCCTCCTCTGGAATCATCGTCCTGGAGTGACTGGTTTCATATGAAACCATAGTTAACGTGCTGGGCTAAGTGGTCAATAAATCCGTTTGATAGGTAGGCATACCTGGTTACTAAAATGCATTAATAAAATATCCTTTAAATTGTATACCTATACTGTGGATTATTGAACCCCATCAAAATATTTTATGTGATTCTCAAGAGGAGAGTGCTAAGGGATTGATCTTTGTGAGATGTCCGACATTACCGTTGTCAGGTGATGAGGAGATCTCACAAGCACATAATCCTTCGATTAACTAACAACTTCTGGATACAAAAATAGGGATTGGGCAATTTCCGTGGGTTACATATTCTCATTTTTGGGTCACATTTTGTTCAGTAATGGAAATTAACACTTACTGACCACATAATCAGGTGTTCGGGAAGTGTAGGCAGAAAACCAGTGTGAAATTTGAGTTTCTGAGTTCCCGCTAGAAATGACTCAGGTAAATTGCCGAGTTGTTCAACTCAGATCCTGGTGAAAGCACAAGTGCACCACTTGACACGATGTACAGAACTGCAATGGATGGATGGATGTAACAAAAAATTTATAAATAAACAAGACGTCCTCCAAAGGAAAGGACAGGCAAACGTTCTTGAAGGCTGCCATGAAGGTTTGCCATTTCCATGTTGGGTTGTTGGCAGCATTGACAACCTTCGACTCCAAGGCTTCCCTCCGCCTCCTTGGACCAAGAAGCAACAACCAATCAGATGTCAATAGACTTGGTATGTCATTTTTTGCCACATTTCTACTTTTAAGGTACATTCGGACAAGCAGTTCCGAACCTTTTGTAATACACCACACCCATTTTTGGCTGTTCGGACAGCACCAGAACTAGTTCTGAAACATTCAGACAAAGTAGGTTGTAACCATTCAACCAGTTCGAGTAGTTTCGTAACGAGTTTGAGAGGTTCTTGATTAAATTCAGAACTAATAGTTCAAGGTATGTTTAGGTACATATAAGCAGAATCCGAAAATCGAGCTGGAAAAAATTTGTCAGTCCTTCGCTTTTCTCTGAAACTATTAAACCAAAATTAATGAAATTTGGTGTAGAGATCCCACTTGGGGTCTAGTTGGTCCTTGAAGCTCGGCATTTCCTCGAGTCATCACTAAGGGGTGACAAATAGTCTGAAACTCAAATTTCGAGAATTATGAGGTTTTTAGTCAAAATCACGGTATACAGCGTTCAGGTGGCTCTAAATGACCTATGTAGCAACTAGTAAAAAACAGGTACCTATTTTTTGGAAAACCTTTTTTTAGATTGATAGGATTCCCACCTACTTAAGGTAATAAAAGCACTGGCAGTGGCCAGATAACGCCATTTTTTACGTTCTTCATCAAGAGTTTTAGTACCCATGTAGGTACCTGCGGTTTCGTAAATACAATCACTCCTTGGCCCAACTCATCCTCCAATAAAATCACCAATGAGACAGGTATAAGGGTATAACATATAACTGTTGGGAGTTGCTATTCTGGTTATCAGTTCTGAACTACAGTGAAACCCCTCTTATCAGACACCCCTGTAATGTATAGTGTACCCCTGTCCTTTTAATCGACAGTTTGGCCATGGTCCCGGCTTAAGAGATAGGAGATTCAAATGAATTTGAACCCACCCATTTCGTCATCCTGAACCCCCGGCAGTAGACCCGTCTCTAGACATGTAGAAAAGTTTACATATTTCTTATATGACAGCTATGTTTGGTCTGACAGAGTTGATTTTCTGTTTGTCTACGAGCACATTTGCCATCGTTCGAATTCATTTTTTGTTTGTTACATTGGCCATCATTTGGATTCATTTGACCCTGACGCTTTCCTGTTGTACGGAGAGTACCAATATACATTCTTTCCGTCACCAGTCACATGTTCTAACTCTTAAGAAATGCCAGTGCATTACGAGCGGGAAATGAATGAATCAAAAATGAAAAAACAGCCTTCGATTCTCCAATTTTTTTTCAGAATCAAAATTATAAAATTTTATTTATTCGTGTATTTATCGATTTATTCTTGTATTTCTGACCTCAAAATACCCTAACGTGCATAATTTTTATACATATTAAAGTATGTCTGTACCTATTTTGAAAAATTTTGCGAATTTTTTGGGTGTACATACTATAAATAATATTTTTAAAAATAAGTTGGAATTTGTTGACACCCCTTTATAGTGGACACTTTTCTTAAGACATGCGTGTCCACTATAGAGGTGCGGCGACACTGCCACCGGGCTTGACTTGACCTCACTTGCGTGCCTGTCTGAACCCATCCTTTGTATTTCAAAGGGGAGCGGCGAGACTCTGACCGGACCTGACTTGACTTGACTTGAGCCACCCACCGGACTCCGTCCTGATCCGGTCTGGATGGGTTGAGACCTGGGGGCCTATTCACTAAAATAGATAGTGGAAAGAGATTATCTATTTTGAAAATCTCCCGCGAGAGATAGTCTTCCCTGGGAGACAGTCTCTTCCAATGTCTCCTGGGGCTGTTTTACTGAATAGCTCCAGAGACCTTGAGAAAGATATATGGATTTATGGATCCTAATACACGAAAATGCCATTGTATCATCCATGAAGTACGAGATGTTTGTGCCCCCGGGAGTTCAATTTCTTAATAATGAACGCATTTCTTAGTAATACCTATTCAATGGGTACCTACCTACCTCAATCCATACTTGGACGTTTTTACTCACGAATCGGATAAAAGTTTAAATGAAATTGGAAAAAGTCTCAATTATAAACAGAAAAAGTCGAATTAGAGGGCTTAATGCTTGTATTATATCTACACCTAATGAACGGCCACTCTTAGGTGGGTAGGTTTTTACTCATGAATCAATAATTATGTATATATTTTTAATTAAAATTGAAATGAAAAATTTAATCTTTATGAAATGAAAAAAATACATGATCAAAATTACCAATGTGGTTGCGGATAAACGAGGATATTACAAGATCACTGTGAAACAAACGAGAAATAGAATCTCTCTTTCTAGGAAAGACACCTAGGTAAGCTTCGTTCTCAGTGTGCGTTCTGCCAGTTCCGAACGGTTCTGGGCAAGCGCAGTCGAGTTTTGTCGTTCGCAGTGCCAGAACGCCCAGTTCCGGAACGCCGAGAATGCCGAGTTCTGCATTCGCAGTGTTTTGCGAATCCAGTTCCGAACGATTCTGACAGTCCCCGATTTTTTTTGGAACTGTCAGAACTGGAACTCAAGAACGTAGGTGACGCATGCGCACACAGGTTATTCCACTTCCAGTTCTGAAATCGTTCGCAGTGCAGAACGCGGTTCCTCAAGTTCCGGAACGCCCCGGGATTTTCCGTCCCAGTTCTTATGAGTTCGAGAACTGTCAGAACGCCCACTAAGAACGAACCTTTAATTAGCTCTCTCTCTGAAGGAGATCGAGAATGCCAAGATGGCCGCCAACTCTCTCTTTTAAAAGTTACTGAATAACCCTGTCATGGATACTATAAAAATCTATTTTGCCAAAAGAGAGAGTCGGACCTGAAAGAGATGTCTCTTTGGCTTAGTGAATAGGCCCCCTGACTCCGGTCCCCCCTCTACCACAATTTTCAACCCCTCGCACCCCAAAGAGCCATCCAACGCAGCCCCCATTGCTCTCATCTCATCCTAAAATAGTTTTGAAATAGAACATCTTTCAATTTGGCGAATAGGGTGTGAAATTCACCGTATTATGCTCGTTCGGAAACATATTATGGTGACATCCACGACTTATTTAAAGAAGAAAACTTGTCACTAGTTCTATTTCTTCATCAGAATCAGATTCTGATTGTAAATCATACAGATTGGCTTCCATTTCGGAGGACATACTCTTGTGACGTCTAAGAACAAACTGGACTGGTTGGAGTCCGGTGACTCCGGTCAAGTCAAGTCCGGTGGCAGTGTCGCACCCCCCCTCCGGTCACCAGTCTGGTGGCTCCGGTCAAGTCAAGTAAAGTCCGGTGGCAGTGTCCCCGCAGCTTAGAGGTGCATCCTTCTATGGTGGACACTTATTTTGGTCCCGTGGGTGTCCACTATAGAGGGATTTCACTGTAGGTCGAAAAGCGTTAGGACAGACAGTTAGAACTGAAAGTTCTTCAAGGTTCTCGTCCCCCTCCCCCTTCCGTTCCATTCATAACTAGTTCGATTCCGAACTGGATCAGAACTGCTCGTCCAAACATACCCATTATCGCTCTCATCATTATTGGGCTCATTACTGGGAACAGGCTTCAAACTACAATTTTTTCAAGAGTTCTGAATATTTTTTTTTCAAAAAAATGTTTGATGAAAGTTCCCCATTACAAGTAGGTACCTGTGTTACTTACCTAGTTTAGGGTGAATATCTCGAATTTTTAATAGCTGCTGATATCATTCACTCTGTGAACTGTAGCAATCCTTTCTGCAGTACGTAGGACTCTCTACTACCAATTGATAAAACTATGTAAGAGAAAACCAACGTCTTAATTCAAGCAGCATCAGACTTTTTCCTCTATTTTGAGACAACATTAATTACTATGTCACCTATTGCATAGCCGGTAGCACTACAGAACGACTTCAACCATTCGTCCCACATCAACGAATTGGGCTCTTCGAACATCTTGATGTACGATCCAACGGACTTTCGATCGACGTCGCTCACGACGTGGACGGCTTTGCTGGACACCCTGTCGACCGTGTATTTGACGTCGGAGGATGAAAAGGGTTTCGAGCTTTTCTTGGACTTGGCCAACTTCTGAAGACGCTTCTTGAGGGCGACCGACTCGTAGGATATGGAAAAGTTACGCTGACCGTCGCAGAAAGGCTGGTGAGCCAGGGAGTGGGTTTCGCACCATTTCGTAGATAATTGGATGACGCTCCTCGTCGAGGGTTCACCTTTGACGAGGTTGTAGAGCGTGATGTTCTTGCATGGTGAGGGCTGGTTGAGGTTGCGAGTCCTGTTGTAGACGGCCCTGTCGCTAGGTTCCTTTCGCAAATTGGTTTTCTCCCCCAGGATTCCGAAATATGTGTGAACCTCAATACAAGTGCACTGACCCGCTTGGTCCACAGACTTGTTTTTTCCCACAAACTGACACAAAAAATTATTTATCTGAGTAACAATCCCATTAATCTTGGAAATGAAATAATAGTCTTAATTCACATGTTGTGGGTTAACAACATCCAAATAATTCGTTTCTGTCGAATTTATCTGAATATTTACTTACTTATGAAGCTGGTATTTTGGTCCCAGGGAGTTGAAAAAAATGAACGCGATGAAACGTTTTTCCTATTGATACCAGGGGGCTTATTCACTAAGCCAAAGAGACATCTCTTTTTGGTCTGGCTCTCTCTTCTGGCAGAAGATATTTTTTATAGTATCCATGACAGGGTTATACAGTAATTCTATGACAGTTGGCGGCCATCTTGGCATTTTCGATCTCTTTCAGAGAGACACCTAATTAGGTGCCTTTTTTCGAAATCATAGTCCAATTCTCATTTCTTTAATAGTGATCGTGTATCATCCTTTGTTCATTGGCTACCATATCTGTCATTTTGAAGTATGTTTCTCATCTCTTAAGTAGATTGTTCATTAAATGATTGATTCATGAGTAAAAACGTCAAAGAAGGTATGGGTTGAGAGCTATTCAGCAAACAGACGAACCTGGGAGACTATCTCTCCCAGATTTTAAAATTAGATAATCTATTTTCACTATCTCTTTTAGTGAATAGGTCCCCAGTACAAGTGTTACTGATTATTATAACACTTGTATGGCAAGTAAAACTCTTCTACTCCCTGACCAATTTAGTCTTAGAATAACAAGGCTCCTCAGCAAAACGTTACCTATCATTAAGACTGTGTCGTATGACACTAATGCTTTTTTGTTATTTTAACGCTCGTTCTTTATTTTTGGACTTATTCGCATTTAGGACAATTACCTACCTACCTACTGGGCAGGCGGCTACCTACCTATATTGCAGTACAGAAAACGTCACCACATACTAATAACATGTAAGAATTAAATAAATCATTATTATATAATTTATTCTATATACGAATTATAAGGGAACTTCTATATCAGAATGGAGAATTCAAAAATAAGCGTTTTTTTTTTTTATATGTGGGTGATAAAAGTAAAAATTTTGAAGGCGAAGAATCTCTCAATGCTTCCAACAACCCAACATTAGAAATGACAGACCTTCGTGGAGACCTTTAAGAACCTTTGCCTTCACCTTTCCCTTGGTCTGATTTTGAGGAAGTGTTTTTAAATGTATTTATAGATGTATGAGATTTATAAATGTATTTGTGTATTTATATAGTTTCATCCATTGAGGTTCTGTACATGGTTTAATGATGCTCTAGCAGGATTTGAATTGAATTACTCGGCAATTTACCTGATACGTCACTTCTAGCGGGAACTCGGAAATTCAAATTTCACGCTCGTTTTCTGCCTAGACTTTCCGACATAACAGCACATTATGTGGTCAACAAGTGTTTATTTCCGTTACAGAACAGAATTTGGCAAAAAGAAGAGAATTTGTAACCCACGAAAATTGCCCATTTTAATAATTATTGTATTGGTAGGTACTTACTTCTAAATAAGAATTATAATAATTATTATAATTCTGTGAGATGTAAAATCCCAACATTGGTACACGAACAAGGAATATCGATGGTAAAATGGACGTCAGCTCGATGAAACTCGCGTAACTGTACTGGGAGATTGATGTTAGCTGCTTGTGAACCTACATTAGTATTTGTATCCTGATGGTTTTGCGAAGTCGCTATAGTCAGTTTCGAACTGCTCCAGACACAGCTATAAGTAAAATGTTAAAATGTTCTTTTGGTGCAGCAAACATTAGACTCGAAAGAACGATCACCTGTCAGCAGGATGTCTATGAAAAACATACACATTGATTACACAGTGATTTATTAATGAATCTCGAACCATTGGGGTATGCATCAGTGATAAGTATATTGATTAAATGATAACATCATTTAGATACTATTAAATAAAATTTACAAAATTTTGGGTTGCATACATATGTACCAACATAAAACTGATTGTAAATTCTGAAGATCTCTGTGGGACTAAAATTTTGCAGTTTTCCATGAAACTCCAATAGGTAGTAGCGAAGCGTACCGAATCTAAAAGGTAGCTTTCACAGAGAAATATTTTCAAGTTGATGGAAATTGTAAAATAGGATTTTTACTGAGTAGCAATAATCTAAGCACTAATACAATGATGATGAAACTTATAATCCCTAATATATCATAGATTAAAAATATATGATGAGGTTGGTAGCGTCGTCTGCAATATTTAATCCTCTCCACTCTCCTGAAAATGAATCAAAATGTTAGATTGTCCTCAAAGCCAAGCGTACCTACGATTCAAGCAAGATGTAGGTTTCCAGAAGCGCTACAATCTTATGCGAGGGTTGAGAGTTTCAACCACATCATTCAATCAATTCAAGTTTCAATTAATATGATACATTTTCACAAGAAACAAGGTTATCTGATTCATTAGAAACAATGCTAACTAACAATGCTGTCTATTGATTTCATAAATGGGTCTTGAAATGTGGGAAAGGTTTTGTTGAGAAATCGAGGTAGTTCCTCTACAACAGCCAGCCCTTCATACGTTCATATCACATCCACGTGGGATCCCCAACACGTCATTTAGTTCTAACAACTCCCGCCAGATGGAAGATCAGCAAGACTGCGTTGTCCTCCCCTTCACACTCATGATACAGAAGACCCCACGATAATTCCCGGTGCATTATAAACTCAATGGAAATTTATCTAAATTCTGGACTGAAACATAACGATGTATTTGCAATCACCTCATATTATAATTTAGTCAAGATATTCACCAAGTTACAGCGGTGTCAGGTTGCCTAGACTGACACCGGCCTCCTTACCTTTTCTGTTCTGACGCTGTGAGAATAAAGTTGCTCTGCATTTTGCTTTCTATAAACGTGTCTTGAATCATTCATTTAACATATATTTCGATTGGAAACGTATTATTTGAGTTCCTGACATGTCACAGGAGGAAGGTATGTTACCCATTCACCCTTTGAATTTAACAGGTTTTAGCTCAATGCTTATTACCTACAAGAAGTCAGTAGGTTGGTAGGCACATAAGTATGCCCAATATTCCCATTTCGATTTGATTCAATGTACAGTTCCTGCAGAGACTGTACAATAAGTTATGGTAATAAAATGCTCTAAAATAATACTAGGTAATTATGTTTCAAAACATAAGTTTTTTTCAAGTCCAATTATTTAAGGATTTTGTTTTTCTTTTTACTTTTTTATACGGATTTTCGATTGTCCGGATTACCTCTGGTCCCAGTTAGTCCGAATATAGTGGTACTGAACCTAATTTAAGTACTCAAGTCAAGTTGAAAGAAAATTAATTGAGTTATTGTGGTATTTTCATTACTAGATACTTTTAGTTAAGTACGACTGCCTAGAGGGGGCCAAAATGCCAGACAGTCCGGGTTCAAAATATAAGTCCGGACAGTAACTGGCTGTGGAATTTCACGATTCCACAGGTTTCCTTCCTACCCGTTTCACGGCCTAAACAGGAGGAATTTCGAGGTGAAGTGTTGCATGGGCTTATCAAAACTGCGTAATTCAGACCCATGCAAGTTCTCCATTGCACGCCTAAAGAGGTTTTGGCCCTTTGAACTTGATAGCAAGAGGCAAGAGAGATTTCAAGCAAAATGGAGTAAATACTTACTGTGGGATCACAGTTCGCGCAATGCCAGGAATAACCACGGACTTTCGGCGACTTCTTGACTGGGGGATCAAGGCACTGGAAGTGGAAACCTTGAAGACACTCGTCACACCTGTGATCCAGATAATTAATTATTGTATCATTCGAATGCAATGCATATAGCTTTTACAAATCGTAATGATATACAAAATATGATACTGATTATTCGGATAGAACCAGGAAGTTCTGTGATCTTACCTCACTAAATTGGAGTTATCCCCGAGTAAGTTACAGGTAGCGCAGAGGATGGCAGTTTCCTCTTTTTTGTTCTTCAAAGCGTTGCGAGCTGGCGGTCCAGTCGAAACGCTTACAGGAACATCAGTTGGCATCGGACTGGTTGACAAGCCGCCGCTCGGTGTCGCAACATAAGAACTGCCACCTCCAGTAGATGGGATGGATTTGAACTGTGGAGAAATGAATTTCAACTTGACGGGCTGACATAACTAGGCAGATTTTCCATTCTATTGTAGGGATGAGATACAGTGAATGGAGGGAAAGTTACGTTAATAGTAAAAATTAGACTAACAATGTCGAAAACTCGAAGTTTTAGACTGCCACGAGAGAAGCTCTTCAGGAAATTTATAGCTAGATATGATACTCCCCATTCCCAGTCCCAGCATGATGGCCTGTAGCAGAATTGCCTCTTGTGCGACTTCAAAAGTACATAAGCATTCGCACATAAAAGAGATCCGCGTATTTAAAAGGAGACAGGTGAGTCAACAAGGATCACACCATGGGAAACTCTGTAACTAATCTTTCTCATGAAACAATGGGGATGATTAACACCATTTCTACACGTCAGCAAACTCTCCTGTTTAGTTTGGAGGTCGGCCCTTTTGCATGTCGAAAAAAGTTCATTCACCATCACTAACAGGATAGGACGAAACTTTAGTTCTTTCACCACCCTGTTTGCAGATAGCAACACCTACAAGGAGGGCCCTACTCAATGCGACCCCCCCCCCCCTCCAAGGTGTACAGAAATAACAAAACTCCTTGCAGCCCAAGGAATAGGGCCTTTTATCAAGCACCGACGCAACACTTCATAGTGCCAGAACTGTACTGATGAGCTGAATCCTTGAGTCATCAGGAATGGAGCTGATCAGCCATACAAAGTGAGCGACCTCTCATTCTACCAAGTTGGAATCGAGGAATAATCGGTCCTCTCAGGACCTGCCACCTCCGTAACGCCCATGGCGTAAATGTTTTACTAAGTTCTTCATTTGGAGACAATGGGACAAACGACTCACGCATATTTTGAGACTCTGACGCTGCTCATCCTGCTGCTTGCTTCTCTTGTGCTTGTGTTTGTGTGGCTTGGAGTAGGTCGGCTCAGGTGAGTACCTGTGGTTGTGGTGCTTCTCCCTTTTGCGTTTCTTCCCTTTCAGTTTATCGTCATCGGTGAGATCTACAGTAGCTACAGCTGAATCATGGCAAGGCAAACCATTAAATCTAGCTCAGTGACTAACCAAACAAGTTATTGCAATCATCAATCAAATCGCATCGATCGACTTGCTCTTCATCATCCACAGCGTCCCGCCCATAACTTGAACGAATGATTGGCATTTCCAGGAAGGTAATCCCTCTTTTATTGTGGGGTGTTACACCCGGGACCACATGCGATACGTGACAATCCGCGAAGTAGCAGCACCATATTAGCATGGAACATGCTTTAGCCTTGGACTAACTATCCGAAAAATAGAGAGTTCCTAAAGACTAAAGTCGGGAAGATGTGTTCGGATTTATCTCAACTGCGCATGTGCGTCGCCCAAGTTCAAACTTATTTCCTTAAGTTCGACTTATTCGGCCTTATACATAAGGCGCGTTATCTCCCAGGGCACAAACTTTAGGAATCGTCTTTAACCTTACTCAGGGGTAACAGTGCACAGCTTTTTGCCGCGTTTTGTCGTTTTTTTTTAACGCGTCATGTGTCGTCGGTCCTCACCATCGCCAGCGTCTTTCAAAGTTACTCCAAGCGTCTTTCAAAGAATTTGCTAGATTGTTGCGATATCAACTTAGGATAAAAAAGTGAGTATACCTACCTATGCTATGTAATGAGCTGTAAATGCACGAGGATTTTGATGTTCAAAATACACCTCAAAAGCACTTATAATATCGTCATCCGACAACAGTACTTGTCCGTTGAGGTAGAGGCGAAAAAGATTTTCAAGCTCTTCCATGATGAACTTGAAATAAAATAGAATAAACTAAAAATGAAATGGAAACGGAACGACCAGGAAAGAAAGGCAGCTGAAGCTGAATGGATTTCGCGTTGTGCTAAGTTAAGTGATGTTACTTTTTAATTCACTCCTACCCCCACCACTTCTGTCAAACCGGACGTATTGGTTAGCATCCAAAGTTAGCATCTTAGCTGCTCGCCTTAGATGTGGCCAAAAGATATGGCCGTTCCCTAATGAACTTATCTCTTAGGAACTCTCTAATGTCACGCGGAAGTGTCACGAAATTTTAACGATGATTTTCACGTACAACCGAGCAGTTGCTAGGGAAATGTTTCATAGGACAAAAATCGTTTTCCATTCGTTGGAAAGCTCTTGATTTACCACGAATTTATTTCGTATTTGTTCTTGGTATTTATTTCGTACTTTCATACTATAACTATATAAATTGATAGTAAACAATGACGCTTGTTTGGTTGTCACTTGGTTGTATCCTGGTGACGAAGTGAAATCATAACAGTGCGGCTACAGAATCATAAAAACGCTGCAAATCCCTGCACAACGGTTTATTATTTTGTATAGAATACCCTTCCGTTACAGATCACAGCTCTATGTATAGATAATCCGTCTATATAATTTATGATATGTACTACTCTATACATATAATGTAGATCGCAGACCCTCCGTAGGTTAGTACCTAACCCCGTACACGTTACTAGGTACCTACCTAAATCACGAGTTAAATGTTGCTAAAATAATTCTGCCGATGACAAACAGTACCTAACAAAAAGAAACACACACAATGAAGTTCTGAAAAGAAATTGTTGATGAGGAGTGAAAAAAGTTGCAAAAGTACCTACCAACAAACTCCAGCCCCTTCTACGTAGATGGTATAATGAACCGTTGTGTAATAATTTACCGTTGAGTGATTTACCGTAGTAATAATTTACCCATCAATAATACTTCAACGTTTGTTCATGTTTCACTACCTACCAACAAACTCCAACAGAGCCATCATTTTTCAAATGAAATAATATCACAGAACAACCAACTCGACTTCATACTCTGCCAATATAATCAGGTGATCCCTACCAATGATTGGCCGTATTCACAAATTCCTATTGTGGGCGCGTCTCTGGTTACGAGATTTGGTTTGAATTGTATACAATTTCATTCACACTGGAGTCGAAAATGCCTGTCGGTGCAAACTTCGGGGCCTTACTGTGAACGAACGGCTGGACGTACGACGCTCCGGATGGTCTTAAAAAACTCGCAAGTTCAAGAACTATTTAAAACCGTAAAAATATTCACGTAAAAAAATGGTATAGGCGTTTTGAAAATTTCAACCCCTATTTTGAACCCCTTAGAGATGACTCACAGTAACGTCGAGCTTCGAGGACCAACTAGACAGCGAACGGAACCTATAACCCGAATTTCATCAATTTTCTTTCATGGTAACTAAGAAAAGTGGCCCGTACGGCGTACGGCGTACGGTGTACGGCGTACGGCGGACAGACAGAAATATTTTTATTGCAGTTTTGGATTCTACATACCTTGAAACGTAAACCATCAAATTTTGAGGGGGGGTAAGAATTTTTTTTTTCATTCTCGATTCCAATGGTTCATTATTGAAAATAATAAACCAAAAGCGCGGCTAAAGCATGTTCCATGTTTCTTGAATTTTAGCCGTAGGCTCTAAGCAGTAAGCATCCGGGGGTCCAGGGGGCTTGCCCCCTGGCGAGGCGCGTAGCGCCGAGTTTATTTTATTATTTTACGTGTATTTTTACCGTTATAAACTCTCCCTGCACTGTTAGCAACTTACTTTATATTACTTTACTTTATATTATTCATAACAGCACGCAAGCGCAAAGCTATATGAGCGTCATATGTAAGTTTACCGTGAACAGCCAATACCTACTTTACAAAAATAATACTTACAACAATAACACATTATATTTATAATTAATGCTCCACTTGCTCCCACCACCATACTAGACACCACTGGTACTAGCTCCCGTCAACCGTATAAAATATATAATTATGCTTGCCATAAAAACCCGTGATGCACTGAATCCGCGCAAGGTGAGCCGCAATATAGCGAGGGATTACTGTATCCCCAATTTTCCTGAAAAACCTTCTAGAATGGCACGCCCATCCTGTGGAGCTTAGATCAGTCTGTAGATTAACTGAATGATAATAGTGAGAATGTTCTCATCTCAAGAATATGAAAGGAAAAACAAAAGTTGACAATCCTTTGAGAGAACAGTTAGACAAATTAGATCAAGTAACCCTAGGAATAATGAACAAAAGCTTCATGCTGATGTTGGGTTGGTGGGGGGGGGGGGGGGGGGTTGGGGGGACAGTGGGCATTAGACGTCTAGTGAGTGTTGGCATACTCAACAAACAAACACTAACACATTTTGAGGCTCAACTGTAGATTTGTGGCTGTAACGAGCTCCAAACATCAGTTCTGACTTCGTCCCAACAAATGGCGCAGAAGAGCGCTCCAAAACTCGCGAGTATAGGTTAGTTATGTATAGGTACCCACAGATGTGAAAGTTTCTATTCTTGGAATGCTTTGAATATCATCTGATAGAGCAAAACCAGTCGATACTTGAGTAAAAGTGCTTGAGAACGATTTGGGGATGCCAGTCATGTTCTGGCTACCTAGTAATACAGCTACACACCAGGCATACATTCTGTTATCTTACACTTAGCACAAGTTTTAACGTGCTTTTTCCATCATTGTCCCAGTTAAGTATGCTGTCGCTCTACAATAACCCAACATTGAGGGAACCTATAAAATCGCCACGTTTTCATCATAATTATCCAGATTTTTTTTGAACAACTGTTGCAGGCAGTTGTCCCAAAAAAATCAAATATTGAAAAATAAATTACGAGAAGCCAATCAAAAAACAAGTTTAAGGATAACTACACAGCCAGATTTACAGAACAGGTGGCCGAAAAACTTGAAACCTGATCTTTTGCAACCTCCCTCTGGCGCGTAAGCACTCAGATGAATTTCACAGTAAATCCTCTATTCTGAACGTCTTATAAAAAAGGGGCGTGGTCAGTTCTAGCCGTTCAGGACTTGCTGCTTGTCCTAACAAACCTAACCTGAGTAAATATGCAAATAGACCTACCAATCAACATATCAAATAATGTGTTTTTTGTGAGGATTTTGTAAAACAACCCCAGTTTTGTGTGGTAAGGTACATCTCCACACTCATACCGGTTCCATCTTCCAGGAGAAAAATGAAAAAAAAAACCATGCGCACAACCTATCCGGAATAACTGGACAAAAACCCATCAGCGGATGATGTGTGAGTAAACCTTCCACCAGAGGTTAACATGATGAATATCCGTACAAATCAAAACGAACCAAATCGTACAAAATGTAAAATATTACAATGCAGTGGAAGCAAAGAGAGTGCAAGGTGGGCGCATTCTCAGGCCAAACCTGTGTTAGAGGCTTCAATTAGCAGCAGCAACAAAGTTTAAAAAAAAAAAAAAAAAAAGGACAGCGGTTCCAGGCTGGGGTTTCATTTGCGACAGTCTTACAGACCAGAATTTGATCATTTCGATCACTGCCTCACCGCCCTGGTTTGTGACGACGGGTGTGGGGATTCGAACCGGCTCACTCCGTCACCAACGACAAAGAAACTAATGTATTCAGTAGGTGATTGATATATATATCAAGCAGCAGTAACAATAAAGTAGCCAAACACGATTAAATGACTGAAAAGTCATGGAATTACTGCAGATAGATGCGTTTTCGAAAGACAGACTGCGAGGCACAATATAAAATACTACTAAAGTGACAATACCTACTCCTCTTTACTTCTACATTCAACTATGGCAACTGCGAGTACTACAAAGTAATGGACACATAATCTACGTTCAAATCCAGTTTTGATGTTTACCTGGGGTCTGTATCGGCTGACTAACTGCTTGAGGGATTTCTGATTGACACGAGTTAAAATCATACTAAAAAAACAAAACGACAAAGAAAATGAAATTCCGAACGCATATAAAACACAAATAAGTGAAATAAAAAAATGACGGAATGATGAAAATGAAAACAGTACCACGTCGCTCAAGAAATGTTCGTCGTTCCCGCTTTTTCTGAGACGTCTCGGAGCTTCGGTATCGACAAGGTTTTCTCTATCGGAATCGCTAGAGTCATTGTCGCATTCTGAGCATTGCCTAGAAATACATAAACATGATCTCCACTGCCGAAAAACAACCCAGAGGATTACTGTCGAATTTCTGAGTTTGCTTTTGAATATTTTTAACTGAAATTTTGATTTGGCGTCCTACCAGCCCATTTGTTTGGTTTTCTTGGGCATTTTCGTCAGCGGCGGGTCGAGGCAGGCCAAATGGTAGAAGTTTTTACAAGTATCGCATTCGGCTAAGAGGAGCTGGTCGTGCATTCCCTTGCACAAACTGCATACGCTATCGACACGGTCGGGAGCTGAAATATGGCAGTCGGGGTGAGTTTATGAGTTAACGTTTTCCTCTCAAATAAACCTGAAAACTTTGTTCGTGACATCTTACGGTGGGTTTGAGATTTTCGGATGGATGATGAATGAAATGAGTGATGTGCACACAGCCAAACACCGACTTGAAGACCAAGAGCAAGTACTTGTTAATGCCGATTTGATTTTTGTAAACTGATCCATGAGGGCAGGCCAAATTGTTCAATCCTGAATAGGTAGTTCTGTTCACCTATAGGGTTGTGTAGACAAGAACGTCGATCAACCTTATGGCATTTACTAATTTGTCCACATTTGAAAAAAACCCACTGCCCAATGTGGCAGCATATCGTCCCCTGAAAGGCAGAATATCGTAAGCGCCATTTTCCGAATTTTACAGAAGAGACGAACAACTGTGGAAGGATCTTTTTATTGCCTAACCCGTTAAAACTTGATATTTTAGCGTAAATTGGACCGTCTTCTTTCGATTTATGAAAAAAAAAATTGCATAAAAGCCCTGGGAAGTTACTTTTTAGAGAAAAAGGCACTTACGCTATTCTTGCTATTTTGAAGAAGTGGGAGAATAGTGTTGTATGTAGATACCATACACATTTCGGCACTTAGATATTCTTGATGTCTTAATGGAAAATAATATTTGGAAAACTAGCTATCTCCACTGGCGTGCACTCGGGAAGAGGCGCTTACGATAGATGGCATAATATTAGCATATGTCATTTTATCGCAAGTTACAGTGGGAATGAGGAAATGGGGCAATGGGTGGGAATGGCCAATTCGTACCTCGGTATTTACTTTCGAATCGTGGCGCTTACATTCTGAATGAATGGTGGATACAATATTTTGCTAAATTGGTGGTTATGATTCGAAAAATTTGGGGCTGCTTTTGAATGCCTTAGAGGCGTACGTCGCTTGCGATAAGTATCTAGATAGATGCGCATTTTTAGGACGAATCCAACGATTACAATAACTCAAAATCGCAAAAATGGCGCTTACGACATTCTGCCTTTCAGGGGAAGATATCTCAAGCGAAACGACTGACCACGACAACGGGTGTATGGTAAAAGAAAACAGAGCTGAGAGACAAAAAGCAACTGATGGACAAGAAGGCGATGTAATATAAGATTTTTCATTTCCGAATTTCAGTAATTTCACTTTCATGAGTACGGACTAATTTTATAATAAAATGCAAGGGAGAATAAATACGAAATTAAGAAAAAAGTGAGCCAAATTTGAAAACGAAGCATTCAAGACGTTGAAACACACCTTCAGGTAAATAACAACTAAATGCAAATTTTGTAACTTCTGAAATTCAAGCCAGACAGGGCGGTAGTATCAGCTCGGACACCCTTTTATTTAGGATTTGAACTCGAAGTTCTAGCCAAAACCAATCACAGTAGTTTTTTTTAAATCAGCAAAAATGACAGAAACGCGATTTAAAAAAATTGAAATCTATCGAAGGAGATAGTCAGTAACAAGCTCTTGGTCTGTCAATATGAAAAATGGAATTTTTAAATGTCAAACGAGTGTTCGAGTTAATAAAAAACATCAGCAATGAAACCAACCACTCACCTAAGAAGAAGAATTATCCTTGTTATGTGTGATGGAACCCTTAGTGAACGACAGATTCTTCGTATAAGCGTTTGGATGAGAGCGAAAAGCTATGTACATCACAATAATGCGAACAAAAACTTGTCACTCAAACCTACGACTGGGTCTAATTATATGAAAACAGCCGACAAAATGCAGGGTTGTGGACAAAGAAGCTATGGTTGATACCTGAGATGGAGCCGGAAGAATCTCGACGCTGAACTGGAGCAATGCACTTTTTGGCGGCAGCAGTCAGTATTGGTCGCCCTGTACAGAGGTGGATCACGTTTTATTAATAAATGATACATTATCAATAGACGATTGACAGGGCAGCACAAATTTGATAGTGTAACAAGCTACGTGTTGTGGAACCGGAACCTGTCTCTGATCTGGCACAGTTGGACAAGGACCTATCCGGTTGGAACCTTAGTGCTAGCCTCTGAACCTAAATACAGATTTTTAGTCTCAAATTTTAATCACAGGTCTCCACAGACTACATGAAGAATTCTGTACAAATTATGTATTTATTCAATATAAAGGTGTAGAAGAAAGCAGGAATCGATTTTTCAGGTCACTTCCAATCGAAAATGTCTCTTAGCAAATTGGTTTTAAGCCCGTAGTTTCGTATTTTTCGGCGTTTCGCGTTTTTTCTCGTAAATCACATTTTCCACATAAAACTGGCCATAACACCCATTTTTACAATTATAAAAAAACAATTGGTGGCTACTGTTGAAAAGCTCGATAATTTCCTTTCAGAATTGATACTCTGAAGAATCTTTGAGTGGTCTGAACCCCTGAAATTCTCGCTTGAAAATCCAGATTTGGCCAATACGAAACACACTTTCTGAAATTCGCCATACTCCGATCTTCAAGCGAGAATTTCAGTTGTTCAGACCATTAACATATATTCTTCAAATTAGCATACTCTGAAAGGAAGTTTAACGAGCTTTTCAACGGTAGTTGCCAATTGTTTTATGTAATTAACTACATTTATAATCAGTTTTATGCAGGAAAACGTGATTTTCGAGAAAAATATTGAAATGCCGAAAAACAAAAACTAAGGGTTTAAGAAAGTTGCAACGAAACATTTTTGATCGGAAATGACCTGAAAATCGATAACTGGCTTCTTGCAGACCTGTATCCATGACACCCTGTACAATGTAGGGAGCTGTATTGGCAGTTATCTGAGGCTATGTACCACCAGAATGTTGTATCCCACCACCATCTTGACATATTATGTGTATAAAGACCTTGATGAAAGATTATCGCATGATGTGACGATAGCATTTATGACATGTGTGTTACACTATATGACGTTAGTCGAACTCATGGAAACGAATACAATGTTGTAATGCGTAACATGACAGGTAGATATAAGTGAGAACGGCACAATGTGCTAGTGATGAACCAATCGGATGAAAAATCGAATGCGGTATCTCATTATTTAATTCTAATCTGATTATTCGAATTCATTCGTAGTATTCCAACGCAAGATTTCATGTATTCGAATGAATCATTCGTTTCGAAGAGACATCTAATGGTATTTTTGTTGTTCAACACAGTTGGACACTGTTTTCTGTGGCCAATACCTACCCTCGTGGTCAAGTATACTGAACCGTTGTGTAATAACTTGCCCATCAATAATACTTCAACGGTTGTTCAAGTTGCAAAAGTACTGATCAACAAAATCCAGCCCCTTCTTGGTAGATGAGCTGTTGTGTAATAATTTACCGTTGTGTAATAATTTGCCATTGTGTAATAATTTACCCATCAATAATACTTCAAAGTTTGTTCAAGTTTCACAAGTACCTACCAACAAAATCCAATAGTCCATCACTTATCAAATGAAATAATATCGCAGACCAACCAACTCGACTTCATACAGCCATCCTTGATTATAATCAGGTGCTCCCTAGTGATGATATCTCGGCCGGATTTATAGTTTGATTCACGGCCGTGTTGACGAAGCGTTTTGGTGCACACGAACGGCTGGACGTACAATGCTACGGGTGGTCTCAAAAAATTGTTTAGCTCAAGACAAATTTAATCACGTTAAAAAAACCATACCCTTCTATCGAAAGTTTTCAAGCTACGGCGTTCTAAAAATGTCAACCCCTATTTAAAACCCCTTAGAGATTAATGACAGTAACGCTGTGCTTCAAGGACCAACTACACCCCGAACGGAACCTATGACCCAAATTTCCTCAATTTTTTCATGGTAACATTCATGGCAAATTAAGTTGAAGTGGCAGCTAGGAATTTAAACGAGTGGTGGCTTAGAAAATAAACTGCTTTATATAAACATGAATAAGGCTGTAAAAATCACTAATAGATCTGTGGTTTTGCAGATCTGGTCAGTAGGAAATCGAATGGGCGGTTTAAAAACATGCAAAAAGCATTATTTTGTGAGTGTTGGTGAGTGTTTCAGAATACCAACTGGAAAGATGGGGAGCGCGATATTTAAAATTTGATTCTACCTATTTGGGAAGGTTAGACGTCGTTGCAGGTTGCACAGCAGTTGCAGTCAGATTTCCGTCAGAAAAGCGTTTGCCGTGCCCATTCTGCTGGGCGTTTGAAAGTTGGTACTGGTGGCGCATGCGTGTTGGCACGACAGAAAAGTGGCTTCAGCGAGTCCGCTGACTATCAGAATAGTACACCGCGAACGAAGCTATAGTCGACTTTATTCATAGAATTGATAATTTGCTTCATTATGAAATTATTTTAGGTATACAAAGTAGCATTACTTATTATTTTGTGAATGATCTAGACCTACATCAGAATACAGGAAGGGAGAAAACCGCCTATGGTCACAGAGATAAGCAATAAAGTGTTTTGGGAGAAAGGGCCAACCAGATACTTATACGTGGTCTATACTGCTCCAGTGTTATGAACCCAGTGTTTAGCTGTATGTGACAATGTCAGTATTTAGATACACTCGTAACTCACACTATCATGGATAATAAAATTAATTAGAAGTACTAACCAATATTCATGGGAGGGGTCAAAACAGGATGTCCAATCATGCTCAACACGGGGAGACGCTTATTAGGACATAGGAATGACACTAAGTCATGGAATTTCATTATTCCCTTTTTCAACTCTTCATTTGCAGCGACCTCCAGTGCGTTTTCTTCATAAATCTGGAGACAAAATGTTCGCAGTTGAAAAAAGTGTACTTTTTCAGGAACACCCTCATTATTTGAGCCATAAAAGATTAAAATGCAGTTCAGTGAGATACCTAACCTTATCTCTCTTCTCCTCTACGACAGCTTGTTCATCCAGCAAACGGGAATTCTCCTCCGCCAGTTCTGCTACCTGTTTTCTCAGGGTGCTGATGCGATTATTCCGATCCAGGTAATATCCAATGAATTCGACGCTGCAACAAGGAATCAAAGGTATAATAGGTACCTACCTACCTCACATAACTATCTTCCTCCACATTCATGATTGAAGAGTGGGCTCAACCCCAAGTGGAGTGGAGCCAGCGGTAATGCAGATGCAGTCAGAGGATAACTGTAGCTACAATTTGCCCTAATTGGTTTCAAGGATCATGTTGCGAGAAAAGTACTTGTGGCTTGGAACAGGCCCCTGCTGAAGGAAGCCAGCCATAGAAAGTGGCTAGAAACTGGTGGCCATGGATTTTTCATCTAGGAAAACCTCTAGGTCCTTCCAACTTCCAAGCCTTTACTGTTAAAAACATACCATGTTTTTGTTTCCTTGGGAAAAACATGCTGCTTGAAACGTTACCTGAAAGCTGGCTGGATATGCCATCGTCTGTGGATGTCAGCCAGAGCTTCAACTTGGGCTTCACGCATGGCCCAGCTCTGAGTGTCTGCTCCACTTAGTTCAGCTTTCCTCCACAACGCTCTACAGGCGCTAGCGCTGGTTGTTAGAAGGCGCGCCATTTTCTGCGTGGGCACTGCAAGAGATGAATATGATGCATCAGTAAATAATTTAGGTAATGTATGAGGTTCGTTTGGACCTAATGACCACAAACACCATCAATAAACATTACTATCAAGATAGGCAGAATACCAGTTAGATAAGCCAAACCCCTGGCACAACCATCATCAGGCAATTGACAATGAGCCTCTTACACAATATTTACCTATATAAGCTGCATGGAACAAATATCAACTGAATGGTTTCAAATACATAATATACCTACGATTATTTATGTGAACAAGAGATAAGATAGATACGTACCCCAAGGTTGCATTCTGTTGGCTCGAGTACCCAAGTATTTTGTTCTGTACTTTGCAAGCCTCCTTTGAATCCTTTGTGATTCTGCATCGTCTTTCCTGTTCTTACGAATTTCTTCCATCCTCATTTGAAGAGCAAGCCAATTCCGTTTTCTTTTCCTGCAATGAACGATTTTGTCGTAACTTTGGTTTCAAACAGCTGATTCTATGGGTTTAAAGAGTTTGAATTGTCTAACAGGAGCTTGTTTGAGTAAGGGTTTGAATCATACTTCAGTAACGTTTTGTCGGTGTGGAGTTTACAATGAGCGTAGAAAGGATCTGCCTGATCGACTTCTTCTGAATGGGCTTCTGCTAAGAGACCCTCCCGCTGACCACTAGAAGGATATGAATTGGACAAGTTGATAATGAATTTTCCAAACCAATATTGTTGAAAAGTTGTAGATGAAAATGCGCACCAGGTGACATGGAAGTAAGACTTGCACATTCCAGCATCGCACCCCACAGCGACTCCTGTCCGCGCGAAACGCTGATCCTGACAAAGAGAACATGATTTATGGCCCCACTTGGAGTAAGCCATTTCGAACAAGGTCACGTTTTGGAGTTTATCGACCTCAGCAAACGCCACTCCTGGCATGTACAGAGCACAAACTAGGTGGACCCACTTTCCAACGTCAGTTTCTTTGAAGATCCCACCTGAAAATGATGAACCTTCGTGTTGTAAAGCTTGTAAAACAGAGCACAGGTTTTATTCAGCAAAAGATAACTCTAAGATAATCACTGTCTGAAACAGTCATGAAGTGGCGTAGATAATATCGCAATGAGTAGTTACTCCAAATGCAATCCCGTCATCACTCGAACTATACCATATACAATTGTGTTGACATTTTGACCACTAACTATACCTGGATTGGGGCACAGTTCGCACGATGCATCTTCCAAACCAGCTTTGCAAGCATCACAAAACCAAGGTGTAGTTGGACAGGGTGAATCAGTGCTGCAAACGCTGTCCGAGTCCTGCACACCATAACACCCTGGAAATATCCAAAATAATTATGACTTGATATTCACACCTTATAAATTTCCACACTTCTTAAAAGAAGTTAATGACATGAATACGAATCATCCTCACCTTCATGCACAGTAACTCCACAGCTATCACACTCTATGATCTCGTTAGCTGCGTCACTTCTGTCTCCAAGGCAAACTGTGCAGATCATAATCTTCAGGGCGTCTTTGGGATTGAACTGTATAACATGACCAGCAAATCCAACAGGCATTTAAGAAACGACAATTGTAGGCTATGACGAGTCCATATTTTGAGTTTTGATCTTCAGAGATTTGGCAACCCTTATGTAGAACCTTGTCAACCACTAATAAAACCCTGATGTTGAGCCTGAAATAGAAAACTGAACCAAAATAATTTTACCAACCTGTTTCCTATTCCCATTATCAGACAAATTGTTTATGTAATCCTTGGCCTCATTGTTGGCTTCTTCCAAAGCAGCAGCATCATCCAAATCGCTTTCATCGGTTGAGCCGGAGGAACTGCCATCTGCACCATCTGCAAAAAGCGTCTCATGGTTACCCAACTACCTGCCTAACCCTTCTCTATACGTAGCATTTGAAACGAAATAACTGCTGTAGGTGCCTTTTCCAAAATCCGAGAGATCACTGCTTACCAGCTTTCTTTCCATTGGCATTGGAATCAATGGAGTCATCGTCGGATTCTTCAGCGTGATCCTCAATCCTGAAGTCACTATCGTCTGAGCTCTCTCCGAGGTCGTCCAACTCGAAGAGAGCTTGAGGCGGTTTTACCCTCCGTTTTTGGGGATCACGTTCCAGAGCGTAGTAAGGCATTTTAGAGTCCATACTCAACCTTATGGCCACCTAAAACACGAAATATTGCTTCCATAGACAAGGATCCACGGAGAGTGAGCTCAAAATAGTGCTTCCAATTAAACATGATAGTAGAATAGGTACTCGCTATTTTAACGAGAAACG
Source organism: Leptopterna dolabrata (assembly GCA_954871275.1). Classification (NCBI taxonomy): domain Eukaryota; kingdom Metazoa; phylum Arthropoda; class Insecta; order Hemiptera; family Miridae; genus Leptopterna; species Leptopterna dolabrata. The sequence goes on from OX940983.1 coordinate 25,541,505, forward strand.
ATACAAGCGAGATGAAATTATGGGTTTTGCGGGGATAGGTACCTACTATTCTAATCGTCCAGTATGCATTTTCTCGATATTCGATAACATTCGTCCAGAACTTTATCTCAACTAATTTCTTTTTTCAATATTTGAATCTTGGCGTCTTTTTGACCATGTGACGAGCGAATCCGCTGCCGATGGGGGACGAACAGCCCGATTTGCGAAATCCGCTGACAGAGGTGAAGAGGGAGAAGTCCATATTTTGCACACAATCGGACAATACGAGCCCACTGGCCATTACCTTCAGAAATCTTCTTATGGAGGAGGTAAACACAGCTGTTTGACGGCCAAAAGCTCACTATTCCAGGTTCCTGACCTCAGTCCAGTACAAAGATACGTTCGCGATTGACTGATGCTGACTTATAGTTGAACGGATGCCCAAGGGTTTTCACAGACGAATCTTTCTGATGTTCATAACTTAAATCACTCGCGGCGGAATAGTGGAAATCCATAGCAAAAAACTACAGGATAAAAATAAAATAGTCTATTTCCACGTACCTACACTAGCAAAACTGTAGACCGGTTTCGGTTGTTACACCATCATCAGTACACAGTGGTGTAACAACCGAAACCGGTCTACAGTTTTGCTAGTGTACGTGGAAATAGACTATTTTATTTTTATCCTGTAGTTTTTTTTCTGATGTTCGATATTAGCCTGCTCGTAAGTCAACAATTACGTACCTATAATATAGTTACTCGAAGGAGTATTGGTAATTGAGCTCTACCAGCCTCTGGAGAGTTTACCTACCTAAACGGTAGGAGTATTTATATGAACCGGTACCTTAGCTTTTAGGAACCAAACCGGCTGTACCACGTTAGAGCATTTTTCGACTATTTTGTACGTAACAGGTAGGTACAATTATAATAGTTACTAACAACAGTAGGCACAATCGACTGACTCGGTAGCTACCGCTACATTCCGAAGAAAAAAAGGCGTTCTAACGGAACAGGTGTACAAGTCGCCATACACATCAAGCGCATTAATTTTATTTCATTGGCTCATAATATTCCTTGCCTGAACGAGTGCCCAATTAAATACAGCATGAATAAATTAGCGCTGTCCATTTGCAATAATAATTATGCCCAACAGTGGTCACGGCATTTCGTATAGGGAAACCAGGTAGCAACCCAAAACCGTCCATACGCAGATTTAGTAACCAAACATTTTAAATGAACGCATACACAGAACCTTACTTGAATCAGTGATGATTGCACTCAACATGCACTAGGACGTTTACAATATTTTCAAAAAAAGAAGAAATTTCAGGAGACCAGAAATTAGCAAAAACAAAACTGAACAAAACAACGCCACCAGCCAAACATCGACATCAATCGAGAATCGAAATCGACATGAACGTAGCACGTCGACATTTCGCTCCTAATGCTACTAATACCATCGATGTTTTTAGGGCGATGCATCAAATAAGTTTTCTTTCTTGCGAACAGCATTATGGGTTCTTCAATAGTGATTAGCGACTGGCAATTCGGTGTTTTCTAAATACGTTTATCGTGTTTATCCTTCTTGAGCAGCTTTATCCTGCAGCTGGCATGGTGACGCGAATATTCTTGTATTCCTCCAGGAATACTAATGGAATACCTGTAGTTTCAAGGCAACTGTCAAATATGAAGAAGAAGAAGAAGAAGAATTTATTCTTATCAATAAAACCTTTCGGGCTGTTACAAAAAATTTATCAGTTATCAATTTTTTTCCCTTTCATTTTTTACTAGTGAATTTAAATTAAACTGTTTTTTTAAATTCTCTCATCCGTGGTTATGATAAAATTCAGTTTAGATTGAGAAAAGGTTTTTTTCAGATAGAAATTACCAATTTTCACGAAACACGACCTGTTGGTACCCACATTCGTAACAAAGTAACAATCCTCACCCTCTTCCATTTTCTCATTCAAATTTGGCATTACTTCATCCAACCATTTCGTTATTAATTTATTGATAATATCAGAAGTCGACATATCTTGCAATAGAACTTGAGTGATTTTTATCTGATGCCCAAAGAAGACACGGATGACGTCCTTCCGGACAAAGACGCGGCGAAAGAGTTTTATGCCAAGTATGAACCCAAGGAGATTCTGGGACGTGGAATTAGTTCTACTGGTATGTAATAATTAATTGTCATTCTTTACAATGATTTATTAATGATTAGCTGTCGGTCATGCACTACATCAGCTCAAGTTACTTCGGGGGATAATAGCTTTCGTTTTAGTTTCCATTTATAGCATTTCCGAGTCAAATTCAAGGTAGGTATTCCGAAACAAATTCAAGGTTTTACGAAACAAATTCAAGGTTTTCTAATTCAAATTAAAGATTTTCCATTTCAAATTCAGGTTATCCATTTAAAATTTAATGTTTTCCCAATAAACGTGTTTTCATTTCAAACAAGGATTTTATTTACAAACATCAAATCAGAACAAACGAAGCGTCATGCCGAATGAGAAAATGTGAATGAACTCATTAGTTAGGTACGAGTAATTTAAACATTTCAGTGCAAGTCAGTGCCTGCTGCGGCGTCTCGAAATTGTAACATCATTTCAATGACGTAATTAGCACAGTCTGTGCGGGTGATGGTTGATACACTTTGAGCTGTGACCGCACAAATTGTGCGCCTCACGCGCTGAGAAGGTTTCTTGCATGAAACTTCGCTTCTGAAAATCAGCATGATGAATTCGCGCGTTATCCATTATCAAGTATAGGAACGGTTTGGCAAGTATGGAACGGCTTTGGGACTAGTTCTGTTAAAAATACGCAGAATTCACTTGTATTAGAGTTTACAAGCGATAAGGTCTTATAATGCACAACACATGCATTCATGGCCAGCACTAGAGTATTGTTTCTCCCCCTCACGGTGGGAACTGAAAGCACAGCGCAGTTTTGGATAGCCAATCTAACAATGCAGTTACGAACTTTTCCAATTGGTTTTAACATAAAACACTGGCAGGTCAAGTTTTTGAAAAACCTTGAATTTGAAATGGAAAACCTTGAATTTGTTCTGGAAAATCTTGAATTTGTTCTGGAAAATCTTGAATTTGATTCGGAAAACCTTTAATTCGACTCGGAAATGCTATAGTTTCAATGTTGTGGCAGTGTGAGTGCTACCCATCATGAGAGCATGTCCATAGATCTTGTTTCCGTGTCGCTTGATTGCGAGAAGTGAGCTTCTGGTGTGCGGATGGCTCGTGCATCGAAAGAGACTTGGTGCATTTTAACGAGATTGGGGTTGTCGCGTTGGGTTGTTTACACGTACTTATTGATACAATGTGGCAGCTTTACCACGATGTGGTTTCACCTTAATTCTAAAAACTGCCTCCGTCTCGATTTAAGCATTCACCATGCTCTCAGAATTTACTAGGGATTCCGTAATGTTTATGAAATATTTGGGCTAGTAGGACTCCAATGGCAACAAGCTGTACGAGACTGATGCACGCTAGCATAGCAGAGTAGTCCTGCAGTCCTTCATTACAGAAATGGCATTTTTATATTGAAAAAAAATCGTTCAATTCGTCCTTACAGTTCGAAGGTGCATCGAGAAAGAAACAGGTGTGGAATACGCAGCCAAAATCATCGACGTATCGACAGACCCTGACGCGCTAGGGAGCACTAGAGAAGAAGTTCGGATCCTTAGACTAGTAGCTGGGCATCCTTACATCATTCATCTCCATGACGTTTTCGAATCGAACACATTCATCTTCCTCGGTAAGTCCAACTATTGGCATAACGGCTCACATCGATGCAACCTGTTGGAGGGAAATGCGAATGCAAAAGGGCGACCACCCAGAAATCGACCAGATAAGTCGTAAGAAATAAGTAAGACCAGATAAGAGGTAAGTAAATGCATTACTTACAGCCTATCTAAGTCGGTACCTAGCGGAATACAGGGAACCTATAGTTTCTTAACAGCAGTGGGGTTCTTGACGACCGGTCGCATCTCCACGAACCTATCTCTTAGTTATTTATATTATACAAATATATTGCAATACCGCGTGCTTTATACAACAATCGTCTTCTTGAGTGTAAACTATTACAGTAATCCGGTGTGGTTGCAATACAATAATTGGTGTGGTTGCAATGGCCAACTTCTCATTGTTTTCAGTATTTGAACTCTGCCGAAACGGAGAACTGTTTGACTACCTTACGACAGTTGTGACGCTGACTGAAAAGAAGACGAGGACGATCATGAGGCAGGTTTTCGAGGCTCTGTGTCATGTCCACGGACAAAACATTGTGCACAGGTAACTTTGACTTCCGACTTGTCAGGTCTTCCCAAATCCAACTTTGTTCCAACCAAAGACTTGAGAAAGCTTCTGGTTCCAACTGGCACGTTTAATTGAAATTGAATGCATTTAGGTCAACGTTAAATAACGTGGAGTGGAGGGCTATTGCCGAGGCTTCAAACGTTGTTGAACTGCATATCCATAATATGTCGAGAATTGACATACCGATTCTTTGCTTAAATTCGAATTATCGTATCGGTTCGTTTTTTCATGTGCATGGTGCGCAATTCCCAGGGATTCATTCGTTTTTAGATTCGTTTAAAATGGGTCCAAATTTTTCAGGACATGAATTTTTGAACAATTTTTATAGGCAAATCCGTTTCAGAGCATCGTGAATTCATCTCTAGATTTTAACAAAAATTTATGTTTACCTATATATAAAATAGGTAGGTACATGTATTTATATATTTATTTATGTGTCACTCTAGACGATATCTGACCCTGGGTACAGGATGAAAATTCCAAATTTCGCCAAAATGTTCGTATTGCCAAACAAAAAGATGAGTTCAAAAATGAGGAATTTTCGAAAATCCTAAGGGGTCAAATTTGAGTTTTTATGGGTCAAAAATCGGTAAAAACGGCTAAAATCGTGAAAAATTGATATAAAATCACTAAAAGTGGTATTGAAAGGTGAGTAGACGGAAAAATACCATTTCAGGTGTTTTTCGTACAGAATCGTGGTTAAATTTGGATTTTTGGGGTCAGAAATTGGTATGAAGGACTAAAATCAATATTAGTTCACCTGAGGTCGTGCGGTATGGTGACGCGCGACAAAAAGGGACTATTTCGGTGATAAAAATATGTTGCTCAAAAAAGAGTGGGTCAAATTTGACTTAATAAGGGTCAGAAAGTGGTAAAAATAGCTAAAATTACGAAAAAATATTATATTTTACGGAATCATATTTTTACACAACCCAATATTATCATCTTTTTACACAAAACATTTCTTTGAAAATTCGCTCTTACAGCCATGCTGCATGACTGGAACTTCCCTTTTTTTTTCTCCCCCGCTATTTCATTCTCTCAATTCACAGGGATTTGAAACCCGAAAATATACTTTTAGACGAAAACAATGACGTCAAATTGACTGATTTCGGATTCGCGAAGCAACTGAATGACAACGAGTGGCTTTCCGAACTGTGTGGGACCCCTGGCTACTTGGCGCCTGAAGTTCTCAGAGCTAATATGTACAATGATACAACGGGTTACAGACAGGCCGTGGATGTGTGGGCTTGTGGAGTCATCATGTATACACTTCTAGTGAGTAATATATTTCGCCTTCCTTTCGCTGTTAGTTTCTAACAAAGGCAAACCAAATATAATTATTAGCAATGCCTGCGAAGTGCAGTCCCTATGAATTGTCGTTTAGTGTTGGTGTGTGATTCAATGGCGTCCGAACGGCTGAGCTGATTAAGACGCCCGGCTTATATGTGCAGGGTGCGGCAGGCGTTTGAAGGGGGAATAAAACAAAAACTATTGAAGGTAGAGATTTCAGTTTTTAAAAATTCGATTCCGTACATAATCCCGCTTTTTAAAGTTACGCTTTGAATATCACATCAGAAAGATGGTGGCCTTCAGCAGCAGTACATTGATGTAGTCGATTTCTGAAGTTGTGGACTGCTTTTCTGCACATTTCAAGGCGTTAAATTCCTCAATAATTCGGGCCAAGGTGTGGGGCGATGTTTGAAAACCTTTTCCTTTACACAGACCCACAGGAAAAAATCGCAGACGCTTAAATCGGGTGAGCGCACTGGCCACGCCACGACGCCCCTAAAGAGACACCAGTCGAGCGGGGAATATTTTTCTCAATTCGGTCATTGAAATCCGAGCTGTGTGAGCTGTAGCTCCGTCTTGTTTCACCCCAGTCCCCCTTAAAGAACGATCAGACATGCCCAAAGCAACTGCATGCTTCCAACCAGAGCGTCTTGGTGACTGTTCGGTTGCTGCCCTTACAGCCAGCACGTTTTCGGGTGTTCTTACATATCTGAGTCCTCCAGGTCGTTTAGGCCTTACTGAAGATCCTGTTTCTTCCAACGCACGAACCCAACGTCGGATTGTGTTGCCGTCAGGGACCGTTTCCGAACGCGGGATGTTGAAGCGCAAGCGAAGAGCCCTCGGCGTGGCGGTCTCGGAACGGCCACACTCGACAAAAGTGCGTTTAGCGAAACCTCGATGTTCACCCATCCAAATCGTGGTGCGAAATGAAAACGGGACAATGAGACGACATCCATCTTCCTGGCCCCTCCCAAGGCTGATTTAAAACCCCTGCGTCACACCTGCCGCACCCTGTATAATTTCAGCTGATCTGGACATAAGGCTCTAAATTGATGTGAATATCTATTTGTTACTATAGATGACGCTATAATTTATTGATTCCTTCAGCTATATTTTTATTTACTAGGCAGGTACGTAAGGGCTAGGGGTTGGCATAAGGGGGGTGGGGAGGTAGGTAAGTACCTCCTTACCTATATTTAAAATGTCCTAAGAACGATTCGGAGTGATGTTCTGTTCGTCTTACAGATAGGATTGAGCAGCTCTGTCAAGGAGAGGCTGCTTGTAAACAGACGATTGGCTTAGAGCGAGGGGCGTGGTGATGGTGTATTGAGTGAGTTGAATAAAAAGGCTCATTCTGGCTTTATCTCCGAATCAGCCTTTTTACTCAAGTATATTTGGTATTTTTAAAGTAATCTTGTGATGACTCAGGTTTTGAGGTAGGTAGGAGTTTTGGAAGAGAGAGGAGCGCGAGAAATCGTATCCGCGCGGTTTTCATTTCCTTGGATACACCTGTAGGATAGCTAAAATATCCGCCCGGTTTTCACCTCGTTGGATATTAGGATAGGAAAATATCCGCGCGGTTTCCCTCCTTGGATATTTGGAAGAGAGGAAGGGAGGATATTCGTCTGGTTTACACCACGTTGAATATCCTGGGAAAATACTTGTCTGATTTTCACCGCACTGAGTATTTGATGGAAGTTCTCGTTGAGAATGTAGAGGTAAGGAGAAGGGTGAGTAGGAGGTGAGGTTTGAAAGAGAAGGCTAGTCTGGTTCGGGAGAAATTGGATGAATGCTGAGCCGGGCGCCTTATAAAGGCCCTTTGGGAGCCGTTGGAGGGAGAGCTACCTGGGCCTTGTCCCTCGCACCGCGCAGCTTCTCCGTTGTTTTATTGGTGAATAATCGGGTGAATAAATACGCACGAACGCACGATTAGATCAAACGGGATCAAACGGGTATACTTTTAACTTTCACAAACGGTATGGTAAGTGAATTTAAACGGGTATAATGATAATATATTGTGAGCACAAGTTAGCTTTTTAACTGTTAGAAACAGAGTAAACCAATATGGCGAAACGGAGAGTGGCGTCGACAAAGAACGGGAGGGGATGCGAACGGTGTGATTCTATTGGACAACGGGACGCCAGCGTCATCGGTCCCCTCGGAGGGGAAGTGGGGGGAAGGTGCCGCCAGCACGTCTAAGGGAAATTCCTAACGGTTTATTGAAGCCTCAGGCTGAACAATTGGTAATAATCTTACTTATTTACGGGAATGGTATAAGGGTACCACGATAAATCTCATACCATGTACGGAAATTAAGCGTCGGTGACGGTTTCAAAACGTCACTTGAAGTCTGTTACGAACCTTGGTAGAAACTTGTCACGCAGCAATGATCCTGTGGAGTGGTACAACAATAAAATATTCGGCTTTGGCCCGATTCTGACCTACCGCTCTTATGACAATGTGGAATTTTTTTTGAGAATGGCTGTTATAATATTTTTTGTTTATGTTATGAATGGAGGAATTGGATCCTTGTTTGTTGACCTTCACCCAACATTATACCAAGGATAATAAGTATTGGTATTATATAGTGTAAGCAAACTTTGCTTAACGTTACTCACGAAAAGGAACACGTTCTCCACAGTATCAGGTTCAGTGGGGTTGTAAATGATGTACCCGACTCGCCACAGATTATAGCAAAAGGAACAATATTTATTATAAAACTATACGAAACCACAAAGATTAGGGATAATTACAATGGCGGATACCCGCCTAAGTTCATCAAATGTCGTCTGGTACGAGGAATGGTACATACAAGGATTACGGTATATCAATGTTACAAGAATTACAACTAAATTAATAAAGGGTAGTTTGTACCCAGAACGATACACACAGCAGCTGAAGGCGATATTTACATTCTAGGAATAAAAACCAAAGTAGTAAGTTGTAGCTGGTACGCAGAATGGTACACGTAATAGCTGAAGGCTGTACTATCTTATATGGATAAGAACGAAGGCGAATAGGTCGTAACTGGTACGCAGAATGGTACACGTAATAGCTGAAGGCTGTACTATCTTCTATGAATAAGAACAAAGACGAATAGGTCGTAACTGGTACGCAGAATGGTACACGTAATAGCTGAAGGCTGTACTACCTTATAAGGATAGGAACAAAGACGAATAGATCGTAACTGGTATGCAAAATGGTACACGTAATAGCTGAGGGCTGTACTATCGTATAAGGATAGGAACGAAGACAAATAGATCGTAACTGGTACGCAAAATGATACACGTGATAGCTGAAGGCTATATCTATATAATAGGACTCAAAAACCAAAAATACCCGTGATAACGGGTACATAAAACAATATACACAACTGCTGAAGGCTATGGTTATATGATCAGGTTATAGAAAATCAAAAGAAAGAAATGAGTAACACAATGGAGAGAGATAAGCTCTGGAACCTACCTAGTACCAAAGGGGTACACTGGATTGGTACGAACAAGAATTTACATAAGGTACAATTAGTAAACTTGGTGGTACCTTACCCAACACGGGGTTTTCAGTCTCGAAATCTTGGGGGGGGGGGGGGGGGAACGGTACTATGGGACCACAAGTGCTTCCCGTATCACTTATTATCACTGTGTTTCTCTGTCACGACAACTGCGTACTCTTTTTCACTGGTGACATCTCACTATTACTTGGAGCGAATAAACTGGGCTATGGAGGGGAGATCCGCAGGGTTTTTATGTCCTCGGATTCCCCGCCGGCCCCCTCCTCACGGATGTCCGCTATGGCGGGCCCCTCTCCTCCAGGGGGGGCTGGACTACTAGGTACTAAAACTAAAGCAGGGTTCACATCCATCCGGAAAGCTATCCGGAACGTGCGTACGAGCAGCTGATTGGTTGGACATCAGCTGGGGAGGGGGGAATATTCTTTCCGGAGAAGCACTTTTGAAGCGAACTGTACGCATCTGATTTTTCAGATATTTTCCGCTCCGCATCTGCGCAGTTCACTACTGCGCATACAGAATGGCGTCGGCAACCGAAACAGCTGTGGGAGGAAGCGCGGGAAACGAGTTGTCAGCCAAAATTCCGGATGGTTATGAACGCCTTCCCAACTTCCGCGATTCCCCTCCATCCCTTCCACTGCTTTTCACTAGCTTCCCCTATCCGTATTTCCGGACGGCTTCGGATGGATGTGAACCCTGCTTACGAATGAATGCTTTTTCAAGCTTTTATTCAAGTATTACTAATTGTTTAAATTTAAATTAATTTAAATTAAGTATTTATTAATTAATGTGTAATTATTATTAACCACGAAATATAATATTTTCCATGCTTTTCCATCTTTTTCAAGGTTATAATGAGCTGTTTCATTCCAGGTCGGTTGCCCGCCGTTTTGGCATAGGAAGCAAATAATTATGTTGCGAAATATAATGGAGGGTAATTACAGGTGAGAGTACCTACCATTCATAAGGTTTGTTCGCATTCACCATCTGGTGGTTGTCTGACCGTCAGAAAGGCGTTTGGCCGTTAGCATTGATTCTCGGACTCTTTTCGGACTGTATAGTATCAATGACCGGCTGCTCGCAGTGATTTCCTGACTATCCAAAGCTGGTTTTCTGATCGTCATTCCAGTGCACAGAAAATAGGGCGGACGAGAAACTGGCCATGCTCTGCCTTCTCGATTCCCAAACATTGTCAAACTCAAACCCTTCTACACCGCTTATTAGGATGGTACTGGATCATGGATGGTTTCTTACGGTTTTCTACGAGTCAGCTAATCATCAGAGAAAGTCAGTGCGAACAGACCTATAAATTATTAGGTTATGTACAAAATTGCATAACGTATACTTGAATGGGATTAATTTACCAGGTGAGCCTAGTGCGACGATAGTATGTGCAGTCAATGTTTTTTAATATCTTTGTTTCCAACGTCTATTTATAAATTAAAATGTAAAATTGTTATTAAAAAAGAAAGGTTGTATTAGAGATGTTTGCTGTTGTTATTTTCTTGATTATTTTCCTGCTCGTTCAGATATTGATGCCTTTTTAACGCTTGGGTAATTCTATTGTTTCCTGTTCCATCATTAGCATAGTTAGTTCTTAGAACGATTTGAAGCCATATTTTAACGAACACACAACTGTTGTCGCAGCTTTGCCTCTCCAGAGTGGGCGGATGTCTCCGAGGAAGCCAAAGATCTCATCAATCGTCTTCTCGTTGTGGACCCTTCGGAGAGACTTTCGGTCAAAGGGGCGCTCGCTCACGCCTTCTTCCACCCAGTCATGTGGGACACGGATATCGCCCCGCTCAAAGCCTCACTGGCACCTCAGTAAGCTCCCCAATGAATACTTCCATGCAATACAATAAATAAAAATTTAATTACACCTAAAAATTATCTACAATTAAATATTATCTACAATTAAGAATGATTTACAGTTTTTACTTCCATGCAATACAATAAATACAAATACAATAAATTCAGTACAGTCAGTACAATACAATACAATAAATACAATAAATAAATACAAGCAGTACAATAAATATAAATTATTTACAATTTTTACTTCTATGCAATACAATAAATACAAATTTAATTTAAAATTAAAAATGATCTACAATTAAATATGATCTACAATTAAAAATTATTTACAATTAAAATTTTCTTTTGAAAGAAATTTTAATTGTAAATGCTCTTACTAGAGCCTTCTACAATGTGGCTGTAAATTTTAAACTTAAAATTGACCCAGAACTGTTATGTTGATATTTGGGGTAGACCAAAACTAAAATTCAAAATTTTGGACACCATCATTTCAATGATAGGGCTGGTAGATGGCTAGATGGGAGATGGCTAGAGGTGGTAGATGACTGAAAGTTATTGTTTGTTACTGACGATGGTTTGCTCACCAATAACTATAACTATAGCAACTATAACTATAAGTTATTAATAATAATAACTAATATAATAATAAATAGTACTTAATAAGTTATTGTTTGTTACTGACGATGGTTTGATCACCGAAACCGGTATAACAGTGTTTTTTGCGTTTTTCGTGTATTATTGGAAGTAGACTATTTTTTCAATAACTCCGTTTTTCTTTTCCCTACTAGAATATTGAATATCCATAGAATTTCCATTCCATAGCCAGAGAAATCTGTCGAGTCACTGTTGAACTTCGTGAAAAATGATAGGTACATTGTAAGGAAGGAAATTCAAATGCCAACTGAACAATAGAGTTCTGTTTTACTTTAGAGTGTTTTTGGGTGCCAGGGCAGTGGCCTTATGGACGGAACGCCCCTGGTTGTACATTATTCTATACACTACCTTTTGTTCCATTCAGCAGATTTTGACATCCTAAACGTTCATTTCAGATCGTCCAGGTTGTCCGTTATCACCGGTATAGTGGACCACTTGAAAGCCCAAGCCTTCAACCCCAAAAAGAAGTTCAAGTTTATTCTTCTAGTCGTGAGAGCTGCGATCCGCCTCTCCCACCTGGCCTACCAGCCCAAACAGATTCCCATCGCTGCATCCCGTCGTGACCCCTACACCATCAAAGTCCTTAGAAAGGTTGGTATCAAATGCAGTTATCTAATTGTGTGTTATAAAACATAACCATCAGTTTGGTTATATCCTTGGTTTAGTTTTTAGACAGCTCTAAGCTGTCTAACAGGTGGAGTAAGATGTGGATACTGTATGGGCCGGTTTCACCAACGCAGCTTGAACCTAGTATCAATAAATCCTGGATTCAAATTTGATCTGTGGTTCAGAGCTTCGACAGTTTCACCAACGTTTTTGATCCGCGGTTTAGCCGAACTTGGGTTTAAGACGAGATGTTTAGTTTGCATTGCTATCCCCAGAAACGCCAATCCCGTATTGCAGATGACGTGGAGGAGAGATGCACATCCATGGGTGGTGGATCTGTGATATTTCTTCTAGGGATATATTTAACTGCACGGCAAAAAAAGGTATTTTCCCTTCTGCGAATCTCCATCTAAAAAGATTATCTTCACTTCAGAAAAAGTAAAACTCCCAGCATAAAGTAAACGTCAATATTGACTCTAATCACGGCTAAATAGGTGTTCAATACCAGCGTATTATTCAATCACACATCAGAAAAGGGGTTGGCACAGCAAAAAATGGGTTTGCACAGCAAAAAAGGGGTTTTGCACAGCTATTTCAAGTTGAAGGAGCGCGCGTTACCTCAGTGTTGCCAGGGAATCCTTCTTCTGCCGTTATAATCAATTTCTGGAAGGGCAATAAAAAATTTGAACGTTGAATCACCTTATTAGACGGGCGTCTCCCAAATTAGCCGTGCGACTCCCAAATTAGCCGTGCGATACCCTTTTTTGATGTGCGAAGTATTTTTTGGACGTGTGTTTGAATTAAAAGCTGTTATGCCCGCCTTTTATGTAGGGCGTAACCTCTATTTTGCCGGGCCGATAAATCACACCCTTTCTTCTATGGATAATTACGTTTTATCCGCCATCCATTGTTGTAGAGACATTAAACTGTATAACAGGTGTGGAAGTGTCGCGATTTTTTCTCACTTATGCCTCTGTCATTCTGAGAACTTCCACTCCACGCTGTCATTGCTACAAAAGATGATCTTTGGAGAGAGCTGATTGCCATTCTACCTAACCACCTACTGCTCTTGTAATAAATTATAGATAGCCTAGTATCTACTTCTTTACAATAATTCGCTGTATGCAGAAGAAGTTATACATGTACTTATTAACACTATGAACATACTCATACATACACTATGAAGGTTTGTGTACCGACTCGAGAAAATAAATAAATGATGGGTCTGACGTTGTTACCTACCTGGTTTGCTGTAAAATTATATTTATTACACATTTTTTGTTGGTCTAACCTTTCTGTTTCGAAAACTAGAAGGCTTTATATTGCTTCGAGCACGAAGCTCATCTCTTCCTTGGGAAGGCGGAAACTCGCCGTCATCCCACTTGTGGAAATGCTCAACCCTTTCGCGAATTATCTGCCGTCTGGGCACGGCCACTTCCAGAAGTTCATTGAAATCTTCATCCGAGGATGACTCAAACACTTCAATGAAACGATTCATCGCACTAAATGTTGATGCAAGTTGAAAAGTATGAAACACACTGATAAAATACGAGGGTAGATCAAATATAAACGGGACTTTAAAAAAAAATTTTATTCGTTAGAAAATAAAAACCAGGTATATGTCACTTTTCTACATAGTCTCCTGCTTTCGTGCCGCATTTTTCCCAGCGAGTAGGAAGTTTTTAAATCCCAGCATAAAAAAACGATGAAGGTTGCGTCTGAAGCCAGTTGCCACGAACCCCTCATCATCTTTGAAACGTTGTCCGCCTAGCGCTTCTTTAAGCGGCCCAAACAAGTGAAAATCACGGGGCTGTAGGGATGATGATCAAGTGGAGTCCAATGCATTTCTTCCAATTTTTGAACAGTTAGAGCTGCAGTATGGGGCCTTGCATTGTCGTGGAGGAGGATGACGTCACGAATTGATTGATTCCGTCTTTTGTTGTGATATGCAGCCCTCACCTGAGTCAGCAGCTCACAATAGTAGGCAGCATTGATTGTTCTTCACTCATGCAGAAAATCAATGAGCAAAACGCCTCGATAGTAGAAAAAAACAGTTGCAAGGACCTTGCCAGCAGACAGTCGCGTTTTGGCTTTCACTGGGGCTGTCTCCCCCTTCCTCCGCCACTCCATACTGGCTTGCTTCGATTCGGGTGTGTAATGATGGACCCATGTTTCGTCGCAGGTGACGACGCTAGCCAAAAATGCTTCCCCTTCTTCCTCAAACCTTGCAAAAAGCCTCTGACAGACCTCCAAACGTCTCAACTTCTGATCTGCAGTCGAAAAGCCAGGGACCCATCTGGCACACACTTGACGGAATCCAGGTGCTCTGTAATGATCGTTTGGCAGCTCCCATAACTTATCCATACCTGCTCAGCAAAATTTCGGAGACAGTCACTCGTCGATCACCTTCAAGAATGTCACGAACCGCTTGAATGTTCTCATCCGTAATGCTGCTCCGGGGACGACGATCGTGTTCCTCATTCTCTACTCGTTATCTAACCTCCTGAAACTCTTTGTGCCAGGCAAACACCACAGTTGGTCCCCGAACTGGGCGGTCAACCTTTGAAAAATTTCCGAAGGTTTGACTCTTTCAAGGGAAAGAAATTTTATGATAATTCGTTGCTCAATGGAAACCTTTTGTTCAGACATCACGATCACTACATCCACCTTCTAATGAACCTGTCCAATCAATCTCGAAGTGACGGCCCGCTTCTGTCAACCGTCGGCGCTCAGAGGTCAAAGTCCTGTTTATATTTGATCCACCCTCGTAGATTTCAAAATGGCGATGGCCTGGCGGAGAATTGGAGATCAACCGCAGATCAGAAGTTTAAACTAAACCTGAAACGAGGTATTATTATTTCTAAGAATTATTAACTGTCTTTTCTCAGAATTGGTGGCTTAAACCTCAGCCGAGATTGAACTCTGGATAATCCGTGTTGGTGAAACCGGCCCTAAGGTCCATTAGACCTTTGTAATGTAACACAAGAATGGGCATTTCCTATCCTTTCAATGTAGGTCCAATTTCCGCTACTTCTTCTGCCAAGTCACTTTGAGCTTAGTGTTATTTGGCCTTTTCTGTTTATTACTACTCTTGGTACTACTGGTATTACTGGTTCTCTGGATAATAATTACTCTTGATAATAATTAATACTCTAGATAGTAAACCTAGAACTGAATTTGAATTACACTTATGGCATTTACTAATAATGTTATATTATGATTTCAGCCTAAAAACTGGTACAAACGTTTGACTAGTGAAGCTCATCTGACAATAATAATGTGTTCTTGGTACTTACGGTCGCCTCAGTAAGGCTGTTCTTAGGTGGAATAAGGCGACATATTGTATCAGAGGGTGCACATTGTATAGGCAGGACTGCACAGTGCAACGATATGGTGATTCTGAATATACCTCATGTTTGCATACTTGAAACAGTTCGTTAGCTTAGGTATTTTTTCTGAAGGCGAAGCTCGTAATTGTTTGTGGTGGAACTAAATCTGTAGCTGTTCAGGTTATATTCGAAGATCTCATATTCATATAGATTGATCATTTTATTTAGGTGGGCTCAAAAATCGGTGTTTCAAAGTTGGGGTGTGACTACGTTACAGATGAACTTGTGGAATGATTGGTCTGTATTTAATAAGTAGGTACCTACCTGCATAATAATGTTATGATTTCAGCCTAAAAACTGGTACAAATGCTTGACTGGTGAAGCTCATCCAACAATAGTAGTGTTCTTGGCAGTTACGTACCCCTCTTGTACAGTAAGGCTGTTGTTAGGTGGAATAAGGCGACATATTGTATCAGAGGGTGCAAACTGTATCAGAGGCGACATATTGTATCAGAGGGTGAAATCTTTAACTTGTATTGTATTGTTTCTTGATGCAGTGTATTGCATCACGATACGGCCTAATGTAGCTGTTGAAAACGAGTCATATGCCATCTGTGGTTGGCATCAGTCCGTGCTCAGCCCATAGTATGCGCCTTATTGTCGTAACTATTATCCTTCTACTAGTTACATACCTACTATATCCACCTGCTCTTTTCCTTTCAGGTTATTGACAACTGCGCTTTTAAAGTGTACGGCCACTGGGTGAAGAAAGGCGAAGGTCAAAGCAGAGCCGCCCTCTTCGAAATGTCCCCAAAAACCGAACTTAAAACCTTGTACATGACCAGTCTCGCGTGATGAGTTCCTTCTTTAGCCTATAAAGACAAATTAGTTTTTAGCTTTCGATCGACCATGGGAACAAATAGGTACCTACTAAGTGCTGCCCCTACTCACCAGCTGATCTTATCCAGTTACCTTGTGTATTGAGCTTTAAAGCGACTGCTGTTGATGTCAGGCAGCATCTACCTAGTACATCCTCATCGTCTACCCATTTCGTTAATCCCAACATACAGTGGCGCATAAAACAGTTGTGAAAAATCAACCATTACCTACCCCTCACCAAACTGAACGACCTCAAGTTCCGATCATCGCAACTCGCACTTTCAGTTTACAAGCCGCTACCCTCCACCATTTTCTGTTTTACCAGTGCTGCTAACCAGGTATCAGTTTGGAATATACATGTACCTACTTATGATATTCACTGCGTGCCTTATCCAAAAGATAGGTAGGTAGGTATTAAACATATTTACCAGTGTTTACAAAACAAGTACCTACCTGCAGTATGTCTTTCAATACAAAATCTGTAGTCTGAGGTTTTAGTTCTATACAATAATAGTTTAATTAATCTGCAATAATTGTTGTGAAGAACCAAAAGGCTTCTTCTTGTGCAGACTGTACATGTTTCATTGACAGCGTTGGTATCCATGTCATTTGGTGTAAATACTTGAACTTCAACGGTCCTGTGACTTTTTCCAACTCGAACCAATACACGTTTACTGAATTGTTTGCTAAATGATGGTCCCATTGAAGTGTGAGGCCGTGCAATTTATCGTAAATGTACCAAGACAACCAATAAAACGATCCTTTACAGTAATCTGTTTCCAGCCTTGTATTACCCCTGGATCCAGCTTATCTTGTCCTAAGAGAGGGTAGGTACTAAACATGACTTTTATTATTTATTAACTGATCGAGTTTTTCCAGAACCGATCCTTAGAGATACACCACATGTTTTATGTTGTTTCTCAAGGGGTTGCGCATTCTAGAAGGTAAACTACCCTAATCTACAACTAGCAAACACTCATGTAATTTGGTTGTGATAACTTCAAGTCACAACAAAGGTCGGGCAACGTGGAAGATAACATGATAAGATAGTTGTCAGGGAAGCTAGAGACGGTGCCACAGTGTGGGAGCTCAAGGCCGGCATCCTTTGTGTTCAGAGCTGTTAGTCACAGTCAGAGTGGTTTATTATTTTCAATAATGAACCTTCAGAATCGAGCATGAACCCCCCCCCCCCCTCAGAATTTGATGGTTCACATTTCAAGGTACATAGAATCCAAAAATCGAATAAAAAAATTTCATTTCAATCCATCAATTTATTGGAATTCAATGGATTGCATGCAATAAATTGGCATAAATCATTGGAAGATGGTTCACAATGAATTTCAATCAACCAATTTATTCACAAACTTCCACGCGCATTTTTATGAAACTATCATTCCCGGGCCGGCTCCATTACTTCATTTAGGGCTTTTTTGGGGGTAGCTCGAGGGTAGGTATTGACCACAGAAAACAGCGATCTACGCAGAAGGGGCATCTATACAGGTAAATAATAAACCGTTGTGTAATACTTTGCAGCGTTTTTTAAATAATGTTTTTGTTCAATGCGACTCTAGCCCGTCAATACAGGCTTTGCCTGAGGACGGTCTATATTATTCATAATTTAAAGTTTATTGTTATTTTGAGCTTTTGTTTTTCTGAATAAATCTCTCTCTTTCTAGATTCTTAGCCTGGATTCACCCAATCAGGACGGGAACTAACAATAATATTCATATACAACAGGCCATTCAACATGGAAGTTTTATTTTGATGACACCGAGAACATCGACACATTCAGAAGAACATAGTTGATACAATCAAAAGAATATTGGGATGAAGCAGAGACATGGAATTATGTCTGCAGATCCAAGATGCTCAACATCTATCAGATATGAAAATTATAGTACACGATCTGCTCCTAAAATAGACGAATTTCCTCAACATAATAAAAGTAATTTCGCTTAAAACTATTCAGCCGTATCGAAACAGCATTAACGAAGCCAGTTTTTGGCGGACCACAACAAAATGTTACTTATGTAATGCAGCAGTAACATTTTGTTGTGGTCCGCCAAAAACTGGCTTCGTTAATGCTGTTTCGATACGGCTGAATAGTTTTAAGCGAAATTACTTTTATTATGTTGAGGAAATTCGTCTGAAGACACAGGTGTCCAGTGTTTCAACCAACGTAATGTATAAATACTAAGTAGGTTTTATAACAATCAGTTTTTGTACCACCACAAGGCTCTTCTATTTTCCTTACGGCACCGTTTCGACCAAAAAATGCAATTGTATCAAACTTTACACTATACTATTAAGTTCACGTAGAGCTCTAATATTAACCTTAAGCTTATTTGCATATTGACCAAGCTTGTTGCAATAATTCTTTCGAATCATTGCCAAGCCTTAACCGTTAATTATTTCCTTTGAATAGGTACATATTCGAAAATGTGGCGTTGACAAATATTGAATATCAACAGCGATATGAAACGTGGTGTGAGCATTCGTTAGTGACCAAGTAGGCAGAAGTAAGGAGCCGACAGTTGAATTTTTTGAGCAAACCGTTTTCGCCAACCATGTTGGTGGGGGGATTTACATTCGGTGTGAGCCTGACAGGCTTACCCACGCACTAATACAGGTAATATCATACATCAATATAACACACATTACTTATATCTAAGAATATAATTATTGTCCTTTCTTGGAAGGACGGAAGATTTTAATTTCAAGGTGAATCTCGAAGTGTTTATAGCCCAAATTAATTTTAAGAGGAAATAAAGTCATCTTGAATTGAACTGGAATGTGAGATCCACGAAGAGTCAAAGAAAAGTGACAGGTAGGTGAAGTTGATATGGTTGAGGTTTCAACATTCCGGAAAAGTTCTACAGATTAAATGGAAGGGGAGTGAAACACCCTGCAAATAAATTAATAATATAATGAATTTTAATAGCAATTATGGACTAAAAAATGCGAATTCTCTAATTGAAGCACAATTGATAGTTATAATTTTCAATGGTCTTGGAAACAGTGTGGTACCAAATAATCCATCCGTCCAGTCCATACTTGGCGATCACGATTAAACAAGATTTTATGGGTCTCCTCAATGAAGTTTAGCAATAATTTAGGCAATAAAACCAACTTTTTTGACGAGTGTTTCATTTAGGGGCACAAAAGCATCAATAAGAACGCTCATTTCAAATGAAATTTTTGGGAAATTAAATTCTTTGTCGAATGAAAAAAAGTTCAGTTCTCAATTCGTAGTTTCGGTTTTGAATTGAATCAACACCTTGAGGACCCGATTGGATATAATTTGACGCAGAAATTAACTTACCTCAGATCCACGAAGTTAATGCATCTAGTAGTTATTCAAATTAAACTCCAAAATCGACCCAGAGCGAGCTCCGAGCCAAGTGGTCCGGTGTTCGTGCTGGCCACGGGGCTTCCTCCGAGCTGCTCTGAGCAAGCCCTCCCGTGCCCAACAAGAAGACCAGGGGCCCGTGTTCCGAACAAGCTCCAGCCTCACCCTGCTCCGAGCGAGCGTGTTCAGAGCTCACCCTATACCAAGCCAGTTCCGTTCAAGCGAAAACTGAACTTGCTTGGAGCTGATCCCAAGGGGACAGCACGAACAAAGCTAGGGTGAGCCTGGAGCTTGTTCGGAGCACGGGCAGCTCGAATGAGTCGAGGGTGGATGAGCGGGAGAGCAGTGCTCAGCTGCCCCTGGACTTCTGGTGGGGCACTGGAGGGCTTGCTCAGAGCAGCTCGGAGGAAGCCCTGTGGCCAGCACGAACACCGAAACATCTGCCCCAGGACAGTATGAACACTGGACCACTTGGCTCGGAGCTCGCCCTGGGTCGGCACGAACAGCGGCTCTTTACCTCACCCTTACTGCGCATGCGCGGATTGCTCTGAACAAGCTCTGAGGGACTGCACGAACACAGTTAGAATACAAATGAACGAACCGAGGTTTCCAAAGGGAGTTAAACTTTCAACCACCCAAGTGTGAAGATTCTGAAGTCATAAAGAAGACATTTGAAGCACCTGACACAACATTAGACAAACTTTTACATGTAATTTTAGAAATTAATTTTATTTTTAAATTTTAGAAGGTACAACGAGGAATTGAACACTCCGGTAATCAGTACCTATCACAAATATCAGTCTCACAGATTACATAAATTTTTATACTGAACACACGTATATATTTATACATCAAGATCAAGCCATAAACATGGAACACCGAACAAGAATCAAAATTTCTCCCTCAAAACACCAGCAACAGAAAATGCCCCACTACTGGGCCTTTACTCGACTACATCTCTCACTGTTTTCATTATCCTGGTTAAAATGAGCTGCAGACAAACTGTAGCACTCAATTTTACAGGAAAGTCAACTTGATCGTTAAAACGACAAATCTTACATTCATACAAGAACACAGATTTGGTAGGTAGGTACACACTAAGTCCACCTTTATGCACAGATAAATGATTGCTATAATCGTAATATAATGTTAAGTATATTAACAAGCTCAAATCTTTACACGACATCTCACTATTATAAATTTTTACACGAAGCACACAAATAACGAAGTAGTTTCCTACTTGAAATATGGGTATTAGTAATACACAGTTCGCGAACAGTCCGCGGGTATTTGCCATTGAAATTTTGTAAAATGCAGACTGATGCAAAAAGAGGTCATACCTACCCCTATAATGGGACGAGGGACTGCCTAGGCAGTCCGTCGGGAAAAACGTTATGTTGAGAAACCAAAGGTGTAGTAGGTACGTTTGCCAGAACAATATCGATGATCTTATTCTGCATCTGCATTTCTACCGCGTGATATTTACACTACGAGTAGGTAAATCTGTAGGCTACTCAATGGAAGATTTCGCCTTCGAAAATCGCGGATTTTTACAATAAATGCGTTATTTAACATTGTAATTTACATGGAATTAGATGTACATAATCGTTAAAGAGATGAAAAATGCCTTGTCCTGGGTACACGTCTACCTCCTAGAAACGTAATATCCTGTTTCTATCCGATTAAGTAGTTTATTATCATATTGCTTATTACCGAGATTATGAAAATAGGCCCGAATAATTAGCTTATGACCATGAAGTAGGTGTACGTACCTATAAACCGCAAATATTTTTAATTTCGTTATTACCCTGCAGATGTTTTTACGGAAACAAGGGATTTACTGCTTGATAACAACGTGGTTGATATCTAAACATTTCCGTTTCGTGGTAATGGTTAGTTAATACAGGGTGTTCTTGAGATTGAGAACCTTCTAGTTATCGATTCTATTACTAAATTCCAACAAAAAGTTCATCTTTGCAATTTTTTTAACCCCTTGTTTTCGTGATTTTTTTTCAATTTCAATTTTTTTTCTCGTGTTTTTGAACTTATAACACTAAAACGACCTATAACTCCCTTAAATTACACTATAAATTTAAAAATAAGTAGGCCGTTGAAAATAGCGTTAAATTTCCTATCGGAGCATTGCCCTAACATACATTTTGGAGTACATTCAGCGGGCGAAAAACAAAAAAAAATTCTCGAATTTTCAAAGTCATTAGTTGCTCAAAAGGCTCTACGTCTCAAAAATAAGAGTGACTGAAAGTGCACGGGGGAAAAACTTCCTCAGAATCTCAGCTTTCCAACGCTGTGGTTATTTTTCATTTTACTGCAATAATTCGGGGAGAAAATTACGTTTGAATGGAAAAAATACTTGGTTTTTCGATTGTTTCAGCGTATTTTATGACGACCTGATCGTGACTAGAGGAGTTAGGCTAGGGACACACATCGCGATTCCGACGCGGGCGTCCTTCCAAGAACTCCGCCCGCCTCACGCGCGGAACCTGACATCTGTGCAGTCAAATGGAACGGAACACACATCGGCGTGTAGCGGATTTTTCGCCCTTTGGCAGGTTCCCGCGCCGGATTCCCGTCGGACGACGGAATAAAACGCGCGGAATTTCATGCTGAAGTTTGATAGGTCAATAGCCCACCTTCATCCCCTCCACTTCCCAGCTACGAGCGACGGCCGGATAAAAACGCTGTTGTGTGCCACCTAGTCGCCTGCGTGCGACGGATTTTTCTCTGCTCGCGTTTTTCTTGGAAGTCCGTCCGCATGGAAAATAAAACCTATGTGTGTCAGGCTGGGGACACACATCGCGATTCCGACACGGGCGTCCTTCCAAGAACTCCGCCCGCCTCACGCGCGGAACCTGACATCTGTGCAGTCAAATGGAACGGAACACACATAGGTGTGTAGCGGATTTTTCGCCTTTTGGTAGGTTTTTCACGCGCCCGCTCCGCGCCGGATTCCCATCGAACGACGGAATAAAACGCGCGGAATTTCACGCTGAAGTTTGATAGGTCAATAGCCCACCTTCATCCCCTCCACTTCCCAGCTACGAGCGACGGCAGGATAAAAACGCTGTTGTGTGCCACCTAGTCGCGTGCGTGCGACGGATTTTTCTCTGCTCGCGTTGTTCTTGGAAGACCGTCCGCGTGGAAAATAAAAGCTATTGTGTCCCCAGCCTTAGGTGTTGTTCTCTGCGTAATGTTTCACGCTGAATCGAACGCTGACTATCCCGAATCTCCCCCGACCGTAAAAAAAACTGTTGAAAAACCATTTACAACGTAAACAACTTGTAAAAAAACCAACTGTTCACCTTAAACGGCACGATACATCAAAAATCCCGTCAGATGAAAATAACCGCATTTGTTAACAGATCAGCGAAAGACGTCTTGTACAGGCTATTTTGCACGTCCTTCTTAATACCAATAGTTCGAAACCCCAGTTTTTTGCGGTCTGGGAGGTTCGAGTGCCACTATTCGATTCAGCGTGAAAAACTAAGTAGAAAACAACACCTAACTCCTCTAAGTCATGGTCAGGTCAAGTCATAAATACCCTGAAGCACTCGAAAAACGCGTCTTTTTCTTTCTTTATTTTTTATTCACACGTTTAGAACAAAAAATAACCACACCGTCGAAAGTTTAGATTATGAGGAAGTTTTTCCCGTCACGTGCAAGTTCAGTCACCCATTATTTTTGAGATAAGTCATTTAGAGAAAAGTGATTTTGAAAATGTTCTTTTCAGTCTAATTTTTCGCCAGCTGAATGTACTCAAAATGTACTTCAGGGCCATATTCTGACAGGAAATTTAACGCTCTTTCGAATGGCGTACTTATTTTTCATTTTATAGCGTAATTTAAGGGAGTTATGGCCATTTCAAGTGGTATAAGGTCGAAACACGAAAAAATCTTGAAGTGAAAAAATGACGAAAACAAGGGATTCAAACAAAATTGCAAGAGGAACTTCCTGTTGGAAATTAGTTGTAGAATCGATAACTAGGAGTTTCTCAATCTTAAGTGTGAACCTGAACACCCTGTACAGAGAGTTGCTGTATGTACATATTCGTCCATCTAAAAGTATCGAATGTAATTTGTTATCTGTGTAGGTTTTGCAGGTATAATACAAGGCATTCTACTGCATAATAATATTATTAGTTTTCAAGGAGTTTCAATCTGACAGGTAACCACCAAATTTCGAGTTGGGGAAAAAATGCGCTCAACTGAAGCTGGGTTCACATTGACGCGTAGGTACCAAATCAATGTAAAACGCGCAATTGAATTTGATTGGCTCACCAGGTTTACGGTCTTTACGCGCGACGACTTTTGAACCAGTGTCCAAGATCAAGATCCAAGATCCAAGATCTTCAAGCTGGGTTCACATTCATGCGTAATGAATTAAAGCGCGTAAAACGCAAAGGCCGTGAAGGTTCGCGTAAAGCGCGTTGAAACGTCAAACCGTTCACATGGACAACGCTAGTTACGGACGCAAAGCGCGTGATCATCAAGATATACCCCGTGCTTCAGCCTCAGCCTGTGCAGAACCCACGCGCAGATCCGCAAAGTGCGTAAATATCTAGATTTTGGTTTATTATTTTCAATAATGAACCATTGGAATCGAGCATGAAAAAAAAAATTCTTACCCCCCCCTCAAAATTTGATGGTTTACGTTTCAAGATATGTAGAATCCAAAACTGCAATAAAAATATTTCTGTCTGTCCGCCGTACGCCGTACGCCGTACGGGCCACTTTTCTTAGTTACCATGAAAAAAAATTGATGAAATTCGGGTTATAGGTTCCGTTCGGCGTCTAGTTGGTCCTCGAAGCTCGACGTTACTGTGAGTCATCTCTAAGGGGTTCAAAATAGGGGTTGAAATTTTCAAAACGCCTATACCATTTTTTTACGTAAATATTTTTACGGTTTTAAATAGTTCTTGAACTTGCGAGTTTTTTTAAGACCATTCGGAGCATCGTACGTCCAGCCGTTCGTTCACAGTAAGGCCCCGAAGTTTGCACCGACAGGCATTTTCGACTCCAGTGTGAATGAAATTGTATACAATCCAAACCAAATCTCGTAACCAGAGACGCGCCCACAATAGGAATTTGTGAATACGGCCAATCATTGGTAGGGATCACCTGATTATATTGGCGGAGTATGAAGTCGAGTTGGTTGTTCTGTGATATTATTTAATTTGAAAAATGATGGCTCTATTGGAGTTTGTTGGTAGGTAGTGAAACTTGAACAAACGTTGAAGTATTATTGATGGGTAAATTATTACTACGGTAAATCATTACTCAACGGTAAATTATTACACAACGGTTCATTATACCATCTACGTAGAAGGGGCTGGAGTTTGTTGGTAGGTACTTTTGCAACTTTTTTCACTCCTCATCAACAATTTCTTTTCAGAACTTCATTATGTGTGTTTCTTTTTGTTAGGTACTGTTTGTCATCGGCAGAATTATTTTAGCAACATTTAACTCGTGATTTAGGTAGGTACCTAGTAACGAGTACGGGGTTAGGTACTAACCTACGGAGGGTCTGCGATCTACATAATATGCATAGAATAGTACACATTATATTATATAGACGGGTTATCTATACATAGAGCTGTGATCTGTAACAGAAGGGTATTCTATACAAAATAATAAACCGTTGTGCAGGGATTTGCAGCGTTTTTTTTATCTTGGATACTCTGGTTCAACAGCCGTCGCGCGTAAAGAGCATTAACCTGATGAGCCGAGCCTATCAAATTCAATTACGCGTTTGAGTTTTGCGCATTTTACGTCGATTACGCGTCAATGTGAACCCAGCTTGAACCAGTGTCCAAGATCAAAAAATGTAGATATTTACGCGCTTTATAATCTCTCGAGGGTTCTCCACAGGCGAAGGCTGGAGCACGGGCTATATCTCAACGATGACGCGCTTTACGTCCGTAACTAGAGTTGTCCATGCGAGCGGTTTGATGTTTTTACACGCTTTACACGAACCTTTACGGCCTTTGTGTTTTACACGCTTTACATTGATTACATGTCAATGTGAACACAGCTTCACACGCCTTATGGGCCTGTGCATGGGGTTCCGCACAGGCTGTATCGCGACAATTACGAACTCTACATCTGTAACTAGTTTTGTCAATGTGAACGGTTTGACTTTTTTACGCACTTTATGCTAAACTTCACGGCATTTGCGTTTTACATCGACTACGCATCAATGTGAACTCAGCTCAAAACTCAACACGTAACTGAATTTGATTGGTTCATCAGGTTTACACTCTGTACACGCGACGACTTTTGAACCAGAGTGTCCAAGATAAAAAAATCTATATCTTCAAACACTTAGCGGATCTGCATGTGGGGTTCTGCAGGCGAAGGCTGAGCACGGGCTATATATCGACAATGGCGCACTTTACGTCCGTAACTAGCATTGCCCATGCGAATGGTTTGATGTTTTTACGCGCTTTACGCGAACCTTTACGGCCATTGCATTTTACGCGCTTTACGTCAATTATGATTTAATGCGAACCCAGTTTCACGCGCCTTACGGATCCGTGCATGGGGTTCTGCACAGGCGATGACTGGAGCACGGGCTGTATCTCGACGATTACGAGCTCTACGTTCGTAACTAGCGTTGTCCATGTGAACAGTTTGACGTTTTTATGTACTTCATGCAAACTACACATCACTGTGAACCCAGCTTAAAACTAACGCATAACTGAATTTGACTGGTTCACCAGTTTAAGCTCTGTACAGGCGACGACTTTCGAACCAGAGTGTCCAAGATAAAAAAAATCTAGATCTTAAATGCTTTACGGATCTGCACAGGGGGTCTACACAGGTGGTGGCTGTAGCACGGGCTATATCTCGACGATTAAGAGCTCTGCGTCTGTAACTAGTGTTGTATATGTGAACGGTTTGACTTTTTTACGCACTTTATACGAAACTTTCCGGCCTTTGCGTTTTACACCTACTACGCATCAATGTGAACCCAGCTTAAAACTCTTAACGTGTAACTGAATTTGACTGGTTCATCAGGTTACGCTCTGTACACGCTACGACTTTTGAACCAGTGTCCAAGATTTAAAAAATCTAGATCTTTAAACGCTTTATGGATCTGCATGTGGGGGTCTGCACATGCGAAGGCTGGAGCACGGGCTATATATTGACGACTACAAGCTCTACATCCGTGACTAGTGTTGCCCACGTTAACGGCTTGACGTTTTTACGTGCTTTACAAGAACCTTTTCGGCCTTTGCATTTTACGCGTTTTACTTTGATTACGCATCAACATGAACCCAGCATAACGATCCTCTGTTTCAAGAAGAATGGAAGAGCTCTGAAAACGAAACGTAAAGACGACAAACATTTCTAATGAATCCAAAAATGGATTAAAAAATCTGGTTCAAAACAACAATTTCAATTCAAATGCATACCTAATTCTTAATTCCCAAGAAAACATGGAATTCACAGAGGAAACTAAGTCATAAATCGCGTTTCCGCCTGTGTTATGAGTTGAGTTTCCTTATCGGGATACAGTGTGGTATTTATACTGCCTGATTGTGATATAATGCAATGAGATAGTATAAGTCCCGTTCATGAGCAGTTGTATCTCACGATACGATTGCCGCTACACCTTTTTGTAACTATTAAGGACTCCCTATTTCCTTATCAGTGGGCCTAGACAGAAATGGGTATTCAGCCTTCGTCACTGCTACTAGGCTGGTGCTGCGTGGAGCTTTTCAAATGCGGGCGACATTTGATTTGTTCCATTTCTTTTGACATGAAATGGGTTTCCATAATTTTTACTGTGACTGATTCAATTAGTAAGAATTAGCTACAACTTCATTTTAATTCTAGTAATTCACGAAGCAAGAAAACAAAATTGCAACCCCCCCCCCCCCCCGCCCCCTCCAACAATCTTGAATAGGTAGGTATATTAACCAGGCACACGACAAATAAAATAACCAAAACCGGTGAAAAATCTATTTGGACAATATTCTTTTTTGAATCGATTTGGAATGTTTTAAAATGTTATAAAATCATTAATTAATTGGGACTGGTCTGATTTATCTGGAGAACTGCCCTGTTGAATGCATTCATATCATATTCATCGAGAAACGATAATATTTGCTCAATAACAAAATCAGGGAATTCGAACGGAGCCCAAACCATTCTTAAAGATTTCGTAGTACGATCCAAGAGCGTTTTTAGGTTAACGGCTTCAGAAATTTTCGCTCCTATCATCCGGGAGTACCAGCGGTACTTGGGGCTCTCAGCTAACATTGTCAAAGAGCTCAAAATATCAGGGTTCTGTATGTACCGTACAGCCCGCTCATTCTTTGCTAGCAAGAAATCCAAGAGAGTGACAGAGCTGTTCCCGATGAATTGAGATTTCATGGCAGGAGCACAGCTGAAACAATCGTTGTACCGCTTTCTGAATATCTTGTTCTGGTCCAGCAATGAGGTTTCTTTTTCGTTTAAACGATACTTCCCATTGGCAATGAGGAGAACGGCGTAGGCTATCATGAAATAATGGGTTTTAAGGCTCATGATGACGAGTGGAGTGGCATTATGGCAGTTCTTGGCAGCGAGGTCGGCTCCGTTTTCCACGAGTACCCTAGATACACTGGTGGCGTTTTCATTGGCCGCTTGGGCAATGTGAAGGGGGGTATTGCTGTCTGCGTCCTTCATGTTGACATCTGCTCCGAAGTCTATCAGCATTTTAGCCAAATAATTGCCACCGGTACTGCATACTTTATGAAGAGGCGTCATACCTAGTGAATTAGCTACATTGCAATTAGCACCAGCCAACAGTAATTTACGAATTGCTTTCATATTAGTTGTTGATTCATCTCGAACTGCATAATGAAGAGGTGTGTTTCCATAGCAATCTTGCACATTTACTTCAGCCCCACCTTTCAAAATAACATCTACTATTTCATCGACATCATCATGGTACACAAGTGACCTGGATACTAAATGTAAGGGAGATATGCCCTCAAGGTTCTGAATACGACAATCTGCTCCCAGGTCAATTAGGGTTTGAATCGATTGTCTGTCGAAGTTGTTTTGAAGTAAATACAGTAATGGTGTACTACCGCCTTTATTTCCATGATTGATTCTGCACCCAACACTAATGAGGAATGTTATAACTTCTTTGAGATTAGGACACGGCGAAACACACACCATATGAATAGAACTATTTTCGTGTACGTCATTGAGGGTAGGATCAGCACCGAACTTGACAAGAGCGCGCAGAGTGCTGAGACTTGGATACCTGAAACTTTTGGATGACACATCATATCGACGAGACAGCGCACAATGAAAAGGAGTCAGGAGTTTATAATCCCTCGTATTTATCCTTGCTCCTGCTTTCAAAAATAATGGAACAAGTTCTATCAACTCATGATCAAAATAATTACAGGCCAAATGTAAGGGTGATACCCTGTTTTGAGCTACTTTGAAGTTCGGGCTGGCACCCTTCATCAGTAATAGTTTGACTAATGGAGCACAAAAAGCGTGACAGGGACTCTTTAGTGCTATCAGTAGAGGAGTCATGCCTTCCGAATCTTTGGCGTTGGGATCTGCTCCGTTATTTATTAATAATCGCACCTTATCGACAATGTATTTAAATGGTTGCGACGGAGAATCAATATACAGAGACTTTTTTCCAATAGCTACAATTTCGTGTAGAGGTGTTTTCATCTGATGGTCAGTCGAGTTAACGTAATCAGGTGTGATCAGCAATGATAAGACGTCAATTGAGGGACGACCAGTCAGTCGACAGGCGAGATGGAGAGGTGTAAGTGACAATGGGGTACTGCCAGAAGGAGCTTTCAGGTTCAGGCTGGCACCAGCCTTCAACAAGGTACTGACAAGTTCTGGCAACTCCTGAAGCCTGCTTGAGCTACCGGTACCAAAGTAGTCCAATGCCAAGTGCAATGGAGTGAGCCCGTGGTATTCGACGGCGTTGACATCGGCTCCATGATCGATTAGGAGGGTCACTATGTCTATAAGGGATTCACCGCTGTCACTGCATTCCGAATGGTATTTCATATTTGTAGGGCCGAGAGCGTGATGCAGAGGTGTCCTTGACAACGAATCTAAAACATTAGTGTTGGATGTCCTATGTGTACACAATATTTTCAGAATTTTCATCTGCCCAGGAGAATGGAGACTGCAAATCAAATGAAGAGGAGCTAGTCCCAAACAATCCCTGACGCCTAAAATGGTATCGTCTTCTTGGATGAGGCGACGTATCTTATCTTTCATATCAGCTAGACATCTCGTGTGACCCAAACGGTTTCGAAGAACAATGTCGGGAAACCCATACATTTCATCATTACTCCCAAGACATATAAGAGTGTTCGCTCTATCACAAACATACTCCATTTTCAAAATTGCGATCAGCTCTGATTCGAAACCAGATTCCAGATTTAAACTTCGGAGGAAATGGAGACGTGGGAAGGATGCCATAATTTCTGAAAACCAAAAATAAAATCTAGAGAATAAATTAATAGCTTGAAAGAAAATTAGTAAGGTACCACAAAAGAACAAAAGGGGTGGGCAATTAGTAGGGTATCACACAAAGTTTGGTATTCTGTTACACAGAAAAAAACCAACTAATGTATTTATAGGTTTGTTCACAGTGACCATCTGATGGTTATCTGACCGTCAGAAAGGCGTTTGGCAGTGATTCTCGAGGTTTGATCAGACAGACAGTCCTGGACCAGAACAGGATGGAACTGCATTCTGAAAAAGAGAGGATAGAATTGTCCAGGACTGAGTCCAGAACTGTGTCTGTCCGAACGCATACTGATGATTCTGAACACATGACATGAAGCATTGTAACCTTCCACATAAGATGAAGGTAGACGCATCGAGTGCGCATGTGCTGGAGCAACAATCGAGTGCGCACATGCAGGATCAACAGTCATTAAAAAAATCTAGTTCTGCTAGAACTAGTCCCGAACGGTCCCCAACTGCCTCCGAACAGCCAAATCTCGATCCAGGACCAGTTCAGGTGCTGTCCCAACACACAAAAAAACAGTGTTGCCGTAGGGGGTGTCTAGCCACCTGTGGTTTGAGTTCGTGACGGTACATTATTTATTGTTGAATGAAATCTGGGGGACCCCCCAGACCCCCGGTATAAGTTTATATCAAGGATCAAAGCAAGGAAACATGGAACATGTTTTTCGAATAGGTATACATAATAACAGAGGATACATAGATATGTAGAAAAAACACACCATTATGGCGGAAGGACGCATCCCCTTCGCTCTGAGATGACCGAGGAGAGAGGTGGCACACTCTTGAGAAGGACGGGTAAAGGGGAATCCCACTCCTTTCCGGTGGTGCGAGATGAGGGATTGCAAATGTGGGGTTTTTCCGTGTGGATGCGAAAAAGGTGAACAGTGTTGGAAAATATGAAAAAGGTTTAAGCTCTCTCTCCTTGGAGGTTGAGTCGATTTGGGGAAGTTTTGTAACATTTCGCATAAATCTGCTAACTAGTCTCGAAGGAATACAGGGTACAGTGAGGGGAAGGCACCACGTGTGGTAGGAGGAGGTGGGTTGGGTGGCAGGAGTGGGGTAGAGACAGAACTGTATGGGCGACGGGTTTACGAGGGCAGCCGTGTTCCGCTGACGCGGATGCACTCCAGCCCGGTATACCCCGTAAAAACATGTTCCATGTTAAAAAGGGGCGTGTCTTGAATGGCATGGTCCAAGAATAGAAGGTGTCCTGTCCGAACAAAACTTCAAACTCTTCGGATTGTATAGTATCCATGACAGCTTGTTCCTGACTATCCAAAGCCAGTTTTCAAATTGTCATTACAGTACACAAAAAACAGGGCAGAGAAACTGACCACGACCCACCTGACCTTCTCGATTCCCAACCATTATCAAACTCAAACCCTTCTCAAGACGGTATTAGATCATATGGTTTCTTACGGTTTTCTATGAGTCAGCTATCAGCAAAATCCAGTGAGCACAAAGCTGTAGTTGAATGTTATTGAGCTTGCTCAATAAGATTCGGGAGCTCAAATTTCCACTAAGGTGGGAAATCGGAAGCTCTGATTTTTTATGTCTTCACGTAAGCTATTCAAACGCAAATTTCCGAATGATCGCCAGCCAAAAAAACATAATATTAAAAACTACCGTACCCTATGATCGAATGTGTACAATAAGTGGTTGAATAAACACCGATATCAATACCAACAGGTAGAGTCGATGTAACAAACTATATCATCACTATGTAACTATATCATCACATGTAACTATATAGTATCACTTGTTGCCCACCCAATCTACAGAGTGAGGACTATGAATTCTACCCTAAGACCGGTCTCATTCAAGTAGGTAGGTAGGTACATTCATGCGATACATAAATAATGTGTACAGCGATAACTAACTGGTTAAAAACTTCCTTACATGAATCTATGATAGTATGAACTCAGCGCTACTACATGAACCGTTCTAGGTTTGAGTTTGAGGGTCTGGAGTTTCTACGCATGACAGAAAATTAATGATTAATGATTGGTACGCAAATCAAACTTGTCCAGAGAAATTTCCAAAACGATATAAAAAATGTATTATTCCTTCCGCTTGCCTGTTAAGTTCTTTGCTATGGTTTATCTGTCCATGCGTATAGTATGGATCCTATCATGTGCAGTCACTGTTTGCTTTAGCTCGATGTTGAGAAGTTGCTCAAACGACAAGGAGAGGAACCAGCGGTTAACGCTGCAAGGTCCTTGTCACATGAGTTTATTATTCCATTGTACATACCTACAGAAATGTCGGCTGTTCATATGGTTTCCTTCATGTGCAATTATTGAAATAGCTATTTTTGATGGTTTCCACCAATTTTGGCCTCCAAAAACACAAATTACGCTCCTTTTTTTCCCAAATTATCTTTGATCATTGATAGTGCTATTTAATTGTCTTGATTCGCCTGTCGATACTACTTCTAGTGCTATTATACAAATTGAAGGTGGTTTTAGAAAATTTCCTAGGTTTTGGGTTGATAAAAGATGAATTCTGGGAGCTGAACCTTCGTTACAACCTGTTCTTCACTGTTTGGTCAAAATCAACTTCGTATTGCTCTTCTCACCCTAAAAAATATGGAAAACGATACCTCACAAGCTCATTTTCACTGAAATCTCAAAAACCCTATTTTACACGGCCATTTTTTCACCCATAACACCAGGCTGCTGAGCTTCGGAGCACAACTAGGATCCAAATAGAGCCTGTGTGCGGGAGGGCGATGATTTTAGGCCACAATTCAACGTACATTTATGGCTGAAACTCTAGAATTCTTTGCTGATGCTGAAAATCGACTTCATATTCACTCTCCTCGCCCTAACAAGCATGGACAAGCTCATGTCACTAAAACACACACAAAAAATCCTATTTCTACAACCCATAACACCCTTGGGTACATTCGGATCGGGCTGCAAAGTTTCGGGACACAACTAGGGCCCTAATGGAGCCTGCGTAACGAAAGAACGAATTTTTTAGACCAAAAATAAAATAGATATTGATGATGAGGTGTATGGCGTATGGGGATGCATTTTTGGGATCTACGCACTTTGATGTACTTACCTAAAAGAAAAAATTTTGAAGAGGTATTATATAGACTTTTTTTGCTGAGCGAATACATAGGTGTATTATTCACTGAATAATAAACCAAAAAACACACTGGCTAAACTAGTTAACAAACAAACAGGTTTGTTCCAAGACTTGAGTTCATAATTATTGTTCTGATTGTCCGTGGGTTTGGCGTGCTCGTACAAGTATGGTGATAGAAGAGTCCCTTCTACCTCCATGTTTGCCTACTTAGGTAGGACCTTTGCTCAATGTTTTGTGTATTTTTAGGCCGTCCTTCAGTAGTAAGAGTCCTTATGTATTCTCTCTGGTCAGAACCACAATCAAAACTGTCCATCCTGAATCCAAATCCGTGGAAAACAAAAAAACCATAGGTGTACATGCCTGTATTTGAAGAACCTAGAGTGCGCTGCCCAGGCCGCAATTTTCAATCGATTCAAGTGTTTCTTTTTTTTTTCAAAGCAGAATTCAGTCTAGTTGCGCACTACGAAACCGGAATTTCGAAAACTACATCTATAGGGGCGGAAAGAACACGGGATTTTTCTCAAATCTTGAGTCCACGCCTACAAGGACTGCGACGACAGCCCTAGCAGATGTTCGAGGAGGGTTCTCTGTACGTGCTGCAGAAAAGTTTGTGTCATACATAGGTAGACTGTTAGATAAACAGTAAACACGCAGTCCAATTTCCACCTTCACAGAGGAAAAGCATAAATCAGTGGTGTGTTAATGTTTATTTATTTAATTTATATCAAGTGAAATGAAAATGTTTATTTTTTCTATCATTAAGTACTGTGAATCCATGAACAACCTGCCGGGATTAGACTGCCTGGAAATGATTATTTTGCTTGAGAATATGGGAAAACGCAGGGTGGGCAAATTGACCTCAAGTGTGGGGTGTCTTCC
Source organism: Leptopterna dolabrata (assembly GCA_954871275.1). NCBI lineage: Eukaryota > Metazoa > Arthropoda > Insecta > Hemiptera > Miridae > Leptopterna > Leptopterna dolabrata. The sequence continues at coordinate 25,575,752 of OX940983.1, forward strand.
CCTACCACATTATGTGAACACCCTATTTCCCCCTGGAGGCTCAAGTCGAGCAAATAACATCGCCCTCTCACGGCACTCCAGCAAGACTATGGGCTGCTCCATCTCCATTGCGGGAGCGAGGTTATGGAACTCCCTCCCAGTGGCGGTGCAGAGCACCCCCTCCTTTGGCGCATTCCACTTCCTCATGGAATGGTAGACCTCCTCCCTTGTCCCCACCTTCTTTCACTTTCTTCACTTCTCTTTTCCGTCCTCCTCACTCTTCCTGTCACCTCTTCATGCTCACTGCATTACTCACCTTCTCTACTATTTTAATATTTCTTTTGTGTTAATGCCCTTTTCAGTTTTACATTTTTCAAATGTTGCCCTTCACTTCAGGCTGTCATATGTTTTTATTCAAATAAGTCACCTAGTCTACAGTTTGCTCTAATGTTTGGTATGGGAGGTCGGACATCCTGTCCTATACATATACCAATAAAGGATTATTATTATTATTATTACCATGATTTTGATTTTCACGGAGTGAGGTTTCAATGTTTAAAAAAATCACTAATAATGTCTTCGGACCGTCCCACAAATGAAAAAAAAAAAAATTGTTTCATAAAATCGTTAAGGCAGTGGTCGAAAATGTGGTATGAAGTTGAAAATGGGGTAGTCACCCCAGTTGACCGTACTGTAATACAGGTAGTCAAACTTGTATGTAAGCTGTTCACATCGCGTCACTAGTCAAGAAATTAGATAATTAAATTGCACAATGAATTATTCATCATCATATATCAGTTACTCATATTTATACTTCCGGACGACCTGCAATGAGTGAGAGTAACCTGTACACCACCACGAGGGATGTTTATTGCTGTGTTGTTGTTCTAAATAAAGCAATTTTTCGCTACCAGTGTCATCACTGGTCACTTCATCTCCTCACCCCGAATTTCGGTGAGTACAAAGAGCGATTTAGTGATCGATGCAAGTTGCTTGAAATTATTAATAATGCAGTCATCCAAGCCAATATCCATTAGCAAAACTTATTTTCCGTACCTCCGCCTGTTTATAATATCCCAGCTTCGCGGAATTTTATTTATTTGTATCTCTCAAGTCTACATTGCTATTTTAGGCTGGCGAAACGATAGAACCAATTTAACTATCCTAGTAGAAAACGGGAATTTACATTAACCAAATACAAAGTAGTATTATTGTATCACCTTTTAATGTTGAGCACGTATAGAAGTGGACCGGTGACATCAGGGCAAATAATCTGCAGCAGTTAGGTAGCAATATAGGTAAAGGTACCAATCCAATAGCTAAATTTGAATGTTTTCTCGTTCAATAAATTCTCATAGATTGGGTAGGTGATTGTTCGGTTATATAACAAATCTACAGCAATACATTTATCTCAATATAGTTTCCACAACAGCCTTTTTATACAAGACGTTAATATTATATAAAATCGAATTTGCTCCGAGGAAAATGTCTCTGCAGGCTGACCGTCCCTTTCCTCGTTCTGGGTGCTCTTCTCCAGTTTATGGAAGTCACATTTTGTAGGTACCTGGTATTTTAGACAAGCTGCAAACTGCTAGCTGCGAAACCAAACTGAGCTGCTGCCCATTAGGGACTAAGATGTGCTTTCGAATCAGACACGGCAGATGCAACTCAGTGCAGCAAGTATACATTTACGGAAGCCCATCTAGAAGGCGATGTACATTGAATTTGAATTCTTCTTGATTTTTACATGAAGGCTCGATCTGAAAAAACAATTACGGAGGGTGATGAAATATGAACGTGGCAAATAGTGCTAAGTACATGCAAGTTTGCAATAAGCAATGCTGCAGCGCCATATCACTGGAAAGGAGCCATCAAAGAGACCATTCGGTATAAATTGTCTACTTACCTTGAAAGGTAATAAATCAGGAGATGCAGGCACTAAATCGGTAGTGTTTGGACATAAAGCCATAAGCTGAGCCCAAACTATATGGGAGTCTTTGCTGGCTATCATTTCTATAGTGTCATATGCAGCCTCCTGAAAATTTTCAAAAGCTACTTTGTAATACATAATTATTATAAGTAATTCATGAGACAGTCAAAATGACGCAGTATGAACAGCATGCTGAAGGAACAGAAGTTGCTGGCTGACCTGTAGAGGGAGATGTACTACAGAACTGAGATACGGCACCACAGCTTCAACTACTCGTTCCATTTCGTCTTCAGCCGCGTCCAAAGATAACATCAGTTCTCCGAGACCTCGAAGGAGTGCAAGCACCATCTTGTAAGGCTGCGTCATCTTGTATGAAGTGCGACTTCGTTCCTTTTTCACCTCCTCCAGGCGTTGACTTAGACATTTGCACAAAAATGGAGTAACTTCTCTGAAAAAAACCATAGGTACACGTTAAATTCCTGTGGGTAATGGTTACACTGACACATTCAGATATTGAGCAGGCTGAACAATCTATGTAGAGAATATCAGAGTACCACAAAAGCTATGTTCTTTGGAATTCAAGAAATCTGTATCCTAGGCAGAAAACCGGAACACCAAAACCATAATAGGTAGCTTACTTCGAGGTCCTAACACGAATAAAATCCTTGGATGTTATGGCAAGGACGCGCAGAAGCACAAAGGCACGGTGGACTATCAAAGGGTCCGTTTGCGGAGAGAACCTCTGGACTAGGGGAGACCACATTTTGTGGACCATCGGGAGCAGCTGCTCTTTCCAATTAGCGAGCACTAATACGCCTTTCTCCAAGATCTAAACATGCATAAGACCAAATGTTCTTAAAACAAGCTCACAATCTCTTGTCAGGCTGCACAGCAACAGAAAGCAACCTCCTAACCTTCAAAGGTTAGGTTTCTTTGAATACACCCTGTTGTAGAAACTATTGGCACATCACCAGGCCCAAGAAACTAGCAAACCACCCTCATTAAATACCTAATGTAAACCTTTTAAAATAACCTGCAAAAGTGCAGGATTTGCTGACAGAACTGAAGGGCGCTGAGTAGTGATTTTATTTGGTTAACTCATCTGATTGATTCACTACCCTACTAAATACCAGTTTCCCTCGATAACTGATCCACTTATTCAAATTCATCATCATATCTGGGAGCTTGATTCCTACCGACAGTTTAGATTAAATCCGCTTTCAAGTGGGAATTATCGTACTAGCTTAAAGTTCCACGGGAGTATTATACCTACCTGAAGTAAGAGGAGTTCTTACTAAGGATATCCAGATCGGCTAACCTAGCCCTTGTTTTAAGCTTAGTCTTTGAGAGAGCTGAGCCGAGCCACTAGCTAACTCCAATTTGAAGTTTTGCAATTGTGCCTGTTTTGTGATAGTGAACTGACTTGTATGATTTCCATTTTAATGCACATTATTTCATAGTTAGGATGTTGCATTATTTTTACCACTATTTTATCGCAGAGACGTCTACTTTAGATAAGCAAAATTCTAGTAACCAAGGAAAATTTGAAGGACAACTATTCAGACTCATACAACCATACACATTACGAAAACTCATTAGAAAATTAAAAATAATCAATAGGTACAAACAAAGGCCAGCACTTACCTGAAGCACTTGCATCTGCCGAGAAATGTCTTTGGAAGGCAGAAAATGTAAGCTTCTGTTCAAGATATCAACGGTAAGAAGGATGTGATCAGGGATTTTAACCTCTATGTCTTCGGAAGCATCCTCCATGGGATGAACCATCTCTTCAGATTCAGGTCTAAAATACAAACACATTGTGAGTAACTAACACGCCCACACTTGTCAATTCAAATTTAAAGTTTAACATCTTTTTACGAAATTATGTAATCTTTAATGCCACATGAACATGACTCACTCTGGAGATGGGGTTTCACTACTGAAGTCTTTTGCAGTCAAAGTGGTTTTATAATAATTATGCAGGAGTTGCCACACAGGAATGGATGGATTCGCCTCTTTTCCGGAGCGACCGACTGATAAGCAATCACCAGAATCCGTTTCCCAGACCAACAAACGAGACACAAAAGTGAGGAAGACTTGAAGGAAAGCGGCAGCGTTGACATCTTGGAAAGTATCACAGCTTTGAACTAGAACCTGCAGGGATGTAGAGAAAAGCTTTAAATGTTGATGGAAACAGCAGATGACTTACAGCTGAATCTATCATATTGTTAAGTGAACCCTTAGGAGCTTTACAGGAAAAGTGGTACTAACTTAATTCTTGAATAGGGGAAAAGGAAGGTACAGTTCTGAGTTACAGTGATGATGGATGCTATATTTTCAGTAGACCTGCCCGCCTTTGAGTAGAAGAGATCCACTGTGATATGGTCGTCACAAAAGGGTTTGAATGTGAGCACTTCGTCAGACATTAACTCCTCAACTGGCAACTCCTCTCCCGATTTGGTATTAGGAAGAGGGAGTTCTCGTTAATTGAAATCCTACTTCAATACTGCTAAACCACTTTGAGAATGACTATTTAAAAGAATTATAACCAGCTGAATACCTACGAATAAAGTTACTTCATTGATACTGAGTTACTGGACTGGAGTTACCAGATAATATTAGGGTGTGCAGAATGTGGAGGGAGAAGGTCTGCTTGAGGGTGAGGGTCGACAGTGATTGCTATCGTGATGACTATCCATGTAAAACAAGTATGAATGATAGAATTGGGGTGCGCACAGCAAACAGGCAGGAGCTGCGCTAGTGGGATTGCTGAGAAGTCGATTACTTTGTTTTTCAAAATTACTTGATTCCAGGAGGTTGCGGTCATTAGATTATCCATGCACCCTCCTCTGTGACTGGCCAGTTTCCAGGGTGCTCCCCCCCTCTCGCCAACCATTATTTATGCACTTGCAGTGTCTCCGACCTGGTGTGCCATCACACCGGTGCAAGGTGTAATGTATAGCATGAATATTTCCCGTCCAGTTTACTATCAATGAATGCAAGGTTTCCTTTGAGATTTGGTAAATAGTTACTTGATGATCTTCACTGGATGTTCGTCTGCCTGAGGTATTAGACGGTATTAAGGTGGGCGTCCACTAGGTCGGTGAGGCGGAGCAGCGCGGCACGGCGCCGAAAGCTTGAGTACCGTCCACTATAGAGCAAAACTATGAGGCAGACCAGGTCAGCCACCCTAACCATCCCTACTTTTCGCCAGTACCACATTGATTTTCGAGCTGTGCACATCTTGAGCAAAATGTTTTCTGAAGATGAAGAAATGTTTGTATTTGCAGCAGCACACAAACCTGAAGAAGAAGAAGAAGATAGGGGCAGAAAGGGGAAGAGGAAATGGGTCCATGAGATCAACACAAAACTTCAAAAATTCGGAGAATTTCACTATCTTTTAAATACCAATTGAAAGACAGGAATAAGTTCATAAAATATTTCAGAATGTCACAGGCAAAATTTTTGAACTCAATTTAACCCACTAGCTAGTGCCCAGCGTTACCGAGGATGGGCGAGGTCGGAACTTTCCCATCCTGACCTCCGTTCATCAGGTCGGCGCCGTGCTGTGCTCAATAAGTTCCCAGGACGATCGAGCACGGACATTTTTCGACCGCCCTGCACTCTACCGACCCAGTGGACGGGCTCTCATTCATTTTCCATTATATTTCTAGAACAAGATTTCGGCGCCGCACCGCGTATGTTTTTCGTTAATGGGCCGGTTCCGATATCTTTCGTTTCCATGCTCGTTAAACCATTTGGCTGCCAATGACAGTACTTCGCCGCTTGGCAAAGAAGGCATTACACAGACCTGAAGAGTAGATAGCCCCCCCCCCCCCCCATTACAACCACTGAGACAGGAGGCTGGATGACAGGTCTTCCTACCTCCTGCCACTACCTTCTACTCACCCCTCAAGTGAGCCTCCTTCCTCCGCATTCAGCAAGTACCGGGAGTTCCTCAAGTAGTTCCAGGGCTGGGGCTATTTTCATTTTAAAGGCTACACCATATGCACCCTTCTACTACAACGATGGAAGGTTGTTTTATAAATACGATTTGTCACAGTTTCGCAACACATTCACACCAGCGCCTCATTAAGCTTCCTTTTTCCCTAATTCCGTTATGAAATCAGGGATTTTTGCATTGGTATCAAAGGCTGGTTTATTGTCTCGATCTTGATAATTCAAAACCGAATAAAATCGTCACTTTAAAACCAATGCCAAATTTGATATTATTTTCGATCATGGTGCAGATCGATCTTGCAAAAACAAGGAAACACGACGGCAAAAAGTGTAGGATAGCGCTCCAAAATAGTTGAAATGGCATGTGATCGGGTGAATCAGCAATGTTACAGACGTTGGAGAACTACTTGACAATAGTAATAAGTTTCAGTGCCATGGCAAGGAATCATCCAACTACACGGACGCGGATTAGGCATCACAGGTAGTACCAAAGAGAACAGGGATAGGTAGGTAACTTAACATGCTGAAGCAGCCCCTTCTTGCCTCCTATTGAAAGTAACTTCACATCTTACGTCTTTCACGATTTCGTAGAGAGGCGGGAACACTTGGAAAGTCGAATGATTCATGATGACGGACAGTACCGATAGGACACGAGGGTTGCGATGGGCATGGCGGAGGTTGAGGGTAACGTGGTGCGACAGATAGTCGACGTTCTGCCTCACAAGGCAGCTCACTTCTCCTCCGTAAATACCAGCAATGACTCTCACAGCTGCAAAACCTGCATCGAAACAAATGTAGCTGGACATGTTAGATTTAGATTAGCCACATGCTAGGATTAGATTTCTAAAACGAGGAGTATTAATCGTCGTTTGAGTACAATGTATTTACCAGCGCATGAAACTGCATACAGAGGGCTACCAGCACATTCAAGCAATGGATAAAGGAAGGTCAACAGATGAGGGGAGAAGGCATCAGCACCCTCCACTACAGCGAGAACAGCAACGAGTTCAGCCAAGAGACAAATCTGGCAATAGAGCACAGGATGCCATTGAGAAGAATTTTCATGAGGTTAAAAAGTGATGAGCAAGTGTTGACCAATTCCAAGATTCATCAAGATACCACAGCTATAAAAACCTGGAACTCACCTGAACCACATTCTCTTGAGCAGTAATTCTTTGCTCCATGCTTTGAACATATACAGGAAGATCCCATAAATTGTACTCCCTGATAGTTTTTAGAACCAGATCTGCCAAATTCTTATCCACTCTCACTGGAAAATCGGGCCCTGTCAGAGAATTACTCAGCTCAATGAAATGATACTTAATGGTCGAATGGATTTATATAACGCAAATTCAAGATGGTTTTTACCTGTAGAGAACATCATATTGAAAAGTAAAGTGATCTCCTTTCGATGAATAGGTTGGCTTTCAAAATCATCCAGAAATGAGTGGATGATGGATCCAGAGTCGGAAAATAGTAAGAGTTTTCTCACTATCGATTGGAGGGTCGAGAAATACCGCGGAGAGTTACTGTGTTTCAAGTTCAACCAGCCTTTTTGCTGGCCAACAGCGTCCTGATCCAGTTCTTGAACAAAACCGAAATATTGTTATCATGTCGTCGCAATAAAAAAAAGCAACAAACAGGCGTTTGTTCGACGAATTTCGATGAAAAACTAGTGGGAATGTGTACAAAAAGGATAACTTGTTTGAGTTATACTGGAGGAATGCAAGGTAATTAGTGAGGTGGCACTCCTAACGGTCAAATTCATTAGTCCAGGGCAGCATGTTCAGGAGACATAGTTGGGATTCACCTCTCACAGCTTGTTCTTCAAGCAAAGTGACGCTCGACGAGTCCAGGGTAGCTGCAGTGTACAAACTCTTCAGCAGTCGAGTGAGGTGTTGACAGGAGTTGAGAAGGCCTGGTAGATGTTTTGAACCCAAAACGTCGATGTAGCCCGCTAATAGTTGTAGCTGCCTTTCTTTGAAACTCAGATCTGTAACAACAGAGACAGGGGAAGTTCAACTACAGCCAAAGAGAATACCTGTAACTACTGCTTTTCAGAGATCAAAATGACTCGCCAACTCTACGGATTAAGCAGAGAAGTCTGAATAATTAAATGTGAATACTGTCAGAAATCACTGACTCACCAACTCCATGGATTATCCGTGGAAGTTTGACGACGAGAGAGTAAAAGCTTTCTTCGACGATTTCCACCAGTTTTTTTGTTCCTTCTCTCAGTTGGCACGACTTCGAGAACTTCTCAAGAGCCAACTTGCCTGCTTTGCTCACTTCACAGTTATCATCTTGTGATAAGCAAATCAGGGCGTCAACTAAATACTTGGCAGACAGACACATGTTTCTGAAATGAGGAAGATTATACCGGTGTTTTATAAGGCCACTTTGCAGGTAACAGTGACAAGGACAGAACGTGAAAACTAGCTTAAAGTGATCTTTTTGCAGCTTACAGCATTCCATTCTATTAACTTCCATCCCGATCTTGGCCCCGATATCCAAACTGAATTTTGGCGATTTGATTTTTTTGTGTGGGAATAACCAGTTGAAACACTGTAATCCAAAAGGATAGCATATACAAAAACCAATGCACAAGATCACAAAGCACGTTCACGTCCTTGTTATACCGAGAACATCTTACTTTGGTGCGACGGATAAAATATGGCTGATTTCTGTCACCAACTGCATCCTGACCTTCCAATGCTGGTGTTGTTGAAGGCTTAGCAGCTTTTCAGTGGCGCCAACCAACTTCCTACCACTCCCTACCAACCAGTCATCGCTCATTCTCGCTTCCAGGGGATCTTGATTCTGAGATTTCTCAAGAGACGGCACTCCGGCTGCGTCCAATTTGAAAGTTTTGGCATCGTCATTCGTCGATTTCCTATCTTCCATAACCAACGCTATCACACCACCCCAAAGCCTGATCGCTTCCTATAAGATCAACACTACTTATTCCAACAATCACTGAATGTTACATAAATAAAATACGAAGTAAATAGATTCACTCAAAATGTAGGAACTGGGAACTCACCACAATGATTTTATGGTTCAAAGTATCCGCTGACGTTGCCACTGACACCGCGCAGCTGACGATGCCTGGCAGCATCAACATCGCCAATTCAGCCACTTGCAGCCTCCAAGGAGCTAGATTATCTTTAGGATCCCGTAATTGCAACATATACTGTATACATTTCAACGCTTCAACCCTGAAATTCAGTACAACCTCTGAAAATGGTGGACAATTCCATACAGGCGGTGCATCATATTCTGCGGTTCTAATAGGGAACAAACGTACTTCAGTTGTATGCTTTTCTCTTTTTTTGCAAGTTGAACTATATAGTAAATTACAACACTCAATTTTCCAATGGACTTCCGAGTGTATAGGGCCTTGAATGTATCACTGGTCGTACTCTTGAAAAGTGCAACAATGCACTGGAGCACTTGGGTTTTTAGCTCTTCGGGAATCTTTGAAGCTAGAAAACAGAACAGTGAAGTAGCCCTGGCCAATCCAAAGTTGGGAACACAGGTAAATTGGAAATCAGGAACACGAACGCTTATACTTAGGCACTTACCATACTCTTCATCAGATTCTGAGTAAATGGTCTGGAAAGTTAGAGTGTAGATCTTCCAAAACTGACTTTCATTGTCAACCTGTACGTTCTCCAGAACTATTTGCAAGCACTGAAGTACCGAACAAAGGACGTCTGATCTGCGATGGAAACAGAAGGCGAATCAATCAAATGTACCGCGAGGTGAAGGATGAATCCCATATTTTTGTGGAAAACTACTAACTTGAGATTATTAGCGTTGGCCAAATGTAGAAACGAAGGGATCAAGAGGTAGTCAGAATACTTTTGGAGAATTGGCATTTTTATCTCCTTCAGGACAGCTTTCAGATTGAGAGCGTTTGAAGGGTTTCCAGGATTGGTCGCCATTGGATCGCACACTTTCTTCAGTTTTGGAAAAGCCATTCTCAACTGCACATATTCTTCATCGAGGTCACCTTCGGAAATATCGCTGTTTTCAACCATGTTGCTGCAACACAGTTTTCATATAAAATCAGTAAAGGTAAACATGAACTTCATCTTCAGACTGCTGACGTTAACAACTGTCAAGGGCCCGTTGGGTGTAAGACGCCCTTCAATCCTCAGAATAGTCGGACGGTTAGGACATGAAGTAGTGCATCCACACAGCCCTTGATTAAGGAAAAGTCTGTTAAGCATTATTTTTTCAAAACTTGAGATTCCCTTTTACCCTAAACCCGATGATCCCGGTACAAAGAAAAAAAGCTGGCTGAAATGAGATGGAACCAGATACAACTAGAATTAATAGTACTTTACTTACAAGTAGGTAGGTACTAAGTTATCGCAATATGAAAATGTCACTTCGTGTAGCTCAGGCGACTATACACAAATTCATAGAATACTGATACTAACGTTTCAGCACAAATTCAAACGGCAAACATCAAACAAGCCCACCACAAACCCAACAGGTCCTGATGTCATGGATACATACTGCTCAATAAAATCCACAGAAAACTCTACTATACTACGTACAGAAGGGACACTCAGGGTGGGGGGTGGTTGCCAGCATACAAAATCCATCCAAAGGTTATGGTGGTAGGTTACACTTCTTCCTATTTGTTTGTATGTTGTCTAAACTGGCTGGACTGAATCGTACCTTCCGTTTGCCGTTCGTGCGAGAGGGAAATATTTGAGAAAATTTTGTAGAAAAAAAAACTGTAATCGGTGGGAGAATTGTTTACCTATAGTTTCTTTCTGTGCAACAAACCAACCAAACTCTCAAAAATCAGCTGAGAATTATAATTTTACTGGCTGTGGTCCGCCATCTTTGATCGGCATTCGCAGTCGGGTTATCATTTTTTCGTTTCGTAACCGAGTGGATCTTTTTTGGTAAAAGCCATTCAAAATTTCATTTTTGCTGCCGCATTTACATTTTCCGACAACTTCAGGATGTCCGCTTTGGTCCAGGGTCTGAAAACGGCGCTTGCCAGGAAGAGCGCCTCTGCCTTCCTCAAGACTGCCGTCCGATCGGCTGCTTTGGGAGCTCAACAAAAACACATTCACATCCTCACCGACCATCGCCCCAGTCTGCTCGCTAAACCGGTAACTATTCTTGTAGTTATTGATTTATTCGATGGAACTCGAGATAGTCAACAGTACCTAGAGTAGGTACGTTTAGGTATTTGTGTAATGAAAGTACTCGAGTACATTGCCCACCACTAGACCACTGCATGAGAATGCAGCTGCACCTGTAATAAATTATTTCAATGAAATTCCTTCGCACAGGTAACTGCACGGTGAAAGTTGACTTAAGAAGCTCCATGTCGATGATATGCGAAATAGCCGCTACATCCTTGATTTTTATGCTAGTTGATACCGTATTGCAAAATGCATTAGTCATTCATTCAAAATTCATGCCAATGTATGTCATATATTGGAAGACACTAACCGCGTATGATGATGGGAACCAATCGTGCATGACCAGTCCAGATTATTGGTGGATCACCAATACCAGGTACACCATCAGCAGTGTACCTACAAAACTTTATAGTAGTTCCGAATGTAGTGAGTTCGTATATTGACATTTCCATTTCCCTAATTACAAGGGTGGGAGCGTACGAGTGGCATAGGCTCCATGTCTGAAGAAATCCACTTAGTTCCGGCGGCCACAAGCTCAAACTGATATTTATATTGCGGTACATAAGGAACTTCATCACCTTACTGATAGTGGGGGTCAGGACGGAGTCCATGCCCCTAATTACCAGGAGGCAACCTGGCAGATCAGCAAATCACATTGTTCTTAAGCCGCGGTTACACTTGCGGTGTTGGGCCCAACACCGATTATTCGCCCATACTCGGAGTTTGCCGAATCTTGACGCGCACCCCGTACACTCATGCGGTGTTAGCTCTCAACTCCGAGCATCGAATTTAAATCATCACTTTATGAAAATGTTTATGTTTTAGGTCAACTTTTAATTGGATATTTCCGTTAATGAACGAATTGAATTAAAAAATCGAGTCGATTTAAATCAATTCCTTTTGGATAATCAGATCAACAACACAGCAATAACTCGGAGTGTGGATCACAGGAAAATGTTTCCTGTGATTCACACTCCGGGTTCACTTATTAATGAACACGAGCTCTGTGCCTTCAACTTGCCTCTGGAAGCAAACCCGCCAAACACTCGGCCACATACGTTTGCGCTGCACGAGTACACTAGTTGGCCAATATTCGCCGCCTTTTCACTCGGGACGAAAAACCGCCTTTTGACCGAGCATCCCCGAGCACCAACATCTGCGCGCATTAGGGCATTTGTCCCGCGGTTACACTTGTGGGAAGAGGCCGTCGAATATTCGGTGTTGGGCCCAACATTATTGAACAGCAGTTCCACTCCACCATTGTTTAACCCTAATTTCTTATTCTTCAACAGACCTGAACTTTACTAATTAAAATAATCAAAATGCTACATGAAGTTGCAGCTCAGTAAGTCTAAGCATGTGCAGTCTTTTTCCCTTCCATATTTTCTTGTTGGTAGTACTGATACCTGAAATTAATGACATCTGGTACAGTTTTGCCTCGTCCCGAAATGTTCAACTTATTGAGATGCGGCTGCAAGGTAAACTCATGAGTTCCTAGGAGATAAGGTCATACCAGCCTCTGGGAGATACGGCTGTTAGGGCGAGCACCGTGGATGCTAATCCGTTGCCGTGGGTTACGAGAGACAGCTGAGCATGATACACCGTATCTCAAAGTGACGTCAACTCCTGGCTGTATCTTGAAGTACCGCGATTTTACCCACAGGCCTAACCACACCAGCTCTTAAAATCATTGTTATCAATTGAGTAGGCCAGCTGCAAACCCTGTCCAAATGAAAATTGGAAAAATGCAAATAACTGTAGATACAGATGTGATGAGATAGAGCTACCATTTTTCTTTTACAGATTCCTACGGAATTGACCTGGTAAATTTGAACAGCGTCCCATCAGCATCAAATTAGTTATTGCAAAATTAAAGTTGTATACATCTGGTTTTGCTTCTGCAGTAGGTATTTGGCTGCTTTTGCAAGTGGTATGAAATGCGTGTGATCGCAAAACCAGCTACGTAAGAAAACCCTGTACAAAATATTAGGTACTTAACAGCATGTTTTACAGTAGGTACAATAAACAGAATACGACAAAAATGGGCAAAACTTGAGTTGCGTAATTATTAGAGAAAGTTTTTTAAGGAAGAAAGTTACCGAATTTTGTTATTGCTAGATTTGGTTAAAGCAAGAAAGTTTATCAATTCTAAACCTTCACTCTCCTGTAAAAATCTGGTTCTATGGGTTGTGGTTCATTTGCTGATTTTCTCTAATGATGTGTGTGTCTCCATAACAACTTCTCTTTCCTGTCAGTTCTCCTGAGCAGAAATGGCTTGGAAGGGGAGGTAGGTGTATTTGGGTTGCGAAATCGTTGGTATAGTAGTGAAGTTATCGCGACCACGATTTCACCATAGCACGAGGTCCGAGGAGTATTACCTACCTTACTGGTTTTCAATATTTCAGGTTACCGTGAGATGCGGTCCAAGGTCTAGTCGTTACTTCTGACCGGATCGAGAGGCGGGGCCATGTGTACGGCTGAGTGGCCAATTTTGGCGCATCCGCAGGACACTTCAGAGACATACGGCCGACGCATCTGACCAACCGTATCTCCTAGGAACTCTCTATAGTTAATATCCATCCTTTCTCATAGTACTTTTTTGTATTCTGTGCAGCTGGGTTCCTCCAACCTTCGGTTCTTCTCATCTAAAATCGACCCCGCTAAGAAATCTGAAATCGAGACCCGTGTCATGAACGTGATCAGAGCGTATGACAAAATTTCTGCGGATAAGGTACTTACATGTAATTGTGTTTGTTGTATAGTCAGTTATACCTAGTACATTTATTTTGCAGATACTTCTGGTGTCCCCCAGGAGGGGCTACAGTCACGAGCCACTTTCTCTTGAGCTGATCAAAGAGCGCGTACTCCTAGTTCTCAAACTGTACGATAAAATTGACCCAGCTAAGGTACAGTGACTCCCAACATATTGAATTGAAATGTGATTTCATGGGCGTTGCTCATTCACTAACATTTTCAATTGTTGACTCTAAAACAGAACTGCTTGCAGATGAAATTCCACTGGGTTATAAGTGTGCTTTTTCGAAGCTGCGGTTTGAAAACTTTAAATAATGATTTTTGAGCTTCCTTGCTGCCAGCATTCATTTTTCTGGGCTGGTTGTCTCCTGTACCAATGAAACCTGTGCAAAATAAAATCCAAGACAGGGTAAGGGGCCCAGTAGTTGGGTAGTTTGGTACATTAGCGTTTATGAAGTAATAAGGATGTAGTTGGGAGTCACTGCTAGTTCGGTTAGGTTACATTAATTTAGGGATTTTCTTGTCACAGGCTGAGTTTGTGTTGAATCTGATTCTGATCAACATGCACTGTACGGCTATTTTCAAGAGTTTTATCCATTTGATTCCAAGCACATAGGCAAAATCGATTTGTTGGTGGTCCCAGTCGTTTAAAAGTAACCCGAGACAGTAATTGAATAGCAATCACTTCAACCTAATTATCACTTATTAATTCAGATGAATTTCATATCAAGAAACACTTCTAACTTCGGATCAGTGTTGGTTAGAAAAATATATGAAACTATTTGTCAATTATTCATAGCATAAAAGGGTTGTCCACCTAGTGGGCCAATGTCAAATTGGGGAAGATGGCTTGGAATTTAATAAGAAATAATTTTTCAATCAATTAACAAAATTCTTCCACGGAGAAGAACTGACTAAGTTGTTAGGTTTTTAACATTTTTATTTAAATAGACGTTATCTTGAAAGAAAACCCCCTGCTGGCCTATTTCGATTGAGCGTTACACCCTTTATGAGACTGTTAGAGTTTTGGGTGGTGTAAATTCAGTAAGGGATTAACTGTCATAATGTTGGATTATCATCGTAATTTTCCAAAAACAATGTTCAGCCTCAAAACCGTCTTTCTCTTTTCTGTCGACCAGCCCGAGTATTATGTTACAACTTGTATTTTCCTGGTTTAGTTGAAGAGGTGCCTTCCGTGTCACTAATGAATGCCACCGTTTTCAGCTGAAATTGGACTCTCATTTCATCAACGACCTCGGCTTGGACTCCCTAGACCACGTAGAAGTGATTATGGCAATGGAAGACGAGTTCGGTAAGCCCGCTATCTTCATTCTGTCGAAGATATTATTTTTGTGCCGTTTATTCAAAAATTGTGTTTTTGTTAAAGGATCGATTTTTTTTACTGCAAAAGGGGTAAAACGTAAAGGGGTATTACGTATTTAGACGTATCTATTAGAAAACAAGGTCAGTAGGTCTAGCAGCGGCTATGGAAAAATGAATGTTCACGTGCTTACTCTACAATAGGCAATTTTTTTCTTAAGTAAAAGATCTCGGCGAGAGCTTTCCGAAAAGTTGCTGTATGAGGGGTATCCGATGATCGAAAGTGGGCGAAAAACCGGCGGAAAGAAAGCGAAACGCGTCATAGGTATAGGGTTTCACCCCCCCCCCCCCCTCCCCGTCCGTCATCCGCTTATGACGTCATTTCGTTTTCTTTCTATCCGTTTGTTGCCCAAGCTGCACGGAGTTTTGAGATGAAAATCGGCATTGAGGGGTTTTCGAGGGTGAGAAATCCGATTCTGAGATCAAAAATGAAAAATTCCTACACACGGGAATTGCCCGTTTTCTGAAACAAAGTTTGCCACCAAATTTGAGTTTTTTGAATCGTAACTGAAAGATTGGGCCAATAATTAATTTTCATTTTTATTGTCTCTGTAAAACTGGGTCAGATTCGAGTTTTTGGGCTTCCGAAATCGCTACAAGTTGGTAGCTGAAATCCATAAACTTTGACAATTAGCTCATAATGTCATGCTTCATGCCATGAAACATTCTACTCTTCATTACTCCCGAACTTACTCTTCCTCAGGATTCGAAATCCCGGATGGTGACGCGGAGCGGCTTCTCCGACCTGCTGACATCGTCCAGTATGTCGGCGACAGGAATGACGTTTACGAGTGATGCGTCAACACTTCCTCAACGCCCTCTCGCTCGTACACCCTAGTAGTAGCCCAGTGGCCGGTTGGTGCCTCATCAATACCAATATCTTTTTTGTAAATATGTCGTGTACCGAATATCTACCCATCTATTTGGCTCCACTTTTATTTTTTTCTCCCCTGGAATTTGTTGCCGTTTTGTATATAGATTGATATCGAAACTTGCGTTTCACTGAAAAACAATGAATTGAATCAAATTCAATATGGTTAAATAAAACACTCAAAAACTGGTGCACGAATTAATTTCCTTTTGAAATTCATGTGAATGTTCATTGTGGGTATTAGAGTTCGTGCGACCACAAATGAATATGGACAGTTCCGAGGAGATACGGCCACTACAATATGGTGCATAGGGCGAGTATTGTAAGGCACACTGTAGCAAACAAAACGTTTGCAAGCGAAACAAAATGGTTACAACCAAACCAATCATTACTGTTTGCCTTCATTCTCTCCGCACACTTGCGCAAACACAACGATACATTCTTGGAAGAAAGCCCTAAAAGTTTCACAAACACTTTCGAGTTTGCAAGATTCCTATTTTTATATTCCTTCAGGGTAAAATTGAAAATCACTGGCCGTGATTCGACAGCAGCAATAAATTTTTCCGCGTCTCAATAGAATAATTAATTACGTTAGGATCAAAACCAAAAAATATAGTTGCAATACACTAGTAGGTAGGCACCTACTACTGCTCAGTTGATAAATACGCCGAATAAATCAAGCGAAATTGATTAATTAGCGAAAATAGAGGGGAAAATGACGAAATCGTACTTAATTTGGTTGGGGGGAACGAGAAGGAAGCGAACATGGACAAGCAATGACTGGCGAGCGAAACATCTGGCAACCAGATGTCGGGCCAAGTCTGTGGACCCCCCCACTACTTCGACGTTTTCCCCGACTTCTCTGCCTGCCTCAAACAAAATGTTTCGTTCGAGGATGATTGTTTGCTGCAGTGTGCGGCCGGCCTAGATGCTAACCTCGGCAGACACAAAGATGGCAGTGGTGTTCAGAATTGTTTGGAAACCTTATGAAGGGTGAGGTGGGGTAAGTGCTTAGACAAAATATTAGTTAAACTTTGACAAGCCATACATTTCTATCACATGAATATTTTTCAAAGCTGTTTAAATAGTTAAATTCGCGAAGTTAAAGCATACACTTGGAAGTGGCTTACCTCCAGCGTGACACCTCAATATCTCCTTTGTAAGAGAAAACTGTGAATCCACATGATGTCTGATTGAACAGAAAGCTATTTCAGCCGATTGAGTGACGTGAACTGAAGGTATTGGTAGGGAACGCACTTACCCCGCATCACCCTTTAGGACCAAATGTATCAGTCTGTCTGAGGTGTGATATGGTAGTTGTGCGCCCGCACAGTTTGCATCTTCCAGTACATTATGGTGGCGACTGAATCGCCTTGGAACTTTCTAGTCAACGTGAACTTGGAGAGGAAAGAAACGCCTGGGTCACATGGCACGGTGTTGCGTCACTGTGTAGCGGCAGGACAAGTTGGAGGGTTAGCATCCAGATTTGCTCATCCTTGTGCACAAATATGTTGAGGATTTACGTTTTGAGAAATGTTTGCGTGAACTGAGTCAAATAGGATTCTTGAGAATTGATAGGTGAAGCATAAAACAACAGCTCTACTAATTTAGGTGAGCAAATATATTGTTTATATTAAGGAATGGAATGTCTTTTGTTACATAAATATACATTCTGGACAAATGATTGGCCAACTACAAATATCACTCAGGCTAAATCGGCAAATCCTGATGAATTCCAATACTTTCCAATTGTTCTGTCGTATTGTCTGAATTAGATAATGGCAGCTTCAGCACGGAGCATCAGCAGACAACGGGAAGACAACCAGGGTCTACGCGCCTGCAGGATTACACGTGGAAAAATATCCCTTTTAGCTTGCTCTCGCATAATCTTTTTGCGACATCTGAAGAAGAAGAAGATGTGTTGGTTATGACCTGATAATTGAGTAACATGGAGGGGCGACTAGTGACTGTTTTCAGTGTTGTTGATGCACTGTAACCATGGGTGCCCCACTGCCGCCTGGCTACTGATTTTAGACTGACACTGGAGTACAGTACCTAACCTGGTTTTTATCCCAATATTGTTCGTCATTCCAACAGCTAGACTCATAACTTTGTATTCCATGGAAAAGTGACAGGTAGATGCAACCACAGGGCATCTACATGCCTGAATGTAGATTTTCCTAGACTGAGCCAGGTATCTATTCCCTTGACACAATTGAAAACGTCTGCCAAATTACCATGCCTTCCGGAGGAATCCGTCGTCACTAGCTGGTCGAGTACCGGAGGCAAGCGCTTTTGACGTAAGGATCTCATCAGGCCGACAAGAGGATACTAGTCAGTTTGTCCCTATTTATGTGAAGAAGACGTAAGTGAAAGGTTTTTTTTGGCGTTAGTGGGAAAACAGAAGTGAAGGGGAATGAAAGGATGTTTGTACGTCCTGTCTTATGGGAACGGTAAGACTAATCCTATATGAAATATCCCTCTTCACATAAATAGCGGCGAACTGACTAGTATTCTCTCGACGGCCTGATGATAATGTCCTTACATCGAAAACGCTCGCCTCCAGCACTCGACTGGCTAGTGACGACGGATTCCTCCAGAATGTACAGTAATTTTACTTCTAATACTATTGGAAATAACCCTTTACATTCAATAACGCCTGCCAAGATTAATGGCACATTATATAGACATGATAGTACTGATCAATTCAGTACAGATTAGAGTGAAATCAAGAGTTCTGTCTATAATTGAATTTTTGTTATGCATGAAGTATCTTTAGTTTGAAAAAAGTTGAAAGGCGACCTCCACGTAGTTACAAGAAAAGTTCCTGAAAATGTCAACAAAATCGGGCTGTAGGTTCATGAGGAATGCGTACCTCGTATTTCGCATTTGCAGTGGCCTAACCAATAATCCTATCGTTCTGAAATTCATAGGGGATTGTCTAAGCCCCAACTCGCATATGCCCTGAAAATTTCAGCAAAATGGGATTTGAATTGAGGAAGTTATGAGTGCGGCAAGGATTTCCAGGCACACACAACCAAATCTGTTCAGAAAGCTTTGAAACGTAAAACGCGAGTGGTAATTTTGATTAAGGAGATGAAGTTTTTCCTCTCAGATGTGAAAACGCTCTTGGTAGAATCAGAAGCAAAAAAACCAGTCATGCAGCATGACTTAATGAGCGAATTTTCAAAGAAATATTCGAATTAATGGCTATGGTTTTGAATAAAGGAAAACTTCGGTCTAAAATTTGGTTTTCTATGTATATTCTCTTCGTATTTATTTTAATTTGTACGTTTTGTCCATCCTGATTCTACCGTTTGTTATGAGTAGATTCCTTGTTCCTTCTGAATGGCCTTTCCTCTTGACTACGATTTCAGGCCTGGTATCTAAAACCAGTTCAAGATTTGCTCTACTAGGTAGGTAGATCCTTCCTTCTTCATTGATATTATTTTTATCATGTTAAGTACCTACCTACCTTTGAATATCAAATATTCGTATGATACTGATAATAAATTGATAAGATACCTACCTAACCTTCTTCCTCCTACTGTTAGTACCTAAATTGAATAATTTGAAATAGATATTTTCTTTCGTCTTCCTTCTAGTAATACGTGGGCCGGTACTTGTCTATCTATGAAGGTATCATAACAATTATATGTCAAATGGGAAATTCAAGGAGTTGTACTAATCGTTTGCCTCCCCCTTTTTTGCTTCGAACTCTCGTCTTCAATTAATACTTCTCACATTTTTCAATCTGACCACTCTAAGGGGGTGGGGGGTGGGGGGGGGGGGGGAAGAGTTTAAAGATTATCCTAGTTTTGGGTAATTTTTGCGCACTTTAAATGCTCTAATTTAAGAACGGATTTAGATATCTAAAATCCGATTTCACCATCGTGTTCAGCGTGCAAAAACCTTTAAAATGAGGGGTCACTTGTTAGAAAATAACATTTTGGGGATTTTTGGGTAATTTTTGCGCACTTTAAATGCTCTAATTTGAGAACAGATCAAGATATCTAAAATCCGATTCCACCATCGTGTTCAGCGTGCAAAAACCTTTAAAATGAGGGGTCACTTGTTGGAAAATAACATTTTGGGGATTTTTGGGTAATTTTTGCGCACTTTAAATGCGCCAAAACCCTCCTTAGAGTAGGCCAATTTCGCCCATCTTCGAACTTAGCCTTTCGATTGCCAAGATAGATTCTTTGTGCAAATTTGAGCTGTTTATCTCAATTCTATCGAGAGTTATCGTCTGGAGTGACACATATATAAATATATATAAAAGTGACACATATAAAAAAGTGTTAAATTTCAGGAATCGTTTTAGAATGGTCTGAAACGGATTTCTATGAAGAAAATTTCCAAAAATTTATATTATTTAAATTTCGAAGCCATTGCAATAGCTTCATTTTCTTTGAAAATTCGCTAATATAGCATTTCCGAGGCGAACTGGGCATTTTCCAAACCAAACTGAACACTAAACAATTCAGTATTTTGTTCAATTATATGCATTCTTTATTAAATATCTAACTGAGATGCCAGAAGGGATATTAGGTAGATATTATTAGCAGAAAATTTACAGAAACTAATTTACATGATTATAACTATATCATTTTGCGATAGGTTTGGAAAATGTCCAATTTGGCTTGGAAGTACATACTAAAATAAATACCTAGTGGAATACATAATGACTTGATAGTTGACTAACATGGACAAAGACCGGAGTTTAATTTTCCATCTTCTGCAAATCTGCCATCACTTTTCTAATGGCCGTTTGTCTTTTCCCCGACTATCACACTTTGGTCCTACCTGCCTCCATTCCATCATCTTTTCCATGCGTAACAAAATCGGGCCATAGGTTCATGAGAAATGAGTACCTCGTATTTCGCATTTGCAGTGGCCAACCCAATACTCAAATCAACCAATAGCAAAAACGCGAAAGATATTTCACTAGTATCCATGCTCTGCACACTTGCCAGGCAACGGAGGCAACTTGTATAATTATAAGCCTGAGCTAACAGCCCTCCATGTTTTCATACAATTGATTCAAAATCTAAAGGAATATAATTATAGCTTCAGAATTATAAAATAGAGGTATTAATGGATAAACTGCTATCTGTATAGAGCAGTGGTTCTCAACGGGGGCGATAACGGCCCCGTAGGGGCGCTAGAGGGGTACTGAGGGGCGGCGAACTTGTTTTGGGCAGTAGGGGGGCGGTGAGCGCCTACCTGAACACTTCAACAGGTTCAGGAATCTCTTCGATTCTGTGCTTGAGATGTATTTAGGTACATCTGAGAGGCCGATAGCTACAATTTAAAATCAATGTTGCTTACTTGACCGATAAATTCGCCGAATTCAATGGAATCAATCAAACCTCGTTGATCGAAGGTTCATTACTGTGACTGATTTAATTAATATTACAACAGCAACAAAAAATCCATCCCTTGTCCCCGGATGATGCCTCTGTACTTACTTCGAATGAAAAAGAATAAAAACGGAGTTATTGAGAGGTTGTCTATTTCCACTGATACACGAAAAATACACTGTTATACCATCGTTAGTAACAACGTCAAACCACCGTCAAACAATAACTTCAGTAACGTTTTTTGGGTCGCTTTTTCATGCCGTGACGTTTTTTGGCCGGGAGGAACCTCCCTTTCAAAACCCATTTTTATACCTCTTCGAAATGTCCACGGAATGTCTGTTACCAACGGAGCAACAACGGTGAAAAGGAAGAACGTCGCGAGAGAAATTTGAAACATTGATGAGTTACTTCAGTAACGTTTTTTGGGTCGCTTTTTCGTGTGACGTTTTTCGGCCGGTAGGTCCTTGCCAGAAGAAATCGACTCGACTTCTAGTAAGTGAGACTTGCGCCTTCATCTCACTAACACTGAACCTCATTCTGAGAAATGGGCTTTGAACCACTACAATCCCACTCACAGCTGTGTGTATTAATTACATTCATAAAAAATACCCAAACTCAAGTATTTTCACATTAGGTGGGCGTTGAAAAATATTCAACTCCTAAAGGGGGCGGCAGGTTTAAAAAGGTTGAGAACCACTGGTATAGAGCAAACAAGACAACAATTTGAATATTTACCATCTGCTTCTTGGAGTGTCAATTTCTTCCGTTCAATAGCAATGTAAAATTGGCGGAAATTCGACATACGCCCAATAACCCAGTGGTTGGTAGACGTTCGCATAAATGTCTCGCTTGATAAGCATCCCTCTTTCGACAAACTACAAACAAAATTCGGATTACCCAAGGGGCCCTAGGTCTGTTTTTTCAAAGCAAAATCGAACGTACTTTGACTTACTTGACATTGTAATTGTGAAGTCTGACCAAAGCTCTGATGAGCGCATCTGAGCTGGGGTTGCCCTTTTTACCTCTCAACGAGTCTTTGGTCGCGAGGTTCATGCTGTTGAAGTACACGTACCTGCAGATTCAGAAACATAAAATCTCGTTAGTTTTGAGATGACTGATTATTTTATGCGTGCAATCGTGTTTGGAAAACTCTGCTGCCCGAAATGCATGAACTTCCGTAATTCTACGTGAACTAAGCCGAATAGAAACAACAAATTAGAAGTAAACTATTGCCAGTTCGACTGACTACCTTATATCAATTGCTTCAGGTGGTTCTACCACACTTTTCTTGTAAGAACTGATTTCCACAACAAGTTCTGACATACGTTCATTCAAAAATTTATCCAGTTGACGATAGAAATCTTTTCGAAGAGGTTCCTTATCTGCAACGAAAGAATAACATGTCGGGGGTCACCTAAATAGATTTGAGAAAAATATGGATATTATATTATCATGGAGTAGGAAGTTAGCTTAGCAACTCACTCACTGGACACAAATAGGCAGATAACGAGTTGTTCGACTTTGTACACGACTAAATGAAAGAAACCAGGGTGTTGAATTTTATCTAAGTACACCTTAGGCGTCTCGTCTGAGTAGACCAGATCGGATGTGTTAGGTCCAGTAACAAACCTAGGAAAAGATGAAATAGTTTAATACAGTCAGGCAAAATGAGCTATCACATTGTTGAGCAGGGAACGAGCAACCATAAGCCAGCCATAAACAGATTTTTAACATGGAACATGTTTTTACGGGAGTAAACCGGGCTGGAGCGTGTCCTGTCCTGTCCCCGTAAACACTCGGCACCCCTCCTAAACCGGTCGCCCCACTCCTGCCACACAACCCACCTCCCACATGCGGTGCCTTCCTCGAGGAGAGTCTGGCCAGAGTCCACTCCGCTTAAAACTGCCAAGGGAGTTCGGCCGTTTCCGGCTGTAGCAGCTGCCAGCTACTATCTCATGTAAGTCCGTAGAAGCTTCAGGTAGTTTGGTGGCGCAGTGGTAACGACGTGTATTACATTGAATTAGATCGCTGGTTCGAGTATTGGAAATCACAAGAAGTTCCTTGCTTCCTCACTACCAAAGGTAGTGAAGCCATGGATTCGTGATTGAGTAAAGAAAAATGTATGTCCTCCAAAATGAAGAAGCTATACTGCCTACTCGAATTGGCAGACGTTTTTTCTACATATCTATTTATCCTCTGTTATTATGTACCCATTCGAAAAACATGTTCCATGTTTCCTTGCTTTGATCCTTGATCTGAACTCTTTTAATCCGGGGGTCTGGGGGTATCCCCCAGATTTCATTCAACAATAAATGTACCATCATGAACACAAACGACTGGCAGGTAGACACTCCCTACGTCACCGCTTTTTTTTTTTTTTTTGATGGACCAAGGATTTTCTGAGGAAAATGGTGAAGCCCTTGGGCCTTGCCTGCACGTTAACACTGCAAACCGGTGAAGGCAGACATCTGCTGGCAACCACCTATAAACTAATACGATCAAAGATAAGGCCGAAGGATTGAGTGATAGCCTATATTCGGCCCAGAACTCGCTGATTACAATGAGACCAAAATAAGGAATGTTCAATTTCCATGTGTAGGCATTTTTTATTTTTGATCTCACAATCGGATTTAGCACCCTTAAAAAAACCCCACTGCCAATTTTCATCTCAAAACTCCGTGAAGCTTGAAACAGATAGAAAGAAAACGAACTTAGGTCATAGCTGGATGGCATTGAGGGTTGCCGCCAGGCAGATGGAGGTGTGAAAGCCACCTATGACGTCATTTCGCTGGTTTACTGCCCTTTAGATCATCTGATACGCCTCATATAGCACCTTTTCGGAAAGCACTCGTGGAGATCTTTTACTTAAGAAAAAATGGTGAAACTGCCCTTTCCCTGTAGCGTCATGCCTCACAGAAATAGGAATAAGCTCTGACCATTGTGGATCACCTGCAACTCTTCCCTGGTCAACGCCATTCGGCCAAGAAGTGCCCCACAGTTTCATCCACTTTGAGGTTGCACAGGGCGCAGCGGTGAACTTTATCCTGAATCCAGGGCTGGCAGTATGGTTAAGCAGCTCGTCCCGGCACTTCATAATCATCACATCATACTGGGTAAACGTGTTTACATACTCCACTTTCCAATCAATGTCCATATAAGTAATGTTAGAACTGAGCGTTATTAGATTTCTTTGTAGTAGCGTTCTTAAAGCTCAGTTTCTGGCCCTCCAGGACCACCTTTGCCAGATATCCAAACATAATAGGGTCTGTAGGGCCTCTACACGTACGTCTCGAACATTCCCCATGGAGGAATGTTCATAAAATATAATAACCAGTTACTTACCTAGTCATTTGGTTACTGGAGCCCGACATTTTAGCCAAGCACTCGGCCTTGAGGTGTTTGATGAGCAGGCTATTACAAACATAGCGGAAGACTACTTTGACATCCTCAGGATTAAGCCCACTCCTGCAAGTCAAATTAGAACATCAGAATAATGTTACGAGTGACAGCATGAAAGAAGTGGGACAGTTGAGTAAGTGTTCATTAAAGGGCAAGTAATTATCTGAGAAAGCTTGATATAGTATTCGGGTTTGCTGGGGAGAAATGGGTGAGGTCAAGTCAGATAGGGCTCATGTACTTGGGGTGATGGGGATAGTCTGTACTACCGATAGTATCGACCCCAACTATGGACGAGTTTTCTGTCTCGCCATTTCCTAGCACGTACCTACCTACAGCTACAATTTGGATACAACGAGGTATTCCAGTCATTAAAAAAATCAAAAACAAAAAAATCCAAAGTACACTGGGGAACAAAAATTGGGTCTATTTCTTGAGAGATTGTTAACATAAAATTAAAGAAGCAAACAGAAACTGGTAGTTTGAAAAAAAAAGGTGGGGTGTGACGTAGAGATATTTCACTGCCTCCTAGAATCTGGGACAAATTAGATCGGAAACAAGATTGGGATGGAAATAATTTAATAACGGAAGTTTCCTCTAACGGTATTTGACCATTCTTGAACGATTAAGTAATGTGACTGAATGAGCGGAGACCTTTGATTGCGAGATCCCTATGGATACTATAATACTTTATCACTTTTACACATGCACACACACAGCCCGGCCGTGATGTAGGTGTAGGACCGGCGCTTTTCCAACACCCGATACATTATTTTACATTTCCTTACTTATACTACATAATTATCACCTTCTCCCACACTCTACGTCCTTTTCACAGTTACTTGAGCAAAATATTCCAAAAATCATCTTATTTTTAGACTCACTGGAATACCCCATTCACTTCAACTCAATTTTCGTTTTATCCCGCCACTCAGCTCGTGAAAAGTTGACAAGAGGGTTGATGAAACTAATATTATGGTCCCTGTACACTGGCATTCTCTAAATTCTGTGTATATTTTTATGGTTACCTACCTAGGTACTTTTCATTCTGAGCTCATGAATTTGTATTTTTTGGCTCTTTCAATTGAAATTAAAAATTTAATTTTGTGCAATTGTTTAAACTAGCCTCATTCTCCATTATCCTAATATTTTACTCTATTCCTAAACTATTTACCATTTCTTTGGCAAAAATTGTTCTAGTATCATTTTATTGAGCTATCAGATTGATCTCGGTAAACTGGAAGTTCTCGAAATGATGCCTATAATTTAATCTGTTACACGTGTGGTAGCTTTTTCTATTTCACTTTTTTAGTAGAATTTTCTGAATACTTTTTCCAAAGATGAATCATCTGTATTGTAGTTATTATATATTTTAAATTTGCTCGACCCCACTCCAGAGTAATGCTGAATAAGAAAGTGATTCCGGGGTGGATTAGGTCAAGAGGATAAGGGTTAGTGGGTTTTTAGTGAGTGAAACCTCACACGGCTGCGGGGTGCGGACCCTTCAAAGTGTAAGTCTTCTCCCAACGTTTCCCGCGTAAAAAAAAATGCCGGACTAAATGAAGGACACAACTCCCCATCATGGTGGTTCTTTTTTGAGGGGAGGTGGAGGGGAGGGTTTCTTGCCTCTTCTGGATATTTGTGTGAGAAACGATATCCGAGCAGTTTGGCGGGAATCAACTAAAGAAAATCCTTCAAGGAAGAACATAATTATATAAATCATGAGTATATCAAATGGTGTCTGGGGAGATCATTTTTGATTGTCATCGTACCTGTCAAGGAGCACTCGTTAGGTCGGTAAAAAAACGCGGGTCTTTCAGCGTAGAAGTGTAGCATGTTATCCACTCAGCCAGGGCTAGTAGGTACGTTATAAATTGCCACCAACGGGATTCGGCTAGCTTGGTGAGTGAAGCCCGAAAGAACAATTGACAATGTCTTGTTGATGTGGAATTATGTACCTACTGTGAGAGGTGTATTCCAGATGACAGACAACCTTCAAGAGGTCAAAGGACCAATACCACCGAAACGAGAGAAACGTTCCGACGTGTCGGATCCCCACAGGCAACGCGGGGGAAACAGAACCAGTCAATCCCCTCGCCTGCCGTACGTTACAGCAGTAGGAAAGAGGCAAGGCGGGGGAAAGCTTCACAGCTTCGCAGACAGAGGTCCAGCCATTAAACTTATTCATGTTAAAATTTAAAAAATACAGAACTACTAGAAGGATGTAAAATATAGGAGCTTGGAATATAGGAGGATTTAAGCATTTTTTGCATCTCAATTTACTCTATGTTTAAATTGGTTTGGGAAATTCTGTATGAGATTTGGAAAATGTAGACAGATTTATATTTTCGTCATATTTTTAAATAACGATTTTTCGTTTGTTTCGAGAGCGATTTTCGAGACCATAACTGGACATTCAAATTAAAAAACGAGATAGGTGTGCTTTAAAAGTTGTAGTCGTTGAGTACCATAAATCAATTGAACTAGCAAAACTTATTGAAGTAATTTCCTCTCATTACGAAACTTGGTTTGTAGGCCCTATTTGGGGGCTAGCTGGTCGGCGAAGCTCCGTGTTACTGCCCACCTTCAATAGGGGTGACAAATTTCGAAGTATTTCTATTCGTGGGATAACTGCGCTGATAGGTTTATAGACGATTTACGGATAATCAACCAAGAGAAAATCATTCTGGCAACACGTGCTGCCAACAAAATTAGGATCTCACCAGACCAGGTTGCTGTCGTACAGGAGGAGAGAATGCGAGACGATGGGGAACGTGGCTTCGACTAGATTGATGAAACATTGCGAACGAAGAAACGTAGTGCGGTCCAGGGGTAGAAACTGAACACCGTCGAAAAGGTTGATTATGTCGCAGTCCGCCAACCTCAAGTCCAAAAGGTACTGTAACACCAAATAATTCAGATAAAATCACGTCAGCATTCCAAACTTTGACGTATGTGACATACCAGGGGTGATACATATACCACGCCTGAAAACACATGAAGTTATTGGTTTTTAAGAGATGAACCCAACACACATCAAAATCATTGTGATACGGCAGTGGATGAACGAAGGATGACACACCAGGTTTGTTCCTAGCGAGGCGAGTTCAGGTGCAGTGCAGGTGCGGGTTCTTGTGAGTTCATTGAGGAGTGGGGGAAGGTGTAGAGCTGGTGCAGAAAGTTCTCAGTTCGTGAACTCATTGCTAGGAACGCGAAAAGTAGTAATGAGTTTCGTCGCCAGGAACGCTACCTACTAATCAGTGAGGATGGAAGTTTGTCCACCATGACTTGAGAGACACATAAAATAAAAATGGAAGGGGAAGAGGCTGCTAGTTCGCGGGTTTTTTTTCTTCTAGCAAACTTGTTCCTTCACTTCAAAAGACCGGATTCTTCCCCTGCGGATTCTTCCAATAATTTACTTACCTCAAATGGATGACTTCGATATGGGTAAGTGCTATGTTGTTGACCCAAACGCCCCAAAACGAATTTCGTCTTCATCATCAAACAACATCTGGCAAATATCTACAATATTTGGCAAGTCCATTTTTAAAAGAGACCCACTCGAAACTCTGAATTGAAATTGAAATTGAATTGTTTAATTGAAATTGAAAAACTAATTGTTGAATTGAAATTGAAAAACGAATTGAAATTGAATTGTTTACTCTCAAAGGAAAAAGCGCGAAAAAGCTGAGGGAGGTTTCAAAAAAGCTGAGGGAGGTTTCAACCTGAACCTGAACCTGAGGCTGCACCTCCTCCTCAGGGGGTTCAGGATTTTCATGAACTCGGTGCAGCACCTTGATGAACCCATCATGCTAGGAACACGGTTCAGTGTACAGTCCGAGCAGAAAGCCAAACTTAGGTTCATGAACTCAAACGCTGGGAACACGCTCCCCTTGCCGCGATCCCTGCGTGTGGCTACTGCGCCGAAATGGTTCCTGAGTTCACCTCGCTAGGAACAAAGCTTTCATATCACTATCAAACAAACGAGAAATGAGAAAGACTCTCTTTCGATAAAAGACACCTAATCAGGTGTTTCTCTGAAAGAGATCGAAAATGCCAATATGGCCGACAAATCTCTCTTTTGGAAGTTACTGAATAACGTGGATACTAAAAGAACCCCACGCACACATGGATACTATTAAAAAACCTCTTTTGCCAAAAGAGTCAGACTGAAAAGAGATGTCTCTTTTGCTGGATTCTTGCAGATTTCATCAAACTCTGTTGATTGCTGTGGAAGGTAATCGTGCAACCAGAATTTTGTATTTGTGATGTTTCGAAGGTAGACTGTAAAATCCGAAGACAGAAGGGTTGAGCAAGAACTAGTGCATACTGTGGCAGCCAAGCGATATTGTTAGGCAGTACATCTCATATACTACCACACAGGCACATAATTTGTGCAGCCCTCACTGGTTTCAAAAATTTCAGCTTCTTTTTTATTAATTAATTAACGTATGTTTTTTCCATGATTAATTCATGTAATTGCCATTAAAAAATCATCTATGATTTGAATCATGGATCATTTATGATTTGAATCATCTATGAACAATGCTCAACAAGTCATCGGGAAATGGGCGATTAAATAAAAGCATGTAACAACGAAAATAAGTTGCGGCAGGGAGTAAGTAGTGTTTTGCTCAACCCCACTATGCTTCTGCAAAGACTGCTGCACCTCGACAGAAAGCCATTTAGGGTCGTAACAATGGGTTTAGCAAAGAACATTCCTGGCACCTCCACTGACCTAAGATCTACTTGAACAAGTTAACAAACATCATCATAAAAAATTGGTAGGTACCTACCCGTTTGAAGAAATTATCGAGCTTCTTCTTGAGGACTGCGGTATCTCCACTGTGGGCGTCCAAAACGGACTGGAACGGGCCAATGAAGAGGCGAGCTGTGGAATAAGCCTGCTTGATAACGGCTTGGTAGACAGAGGTTTCCACATCTCCTCCCAAGTAATCATTTCCCTCCAGAACATCGGTGGATCTGTGGCCGTACGGCACATGGAGTGTCTGTAACAGAAATGCAAAGAGATCTATAATCTAAATTGCTGATGGCAAATACTAGTGATTCGCCCAATATTCAGTCACTATTCGGTGGTCTGCCTGTTTTGTGGGTTTGGCCGAATATGGAATAGTAGACCCTATTATTTGGAAAATCCGAATCCAGTGAAACTTCCCCGAACGGACACTTCTCTCAACAGCAGACATTTCGGATTCCCCGACTGTTCTCCATTGGTTTTAACGAGCTTTGTACTTCTGTCCAACGGACATCCTCTGTAACGGACATGGACAGCCAATCAGAAATGTTTAGGACCAGATTTATTCTCCATGTAACGGACAGCCCATCAAGCTCACGACCCCTTTTCCTAAGAAAGTCAGGGCTTCAGGGCACAGGTTCATTTTCTGATGAAAGCGATGGTATAAGTGGAGGGGACCCTCTTTGGTGGGCCTTTTCTTATTTTGCCTTTCAGTTTTGCAGATGACAGCAACGTTTCATGACAGGGGCGTTGCGTCCACAAGGCCAATGCTGCCCCGGCACCAAAAAACACAAGGAGTAAAAGAAAAAAGATTCAACCATGTGTTCAGTTGGCATTTGAATTTCCCTCCCTACACTGTACCTAGCTTATTTTCACAAAGTTTAACAGTGACCCACTAGATTTCTCTGGCTGTGGTCTAGATGCTCGATCTTTATATGGAAATTTAAAGTTCAATTAGGACAAGTGGTCTGGAAACTACTGGGACTCTGGTATAAAAACGTTGAATGTAAGTCATAACTCGGGAGTGAAAATGTGACAAGTATGAGTCAAGTTGTAATGATTTCACAAGCCCAGGAGCAAAACGCCGCAAATGACAGATACAAGGATGAGAAAATGCATTAAAAACGTATAAATCAGATGCATTTTAAAGATTAAAAGAAGAAAAAAGAAGACATTTTCGCTTACCATAATCATCCAGAAATTTTCTTCCGGTTGCAAAAACAGTTTTCTCGTTTTTTGAGTGTGTAAGGCGTCGCATTTTGCTGCGTCGAAGTTCCTTTAAAAAAAATCGAAATTGTTATAATAACCAACATGATTCAATAAAGGTACAGTGAAACATAACAAACATATTTTTGATTAGTCGAAACGAAGTATGAGCGAAGTTCAGGGAGCCTAGGACAGCGAGGATCCAGTGTTCTGTGGTCATCGTGTAGCGAATGCAGATCTATGGCTGGGAAGCTGTGGACAAATCTGCAGCGAGATAACAAAGAACAACACTCGAAATGCACTCTGCAATTCGCTACACATGTATGAGCCAACTGGCCTAAGTGTAATAAAGCATTATTATTATTATTAAATGACCGCTATTTAAATGCGGGGGATACGGACCACAAAAACCTCGTATATACGAGGCAGTGGATTCCAACTGCCTACATGCGGTTTGTTTGCACTGGTTTGTTGGCTGCGCCAACTGGCCTAAATGCATTATTAATAACTGTCTACATGAGGGTCGTTTGCACCGGCTTTTTAGGACGTCCCTCAGTTGTAGTAAGAGACGTCCTTATGTATTTGATCTGGCCAGAAGAGGACAACACTCAGCCCAGAATGAAAAGAACCACATTCAAATCCGTGAAAACAAAACATAGATGTATGTCTGTGTGTGCTTGTGTACGACAAAATCTTGTGTGCGCTGCCCAGGCCGAAATTCTAAACCGATGCGTGGTTGTTTTTTTCGGTGTAGAAAACTGTCTAGCTGTGCACTACGTCGCCGGAATTTCGAAATTTAATTCTAGAAGGGGAGAAGGGGGTTAATGCTGAAAAAACGTAAGTTTTTCGGCTAAATCTTGTGTGCGCTGCCCAGGTCGCAAGTATCAACCGATTTACTTGTTTCCTTCTAGCAGAATTCAGTCTAGTTGTGCACTACGTCGCCGCAATTTCGAATCTATTTCTATAACGTCGGAGGAGGAGGAGGGGGGGGGGGGATCGCGGGATTTCCTGCAAATCTTGTGTCTGCTACCAGTATTCTCAACCGATTAGGGTGGTTGTTCATTAGTTTGATTCAGACCAACTAATTCTAGAAACGAATAAAACAAATTGTAGTAATTAATGGTGACACCTAACAAATTCTAGCAACCAATTAACACTAGTGATGTACTAGTGATAGTATCAATATTTTTTAAACTATCGTTAGCACTGTCGAAAAACTGAAAACCTGCTGTTTTTGAACAAAATGTTTTACCAATACCTTTTTTAAATCATAGGTCAGTCTCATTTAGTTCTCAGACTAGTAATATTTAGGCATAAACCCCTTATCCAGGCAGGCAGACAATATCAAAACAAAATAGGAATGTGCGCCAGAATATATGTATATTTAAAAAAAAGAAGAAGAAAATGCTGACTAGAAAGTTAAATTGCAACGTCAAGGGAATAATCCATATTCCATTATCACACTAAAAACTGAACCAATGAAAAAACAACAACCAATATTAGAACAAACTTCAACACGAAGTAACCGGTAACTGCGAAGTAACAACAGTTTCTCACTAATGTCTAGGATAGTATAATAGCCAAAACAAAAAAAAATAATTTTTTAGAAAAATCCTACAAGGTTACCACATTCGATACTAGTAAACAATGACTTTCTTCATTACCTATGTTGCTGACTACCTTGTTTACCCACCTTCTTTCAATATCATGCTCAGCTTAGCTACCGCGCAAGGTACGGGTGTACGGTCAACAAGAAAATATTCAATAAAATCATACGATTCCAACGAGTGGTGAACGATTTTTGTGAGAGTGAAAAATGGCGAACCTGAAGTTCCATAGAAACGAATAGGTTGTAAGCTAAAATCATCAGAAATGGTGAATAATGCGTTTTCCTGTCGCCTTTTGGTAACGCTTTTCGAGTTTGTGAGCCAAAGTAAAGACATGCAACGCAAACGAAACCCAGCAAAAAACGCGCGGTAGACGCCAGCATGGATTGTTAATTCAATTAGTTCGAATTTCTGTCACTTATTCAGTGCTGCCAAATGCGTCAAACACAAAAGGATTCACATACCCTACATCATGAATTTGTTGCACGCTTTTTCGCTTTTCCTGAGAAGTTGCAAAACCTATCAGACAGATTTTGAATCCATCCCCTCATATCGAATTCGCATAAATGGACTCTTTCTTCCTGTGTATCAATACGGGATGCACACCACAAATCATCGAAAAATTATTTTTAGAAAACGTGATTATTTTTCCCACTCAGACCACAACCACAGAATCATTTTCTCAAAGTTTACCCAAACTTTGATTTCTTCACTCACTATCACATCACTAAAGACATTAACTGCTTCTTCATCTATTACATTCTCATACATATTTGCACTCATACCGTACTCTAGTAGTTTCCATCTGTTCATTTCGTTCCGTCAACTATTTCATTCATCAGTTACTAACTACTATATTCTCAGAAGAGTATTATTATTCAATACATATCCTTTGTACTTTGTTTTATTTTCTACATCTAGCAACCAGGCTACACCCAAGACTCTTTAACTTTTCACTTTGCATGTCTTCACTTGTACTCTTCACTTTGCAAATTATGAAAAGTAGGAGAACGTTCTGTTCCCAAAGACTTCACGCTCCCACTCTGCAGTTCTACTCGAAACGAAGAGTAACCTTCGTTTTGCGGACTAACCTCCAATAACTGTTACAGTTTATCCTTGTTGTTTCCGATATTTTTCTTCAGATTTCATCAAGTTTTCGGCCGTTTTCCGTCTTTCTTTCTTGTCTCTCCCATCACCAGTAAGGTCTATTAGATTTTCCCCAGTTAAGGTAGTTTAATTACCACAATTCTGTATTGTAGAAAACAAACGCGGAGCAACGACTGGCTTTGGTTTATTTTTTAAGAATCGGCCAATGAAGGGGCGAGCACGTTCAATATCCTCATTATCATCCTCTGATGAGGAGTATCGGAAAATTTCCATTATTAAAAAAAAAGTAGGGAGGTTGTAACTTATTATCCACTAACAACAACAACAACAACCTGTCGCTTCCTAACCTTTCCTTCCTCCCAAATGTTGAACATTTTGATGGCCTCAGTGGAGCTAACTTCGATGGTATTTTACATGCTTGCCCTCACACAAACTGGACCACCTTTAGACCTAATCGAAAGACTGATTTCTCTTCTTTCAATTGGCATTGAATTTAACGAAGAAATAAAACCTAAAAACCGATTTAAAAATTATGTCGTTCTTGCAGAGTCATTTGGGACTGCAAAAATGTCGCACACTGTTAAGGCCGGTTTAGACGGCGCGCACCCACTCGCGCACCAGCCTCACTTCCGGTCCCTCGCGCAATGTAAACACCTCCCTCCCCTCGAGGCCACTCACAATGAGGCCAACTCGGGGTGAGCCGTCGTCTGTCGGTTTTTGGTCGCGCATCAAAGGACACTCGGTCTCTAACCTCTCGCCGTGCGAGTGAATGCGTGTCGTCTAAACAGTGAGGCGAGGATGAGTTTATTGCCGGGCGAGTTGAAGTCGAGTCGGAAGTGAGGCTGGTGCGCGAGTGGGTGCGCGCCGTCTAAACCCGCCTTTATACTGGTTTCGGTGGTCAAACCATCGTCAGTAACAAACCATAACTGACCAGCTTGCCCGTGTGAGTTTCAAATAAACAAATCAATAAAAATAAACCAGGCAAAACTTATTTCTCGGTGAAAAACGCTGCAAAATCCTTGTCACTTGGGGTTTATTATTCTATTGGACATACAAGGTCTATGGCCTGAATAAGGCTCCTATTTTTGACAAATTACCTTAGATCACTGAACTTGTTAATCACTCTTCGTGTGTTAATCGATCAGTCTTGATTCACCTGTTGATACTACCTCCTGTTATTATACACAATTCTTGTGATTACAGCCGTTTTCACAGGTTTTGACCCATAAATATTGAATTCTGAGAATTAAAACTTCGTCAGAACCTCAATCCTTCACTCAGTGGTCAAAACCAACTTCAAATTTGGTCTCCTCACCCTAAAAAACATGGAGAACTACATCTCACAATCCAAAGTTCACTAAAACCTCAAAAATACCTAATTTTGCACCCATTTTTCACCCACAGCACCCCGGGGTGTTTTTCGATCAGGCTGCCGAGATAGGGGAGACACAACTAGGGCCCAAATGGAGCCTGTTTGCGAAAGAACGATTTTTTTTAGGCCAAACATTAAAGTAGATATCGATGACACGGCACACCTTGAAACGTAAAAGAAAAATTTGTGTGGATGTAAGGGGGGGAGGGGGGTCAAACCAGATCTCTTTTTCTTTTGCTCTATTTTGCCTCTTTTTTGCAGGGTACGCTGAAGTTCGACATAGGAAGGAACGGTGTCTTCCAAAGCTATCAACGTAAAAGTTGGATAACATGCAAACTCACTCAGCAAATTTGACGATTGCTTCGCTTAAACCGACTTCCCGCATCTTGACGTCCACGTTTGTGTCACGGGGGTGGAAGAACAGGATTTTTTCTTCCTCCTATAAAAGAACAGAAATCGATTTTGAAATTAATAAATCCTGTTAAAAGAACAGAAATAGATTTTGAAATTAATAAATCCTGTTGAAATTAATTAATAAGTCCTGCTAATAAATCGAATTTGAAATTAATAAATCGATTACGAAATTAATAAATTCTGAAATTAATAAAACCTGTTATTAGTTTGAAATTAATAACTGAATTTTTTTTAAAGTCAGCAGTATTGAGCTGAATATATGTTAAACCAGAGACTGCGCTGTTTGATCATTATTGACCAAAAAAAGTAAGGAAGTAAAAACAGCCATTCCAGGCTGTGTTCAACTGACGTACAGGCGTTGCCGGATGTGTTCGGCCCACTTTTCAGCTATGAATACAGTGAAACCTTTATTGATACTTAGCTAATAATTTGTTCAGAGGTGAAAAATAACTAGTTGAAAAGACTCGGAAGTGTTGTTGCTCCCATTTCCCACCGTAGATCGTAAAATACAAGCGAATGATAAAATGTAACGATTTCAGTATATATTTGGCATCCAAAAACAACTCGGATTTGACCCACGTTTTTCAGGGAAAAATATTTAAGTATAAAATTAATAAATACAAAATAAAATAAAGCATTTTAATTCCGAATATTTAGATGTAAGAGAAGCTAAATACAACATCGGGAAAGCAGTGTCCTATTGCATGCAGATCGAAATTAAGCTTTGTATGTGTTGCCGAGCTAAATTCCTTTTCCTGGAATCGTGGTTATTCCTACGTTGTAAAAATATAATTTACAACTAACACATTTTTTTAATACGAGAGTATACGCTATTTATCAAGTTATCGATATTGTCCATGCCTTTTTGCACTATCCACGACAAAACTCCAGTTCTATATTTTGTTCTCAAGTAATTCTTAGGCGATTTTATGTTTCCATTCAGATTGCTATAGGTTATACGAGGTCTGGGGAGTACAATGTTTAAGAGTTTGGCAGTGTGGCAGTATCGCGCTGCTTATGTGCGAATGTTTATTATAAAACAGGAGCAACCCTTCACATATAGCAGACAAATACTGAAAACCGTTGCAAGATCAAACATCCTGCGTTGGGTTCCTACGAGGCCAGGACAGCGTAATTTTCGGAATTGATTTTGGCTTCAAAAACAGGTTTATTGATATGAGTTAAAGGTACAACCACGGACAAAAATTCCACACTGAATAACAGGTTGACACAACAGTAAACTAGTTTTAGTTAGTCTGTTAAGCTGCGTTCACATGGATGCGGAAAATGCGGAAATGCGTAAAGTGCAGAAAATGCGGAAAAGTAGTGGGGGAACTGCGGAAGTGCGGAGTGTGTTCACATGGATGCGGAAAGGAGGTGCGGAGACTTCTGCAGCCTTGACAACAAAGATAAACAAATCGGGTTTGTCCCGCCCAGCTTTGCAAAGCCAAGACTTCCAACGTCTATGAACCCCATATTTCGGTTGATTGTTTTTTCGTTTCATATTCTATAATCATTAATTCTGTATTTACGATTAAAATAGTTTTTGTTCAAAACGGTTTTTTTTTGCGTTATGACAAGAGCCCTAAAGGAAGGAACAAATGAGAACATTGATCAAGAAATGAGAACCTCAACCAAGTCTTCTGTAAGGTCACTGACAAGCTACACTCCTATACTGTTAACTAGTAGGTAAACTCGATGTAGGTAATACAACAAAAACTCAGTATAATAATATTATAATTAAAAAAACATTCTGTAGGTATGTTTTACAATAAAACAAAAACTGGAAGACCTCACGTCGTGCCTGCAATCGAGAAAAAAAATAATATTCTTTTTTAAATAGCATAACATACGCAAAAGGGTCTGAGGACCATTTTTTCGAACACATTTTTTCTAACAACGTGCCATATCGGACACAGCCGTAAAAAATCGAATCCCATGAAAAAGACACAGAGGCCCTTTTCGCATTATTTCATGGTCAATGAGAAGGAATGATAACATGGATGGTGGTAGCTTAAAATATTTCACCATCATGACATGGAAATCCTAGCCCAACTTATAAATAGAAATTCCACCTGCACCACGAACACTCATACACCAAATACCTACTATAAATAATAATAATAATAATAGGTAATTACTGAAGAAATCATTCAAGAAACACGATGTCGGGCCCGGGTGGGGGAGGGGGGCGGCGCAGAAGGTAATTGCGCACTCATGCGGTGCGGAAAATATCAAAATCTCCAGTACGCGAACAGTCCGCTCCAAAAGTCGACCTGCGGAAGGAGTCCCCCCACTCGATCCATTGCTCCAGCCAATCAGGTGGCGTTCCGCACTTTCCGCTCCGCACTTTCTGCATCCATGTGAACCTAGCTAAAG
This sequence comes from Leptopterna dolabrata, assembly GCA_954871275.1. NCBI lineage: Eukaryota > Metazoa > Arthropoda > Insecta > Hemiptera > Miridae > Leptopterna > Leptopterna dolabrata. The sequence goes on from OX940983.1 coordinate 25,613,400, forward strand.
TCTACATAAGGGCGCCATGTCCCAACCCAATCTATCACGACTCCTAGATACTTACGGTGTTAAACTACTTCAATTTTATGCTGAAAGCCCATCCCAGAACTGCTTTTCTCTCGGACGTCCACCGCTAGATCTCTACCAAAAACATTTATGACTTGTTGCTATCATGCAGAACCACTTAATTTTTTTTAGTTTAGCGTCACTAGTTAGACCTGAAAACAGGTCATTTGACTGTTTTATTGAGCAAGTTGCATGGGAGAAGATCTCATTCCACGAGTTTCCTTTCTCAAGAAGATCTGTATCATCAGCAAACAGATAAACCACCACTTCCAGTTGTACAATATCATTTATGTAAATTGAGAATAACAATGGGCCTAATGTGCGTCCTTGAATAACGCCGGAACCATTATTAATTTCATCACTTGTGCCAATCACCTACTGAAACTACATGAGAGAATGGTGTTCCTGAGGGCTCTTTAGTTCGTCTGGATTCCACTGCTTTGTCTGATTCTCTGGATAGCGCAGCCCGACCTCTCCCCATAAAACAGTGCTGCCAACCACCCCAAAATTACAGTAGTCGGTACATCTCGTGAAAAATCAGCCAAAAATACTTGTTGGCAACATCGACAATACACGGAATCCAAACGAACTAAGAGCACTCCGGAGCGCCATACTCTTGTTTGAAACGACTTTCCTACAGTTTGAAAAATAGCTCTTGAACCACTGCAAGCTTTCGCTTGTGTTTCCTGTCTCCATCCTGTAACGGTTTGATGAATTTGTAGTATTTTAAAGAGACTAAATTATTGGTAACCCTAAAAAGCTGCAATTTGTCACATGAATGTCATGAACACTTGTTACCACTGAAATTTTCAACCCCCCGATACTCGTGTGCTGCGGCTACTCCAAAATCGAAGTAAAATGCCCCAGTTCTAACACTGAACTTATTTAAATTCGTTAGAGAAATCTACGACATAGTTTTAGACAGTTTCATATATTTTCTCACTGGGGGGGGGGGGGGGGGTGTAATTTTCTCAGTCTCTTTTTAGTCTCTCATTTTATATAAGTCCAATTTTGATTTGAAATGCTTCATAAGAAGCTTTCTACAGCCCTCTGGCTGTCACTGCCAACTCGAAACTCAAGGGAGAAACGTCTGTGAGGCAGAAAGCCACTGACCACCGATGCTGCCTGACTCATACTTTTCTTCCTTGAGTCTACAGCTGAACAGCCTGTAGAAAGCTTCTCATTAAACTGCCTCCGAATTGTGTGATAATACAGAAGATTTGGAACATATTATTTTTTTGCCCGGACTACGTTAATGAGAGACGACGTTATACTACTTGTATATTATAACATATTATGTTTAACAGCCTGACTGATATTGTTCAAAATCCATTTAATTTGAAGAAGTCTATTCTATACTTTCAAAATTTGCACAGATATTTAAGTCTCTAGGCAATTATTTCCTAGTATATCTGTAAGTACCATATTATTACTATTTAAGTCTCTAGGCAATCATTTCCTAGTAGGTATATCTGTAAGTACCATATTATTACTATTTAAGTCTCTAGGCAATCATTTCCTAGTAGGTATATCTGTAAGTACAGTATTATTACTATTTGCAACTGTTGCAAAACGATGGCTGTAAGGTTTTTACGCTGATGACAATAAATTAAAAAACTCAAAACCAGAATTTTATTGTCGAATCCCACATGAAATAAAGAAAGTTGAACGACTTATGACCGAATTATGATTACATCAGAATGTAAACAAAATTACAGCTAGCTTCAGCTTTCCGCTGAGGCTCTGCAAAACTTACGAGAATTCAGCGGAAATTGACACAAAATAAAAACCAACATACTTGTCCCTCATTTTCTCCATAGCTGACGTTGTAAATGAAAAAATTCTTGAGCGATAACTTGGAAGGTTGCTTCTGCGTCATACTACCATCTTACGACAGACGATGAATCAGACCTGCAAAGAAACAATAATCCCATGAACGATGAAAAAAATTATTATCAAGTTATGAGAAATCTTATTGGAACGATGAAGATTAGGCAGATTCCGATACCATTACAAGACAACCTCAAGATTCACAGAAGATTTCATGATTTTAATAATAATAATAATAATAAACTTACTGGTGGCTTTATACTGATGATGATATATATATTATATACTTACTGGTGACGCTTTGGTTAGGTGAACATTAACAAACTATTTAAGTAGGGCGATTCGACCCAAGACGCCAAGGTAGGTAACTAATAGATTAAATACTTGAATATTGAATCATAATCAAGAATCAAACATCCAACGGTGACTAGTCACGTCGGGCGTTCTTGGATCATGAGCGGATCTCTTACAATCGACTGCACAATAAATAAACGTGGATTTATATGAATAATAAATTAAAGGTATTACCTATTTACGTACTTCTGCGATGAATATCAGGACTTGAACGATGCGAAAAATTCACGAGTGTACCACCAAATTCCCCACAATTTTGAAATTCTTTGAGCAAAGCAAATCAACAAATAAATTGAACACGGTGATAAGAACTCAACTCATCTTTATCAGTAGTTAGGTAATCCGGCGCAAGTTGTGGAACTTTCTTCCTCCATATAGCCTCTGTGTTTATTTCAGCAGAAATGGTTTTTGATTTGAAAACCTGAGATGAGCAAAACTCAAGATGAAATTGAATTTTTTGATATATCAGACAGATTTAGAATTTGAATCTAAATGAAATTTGTATTTAATCCAATAGGTAGGTAGGCTACAGGCTACAAGTTGCCGCCAGAGTTCTTCCTCCATGCCTTTCACAGAAAATATCCCCAAAATTAGTGATTTCACGTCATATTCAAATCATTACGGTACAGAATGGTTTCCAGTAGCAGAAAATTTATTAAATTCGTGTTGAAGGTCTAATGATATCGGAAATTTGTATATAGTACGGAAATTTCAAACATTGGACGATTTTCTGATGACGTCACAGACACGTGGACTGCTTTGGGTTCACTTGAATTTCCTGGAGAGCATCACATATGAAAATTTTCGTGTTTTATAATGATATCATTAATTGAAACAGGTGTTAAAAAATATGTTGATATTTTTCAAGATTTGCAGTTTATTTCGAATGTATCGAATCTGTTTCAAAATTTCGAAAAATTCGAAAACGCGTGTTGTGTTTTTTGTGGAAGTGGAGCAAGGCTGTGATAGAGATGGCAGTGGATAATGGGGGATTTGAGGCCAGCTCGGCATCTTCGGTCTTCTAGAACGCATTAAGTGCACGTGGAGTTGTTTTAACAGCAGTGAGAAAAGTAAGTTTTGTTTAAGTATTTGAGTAGTTGTTGAAGTAGTTCTTTAAGTTGTTGCGATTCTCTTGAGTTGTAGGAGGTAAATGTGGAAATGGGAGTTGGAAGATTGTTGATGAAAGTGTTGTTTTGTGTTTGAAGGAGGAGGTGAAGAGAAGAAGGTCGGAAGTTGGAGTTTTCGGTTTTGGAGAGTTCTGTTTTTTGAAAGAAGTTTGAGGAGGAACATGAACTCAACGTGTTACAAATGCAACAGGACGGGGCATTTCGCCCGCGAGTGCCCCAGCGGCGGCGACCGTGGCGGCGCTGACCGCGGCGGCGGCGGCGGCTACCGGGGCCGCGAGAAATGCTACAAGTGCAACCGCTACGGCCACTTCGCCCGGGAGTGCAAGGAGGATCAAGACCGCTGCTACAGGTGCAACGGCGTCGGCCACATCGCCAAAGACTGCCAGCAGTCTGCCGACGAGCCCTCGTGCTACAACTGTAACAAGACGGGCCACATCGCTCGCGACTGCCCGGAGTCACGCGACGGCGGGAGCCGCGGCGGCGGCGGCGTTTGCTACACTTGCAACAAGCACGGCCACCTGGCGAGGGACTGCCCCGACAGCAACAGCAGGGCCTGCTATACCTGCGGTAAGTCGGGCCACATTTCCCGCGACTGCGACCGGAACGACTGATGACCACGGTGATCATCATCAATCCACGATGATTATCATCGCTGCATTATTACAAAAACCCTCTCCCCCCCCCTTCTACACTCCATGATGAATGAAATTCTCCACTACAGTACTATACTGTAGAACCCCTTCCCCCACCACAGCTGTCATTAATTTTCGTTCAATTTTTCCATTTAATTTGCCACCTGCTATAATGTTTTTCCACCATTTCAAAAATCCACCATTTTTTGGTTCATTTTAGTTCATTTACCTATCCACCCCACCCATCACTACGCTTTTTATAAATCCTGTATTATCCAACAAAAAGTAAAATGTCTTTATAACTGGAGTTGTACTCATGAAGCGATTTTGTTGTAATTGAATCATTTTTTTCAATGGTATATATCCAAGAACTGACGTATGTCAAGTTAAAATCTTATATAATAAATGAGGAATGATTTTTATATTTTTTGTTTCATTATGATTTTCATCCTTTTTTTTATATAATTTATTTAAATGTACAAATTTGTACCTGTTTTCGTGGACATTCGGATGGGAAAGGCGATTTTGTATGGTTGATCATGGAATTCAATATATTTTGATAGAAAACAATTATTGCTTTTATTTGGCAGTGAGGTGACGGAGTCCTTTGGTCCCTCATTAGGCTTTGGTTCGAGGTTTTGAAATGCGTTTTCAGTTTGATGAGGTAGTAGGTAAGTGGACTCTGGGCGTTGCTCTGAATGGATGGCTGTTTTGATTTTGACCACTTGCACGTTTGGCGTTCCAACGAAATATTGAACGAACTGCATTAACTCAATCGTAGGGATGTCGATACTTCAACATGTATCGATATTTTTAGTGTTTGTATTTCCAGAAGCAAACTTTGAGTGTATTTCGTAATTTGGGGGAAGTGGAGGGGGTTAATTAGGAAAAATGCCAGATAATTCAATATTGTCGGGCCTAGTAATAGATACTAGCCTTGAAAATGTTGAGAATATAATAGATCCTGGTGACCCAGGCAGGTTTTCAAGCTGCTGATATCGTAGTTAGAATCAATAAAAACAGGTTTCTCCACGTTGATGCATGGAAGTACGATCCTACTTACACGTTGGTACGCCGTGGAAGTAGGAAGAGAGTGAAAGCTCTACTTCTGTTCCTACTTCCATGGTTCTGACCAAATTTATTAGTATAATATCCATGTGACAGCACTCAACTTTTCTTTTTTAGGTACCAAAAAGTCAGTTTCGGATACTCGAGATTTGGTATTGATATTACGATACTTTTCTTAAAAGTAATCGGAAAATATCGATACTTTTTTACCATCTCAAGTAGTAGGTAAGTGGACTCCGGGCGTTGCTCTAATGGTTCACTGTTTTGATTTTGACCACATGCAGCTTTGGTATCTCAGCTAGATTTTGAACAAGCTGGATATCTCTAACTTAATCTTAGGGTTGTTGGTACATACTTGATATCGATTTAAAAAAAGTGAAAACTACTTCTGTTCCTACTTCCATGGTTCTGACCAAATTTATTAGTATAATATCCATGTGGCAGCACTAAACACTTCCTTTTTCTCAGTACCAATGCTTCCGATACTCGGGATTTATTATCGATATTCCGATACTTGTTTTAATTTCAAGTAATCGGAAAATATTGATACTTTTCGCCATCCCTAGTAGTAGGTAAGGGGACACTGAGCGTTGCTCTAATGGTTCGCTATTTTGAACACCTGCATTTGGTGTTTCAGCTAGATTTTGTACAAGCTGGATGTCTCAACTCTCAGGGGTGTGGGTAATTATAAATGAACAGATTGTTTTAGAAGTATTGTATTGTTTTTTCCAAAACAGTAATTAAATCACAGCCTGAGAAATTTTGAAAATAGTTTTCAACACAGAGTCTGAAGGCCCTTAGTTGGGAAAAATACCAAACATTCAATGTTCCTGGGCCTACTATTAGATCCTAAGCCTTGAAATTCTGAGCATAATAGATAGTAATTCTTTACTCACTGGTGACCCAGGCAGGTTAATTCACTTTTAATGTATAGCTAGGTTCACATGGGGTGGAAATCAGCTTTTTCCCGCAGAGACATTCACATGGCAGTACGGAGCTGGAATCCGTGAGCAAAATCAACCAGTCAAATGTCGAATTCCAGTATGGCGCGAACAACCAAATGGAAAGGGTGTGCGCAGTAACCTCTGCGCAGATTTGGTGGTTCAGGCATTGGAAAATGGAGATTTTGATATAATATCCATGTGTTACGTTGCCGTAATCCATTTTGTGTTGGCCAGTAGCACTGCAGTACGATTTGCCCTTCTGAATTTCCACCCTGTGTGAACCTAGCTTGAAAGCGCCCACTTCTGTTCCTACTTCCATGGTTCTGGCCATGAGTATTAGTATAATATACATGTGACAGCACTCAACATACATTTGGTTTTTGTAGGTAGGAAAAAATCTGTTTCCGATACTGGAAATTTAGTATCGATATTCCGATACTTTCCTTAATTTTAAGTAATCAGAAAATATCGATACTTTCTTGAACGAAAATCGATAATAATTACCATCCTTAGTAGACAAGTGGACACTGAGGGTTGCAATGGATCGCTGTTTTGAGTTTGACCACTTGCACGTTTGGTGTTCCAACTAGATTTTGAAATAGCTGGATATCTCTAACGTAGTCGGTGCTGGGTTTGAAGCGCAGTTTCTGATTTAGTTTTTCTAGATTAGCCCCCCCATTTTTGGATGAAACCTTGAGAAAACAATATTTTATTATTCCCTTGTCGTTGATGAGTGGGTCATGCGCATGGGTGACAAGCGGTTAATATTATTTTATATAAAAGAAGTTTCTAAGACTTTTGAACGAACGATGAATAGTTCTTTTTCTACGATTTTTCAAGGATTCCTTCTCTCCTATGTCATTGTACCCCCCTGCCCGCTGTGATTTAGAAAGTGATTGAATCTTTGAGAAATCGTGAAAAAAAGGAATTCATCGCAGGAGAGTGCAATTGGTCTCAAAATTATTAAAATAGAACCGGCTTTCATTAAATAAATTGGAAAAAAAGAAGTTCCATTCATGCAGCATTGCTATAAGAGTGAGTTTTCAAAGAAATGTTCTCACTGTTCTGTAAAAAGATGATGTCCCGAGAAACCATACCACGCTTTGTAAAATTATATATTTTTCTGTGATTTTAGCCAATTTTACCGATTTTTGACCCTTACAAAGTCAAATTTGACCCACTCCTTTTTTTGAGAAAAATGTTTTCATAATCGAAATAGTCCCCCTTTCTGTTGTGAATCACCATCCCACACACTGTCAGGAGAATTAATATTGATTTTAGCCCTCCGGTTCCAAGAAGGTTTGAGCGCTAGAATAAAACTGTGCTTGTATTTCCACTAGAATGACGTTACGTAGAATAACTGTCACGAAATTAGTTCAATACAATTTACAAAAACAAACAAACTCGCAATAGTACTGGCGGATGTGAACTAAATAATGACAGGGACGGAAATTTGCTTCCTCACTAAGTACCGAAGGTATTCATGCAAGAGTCTAAACAAATTTGTGTTCTCAAAAATGAAAATTTCCAGTCGCATTTTATGTTTCAGACATCAAGGAACATATTATTTGGTTCCATATCTATCTGTGGGGAAAAATTATACGAAATAATGGTCGTAATGAGTTGAAATTGGTGAGGTAGGTACTGGTTTGGCAGGGATGGTCCCATATCGGATTCATTAAAAAAAGTACTGAAACTTTTTCTGCTCATACTCAAACGTGAAATGATGGTTCCGTATCGATTTCATCAAAGTGGGACTGTAACAACGGTGCGCATGCGCATACGAAATGTTTGCCAATGGGCAATTTTCGTGGGTTACAAATTCCCATTCTTTTGTCAAATTCTGTTCAATAACGGAAATTAACACTTATTTACCACATAAACATCCGAGTGGTTTTTAACTCAAATCCCGTTCTTGAAGGTTGTCAAGAAGGTTTGCCATTTCTCATGTTGGGTTGTTGGCAGCATTGAGAACCATCACCTCAGAAGCTTCGCTCCGCCTCCTTGGGGCCAGTAGTAGGCCGCATTTTTACTTTCTATCACCCTTTAAAGAATGTCGCTTATTTTGGAAAACGGGCTTCAAGCTCCCATTTTTCCATGAGTATTGAATATTTTTTTCCAAGAAAAGTTTTTGGCGAAAATTCTCCATTCTTTTTAACATCGACAGCTACCTGAAAAAGTAGTCCTAGTGAGTTGAAATTTGGAGGGTAGGCACGGGTTGAAGCACAGATGGTCCCATATCAAATTCATTAAAAAAGTACTGTAACCTTCTGCGCATGTGCCAACATGAAGTCCTTCTAGAGCCCACAACTACCCTAGAAGTCGTCGTGAAGCAATGAGGTTTGGAGGGTAGGTGGGGGTTGGGCCACAGATAGTCCCATATTAAAGTACTGTAACTTACGTATGTGTACGCGTAAACGTGAAATCCTAGTAGAGCCCGTATCTACCCTAGAAATTGTCGTAATGCGCTGAGATTTGGTGGGTAGGTGGGAGGTAGGTGCCGGATGTTGTTGCCACAGGCAAAACTCCAGAACTACTTCATTTTATGTGAAATTTTCAAGGATTGTGCGTGTAGGCCCTTAGACGGCCCCCTATGAATTTCATTGCCAACGGACCAATGGTAGCTGTACAGTAGAGATAATCAAAAATTGATATTTTACCAACTGACTATACGTCCATGTTACATTAAGTGAGGAAGCCACACTGCCCGTCCAACTTGGCAGACGTTTTGGTTTACTAGGTTTCAGAATTCAGATTTGTTTATTATTTTATACACATCAGATTCATCTCCTTTTTTGAAAACGGGTAACACTACTATGGCTTCTTTTAAGGCTAAAGGGGACGACAAGTGTGCTAATAATAATAATAAAATAATGCGTTCATTTATCAAGCATGTCAACAGGACATAAATCACCGGTGCTATATATTTGATCATTTTAGTTTTAAAACCGTATGTTTCAGCAGACAATTCACTATTTTTCAAGTTAGCAGTTACCTTCAGTACAACATCAGGAGTGACCATGCTGAAGCTGAATCCATTCGGCGTGCAAGGTTTGATGTCCAGAGGGTCCCTGCTTGAGTACGGAATACTGCTTATTATTTCATTTGATACTGATGCTAAGTACTGATTAAATTCAAGTGGAGAAATTTTGGAGGCCATTTTTCCATGTGCATTTTTTTTTGCCTCTCTTGCTATTGAAGAACTTCCATGACGTTTTTACAGGATTCTTCGAGCTATTTATTCGCTGATATCGCGCTGAAATTCTGCTTGATGTGGGGACATCAAGCAGAACTCCCGCTACTGATGGCGGCATCTCTCTACTGCACCTTTAGTGGAATCAGAAGGGTGCATTGTCACACTCCTGGACGAGCACGTCCAGGTGTTGCTTCGTCAGTGTAAACCCTTTGTTGTACCGGTCACCAGCGTCTTCCATAGTGCAAATTTTTATTCTCACTTTCTTCAGTGAGAAATTAGCATCCATAGACGATCTTCATAATTCAGTGAAATTGGTCCATCTTATCTCCACATCAGTCTTGTTCTCCCTTACGAATGACCAATCTGTTTTACCAATTTAGTCAGCCCTACTTGTGTCACAGGTCTGGTTTCAATATCTAAGGGGTGAATGTGGATTTTTTAAATTCATTTTTACATTTGTCGACATGTATATACTTAGCACTGTGATCTAAGATAGATGGTGTGTACCTTTGTATCAAAGTCTTCACTGTGAAAATTAACAAAGCAATTGTCCAGGGAGTTACTTAGCCTAGTTGGTTCATGAGTTAAGAAATCAAACCCATAAGCTAGGGTCACATGGGAGGCGATTCTGGACGGCAATCCGGTACAGCAACGCGTTTGCCGGAATTTTTGCTGCAGAGGCGTTCACATGCAGCGGAATCGTAACCGGAAATCAGACTGGCAAAATCAACCAAGAATGTCGAATTCCAACATGGCTGAATAACCAAACAGCAGAGGAGTAACCTGTTTGGTTCTCTGTGCATATACGGCAACGGATCCGACAGCAGCAAATATCTAGAGATTTTGATATAGTATCCATGACGTTACGTTGGCCAGTAGCATTGCAGAACGACTTGCCGTCCGGAATTGCCTCTCCACGTGAACCTGACTATACTCATCATATTTGTGAAACTCATCAAACTACTACTTGGTTCCAGGAAATTTACATTAAAATCGCCGGTGATGGTCACACGATCATTTGCATTCAGGCTGGACAGGGCACCATGCATGGTCTCCAAAAATGTATCAAAAGCTCCACTCGGTGTTGGATAAACGACAATAATAGTAGTAATAGGGATATGGGTTTATAGTGTTCAGGTACATAATATGGGTCTCCTCTTTCATCGACCAGTGTTCGCTGTTATTCTGTGAATAATACACCTACGTATTCGCTCAGCAAAATTTTTTATAACACCCCCTCAAAATTTGTTCTTTTACGTTTCAAGGTGCTAGATTCAAAAACGCTGCAGTCCTTGTCACTTTTGGGTTTATTATTCTGCCGGGCATACCTACAGAAATATTGCTGATCATTTATTGTTTCTTTCATGCGCAGTAATTGAAATAGTTATTACAAATGGTTTCTACCAATTTTGGCCCTCACAAACACGACCTCAGCTTTTTTTTGTTTTGTTTTTTAACAGATTATCTTTGAACATCGATAGTGCCATTTAATTGTCTTGATTCACTTGCTAATACTACTTCTAGTGTTATTATACAAATGTATGGTGATTTCAATTTCCCAGGTTTCTGACTCATGAAAAATAAATTTCGTGAGCTCAACCTTCGTTACAACCTCAATTCTTCACTCTGGTCAAAATCAACTTCATATTCGGTCTTCTCGCCCAAAAAACCCCTCAAAAACCCCTATTTTTACACCCATTTTTCTCCCATAACGCCCGTGGGCGTATTCCGATCGGGCTGCCGAGCTTTGGAGTACAGCTAGGACCCAAATGGGGACCCAAACTGTGCGGAAGAATGACGATTTTAGACCAAAATTTAAGGCTGAAACTTCGTTAGAACCTCAATTTTCCACTCGTTGGTCAAAATCTACTTCATATTTGGTCTTCTCGTCCTAAAACACAAAAAACCCATGTTATAAAAAAATACCTATTTTATACCCATTTTCACTCATAACACCCCTGGGTACCTATATTCCGATCGGGCTGAAAAGTTTCGGGACACAACTAGGGCCCAATCGGAGCATGACCGCAGAAGAACGAATTTTTTGTCCAAAAATGAAGCCGGTGTGCATGATACGGCGGACGGACATTGCATTTTCTGAATCTACGCACCTTGAAACGTAAAACAAAAATTTTTGAGGGGGTGTTATAAAAATTTTTTGCTGAGCGAATACATAGGTGTATTATTCACCGAATAATAACCAAAATGCAATGTCCGTACGCCTTATCATCCATGTCTACCTTTATTCTTGGTCTCAAAAAAATTCGTTCTTTCGCACACAGGCTCCATTTGGGTGGGCCCTTGTTGTGTTCCGAAACTTGGCAGCCCGATCGGAATATACCCAGGGGTGTCACGGGTGTAAAAATAGGGTTTTTTAGTGTTCAATTAACATGAGCTTGAGAGGTATCGTTTCCTGTGTTTTTAGGGCGAGGAGACCGAATGTGAAGTTGTTTTTGATCAAAGAGTGGAAAAACTGAGGTTCTAACGAAGTTTCAGCTCCCAAATTTCATTTTTTAATATTCAAAAACCTGGGAAATATTCTGAAACCACAATAAATTCATATAATAACACTAGAAGTAGTACAGCAGGTGAATCAGTACAATTAAATGGCACTATCAACGATCAAAAATAATTTGTCAAAACCTAATTCGTGTTTTTGGGGGCCAAAATTGGTGGAAACCATCAAAAATAGCTATTTCAATAATTATTGCACATGAAAGAAACAATAAATGAAATCCAAAATTTCTGTAAGTATGTCCAATAGAATAATGAACCCATTTGACGAGGAATTTGCAGCGTTTTGGTTTATTATTTTCAATAATGAACCTTTGGAATCGAGCATGAAAAACAAAAGCTAAACCCCTTAAATTTTGATGGTTTACGTTTCAAGGTATGTAGAATCCGAAAATGCAGTAAAAAAATTTCTGTCTGTTCGCCGTACGCCGTACTTAGCACTTTTCTTAGTTACCATGAAAAACAAAATTGATGAAATTCGCTTTATAGGTTCCGTTCAGTTTCTAGTTGGTCCGCGAAGCTCGGCGTTACTGTCAGTCATCTCTAAGGGGTGAAAAATAGGGGTTGAAATTTTCAGAACGCTACAAAAACTTCCAATGGAAGGGTATGATTTTTTTACGCTTTTAAATTTTTCTCAAACTAAAGAATTTTTTAAGATCACGGATGGCCGTGTGAAGTCGAGTTGGTTGTTCTGTCATTTGAAAAATGAGGGATCTGCTGGATTTTGTTGCTAGCCACTTTTGAAACTTGAACAAACGTTGAAGTATTACTGATGGGTAAATTATGACACAACGGTTAATTATACCATCTACGTGGAAGGGGCTAGATTTTGTTGATAGGTACTTTTGCAATATAACAACCGTTGATGTGTTATTGATCGGCAAATTATTACACAACGGTTCATTATACTATCTACGTAGAAGGGGCACATATACAGGTAAATTATTACACATCGGTTTATTATTTGCCTTATGCTTCATGAATAACTACTTACAAATAATTAATTACTGAATTATTGAATCCCGCGCATTTCTAGGAACCTTTAATTCTGGAGCCGGCTTTACTCGATTTAGGGCTTTCCTGGGGGGAGCTCGAGGGTACTGACCATAGAAAACAGTGATCTACGGAGAAGGGGCATCTGTACAGGTAAATAATAAACCATTGTGTAATAATTTGCAGCGTTTTTGTATTTTAGTACATTTTCACTGAGCCTTGTGTGGATCGGAAAGATCACACGATCTTCACTGTCGGTTCTAGGAACTTTTTCATTCAAAGCAGTCAGGCAGGGGACCAGCATTATGTTTCGTCGTTCATCCTTAATGTACAACTTGGATGGAACAAAAATGAAAGGCAGTCCACTCCCTTTGGTCCTTATCACTTTGGATGATTCCTTCAAGCTGAACACCCAGTGATAAGTTTAGTGTGTTACATCATCGGTTGCTCTCAACACGTGGTGACTGGTGGACATTGGTTGGGATCTAGCTAGCAACACCGGTCTTTGTGCACACTTGCGCTTTCGCCTTATCGCCCAACGCACGTGGCGATATGGTGAACGAGACGTCTCCTCACGCGTTTCGTTTCTAACGTACATCCCATACGATATCCCAGTTCATTTCCAGAATGTCGCAGCTTTCACCAAACCACCTGTTGGAATTTCGAGAAAAACAAACACGTTCCCACGAAGTTGCGGTTCGAGGTTTCCTCGGAGGTCGATGCCCTCGCTTTAATGAAAATCTCGATCCCCAGAGCAGTGCTTTGTCTATTCCTTCAACACTACAGACTTGTCCCCTTTCACTTGTTTCACCGCGTTGTGTAACGTTGCAGATCCCAGCGACTTCCGAGTTTCGGTTGTATTGTCCGGTGACCTCGACGTGAGGAGGTTAAGATGGTCAGTTGTCTAAAACCTGACCAAGCTGTGTTGTCAGTGGACCACACCTTTCCCTCGCGTCAGGTTTATGTAAGATCGCATTTGAAGCGTTGAGCTGGAACAATATTTGATTAATGGTCGCTCTTGCTGAAAACATTTGTCATTGAATCATCAATATTATTCTGTGTACATAATCGTGTGATAGGTTGATTTGTATGTTATTCGTTTGCCTGTACCTTAACAATGAAAATAATGTACAGTTGTGAGCAGAGACCTTCAAAGTAGGTACCTACCGATGCCATTCATTTTTACCAAGTGTAGCACTAAAAACTACGGCAATGTAGCATTAATTTATTTATTTTTGCAAAATGTAACACTTAATAAAATGGCGCGATGTATATTTTTAAAATATAATAATATATACCTAATATGTATAATTATGTGTGCGTGCGTAGACGAACGATTTTTCTGTTTTTCTTTTCGCATTTGTGAACAGGAAAAAGTAGGTATAGGATAAAAATAAAAATAGTCTATTTCCACGTAAACTAGCAAACTGTAGACTGGTTTCGGTTGTTACACCATCGTCAGTACAAAATAGTCTATTGTGTACTGACGATGGTGTAACAACCGAAACCGGTCTACAGTTTGCTAGTTTACGTGGAAATAGACTGTTATTATTTTTATCCTGTACTTTTTACTATGGATTTCCACTACTCCGCGCAAGTGATTTAATAAAGTATAAATATCGACTTTTAAATTGCAACGTTTCTTAATAAATATGGCACGAGCCTTTCTTAATAAATAGGTAACTTCTGTTTACAAATGCGAAAAGATAAACAGAAAAATCGTTCGTCTACGCACGCACACATAATTATAGATATTATATATTTAAAAAATATATATAACTCTATATTTGACCTTACCTACTCTGTATATCGCTGGGGTACCTTTTACTCGTAAGCTAGACAACTACTTATTATTTCAACCTTCAGTCCTCTACACATATTTCTGTGTTCGCAGGCGCATTTTTAAAGCATCAGGTGGGCTGCAATATTGTCCATACGAAAATTAAGTCATTAATGTGTCGTTCAAAATGTAATTTGGAGAATGCCTCCACGTCAGCCGATGTCTTCCTTCAGGTTGGCTTCCCTCCCTCCCTTTCAGATTCCTTATTCGCTCCCATCCACTCTGAAGAGGAAGACGGGATTTTACTTTCTCCTGAATCATCTTCCCAGTGGCTCCTCGACAGTCTAGAAATGGCTTATGGTTTAGCATATTAGGTCCACGATAGGGTGCTTGAAGCAACCCTAGCTGACTACTTCTACGCGGGACAATAAAAGTGTTGGGGCTCCTAGTAGCATGAGTTGATTTAGATTTGATGATTAGTGTTTGTCACAGTAAAATATTTTGCAGTTTGAAAATTTATTATTTGAGGAACTCTTGAGTACATCTGCTTCTAGAGACAACTGTTGAGAAGGGTACCTATGGTTTTTCTTATACATAATTTCAAGCGCTAATTTCTGAGCTATTTCAACTGGATGGATGAGAATCTGGAGAACTGGATACTTGAATGAAAAACTGCATAATTAATACATCATTTTCGTGAAATTAGTGGATTCAATATTCCTTGTCCTGTAGAAAATTTAACCTTCACCCGCTCGCCTCTCCTGAAGTCACACTTCCGATCGCGTGGGCGGCAAATTGGCCGCCCTTGATTTTTCATAATTTTCACTACTTTTCTTCGTTTGTTCCAAATTAGTTTTGACCAGGGAACTCCAGCACAACATTACAAGCACATTTTTATCATAAATTCTTTATTCAGATAACGGCAATCACAATAAGAACGTAGATATATATCAAAATCACATTTTCAATCTTTGAAGGTTTTCTGCACTAAAATAATATTCTGCAGTTCGCAACTTTTTCTATTGAAAGGAGGTAACAAAAGTTTGAATATAATCATATTAATACGTACTTCATTTCGACAAATAACTAACGTGACAATAAAATAAAACGAAAGCTGGCTAGAACAAAACTAGAATATCCATAGTTCAAAACATTAGAACTTTAGTAAAAAAAAAAAAAACTTTACAAAAATACAAAAATTATACCTACTCAGGAAGATGAGTTAAAACTCAAAATACTTGAATCACATTGGAAAGCTGGCTAGATCAAAACTAGAATATCCATAGTTCAAAACATTAGAACTTTCCAAATCGAGATGCAAAACATTCATGTTTCAGTTCAAAATACAGCAGAGTACGACAAGAAATATCGATGAGAAGCCCTACACATATTCTAGAATACTGTGAAACTAGTACAGTTGAAAATACATGCGAAAGGAAAATTAATATTTACTTACATTTTCAAAATCGTGCGATGCGAAAACTGCCACGTTACCGCTCGCGTAGGCGGCAAATTGGCTCGAACCTGATGTCCCCAACTTTGGAGCAGTACTGACTGGGCTGACGTGTCCACCACGATCGGAAGTCAACGTAGTCTAGCAGGAAAGATATTAACTAGAGAATACATGGCGCTCTTGGGGCTATCACGATACTTTGAGCGAGCATACACGGGAAAATTCGAAAAGGCGGCCAATTTGCCGCCCACGCGAGCGGATGAAGGTTAAGAGCATTGCCCGATTTTTCTAGTTAATTTGCGAATTTGTTCAGTATACCTGTATACCTCCAGTACTCAGTCCTAAGTACTTGGCATGTAATACTCTTTCCATTTACAGTGTTGTGTATCCTTGAACTTGGCTTGAAAACACTAACCCATTCAAATGAGGAATGGACATACTTTCTTTTTTTTAATTCGTTCAAATTTTAGAATGGATAGCATTCAAAAATGGTGCGAAAAAGCGTGGGACGTACCTATACATGTGTGTTGCCCTCTCGCTCCCGCACGTGAGAACCGAGTGAGAGGGATTACATGTTTAACTACCAGATGCTAGTTTTTCTTTAGCTTATTTTTGCCGAACTGCTCGGATTTTGGAGCTGAACATTGCGATGACGGGGTTTTCGAGGTTTTCTGAGGTCAGCATATTTCGACCCAGTCCCCTCCACATTGGACAGATCGATTGGGGGGAAAAAAAATCCCGCAATTTTGAAATTTGGGGTGTTTGTAGGTTGGTACCCTAGGCGAGTAGAGAAGCACTCGCCTTGGTCGGTACCTACAGTAATCGTAAAAGCCTTGGAGGGTGGTTGGCGAGTGGGTTGGGGGAGCTGTTCAAAGGTGTTTTCTCCACTTTTTTTCACGTACCTACCTAGGTATAGCTCCGTAAATCTCAGTCCTAGCGAAAATTATTTCGCATGCAAACGAAGTAGATAAGATTTCATACAAAAAGAAAAGTTCCTATTCATTTTTGTCGTAGTATCAATAGGTACTTGACAAGTTCTTGTATTGCGATGTGACTGACATGGTTTTCTCCTTTCTAATGATTTCGATTTCTCTTTTATCTTCTGATTTGGTTTGTCTTAATCAGGAAAACGCAGGAGTGGTAGGTTCTGCTGGTAGGGGAAGAACGGAGGACGTACGTACCGGGACGTGCATACACAGAAGGTACATGATACGAACATTTCGCAGTGTTTTGCCTTTGTACTGTACGAACACTGTCAAATGTGGTAACATACGGACGGAATACGCATGGAATAAACGGAGATTCCATGGAAATGATGTGTGGCTGTGGCTAGTCAAAAATATTATTGTCTTAGCTATCGAGGGGGTGGGGGAATAAAATGACCGGAAAAAATCAGTGGTACCACTAGTCTCACAATATCTGCGGTCACTACTGTGTTAACTATTGAGTACCTACAAAAAGGAGGTGAGAACTACAATTTGCCAAGAATATAGGATTAAAGGATTGTAGATGATAAGATTTAAAAAAATGCAGACAGAAGGAAAGGAAATCTCAAGAGATTACAAGAATGATAATACCGGTGGCTACACTGCGTATGACGTTTTGACATTGACATCTGTTGAGTGCGAACTGAAATGTCAACAGTCAACCTCTTTCTTTCGCTTTTCCTGTTAGAATCTAACAGTACTCCTTTGTTCAGTCAGTCTGTGATTAAAATCCAATTGTGTTTCATCTAGTTGATTGCAAAGTGTATTATGTTGATGAGTGTTTGAATAAAGCTGTCTGCAATGGTCGCAAATGATTTGGTCCTCGAGTTGAGGAACATCTTCCACTCAGGACAAGTGGAACCCAGCTCATGGATGCAACGTTTGTTCGGGAGCGTCGAAACAGGTTTGATTCTGAAAGATATATCGTTGGAAATCAAGCCGGGCGAGGTATTTGCTGTACTCGGGTCGAAAGGTAGTGGAAAAAGGGCGTTGTTAGACGTCATATCAAGGAGAGCCCAAGGCGCGACTCGAGGACAGATTTTATTCGAAGGGAGTCCCCTGACGCTTAGCTTATTCCAGAGATTATGCGGTTATGTGACTCATCGCACTGACCTTATACCTTCATTGACGACAGAGCAAACGCTGTACTACACTGCGAATTTGTGTTCCGGGGAGAAAGTGTGTAGGTACACTTGTAGCACCAGGGTGCGACAGATGCTGGGAGATTTAGCTTTGAATCAGGTCGCCCAGCATAGCGTGGGGTCTTTGAACACGTCTCAGCTCAGAAGGCTGGTTATCGGAGTGCAGCTGATAAAAGATCCTGTACTTCTCCTACTGGACGAGCCTACTGCCGGTTTAGACCCTCTATCTACGTACCTTATCATATCTATACTGTCATCGTACGCCAGGAGGCGCGGCAGAGCTGTCATTCTCACCATGGAAAAACCAAGATCCGACGTCTTCCCATTCCTTGACAGGGCGGCTTTCCTCTGCCTGGGTGATATCCTCTACACTGGACCAACAAGATTGATGCTGGAGTACTTCAACTCCATCGGATTCCCATGCCCTTCCACAGAAAATCCCCTAATGTACTACTTGTGTCTCTCGACTGTCGATCGGAGGAGCCGAGAGAGGTTTTTGGAGTCCCACACGCAGATCTTGGAGCTGGTCGACAAATTCAAATCTGTCGGAAATGCTTACGCATCACATTCTCACATGCAGCCACCTTCACTAACCAAATCCCATCTGCGTTCAATCAAACCGTCTTGTTTCCAGCTCTCAACCACACTGTACCAACGCTTACTAGCCTCTACATTCAACATCACGCCTTTTGGTCTCAGCCAAATGTTTCTCCGATTGGCACTGTTCCCCATTTACAGTTTGCTAATTTTCTTGATTTATTTCAACGTAGTAGCGAACGACAACCACGTCAATCAATCTGGATTAATTCTGCTGAGCTTGTTTGGCACGTACATGACATCCGCGGTCACCACTGCTTTAACTTTCGGTGTGTTTAGAACGAGATATTATCAGGAAGCTCAAGAAGGAATATACAGCGGACCTCTTTTCTTGATGGTTTATTTGCTGTTCTCTATTCCATTCACTCTCGCTACAGTTGCAGCAGGCTCTCGTATTTTGTTCCAAATCACTGGCCTAACATCTGTTGAAGACTGGGCAGTGTTCGGAGGAATACTGTGGGGATCATACTTACTTGCCGAACAGCAGACCATTGCCTTACTCATGGTTCTGAGACGGGAATTCACGGCAATCATAACTTCTGTATATTTGTGCCTACTGTACTTGGTTCTTGGGAGTGGAATACTCCGATCTTATGGAGGGATGCCTGAATGGTTGCTGTATACAGGATACGCCACTCAAACTCACTACGCCTCCCTTTCACTTGCGGATCGTCTCTTCGCAGGGCTCCCTCTGGCCAATTGCTCCAGCGTACAGCTGTTGGCACTCGGATGCAAAACATCGGAAAACCACATTTTGAGTCACAGGTCGACCTCACCGTCTTGGGACCCGGCTCTCTCCCTGGGCCTATCTTCTGTATTCGTTTTGTCAACTTTGGTAATATATCTTATGCCCCTTCCAGCATTTGTGAAAGCAAAATTCAGGCAGTGAATATTATTATTAGGGAGGCAAAATGACTTGGTGCTGAAGGGGGTCTGTGTTTCTCCATGAGTAGATTAAGGTAACCTGAGGTTTAAAATGCTGTACCGCAATTTTTGAGGGAATAGCATACAAGACATCTCTTTGGCTACAGGCCCTGTATTTGTTTGGAAGAAATCACAATGTTTAGGGCAAAGGAAACGAGAAAAATTAGTTTTTCGGTTTTAATTAAAATAATATCTATGACATAATTTGGATAGTAGGCATGTCGAGAATGGATTTACTTATTAGCTAATGCGAGGACCGTATTATCAGAAACTCCACAATACCACGTCATGTTAGAGTGGAGCCAGTTCATGGGAGCATGACATGAATGATACCAGAGTATATCATCCATGTCAAATGGGCAAAAAGGCAGGAGCTGTGAAGGGTAAAGGACTGCAGTCAGTTCACACTTGAGTTACTAATAGCTGCAGATAATGTCAGATAAGCTATAATAGCATTTTTTACTCTGTCACCCTGTCCTGAGACATTCTTTCCAATTACCTGTAATATGGCTGGCATGCTATTTAATCTAGTATGATGCTGCTGCCTCTCTTGGGGGAGCCTTTTGGTTCCGACAAATAGCTCGGTATTTGCGCGAATGCATTTTTTTATATCATT
This sequence comes from Leptopterna dolabrata, assembly GCA_954871275.1. Classification (NCBI taxonomy): domain Eukaryota; kingdom Metazoa; phylum Arthropoda; class Insecta; order Hemiptera; family Miridae; genus Leptopterna; species Leptopterna dolabrata. The sequence goes on from OX940983.1 coordinate 25,633,613, forward strand.
AGTAGTTTGATTTCTCATTTAAAATTCCAAACATTATCGGACTTTGTTGCTCAGTGGTAAATTAGAGGCTATTGTCTTTAGTGCGTTACATGTAAGGCCATTGCTAAGAGTCCATATGGAGCCGGCCTCCGTATCTACACACCATTTCCAGATGATTTTTAATCTTCCCTGCACCGGATTCCAGTCAAACGCCTAATGCTTGATCGCTCCTTCATCCTTTCCCAGCTATACATCCCCAGTTTCTCTTCAAATTAACCAAGACTGACTTCCGGTGGGTCCATGCCAGGTGCTCCTCATTTACTTGTATTGTGATTCAAGCCTCAGTAATCCCATGGGTACATCTCACGCAGTGGTTTGGGAAACTTGGAGTTTATGCGTGAGTGCTCATGTCGATTTACTTCTTTATTTTTCCTGTGTTATCAGTTATGGCATCACTCCTGCCATTGACTTCCAAGATAATTACTTCCGACTACTGTCATTACTTCCATAATTGCTGCCATTACTTCCAAGATAATGTGTGTGTGTGTGTGTGTTAACCTCTTTCTGCTCTCCTGGATATGTTGGTTCTTATCTCTTTAGTTTACTGTGCTTTTATCCTGATGCTGGCCATGGAAGTCGGTAGCTTGAATATATCTAACAATGCTCCAGCATGTCATCTGCATTGTCAAGTCCTTCAGATATATACCACATGAATTGGCCCTTATGTTACTATCTCGTGAGGACCTTCCATAGTGGTATGAAACCACGAGGAAGAGGGTGGACCAATCCAGGGATTCCATATCCTTCAGGGTTCCCCTTGTTTTCAACTCCCAACAGTTTTTGTGGTCTTAGACATAGGGACTAATGGAGTTCCCACAGGTTCTCACTCCCTACTTTTTCGAGTTGCAAATGATTCGACCCCAAATTGTTTGTTCAAACAGAGCTGGGCTGTGATATCAGGCAGTAGCAGTTGAACTGGGTAATAAATTCAGTACATAAACTGTTAATCAAAATCATATATTTCTTACCCATTTCATACTATTCAGATTCTTTTCGGTGATTCTAACAGTCTTCTCAGCTTAAAGCCAACTGGCTTAACCAGTCTAATATCCTCGTTTCCCGGTCTACTTTATTTATATTTTTTACTGTAGGTGCCTGTTTTTTGTTGTTGTAAAATTGGAAGCGCTGCTCTAAATCTTACTGGTATTTTTAATCATGTCCGAAATCACCTAGGTACCTACCTATCACGTTTATAGAAAAGATTATAAACTTTATTTATTTGGTGAGATTTCGATTCAATCATTACTATGTATTAGATTATAAGAAGAGTGCATATATTTTAATAATAATAATTGTATTTAAACCTACCTAATATTTTTTACTAGTGGAACTTAATTTATCCATTGCAAATGTGTGCAATAATTCAGTATTCATATCTCTCTTGATTAGAATAGGCGCATATTAATAAGTAGCCCGTATTATTTTTGTATGTACTCACTGCCAGTATTATGTAACGTCTAACGTTGATACTTTGTGATAATTGTATTCCCTCCATTGATTTAATGAGATGGCCTTGAAAATCAGTACAGGTTTTGTATTTCTAAATTATACGTATCTCAGTTCGTTGCAATTGTCATTTACCACTCTGAGCTTCCTCGTTTCTGTGTTATGAAGTTTATAATCTGTTTATTGAGAGTTTTATGAAATTTATATTGAAAGTGTTTTATAACTGCAATTATTTTTTGTACAATAAACCATTATATTTAATAGATTAATTTTTACCCTGAATGTCCATTAGCTGTAAAGCAAGTCCAGCGTGAAAATTATCCAAAAGCCAGGATAGCGAAAAAGTGATATATCTGTGTTCAACAGTGCGACTGGCTGACATCACCAGTGAGCGTTTTCCTGCTTGGGTGGCACAGTGGGCATTTAAGTTTAGAGGTGCACTAATAGCTTTGAACTGCTGCATGTCCTTCGAGCAGACCGATGGCCCAGGAACAATGTATGTATGCCTTGTGTAACATGGGGGTGCCAGAGGATCTCACTCACTGTCAGCGTGTCCCATGCTGGGGAAATTTCAGATGCACTAGGTTTGTTCCCATGAACATCTGACGCTTATCTGTCAGAAAGGCGCTTGGCCGTTCGTGGTCTCTGACTCTTTTTGGACTGTATAGTATCCATGACCGGCTGTTCTGTGCTCTCCTCCAAACCATTCAATGCTGGTTTTCTGATTGTCAGTCCAGTGCACGGATGGGTGAAGGAGAAACTGACCATGCACCACTGCCTTCTTGATCAAACTCAACTCGTATCAAGATGGTATTGGATCATGGATGGTTCTTGTGGTTCTCTAGGAGTCAGCTAACAGTCAGAAAAAGCCTGTGTGAACAAAGCTACTAAAGTACTTCGGGCAACCCAGGCCCAGTGATGGGGAGATCGTTGGCGTGCTGGTTGGGGAGACTGGGTGGCACTGGCTAGGTATGACATTGTGGTGGACGGTTCCGTTGTTGAAGAGTGGCTTCATTTATTTAAAAAATTTGCCCTCCAACAGACAGGCTGTGTGTATAGGCCATTGTTGTATTACGTAGTTGTAGGTAATTCTTGTATTGGGTTTTACTTGGATATTCCTATTATGTAGGAATAGAAGAAGGGTGATACCATCAAAAACAGGTGTTCGAGAAAACCATGGAATCTCTTCAGAAGTACTCAAAACGAGTTTCTTGACGGTATTCCGTTGAATGCTCTGTAGGTACGCGTGTTGGAATTTCAGATGGTCAGCTTCCTAGAAATACGGTCTTTCAGATTTTCTTTAGTTCACTGAACTTTTCAATTTGAGAAAGAGGTGGAAAAATGAGAGAGTTATGGCGGGTTTTATAATTGTTCGACTTTCAACAATAACTGTCATAAAAATTGACCAAAATGTCATGCCTATTGATTTTGAGCTCAACTGCATTTGATTTGGCTAATCGAGCAAATTTCTGTGCTAGTTTACGGAAATGGGCGGCCCCTGCCACCAAACTAATATCCATACTATTATTAAGAACATGTACTGTGTGGGAATCCACACCGGAACTTTGAAAATAAACATGTTTTTCTTCTATCTGGGTTTTATGAGGGATAAAATCATGAGAAAATTGTTTCAAAAGACTATATTTTTATAATTTTTTAAAAATAATCATTGGGTTGTTGTTCTGAACAAGTAGAACTAATATAATTCAAACAAAAGCAGCAACCAGAATCTTATTCCGCTAAATATGATTAGGATGAAGTAAAAAAGATAGAGTAAAATAACGTTGTACGCCGCTATTCTTTCTAATATTAGTAAATAACTATCGATTATTAGCATTCATTACACTATCAGAATATCATACACTCAGGAGGAATACCTCGTTAACAGTGTGTGGCAGTTAGGTTTCTACAAACATGTACTACCTCTATGCATTTGATCACAAAGTAGGTATACTAGTAGGATAGGTAGGTACGAGTGTTGAGGGTCTTATGTCCACTCAGAATCAATAAATTAACAAGGGGATATTTTTAATTTTCAAGTTCGAAATCAATAGTAAACTAAGGAGGTATTTTTTCAAGTTTTTGTTGCTCAGGTAGCCAATCAGCGTTTCTGACTAGGGATGAATCTAAAGTGAATACATGCAAGATTCTCAAATGTATCCGTGATCAAGAAGTACTTCCCAATTGACAGTGTTTTGGAAAACCTCCTGCTGGAGCCAGAGGTCATAGTGCTGCTTGAACTCTTCGGTTAGTTCCATGGATTGGCCCAGGACAGAAGTGATGCTGGTGTCCACAGGCTCGTAGTCCGGGTCTGAGCAGTTGCCATACCTCCGGTTGTTGAATCTGTCGACAGAGGACCGCAGAGCACACTCTTCAGCCTGGAAATCCCACGGCCGAGCGTCAAGGTCATTGCCGTATGCCCAGTCGTCATTGAGCCTGTGGCGGACTTTCTGGTAGATGGCACTCATTGTTTTCATGTTGGACTTCCGCCACTGTCTCCCAAGGTATTTCGTTTGCATTTTGAGTAGTTTTAAAACATACAGTTGCATCATTGCATGGCGGACTTTCAAGGTGCGTTTGAGAATTGGGGCCGACTTGAAAACTACTAACATCATGATTCGAGAGTGCTTCCATTTTGTCAGCTTATTTAAAATCCTCAGCAAATTGATACAAGCAAACAGGTTCCTCCAGGAGTATGCTTGATTATCACCGATTTCCATAGTGTCGAGGTTGATGACAGGCTCCCCAATCACACAAGCAGGGAAATCAAGAATTGGTATAACATTAGCTGCACCAACGTAAGTGATTATATTCTGATTGAAGAATTTGAGAACTAAAGGAATGCAATTGGCAAACACCAAGTGCTGTGACATAAACTCAAACTGGTATATGTGGTTTAGTTTGAAATGTTTTAGCAGGAGCAACAGTATGCCAGATACAGCTTTCACTATGATTTCTTTATGACGGTTCACGTCAGTGCCGAGTTTCATTGATTGGAAAACTGTCATGGGCATTTCTCCAGGAAGAACGTCAGCCATGATGTTGATTGAGTCGGATTTCGCTTTGGAAGTGGGTGCAGCAGCCAGTAAGATCTTCAGAAGGGCTATCATGTACTGCGGGAGATTGGGAAACATCGCCTGGTATAAGACTTCGGCTGGCGTTTGATTGATGGGTGGCTCCTTCTTTGATATTGGACTTTTCGCGAGTTCCTCCTCCATCTCGATTTGAACTTCTGCAAGGGATTTGTACATGTGCTGCTTCAGAACTCTAACACCTTCGTGTATGGGCTCTGGAAGACCGAATAACGATTCGCTATCGCCTTCCAGCGGAACCCACCCGACGAACTTGACTCGTGTGTTTTCTAAGAACGAGTCCAAGTCTTTTTGGCGTACTTTCGGCTGCCAGGGCAGACCTTTGTTCTTAACTTGTACAGGCGATTGCGGTCTAGGGGTTGAAGGCTGAGGTACTTCTTCAGGCTGAGGATTACTTTCTCGTTCTTCAAATTCTCTGAATTCTCCCTTTTCTTCGTCATTCTCCTGCTGCTCCATTGAATCCATCTCTATATTTTCATCCAAAGAACTCTGTTTTATTAAACTCCTCCTTGGACGAACATTTCTTTTCGGGTTTTGAGCATCTAGGATCTCAGCTGCATTGATAGGCGGGGAGGACGCTCGCATATTCCTCACAACTTCAATCGTGTCTTCTTCTAGATTATGGAGCCCTGCGTCAGTCCTGTACTCTTGTTTCAGTTTTCTCAAAACATCAGTTCCTCCCAAAGTGACCAGTATGGTTTTCCACAATAAAAGCAACACTTTCTTCATGGGAAAATGAGGAGCAGAACCACTGCAAAATTTGGTTACCATTCCAAACAACTTGATGACAAGTGTTTCATCGCAGTTAGGAATGAGAATGTCAGATCTAAACCCATCAATAATTCTTTTGTGTTCATCAGCATCTTCAACCATGAGCGAGCGAATAACCTCGACAATGATGTAAAGAACACTCAAGATCACCCTCAGATCAACAGAATCTGCAAGACTAACAGCAAATTTGCGCATAGCGGAATTAGCCGAAGCTGAGTTATCAATTTCAATGTTGAGAAGCTCGACGAAAGCGTGAAACACTCCTTGGTCGTAAAGAAGCAAAATGTTGTCTTTCGTCCACTGGACTTGCTCCTTATCGGACTGCACCTCAGCCCAACACCCCTGAGCGATGTACAGAAAGCATCGAGCGGCCTGCATCCTCAGCGTTCGATCGGAAACTTCCAGCTGATCCAGCAGCTTGTTTATTATGGATCTTTTCGTGCTGAGGTCCAATTTCTGCCAGCTCGGGGTAAGATGGTATAGGGACATTTGTTCGACGAACGCGTCGAGGTTTGTATGGAACTCCTCCTGCTCTGTATAGCTGTACAGTTCCGCGATCTCGTTCATATGAGAGTCGGCGTCGTCGTAAACGAAATCCAGATCGGGGCAATCAGGCCCACTATCCGAGTCCTGTCGCTGCCGACGGAAGATGTCGCGGAGTTTTGGCAGGCCCCGTTTTCCATTTCCGTTCGCGTCCATGTTGATGTTCCTGACTTCCATCTCCATATTGGGTTCGTAAGAAATGTAGCTGTTCGAATAGATATCTGTGCTACTGAAAACCATCACTCTTGAAAATGAAGTCTCTTAGGGCATCCATAGTTGAAGATCACTGGAAACCTGACCAACAAAAAGTTTCTAAATTACTTTTACAGGTATTTCAGAAGCATGTTCATGTAAGTCCTACGCCTCCCTACGAGATGAGTACTGAAGGACAAAACATGACAACCACAAACATTGATGTGATAAATACAAACAAGGTAATCGTAACAGTTGATCTTCACCTTACTGGTCAGTGTTACGATCAAGCGGAGAAGGTAGGGAACGTTCGAAGAGATGAAGTTATATCGATCGCATCAAACTGTTCCACGTAGGTAACTCATGTTAAACACATATCTACCTACCTACAATTTGTCACAAGCTGGTAGAATGAAGGAAAAAATGGTTGGTTCACCACTGTAACGAAGAGCTTACCAGAAAACTCCTAGGCTGACAAGTGCTCGAGCAGCTGAAGCAAAAATATTCACGGACGATTGTGTCAATGAGCATATCTCGAACCATGAATGGCAGTCAACTTGGAGCCTTTTCAAAGTGTAAATCTGAAAGAAAGGAGAAATACGATTATGATACGTAAAACCTAAAGGATGGGCTATCGATTAGGGCCTGTAAAAGCGAGTTTTTATTTAGCTCACCTGAAAGTAGGCACTGGGAGGTTCAATTTATAAATGCTTCTTCAGTCACAAGGATCAGGTAATTTGACTAATGCACAGCTGTAAAATAACTTTGTATAATAACGTTGTATAATCGTAAAAACAGTTTTGGATTAGGATTTTCGCTAACCTTTGACAATAAAATCAAAATTAGCTAGGCGTAGGAAAATGGTCGACATGACAGATGTTTTGCGATGGTTTGTCTTTTTCTTCTTATTCTTCTTCTTTATGTTTTGGCTGAGCCGTGACTGTAGGGGTCATAAATTTGTGTATCGATTGTTTTGTGTAGGTATGGTAATCTTATTGTTGAATGTCGCTGAATGGAGTATATAAATTTGTCTTAGGTAGTAGTTATTTTTTGTATTACGTTGTGAATGTGATTTTGGCGTGAGAATTTTTTTAAATATTAAATTATTCTGTGTGATGAAAGTGTGTGCGTCTGAGTGTTAGTATGGTTGGATTATCGAGAGTATGTATTGAATGTTAGTTGCATTAATATTTGTTCGTACAGCCTATATTTCTTTGGTAAGTGTAAGTAGGTATATTGTGAAATTGTTGATTGGGGGACAGGTCACCAGGGTGTGTGGTCATGGCGTTTGGAGCATTGGAGCAGACAGAAAGGTTTAGGTTTGTTTTTCCTTATTCTGCCCGGGAAGCGTTGTCGTTGCCCAAGTACACCCAATCGGTATATTTATGAAGAATTTGCTTTTCCTGCTTTCACCTGGCATTCCCACATTAACATGGAGTTGTGATGTCTAGTATTCAATGAGTTGTTTTATTCGTTCTCCGACAGGGTTCGTAGTCGTCCCATTTTTCCATTCTCTTATTTAGGACGCTAGCGATGTATTCGATGTTACCTACAAACAGTTTTAACTGCGATATGATTTCAAATCAAATAGGTGTGCCCGAGTCCATTGCATGAACACAGGAATTTGTTTTCTTTCAGTCAGATTGAGTCAACTCAGAATTTGTTGTTGGATGAATTTTGGGCTACCAACTAGGTATCTGTTTTCAAAATTTTCTATAGAGCCTACCTATCTATTGTTTGAGGAAGCTCCTAGTCTAATTATCTCAGAAAATTCTTGGTGGTATGTTGGTCGTCTAGTTATGCGCAACGTGAATTGATTTCCAAGAACAATTAAATTCTGTCCATTTGAATTTTTTGATTTTTCTCTATGATTTAAGTTCGTATTGTACATTTATAGTTTTTCTGTATATATATCCATGTACACAATGAGAGAACAAAAGTTCCTGTGTACATTGTCAGAAATAAAAATAAATAAATAAATAAAAATAAGTATGAGTTGAGTGTAGCTTTGAGGAGGTTGCGTGGTGCTCTGAGAAGTGTGGTTTTATCAGCTTTTGATTCTTTCGTGTAGATGTGACAAGAGAAGTTGGGAAAATGATTATGAACCTATAATAAATTATCTTCCAAAGCTAGCTTTTCATTGTAAGTTAACAATATTAACAAGAGCTACCTAACTCTCGGCGGCTGTATGGATGGACGTGTTTTCAGCCAAGAATATGAATGTTTTGTTCAAATGCACGGAAATTTCGGTAGGGCATTGACGGGGAGCAGCTTGTTGAAAGTGCGTTTAAATGGGATCATTATTAGTAGGTATTAGCCGTCATGTAAATCGGGATCATAACATAACAATGGATCTTGCGATGCATCTTTTAGCGCCGCAGTTGGATATGTTTTGTATGAATAGGATCTTCATCAGCACATGGAATCGATGGGGGTAATCGATGTGAGTGGTTTCGGCACTGCCAACGATTTGGCGAATATTCTGTTGCACCTAGCTGCTATTTATAGTTGAATGTACGGACCTTCATCTTGTTTTATAGAGAGATTCATGATTTCCTTCTTTCCTTGAGTGAGCCTTGTCAAGAATCAAGATCAAGAAAACGAAAAAGAAAAAGAAGAACTTGGCTAATCCCATGGCCAAGACATAAAATTGAAAATAAGAAGAAGAAGAATCTGTTTCGTGGATTCTATATATAACTGTTGGTGTATAGGATCCATGTCATCCTAACCAAGAAAGACCAAACAAACAAGGAAAGAAAAAGAAATAGGCCGACTTGGTTGTAGCATTACTTTTCCTTCGGGTTTTAATAATTGCAGTGCTTGATTAATAATATTCGGAATGACAACTGTTAAAAAAAAGGTGTCTCAAAATGATCTTCGTCTTCTCATGTCGCTCCAGAAACGCAAAGCGGTAGATTCCCAGAAGAAAATAGAATCACCTTTAGCTAAATATCCTTTTCTACTCTGGTTTATTGTTAATACCTAATTATAAGAAATGTTGTCTACATTTTTCCTGTTACAGCATTCATTTTCTCTGCATTTTATAGTTCATAGGTTGGCAAATTCATTATTCCCATGACTCTTTTAGGTGTTCTATATATGCTTGGTTTGATCATGAGCTAAGGCACAAAACATTTACAGCAGGTTACGTATACCCTGATAAGTTGGATGTAACTACTAAATAATTGAAATCGTTGAAAACTACTAAATAACTACTAAATCATAATTAACTACTAAATCATAGTTAACTACTAAATCATGATTGAAATCGCTGCCGAGTCCATGGCGGTCCATAGCGATGAACGTTCTCAGTGACCCCTTGACCATACCCTTCTCCTTGGCGAAACGAATGATGAATGAATTTATTGCCAACAAATGAACCCATGTCAATAAGAAAAATTTAATAATTATGAAGCTTGCCTATATGATAACGCACGATCAAAAATTCCGAGATCAAACTGTTCGAAGTCCCAATTACCGCGACCGAAACTACTTAAACCAACTATGGGTAGAAAAAAGAAAGTTAAAGAAAATTGTCCGGTATGCTCAAACAAAGTAACACGAGAAGAGAAAGCCCTGCAATGCGATGGAATTTGCGATACCTGGTATCACAGCCAATGTGTTGGAATGAAGGACGCTGACTATGACACATTGAAGGAAGACGACTGTTGGATCTGCCCTACATGCTCCTTGACCGGTAAGAAGACTGTCCTTACTCCGAATGTGAAGATTAAAAAAAGCCCTACAGTACTTGAAACGCAATATACGAAAGATTCCCTACTCAATGATTCGATGAGAAACAATTATTTGAACTCCGATACAGAACGAACTGGAGATTCTCAATTCCACATTCTCCTTACTGCTCTCAAAGAGGTACAAAAATCGGTTTCTTACCAGGCTGAAAAGTATGATGAATTCTATCTGGCCATGAAGCAAATGAAAGAAGATACGGTGCGTTTGTCTCAGGAAGTTGCTAGTGTGAAGCATGCAAATGGTAAACTTGCAGCGGATAATGATTACCTCAAAAAGAGGGTAAATATCCTTGACCAAGCTCTAATTGCAAATGAGATAGAGATCACTGGCATACCATCTCATCCTGGAGAAAACTTGAACGTCCTATTGTCAACACTTTGCAAACAAATTAATTATTCCCTTGATGAGAGGGATGTTCTACACATACGTCGTCTCCCATCACCAAAACAGACAAAACGCACGACACCTCAGAAACCTATAATAATTGTGATACTCCAAAACAGATACATCTGTCAGAAACTACTTGATTCCAAAAGAACCGCTGGACCCATATCTACTAAGGACATTGGCTTTGACACTGACGAGAAAATCTACATTAATGAACGGCTCACTGCTGAAAATCGTCACTTATACTGGATGGCAAGACAAACCCTGAAGATTGGCTACAAATTTTGTTGGGTCAGAGGTGGATCTATCTTCATCAAGCACTCCGAAAAATCTCCAATTTTGAAAATCAACTGCATCGCTGACATTCCAACTACACTTCCTGCACATCGATCTCCGAACTCAACACCGTTTTCTACTCCTAATAAGTGATCATGTCCCAATGGTAAATCTCACTTAGTCAATATTTTAGTCAAACCCCATGATTGATCTCGTAGATCTTAGTTTTTCAACGATAAATTGTCAAGATATTAATAACTTGAATAGCATTATTAGTCCCTCCAATTTTACAATACTTAACTACAACATTAGAGGTATTAGAAAACGCTTCGATGAATTCTCTATCTTCTTGGACTCGTTAGTATTTCAACCCACAATAATTGTTCTAACAGAGACCCAACTCAGTCATAACATACCTTTTTATCTAAGAAATTATCTAACGAATCACATCCTTTCCAAATATACCACTCACGATTCTCTTTGTATCTTTGTCCGACGTGATGTAAGCAACATCAATTTGAAAACTCTGGATCTCAATTACTGTAATGCAGCTGAAATCGCTTTTGAAATTTCTTCAAAGAAATTTTTAGTGACTGCGTGCTACAGAACTCCATCTTTGCCACAGAAAAATTTTGTTGCTGAATTAAGCCATCATCTCATATCACAACAAGGTAGGAGCTTTGATTTTTCCTTCTTTCTGGGAGATATAAACATCGACTTACTATCACCTAGCTCAATATCTGATATGTATACAGATATTCTACATGAACATGGTTACGCCTCCATGATCACTAGTCCTACTCGTACCGAAAGTAATACCCCCTCCTGCTTAGATCATATATTTTTGAAGTGTACTCACCCAAATGAAGCTACAAGTGCAGTAATAGATTATAGAAGTACAGATCATCTCCCTACTGTAGTATCGATAAATCATGTAAATCTGAAGGGTCCGCAAGCTACACCAGCCAGAAAGTACAAAGAAATTAATTATCAATCCTTGAAACAATCCATCTCCTCCGAATCATGGTCACATGTTTTTGAACAAAATTCAGCAAGCGAAGCACTAAAAATGTTCTACAAAATATTCCATGAACAAATAGAAAATAACAGTCATGAAAAAGTGTACACTGGTAAAACGAGGATGATCAGACCTTGGATGACACAAGGGGTTCTAGAGTCAATGAAGCAACGTGACAAATTATACAAAAAACATACTGATGATAAGAAAAGATCAAAATTGCTTGACCAACCTATTGACGAGGAGCTAAAGAGGAAATATAACTCATATCGAGATTGGGTTGAAAAACTAGTTAGAAACCTCAAAGAATCTTATTACTCCCAGAGATTTAATGAAGTCACGACTCCACGGCAAACCTGGTCCCTAATAAATGAAATAACTCAAAGGAAATCCCAAAATGACCCAAATCAAATTTGCAGTATTATCATAAACAATGCAAAAGTTACTGCAACAGAGTCTATTGCTGAGCATTTCAACAACTATTTTATTAACATTGCTGAAAAACTAGTTCGAGGTAAATCTCAAAAACTCCCTGGCTTATTGAATATTGAAAATGAAAAAACACTTTTCTCCTTTAAACCGATCACTCCCGGGGAAATAATGCACCACATTAACGCACTCAAATCTGCCTCTTCAACAGGACCGGACAAAATAAGTGCAAAAACACTGAAATTGTGCGTGGATAGTATTATTGATCCTCTTACATATATCTTCAACCTATGTCTAGAGGAAGGTACCGTGCCAGACTCACTGAAAATAGCTGCTGTAACCCCAATATTTAAAACTGGAGATCGTAGGGACATGAATAACTATCGCCCAATCTCCAATATTTCACAAATTGCTAAGTTGTTTGAAAAATGCTTGAAATCCAGATTAGTTACTCATTTACAAAACACAAATTTTCTTGCGAAAAATCAATTTGGATTCCAATCAAACCTGTCAACAGAAGATGCCATCTTGGATCTCACTGAAAATATAATTAACAATCTAGAAGCTAAAAGGAAAGTCTTGACAATCTTTATTGACCTCAGAAAGGCTTTTGACACATTTAACCATAACATCCTTCTGAGGAAAATCCAAAATACCGGAGTCAATGACGTTTGTCTTAAACTTCTGACAAATTATTTAACTAATCGAACTCAATATACGAAACTGAATAACATTGAAAGTTCACTATCAGTAATAAAAAATGGTGTCCCCCAAGGAACAATACTTGGTCCTATACTCTTTCTAATATATATTAATAGCTTATGCTCCCTAAATGTTAATGGTCGTGTAGCCTCATATGCTGATGATACGTGTATCACGATTTCATCAAAAACATGGAAAGAAACTTTTTCTTTAGCCGAGAAGATCATTAAAATAATTAATGAACACCTTGAAGAAAATCTCCTCTCGCTTAATATAGATAAAACTACATATGTGTGCTTTTCCTACAACAAAAAGGGATCACCTCCATCTGATATGTGTCTAAAGTTTCATACTAATGACTCCTGCCATCCAAATTGCCCTTGTACCACTTTGAAAAGATCAACCACTGTTAAATATCTTGGACTCTTAATAGACGAGAACTTGAAATGGTCAGAACACATCGCAGTTTTAGCAAAAAAAATTAGAAATTTATCCTACATCTTTTATCGAACAAGAAATATTATTTCCTTGAAACTAATCAAGCAATTATATATGGCACTTATCCACTGTTTGTTAACCTACGCAATTACCTCATGGGGATCTGCCTTACAAACCCATCTTTACACCATAAAAACCGCACAAAAATCAATAATTAAAATCATCTTGAAAAAAAACATGAGATGCCCAACAGAACTAATATTTAAAGGATTTAATGTACTCACAATAGATGATATATACAGACTACAGGTTATTAAGTTTTTTTCAAAAAGAATGGACAAATTACAGGTTATAATGCATTCCACGAACACTAGATTCCCAAATAAATATAAAGTGCCATATAGGAGAACCAATGTTGGACAAAACCACCCAACATATGTTGGTCCCAAACTTTTCAACCAAATTCCTGATTATATACTTAACACCAAACCTTCTGTCAGGCAAAAAAATATTAGGGAATTTATTAAAAAAAGTGACCATTGTTCGCCCTTGATGTCCTTCTAATTTTGTTTTGAGTTTTGTTTTCCAGTGTTCAATTTTAATACCTTTCTATAATATTTTGTCCCCCTTTCTGTTTAGTACGTGTTTGTACCTGTGTTGACTGTTTGAAGTGTTCAGGTTTTATATTAATAATGTTTGTTTAGAATATATTATAGAGTACATAAGTTGTACCTACGCCACCCCAACATTTAAGTGCCCACAAACAGGCTAAACGCCTCGTGGGATTTGTTTTAGATTTGAAATTTTTTATGTTCATATTAAATACCTTGTACCTATGGTACATCAAATACCTACATTCACCATGTACTTTTATGAAGTTTATGTATTGTCTATAACAAATAAAGCATTTAAAAAAGAAAAAAAGAAAGAAAGAAAGTAAGTCCATTTGATCATGAACGGAATTTCTTCACCGAATAACATAATTATTTATGTGCTAGGTATTAGGTTGATGTGGTGTGTGTTCGCTTTCTCCTGACGGTCTGATTAGGAGTTGGCAGGTTCTTCGTGCCGGCAGGGAGCACAGCATTCATTTAAGGCGCCCATACATGGTCCAACCGTCGGACCCAACAAGGGGTGGGGAGAGGCGAAAACGCGTCCCCCTGCCAACCCGAAGGCGCTTCACACACGATCCAACCAAACAAGCACCCAATCCGACCAAGTTTCCCGCGTTTTTTTATTTTTCCCGAACGCTTCAAGTGTTCAAATTTCGTAGTTAGTACATTAGTGTTTTTTGTTGTTGTTATAATGACAGGTCAACTGATAACAGGAGAAACTGATAAAAATTACGTAAAACAATGTGTGTCTGCTTCAGACGAACAAAAAATTACAGGAGAAGAAGAAGAAGTTGGTCCGACCGCGCCACACACGGTACAACTTGGTCGGGCGTAATGGAGGGGGAACTGCACAACATGTTTGTTGGGCGGTTTTGCCATCCGACCACACCCAACCAGGTTGGTCGGATCCAACGGTTGGACGTCCTCCCACACACGATCCAACTGTAGGGAATGGGAGGCGTTTTCATCTCTCCCCACCCCTTGTTGGGTCCGACGGTTGGTCCGTGTATGGGCGCCTTTATACTCCTGCATGCCTCAAGTATTATCCACCCTCTGAGATGTGACCTGTTGATGTCTGGGGATTAGGTGGTTGTTACAATGCTTTGTTGGGTTCTCGATAACCTTTCCTTAACCTGATATTCACGTACTCGAGCAGCGGCGTTCTCAGTTGTATCGTATGTGAATCTGTGGTCCGGTCAGAAGCCGTTTGGAACGTTCATATAAATTCTAAGCAGCACAAAGAAAACATTGCCAAGAAGAAATCACCCTCCCTCCCGCCTCCTTCTCCAGCTCCAGTCGACGGAGCCAAACCAATTAAGAGGCCTCCCCCTGAAGTGTCCAAAGTTTATGAGGATGTGGCTCCTCCAAAAAAACTGAAAGGTAATGCGATTTTCTAGGAGTTTGTGTCTCTTGGCCGGTAATGAATCATTAATCCAGCAGGCTGTATTATAGCAAAAGCAGTCTTCTCGCCGCACTCATCTTCAGCACTGCTAACACCACAGTATTACCAAAAACTTAAGGTTTACATAAATATTACAGTGTATGGGTTATGTTCGAGCCACCAGAACTTGTTTTAAACAGTTTTAAAACCAGAAACCTAGTTTTTCTGAAGGGTGGGGATGAGTTTTAGAACTTTTTCAGTTCGAGAACCCATCGGCCGGAACACCCTGGAAACGCGCCAAACAAGTGCGATGACTTAATGGCCGAAAAATTGCTGAGTAGGTAGCACAGAGATGAAAGATCCGTTTAACGTGAACGTTGGAGGGAAATCCTATTTTGGGAAAGTTCCAGCGGGGTTATATTCAGTTCTGTTGGAAAAAACCCTTCCCCGATCGGATGCAAAAAGTTACGAAACCCAGAGAACCCAGTTCCCGGGCCTCATGGAGTTGGAACGGATTATAGAAAAAACCTAAGTTTATAGAGAAAACCTTTTTATCACTCGGTGTTGTTGGAACACAGTTTTTGTGCGCAGTGGGTTGTGCGCAGAACTCATTACAAAGCTCGCGTCGGCTGGAACAAAGCTTATGAAAACCCATAGTGGTTGGTGTGGTGGTGAATGGGGTAACCCTGAAGTAGTGCTCAATGGTTGCCGCTAGATAGTGTGCTTGGAAAGATGTAATTCTTCGCCCGCCAAACTTCTAAATTTTCTGATTAATTTTAGTTAGGCCTAGTTTTAGTTCACGAACATGAACCTCAAACTTTGCTTGGTGCAGCACCTGTAACGAAATTAAGTCGAGTTATGTGAGGGACATGCCTGACAGAAGTTACTTATCTACTACTACTTACTACTAGTTACTAAATCCGAGTAATGGGCTATTTGCATGAAAAATAAAATTCGAAATAACTGGTTGTATGTAAGGAGCTGAGCTTGCGACGTCATCACTGGAGGAGGCTGTACCTCTAGCCAATAAGGGCGCTCTGGACTTTGTGCGTAATCACGCCTTTTTTAGATTTTCAGATTTTATTTGTTTTACAGTAAATCGAATACGGATGTTTAAATGAACAGCTTACATTTTCACATTTGTTTAGCAATGCACTTTCACTTAAAACATTTAAAATAATTCACGCAAATAGCCCATTGAATGCCTCGGATTCTAAATTGCGCTGCACATTCCTTTCTCTGTCCACTGTCTGTTTCAGGAATCCTCAAAAATGCTCCCCCAGTGCCTCAGGGATTTTTTGACGACATCATCGTCTCTCCTTCTTTGTCTAGTGTTCCTGAAACTCCCGTTAAAAAAGAGTCAAACGATGAAGAAGAGAAAATGGAAACGGAAAACACCGAAGAACTCTGCCCGTCGACTGAGTTACCCGAAGGATTTTTTGATAATCCTATATTGGACGCCAAGGTGAGCTCCCTTGTTTGAGCACAATGATTTGTTTAGGTGTGCATTTCTCTCTTGATTGAAAATGTATAGTCTTGCCTAATTTTGTAGTACTCATTCAGTTGATCTATTATTGGGATATAAGTTGTTTAAAGCGTACTATAAATAGTACGAGTAGGTACGTACCTGAAACAACGTGTTTAATACCTTGGAAGATAGATAGGCCTTCAAGGGCCTGAGGATACTATACCTGCAGAACCCAGAGGTAGTTAAGAAAAAGTTTGAGTACCGACCCTCGACACTTAGTTTTCAGTCATCTCCGCAGAATGGATAATTACCAGTTAGCAAATGTTATAGAAATACAGAGTTCAGAGTTTTACATCTCACCCGAACAGATGCATGTTCAGTCCCGTCTAAGTGCTCAGTAATGACGAAACGAGTCAGTTTGTTTGGGATTTGGGGTGCTCCTGGATTGCCGGTTCTCTATCTCCGAGCATATATCTGCCGTCTCCAGCCGGGCGATGCGTGTCCTGGGTTTTGTCAAACGCAGTACTCGGTGTTCGATTATGTTCCAGCCATTACTACAGAACGCTTGTTCTGTAGTACATATCAGCCAGATTGAGCAAGTACATCGGAGGTTTCTGCGATATGTGGGGTTCAAGCTTGGTGTGAAACTGGTGACCATAAGCTTTGATGAGCTCAACAAAAGATCCAACACAGGAACCGTGAACCGTAGACTTTTGGCTGATTCATCTTTCTTCCACAAGTTGGTTTTGGGTAAGATGGACTCACCCACACAGTTATCAATGGTGCGTTTCCTGGTTCCTCGACTTGGTTCACGTTCTGGAAGCCTCTTTTGGGTTCTATTTTCAACAACAAACTGCCTACCGTCGCCCGATGTGGATGTTACCGCGTGGGATTAACCAAAAATGATGGAGGTGTGCCCTGACAGATTTATCTGTTCAATCTCCTGAGGCTGTTAGGGGAACAGTTCTAATTCTCCGCAGGTTAACGACAGATACTAATAGTATCAAATAAATACACAGTGATATGCGGACATTTTACCTATTTTTTCTCTTTTTTTTCTAATTATAAAATTATGTATTGGGTATGTAGTTATGTATTTATTATGTATTGGGCTTGCCCTTATTATTATAAATAAATAAATTACTGAGATCCGGATATCCCTACATCCACAGATTCAAAAAGATGGGAAGGTAGGAATATCAGTCACATTTCTAAAAGGAAGGTCCCCTCCTGTGGTAAATGTTATGACGTTGGATCCTTTATTTTCTGCAGTGCTGCTGTTTGTCATGTCGTTAACATTCAAAACCGTTGTTCTCCAATCATTTTGTGATTTTTGAATTTTTGACTTTGGAGACCCTCCGTCCGCTTTGTCAAACACTCTTCTACTACAATAATTTGCTTGCAGGCGAGAAATGTGGAGTACAAAGACCCCATCCAGGAAGAGTGGGACCGTTTCCAAAAAGAGATCAAAGAGGAAACAACCGTTTCAGCCCAAATCATTTACGACGACACGGAAGATGCGACGGCCCAGCGTCAGATTGAAGAGATTGATGAACAGCTTAGGAAGCTATCCAAGTAATTTTGTTCACAACATCATTATGTTACAACCTCTCTGTTGGTTGAGTAAAGTAAACAGCAAGTTCAGGTTCTTCGCCCTGCCAGCATTCCGGATGTAATCAGCAGTCCTCTAATGAGGAGGTCAGAATTCGTTCTGATGATTCGCTCTTTGCTATCACTACCTCGTCCCCTTGAGTGGAGAGGGTTTCGCCCAACAGCTACTTGGGTCATTCTTGGACAGATGCATCACAGCGGTCACCCATCCAAGTACTAAAGACACTCGAGGTACCTAGGTATCTTAACTTTGCTGATCTCACGGGAACCAGTTTATTTCAACTGATAAGGCCGTTGGGCCCCTATTGGCTGCTTTCATCCCTCAACTGTCGCACCACACTAATAATTTTTTGTAAGTTTTCCTCAGAAACCCAAAAACAGTTTATCAGTGTTTTAAAAGTTACTCATCATTGTGTGATATTGCTTTACTGGACTTGGGTATTCTTATGAGTACAGTGGCCTTGTTGTGGTAACATGTTTTCTCACATTCAACAAGACAGACAGTCTTTCCAGGTTCCAGCAGTCTATTATCTTTCCAGATTACAGATGCTGTTATCTTTCCAGATAAATGCCGAGTCTGATAGGACCACATGTCAGACTGGTCGTTTGATTTGATCTCTTAGCTTGACTTAGTTCCTACTAGGACTAAGTATTATTAGGGACTTGTCAGACTGGTCGTTTGATTTTATTTCAAAGCTTACTTAGTTCGTACTAGGACTGAGTATTATTAGGGAACTGCAGTGTAGGATGGTTAGCAGCAATATTTGTTTGCACTATCTTCGATTTCTATACTCATGCAGTGCAGTGGCGGCTGTGGTAGGACAGCGGTGGGTAGCCAATGGACAACCAACATTTTGAGGACGGGTTTAGGGGCACGGAGAGGTGGAAAACTGAATGAAGTGATTCTAAATCAAACAACACGATCCTTTTCATGAATGAGAGATCTAAGAGCAAGGTCGTGGAGTGGGCATCCATTCAGCTTGACCCAATGGGCAGTTCTTGACTTCTCGTTGCTTCATTAATTTATGCCGCTGTTCTATTGTCACCGTTTCTAGAATCATTGTCGCAACTGTTTTCTCACCTTTCTCTTCTCCCTGCTGCTTTGGAACTGGTTCCGTTTTACTTGCTTCATCATAATAAATTTTATGTTCCATCACCTCCATTTCCTAATTATTGATATAATTTTGAGTTCTAAATTAGCATTGTCAGGAGTGGCTGGCCCTGGGTACGTGTTGTCTCTATCTCGTGCCACTTGCTTGAGTAGCTATAATTTGGCGCTTAGCAACAAATAGTGCAAGCTTTTTATCTAAGATTATCACATTATATTGTGTTTTCGTTCGATGTTTCAGATGAAGACTATCGTAAGCCTGTGCGTGGGCTTATGACAGTCGGGCGGAAGGTTGGATGAGTTTTTGGTTTGGGTGAGGTTGGATGTGGTTGGTTTGGATGGATGAGTGAAGGATGTGCTCCACAGGATTCTTTTGGTAACGCCCCGCGTGGCTATCACCACAGCAGGTATTAGGTGCTCCTTAGGAGTCTTTTGCTAGCACTCCACGGTTATCACCACAGCGAGTGCTAGAGGAGAGAGAGGAAGGCGCCTCCGGTTATCACCACAGCAGGCGCCAAGAGGAAGGAAACTAATATCCCGTGGTTATCACCACAGCAGGTATTAGGTGCTCCTTAGGAGTCTTTTGCTAGCACCCCGTGGTTATCACCACAGTGAGTGCTAGAAGAAAGGAAAGCGTCCCGTGTTTATCACTCCAGCAGGGGCGCAGGGGTGGGGAGGGGGCAGGAGAGAGAGAGAGTGAGAAAGAAGTCGCAAGTCGGAGAGTGGTCGGTCAAATGAGGAGCTGGGCTAGCAGATCTGCTTATAAAGGCCCTTTCCACCCATCCCTTGTCCATCAGTGCCGTTATGACCGATGAGGGGCGATGGCGGTCGATGGAGGGACCCTTCTCGTACTTTCTCCGCGGCGTCCCTCAGCTCGTCGTTCCCTTCGTTTATTTGGTGAAATCTTTACCATATTACATAGGAGTGGTAAATGTAGAAATTTGAGGGGTAACACGACAGAGACATTTTTATTTTTTCTGTCGACTCCTCCTGTGGAACATGTTCAAAAACGTTTTGCCCTGCAAAACCATGTGAGTAGAAACCACCGAGGCTCTGAACTTGACCTGTTTTTGGTTTATTATTCTGTGAATAATACCCCTGTGTAATCGCTCAGCGAACAATTTTTATGACACCCCCTCAAAATTCTTTAACGTTTCAAGGTGCGCAGATTCCAAAAATGCTGTGTCCGTCCGGCGTACGCCATCCACCGTCTCACGCATAACTGCTTTATTTTCAGTCTAAAAAATTCGTTCTTTCGCGCACAGGCTCCATTTGGGCTCTAGTTGTGTCCAGAAACTTTGCAACCGGATCGGATTATACCCAGGGGCGAAAATTTATGTAAAAATAGGTTTTTTTGTGTTTTACTTTGCAGCGTTTTTTTTCTGCACCTGTTTTCACACCACCTTGCAGTGTGTGCAAATGACGCGAGATAGCGCCGGGAGCCGGCAGACTTCACCCAGGGCCAGTCTCTCCTAGTATAATATAGTCAGGTCATTTCTAACATTATTTGATCTGATAAAAACAATAATAAAAAAGAATAGAGTACTAGTTAGGCTGTGCCTACCTTTCTGCCTCCACTAGATGCCGCTGATCGAGTTACATAGAATAATATTGGCTCGCACTGTGGAGGACTGCATTGGTCTGTAGTGCGAGGGATAGCATGAAATTTGCTTTTGTTCGACCGTACTCTGAAAGATCATTCGATCAGACGGTTTTTAAAGGCACTTCCCTCTGTCCTGAAGTTTTGACGCGGCTAGAAATCTTCAGATCAAACCCTTGTGTCTTTCTAACAACATCATTAACATCAATAAGAGATAAAGTCTGGACTCTTTGACCAGTCACCAATGCCAGGAGGGTTGCCAATTTACACGCCACTGTTGTATTGGCATAAGCTTATTATCGCTATTTTTAAAGTGATCCAAAACAATTTGAGGGTCCCATGTAAAATCGTATTTGGGAGCCGAGGGACGTAGGCAATAAACTCCCTTGAAAAAGCGCTTAAGATTAGGCTCGTTCGAAATTTCGGACATATCCATCGGACACAACAAGGGAAGTAGCCGATCTGTATAAGTTTAGAGAGCTGTATGATACCCCCCTGTGGAATTGAGAATTGAGAGCAAGAAAGTCTAAAATAGAAGAAATATGTGGAGAGTATACATTACAGTGTTTCGCCTGGCAGTATTTCCACCAAAGCTTCAGTCCTGAATTGTAGGTACTGTTTTAAAGTGGAGTCACTGATAAAGAAGAGATGCTAATTGTAATTGTAAATCGTTTATTGTACATAGGGCTGTTGCCCCTCATAGTGTACATTATTTACAAGGTTGTGGAAGAACAAAATAATACTTTCGTAAGAAGGAAAAAAAAAATACAAAAAAATATAAGAATAACAGAAATATAAGAAAAAACAATATAAGAAATATTTTTAGGCTAAGAAATATTAAATGTAAGCTAATACGTGCAGAACCCTCGGGAATTCTTGGTTAAATAAGAAAACCACGTTTTGATTTGAACTCGAATGAACGTCATTCATGCCCTTGACGTTTGGATACGAATTATTAATTTCTGTTACAGGGTAGTCGAGTTGGACCACAAAAGGGAAAAGGTCAAAGCTAACGTCCTCAGTAAACCCATAGAAGTTAAAGAAGAAGAAATGTCTAGCGATGAGGGCGAAGATTTCGAGATAGAATTTGACTGGAGAGCCAAACGGTACCTTTGCTAAACCTAATACATGTAATTTTCTGTTATGTCGATAAATATGTAAATAATTGGATTAAGTGATGATGTATATTGTTGAGCGAAATAAATTGAATTGTATTTTTTCCATATAGTAAGTCATGTGTTTACCTGTCTTCGTTACTTCAGGTCTCTCAAGCTTAGAATACTGAAGTCGTGTTGGATAATATATGTTGCGCCGTATCCAACACGAATATGAATCAAAGTAGTACTGAAATACCATAAATGCCTAGTAATATACTATTTCTATAGGTACCATATCACTTTGAGTGGTGTGTCATCATATTACGTATTATTTCTACTGATCACTTCAAGGTATTCTCGTCTCTGTAGTTTAGAAATAGAGACTATTTTAGAAGGGAATGTCAAGTTCTCTGAAAAACCAACTAACCTGATGGTCGCCGTGAAATCCTTCGAATCGAGATTTGAAACCAACCAATCGACCCAATTATGCAGTTTATCGCTACATATCATGGATTGCTGTACATCCATTATAGGGCATTAGAAGTACGATTAGTACTCTGACGGTGGATATGCTGGATTAGGATCGATATATAAGCTCATATATATGAAGGTTAATACGATTTTATTAAGAAGTAGTAAATGTTACAGAATAAGGTAGTCATTTCAGCTAGAAAGTCTAAAAGATTTACATAACTAAGTAGATAAGAATAAAAATGTTTTGGGGAAATTCTTTTAAGAAAAATCTTACAAGTAAATAAATTTACAATCAAAATCTAAGTTACCTACTTACCTATCTAATGCGTTCTAAAGTTTAACATTTCGTACAATTTATGATTTGTCGAATTATCTCAGCAGCAACTTTTTTTGTTTTAACCATTCAGATTGCATGATTAATGACTTTATTTTACTCTTCGGTGTTCAGTGAATGTGTTCGTTACGGTGGCAATTTGAAATTTGAGTAGTGGTTCTAGTAATATTTTCTGCTCGATTTTTTAATAAAATTGGCTCTTTCCAATTAAATTCACACATTCAGCTATAAGACTTATAAGATTATACAATAAATCCTTAATAATTGGCACAAACTATAAAACAGATGTTATCAAAGCTCTATAGATTTCTTTTTAAACTGATTTGTCAAGCTAAAAAATGGTGCTATTGATTTTTTTTTAAATTTTACTTATGGGTGTTTAAACTCATTATTCCAGCTAAAAATGTAGTTGTTCAAAACTACTTTTACAAATAATAGGCGCTATATTCACAGTTTCAGCTTCATATTTGATCATTGAGCAGCGTTTAAAAGATTTTAAATTACTTCTTACTTGTTTTTCTCTTGTAATAGTGACACACGAAAAAAGTATGCTCGCTTATAAATATGTGCATCTTAAACCGATCAAGTATTTTAATTGAAAATTCGTAAAAAGAATTTTATGTTGTGTGGAGGAAAAATTATTTTCTAAGAAGTGTAATTTATAAAAAATGGACTTTTTTTAGTTTTTAAAATTTGCGCCTTTTGAGAAAATACATCTTCCAGCAACCAACCGAACCTTCCCTATGTTCGGCTGGTTGCATTTTATGAGCCATCTCCCAGGAAGCTGTATGGCCCCCTTAAGGTAATCCTGGAACAATATTACCCTAATCAGGCACAGCTTCGTGTAACAACTTTAAACAACATTTCCAATAACCTTAGCAATTAAATTTGTGCTAATGAAAAACAAACTTATTCAAACTCAAGTGGGGAGAGCGACATTTTCCTTAAAAGTATATTTTTTTGGTAACATTCACAAATATTATGGGGTTTCATTAATAGACGAGGTTTTGAAGAAAAATAAGCAGCTATAAATTTTTACGCAGCTTTTTTTGATAAGTGATTCTTTATTCTCTTACTTATAAGGATTATATTCTATACCATCATAATATTATAGGTAGAATTAAGATTATATGTTTTATTGCTCAAATAAGTGATGGAGTATAATAATTATAGTTTTTTGTTTTAGCAAAATAATTGTACATTAGTCGAAAATGCATAGGCACTAAACAAATTCATTTTTAAGTAGAAAGATGATGAAAAAGGAGGGTCAGTACTCAACTAGGTTAAAGCTATAAACACCTTCCTTTCGTTTGTATATAAATAATTCATTGTTGTTTTTTCCAAACAAAAAGATAAAACCCATAACTGGCCGAATGACACCTACAAGCCGAAGGTTTTTGAGAAGGCTACGGGAACCAGCCATGAGAAAAGTTTACTCTAATGACGATTATCTTCCACAATATACTTTGAAATGCTTATAGAAAGCTTCCATTGTTTTTAGAGGGTAACCGAAAAATCAATAAAAGGACATACTACCCAGCAATAAACTACTCAACTCTGGCTCTACAAATTGGTTCTACAAATAATTCACAACGGAAAAACAAATTACAATAGCTAACTCATAGGTACATTTTTTCTGATTCATTTCATTGAGTATTTTTCATGCATTTCACTCTTGTACTAAATTGACATATTTCGTATATATTTTGCTTATTTTTACTTCTATACAACTCATTTCCAATTTGCTGTTGAACGGTCTACTAGGATGATGGGTTGGTACCTACTTCTTCTTTATTTTCATCTTCTTTTATTTTCAAGGTACAACGTACACCTATCTTTATGAGTTTTCAACATCAGAAGAGCATATATTCTTGTGTGCATAATTAAAACATTTTGTTGTTTAATGAAATGATTGCCAAATAGGTGTTGCCCAGATTTGACTCTTTAAAATACCTACCTAGTTGAAAAGATTCAAAAGTAGAGGAAACCGAAAGAGACGACTAAGCAAATAGGTTATTATTTTTGTCGTTCTAAAAGTTACTAAGTGGAGAAGGTCCTTTAGTGGATAAGGTGATGACTGCCGATAAGCTTTCTTAAGATCTATTCTTATTTTTGTTAATGTTAACTCGTATATTATGTGCCCGAAGTGCTAACGAAGATGAAAGGCTGGTCCCAAAGGCTTAATGTATAATGATACGAAAGCAGCTGCGAAGTAGGCTCCCTTGGTCATCTCAACCTACAGCTGCAATGAGAAGAAAAATCAGATTATTAACACAACCAACATTTAGCGATTCATTTTAGCGAAAACCTGGTTTTGGCACCTGCAGAACGAGTGACAAAAGTTTTAGGTAGGTACGTAACAGGTACCGCCACAAGATTAGTTAGATAGAAGATATTATCTACATAATTATGTAACAATAATTAGGTAGGTAGGTAGCTAAAAATATTACCTCCCCAGAAAAATTAAAGTTTCCATAAATTATCGTAATAAATGAAATTGGAGAGCTTTGATTTGGGGCTTCACTTCAACTACTTCAAATAATTGTGATCTCCCAATTTTCACTCTCTCGAAAAAATTAAATAATTTATTATGACGAAGTGGTGCATAAAAAACAATTCTGTATGTATAGCTGCTATTAAATCTGACGAGGGGGTGTATACATACATTATACACAATAGACCCACCTGGTATACTATCAACAGCTAAAGGGATGGTTCGGTTACTCGAAAGTTTTCCACCGTTGGGTACCTACTACATAATAGTAATTAGAATCTAATGATGAAGAACCCATCTGACGGCACTCGGTTGGCAAGGACTGGCCAATCTGCGCTCTGGTTGATTATTCGACGAATTGACACACCTGCAGATGAACGATGGGCAATTATAGGTGACCTAACAGGTACCTACCTACCTATCTCTGTAATGATGGGACGCAAGGACGCAAAACGAAAGCAAAAATACAAACCCCTAGATGAAAGGAATGACGGACACGGTAGGTTAAACTTCTCTCATTCTCTCCGTGATATATTATACTGTCTCTAAACCAACTTGGTGTACCTACCTAATGAAAATGAAGGACTTTTAATTCATTCGTCGGCGGCTATTTAGGGTTGACCCTAAATAAAACACTGTGGGCTTTCGGTATGGTAATTTTCACACAGTTTCATCATCTTGATGACGTGACGTTATAATAAGAAAATAAGTTCAGTCCATTCAGTGAATGTTGGTGTATCGAAGGTTGGTAGCTAAATAATTTAGGTATGCAGTACCCACCCGATTGATCACCTCAACCAAAGTGAAACAGAAATACATTAATAGTATTTTCGTGCAATAGAATTGATATATAGAAAAATACTAATAGAATTTCACGATATACATAGGAATAATATATAAAAGTGATATAGGAGTATATATATATACACTAATATAGCAGCGCATTTGACCTCATCGCTTTCCTCAGCTTAGAAAGTAGAAGCCTACGACCTACGACTATGTCTTTCCAGAGGTAATTCGATAATAATGATTGCCGACAAGATCCCCCAAGTTCGATTTTGTTCTATACTTACCTACATAAGAAATTTAGAGTGACCGGACATGAATGCTCATTTCTCAGCAGTACCTACCTCAGGTACCTAGGTGTCTACTTCATTTCCCATGTTTTCAGGTTATACAGTCAGGTTGGACTCCATTAGGATAAAAAATTTATTGTTAAATTGGTCAATTGGGCTCAAGTACAATCGAAACATTGTATTAGTTTCTACTTCTAGCAAAATTTTCGCAGGTACTCACCTATTCAATGCAAATTCCGCTATTTTAGACAGATAAATAGCAGACATATAGCTGCAAAACAGCATTTGATCAGTATGAATCCAATTCTGCCTAACCAAATCCACTAATCCTAAGGTAGACATAAATTTTGCATTAGGCATAAAGCTGCAAAACAGCATTTGATCAGTATGAATCCAATTCTGCCTAACCAAATCCACTAATCCTAAGGTAGACATAAATTTTGCATTACGTATATAGAATTTTCACCAAAAATACTAAAATAACCAATCAGAGCTAGACACAAAGGTTCCCATTGGGTGGAGATTGGGGTGCTCTGGAGTGGAACATGTAGGCCCGTATTTGTATAGTTATAGTGCGAATATAATTATATTCTTTATATTTATGTATTATATTTTCTAATGCTGTCTTCATCTATCTACCTGTAACTCAAGTTTCCGATCAAAGAATATGGAATTCGAATTTAGTCTATCCACACTGAAGCGTCAGAAAAACTCCAAATTAGTAGGTGGGTACCTGTCTACCTAATTTTAAGTGCTGCGCAGCGTGGGTAGGCCATATGTTGTTCAATAGTTACAATTAGGTACCTACCGTCTACCTATCCATGTTCCGAACTAGGTAGTTTAGCCTTCTAAAGCCCGGTTCAAAAAAGAGTGTAACCCTGGGGTTGAAGTTTACCTTAAGGTTTCCCAACCATGGTAACGAAAGTGGCGTTCAAAAAAATTCAGTAATCGATCATTAGTGCGATAAATCAAAAACTTTACCATGGGTACGTAACCCCAGCTATTCGAGGGGTTACAAGAAGTTAACCATGGTTACTCTCAAAACGAAGATGGTTGCTCATTGTTTTGGTTTATTATTTTCAATAATGAACCATTGGAATCGAGCATGAAAAAAAAAATTCTTACCCCCCCTCAAAATTTGATGGTTTACGTTTCAAGGTATGTAGAATCCAAAACTGCAATAAAAATATTTCTGTCTGTCCGCCGTTCGTTCGTGCCCCAAAGTTTGCACCGAGAGGCATTTTCGACTCCAGTGTGAATGAAATTGTATACAATTCAAACCAAATCTCGTAACCAGAGACGCGCCCACAATAGGAATTTGTGAATACGGCCAATCATTGGTAGGGATCACCTGATTATATTGGCCGAGTATGAAGTCGAGTTGGTTGTTCTGTGATATTATTTAATTTGAAAAATGATGGCTCTTTTGGAGTTTGTTGGTAGGTAGTGAAACTTGAACAAACGTTGAAGTATTATTGATGGGAAAAATATTACTACGGTAAATTATTACACAACGGTTCATTATACCATCTACGTAGAAGGGGCTGGAGTTTGTTGGTAGGTACTTTTGCAACTTTTTTCACTCCTAATCAACAATTTCTTTTCAGAACTTCATTATGTGTGTTTCTTTTTGTTAGGTACTGTTTGTCATCGGCAGAGTTATTTTAGCAACATTTAACTCGTGATTTAGGTAGGTACCTAGTAACGAGTACGGGGTTAGGTACTAACCTACGGAGGGTCTGCGATCTACATAAATATGCATAGAATAGTACATATTATATTATATAGACGGGTTATCTATACATAGAGCTGTGATCTGTAACAGAAGGGTATTCTATACAAAATAATAAACCGTTGTGCAGGGATTTGCAGCGTTTTGGTTTTCCTATTTGCGCTGCACCATTCAGATCCCGTCCTATTTTGCATTATTGTGGTAATAATGAACCGTTATAACTATTATGCGAGCGATGAGGATGATGACGTCTTCGTCGAACAAGGGCTAGTCGTAGAACCGAGAAGATATCGGATCAGAGCGAGACATCCCAACTTCGACGCCTGGAGTGAGAAGGAATTTTACGATCGCTTCAGGTTGTCGAAGGAAGGAGTCGCGTTTGTTCTCGAAGAAATACGCCCTCAAATATCTAGGGCAGAACGCAGGCAGTTCTCCACAACATCGCAATCATGGGTACAAGTATGTTATAGCCCCGCCAATATCGATTGTATCGATTATCTCAAATACATCGATCCTTGTGGTATCGATGACGTGTATCAGACAAGACAGGTGTACAAGAAGTTTAGTTCCCATTCCGCCGCTCGCATTGTCAAGCGATCTGGATGCTCGCTAGCGCTCGCATCTCAAAAAAGATAAACAATCCCAGAAACTATCCCGTGAATGAGCAGGTTGTTTGGGACTTCTGAATAGATGGTACAAGTATGTTATAGTCACTCTTATTTTTTGGTGTCCTTACAATGGTCTTCCCGTATTCATTTTGACAGTTGATATCGGCACCCGGGATGTAGGCATCGGACGCCATATTGAGCCGTCATCGATACCACAAGGATCGATGTATTTGAGATAATCGATACAATCGATATTGGCGGGGCTATAACATACTTGTACCCAATCATGTTAAAGGAATAACTACCTGATGTTGACGACGGTATTCTGCATCTCTTGGATGAAACTATGTTTAATAACCCTGGGGCCTGGGGAACGTGGCAGGGTTGAAGGGCGTGAAGACTTTCGTTCAAGATTCATCGCATATTTTGAACCATTACGTAGTGAATAGAAATTATAGGTATCCTTGTTCCTAACACGTCTGTGTGATTTACCCCACATTATCCTTGTTTACCCCCGTTTAAATTTCCATCAAACAGGTGCAACGCCGATTAAACGTACACCTAGGAGTTGCTACAAATCACTCAATTAAAAAACTTAGGGCCGGTTCCAAAAAAAGCTGAACCACAGGGTTGGAGCCAACCCCAGGGTTCGCCAACCATGGTTAGAATAGGGCCGGTTCCAAAAAAATCAGCAACAACGATAGTCACGTAACCCTGGGTTTCGATTCGATTTTTCGGTGACCACGGCATTGACGGTGTTTGCGTTCCAAAAAGTTTCATCGATCGTGGTAACCATGGTTTAATCGATTAGTTGCGTCAAAACTCTGAACCTGGATATTAGCATGGATAGTTGACAATGGATACTATTTTTTCTCTGTTCTACTCGTGGATACTTCAAATCCAAGACTTTTGTACCAGGGTTGATGTATTTTTCAGCTGAAAATAACGAATCCGAAGCAATTTTCTGGTAACACTGTTTTATAATCGCGCGCGCCCGCTTGAATCTGCAACCTGATAACAACCTAGGGTTGCGACATCGGATTCAAAACATCGATATGGACATCGATGTCAACATCGGTCGCTCAACATCGATGTGGGAAAAACATCGGCCAGAAAACATCGATGTTTCGATAATATCGAACTTCGATGGCAGCCCTACATTACATGCTTCCTAAACATCACATGTTCAAGGATTTTCCCAGTCATTATGTGGTAACCGTCGATTCACCCAGGTAAAATACACTGCCAAGGTGATGGCACAGGAGCTTCCTCGTCACAATCAGAGTGACCCATTATAAAATAGAACAAACTCGGAAGCAAAGTAACATAACATTACATTACATTACATTACATCACATTACATAACATTACATAACGTTAAATATACATATTACATAACATTACATTACATAACATAACATTACATAACATTACATGAAATATACATATTATACATAACATGACTTCCATAATACATTACGTCCATTATACATAACTAGCCTGACCGCTCGCTTCGCTCGCTATCCGAGATTCGCTGTACGCAGTATCGTGGAACCAACAAACAACGGAAAAATCCCATACCCTACCGGGTATTTGTGCACAATTTTATCAAAATCCGTCAAGCCATTCAGGAGTTGACCATGGTCGACCATAGTTCCGCTATGGTCAGGGAATTAAAAATGCGACGTTGCACAACTTGGGAGCCTACTGGATATTCGTGCCAAATTTGGTCGATATCCGTTGAGCAATTCGGGATTCGACCATGGAGGGGCCCATGGATGCGCTAAGGTCGACCGCGGGGGTAGTCCGAAGGGTCGATCGTAGATAGAATTTCACGTAGATTACGAATACGCGATAAAATATAGGGGTTACCATTTCAATTAACGAAGTTGACCATGGTCGACCATAGTTCCGCTATGGTCAGGGAATTAAAAATGCGACGTTGCACAACTTGGGAGCCTACTGGATACTCGTGCCAAATTTGGTCGATATCCGTCAAGCCATTCAGGAGTTGACCATGGTCGACCATAGTTCCGCTATGGTCAGGGAATTGAAAATGCGACGTTGCACAACTTGGGAGCCTACTGGATATTCGTGCCAAATTTGGTCGATATCCGTCGAGCCGTTTGGCCGTGCATAGAAGGACAGACAGACAGACAGAGCGCATGCGCAGGGCGAACCGCTGGCTCTATCATGTTGAAATTTATATGGGACCTCAATGGGCCCTACCCGCTTAATCCCTGAGAATTACATTGAAATTGGGTGAAATCTTTGGTTACTACGGCTGTAACAAGGAAATTGAATCTATTTCACGCCAGCGCATGCGCAGAGCGCACCGAGGGTCCGATCATGCTGAAATTCATACTGGAACTCACTAGGCCTTGTCCAAACAACCCTTGAAAATTTGAGCGAAATTGAATCAAAATTGTGAAAGTTATGCGTGTTTGTTGAATTTAACGTTAGCGCATGCGCAGGGCGTACCGCTGGATCAATCATGTTGAAATTTGTATGGGACCTCAAGGGGCCTTATCCGCACCATCCCTCAAAATTTGAGCTGAATCAATTCAAAATCGTGGAAGTTGTGGCTGTAACAAGGAAATGCGGACAGACTCACAGACCGACAGACACGGAACCAAATTTGTTCAGTAGGCTTTGAAACGCAAAATGCAAGTGGAAATTTTGATTTCTGAAGACAAAAATTTTTTGGCTCACGAAAGTGAACACAAGGCTTCCGCTGCTTCGCAGACTCGGAAGCAAAACCATCTGGACCTGTAGTGTTTGACTTGAGGTGGCTCAAATACCAGCCAACCGGAATCATACAGTTCAAATCAAACTACATTTTGACTACGATTTCAAAAATCTTTCCTGCCGTCCAACACCAGGAGTCGTTTGACAAATTGGGGACCTTCCGCCCATGCAAAAACAAAAACTGTCCTATTCCCATCCCAAAGGGCCAATGGGATGACCTCCAGTCCTTAAACCATTATATCGACGAAGCTGCGTTCTTACCAATTTCACACAATTAATCCGTGATAAAAATAAAATGAAGTCAGTACCATTTCAACGTTTTATTGATAACTCTGCTGCATAAAATATTTTATTGAATTACTTATGAATATGACATAATAGGGAAAAGTAAGTATCATGGCATTACTAAGCTATTTTCTGAGAAAGGATTCAACTTGACAAAATGACGTCATGTGCTCATGTAGATAACTAAAATGAGTAATTAACAATAAAGAATTCAACATAGGTGTCATCATACCTACGCAATTTTATTTTTAAAAACTCTAGAAAAAAACAAAATTAAAATCTATTGAGGGAAAAAGAAAAATTCAAAAAAAAACATGACTCTCCCACGCTCTGCAGAAAAACAAGCTTATTCAGCGTTTCCCCCTTAAGCCTGTTGCGCTCTTTCGTCAAAACGAGCCCGGTCTTTGAAAAGAGGCGTTCACAGGGCACTGACGTCGCAACTGACGAAAGGTAAGTTATGGCCACCCTACTGAGTTCAGGAGACGCTGGACTCATATTCTTCCAGTAGCTCAGAGGAGACTGGTTCAAATTGCTGTCGGCAGGCGCTCTCATGTAGAGAGTCAGCTGATCTGGCATTCCACTAGACCATGGGTCTTCCCTTGGCGTGGTTCTCTTGAAGGAGGATTGCACTTCCTTTCCATGGTCGTTGAACCATCGATGTTGACTTCAAACCATCGATGTCCGATAATATCGACTAGCTAAACATCGATGGTAAAAACATCGAACATCGGAGCCAAAACATCGATGTTTCGATAATATCGAACATAGATGCGCAACCCTATAACAACCTCCCATCTCATTCTTCCAGTGAAACGAATCTCATAAAATCTTCTCCTCAGGGCTCACTGGGTGGCCTCTGAAACATGATACGTAATGGTATGGAATACCTAAAATATAAATACTAGATAAATCAAGAGCTTTCCAGCGAATGGAGAGCGATTTTCGTGCGATGAAAACTAACGAAGTTACTACAACATATTGATAGCAACGGGTTGGTTGTAAGTAAAAACCCTAGTAAATTTTGACTTCACAGTTAGCTGACAAGATTCTGACTGACCCCGAGCGGTAAGATATAATCTATGTCAATACGATAATATAAGATATTCCTGTCAAAAATGAAGCTGCAACATACTTGGTCACAACGAAATAGCACGATCCTTCAAAAAGACGTGGGATAACTGTAATGTAATGTGTAATGTAACACCATTTCAAGCATTACCTATTGTCTGCGATTATACTTTGTCGTATCAGGTTTAAAACGAACGACGCTCCTTCTTTTGAAAGGCGAAAGAAACCGGTGAAAAAACTCTGTGTCACTCCAATGATTGAAGTTGGGATGCCGGGGTCGTTGACGTAATCTGAGTGGTTCAACAACTGACGCCAGTTCATAAAAATCATCGTCGTCTTCATCGTCGATGAAATTATAAAAATCATCCATCGCGGATCGGAAATATATTACGAATTGAATTGAATAATACCTAATCGCAATTTGCAGACGAGTGACAAACACAAAACAGCTGATGTTGATAGCCGCCATATGCAATTAATTACCGTGCGCGCTCGCGTGCGAGTGAGGGCTTCACCTCTCGACCAATAGAATTCGAGTTAACCGTGGTAACCCCAGCTAAAACTGGGGTTGTCCAACCACAGCATTTTCTCGAGATATTGCAAAATAAATCGATTACGAACTTTTTTGGAACTGCACTTTGAAAGTATTTTTAGTAAAGGCAATATTTGTTGCTAGGATCGATTACTACAGCACTTGAAGAGTACGGATTTATTAAATATCATGCTAGGATGAAGTCACAGGATCTAGGTTAGAATGAGCAACAGTGTTGCCTAAAAGTTGCTTTATACGCCGATATTCCATGGAACTATATTATCCATGAATCAAACTTCATGGATTTATAGCGTCCATGGGCGGTTTGACGTGGATTTCACGTGAGGTATCCATGGCTAAATTTGAAGTAACCAGGGTAACCCAAATAATCGATTCTATCAAGGTAACCTTACCACAGAAAACTTTTTTGAACGCTCCTGCTGCGAACCCCAGGGTTCCCGAAAAATCGAAAGTAGCCCCAGGGTTACTATCAGGTTTAGGTTTAGGTTTAGGTTTATCAGGGTTAGGTAACTATCATGGTTACACATTTTTTTTGAACCGGGCCTAAAATTGATCATCTTGTACCTACTGTAAATTGGCTTGTTTGAGATATCCTCTCAAGTTACATGTTACTAGGCCTTAACCGAACATAATATTTGGCAAACGGTTTTCTTGACATTAATTCGTCCGTATACGTCCCCCGGAGTACTTTCGTTATATATATCCACATACGGGTTGTTTGGTGAGGATGTTACAAGTAGATGTATTGTTTTCCATCACATTCAATATTACCCAGGGGTTCGAACCGAGACACGCGATGTCCTAAATGTGGAAATGTGAATAATCTGATATGGTACCTTTCCTGAGGCGCTCATGGCGGCGGCGCCGTTTATATATATTTAGACATAATACTCACACATCTGTTAGAGATATCACTGAACAAGAAATCCTTTCCAAACTGTAATAAGCAAAATTATCATGGACCCCCCCCCCCCCCGTCTAAATGATGCACTCGTCGGCATGGAAACAAGGAATGTGATTTATGAATGATGAGTTTGAGTATCAATAATGAATCATGGATTTTTCAGTTGGGTTCAGTACAGGAGAAATGGGTAGGGACAATTAAACAATATGGTAGTTCTTGGATGGAGATGACTTTTTCTCGTCCAATGCTGTAAAATTTAAAACCTGGATAACGAGCACGGATGCCTGAATAACCCGTGAACGTACCTACACAGGCATGTTTCAAGAAAAGTTATACATTTCATTAAACCAAATTTGGTCATATTAAAAATATGAAATTAAATTATAATCCATTACAGTAAATCATCAAATGAACACAATTCGAAGGTTTTTCATCGGTTCGATTGAACACTAAGCGTTTAAAATGTAGGTACACATGTTACAGTCATTTCAGAATTTTAATCAATGAGAAATAATTGGTAGCCAAGTAAGTATCTAGAAAGAAACCCCCTAGTAACTTATTGAAGAACAGGAAAATTCTAAGGAGTAAACTAATTGAAGTGACACTGAACTTGAATTAATGTATTTTTTGTACCTACTATGGGATTAAACCCCTTGCACCCATTTCACCCTCATTTTCGCCCGCTGTTTAAGCTAATATGCATATTAATTTTAATGTTGTCTACCAGAAAGAAGTTGTATCTCATAGAATACGATCGAATAGATTCGTCCCAGGTGGTAAATTTGCCTCCACAAAAATTCCACCAGGTAACCGTTCAAGGTGATGGGCAGCAGTTCCGCACTGGCGCTTGTTCCCGGCTTTCGCGGTGAGCCAGATTCATGATTGTTACGAGACATTTTCAGTGTTGGTATAAGGTTTACATTTTGAAAACATGTAAAACAATAGTTTATATGTCCCGCGTTGTCATGTACAACGCGTACCCAGTTTTCGGGAGCTCTATATCTATATGTATAGCAGTCGCGAATTAAGCGATATAATATAAACTGAATGATGGAGGTGCTAAACGTTCTCCACAGGTGAGATACGACCGGAGTATCCTTTCTGGGTGTAAACATAAAGGAGAGATAAACTTGAGGGAACAGTTCCGTGTAGGGAACGCATTTCGGCGGGGGGGGGGGGGGGGGGATAATCCCATAGCACCGTATTGTTAAACAATGCCAGGAAATTTCAAAAATGTTGAAGATTTCCTCAGGTGTGGTGTGTGTGGCAGATAGGCGTCTTCCAATGAAAAACCTTCCATGTCTAAAACAGCCAGCAATACAAGAATTAATATTAAAACAACGTCAACCATGCAAGAATTCGAAAAATAATAAATTATAACACCAATAACGTATTTTAATCAAAAATAAAATTAACATGTAGAGATGATGTCATAAAGTTGTTACATAATGCACATACATGAAAATCAATGCCTGTTAGACAATATAATACAAAACAATGTGACGAAAAGAATAATAGCGTCAAGTATAATTCCGCAATATGCAGCGTCTTATGCTAAATATGGATTAGCATAGCAGTTCTAACAGCTCATGCAAAGCGCTTGCAGCAATGATGTCAACTGATGCAAACGTCCACGCCGTCAGCCAATGATGCACCGCAACATCCAAGTTGTCTGCTGTCATGTTCAAGCTCATCCCAAAAATTATGTTCGTGTGAATGGCAAGCCTTTTTTCTCATATCAATGTTCAATGGAGGGAGGGGGAATCAGGAAATGCGAGGGTTGGGGAAGTGATGTTCATTTTGTTACCGTGCATAGGCGTGCTTCGTTTTGCAAGTGGTGTTAACCGTCGGTTTTTCGGATTAAGCGGTATGTAGGTAAATTGACGAAAGGTTTTCCGATTTGATAGCTGATATACCTAAATACATATAAGAAATGGTTCGTCAAAGTAGAAGCATTGGGAGTTGTAGGTACGCACGCGCACTAGTGGTTCGAAATCTAATTGGTATGTCCTACCAAAGAAGGGCCGAGAATTCTGCTGACATCAGCAGCCAGCCACGAACGGCCATAGCGCAAATGGTCTCCGTTTTTGGTGTAGGTAGGTAGTTATGTATGATCTTGCTGGCTAACTGGATATTATAGGCAGGGCATTACCAGGAAGTATTGACATGTAGCCTACCTACTTGGACGCGAATGTTTCTAATTTGACGGACTTCAAAAGGCAACCCTCTAGGAGTTAAGGTAGCAGTAGTAGTAGTAAGGTTAGGTATATACAACTATCAATTGCAAATAAGACGCATTTTAATATTATTCGAATAAGCTTCTAATAATTTTGGGTGATCTATAAACTACGTATATGGAGGTTAGGTAGAGCATGGATTGGTTTACTACACTCGTAAATCATACTCTACGTAAGTACCTACATCTAAACACATAGGGCTTAAGTGCAATGGGGCGGGTGGGCCGCATACTCTAGGTATTGTTTTTCTTTCATTCGGACGGAAGTAAGGGTGTCCTTTCATACCTACCTACAATAAACGGTAATAAATTCGATGCGTGAGTACCTGTAAGTTACTCATTTATGTTACGGTAATAAACGTCAATGTGATATCTACATCGTAAGTTTATAGGTAGGCGCATAGAATATTTTCAAGTTGGATGCCACGTATGATTTAATGCTAACCCTAGTCATTCTTTAAACAGGAATATATTTTGTGAACCATGCACCAATGTGCAACTCTGAATCATGCACCATGAGTCAATCACTCAACTGTCCCTAAATTGGGAAGAGGCGATTGGGTAATACGTATCTAGCAATTTTTAATTTTTCACATACTTAATAATTGTTTCTGAAGTTAAGTATTCGTGTTGCTGACTATAAAATGATTTTCCTCTTTGTGAGAGGGGTGTCAAGGTATTTTTTACGAGTACTTTTGTTTTCCCATTTCCAAATTCAAGGCTGTTTCGACTAGGTTTTTCGCTAGGAGTTAGGATCCTGCTCATTGACTAAAAACAGGTTCGTTACTATATTGAAAAAACCAGAATAAATTCAACAAATCTAAGTACAGGTTAGGTGAGGGCAAAAGTTTCTGCCTATGTTTAAAACTACCTCTTTCCGGTCGTTGTTAAACACGATGGTAGGTGGAAATATGGTCTGAGTGTTATCAGTGTGGGTATTTGAGTAGGTAAGTATAATCAATTTCTCATTCATGTTTTCCGGTAGGTATCAACAGGCTCAACAGTATTTTGCTTATGGTGAAGGAAGAATTACGGGATTCCCCATGTGCTAATTTAAAGGCTAATTACCACTTACTGTTAACTAGCAATATCGCGGATAGCATCAAGCGAACGCTGCTAAAGCTCTGCTTAGGCTCTATCATATGCATACACTTCGTTTTATTATTACCTTCGAATACAGTTAGTACATAGGT
Organism: Leptopterna dolabrata; assembly: GCA_954871275.1. Taxonomy (NCBI): domain Eukaryota; kingdom Metazoa; phylum Arthropoda; class Insecta; order Hemiptera; family Miridae; genus Leptopterna; species Leptopterna dolabrata. The sequence goes on from OX940983.1 coordinate 25,671,283, forward strand.
ACAAGATACGAGTATACACCTGTTAAGTAATTCAATTCTAATGAATGAAGTTGCAGAAATGTGGATATTTTGATGAAGATGTTCAAAATTGCTTTTAGGAGTATTTTTTAACGATTCTTAATCGTTCAGGATAAAAACATGAAGCCTCATAACAAAATTTCCGGCAGAAGTCCAGTGAAGTAGGTACCGAGTTTCAATGAAATTTTTGTCGTTCGCGACTCGAAAGTTATGAAGACAGGGATAGGTGGTAATTTTGAGTTGGTATATCTTCAACTATTGGATTTAGATTTACTCAAAGCGGCTCATCTGTTACTGAGCGGTTTAAAAAACCATTTGCATACATGGTACCGATAGGGATCTAGTGATCAATTTCTGTGTAGAAATCACTGAATAGGTACAGGTTAGTAACAAATAGATAGGTAAAACTTGTAACAAAATGTATGCATACGACCTGTTCAAAACGAATTGCACGCCTATGAACGGGTGATAATGTGCTTCTTGTCAAAAGTGAAATCATGTTGTGTAGGCTATCGGATGATGCATGAGGAAGACCTAATTTCGTACACATCTAAGAAAAAGATTTAATTTGTTATTTTCTTCCAATTCATAATAATGTTTCTGTTTAAAATTTTGATGGATGCGTTTTATATCACTTTCCTAGGGGTGTTAGTGGGTCACATGTACGAGAATAAGCTGTTGAGCCAGTGTACATACAATTAGGCTGCATTTCAACATCGTGCTTAGAAGTAGTTGTAGAAGTTGGAGGTTGTTGCTGATCGTTGTGTTGGGTCGTGGGAGATTTGGCCGAGCCGCTGCTGCTCCTAGAGCCTCGCAAAGAGCCCCGTGATGAGATCCGGGACCCTACAGGACAATCAATCAGTCCCCCAACAACAATGATGATGACGCTTTAGCGCCCTAATGAACTTGTAGAGGGGCTTGTATTCGAAATTGAAATTAGGGTTTATTGCTAACTATTACAATGGGTTATTGTAATATTGCATTATAATGGCATATCGAATATTTGTAAGTGTATGGTGGGTGGTGTAACTAGGCTTCGAGATGAGGATGGACCATGATGGTGTTTTCTATAAAAATACGTAATGGGTGGGCATACTTTGGAATTTAGTTCAATTTTAGTGAATTTTCGTTGAAAATACTGATTTTTATAGCTTTTCCAAGTCAACTTTACGGTTTTCCATTTCAAATGTAAGGTTTCCCTTTCAAATTTAAGGTTTTCCATTCCAAATTTAATATTTTTCATTTCAAATTCAAGGTTTTTCATTTTAGTTTGATGGGGTATAGAAAGGAGCACTTCAGTAGTTAATAACGTACGACGTGAACCTCTTATCGCTCGATGAACCAGTTCGCAGTTATTACACTTATAATTCGAAACGATGGCGTAAGCTGCTTTTTTGCTTTTATACCAGCTATGTTAGCAGCCTCTTTAATTATCCGTCCCTCTTCTTGCCTACTGAAAGTAAGTACGTAGTATGTAAATTGTATTCCTACTGACTGTTTTTCGAAAAATTATTAGATGCATAGGATGAGTCAGGTAGAGAATACATCCTACTAAGAGAGTAAAGGAATCGTTATAATATTCCCGAAATTGAATCTTTCAAGAACTGAACTAGGGAATCAACGATTGCTTATCAGAACAATTATATGAGTTAATTCCAACAATAACATGGTTGATTTTCAGACAGCATCATTTTTCGTAGTCAGTATCATCAAATTTAAATGATATTTTATAAAAACCTTGAGTTGAAGGTAAATGTCTAGTTTTTCTTGCGTTTCGTGGTGTTAAATGTAAGAAACATGTGAACGTGTAACATGATGTTCAGATTCATAGTATAACTATGTATTAATCATCATATACCTACATACCTATCTCGTAAGGGTGGTAGTACGTCATTCATCTGTAAAATTACTGTTCAGTGGCGTTAAGTGGAGGTATTTCTACTGAATGTGTAAAAATATCTGCATACAATTGAATTAAAAATCAAAATAAATCAGTGGCAATATTATTATAGGTATAGTCAAAGAATAATTTATTGATCTTACTGTGTTGTTATAGAAGAGGGGCGGCTGTAATAGGCATAGTATACATACCTATAATATGTGTTAAGAAAGATGGGTGATAACAGCCTAACTAACATAAATTATATCTGTCACGAAATACATACATTCAATACGCTGGTCCACTTATACCTAACAAATAATTTTTTGAACAGTGGATTCCAGAACCTTCAAAACGTTCCCTGATTTTAAGCACCTCGCATTCATAAACGGGACAATTCTTACAGGTAAGTACACTTAAAAACACAAAATGTACTTAGTTACCGTCAAATTTCGCACAAATCATAATAACTGGTTTCTTGATTAGGCAATAGTTATCATACAGTAGGTAACATAAATGCGAGAGAATGATAATAATTGCATTGCCTATTGTGTTAGTCATAATAAGATTTTTCACTTCAAAGCAACGGTTTTATTTTTCGAAGGATTAGTACCAATTTTGGCGTCAGGGGGCGATTTATTGATATGCAACTTTCACAATATACAAAATATTGGAGAAAAGAGGTAAAATAAAATAATATTATTTTGTTGATGAACCAACGATGTTTTGCTACTAACTTTGTTCAAGCAATGAAGTATTTAAAATAATTTTACAGCCTACCGACTTCTCTGACTTGAAATAACAACACTGCACGAGCAACTAATATGAGCTAAATTTATTACATTTAATTAATATCACTTAGAATTTGATGACCTTATTAAATATAATTTATACCTTCCTCAAAGTTGACCATAAATGAATAAAAACTAAAATATGCGGTCTTCATTCTTCACAATTAATTTACATATTTCTTAGTATCAGGACGAGTAATTTTTGAGAGATAAGTACCTAAGTAGCTAGATATCGCAAATCTTTATTTTTTTCGTACAACATATCCTTAAGAGACTTAGAGAGATCTAGAGATTTAATACTGAATAATTAATGAGCTGGAGTTCTGGTGGTTCACGCAATAATCAATTGATAATAATATTTTAGCCAAATGTTTTGTTAATTCATTCATTGTTATCAGGAAAAGTTAGTTAACAGGAAAATGGACGGCATACAGAGAATAGCAAGAGTAAGAGGGTTATACCTAATTTGACAATATGACATTTTGACATTGTGACAATGTGACACTGTGACATTATACATTATGACGTTCCGACATAGTCTTATAAGAATTGAACATAAGCTCGAGTAGATGAAGGGTTTGAAATTTCCCAATATTGTTCATTTTGACCTAGTAAATGTTTTAAATGGTCCAATATTCATTTTGACCCGGTAAATGTTTAAATTTGTCCAAAGTCCATTTTGACCAAATTCTACAATATTCATTTTGACTCAGTAAATATTTTGTCATTCATTTTGTCCCCGTTTTATATGTTTTAAATTAGTCGTTAGACTGCATGAAGGTCTTCAGCTTGTAGCGAGTTTAGTTGCAAAATCCACAACGTCGCAACTTCAATGTGACATTGTGACAGAATCTACTTATCAGTATCAACGCCTGCATTAAGATTCATCATAGTTTCAATTTCAAATCAAATATATTCCTCTTTCTGAACCTACTGATCCCATTCCAATTCAAGAAGTTGTTTTGACTGATGTCAGAGACTCAATAGACGAGAATTAACACGAGGAGCAACACATCAAATTATGGATGCCTTACAACTCCCGCTGCGACTGTAAACGTTCCGCGCAGGGACTGGTTTATTTTATTCGGTCGGTATTTAATTTTTTCCGTTAAGCTCAAGTCAGCCTATCTGTCATCAATATAATTATTTCTGTGTTTGATGAACGGTCGAAGTCTTGGCCAATTTCCAATAATATTATTGATTAAACCTTTAGAACTGCAATAATTCGTCACTTAAATTCACCTCGAAGATTGTGAAAAATACTTTAAAAACTTGAACTTTCGTTCAACTACCAAACCAAACTGGAATATCACCTTGGGACTGGGCGGCAGGAGACTGGGGCCTCAAGGAAGTCATACTTGGTTGGCGACTCGGCACTCTGTTGTTGCTTCCTTTGCTTCCTCGCCTCTCCCCGGGCGGTTTGGTCTCACGCAGGAGGGAAACGTTCATGAGCCGAGGGTTAGGCGTGTTGAAGATCGTCCGAGTTTCTCGCCATCGGGCTCTGAGTATCAAAGAGAGAAAAAAAACTAGTTAATAATGCTGTTGATATCAACAGAATTGAACGAGTTAGATTATGACTGTTTGATGATGGAATGTGGTGGACTGTGTATATTCCACAATATCCCATAATATTGATGGCCGTGGTGTGGGTACACATACGTATAGGGCGTCATTCCTCTTCAACAAATCTTGAAACCGCAATAGAAAGAGCCCTAGTAACGTGTTTTATATTTATTTATTTATTTATTTATTATGACTTGGGCTGGTGCCCTTTAGCTCTTTAGCTGTCACTATAGATGCAGTGACAGAGGCAGATGAATGAAATCTGGCATATAAGTAGCGTTTAAGTTACATTAGACGTTATATAGGTACATAATTTTGTAACTATAATCAAAAAATAATTTACTCATAACCATATAAACACATCAAGTTAAGAGTCAACTATCAACATGATTATGATGTGTGTAGTTGTTGTATTTATGTCTGTTATTAAACGCTTGGTGTGTATTGGAAACAATAAAACATACGACGAAATCAGTAATGAAAAAGCAGGGTTGGAATTGAAAATGCTAATCAAGATCCGCCAGCTTTGTTTCTCCGTCAGGGGCGGTGATAAATGCGCAAACCACCGTATATTATTGATCGCCGGTCCGTTGCGTGCTTATGAATATTCCGTTGGACACGTCATTTGAAAACCAGATCGTCGATTTCCACGACTTGTTGCCCTCAATAATATTTCTGTTGCTAAGCGTGTGATCCCAGAGTTTGACTAACGACGAAAAATGTTCAGAAATTCATAACTTACAACCAATCACTTAATTTCTTTCGCAGTATCTACTTATATAATATAATAATATTAAAAATTAATTTGCGTACATGATGTTATAATCTACTCGTAACCTGTCTGGTGCCACAGGTCTGGCAACGAAGCTCCTCCTGGTCAACCGTCTCACCTCGTCTTTTCATTCTACATCGTCTTTTCTGTATTTTTCTCCCCTTAAAAGTCACTCAGCTCTCATCCAAGTAGAGAGTTTCATCCACTCATATATTCCATTCATAGCTTTTAAACCGTTTCATGTACATTCCGTAAATTCTGTCCTGTCCTATCTCCACATTCACCTGCCAATTAAACAAGTATCAACTCCATAATATGATTCAACAAGTTGTGACGTTACGCGTTCGATCAAGTAGTTAATCAATGCTTGAGAAACCTAGGAATTTAATATAGATCTTAGAATCTTTAATATTTTTGAATCTCTCTACAACCTCTAAGAATCGAATAAATCATTGGATTGATCATTTATTTTGTAAAGAATAGTTTTCTAAAGCTCACAATTGCCAAATTATAATATTATGAATATTAAAACCTTTGTAAATTTTAATTTTAGGGATTTTTAGGAGCTTAGTTGTTCTTGATTTGAATTTTAAACGCAGAGGGCTAACACAGTTAGATGAGGGAATAGATAAATAGCCACGGGAATTAATCTGTTAGTCTCTAATGGGAAATACCTAGGTACCTACTATGTATTCGAGCTTCATTCTACATCGTCAGTCTCCATCACGAAGTGCTTACATACAAATGACTACTCCTATCAGAAGAGTACCTTCTTACTTCAGCAGTTTGTGTAGTAAATTGTGTACGGGAAGTATAGGGAATTCAGTTGAACAGAACTGAGGATGTAATAGAATAATACGAAATTTCATCCGTAGGTGAAGTGTTTACAACGCTGGAACTACGGTTCCAATCATATTTCATAGTATAGTCGATAAAATAATTTATTTTATTCTGAAATGTTTGCGCATGGGCAGTCGCTAAATTTACTCCGATCACAGTGGAACTAATCGCGGATACATGGCTCAAAATTATGCCTGGGAGTATGAACGTCACGAGACCAACTCTCACCTACCATATTTCAGTCTGTTTAGAATGTTTATGAAATTCATTGGCCTTATTCAGAGGAAAGAGATTCGATGACATTCATATAGGATATTCAAAGATATTCAAATCGAAGAATTTCAGCTTTAAAAAAACCATTTCTTGTTTAAAAAAAGCATTGCTATGCTCTATATTTAAAATGACATCCGTTTGGTAGCTGAAAATTACTTGGAATACGGAGCTTACTGCACCACGTCAGAAAACGGGCAAATGGAAGACAAATAGGTATGCGATGGCAGAAAAATGCGACGCCAAGCTAGCTCAACTTAAATGGCGTGAGACTCTTAAAGTTTTTCTTCTGAAAGGGGAAATGATTTCCTTTGAACAGCCTTTCGTGCAAAGGAAATTCTAAGAATCACTGTAATTTTGTGCATTCTGTCGAGCTACTGTTGAATAAACCGTCGATTTTTATTAATTCGTTAAGTTATGGAGTCACTGAGAACGGGTGTTTATCCATAGTTGTTTCACTGATTTAGGTACTAACCCTGTCTCCAAACCTTGAAAGAAATAATTGAGGATAAGAATAAATACAGGCAGCAAGTATTTTGATGAAGACTCCCAAAAAATTACAACAAGCAACTATAGCGCCACGGTTTTATTAAAACCACCATGGAAGAAAGCAGATGTTACTTTGTCATTTCATCTTATACAACCTCTAGGCCTCTTCTGATTTCCCTTCCAAAAATCAAATTTCGTCCTAATATGCAATGTTTTATAAAATGAAATTAGATGAAACTGATTCAAAGGAACTATGAAAGGCATAATAGGGGGGGAGGGGCTCATGAATTTTCATTGGTCGTTCATCGCCCAGGTGGTCTACCGCTGTAATTGGGCTTGCCTTGAAGGATGCAAATGAATTCTCTTTCCATGTCCTCCGTCACCAGGAAGCTGAGCTCTCTTGTTCTGAATGAAGAAAATAGGGTACCCTCGGTATCGATGAATACTTAATTTTCGTTTCATTTTTCTTTCATCTTATTCCTAGTTCTGAATTTATGAGGCTACTGCCAATCTACTGATACCTACGAGGTTGTTGAACCATCCGCTTCTTAATATGTTTGTGAGGAATATTTTGCTACTACCGAAGGTAGTGGTGCCTTGTATTGATTGAAGAATTCAGAAATTGTTTCTCACCCAAAAAAAGTGGGAGGGGGGGGGGGGGGGGGCGGAATTCGACTCGCCTTTTGCGTTCCATATGAGCCTGTATGGACAACCCAAACGTGTTAAAATAACGAGGATATAATATATGATGGTTTCTCGCCCAGATGTCCCGTATTAATGTCATAAAATATTGTCAGAAACTCTCATAAAAAATTCTCATAGATCACGCAGGTGGTCCACACCAATGTCATGAATAAAATCCATTATTTGCTATGTTTGTTCTGGCCTATTTGTTAGGTAATCATCTGAAAAAGGTCCTGGATTTAAAATTTACGCTGACTGAAGTACTGTAATGCTGATCCCCACGTCCGAAAAATATATTTTGGTAATGATAATCTGTTTTGGTGTGTTCAATGTTATATTTAAGTATGGCATTTCAAAAAACACCTTAAAAGGCGGAAAGATAAATAAATAACTGTTCGAAACGGCGTGTTAAAAATTTCATGTAGGAAATTATATCAACCTATTTATTCTTGGTAAAATTTGTTTTTTGGTTTATTATTCTGTGAATAATACACCTATGTAATCGCTCAGCAAAAAATTTTTATAACACCCCCTCAAAATTTTTTCTTTTCCGTTTCAAGGTACGTAGATTCCAAAAATGCAATGTCCGTCCGCCGTATGCCGTCCGCCGTACGCCGTCCGCCGTATCACGTGTACAGGCTTCATTTTCGGTCTAAAAAAATCGTTCTTTCGCACACATGCTCCATTTGGGCCCTAGTTGTGTCCCGAAACTTTTCAGCCCGATCGGAATATACCCAGGGGTGTTATGAGTGAAAATGTGTATAAAAATAGGTACTTTTTGCGTTTTAGCAACATGTTGGCAACATGACCTTTTAAGGTATCGTTTTCCATGTTTTTGGGGACGAGAAGACCGAATATGAAGTCGATTTTGACCAAAGACGCGGAAATTGAGGTTTTACCAAAGGTTCAGCTCCCAAAATGGTTTTTTTATGAGTCAAAAACCTGGAAAACTGTCTGAAATCACCATCAATGTGTATAATAACATTAGAAAATGTGTAAACAGGTGAATCAAGACCATTAAATGCCACTACCAATGATGAAAGATGATCTTAAAAAAAAAAGAAAAAAAAGCGTACCTATTTCATGTTTTGGGGGCCAAAATTGGTGGAAATCATCATAAATAGCTATTTCAATCATTCCACATGAAAGAAACAATAAATTTAACAGCCAACAAGAATCTCTAGAACTCCAATAGAATAATAAACCCATGTGACAAGGACTTTGCAGCGTTTTTGAATTTGTGGTGCATATGTATTAGTTTTCTACTTCAATATGAACTACTGATTTCATAGGAAAATCCCCCACAATATGCAACACGGTTAGTGTGAAAAGAATAAGAAATTAGGCTGTGGAAAAGAAAGTGTGGATAACATTCGAGAGATTCCGCTATACGCCAAAAACATGATGGATATTTCCGGCCATAACGGACAATATTTCTGTTGAATAATAAAAACGAAAGAGAAAGACACTGTTTGCCCGATGCCGTTTATATTTTGACTCGCAGATGCGACTTGAGAAATTCATGAGTGCGGTAGGGACTGGCCGTGGAATGAATTAGAAATGACACTCAATAATGGACGATGTTGAATAAGGTGGATATTGAACTGGAAGTACGGGGAGTCAAGTTGTAGTAGAACCACAATAGCTTCAGAACATCGTTTAGATCGAGATTTCTGTTTTGGCGCCCGTTGATGGTGGACCTAAAATAACCTCCCTGTCAGTGAATCGAAGGCATTTAATGGTCAGGGTGGCGAGAAAGAAGGTGACCTGTTCGTTCATTGTTGAAGAGGGCAGTTTGAAATAATGAATGGGTGTCCGATGAATTGAATTGGTTTCTAGAAGAGGCAGACTAAATGTGACATTTTAAGCTCTACAATTCCACGTGTATGTTTTTGAAGCCAGTTTTGAAGCTGGCAGTGACGACGTTAACTTAATTAATTGCATTCAGTATTATTTGTCTGTAGCAACTTGTATGGACAGTATTATGGAACATTAATAGAGCTGGATGATTATGCTAAGATACCAACTCCCTCAACTTCTATAGTTGTTATTGTTCATCTACCTCTATTATAACAAGATTAGTCGTAAGGACCCATTTTTGAAGGAAAAGAACGACAAACCACACCTTCAGAAACAGGTAACCTTTCACTTCCTTTCTCTCCTCCCTATTATTTTCCTTCTTCTTATGTTTTTTGTTTGTTTTTTCTACGAGTAAACCTGACTTATTTTTAAGAATGAAGTAATTATTTTCCTGAGCCTCATAGTAGAGAGGGCTGGGTGGCCCAATTTATGTACCTTCAGTATTTCAATAAATATATTCAACTTCAACTCCCCTCCTCGTCACTCACTAAACAGAACTGGAAACAACTAAACTAACCCACATTTCCTTTCCCTTCACTTCCTCTCTCGACCATAACGGCCTGATGGTAATCAAGGTACATACATAGAAAACGCTCGCCCCTAGTGCTCGGCTAATCGGGGACAACGGATTCGTCCTGAAGTTTTGTGAACCAAGGCGATGTACCAAGGGCTATGTTAAATTCACTGTTATTGAAGCACTGATTGGTATTAGTAGCAGAAGTAGGAAACTACCTAATGCACCTTATCTTATTTATAATCTTTTTCTGGATTATCTGGACTTCAATAATCGAGATCATTCATGTTGTCACAAAGAAAGAAAACCCATTTTTATAGTTATAATGAGAATCAACCCAGCGATTCGCGGCAGTTTAGTATGAAGCGAGGACGAAATACCTCAATGAAAATTTTAGGTACCACCTATTGCACTTTCAAACATATTTCTTTCCAAGAGCTTATCGTGTGTTTGGATTTGGATAGTCGACCAGTTTCTTTCTCAGTTTCTACCTCAGTAATCAAACAATCAAGATAAAGATCTCGAAATGTATACGATATATTCCACCTCAAGCCCAGTCCAATGCCTTCTACTATAGTCGAGCTGCAATTTATCGTTATAGTATAGGAGGTCATAGGTTAAACAGATGGTAGAAGTGCGAGAAAGTTCGTTGAAAACGGCGAGTCTCTTATCTGTATATGATTTGCGAGGCACTTCCGTCCAATTCAGGACCGTCAGGAGGGCGGCTGGCAACTACAAATGAAATATCGCAACACAAGTTCCACACTGGTTCGTTATCGCATCCTGAGGTTCATTCATCATCGGTTTATTATCTCAGCATTTTAGACATTCGAATTGTGGCCTAACATGAGTGGTGGATATCATTTTCTATTTATTATCTATTATTATTATCTATTAGGAGGTATATATTATTTTCTGCATAGTTCGAAAATGAAGCTCCTGAAAATCTGGCCGTTATTTGTGTGTGTGCATTTACAAGGCATCGGGGCGCTGAGGGAGTCATCCGCTGCAGAATAGTCCTGGAGTCCACTAAAAACGTCAGCCAGTCTCATCGTTCGCTCTATCCATACATAACAACCGTCCTGTAAAATTTTGTCACGTTTCTCCCGCCCCCGAATAGAGGTCATCAGCATCCTCTGAAACTGGTGGAAATTGCAATCCCAAATTTTGATGAGAGCCACTTGGTATCTCAAGACTCAATTCCTAACCAGGTTCTTTTTCTGTCTACTCGGAATCCCTCTTTTCTGTTCCTTCTGTTTGGTCTAAGCAGTTATTTTGCCTCCTCATCCTTGGCTCCAGGAGTGCACATGGTCCAGCCCGGTTTACGCTTCGATCCTAGTCTGATCTTTCGATTTATCTATCTGACCCAACCACACATAGATATAAATTTTGGTTTAAGAAATATTTGAAAAATATACCATTTTGCACACACATTTCATTAATGTAAGGAGCTCCACATTTCTGGCTCGTAAGTATACCTAAATCATGAGAGATACAGTCCACTGAAATATAAAAGGGGAATACAACTACCAGTTCGCTCTCAGAAATTTGTATTGCCATTTCTAGAATAAAAAATTTTTTTTTTGGAAATTTAAGGTGTGATATTTTGGAACAACCTTTTCCCACAATTATTATTCTCCTAATACCAACTTGCAAAAATATTGTGGGCTACATATATTTTGTAATGATAACTGACTATCTTCATTAGAAAGAAAGAACACGAGTTCGTCATAGCACGGTGAATCAAATATTTTTTCGAAAATGAGCTCGGGGATAAAATCGGGGAATATAAAATCTCTTTTATCTCCCGCTTCGTATCCTTCAAACAGCAATACACGCTAAAACACGTTGACACCAATCACATGGGCAGACTGAAAAAAATTTTTTTTTTCAAACGTGGCTATCATCGAACTAGTGGTACCTACTAACCATTGTTAAGTTAGAGTACCTATAGTGTACACGTATTAGGTACTGCAAAAATATTTATCTATAAAATACGCCTAACGTGCCTAAATGCTTCCGTGGACTAACTCGCTAAAGAGTAGATATCGTGCCTGGCGACTGTATTTGCTTTCGAGAAACAGGTTATAGTACCCTGAACCACAGCATATCCTCCCTCTCGTGGACAGTGAACAACAGTAATGACCTCCCTCCGAACTTGAACAACGGGCCCCACCTAACGCCATTACGGCCGCCTGTAGCGCTGCATAGCCCACCACCGACCTCCATTCTACCTCCTTCCTCCAATGGAATTGTTAAACAACGTCGTTAGTCGTCCCAAATTGTATTGTCCCGCAATTCGAGCGCAGACGTTTCTCGTCTCCGCCGACCCTTTGACGCTAGTATAATGTGATTTATACTATAGACAGTTTATGATTCACTCCACTATGCTGTTATACTTAGTTGTTTTCAGTGAGCGGGAATAGCACTCAACAGCATCAACCTGCTAATGAAAAATGGCCTACCAGCAATATAGTTGAATAATAACGAAAAACAGGTGTCGAAGAAATTCATGCGCTTTTCAGGATAAATAATGACGTGCGGTAGAGGAGAGGACCAACCTTAGACAAACAATGATTTTTGCTGTCTAGTAGCTCAGCACTGCCTAATGATAGAAAGGCACTCGAGCAGCATTTATCACAATGTTCCTCTGTTTGCCTCATTATGAGGCCTGATTTGAAGTTTTGACGTTATATCGTATACTCAGTGGACAGCCAAGATGCTGGTGATACAGGAGGCGCGCTTCCTAACTTTGCATAGCTGACCGTAACAAAGGCAGGGTCAAAGCACATGCTGGAATATAATATGGGAACGAGGAAGGAAGCGATCGACAGAGAAGCCAGCAGCACCAACCACGGATAGCTCTCCGAGGTCATTCACAAAAACCCTAGTTAGATCGTTTGAAATAATTTCGTTATGTTTGTTAATGACGGTGGTTTTGACCAGTGAAACCGGTGTAACATTATACTTACGTCTTTAGTGGAAAATTTCATTAACTCCACTTTAGTTGCTTAAAACTTTGAAAAAATAATAATAAAAACCTAAGTACAAATTTTTACACAAAAATTGCAATAGGTACTTTATTTGCGTTATTTTATCTATTCTTTCTTCATCTCTGGATTGTGAAATCCAACGCCAACCAAGCAGTAGAGAAGTGATTGAAGTTGAATCCCTCAGGTTGAGGTCTCTCAAGTCTGGCAGTAAATCTTGCACGCTTCTGGAACTGAGCCAACCACAATGTGTCCGTTCCCGATTCGATGCCAAACGATTTTTTCCTCGATGATCGTCCTTTCTAGCGGACCCATCTCCAACTAGCTTTCTATAGGTCCCATCTCCAATCTCGAAATACTTACAAACGGTAGCGCCGTTTTTAGTTTGAATCACAATAATTATTCTTGGGGGAGTAGAAGGAATATTTACGCTAATTTATAGGCCAAATTGTAGAATCCATTATTTGCTTGGTCTGGCAATTTAAAAAAAAGATCAGCGTTGAATGGACAATTATCATGTATCCACAAAGAACGCTTTTGGTACTGATTTTATAATAATCTTCCTCTACGGATTTGAAAAAGTTGAAAAGTTGCTGTATTGATGAAGAAAAATACGTAAAAGAAAAAGTTCCAGTCATGCAGCGTGGCTATAAGAGCGAATTTTCAAAAAAATAATCGTGATATTGCTTAAAAAGATGACAGAGGGAAACCATACCACTTTTCGTAAAATGATATAATTTTTCGTGATTTTACCAATTTTTACCAATTTTTGACCCTTCACTCTTTTTAGAGAAAAATATTTTTATCCTCAAAATATCACTCTGTTGTGAATCACCATCCCACACAACGTCAGGTGAATTAATATTGAGTTTAGCCCGCAATACCGATATTAACAATTAATTTTTTTCCCCATACTCGATCCTAACGGTTTATTATTGATAATAATAAACCAAAAACGCGAACAGAATTCATGATAATTTCCCACTGAAACCCAGCCTCGAATAGCATAGGCAGCTGCAGGCTGTCCGCATGCAGCACGGCGCTGTGATTATACCTGACCGGCACGACAGCACGGTCCTGCAGGAGGGGCTGATCTTGACGCCGTTCTTTATCAGACACATTTATTAGGAAGTTTGTTGAATCATAATTAATACTGTATCAAGTTGGTCACCTGAAGGATTATGTTTTCACGGTACCTCTATACAAATATAGTGTTTTGCAATGCCGAATGCATTCAGAGTTGACCAAATCGAATGGTGCCTCCTGAAACCGTTTGAAATCCGAGGGGACTTCTGGTAATCTCTTTGTAAACTCCGTGATTGGATGGATCGGGGACCGGCCAACTGTTGAGTTTGCTGAGCGGTCAACCCCGTGTTCGAGATAGGGCTCGGCGGAGGGGATACGGAGCTTATCTAACTGATTCATTTGAAAACGTATCGCAGTGTGAAGTTCTGAAAGGGACTGAAACTACCTTCGATTCATCGAACGCTTCACAACAACGAAGAACAATAACGAAGCGCCCAAAACTCGATCGGTATTCAGATCGGCTCTCATATCCTTCCGTACAAACCAATGAAGGTAATACGAGCAAACAAAAGTTGTATTTTAACATGGAACATGTTTTTACGGGAGTAAACCAGGCTGCAAAACGTCCAGTCCAGTCCAGTCCAGGGGAACTCCCCTCCCCGTCGCCAGCACAGTTCTCCCTCTACTCCACTCCTGCCACCCAACTCCACGAGACGTTCGGGATCACATGTGAGCACTCCCGTTTTCCTTCTCCAATACCCACCATCTTCAACGCACTTCAACTTTTCGCCCCTTCCCAACAAAGCTATCTACCTATTGTCTCTTAGTTCACTGCCAACAATTATAGTCCGATCTAAGGGTGCGTGTCGAAAATTAGACTCGCGATGATTTGAAGATCCTGAAGATTTGAACATTTTTTAAGCTCATAACGAAGGGTAGATGCGGTGAGTTAGTGGAAACCATCTTCAAAAACGACATGTATCAGAAGAAATAGTCTTTATTTCCACGAGAATTACTTACACTTGTAGACCGGTTTCGGATGTTAAACCATTATCAATACAACATACATCATTCTGTGTCAGTATGTTGTATTGATTGTATTGTTTAACATCCGAAACCGGTCTACAAGTGTAAGTAATTCTCGTGGAAATAAAGACTAGTTCTTCTGATACATCTCGTTTTTTTAAGCTCCCTTCAAATATCGCGGTAATTTACAAAAAAAATCCTTCTAAAATCTAACTCATGCTCTACAGATCTTGCATGAACCCTTTTCCAAATCAAATTAATCGTTTTCCAAAGCAAATGAATCCTTTTGCCAAATTAAGCCAAATGCGAGGAAACTAAAAAAATTATCAGTTCCAGTCTTGAGAAACAATGCAACAGTTAGAGGAAAACTCACTATATTATAATATACAAAATAAATTCAAAATAGAATCGATGTTTTGAAAGATAAACTATCACAACAACAATATTGACACATAAATCCAGTATTGGTATTTGACTCGAAAATATTGTAAAAACTATATTTCGCCTACCTTCCAAAAAACTTTTCAGTGTAAACAACGCTATGAATGATTAACAAACTGGAGTGCGGGTGGAAAACGGGAGTGCTCACACGTGATCCCGAACGTCTCGTCCCAACTCCGAGGAGAGCCAGACCTCACTCCGCCGAAAACTGCCGAGGGGGTTTTACCTACCCGAAAAACGCCAAAAGCAGCTGAGGACGTGTATTACATGACATTGCGTTAGGTCGCTGGTCCGAGGCTTGGAAATCCCACGAAGTTTTTTTGCTTTCTCACTACCGAAGGCAGGGAAGCCTTCGATTCGTGACTGAGTAAAAAAAAGTTCATGTCCTCCAAAATGAAAATTTCCAATACCATTTTCCGTTTCAGACATCGAGGAACATATTTGGTTCCGTGTCTGTCTGACTGTGGTCAATTCCTTGCAACACCCATAACTACCCGAAATAATAGTCGAAGTGGGCTGAAATTTCGAGGGTAGGTGTGGGTTGAGCCACAGATGGTCCCATACCAAAATTATTGATAAAGTACCGTAACTTTAGTCTGCGTATGCGCAAACGTGAAATAATTGGAATATCCATAACTACCCTAAATATATCGTTGAAATCAGTTCAAACTTGGAGGGTCGGTCAGAAATAATACTTTGGTAAGTAGTTCCAAATAAATTTCATTGGAATGGTAATGTAACTTTGATCTACGCATACGCGAACATGAAATGTTGACCATTTCCTTGTAACGTTTCTAACTACGCGACAAATAGTAGTAGAGAGCTGAAATTCTGAGGGTATACGCGGGTAGGATCGCAGATGATCCCGTTTCAAAATCATGAAATACTTGGAGTGCCCATAACTACCTTAATTATCGTTGAAATGAGTTCACATTTGGAGGGTCGATCAGTATAATACTTTGATGGTTCCGTATGAACTTCATTGGAATCTTACTGTAATTTCCCTCTCCGCATGCGCTAACATGAAATGTTGACCGTTTCCTTATAACGCTTCTAACTACGCGAAAAATAGTCGTAGAGAGATGAAATTTTGAGGGTACACGCGGGTTGGATCGCAGATTCTCCCGTATCATAACGAACCTACCCAACTAGTCTATACGTTCATGTGATTCAAGTGAGGAAGCTTACCTTCTCGAATTGGCAGACGTTTTTCCACATAATTATCTCCATATCCTCTGTTATCAAGTACCTATTCGAAAAACATGTTCCATGTTTCCTTGCTATGATCCCTGATCTAAACTGTTATAATCCGGGGGTCTGGGGGTGTCCCCCAGATTTCATTCGACAATAAACGTACCGTCATGAACACAAACCACTGGCGGCTAGACGCCCCCTACGGCAACGCCTTTTTTTTTTAAACTATTGTGGGCAATGACTGAACATCTGGTCTGGTGCAATCCATGGATTATTGCCATTTTCTCGGCCCTGAAATCGGTTGCAAATTTTATTATTTTATTGTTGCATAGCGAACCCATGATAGTAGGGGAGAGAGGGGCAAGACGGGGCCCTTAAGCCATTTACAATTTTTTTCAAGTGTATAAAGTGTTTTAGAAAATGATCTGCTATTGCAACCTTACCATCCACATTTCTACTGTTGATGAAAAAATTGAGAATAGAAAATATAACTATTTTCTATTTTTATTCAATTTTTTTCTAAGGTCCTACAAACTACCCCATCTTGCCCTACATGTGGGGTAAGATGGGGCAATGGGTAGGGTAAGATGGGGCCTTTTTAATAATAATTATAAACACTGATAAAAAAATTGCATTATTTATTTGTTACAAAAAGGAAGCTGTTTTAGGGCCAGTGCCATATTAATGTCTATTACATATCATTATTTTGCTTGCAAAACTCGCGTATATGGTGTACCTCAGCATCCTCATCTTCTTCACCAGCGCAGGAACAATGTGCCCACTTCTGGCACATGATGCACGGCACCCATCCCTCTGTTGATTGAGAGTAAAAATATCCACAGTAAAGGCAAGATGAGTCATCGTATTCAGATAAGCTGTCGTCATCGATTGCTTTTTGTTTTTTTATCTTCTTTGTCTTTCCTAATGGTTGTTTCTTTTTTCATTTGTATTTTTGGTGGTAAAAAGAGATTTCTTCACTGTGTTTGAGCATTTCCCTTTTTGTGGGCCTACTTTTCCATTGGCACTTTCTGTAACTTTATTTTTACCTTCCATCAGTTCACGTTTATAAGGGGAACTAGTAACCACCACTGTTTTCTGAAAATAAACCATAAAATTAGAGTACTGACATTATTTAATATTTATGTATAGCAATAAAATGCCTTATGTAAGTAAATAAAGAACCATTTTCTGTAAATATAGAATATAATTAGAGTACTAAAATTATGTCTAAAGTATGTAGGGCAAGATGGGGTATCATCTGTAGGTACCCCATCTTGCCCTATAGCTTCCGACCCCATCTTGCCCCCAGGTACAGGTTTTAGGTTAGGCGTCTACAACAAATGAAGGATATTTTCAATCAGCTAATCTCATGCATCAATCTGTTCCTAGAAAAACACTTAATTAGAAGTAACAACTGAATAGTACAATAAAAATGACTCGTCTTACCTGCTCAGAAGATTACAATAGCTTGAAATTACATCAGCGGATGTCGAAAACGCACTTCCTCTGCTCATCGCCAAATGGTTCGCCCATAATGGCCGCCGTCCATGGAAGAAAGAACTTCTTTCTTCCATGGGCCGCCGTCACTACTGCAGACTTATGTTAGTAACAAGTAGTTCTACATTTTGCCGCTAAGCTGCAACTCCTGTCAAGCGGGGTATTTCAAAAACCCCTTCTTGCCCCTCTCTCCCCTAGTCTTCTTCAGGCGTCATGTTATGTTATTATGGTGGTTATATTAAATGGAGTTAGTTGTGAAGGTAAGTAGATGAAGATAGATCGAATTTTGCAGATGCAATTTATTATTACAAACTCTTCAAAAATGTTGACTAGATCTCTAAGCCAATATAATGCACAGCCTTGACAACGGACACAATAAATTCAATTTTATAAGAACAACGATTATTTTGCAGCGTTTTGTATAGTGTGAGCAGGCATTTGATTTCAATTAGAATGTCTTGGGGAAGATTGTGCATACAAAATGAAGGCACACAATAGAGGAGGGTTGAATATAGAAAATGACGTGGTAACGATTTGGAGATGAGGTGCAGCGGGAATGAGATTCACAAAATCCCCTATTCAAAGAGATAGAAAATCTTCACCGAGGGGTTCAGAAGGTGGAAAAACTCTTGAAAAAGTGGAATAAGTTAGAAGGAGAAAAAAAAAGAAAAACCTGGATGAATAATGTATGTCAGACAGTTTGCGATCGATCATTCAGAGCTTGGGGTTGGTAAGAAATGACACCAGAAGTAGGAATCCAAAGAGGTCAGAGGTTGGGATTGCGATACAACTTCATTTTGAAAGAAGTAGATTTGTCTGGGTGAAAAAAAAAAGGTTGAGAGATGGATTGCCAGGATGACAGTTATCTACTTGTTGGGCGGGTGACCTCACTACTTGTTGTTCAATTTTTGTTTTCAAAATGTATATACCTACCTAGGTATATGCACTTATATTAAATAATTGTATTTATTTTAATATACTGTCAGTAGCAAGAAGACGAGTTGACCACTCGAGTGGTGCGTAACAAATTAAACGAAGCCGAAAAATTGAGGTACCTACTCTTACAGAATAATATCATAGTAACTACGAGTATGTTCCTTGATAAGGACTAATCCTACCTCATGTTAAAATTTCGTTAGTCATGAAAATCAGAAAATAGCAATAACCTAAGGGTATTTTGAATAAGAAGAAACTATTTCAGAGATATTATACAGAGACAAACTATTGGGGTAATATCGTAGAGATGAAGGTACGAGTACGAGCAGCAACCCATACCTGAGTCACTAATAATTAGTGACTCAGGTATGGTCTCAGGTAAACCAAAATCATTTTGGTTTATTATTTTCAATGATGAACCATGGGAATCGACCATGAACATTTTTTTAACCCCCCCCCCCCCATCAAAATCTGATGGTTTCCGTTTCAAGTTATGTATAAAAAATCCGTCCGTCCGCCGTACGCCGTACTTTGCACTTTCCTTAGTTACCATGAACCAAAATTGAACCAAAATTAATGAAATTTGGTTTGTAGATCCTATTTGGAGTATTGGTCCGCGAAGCTCGGCGTTACTGTCATATCTAAGGGTTGACAAGTAAGGGCTGAAAATTTCAGAACGCCGTAGCTTGCAAACTTTCAGGGTCCCCCGAATTTTCAATAGAAGGGTATGATTTTTTTAATGTTTTTTAATTTATGTCAAACTAAAGAATTTTTTGAGATCACCCGGAGCACTGTACGACGAGCCGTTCGTTTGCAATTAAAAGGATCGTGAATGAAACGGTATATAAATTCGGCCCAGATATCATTGCTAGGGAACACTTGATTATAATCACAGATGGCTGTATGAAGTCGAGGTGGTTCTTCTGTGATATGATTTCATTTGAAGAATGATGGCTCTTTTGGATTTTGTTGACAGGTACTTCATGAACAAAAAAATAATTAATTATTGAATTATTGAATCCTGCGCATTTTTATGAAACTGTAATTCCCCGGCCGACGCCAGTATTCGACTTAGGGCTTTCGAGGTGGAAGCTCGTGGGTAGGTTTTGACCACAGAAAACAGTGATCTACGCAGAAGGGGCATCCATACAGGTAAAGAATAAACCGTTGTGTAATAATTTGCAGCACTTTTCAACTCTTATAAAAGTCAACTTCTTATGGTTATTGTTGAAATTTTAGTACTACAGGGAATCAAGATAAACTCCAAACCGATATTACTAAGTAATGTGAAAAAATCAGTTGTCCCAAACAGGTCAAGATTTTATGTTTGAAATCCAATTTAATTTCTTCTTCCTCTTTTTCTTCCTTCTTGTTATGAATTGAATTTGAATTTGATTTTCCTGAAAAGTTCATTATAGGACTTGAGTAGCTTTACCTTCAACTCCAAGATATATAATTTTTGTCAAGAAGTTGTTTCCGAGTGCAGGTACTTATCCTAGGGTTCGTACCCATAGATACACCGAGAGAAAAAACGCATTGTTTTACCACCTCGTGGTGCTCGCAGGCCGGTGAAAACTTTGAAAAAAACCCGATAGGGATTAGGGGTACCCGATAGGAATGAAAAACAAACCCGTTAAGAAAAAATTCTATCGGGTACCCACAAGATCATCCCTGCAAACGGGTTTTTAGTGCAGCTCCTATCGGGTAATTTGTGCAGGAAATGCCCGATAGGAATCTACTGATAAGACCCTATCGGGTAATCACAGCACGTACGTGCTGGGATACCCGATAGCAGCCGAACGTGCTGTAAAGAAACACCCGTTTGGTTTCCGATCGGGCAAAAAATTGAAAACAATCGGGTAATCCTTGCACGTCCATGCTGTTCCTAGCGGGTCTACCACCTAACACCCGTTTGATTGCAATCGGGTCTACCACCTAACACCCGTTTGATTGCGATCGGGTCTACCACCTAACACCCGTTTGATTGCAATCGGGTCTACCACCTAACACCCGTTTGATTGCAATCGGGTCTACCACCTAACACCCGTTTGATTGCAATCGGGTCTACCACCTAACACCCGTTTGATTGCAATCGGGTCTACCACCTAACACCCGTTTGATTGCAATCGGGTCTACCACCTAACACCCGCTTGGGTTCTATCGGGTCTACCACCTAACACCCGTTCGATTGCTATCGGGTCTACCACCTAACACCCGTTCGACTGCTATCGGGTCTACCACCTAACACCCGCTTGGGTTCTATCGGGTCTACCACCTAACACCCGCTTGGGTTCTATCGGGTCTACCACCTAACGCCCGCTTGGGATCTATCGGGTTCTACGAATGGACGCCCGATAGAATCCTAGCGGGTTCTACGAGTGGACGCCCGATAGAATCCTAGCGGGTTCTACGAGTGGACGCCCGATAGAATCCTAGCGGGTTCTACGAGTGGACGCCCGATAGAATCCTAGCGGGTTCGACGAGTGGACGCCCGATAGAATCCTAGCGGGTTCCACGAGTGGACGCCCGATAGTATTCTACCGGGCGTCCACTCGTAGAACCCGCTAGGATTCTATCGAGCGTCCACTCGTAGAACCCGCTAGGATTCTATCGAGCGTCCACTCGTAGAACCCGCTAGGATTCTATCGAGCGTCCACTCGTAGAACCCGATAGGATTCTATCGAGCCTACTTCTCACTACCCCATTGGATTCCTAATGAGCCCATTTCCACCCTAACCGTTTGCATTCTCCAATGGCTCTACCAATCAGGTAATTATTAGAAGAGCGTAGGGAGATGCAAAAGGGTAGCGATGGATTGGGATTAGGAGGAATCCTAAGGAGTAGGGAGAAGGAGGATTTCGAAGCCTGGTGAGGAACCTGCGTGAAACATACTCATGAAATTGAAATCGAAATACTCATTGAAATCAAAAGTGTTGAACAAACAGTTGAACAAAGAAATGAAAGTTATAAATGTATAGAAATGTAAATAGTTGCAATAAGTAATTCTTATTTCTAAAGGTGAACACAGCTTGGGCAAAGGAGAGTTAACACAAGTGTTTAGGTCATCAATTTATTCATAAGTCAAAGTTCAAATTCACAATAAAAATCGGAAATAAATAATTTGTTTTCGTACGCAGATTGTTTATAGCAATTTGTTTCTTAACTAAGTACAACAACAAAATAAACAGTTTAACAGTATCACAGTTTATTGGACTCGTTATATGCAACAATATTTGATAACGTATGCATATTATTATATATAGGTATATAAAATTGTCTATGTTTATGTTTAATTACAGGTTGTTTCGCACTAATACGTATAGTCTAGAGCGTATAGATACGTATAGTCTAAATAATTTGTTTTCGTACGCAGATTGTTTATAGCAATTTGTTTCTTAACTAAGTACATTAACAGTATCACAGTTTATTGGACTCGTTATATGCAACAATATTTGATAACGTATGCATATATATATATATATATATATATATATATATATAATTGTCTATGTTTATGTTTAATCACAGGTTGTTTCGCACTAATACGTATAGTCTAGAGCTTTAACTACAACGTATTTGGGAAAGTATATCGGCGGTTTGACAGTTTTTAAAATGAATGAAATTCAACTTCTCTGAATGTTAAGGGACAGTAGTGAAATTTGTAATGTTCTGTACCACTCATGTTGGAACAGTGATGTATATATTATACCCAATGAAATATGGTCGACTTCAAAAAAATTTTATTTAGAATATATATTATTATAGAATGTTATTTACATATTATTCAGAATGGTCATCAAGGAACAGTTGATGCACAAATGGTAACTAACTAGCACCACCTCAGTGTAGACACGTTGTAAAGCAATCAGTGGTGAGGACGTGATGGGTATGTTAGCTATTTTTTACTCTTACTGCCACGTACCGCCAGTTTCTGGCGTTCGACCAAATCCTGCAAGGACTTGGGAGTACTGCCCGGATCGCTGGATGATGCAGGGGAGCTGCTGAAGTGTGGAGGTGGGGACACGGGCAGAGTGCTGGTATCAGACTCAGGAGTGGCTGTTGCAGTGGTTAGTTTAGATGGGGTGGTTTTACATGGTGTTGTTTTAGACGGGGTTGTTTTAGACGGGGTTGTTTTAGACGGGGTTGTTTTAGACGGGGTTGTTTTAGACGGGGTTGTTTTAGACGGGGTCAATCTTTTCGGAGTCCTACTCTCTTTGTAGAATCCAGCTTCCTTAAGGGGAGTTCTTGGCCATGTAGGAGACAGAAGGGGAGGTGGTTCAGATACACCTGAAAGGGCAGGGCTTGCCTCAGGAGGAACTGCTGTTGCTGATGGTAGATGTACCTCCTCAGATGGGTCAAAAAGTGATTTGGAACTTGAAGTGAATGGCAAATGTGACTCAACACCCCCTGAAGTTGATGGCAAATGTGACTCAACACCCGGAGTTGACGGCAAAGGTAATGATACTGAAGCAGGACTATCTGTTATGTGAAGGGCACCAAGTATTTCGGTTGTGGTGGTATCTATACTGTAAGCAATCAATCCGTGTTGTTCTGCAAACGCTTTTGTACAAGTACCATAAAGTAACAGTTCCGAATCACCAAGAATGTTAGACTGTATTATGTTGTCCCCAGTTAAGTTTAAGAAAGTTACCAATTCACCTGTTCTGAGACTCTCAACAAAGCATACACATTGACCCTCTATAATGTCGTATTTTTGTATCAACACTCGTACAAGTGATTTTTCATCACTGGAGCTACCATCAGCAGGAGCAGCAGGGGTGGGTGTAACGTGGTAACGTAGGAAGTGAGCACAGGTGGAAGCGATAGTCACGACAGAGTGGAGGTAGTTTTTAGAAACCTTTAAATCATAGCACACCCATTCTAGAGTTTGCCAGATGTGTGTACACTGAGGTGGGTACTCGCAGTTCAGCACGATTATTAATTTAAAACAAAGATCGACCGCCTGGAGTATGGTGTCAGTTCTAAGGCTAAAATCTAAGTATTTGACTAGACAATGGCTGACGGAACCTAATTTTCCTATTGCTATGACATACGGTTGCAATGTTCCGTGTTCCGCTTCCTCCAGGCGTTTGGCGTGGAGGTTGTCCACCTCAGAATCTGAGTCCAGGAATTTGACGAAGTGATCTGCCGACTCCTTCTTCGAGATCTGAACCGGAGCTCTAAGTCCTGCCCTCTTCTTCAACCGGTGAGTCCCCATAGCGAACGGGAGGGCGACGAGAGCTGCAGTCGTTCTCTTCTCCTCCTCTGAAATATCACGGAGCACATTAGCAACACGTTCGTACAGTACGATTCAGTCATTACAACCACCTCATGGTCAAATAAAGCAATTTCAACAAATCATTTGTTTACAAAGCGTGAAGAAGAAGAATCCCTGGTATAACAACAAAATATTAAAGTTGAAAAAACGATTCCTAGTCAATTTGAACACAGAGTAGGCTAATCACAATTATTTCTCACCGGTATTTTTTTCGTAGTACGACAGTAACGACTCGACGATCGTGTCCCACCCTTCCACGCTTCTGGAAGACCTGCTAGCCTCTTGGACTATGGCCGGGTGGAGTTCTCTCAGCTTTTCATACAGCCTCCCCTCCGGGATGGTATAGAGCTCCTTGAAATCAGATTCTATCTGTAACAGAAAACAACAACTATCATTAGCGATTACTAAAAAATATTCCTCGCTTTAAACAACAGCAGGCACAAGTATATAAACAGAGCACATGAAATACGTTC
Source organism: Leptopterna dolabrata (assembly GCA_954871275.1). NCBI lineage: Eukaryota > Metazoa > Arthropoda > Insecta > Hemiptera > Miridae > Leptopterna > Leptopterna dolabrata. The sequence continues at coordinate 25,695,824 of OX940983.1, forward strand.
AAATTATGAACTCACCACTTTCGCTGCGTGGGCGGACGACTTGAAGAACGGGAAGTAGTCGAAGTAGTCGGAGAGGCTGTTGTCTTCACAGCATAGGTAGTCGTGCCGCAGCTTCGCTGTCCTCCGTAACGCCTCTTGTATCTCTTCGGGGATCGACGCTCGGTCCAACCAATCACCTCCCCTGATGGTTTGGATGGAGTGATGTTTTTCGAGTTCCTCTTTCCACTCTAGGAAAATAACATCAACGGTTACGACTCCTCACAATAAATAACACAGAAACGGCAGACAAGGAGGGTGGTAGGAGGAAAAGAGATGAATAGAGAGTAGACTCACCTGTCAGAGTTTTCCGTACGGGCGGAGGGGAGGTGGTTGGCTGCTTCGGCTTCTTCGTGTAGGCCCTCTTCTGTTTGCCTCCCTTCCGTTTCCTTGCTTCACTTGCCTTCTTGGCCTCCTTTATTTTATCGTACTTTTCTTTATTGGCCTTCCTCCAGGAGTCCTTGAGGTTGTTTACTTTGCTCCACAAGTGCCCGTAGGGGTACTTCCTTGGTTTTTTCGTCGGCGTGCTGTCACTGCTGTGTGACGAGCCCCCCCGTGTCGTTGCTGATAAAGTAAACCACAGCGAGGGGGGATCCCGGAAATATCTCGCCAACTGAGCAGCTATGAAACTGAAACGTACACAACAATTCAAAGACGTGATTATTATGTCTTTATGCAGAGGAATGTTAAGATAAGAGTACCCAACATGTATACTAACAAACAATGCGTAATCACAAATTTCAAGGTGTCACTCACTTCAATTCTTTGTAAGAGAAATGGGGGATGACGTTCGCACCCGCGGGGGTGGCTTGTCGGTGAAGGTGGTTTATGACAACATCCGCTACCGCCTTCCTGTCGGATGGGCTGACTGCCTTGGTATTCTCGGGCCTTGCTAGCTCCATGCACCTCCGCCCCTTCTCTGACTGTTGTAGTATTGCTGTGATCTGTTGGGGAGAGAGGAAGAGATGTAAATTTAATATAAAAACCCTAGGTTTGACTATGAGTACGTGATACTATTTCACCCACGGATGGTGTGATGCACATTACCTCATCTGAAGTGCTGATGAAAGCAGTCTTATCGACTCCCTTGTAACTGGCGAATTGGGGGTCGTCGTCGGTTGTGGCGGCGGATTCGTCGTCATCGTCAGACGATTCCTCGCTGAGCTGTAGTTCACTCGGCAACGAGTCTCTAAGGCGAAGCGTCGAGGAGTAAAACTGCAACAACAACACCGTTCACCTCGTAACAATACATATTATATGCAGGAAGTTATTGTCAAACATGAACACTGTTTCTGTCTGCCTGTCGTCTGTAATTGTAATTGGCAACACTCACCTGGGTAGGAAGTGTTCGCGTGGAGTCGTCACTTGATAGGGGTCTAGCAAGAGATGTCGAAGAACAACTGGGAGAGGAGAGTGGACCGAAATTCGTCTTCCACCCTGCTGTGTATCGCATCTTGTCTGTCTGAGTCCACAGTCCTGGTGCTACTGCTTCCCAGAGGATATTGTCTGGTTCTAGGTTGCGTAATTCGTCAGTTTCGAATCCGGCATCTGTGCAGGGGAAAAAAAAGTCAGCCATGAGACCAAGTGAACACCCGATACGACTACAAGCGGCAAGGCAAAGCAGTTTGTTGAAAATATTTTAAAGTACAACACTACCCGATTGGATTACTAACGGGTACTCACAACCACAAACACCCGTTACGAATGTTTACGAATATTTAGCAAAGTCCGGATGAACCCGTTTGGAACGAAGTGAACACCCGATACAACTACAAGCGGCAAGGCAAAACAGTTTGTTGAAAATATTTTAAAGTACAACAATACCCGATTGGATTACTAACGGGTACTCACAACCACAAACACCCGTTACGAATGTTTACGAATATTTGGCAAAGTCCGGATGAACCCGTTTGGAACGAAGTGAACACCCGATACAACTACAAGCGGCAAGGCAAAACAGTTTGTTGAAAATATTTTAAAGTACAACAATACCCGATTGGATTACTAACGGGTACTCACAACCACAAACACCCGTTACGAATGTTTACGAATATTTAGCAAAGTCCGGATGAACCCGTTTGGAACGAAGTGAACACCCGATACAACTACAAGCGGCAAGGCAAAACAGTTTGTTGAAAATATTTTAAAGTACAACAATACCCGATTGGATTACTAACGGGTACTCACAACCACAAACACCCGTTACGAATGTTTACGAATATTTAGCAAAGTCCGGATGAACCCGTTTGGAACGAAGTGAACACCCGATACAACTACAAGCGGCAAGGCAAAACAGTTTGTTGAAAATATTTTAAAGTACAACAATACCCGATTGGATTACCAGCGGGTACTCACAACCACAAACACCCGTTACGAATGTTTACGAATATTTGGCAAAGTCCGGATGAACCCGTTTGGAACGAAGTGAACACCCGATACAACTACAAGCGGCAAGGCAAAACAGTTTGTTGAAAATATTTTAAAGTACAACAATACCCGATTGGATTACTAACGGGTACCCATACCCTCAAACACCCGTTATGTATAGAAGGGACAACGGAAACAAGTTGGTGCAAGTATTTCACGTCTAATAATACCCGATTGAATTACTAACGGGCACTAACACACTTAGCAATTTCCCGATACCGTAACAATGCAACTCAAACCAAGATCATGAAATCGGAATATTATACAACAAAAATTAGCATTGGTAAATACGTTGGCAAAAGGAAATGATAAGTAATGCTCAACAACACAAAATGAAATTCAAATTGAAATGTCAGTTTGGATTTGGAAGTGATGTGATTAATTATATTGAAAGCAGACTGTTATACTACAAAAACTTTCATTTGGTAAATACGTTGGCAAAAGGAAATATACTCAAGAAAAAAAAATTCAAATTCAATTTGTCAGTTTGGCTGCGTAAGTCATAGCTACGTGTACATATTGAAATCGGAATTTTATACAACAAAAATTAGCATTGGTAAATACGTTGGCAAAAGGAAATGATAAGTAATGCTCAACAACACAAAATGAAATTCAAATTGAAATGTCAGTTTGGATTTGGAAGTGATGTGATTAATTATATTGAAAGCAGACTGTTATACTACAAAAACTTTCATTTGGTAAATACGTTGGCAAAAGGAAATATACTCAAGAAAAAAAATTCAAATTCAAATTGTCAGTTTGGGTGCGTAAGTCATAGCTACGTGTACATCTTGAAATCGGAATATTATACATCAAAAATTAGCATTGGTAAATACGTTGGCAAAAGGAAATGATAAGTAATGCTCAACAACACAAAATGAAATTCAAATTGAAATGTCAGTTTGGATTTGGAAGTGATGTGATTAATTATATTGAAAGCAGACTGTTATACTACAAAAACTTTCATTTGGTAAATACGTTGGCAAAAGGAAATATACTCAAGAAAAAAAAATTCAAATTCAATTTGTCAGTTTGGGTGCGTAAGTCATAGCTACGTGTACATCTTGAAATCGGAATTTTATACAAAAAAAATTAGCATTGGTAAATACGTTGGCAAAAGGAAATGATAAGTAATGCTCAACAACACAAAATGAAATTCAAACTGAAATGTCAGTTTGGATTTGGAAGTGATGTGATTAATTATATTGAAAGCAGACTGTTATACTACAAAAACTTTCATTTGGTAAATACGTTGGCAAAAGGAAATATACTCAAGAAAAAAAATTCAAATTCAAATTGTCAGTTTGGGTGCGTAAGTCATAGCTACGTGTACATCTTGAAATCGGAATATTATACATCAAAAATTAGCATTGGTAAATACGTTGGCAAAAGGAAATGATAAGTAATGCTCAACAACACAAAATGAAATTCAAATTGAAATGTCAGTTTGGATTTGGAAGTGATGTGATTAATTATATTGAAAGCAGACTGTTATACTACAAAAACTTTCATTTGGTAAATACGTTGGCAAAAGGAAATATACTCAAGAAAAAAAAATTCAAATTCAATTTGTCAGTTTGGCTGCGTAAGTCATAGCTACGTGTACATCTTGAAATCGGAATTTTATACAAAAAAAATTAGCATTGGTAAATACGTTGGCAAAAGGAAATGATAAGTAATGCTCAACAACACAAAATGAAATTCAAACTGAAATGTCAGTTTGGATATGGAAGTTATAGGGTATATGTGATTATCATGAAATCGGAATATTATAGAAAAATAGTAAAACAAATTTTTGCTAACCTTCAAATGCAGTAACGATTCTTGCATCCAATTCCCAAGACTGTAGAACATCAGTCAAGCGTTGGTCCGCCATTGCAATTAAAACGAATTGCGTAGTACAACGTACCAGGGACCGAATGTTGTTTGGTGACGGGTGAACGTTAATAATTGAAGCACAACAAACTAGAAACACAACTAATTTGAAACACAGCTGATTTGAAACACAACTGATTTGAAACACGACCGCAACACACAGACTGAATAAAGAATAAGCACAGGGAAGTATGTAGAACACGTGAACGTGAGGACGCGACTGATCGGGGAGAAGTGGTTGTCGCCATAAGGGGACGTTGGGGTTATATAGAGGTCTCCCCACCATGACCCACCTGGTAACGGGTTTCCCTGCTCCAAGCGGGCAGGCGTTGGCTCCTATCGGGTGTTTTCTACCTTCTATCGGGTGTCTGAATGTTTCTAGCGACTTTTTCAAATCCCCTATCGGGTGTTGAGATTTCCATCGGGTATCCAAATTCATATTCCTATCGGGTGTTTTCTGTCTCCCATCGGGTTCCCGAATGCCGTAACGTCTTTTTCAACTCCTATCGGGTTTACGAATGTCGTAACGTCTTTTTACCTCCCAATCGGGTTTTTCTTTCAATCGTGTCGGGTTTCCCGATTTCAAACGGTTTTCCGATTCCCATCGAGTTTCTGTTACGCCTATCGGGTTTTTCACAACTTCCTAACGGGTAGTTTGAAACTCGTAACGGGTTTTAGGGAATTTTCGAAGAAAAGGAAGCTATTGTTCTCGGTCCAAAATGTTTAAAACTCGAATTTCCGAAAGATTTTTATACCAAAATCCGTTTCAGACCATCCTGAATTCACTGCCGAAAGACATGTTCTTGGTTAAAGACTCACTGGGTTAATATAAATGTATGTGTCATTCCAGACGATAACTCTCGAAAGAATTGAGATAAAAAGTTCAAATTTGCACGAAAAATCTGTCTTGGCAATCGACAGGCTAAGTTCGTAGATGGGCAGAATCGGGTCACTCTAAGGGGGAATTTTGGGGAGTTTTAGGGGAGAAAAATTACCCATAAATTCCCAAAATGAAGCAGTCTGACAAGTGACACCTCATTTTAAAGGTTTTTGTAAGCTGAACACGATGGTGAAATCATAATTGCGATATCTCATTCCTTTCTCAAACTGGAGCACTTTGAAGATGAAGGAACGTGGTTATTTCTTGAGATGTTCTTCCTGGTTCGTTTGCTCTAATCTGATAACGGAATGGGATATCGCAATTCTGACTTTACCATCGTGTTCAGGGTTGGAAAATCTATAAAACGAGGTGTTACTCGGCAAAAAATGGAACAAAAAATTTGTAACGTATGCCCATATTTCATGCATACCGAATTAACCGAATAGCGTCATACTGGAATACCTATAATTACCCAATAAGTTTAAGATTGCCCATATTTGAATGGGATATCCCAAACATCACATTTTACATAAAATCACTTATTTCTTCGAAAATTCGCTCTTATAGCCACGCTGCATGACTGTGGTTTTTTTTTTTTTCAATTCGTATCGGGTTTTCACTCACTTGCTAACAAGTGTACGGTTTTTCTAACATTTCTGCCAGAAACTCCTACGTGCCTACCATTAGTATATAGGTACCTGTGCCTACTGGGAAAAAACATTACAAAATCCCCATCGCAAATACCCCGAGTCATTAACGACTCTTTCCATTGATAATTCAATTTAATTGATAATTTAAGCATGTACATGCTCAACATAACAACTTACAACATGTAATGGACTTAGAAATAAATGACGTATAGGTACTTACTGCCCTCAGATTCCTTCCGGCATTGAATGACACATGAAAAGTTGCAAAAGCGACGCACATCACTTTGTAAATGCTGTCGTTTTTATCAAAACTGTATGCAATACAATATAATATTATATTACACTTCATTCACAGAGATGGTCACACAATGAGTATAGCTCGGGTGAAAATGACCCGCCAAACTACTCAATTTGGCTCATGCCAAATTACTTCTCGCCCACGAATATATTATTATTATTATAGGTCATCATGCGCTCAACAACCGTTTTCCAAAATACTGTTTAATTGTTGTTCCCAATTTTCAGTTATTTCTGCTCAATCCGAACCATGACGATTCTGCCAAGTTCAGTATTTCTCCATATCCTTTGCATGGTAACAATCGGATGTCCTACAAACGTGTTTTATACATGCGTGTACAATACGTTTTTATGTGGTATACTTATATACACCTAATTTACTTGCATTGAAAAGTATGCGCTTCAAATTCAAATTCCTTGCTGTTACTCAAATTCCTGATCACTTATACGTTACGACATATTACCTATTAAACATATCATTAAAAATCCTCACATGAAACCCTTCAACGGTCACTCGGAAACTGGGAAAATATTTGTGAATCCGTCTTCAGAGCCAATGCCCCTTCGACCAAGTTCAAATTGTGGCGGGAACTAATTAATACCCGATAGAAATGTTGCCTACTCGATAGGGAATCATTGGACAACCCGATTGTTTACTAAGCGGGAGCTGTTAACAATTATATCACCCGATAGGCAGCCAACGGGGATTTTTTCGAATTTTTTCCTGCTCGATTGGTTTTCCAAAACCCGATAGGGACTCGTCTGTTCAACCCGATAGATGTTCAATCGGGTGTTGTTATCAATTACATCCACCCGATAGAGCTACTAACGGGTATTTTGTTCGGCATTTCCCTGCTCGATTGCATTGTTCAACCCGATAGACGTTGGTCGATGCAACCCGGTTGATTATGTATCGGGAGCTATGAGATGAACCGTTACGATGCTAACGGATATCTTTTGAATATCTCCCTGCTCGATTGGCTTTCATGGGCCCGATAGCGATTTCTCATTACAACCCGATAGACATCATTTAATCCTGGAAAATTTTTCGGAAAATATATCCTAAAATTCGCCTAATGAGAGGCAACATCCATTACATATTCATTTTGTTGTTTCCGTTTTTAATTTTCACGTCCAGTATCTGTCCTTCACAATTCCCTCAACTTTACCATATTTCTTCGCGTGAACCCTCCCATGGTAACAAGTACATGTCCTCCAAACGTCCTTATTTACGGGAGGTGAAGGGAAACAGTTGTTATTCTCGTATTCTCACCACTCCCCAAAAACAGTTATCCTTTAGAAATGGTGACTGCAGGCTTCGCTTCCTATACCTCCTCACAGGGATTCGGGCTACCTGAGCTATCATTAAACCACAAATATTTTCCCAACTCTTCATTCACCGTTGCAGGCTTTTGTGTGAGAATTGGACGCATCTAAATCCTCACATAAAACCTTTCAATGGTCACTCGGAACCTGGGAAAATATTTGTGAAACCGTCTCCAGAGCCAATGCCCCTTTGACCAAGTTCAAAATGTAAAACCCTTCAACGCTCACTCGGAACCTCGGAAAATATTTGTGAATCCGTCTTCAGAGCCAATGCCCCTTCGACCAAGTTCAAATTGTGGCTGGAACTAATTAATACCCGATAGACTTGTTGCCTACTCGATAGGGAATCATTGGACAACCCGATTGATTACTAAGCGGGAGCTGTTAACAATTATATCACCCGATAGGCAGCCAACGGGTATTTTTTGAATATTTTCCTGCTCGATTGGTTTTCCAAAACCCGATAGGGACTCGTATGTGCAACCGGATAGATGTTCAATCGGGTGTTGTTATCTATTACATCCACCCGATAGAGCTACTAACGGGTATTTCAACGAGGTCGAGCACCCCCCCGCACCAGAGAGAAATACTCGTTGGGAGGGGAGGTAAAAATTCAATGAAAACCAAGTCTAACTGACTCTCGACTATACTGAGGACTCATCAGTACAAAAAAAAAATACGGAGTCATAATTCTCTCAGGTGGGGGTGCTCAGCATAAATCTGTTGATAATATATATAAAACTCGAAAACTGGTGAAGGACGACAACATGTCAATTGGATTATGCTTGTGGACAGCCACCCTGCGGGTAAATGGGCGGGTGGGTTGGGCAATGATCAAAGATAATTTGAAATAAAAAAGAAAAAAAAGCGTAGGTATACCTAATTCAAGTTTTGGGGGCCAAAATTTGTGGGAACCACCGGAAATAACTATTTCAATAATTATTTTACATGAAAGCAACAATAAATGAACAGCCACCATTTCTGCATATAGAATAATAATAAACCCATGCGTGACAAGGACTTTGCAGCGTTTTTAATTTTCAGGTCCAGTATCATGTCCTTCACAATTCCCTCAACTTTACCATATTTCTTCGCGTGAACCCTCCCATGGTAACAAGTACATGTCCTCCAAACGTCCATATTTACGGGAGGTGAAGGGAAAGAGTTGTTATTCTCAAATTCTCACCACTCCCCAAAAACAGTTATCCTTTAGAAATGGTGACTGCAGGCTTCGCTTCCTATACCTCCTCACAGGGATTCGGGCTACCTGAGCTATCATTAAACCACAAATATTTTCCCAACTCTTCATTCACCGTTGCAGGCTTTTGTGTGAGAATTGTACGCATCTAAATCCTCACATAAAACCTTTCAACGGTCACTCGGAACCTGGGAAAATATTTGTGAATCCGTCTCCAGAGCCAATGCCCCTTTGACCAAGTTCAAATTGTAAAACCCTTCAACGCTCACTCGGAACCTGGGAAAAAATTTGTGAATCCATCTCCGGAGCCAATGCCCCTTCGACCAAGTTCAAATTGTGGCGGGACCTAATTGACACCCGATAGAAATGTTGCCTACTCGATAGGGAATCATTGGACAACCCGATTGATTACTAAGCGGGAGCTGTTAACAATTATATCACCCGATAGGCAGCCAACGGGTATTTTTTCAATATTTTCCTGCTCCATTGATTTTCCAAAACCCGATAGAGACTCGTCTGTGCAACCCGATAGATGTTCACTCGGGTGTTGTTATCAATTACATCCACCCGATAGAGCTACTAACGGGTATTTTGTTCGGCATTTCCCTGCTCGATTGCATTGTTCAACCCGATAGATGTTGGTCGATGCAACCCGGTTGATTATTAAGCGGGAGCTGTTAACAATTATATCACCCGATTGGTGGCTAACGGGTATTTTATGAATATTTCTCAGCTCGATCGATTTTTCTCTACCCGATAGGGATCACTCAATGGAAATGGTAGATCTTCAATCGGGTGTTGTTAGCAACAAACATCACCCGATAGGAAGACTAACGGGTATTTTTGTTCACTATTTCCCTGCTCGATTGGCTTTCATAGGCCCGATAGCGATGTGTGATGTAACCCGATAGATTATTAAGGGGGAGCTCTTGACAATTATTTCACCCGATAGGCGCTAACGGGTATTTTATGCATATTTCCCAGCTCGATTAATTTTATTTCTACCCGATAGGAATTTTGTATAAACCCGATAGATTATCAATCGGGAGATCTTAATGCTCAGATGACCCGACAGTCAGCTAACAGGTATTTTTTTGAACATTTCCATGCTCGATTGTTTTTCGTACACCCGATAGGAGGTTTGCGTAAAACCCGATAGGTTATCAAACGGGAGACGTAAATGCTCAGATGACCGGATAGTGTGCTAACGGGTATTTTTTTTCAACATTTGCTAGCTAGATCGTTTTTCATACACCCGATAGGAATTTTGCATACACCCGATAGGTTATCAAACGGGAGACGTAAATGCTCAGATGACCCGATAGTGTGCTAACGGGTATTTTTTTCAACATTTGCTAGCTAGATCGTTTTTCATACACCCGCTAGGAATTTTGAAAAAAACCCGATAGATCATCAAACGGGAGACGTAAATGTTCAGATGACCCGATAGTGCGCTAACGGGTATTTTTTTGGAATATTTGCATGCTCGCTTGGGTTTCATGGACCCGATAGGAATTTGTTATGAAACCCGATAGACAACCAACAGACCCGATTGATTTCTTAACGGGTGTAGTTCCCATTTATAAAAGCCCGTTAGGGTTAAGTCGCCACCCGATACGATTTTGACGAATACCCGTTAGGAATTACCAAAACCCGCTTGTTTTTACGAATGCCCGATACAAAAATATCCGAACCATACCCGATAGGAGGGGCTAATCTAACAGCCCGATAGATTTTTATGGCAGCCCGATAGAAATTTATGTCGTACCCGATTGGAGTTACGTCTTCCCGATAGATTTTTAACATCACCCGATACGATTTTCACCCTACCCGCTTGGGATTAGGCACACCCGCTAGGTTCCCTATCGGGAAATCAATTCCGAGTGTTCCTAGCGGGCATGGTGCGCCACATTTTTCTCTCGGTGTATGTAGGTATATACACATCTATGTTCGTTCTTAGGCGTATACTGAAAACCAAGTACTTTTGTCTGTATTATCGTATCACACTTATCCTCAGATGCTTTACCTATACCTTTCCCATTCAATTATGTCGGTACTTCAGTTGTTTAGGAGTGAAGCCTGCGGGTCGGGATATTATGTGGGTTGGCGAGATAACTGAAAGGGATGAGCTTTAACGCCTCTCCAACGAGACAAACTACGGATTTCTATGAAATTATACAGGCTACGGACAGACATTTGCAGTTAAATGTAGAATACGTCCAATTCGCCTTGCTCTATACAATGCATCAACATCGTACCTACCGCCTGCAAAATATACAGATTTGGAAAACTTTTGTCCTGCGATGCTCCCCCTCGCTCCCATCTATATTTCCGGTCGTTGAAAATGGGATTTCAACTGGCCACTCCCAACTCACACAAGGCAGAAAACCCAACGGAAACAATTACACGGTCGTTAGCTCCACTAAACCACGACAGTCCCTGAATTAAAATGCACTGCTGAATTGAAATTTCCCCGCAGTTTCCCACATCTTATAAAACTTTAGCATTTAGCTGCTGCCACCCCATATACGCCTCCGCCTCCGAGTTTAATTGCTACCCACATTCTTCCTACCTGCATTATTCACAAAAATTGTCCACGCTCTGAAAGAAAACGGCCTTTTTTGGAGGAGGAGGGGGGGGGGGGGGGGGAGGTGAGTTTTTCAAACTCCCAAAGACCGGTGAGGCAAAAATGTTTCCTCCTGAAGCCGTTAACTGGGGTTCGCTTCTCATTTCTGTCCCACTCTTTATTCAGCACCCTTTGGTCTGAAAAGCCGTAAAAGGCGGAGTCAAGAACTATTCGAGTATGCATTAGCACAACGGTCTTTTTTCCTCGGCCTGTCTAATGAGATTACCTCCTACATTTGCATTACCTCCTTCTCACTTTCTCTTTAATGCGGGGTTCCGTCTGTAGCTCTTTTTCTGAAGGATCCCCATCTCGTTTATCCTTTCCGAGTCATATCGGTGATTACATTCGGACGGTTTCTATGGATGATTCTACGAGGTACCGTACTGGTACACTATGCTGATTCAGGGTTCTGAATGGAACCACTCATTTGGTTATGAGGACGTTGGTTCAGAGACGAAGGTCTTAATAAGGAATTGTAATGTTGGCTGAGGGTAAGTAAGCTTTCTCTCGATGATCCCGCAAGGTATTATGCTGGTTTTGATATAGTTTGCTGAATCAGATTCAGGATTCTGAATAGAGAGAGAAGGACCTCATTTGGTTATCAGGTCGAAACGAACTGGGGCAGGTGCGGGTTGAGCCTTAGACGATCCCATTATATGTTTTCATCATCTTTTGTCGGCTTATGAGCAAACGTGAATACTTTGTCACTCGTGGAGTTCCATTTCTGATCAAGATATTGTGATGTTAGCCAATATCTCTGAATTTGTTAAAGATCGAACCATAATTTTTAACAAAACAAAACCTCTTTCTTGAGGACTTTGTGCCGCTGTTTGAGGTATAGTACAGATATTATCCACTTTCACCAAATTCGATTATTACTGCAACTGAATAGTTTATACAGTGTAATACATTCATCTAGCGATATTTTCTTTCATACGCCGGAGCTCAGACCTCAGGATAATTCTTCAATAAATCATAGCCTATAATATATGAATAACTCATTATCAGCACTTTGTTCTTGCACGTTAGGATTATTTTAATAGGTTTGATTTCTTGGCAAAACCCCAGAGCTGTATTCCATAGGTCCAAATCGGTCTAAGAATCTGTTTGTGGATCAGTAATTTATTGCATGTTAGCTGCGATTTTCTTCCGATCAGTCAATAGATACTTCCGAATTTGATTTTAAATTCTTCTTTGATCTATTCTATAGGAATGTATTATCCAATTCAGTTTGGAGTCCGAAGTCATTCCCACTGTGTCGACAGTGAGTAAAATTTCTAGTTGGAATAGAAAACGACCAAATTCTAGGTGCAATGGTAACAAATTAGGGCTAACAAATCTCGAGTACCTCAGACTTGTAGAGTTTATGTAAAATCTTATGCCTGGTCATAGTGTAGGAAAAATATACGAAAAATTAACCGTAATAAGAAAATTGGTACATCAATGAAACATGGTGGAACAATCTCTATTGGTATGAGGTTTACGGAACTGAAGAGTCTATAAGCGTTTAGGATGGGGAAGTGGGTTTTGGGATGGCGAGAGGGGAGAAATACCATTAATTTCAATGTTACATTTGCCGATTGAATGGGGTGTTGTTTTGAAATGGATTTTCGATGTTGACTCGAATGAAACCACTCCATTGCCAGTACGATTAACGTTGTCGAGTAAAATGAAATTTGAGTCCGAAAATCTTGTGTGAAACGCAAAAAATAGAGGGGAATGCCTGGATTTTTGTTTCGGCTAGTTATGATCGAGTTTGGTCATTTCGAATGGTTTTTGCATGTTGATTGAAATAAACTTTCGCTAAGTCGTTAGGATTAACCCTGGTAATGTTAACTACTGTTGAAATCACAACTAGCCGAAATAAAAATGTAGGCATTTTCTTAGATTGCTCTAGGGTTTGGTGAATTTTGGACTTCTTTTTCTCAAAAACTGTTAATCCTACCGGCATCAGAGTGATTTTATTCGATTCAGTCTTGAAAACCATTCGAAATTGATACCCCACTCATCAAAACATGTAAAAGTGAAATTAAGGGTAAGGGGGGGGGGGTGGGGGGGGGGCCCTTCCCACCACTACAAAAAACCTTCCCTCTCCTAAATTTTTATAGACTCTTCAGTTCCGTTAACCTCATTCCAAAAGAGATTTTTCAACTATGTTTCATCAATGTACCAGTTTTTTCTGATTCACAACCTATTTTTCCTACACTATTAGTCCGAATGTTCGTGCTCGAGGTGGGACGTAGGAGTGCGTAGATCTCTGCGGTCTGGCCCTTCCACCTCTCACTTTTGAGCCCTTAGGGCGAGCGAAGGGCCTTGCGGTTTCAAGAGGAAGAAAGGCCCAAGAGGGCGCAATTTCCTCTTGGCGGCACACCACCGCCCTACGAAGATTTTGGGAGGTTCTGGAAACTACAATGAGACGCTGGTGTATGGGTTGGGGTAGTGGGGGATGGTTAGGATCGAAGGGCGGCTTTCTACCCTCGGCAACCCCCGGGCAAAGGGGCCTCCCGCAATTACCTGTAGGCCGCCCAACCGTAGGCTACCACAGCCTGCCTACAGCGACCCCTGTCCTCTGCAGTATTTACATCGCTTCCCAACAACTTCCCTTCAACTTCCCTCCCACCTGAAGGAGTTTACAAGTTACAACGCAAGTGTTTCCCAACTCTGCTGGAACTTGATGAATTACGTATTCATCAACTTATACAGACAACCCTCAATAAATTGTAAGAACAAAATTAGTACATAACACTCCTCTGCATGACTGACTGGCTGTTGGGAATTGAAAAAGCCCAAATAAGAAAAGTACGAATATATATCATATGAGCGGTTTCGTACAAATATTTTGAACGGAGACATACGTATCTTGAAACGGAAACCATAAAATTTTGAGGGTGGTGGGGGGTGGGAGGGGGTTAAAAAATTTTCATGTTCGATTCCAAAGGTTCATTATTGAATATAATAAACCAAAAAAGTAGGTATTGAGCCGGAGAACGTTCTTTCATTTTAATGTTCCGTGCTAAGGGTAAATATTGGAAGGGTCCAACACATACCTGTGCCGTGCGTGCATCGCGGTGTCAAAGCAAGCACCATGATGCCGATACACCCGAGTGACTGGTACTTGTGTATTGTACGTACTATATGTCTTATCAACTTCTTATGTATTATCGAAACTATTGATTTAGGGAATCGATTATCGATTATCACGTCACGGGGAGCCGTCACGTCATGGTGCGGTAGACAGGGAATACATCGATGCTTCGATAAGACCCCAGGGTAAGTATAATACACAAATACTGACTGGCTTTCTACAAGTCTGCGATGTTATTTTTGTGTGAAAATTCTTTTGCACTCCGTGCCGCCATTTATTTACTCAATTCAGTAGTTGTAGCAGCCCAACGGATGAGGCTCATTTGGTCGTTTTAATGATACGCTATTAATGTTAACTAAAACTTGCTTGCTAAATAGGCGGAGCACGACGCAAATGATGATGAACATCAGCGCCATACCGACCAGCACCATGATCATGGCAGGATCGATGTACGTCTCGGGTTCTGGGGGCTCGTAATTCGCTGGAACAATGATTGAAGCAATCTCAATATTGGAATATAAATTAACGTTAGTTACGAATACATAAATAATTTAGTTTAGACTTCCTGTAAATTTATAAGTGGCTTGAAAGGTGAATAATCATAATAATATCTGACCAAATGATTTTACTCCGTCATGGAAGTAAAATCCATATAGATAACATGGAGGGCTATAATTGGGGGGTCAGTTTAGCGTCCGACCCATACATGCCGCGACTACTGGCCATCTATTTGTAACCTACGAGGCTATACATCGATGCTACTAGCTAATGGACTGTCTCCATGAAAATGTTGTAAGCTAGTGTTTACTGGTCTTATTTTAACTTTCAATCGCTATTTGCTAGATGGTAATTATGGCAATTGAAATGCCGATAAATGCGGACTCTACCAAACCGCGTTATCTATAGGTACTCAAAGAGAGAACCCTAAAAAAAGTACGTGATTCCCTGTCTCCTCGCACTTAGGTATCAATGGTTTTTACCAGTTTTTATCCACGTTCGTCTCCCGTCTGCTATAGGTAGTTGAGAAATATAAAATAATAATGCGATTTGGAGCAATAAAAACTCTAATGCAGATCGGACAAGGCCAGCCTGAGATGTCACGACTCACGACTAATGGCTTCCCCCAGCGGAATTCAGGCGTTCAATAAAATATGAATGAAATTCCTCCACGCCCTTCTCTTTCATTCGGATCCCTATTTTAAGACGTCTTCTCTTTGAGGAACGAAACGAGATGAGATCACGGCAGTCGAACAACTTACAGGAATATTATTACTTTCCTTAACACAGGAATTTTACCGCTATATGCACTACTTATTGCTTTGGTAGAATTGTACATTAATTGATTTTATAGAAATCCATAATTTATAATTTTTTTTCCCCACTCCAGTTCAATGCTCGCAATATCTACCTACCTGATATGTTTCCCATATTCAGGCTTGGAAATATAGGATTGGCGTTATAGGATATTACAATATAGGATAGGCAATACACAGGATAGGAAATATACGTACGCAATACACAGGATAGGAAATGTAGGACAGGTAATACATAGGATAGGAAAATATAGGTAGGCAATACATACCTACCTGTCCCCTGTATTCTACATTGTGTCTACATAACAGACTGGGAAACAAACTTTACTGTCCCTGTAAATCCAACATAATCCATACAGCATTAGACTTGTTTTCATTAGACGAAACAAGAACCCTAAACTAAAACAGTCAAAAATCAGCAACCAGAAACCAAAACAGTCATGGTTTTGGATGCCAGGTTTCTTGTTTACTCTCGCCAAACCAAGTAAGGTTTGTTCAGTAGAGTGCATTTTGTTGCCTAGTAACTCGCTTATTCAAGATGAAGAATAAAGCAGGAAAAATAAATATCGCAACTGGCAAAATATAATGCGAGATTGAATAGGAGTGTAAACTGAGCTGAACATAAACCTCAAATTAGAATACATTGGGTACTTCACTCGCTAAAGACCCTCCAGGTTTAATTTTTTTCTTCACAATTTTCAAGTGGGATATATCAACTTGTAAATCCCTTGAGAAGGGCAGCCCTCCATGTTAACTTTACGAATGTTGTTGAAGTTGCTGTTGTTTCTTCTTTCGAAAGCATTATCCAAGGGTTAGTCAAGCACTTAGCAGGAATAGGACCCGTTGCCAAGTGTTCTTGAAGGATTTTACGTCATAATTCCACTATCTCAAAGTAGACCAAACGGTAACAAATGGTGAAAGTTAGAAGCTTTTTATCAATCTATATAATAAGTGGCAGGTAATAGGTTTTACCTTCAGACATACTATTAATTTGACCGTAAGTGTTGTACGGAGTCTGCCGTAACCGGAACTGTTACGAGAAAAGTTCAGAGAGTGGGCAAAGATGTACCAATGTGCTGCTATGATGCGTTAAATTGTGGGGTGGTTATCTAACTATTCAGAAACAAGGCTGCCATCATTTTAAATTCAACGCTCAGATCTTTACCGCCTATAAATGATTTGGTGAGGAAGAGTTGGGAATACAGTGCAAAAAATAGAAAGAATAGTTCTGTCCACAGCAAGAAGTACTTTTGCAGTGCATAAATACAACTCTGGAATATGGGGAAACACTCTGTTGAAGTAGAAAACTATTTAGCTAAATACATACCTAATTTTATTACGTCCTACTAATCTACGTGCAATAAAAGTAGTCAAAGTAAGCAAAGGCAGGTAACAGGTACTTCATAAACCAAGTAGGGACTTCGTAGGGTTCAATTATTCACTTTGTCATTGTTCGTCTATGATCATGCGCCTAATAAGCCGCGCAAAGCTTTGCATGTAAATTAAATAGGTACCTACTATATTATTTGTGAAAATGAGAATGGTTTATAATTTGATTGGAGTAAATAATTCATAAGTATAATCGATTATTCCATACTCCTATATACGGTACTAGTTTCATATGGTCATTCAAATTTAGGTTCAATTAAAATTAAACGCCTACTTTGAATGTTTGAATGCATCAATGATAAACTCAGAGTAACTTAATCTATCCAATAAACTCCACCAAGATGATGACCATAGCTACATAAAATTCAGCAGAAACATGTGGGCAAATTCAAAATATGAGGGAACTGCCCGATATTTGAGACAATTTTGTACAATAGTTTGGGTAGTATGGCCAATAACAGCCAAACTGCTGAACATCTATTGAAACAATTTCGTGTTATAAATTTACCTATACATAGTACGAGCTCTACTATAGTAGATTGTTGCAGTGTACGAGTATTTGTTTCAGTGGAACCCCTCGGATAAACATCTTTCTTCCATGTCCTACTAAGAAATTCCTGGTAGGCTTTGCTCTAGGATGTACAGAGTCTACAGAGGAACAGTTTACTGGGGAATCTATACATATCAAAGCTGTACAATAACTGTTTAGGTATGATAAATTTATGGCTGGGGTTTGAAAATGTCGATACAGCACTCACCTATGCATTCTATTTTGTTGTGCTTGGAGATGAAGAGTGGTACCATTTCAAATCTACACGAGCACCGCCCATCTCTGCACTCGGTCTGCAGCACCCTGTTCTCGCATTGCTCGTTGAACCAACATGTCCCGTTAATGTCAGCTTCTGCAAAAGAACAAATCACATGATTAGCATGTTCGACTGGCTGAGCACGTGAGAAAGTATTATATGTACTAATATGTATTGTAGAACGGGAGAAAGAGGAGGTTCCTCTTCTTGGGATCGTCTTCCATACAGCAGTAAAACGAAACATCGGGCAACTGGATTACTTGGATCATCATGTAATAAGGTTGCCATTATTAAAAAACGAGCCCTGAACTATACTATACATAGTGGGACTATAATTTGATGGGTTTTATAAGAGGCTATAATTATATGGACACCAAGCCACACACTCCATCCAGGGTTCAATGGATAACCGATGTATCATTATAGTTAAAATCGTGTTTTTATGGGAATTACGAATGTTGGATATAACCCCTGAAACTGAGCAACTGTCACGCCACAAAACGTAATAAATGGGCGGAACCGTGGGATGCCATGCAGGTGTAGGGTCTTTTGAATTTAGCTCGTTATCTTGTCCCGTGGGGCGTACGTTCAGGAGATTTATAAACGAATGATGTCCTGGCACCTGTTGTCGATATATCAAACGAATCGGAACGCAGCTCGATGAATATCAGAGATAAAACGCGAAACACGTGCTCGGTAGAAAACCACACCTCGGATAAAACGTTTTATATCAAACAAGGTTTACGTCCCGTAGAAACAGGAATAGTTTTGTAGTGATTAAGGATGGAACAGACGAGGCCGAAAGTTAGCTTGAGAATGGTTATGTATTGAAATGAAATGAAATGAAATTTATTCCTCAATGAATTACAGAGGTAAATTATAAATTCAAATTGTTTCGGAACACTCCCACCACAAGGTACACAGTACCGTGCTGGGTGGGGGAGTTGGCCGATCTATTTTCTACTTAAGTAAAATACAGTATTAAATAAGAAAAGCTATTATCACCTTAAATTTCTAGTTATTTACATAATTTTTTAATTATTCTTCTTCCATCTGTTTTAAATTTAAATTAAAATATATGTATTATATCTCACTCTATGCATTATTAACTTATGATTTAACGTCATACAGCATATGCACTTGAAAATAAGTTTTCACAGGCATTTGCTCCTTAACAATGAGCCAAGAGGACACTTCTTTTTTAAATTTAGTCCTACTTGTGAAGTTGGGGTTTACTAGTTTTTCTGGGAGGATTCTCAAAAGGAAGGGCAGACTGTAGTAGAAATGTCGCGAGGTGCTTTTCAGCCTAGTTCGCGGTGCTGGGAACACGGCCTGAGTACTTGGACGAATATCTCTTATGCCACTGCGAATAGGATATTTGAACATTTCAGGGTGCTTGTGGTAGAACATGATACAGGACTTGATATATAGTTGGCTCAACGAAAAAATTTGTTGGCCCCTCGGCTCTTTATAGGCCCCTGACATGATCAGAGGGGGGTCCCCACTCTGATGTACAACATGTATGTACATTACATTGGTTGTAGAGGAGCAGCCGATCACAACACTGCTCCCCCCAGAATTTAAGTAACGCATTTAGTTAAATTTTGTTCTGTTGCGGTGGCGGTTGTCGGGCGTGGGAGGTGCGTGTGCTGGTTGCGGTGGTCCGCTGTGGCTGTCCGGGTCGGTGTCGTTGGGGGCGGTACGTTTGCGACGTATGAAGAGCCGGGGTGGAGGTTGAGTGCGTGGGTACGGCCGCGGCGGCTGTTGTTGCGGGCGCCAGGTGCATGGGGTGCGGCATTTTTGTGCTCGGGGGTCCCATGTGCGGCGGTAGAAACACGAGCCGTTCGTCGCGCTGCGTGAGGTCGGTCGTGGCTGCGTCGGCGGTCGCTGTTGTCGTCTGTTCGAATCACACGAACCTCTTCGGTGACGGTAGCCACTCGAGGAGGGGGAGCGAAGGGTATGAGGCGATCGGCGAGAGCAGCGAGTTTCGTGACGTCGGGTTCGTCGCGCGCCGCTATGTGAAGGCGAATGCTGTCTGGAAGGGCGCGTGTGAAAAGCTGCCGAACGAGCGGGGTCGGTGTGTCAGCCAGGAGTGCTCGAGTGAGTCGGCGGGCGAGGACTGACGGTAGTTCGTCGTCGGAAGTCGGTTGAGTAAGGCGGTGAGCCGGGAGCCGTCGGACGGTGCGTGCGTGGCGAAAAGGCGAGTTGTCAACGTCTGGTAGCTGTTGGCGTTCGATGGTGCCAGCCGCTAGTAATTCGCCGAAATGGGCCGACGCTTTCGCGTAATGGTCCGGTAATATTCGGCGAAGTTTCGCGTGGCATGGAGGTCCCTTCGTGACGATTTGATGTTCTACGCGTTGCGGTGTGTCGGCCGGGAGGGCTCTACGGAGTCGGCGGGCGTGGACTGACGGATTCTCGTGCTCGGAAGTCGGTTGGGGTCGTCGTAGAGGTCCGCTTGTCGGGGCTCGAAGGCGCGGGCGAATTTAGCATGCGGCGTCGTGAGGCCTTCGTGAGTCAATGTGATCTCGAGTTGGGCGAATCAGACGTGCGGGAATGCGGGGTCGTACGGCCGAAGCTGGAGCGTTGATGTCGGTGGAGTCGTTTCTGCGGGTATCGGTGGTTTCGGGTCCGTGTTCTCGTTGTAGGCGCCAGTCCCGGAGAGGTGTCGTCTGGAAGTGTCAGCAGGAAGTGTGCGAGGCGCCGGCGTCCGTTTCCTTATATAGGAATCGGATGGTGGGGCGAAGTAGCGGGGGGCCGCTGCGTTGGGCGTCGAGGCGGGCGTCGGAGTGGGGCGCCGCTGTGTGGCGTCGGTGGGGGCGGCGCTGTGTGGCGTCGGAATGGGGTGCGTGTGCCGGGCGTAGTGCTGCGGAGGTGGGGCTCGTCGCAGACGGTCGGCGGGCGCTGAGCGGCGTTGTTCGTCGTTGCTAGGCGCTGTCGTCGCACCGCGGTCGCAGACGGCGGGCGGAGGCTGCGTGTCACCACTCGGGGTCACCAGTGTAGTGAATAAGGATGGAACAGACGAGGCCGAAAGTTAGCTTGAGAATGGTTATGTATTTGTTGGCCCCTCGGCTCTTTATAGGCCCCTGACATGATCAGAGGGGGGTCGGGGGGTCCCCACTCTGAGGTACAACATGTATGTACATTACATTGGTTGTGGAGGAGCAGCCGATCACAACAAGTTTAAACGGTAGATAGGGTTTTCTCGATCGTCGAAGATAATACTATACGCTAGGATTGTGACTCAACCTGATTCAAAACATTTCGTATACACCAAGCCACTCTGAACTGATTTCCTCCCTGTTCCTCAGGATTTTATTACAGTTCCTTTATTCTACTAGTAGGTACCTGTACGTCTATACACGATCCTGGTAGGTACTAAAAGCGTGGCCAGCTATAAGGAGTGAGCGTCTGTAATACACATATTGTTCAATTTCGCTTCATCCGGAAACTTGGTTGATTCATGTTTATGGTCAATGGACTTGACGTCATAAACCGTAAACAACCAGCGGGAGGTTGTGCTTCCTAATTATAACTTACAAGGAAGGTGTGGTACGCATAGTAATATATAGGGACATTCATTAATGAAAAATGGTAGAAAGCAGTAGGTCTCTGCTCTTTCGAGTAAGCAGAGTTAAGGTACATAGCTATTCAGCTGTAGAGGTGAAAATCCGCTTTGGCTAGTTAGTTGCCAAGTCGCTTATCTTGAGCTCGAAGCCGGTTTACGGACTGTGACAAGTTGCGGGAGAAGGTAGCCCTCGGAACGCTCAAACTTCATGAAATAGTCGGAGAACTGCAAATCCGTTCACAGCTCAATAGGCCTTCGTCCTCAGTTCGCACGCAGTCATTCTCATCCCTCGTGACCTCTTTGTCAACTAGTGAAAATACTATTGTTACTGCATTGCCACGCCCTACAGGCATGATAAAGTTGTTTCTAATTGTCAAGGTGGTCATTTTACTAAGTTTCCAATATTATATCTCCGACCTCTCAACATCCCTGAATAGGTACCCTGAGCCTATTAAAATCCACCTGTAGCCTATTAAAATGACTAAAAGTTATGTTTCGTTCACCATTATACTTCAAAGTGCCAATGTTCAGCCCTAAATCCCGTATAGTTGGGCCACGAAGCAGGCGGAAACATACAAATGACCAAGACAACTACAACATTTCAAATTTGACACTATTTCGCCTTTACAACCTTTTAATAATCTATTAACCCCTCTCCTTTCTTGAAGTATTTTCGGAAAAACTTCGTCATGATCTGAACTTTAATTCATAAAATATTGTTGAGGAAATGGAAGATATCTTCAACAGGTACATACAACTTGTAGGTTATCTACTGCTTATCGATTGGAAGGGCTACGGATGTTGTAAAACTTTTCGAACTTCGTCGACAAATTTTGATAGGACCAGATATTTCTTCGTCATCAATTTTGTATGAGGCTGTCGGCATACAGGATCACTCTGCAACGGGATCCCATGCGTCGTTTTATATTAGTTGGCGCAGCTTAAATAAATTCGGCGAAACATTATAGAAATTACGAAAATTTCAATTCGCGTCTTTCATTTCTGCTGTCAGTCTCGGGCGGATCTAGATGAAAATGCCATCCTACACGAGCAAAATAAGATGGTTCATAAAAACCGCGTCATAGTTACGATCCCTCATACACAGTCCGTACTCCCTACCGACATCTACACTTTCAACAATAAAAGTCAGAAAACGGTAAAAAGGTTGCTACACTTCCCTCGTAAAAAGCCTCTCACGAGTCCCGCAATTGCGAAGTATTTTTTTACCTTTTTTTTCAGAGGAGATCTGTTTTGTGTTGACACGGGCTTCAAAGGAGAAAGGAAAATTACATGCTTAAAAAAAGAGGCTAAGGTAGAAAAAATACAAAAAAATATTGACTGTTCTGTTTTATTCTGGTTCGAGGAGGAGAAAGAGTAATGAATGCTCTAAAAGAAGCAACAGTTGAAAGGGATGGATTTTTTTCCCCCGTTTGAGAGCTGTTTGATGGTGATAAAAAAATGCAGAGGGAGAAAGATAGGCCAAAGGTGTGGAAGCCCCTTGAAAACATTACAAGGTTCAATGTTGAGTGATAGAATTTCAGTGTGCTTTTCCATGGTGTTCGCTGAGTAGGTAGCACAATACTGAGTAGTAAGGTACGAGTAGTTGTAGGTACACACGGAAAGAGGAAGACTGGCAGGAGATACACGGAGATACACTATGTCTACTGGATCACCAAAAGGCGAGCAATTCGTTACATTCTTTGCAGAACTGTAAATTGATCAGTCTCTAGTTAGTTTCACAGGGAAGTAATAAATAGGGTCAGATATAGTCATTTCCACTTTTATAATCCGCATGTTCTTACTAGTATCTTGAATGAGGTGCGGTAGGAGATTCTGTTTGCGCCTCTTTCATTCGTACCAGCTTTCTCTGCGTCATCTACTAGGTGATCATTGGGTACCAATACCAAGGAAATCTTCCGGTCTACTTGTATTCATGAATTACAGGGATCGACCCCAAACTTCGTTGGAGAATTGATTACCCACTTGTGAGTCAGTTCCACAACCACCTCTCCATTTTTTACACAATGTACAGGTATTTGTTAGAAAAATACGTTTACCTTTGAATAGGCGAAACTTCCAGCAGGATTTGGTAAGATCTGAAATGGTTGATAACTTCGCACTAGTTCTCTAAATTAGGTATTGTTATATACCGACGATGTCGGTGCAAACTACGATAGTCACAACGACAAAGAAATAGTTTGGTCGATGGTTAAGCTAGTAGGCTGTCACTGAGCTGATTTCTCACTTCTTCCATTCGATTCGTATAGGGGAACTAAGTTCAAACTTTCAAATAAAACAGCTTTTCACTTACGCAGATGGAAGTCACCGATCTATAGTACTCGTACCTAAAGATTTTATGACACTGAATGGGGCCGTTTGGGAATATCGATCTATATGTGCTCCCTCAATATATGCTACTTTGTGAAACCAGAACTTCATGTAATAATTCGTTCATTTTGTATCTTGTACTTAGAACCTAACAGACAGGGAGCTCTATTTTTATATTCAGAATTCATTTAAGTGTAAGCGAACACGCTACATTCGCATAATGAGATTATTAATTCGGAATATTAGTGAACTTTGTGGGGTTTCTCCAATCATCTACCTCATTTGTCACTTTGGGAGATGGATAGTAGGAAGGTAAAATAAGCCCATTACCGGCCCATTATACGAGTACTGTAAGTACTTGATGGATCAATAGCAACACCTTGTTATTACTGTCCATTTTGTAGTTTATCATCTGGGCAAGTGGCCTTGAATAGGAAGGATATGAGGTTGATGATGTATAGGATTATTGTAGCATAATTACCCATTATTTTATAAATATGAACACCACTCTCACATACCTACTGAATCCTCTACATCTACACCTCCATACATAGTTGATCTCTAATATGAGCAAATGGTTTATAGCGTACAGCGTCCCGGAAAAACTATACGTCGAGGGTATCAGAATATAAAAAAAAAAAAAAAACCACAGTCATGCAGCATGGCTATAAGAGCGAATTTTCGAAGAAATAACTGATTTTATGTAAAACTGTTTTATCAAGAAATAACCACGTTCCTTCATCTTCAAAGTGCTCCAGTTTGAGAACGGAATGAGATATCGCAATTCTGATTTCACCATCGTGTTCAGCGTACAAAAACCTTTAAAATGAGGCGTCACTTGTCAGACTGTTTCATTTTGGGAATTTATGGGTAATTTCCCCCCCCTAAAACTCCCCAAAACTCCCCCTTAGAGTGACCCGATTCTGCCCATCTACGAACTTAGCCTGTCGATTGCCAAGACAGATTTTTCTTGCAAATTTGAACTTTTTATCTCAAATCTGTCGAGAGTTATCGTCTGGAATGACACATACATATATAAATATATAAATATATAAATATATAAATATATATATAAATATACATATACATATATATATATATACATATACATATACATATATATATACATATAATTTTTGGTGTCTTTCGGCAGTGAATTCAGGATGGTCTGAAACGGATTTTGGTATAAAAAATCTTTCGGAAATTCGAGTTTTAAAAATTTTGGACCGAGAACAATAGCTTCCTTTTCTTCGAAAATTCGCTAAAAAACGTGTTACCAGTGGTACAATACTTATGCCCAACGGAATGAGTTGACACGTAATACCAATGACACCTTGTAAATGGCATTTTTATATCGGTAAGTCGTTCCTTTTGATTAAGGGATATGGAATGTTTTTCGGGTAATTTTCGGCCCATAAGATATCCGTACCTATGAAAACTTCAAAATACCTACCACGAAAGTCTACATTTTAAAACGCCAGGTGACGGACCTCGGCCATGACAGATTTTCTCGCTCTATAGTTTGTATGCACCTAACTGATTGAATGTTCACGTATTCAAACTCCATTCAAGGTTTCGTTGAGAGGGCTTAACAGAATATGTGTACCTACATACCGAGGAGGAAACGTAGCTCCTATCTATTCAAAACCTCTAACGGTAGAAAGAATAGTGTGACTTGGGGCGGCAACACAAAACCGTCCTTTTATCTTCCTTTTCGGAATATTTGAGCCGTTGGGATCACAGCTTCCAGGCCTTTCTTCGAAGGGATATACTCGCAGCAAACACCAAGAAGCCCCTTGCGTAAATACGGGTACACAGACCCCACGGGGTCTGAGCTCCAGCTGCGTGTGCGACTCCGCCTTTCCGCCATACTCGTCCAAGAGGGTTGTTTCACACGACGATGGTGATGCTTAAAATTAGGTATGTCATGAGGGACAGATTTAGTACCTACAAAATGTTCTCAGTTTACCATTCTGTAGTTTTCGATTTGTACCGCAGACTTACAATTGTGGTACAGAAACAAAGTACATAGGTACCGAAATATTTAGCAATTTGCTCGGTCCTTACTACACCCTCGGTCCCTATGTCATCAGCATATTTATACGACATGAGTTGTACTGCGTTACATGAACGTATGCAAAATGAACGTTGTTGTGATGATCTACTATTTTACAAGACCCATTTACGTAACCTTGGTATCAAGTTGTAATGTAGAGCAGAAATATTGCATATTTATGAAAATGCAACCAGTTGCGCAATTTGGTTGATAGGATAACAAAAACCTGGAAATAGATAGAATTTTGTCTGAAAACTCCAGTTTGTTGACGCGGTGCGCCCATTATAATGAATCTCCTAAAAAAAACACTCCCTGTAAAAAAAGATGCCAAGCTACAAAAGGTGTGATATCCAGGTTGTGCCAAGCACTGTGCCTAATAATCTTCCGTCCACATCCGACAGTTCATTTTCGACGTTAATTTTGAGGTATAGACTAGACTTAGCTAACAGGGTGAGGAGTGAGTTAATCTTTAGGAAGTGTGCTGCTTGGCCGGTCTAGTTACTGATCTATTCAGTTCCTACACGAAGGATTCGAAGCCATCAAAATTAATGATTCACATGCTATGTGCCTGATATGTCGTAGACAGACAAGCAGCACACTTCCTAAAGATTAACTCACTCCTCACCTCAAAACGTCGAAAATGAACTGTCGGATGTGGACGGAAGATTAGTAGGCACGTAGAATTTGAATCATTAATTTTGATGGCTTCGAATCCTTCGTGTAGGAACTGAATAGATCAGTAACTAGACCGGCCAAGCAGCACACTTCCTAAAGATTAACTCACTCCTCACCCTGTTAGCTAAGTCTAGTCTATACCTCAAAATTAACGTCGAAAATGAACTGTCGGATGTGGACGGAAGATTATTAGGCACAGTGCTTGGCACAACCTGGATATCACACCTTTTGTAGCTTGGCATCTTTTTTTACAGGGAGTGTTTTTTTTAGGAGATATCACAAATTTTGAAAGGTCGCAAGTAAGTTTCGAAGCTGAAATCAATGTGGCTCAATGTGGCGCAACAATATCCGAAGCCTGAATGAATGTGGTGCAACAATATCTGATCCGAAGCCTGAATCAATGTGGTGCAACGACGATAATCTCACAGAAGCAATGCTAAAAATGCTTGACACTTCACATTGGAAAGGGTAGACCTCCCGTTATTCGCCATGTCACTTCGGCGTTACAGTTTTTAATTTTCGTTTTGATGGAAACATCCAAAATCACTTCACGCATTAACATGATTTGGATCGGTACTAAATTTCATAAAGATCGGTCTAGGGAAGAGGGTATATAAGTGGCGTGACAAAGAATGGGTGGAAAAAAAGCAAGCCCCCTCCCCCGGAACCCCCCCTTTGCTTCCGCGAAAACGGTTAAAACTCCCAAAAGGCACTTCACCACGCCAAACCTGATCTACATACCAAATTTCATAAACATCGGTCGAGGGGAAACGGTAGAAGTGGCGTGACAAAGAATGGGTGGAAAAAAAGCAAGCCCCCATCCCCCGGAACCCCCCCTTTGCTTCCGCGAAAACGGTTAAAACTCCCAAAAGGCACTTCACCACGCCAAACCTGATCTACATACCAAATTTCATAAACATCGGTCGAGGGGAAACGGTAGAAGTGGCGTGACAAAGAATGGGTGGAAAAAAAGCAAGCCCCCTCCCCCGGAACCCCCCCTTTGCTTCCGCGAAAACGGTTAAAACTCCCAAAAGGCACTTCACCACGCCAAACCTGATCTACATACCAAATTTCATAAACATCGGTCGAGGGGAAACGGTAGAAGTGGCGTGACAAAGAATGGGTGGAAAAAAAGCAAGCCCCCTCCCCCGGAACCCCCCCTTTGCTTCCGCGAAAACGGTTAAAACTCCCAAAAGGCACTTCACCACGCCAAACCTGATCTACATACCAAATTTCATAAACATCGGTCGAGGGGAAACGGTAGAAGTGGCGTGACAAAGAATGGGTGGAAAAAAAGCAAGCCCCCTCCCCCGGAACCCCCCCTTTGCTTCCGCGAAAACGGTTACAACTCCCAAAAGGTACTTCACCACGCCAAACCTGATCTACATACCAAATTTCATAAACATCGGTCGAGGTAAAAGGGTTGAAGTGGCGTGACAAAGAATGGGTGGGAAAAAAAACCACAGTCATGCAGCATGGCTATGAGAGCGAATTTTCGAAGTTTTCGGCATCTTCCTCCTCCGCCTAAAATTTTCTGAAAATTAATTTTCGGCCAATGTTTTCCCAACTTGATACCATACAAAATTAAAACAGGAGTAGTTTTACGCAAAGTAAAATTTGGGGTGGAAGGAGGGGGAGGGGGAATCAAAAACGTTTTGAATACCAGAAGAGTAGGTATTGGGTACGTAACAAATTTTTTGTTCCATTTTTTGCCGAGTAACACCTCGGTTTGTAGATTTTTCAACGCTGAACACGATGGTGAAGTCAGAATTGCGATATCCCATTCCGTTATCAGATTAGAGCAGACGAACCAGGAAGAACATCTCAAGAAATAACCAGTTCCTTCATCTTCAAAGTGCTCCAGTTTGAGAATGGAATGAGATATCGCAATTCTGATTTCACCATCGTGTTCAGCGTACAAAAACCTTTAAAATGAGGTGTCACTTGTCAGACCTTTTCATTTTGGGAATTTATGGGTAATTTCCCCCCCCTAAAACTCCCCAAAACTCCCCCTTAGGGTGACCCGATTCTGCCCATCTTCGAACTTAGCCTGTCGATTGCCAAGACAGATTTTTCGTGCAAATTTGAACTTTTTATCTCAATTCTGTCGAGAGTTATCGTCTGGAATGACACATACATATATAAATATATAAATACATGAATATATATATATATATATATATATATATATATATATATATATATATATATATATATATATATATACATATATATACATATAATTTTTGGTGTCTTTCGGCAGGGAATTCAGGATGGTCTGAAACGGATTTTGGTATAAAAATCTTTCGGAAATTCGAGTTTTAAAAATTTTGGACCGAGAACAATAGCTTCCTTTTCTTCGAAAATTCGCTAAATGGGAAGAAAGTCACCAAACACGTATTTTGAGCCCTATTTTTCGCAGGTTTTCGAAACACCTACCGCTTCGAATTTGGTGGCAGGCGACTCAGGGTGTTTGCCCCACAAAATATATACGCGCGAATAAAATATAGAAATAACGGGGAAGGCCCGGGAGGGGGCCAAAGTTGGCCCGATTCTTCGCTCAGTTATATTAGGCTCTGGGGCAGCCGGGCGCGGGTTCATGCTTGGCATCGCTCGGCTACCGCCTCGCTTGATAACAAGATATAGAGACCCACTATAATACCAACGGTGGATGTACCATAATCATGCACGAATGTACCATAATGGTGTATGGTGTATGTGTATATGAATCTACCATAATGGTGCATGGTGTATGTGTAACCATAATGGTGGATATCCACGCTTCACGCATACAAAATTTTCATCTTCAGCCTCGTTGGGTGTAAGTTTAATTTTTGCTAGGGAATTTCTATAGCGCCGTCTTCCACAGTCCTCTTTCATCTCACGGGTTCCTTCACCGCAAAAACCGTTTTGTATTTTTTTTTAATACAAGTAACATTTTCCTTTGCATTTAATCAGTCTCGCATTGAGAAAGTTCATTACCCTGAGGGTGGCTGAGATGAATCCCCGACGCAGAACTTTCATAGCTGTCACGAAAGAAATTGCTGAACACATTTGCAGTAGGTACTACATAATTTTCAGAAGATTGATGAACGGTTTTAGAGGTATGAGAGGATGAAAGGTAAGAGAGGTATGAAAGGAGGCACAAGGTGTCGTTATTTGCATAGGTATATGCTCCTATAGCTCAGAATGCGTTGAAATTCATATAATTGGGCCCTGCATGATCCCTAAAAATATTTAAAGAAATCTGTTGAACCTGAATTACTAGAGTAGATATAATCAGGAAAATTAAGCTATGGACTGCACGAAATTCAACACGTTTTTACTTTACACATTTAACATTTTAACACACCTTTAACATTCTTTTAACATTTAATTTTTGGAGGATATTACTGGTGCATGGTCCACTTTATTAGGGGAGTAAACAAAATTTTCTGTTCCAGTACTACATAAATGACAAAAATAATCCACAGATGTGGAGATATTTTGTGAGCCTACGACATTTTTGTATCATTTTTTCGTAGCCCTGCGGTCGCTTCTGGAAATCCGTGCATTACTGTGGAAATCTGGAGTATACATTTTGTATTTTCTAAAGAATTTGATCAGTTTATCTGTAATTCTAATAAATTAGTTCACTCGTTCCGTCAGTACGTTTGGCGTTGCCAGTTAGCTGGTATTTGAACGTTAAGCCCGAACAGGCCCACAGGGGTCGTTCGGCCGGAGATAATGAACCGTTGAGTAATTATTTGCCACAATTGTCGCCTTCCGTCGAACTGAATTGGCTCAAGTGCCCAGCAGACCAGTTATCGCCTCTCACGAGGGGAAAAACCGTTAAAACCGACACCATCCGTGAAATCCAGTGCGGTCGGTGGTGGTCTGGTGGATTGAGGCGCAATTAATGGGCTACAGGGGATAATGCTGGAACGCTGTGTGATCAGTTGAAAGCGACGACCAATCCATGCGAATATTCAATCAGGCGGATCCCTGCAGGGCGGTGGGGAACGTGGCAAAGGCGCAGTAGGGAGTGATCTCCATCAGGCAGCTTCATTGCCACCTCAGTCATTATCGAGATCAGACTTGGTTTCAGGAATCACCGAAACATATGTATAATGCTGACGATAAACTGGAAAAGAAGGATTGGCTATCACGATAGTACAGAAAAACATTCCATACCTGTTTGTCCCATATATTGATTAGTGTTATCAATTTCTCATCGAATACATACCCTTGCCGCTCCTCTACCAGTATAGCGACAAAAGAATCAACATTGAAAATAGATGACTGGCATATGATTAGACAATGTAAGGACAGGTAACTTGATTGTATTCGTAGGAAACAATCAAGACAATGGTAGGGAAATATGACACGAATTGACTTGTACACCTTATGACATTCAAATGGAAAAATGAGTAGAAAAAGAATTTACTTAGGGAATTTAATATGCTCTTACTTGGATTTATACCGATATACTCGGATAAATAATTTGTCAAAAACGAGGTACATTATTAAAGGTTCCCAGTCTAGGAGATAATCTGTTAACTATACATGGATACTAAAATTCTGACTATCCACCGTTAACCGAACGTCCCGATTACTCGAATCGAAAATCGGAAAAATAAAGATTTTTTTGGAGTGCATGCAATGATTTTAGAACTTTTGTCGCGGAATGTATTGTTAAAACGGACTATAAAAGTGGAGTGTAAAAAATTAACTATACATTCTGTATTTACAGTTTTCATTGTCCCCTCAAACCATTTTAAGATTGATTTATAGACCATAAATGAGAGTATCAAATTTATGGCGCGCGTAAGTGTCGTATAGGTATCTATCTACTGGTTTTACCTCGGAAATAGAATGTTGGCGCTGAGAGAGAAAACAGACACGTACCTACGTTTCTGTTTGAGAAATAAACAACCGGAATGAACCAGTTCCAAGCTTAGTAGGAAGATCAAAGTTCGCTGTGTCGCTCTTGACTCTGCAATTACACGAGACGGAGCACCTGTTGAGTGGGATAGACAAACTCAGGGCAAACGCCTTAAAATTTTAGACGGTTTCAGTTTACAAAAGATCAGAGTCTCGACGTGGCAGGCAGGTGTCAGGGCATGTAAAGGTCATGTTTATACTCACGAAAATAATTCAAGAACTGGTTCTAGAATTCTTGTACTAACATTGGAAACTTACGTAAATACCTCTAAATCGTATAAGCGAGTATTCCAAAATATGTTCATATTTCTATGATCAACATAAAGATAAAGACAACGTACTATGATGGAAAAATAATATAAACGGAGTTTGAAAGGTTGTATTTTTCTACTAATGCTTAGTAAAAATTAGTGGAAATAGACAAACTTTCAATAACTCCGTGCTTTATCCGTTCTTTGAAATGGGGTTCCACGATTTCGTCGCGAGTGATTTAGTTCGTACACTATGATGAAAATCAGGGTGTACTGAAGCGGATAAAACACGAATAGAACGAATACAATATAACTACAACCAAGTTCATCGAACTTACTATAGGTACATTTAACTTATTCATGTGGAAATTTAGCAAAATTAGACATAGGCACGTGCGTGAGAAAAAAAATGAAGAAACTAATCCAAACCTAGAATAATTTAAAAAGGAGTGTCGTGGATTCCTCTCAGAACCACAACCTCTGTATACTGTAAACATAAGTTCTCGCCAAATAAACTCGCAGAAGTGGGGACCGAAGTCACAGGGGAGTCGAGGCACAACCTGGGTCCCCACCATCCTCTACTAGCTAGAGGACGGAGGGAGACGGCTTCCAGGCCTATAAAAACTCGCCTCCTGCGCCTTTCTAGCCATTCTACGCTCTCCTCTAGTCGCTGACTACTCTCTCTCCTCCTTACCTCGTCACTCTCCTAACCCAAAAGAATCTGTGAATGGTGGTGGTACGCCCATAACCAACGGACACACTTCCTAAAAGATCTCGGGCATGGTGGTGGTCCGCCCATAACCAAACCGGGCACATCCTCCCTCACACCACTCGTGATGAATGCGCCAATTTAAAATTCATCACAAGGAGTAATTTGTGAAGTCCATACATCTTATAGGGATGTACCTTAGAAAAATACTTGTGCGCCGTAGTCTCGTGTGGCTGTGAAGATGGTGGTTCATCATTGTTAATGCCAAATACAGGTGTTCTGAGTGTATTACCACAGCTCCATCTCATCGCCACAACTAGTATATTTTTGCTAAGGTAGGTAGGGATATAACTGAATTTCTTTTCGTATAAATCCATAGCCATCCATTTTGTTTAAATTAGAGATTGCATCAATAATATTTGTTGTTCGTCAAGTTAATCAATATTATCTTTGTAGGCGTAGACGTCGAAACCGGTATCCAAATATACCGGTACGTAACCCTCAAGCGCGCAGTTTTATATAACGAAAGACACACAGTCCTACAAAAAGAACTGGAAATGAAATGAAAACTGAAATTTGAAACCAAATCGGTCCACCAAAGAGAAGTTATCCTTATTATAAAGTTGTAGGCGTTTATAGGGCCATAAACATTTCATGACCACTACCGTGACGGGATCTTCTAACGAGTTTCATGATTAACCATCTAATTAAAACGTTCCAGTCTACAGAGAGCTTTAACGATGAATCGGTTGTGTCGTAGCCCGTGGGGTGGGGGTGGGGGGGGGGGGGGGGGGGGTTGAGACCGATGCGAGATAACCAGCAGCCGCATCGATTTTTGATTGGCGCCGCTGGGCTCCGCGGCCAAATGCTCACTGCAACACCCGAGTTGCGGTGCGTGATGTCCCGTCCCAACGAAGAATAAAAAGCGCTGCAAAGTCCTTGTCACATGGGTTTATTATTCTATTGGACATACCTAAAGAAATGTTGGCAGTTAAATTATTGTTTCTTTCACGTGAAATAATTCGAATAGCCATTTCTGATGGTTTCCACCAAGTTTGGCCCCCAAAACTTGAATTAGGTAAGTAAGCTCCTTTTTAACCTGACCCTTCAGGTTTTTGCGATGGGACCCCCCGCCGAAAAGCGACAGGAAAAAGTGAGACCAAATAGTGAGACAAAGGTAGCGCGTAAATTTTAACGATGATTTTCACGTACAACCGAGTAGTTGCTAGGGAAATGAAACTTCTTTCATTTTCATCGGACAAAAATCGTTTTCCATTCGTTGGAAAGCTCTTGATTTATCACGAATTTATTTCGTATTTGTTCTTGGTATTTATTTCCTAGTTTCATACTATAACTATATAAATGAATGTTATAAATGGATAGTAAACAATGACGCTTGTTTGGTAGTCACTTGGTTATAGATACGTAGTGGTGAGTCCGTAGATAAACCTATTAGGTACTTAGATAAACGTACACTTACAAGTATTTATATAGTTACCTACCTACCTAATTATACAAAGCGGTTTACTTATATAATACAGCGAGGGGGACAAAAACCTGAAGGGTCAGGTACACCACATTTTAGCCGTCAGGCTTTAAGCGGAAGTCATCCGGGGGTGCAGGGGCCGAGTTTTTTTCTTCAAATTATCTTTGACCATTGATAGTACCATTTAATCGTCTTAATCCACGTGTTGAAACTTTTTCTAGTGTTATTCTACAAATTGATGGTGATTTCAGACGATTTCTCAGGTTTTTGACTCATATAAAATCAATTTTGGGAGCTGAACATCTGGTACAACCTCAATTTTCCACTCCTAGGTCAAAATCGACTTCATATTCGGTCTTCTCGTCCCCAAAATCACGGAAAACGATATCTCAAAAGCTCATGTTACTAACATGTTACTAAAGCACAAAAAGTACCTATTTTTATACACATTTTCACTCATAACACCCCTGGGTATATTCCGATTGGGCTGCAATGTTTCGGGACACAACTAGGGCCCAAATGGAGCATGTGTGCGAAAGAACGACTTTTTTAGACCTTTAAATGATGCCGGTACACGTGATACGGCGGACGGCGTACGGCGGACGGACATTGCATTTTTGGAATCTACGCACCTTGAAACGGAAAAGAAAAAAGTTTGAGGGGGTGCTATACAAATTTTTTGATGAGCGAATACATAGGTGTATTATTCACAGAATTAGACTTAAACCAAAATGTATACACTTCAATTCACGACTATTTTGCATGTGATTTAAGAGACAATTTATGATATTGTCAGATTTCCTTGTGAGTGTTGATATACCGTCATCATTGGCCAAAAACAGTTCATGTGTAACAGACGATTTGGAGAATGAAGCTCAATGAACCCAAGTCATCGCATGTAAAAATATTAAAAAAAATTAAATGTAACAGACACGACAATGTGCCATGCGTGTGTGTGCGTTTTAAGGCTTTCAGTACAATGCCTACTTTGAAAAATTACTGTAGCAACTTCTCTAATCCGTTTTTCTCGAACGCGGTACCAGCAAGTTCGTGTTTATGCACCGCCTATCTACGTATAACTAAACTTACACAGAGAAGGCTGCTCTACGTACCATATTAAAATAGTATTTTAGCTATCGGGATCATCGCCACCATTTCTAATTTCATGGTAAAATGAACTGAACAGTATATTTAACCATACTTTAAATTCGTATCGGGAGGTCAAAACTCATTTCCGAACGATTCCTTCAGCATGTTAGACGATGCAATTTCTGCATCGACAAAATCAGCGGCAGCGGGGAAAATTTCACCTCCTTTAACATATACGTAGGTCGACATCGTTGAGGCCGTCCGTCATTCCTACTGCCTCTCTCGCTACTTCCCTTCATGTTTTCCACCTTTACTCTTTTACCTGTATTTTTTCTCGAGGCTCCTCAAGTTTTTCTGTTTTCCAGTAGAACGCAGATCAGAATTCCTCCGTGTAAGATAATATTTTTGCATTTTAGCTCTCCAGTTTTGGTTTATTATTTTGTGAATAATACACCTATGTAATCGTTCAGCAAAAAATTTTTATAACACCCCCTCAAACTTTTTTCTTTTCCGTTTCAAGGTGCGTAGATTCCAAAAATGCAATGTCCGTCCGCCGTACGCCGTCCGCCGTCCGCCGTATCACGTGTACAGGCTTCATTTTCGGTCTAAAAAAGTCATTCTTTCGCACACATGCTCCATTTGGGCCCTAGTTGTGTCCCGAAACTTTTCAGCCCGATCGGAATACACCCAGGGGTGTTATGAGTGAAAATGTGTGTAAAAATAGGTACTTTTGCGTTTTAGCAACATGTTGGTAACATGAGCTTTTGAAGTATCGGTTTCCATGTTTTTTTGGACGAGAAGACCGAATATGAAGTCGATTTTGACCAAGGAGTGGAAAATTGAGGTTGTACCAGATGTTCAGCTCCCAAAATCGATTTTTTATGAGTCAAAAACCTGCGAAATCGTCTGAAATCACCATCAATTTGTAGAATAACATTAGGAAAAGTGTCAACACGTGGATCAAGACAATTAAATGGCACTACCAATGATCAACGATAGTAAAAAAAAATAAAATAAAAAAAAGGAGCGTACCACCATTGGTGGAAACCATCAGAAATAGGTATTTCAATTATTTTACATGAAAGGAACAATAAATGAACAGCCTGCATTTCTGTAGGTATGTGCATAGAATAATAAACCCATGTGACAAGGACTTTGCAGCGTTTTTATCATGTAGCAAGTAGATACTACCTTACTTTTTTTCAGGTCCGCGGGTAGACAGAAACTCTTGTTATCAAATACGGTGTTTAGGATGTGGGATGAAACAGGACAGCACATAAAATCTTAAATTTAAATAAATTTCCATTACTTCTCAATTTCCATTTACTTCTAATAACATCATCTTCCCCCTCTCAGCACAGAACATCTTTCCTTGAAGTGTGGTAGTTCCATTGTATCAGTAGGTTCTCATACTTTTTTTAGTATATTTTCGTACTCGCGATTCCTCCAAAATATTAAAAAAGATTTATTCGGAATGTCTTCTTTTCAACGTACACATGTTATTCAGACTTCCACATGCTTACAGACCTACACATTCGTACAGACTTACACATGTTATTCAGGAATAAACTTATTTTTCATTTCATTTCTACTTCTCTCGACTAGTTTATTCTTAATTGTTCATAAATCTATTCGCTAAACTTCGACATAACTTTATAGAGTTTTTGGAATCGTTTCTATGTTATTTTTTTTAGGATTCGGAATCGAATCGGTAACTTCTTAAATCGATTCAACTAGCGTAACTATCTAAAAATGTATTATTATTTTGATGGGTACCCCTAAAAAGGCTCTAGAGCGCAACCAACCACATGGGGACTACTCTATTGTTCATAATATCCCCGTATCCAAAACAGCAGGTCTTCGAAGATAAGTAGGAACAACAGCAAATCCTGTTTGAGTAATGAACAACTATGTTGTGTACATCGACTTTCTTTGGATATTTTCTAGTTGAAGAAAGAAATTTTCGTGGATACTGGAAAACATTTTTCCGCTTTTAGGTGAGGGGGAATTTGATGAGCTCAAAAACTGCGGGTATTTGGGCGGCAAAATGGCAAGAATTCAGCTTCAGCCTGTCAGCAGGGGTGTAAACCTTTTCACTCCCCTTTAGTTTCCGAACCCTAATGGCGCTTGTTCCGAACCGCCCCGCGTTCCTAATTATCCATATTGAACTTAAACAGTCAGACCATACAGTCAGCCTGCAAGTCGAGCCCACACCTACACAGGATTTCGGGCGTTGACAGGAGAGAAAAAACTTCGTTTGCAGCCTTCAACGGGCGAAAGCTTCGGTGGGAAAAGGTGGTGGAAGCAAAGTGGAAGATAAATTACCCTTAAAACCGCCATCTCGACCCCGTAAGCGCCTCCTGCAAGCGTCAACTTCTCCCTCCCCCAACACCACCACCACACGTGAATCCAGAACCATTTTCAAAGCTCTCTAGAAATACAAATAATAGACCGCTACACTCACACCTGTACAGCAATACAAAGGGATAAAAACGCACGCAAGTGGGATCTCAGCACGTAGACTGTCGTAGTTTCCACGTCCGCGTGCAGTACCCGAGATTCACCTTTCACGGTGTTGACACTTCAACATATCCACAGAAAAAAATGCGTGTCACCGGAGTGGGGAAATATAATTTGAATGGTGAAAACCCCATTTCGTATCATATATATTTCATATGCGCTACCTTCGTTTACAGGTTGACAGGAGTGACATTTATTAATATTGATCTTGTAACAAGCTATTCTTCTTTTCTGGCAATCCTACACGTAGGAAAAAATTCGGTCGGTGACAAAAGCGAAACCCATCATAAGCCAGTTTTCTAGGTGAGGGAAGCCCTCACCTTAGAGGATCCTTCTTGGGACACACGCACTAAATTTAAAAAAAATTAGATAGTACAGTCATTGGTGGCCGATATAAAGTAGAAAGAATGTTCTATAGTAGCTCAATTAAAAGGTATACAAAGACAAACCATCTTAATAAAAATATGGTTGATGGTTTTTTATATCCAGTAATAAACTACAGCATGAATTATATTATGCTGGATCGATAGGGAACATCATGAACCCGATGAGTCAGTTCCACTAACCCCTACATTTGGTTACAAAGTATAATAAGAAGGTGTATTTTTGTCTTCTTTTTGGGAGAAGACGAAATTTATAGTCTTACTCATTTTGATGAATTTCACGATACCTAGTTGATTTATTTTAAACTAGCATGACCGCTCGCTTCGCTCGCTATCCGAGATTCGCTGTACGCAGTATCGTACTTAATTCCGACGTTGCACAACTTGGGAGCCCACTGGATATTGGTGCCAAATTTGGTCGATATCCGTCGAGCCATTCAGGAGTTGACCATGGTCGACCATATTTCCGCTATGGTGTAGGGGACCGAAAAATTCCGACGTTGCCCAACTTGGGAGCCTACTGGATATTCGTGCCAAATTTGGTCGATATCCGTCGAGCCATTCAGGAGTTGACCATGGTCGACCATATTTCCGCTATGATCAGGGAATTAAAAATGCGCCTACGTTCAACTTAGGAGGCTACCGGATATTGGTGCCAAATTTGGTCGATATCCGTTGAGCAATTCGGGATTCAACCATGGAGGGGCCCATGGATGCGCTATGGTCGACCGCGGGGGTAGTCCGAAGGGTCGATCGTAGATAGAATTTCACGTAGATTACGAATACGCGATAAAAAATAGGGGTTACCATTTCAATTAACGAAGTTGACCATGGTCGACCATAGTTCCGCTATGGTCAGGGAATTAAAAATGCGACGTTGCACAACTTGGGAGCCTACTGGATATTCGTGCCAAATTTGGTCGATATCCGTCAAGCCATTCAGGAGTTGACCATGGTCGACCATAGTTCCGCTATGGTCAGGGTATTAAAAATGCGACGTTGCACAACTTGGGAGCCTACTGGATATTCGTGCCAAATTTGGTCGATATCCGTCAAGCCATTCAGGAGTTGACCATGGTCGACCATAGTTCCGCTATGGTCAGGGAATTAAAAATGCGACGTTGCACAACTTGGGAGCCTACTGGATATTCGTGCCAAATTTGGTCGATATCCGTCAAGCCATTCAGGAGTTGACCATGGTCGACCATAGTTCCGCTATGGTCAGGGAATTAAAAATGCGACGTTGCACAACTTGGGAGCCTACTGGATATTCGTGCCAAATTTGGTCGATATCCGTCAAGCCATTCAGGAGTTGACCATGGTCGACCATAGTTCCGCTATGGTCAGGGAATTAAAAATGCGACGTTGCACAACTTGGGAGCCTACCGGATATTCGTGCCAAATTTGGTCGATATCCGTCGAGCCGTTTGGCCGTGCATAGAAAGACACACAGACTCACTCACAGACAGACTCACAGAGATCCGTTTTTATAATATAGTAGGGATATAATTTGCTTGCATATGGGATCAAACCGCAGATATCCCTCGTTCTTATGTATCTATGGTAAACTTGAGCTAACACAAGGATAATCTAATTTCAATACCTATTCACATAAGGAGAAGGGCATATAGGTGATATAAAATCATCCTGAATCAAGAGTTATTTCTGTATAATTTTCACTGATCGTATAACGTTTGTAACGTTTGCGTAACTTTCTTCGAGTTCACTTTCTAGTCATTTAACCAAGATTTTGAATAAATAACAAGGTGGCAGATGTCAAAATTCAATAAAAAATAATTTTAGATAAGATTTTTAAGATAGGTACAATATTATAATATTGTAGTAATATTGAGATAATTATCTACGTGATAGTTTTTCAAAAAATACTTTGAGCATCGAGGATTGCACAGCGTGAGTTCCAGGTTTCTAGGAACTGTAAACTAGAATAAGGTACCTAAGTAAAATGTACGTTGTTCAATGTTACTTCAGTAGCAAGAGACATTTTAGTCATTTCGTCATGGTGCTGCACTCCTGCACTCGATTACAATTTTCCAATGGCTTCTTACTGATTCTATGACTGGCACTGTGAAGATCCTGGAGCTGTGAGTAATGTGGAGGTACTTTAGCTTTAGAATGCAACATGTTCAGGCGGAAATCACGGGAATGAGTCCACCAGAGCAGCTCAAGTTTTGAAGTTGTACGAAGCAGGTATGAAGAACACAGCTGTACGGATTAAATGAATCACAACCGCTCCCCCATTCCACGGAAAATTATTGCTAATTGTGAATTACGATGGTCTCATTAATTGGGTTTCATAATTGCACACCGATCCTTCCAAATGGTAGAAGATGGGGTTCGGTACTTGATCATTGGGAGACAAGCGGAATTCAGTCGATTCAAACTTTGATAACCTCGACACCTCCATCAGAAGCATCTCTCCGCCCTCCGGGCAATCTCTATCAAATTAGTAGGAAGTCAATGGGGTTAGTTTCTCGATTACAGAGGTGATTCATAACTGGATATTGCTACCGTTGCATTGCGTGCGTGCCAACTCTACCACATTCTGGAAAGTGGAAAATACTGGCAATTGGACCTAACTAACACGCGGGAAAAGATGATTTTTCATATAGCCGACGTCACATTCTCTTCTCTGTTACTCATAGGGAGTTCACTATAAAGTACCCCACCAACATTTCATGTCCGATCATAAAACTCAACAAAAAGCTCTCGGGAAATAGGAAAATGAGCGCAGCATGATGAAAAGTCTCTTGCTTCGTCACCGTAACTCAAATAACTACATCTTTTCCAGCGTAAGAACTGTAAATAAACAAGCAACCTGTTCTTCAGTAGGTATCCTTGAAATCCTACATTGCAGCTCAAGATTATAGGCTTTTAGACCTGAAAATCACAATATACAATTTCTTATGGAATGCTGATTAGGATCGTGACGCATGATCTAGGAATCTAGGACAATGAAACTGAATTTAAAAGCTCATCTCCCCAGTTGTTGAATAGTTGGAGGTCATTATAGTTGTGGTATGTTGGTGCTATACACTCAGTTCGCTGGCAATGTTCGATTATTCCATTCGAATTTTTGTGAAGTCTAAACAATAATTATAGCTGCGTGTCAGCCTCTCGTATAAATCAACCAGTCTCTATCGCTCTGTTGATATACTGAGCGTTCTAGTGTGTGCTGATCTGCACAACTCCCGTAAGCTGAGATTAGGAGGAAGATGGCTCCATATGAATTTAATCCATATCCGTTTTTTTTCAAGCGTTGTTTCTGCTGACATTCATGGTACTACTGCTCTGCTGGTTAGTACCTACTAGGTGCAAGATTTACAACATTTAGTGGATTTACAGCTGAAAATCTGCACCGAGGGTTTCATCGCAAATTTCATCTATGGGTAGTTCCTGAACAAGTTTAATTATAACTTAACTCGTTTAAAACGCAGACCGACTAGAACTTACCAACGCAGATAAATTTAGTCCTACAGTTGGGAACCTGTAAGCACTCATGTTCTACTTCTTGTTCAAGGTGAAACGTAATATTATGGTAGATATTGAAGTGTTAGTGAGAGGAGTTGGCCGTTGCATAACTTCATATAACAGCCATTATTACTGTCCTAGCCATCCCCTACTCCAGGGAGCACTGAAGAAGTTCACTCGGACAATAGAACTGACTTGGCGGGGTGGAAATCCGAGCAGTTTGTCACCACCTCTATCTCTCTCCTTATTCCTCCTTGAACCCGAAAAGAGTTTTAGAGGAAGTTTTCTTTATAAGAAAGACTTCGCCCTTTTTTTCGCACGGGGATTTTCCATGTGCCGTACGAAGCCGTTCGAATGGGTTCCCTTTTCACTGGGAAAAATCGACCTTTTCGGGCGGAATCTCTTTGCCATTCCACTGCGCAGAGCTCGACCCGAGTTTGTTGACGCGTGAACCAATGCACCAGGTTGCTTGCGGCAAGTGGGAAAAAAGTATCGAATAATTTTGTTTGAATAAATCCGGAGAATACCCTCCAAAAACATACCTCAAAGGTGCGCATCCAAAAAGTCCCCAGCACATCCCCCAAAATAAAAATACTGGTTTCTCTTAGCGCAGCCAAAGAATCTTACGAAAAAAATATGATTCAAATCACATAGGCACATTTTTCATCACTATGCCAACTACCGTACATTTACAACCAGTTTAGCTGTATGCACTACAGGTTTCAAACCAATCCGAACAATACCACCGTCGTATTTCATTGTGATGTTCAAGTTCACCCGACAAATTCCATTTCCAAATAATTGTTTCACAAATGAGTGCGGTCCAGTAATCCTTGATCTTTCTGATATCAGCTCAACATTTTTACTAGCCTTTATTGGTCTATTGGTTGTTTGTTTTGTGAAACCTCCACCTTTCAGCTACCTAACCGATGAAGTTTAATGACCTCAACGTAAATTTACCTCTGGAGAACACGGTGTTGTTTGTGGGCTGTGAATTCTCCATTTGTCAGGGAAACCTACAATCCCCTGGCCCCTTCCGAGTTCGTCGAATTCAAACCAAGTTCGCAGTTGACGTGGAGCAGATGGACAAACGGGACGAAGTTGTGATCCCCCCCCCCCCCCCCCCGCTCGCCGGACAACAGGAAATGTAATATTCGCCTTTGTGGGCTCGTAGAAGGTAATATTGTACTAGGCAGTGAGAACACCGACACTCGCTTCCTCCCCGAAACAACGCAGAATATTGGCTCACTGTCAGATATTAAAGCCCTCATTGATGTCAAATTCAAGTTGAATATCCGATCTACCCTCATGTTTCGCGACGAGTGACGACAAATACGAAATCGTAGTCGAGATGGGTGGAGGGGAAGGGAGGAATGGTGAAGGGATGGCAAGATGAAGGGGGAGGTGAGAAAGAAATGAGCCTTTCAACAGTGCTTAACCAACTAGTTCATACTATTCAATTCCCGTTCCTTGAAAATTTACTCATTCTGATGATGAATGGGTGGTAGCTATAATATCATAGACGCCTGTGACGTCAACAGGAACAAGTGTGACTGGACTCTACCAATTAATAGATGTAATACTAGTATTACAAAAACGTATTGCAGACTAACATAATGTACATTTAACATGAGATGCTAGATATGTTAGTTCATAGCAGATCCTGTTTTGGATGTTCCCATCAGTTTCTGGGGTTAATCTAGTATTTATCAGATAATTATAATGTTATTCTATCAGATGCATATATTCTATACAATATACATGAACTGAATATAATCCAGTTCATGAACTGGATTATATGAATAAATGAATGATATATCGAAATTGCATCCAAATTATATCAATCGAATCGTAATTCCTGCCTTTACATTGATAAGAATCACGAAATATATTTTAACCTCTCTTTAGAAGATACCGTGATGGGTGTTTCACCGTTCCCTATAATCATCGGATTCTATACATTTTTTGATGAGCTTTCTCAAAAAATTTCGTTTGCACATGCGAATACAAAAAAAGGATCGGACTCAGTGAAACTGATATGAGACGACATATAGCCCTTTCGTTCGGGAATCACATTCAGATCAGAGTGAATCAGATTCAAAAATGAAACCTTGAATTTCGAAACTGGTACACTGCGAAATGAATCCCAAAATCCCAAAAACAAGAATCCCAAAAAATGTATAAATAATAAATAAATTAAATATTGAATAGAATTGGTAAAGTTGGTAAATCAATACCTACTATAACATTAAAATACGAATCAGGAAAACAAAAACCACTTCCCGTTGGAATGGGGAGAACCGTGTTAAATTACTGTCCCCCATTCAGTTTTTAATTAATGAAGTTCAGTCTGCAAATGAGAGTTTTCTGTAAATGGAATGAGAGCGAATTTGCACTGAATCGGAAATGCACAGGCTCTTGGTTTGCTTGGTCGTAATAACTTGAGGTTCGTTTCCAAGTGGCTCATTTATTGAATTGACAGAAGGTGTGACGGTTTATATTTATGAGAACCCCATCCATAATGGATCAGGGCTCTTCTACAGTTTTTGCACACACGGCAGAAGGGATATAGGCGTTTCGTGGAAACGATCCGACAATTATACCTGTAAGGATTGTGTTATAATCTATCCAGAATTTACCAAGTAAGGGGACGTCACACTTCTCACGCTACCTTTACTGAGCTCTGGTGGAAGGGAAAATATGCTGAATGGGCGGCTGGTTTTACCCCTTACCCCATGACAAATATTATTTCGTGGTGATTCCTTGTGTTCTAGTTCTCGTTGCTCTACAGAATTGATTTTATTCATAATAATAATTTATTGTGAGGCTCCTGTTTTGAATGGTAGGTACCTACAATATTGAATTATTACAATATTATTTAAAATAAAAAACTTGAGTAAGTATAAGAAGTATAAAAGTGGTATAAGTATAAAAAGTAGGTATAAAAAAACTTGAGTAAGTATATTAAAATTTAAAAACCTTGAACAACTATTTCAAAAACGTTATCAGATGTCAAAGAGGATCCAAACATGCACGAGTCAAAATTAGAAGTTCTATTCGCCGAAGGATCCTCTGAGCTTTACTTAATACGAGAGTAGTAGACCTTGTTATATATACCTATATAGTCCTATAAGAATTTTCAACGAGGTGAGTATTCCAGGTTTATAATATTATTACTAACCTGGAATACTCACCTCGCTAAAAATGCCAACACTATGGTGGAACTTTTTATTGAGAAGTGTAATGGATGGAGGATAAGTCGGTGGTCGATAGTAAGTCCATTCCGATCTCGTCATTGTTGTTTCCATACGAGTATATATCATTATCAGTTCCAATAATTTTCAATAGTCTAGCCCCCCCCCCCCCCCCCCCCCAAGAAGAGAAGAACAAATAACTAGCTGACTGATCACTCGAGCGTCAATATACTACACTATACTACTCGGACATTACTATACTGCATTACTGTAGGTACTGAGTATCACACAAACGTGTGCCAAAAATCCAATTACTTCGAACAATCCTCAAT
Organism: Leptopterna dolabrata; assembly: GCA_954871275.1. NCBI lineage: Eukaryota > Metazoa > Arthropoda > Insecta > Hemiptera > Miridae > Leptopterna > Leptopterna dolabrata. The sequence continues at coordinate 25,740,732 of OX940983.1, forward strand.
CATAGGAGTGTCTCCTCCAAGATCCGCTGTGGACTGGTGGCGCTGCAGTTGGCTGGTGAGCGTACTACTCTCCTCCCCGCGCTCATTTTTGTTATCAGTAGTGGGAAGGTTCCCATTCCGCCGCTCGCATTGTCAAGCGATCTGGATGCTCGCTAGCGCTCGCATCTCAAAAAAGATAAACAATCCCAGAAACTATCCCGTGAATGAGCAGGTTGTTTGGGACTTCTGAAAAGATGGTATAAGTATGTTATAGTCACTCTTATTTTTTGGTGTCCTTACAATGGTCGTCCCGTATTCATTTTGAAAGTTGATATCGGCACCCGGGATGTAGGCATCGGGACGCCATATTGAGCCGTCATCGATACCACAAGGATCGATGTATTTGAGATAATCGATACAATCGATATTGGCGGGGCTATAACATACTTGTACCTCTCCATCTATTCAGCTAACGATGGCTTGGCGATATTGCAGGTTATCTTTAATGTTATTATTGAGTTTGATAGTCAGAGCGCACTCACTGCGTTCTGGAGACGAAATTAATTTGAATGATGCGCCGGGAGGAGAGTAGTACGCTCACCAGGCAACTGCAGCGCCACCAGTCCACAGCGGATCTTGGGCGAGACACTCCTCTCAATCATAGGCCAATCTCGATCATATGGTCACAGTAGACTTTTTAAACTGGAATTTCCAATTAGGAAATGTCTAGGTAGGTAAATAAGATACAATTTAGTAGTTACTCAATTAGGTAACATCGGAAAATCATGAAGTCAGGGGTGGATTCCATTTCACGGAACGAAGCTATGGATGTTATGGTGCCTGTCGTGATATCCTCCCAGAACCACTCTTTGTATAATTAGATCTCGCAATAAACATAGTAATGGAAGGGCAGACGCATGAGACCCGGGGAGCCTGGTGGGGATCCCCACCATCCTCCGCCAGTATGGAGGATGGAGGGAGATAGCCCCAGGGGCTATAAAAACTCGACTCCTTCGGCTTCCAATTCATTCTACACTTCCATCAAGTCGCTGACTTATCTCTAACCTCGATCCTCCTCTCGCTCTCCTTCTCCTAAAAGATCCCAGAGTGGTGGCAGCCTTCCAAGCTGTAACCAACTGGGCAAAGCTCCTCCTAACGCTTCCAGTGGTGGATCCCCTTGGATATTAACCGGGGGTGTTAGGCCCTCCTGACGCTGCCAGTGGTGGACACCTCCAAGGTGTTAACCGGGGCATCAGGCACGTCTACCTACCTCGCCCCTTCACCTATGCATCCACCACAGTGCCTATTCATCAAGTGCTACATGTGCACCTAAGTAATGTAGGAATATGTTTCTACTCGCATATCAGTGCTCTGAACATCAAAATCCGTCGAGTTCTATTTGTCAAGCTATGTAAGTTAGGTACATGGATTTTTTGATACACGAAGAGACGGTTCTGACAATAGGTACCGAATTTGTAAGCAAGGTCGAAACTCTGAATCACCAGATTCTATCGGGTATTTGAAAGACTGTTTTGCAGCTCTAAAACCTACTACCTGATAGGTGGAATAAGGGTGCCCATCATCTAAATGAAGCAGGTGTGATGATTGCGGGGATAACTATCATTTAAAAACGGGTATGAAAACGGTAGTAGGATTTTGTATAAAACCAATTAGAGCGTTACGGCCTATAAAATCGGGAGGTAAACATCCGAAGCGCTCTCAGGCAACAGTTCCCTTGCTCCAACTTGCACCTCGTTGTTTCCATATCGGGAAAGAGGTGACCTTGAAGCACCTACTTACTCCTTAATGGATGGAATAACTAAGCCTCCTCTCCTCTTCATTTGTGAGGTGGGAATCACAGGGCCTATGAAAAGAAAAGGGTTAAGGTACCGAGCGTTTTTAGTTGATGTCGTATTTTAAAGTCCACGAAAAAAAACCCAAAAAACTATAAACCAATGGAAATTTCGAGTAAGAGACAAATAATGTAGTCAACTGGCGTTAAATTTTGAGATCTGTGATAAAGGGAAGTCATTAGAAAAACATGTGGTCTAGAGTAATCCATGGATCACTTGGCTCAGCCTTGTTACTATGGGTGGAATTATTTGTCCGTGTTCATAATAGGTAGTATTTTGTAGGAAATTTTCTAGGATAGCTCGAAAGAGAGGATTTTTTCAGTTAACATTCCGGTCCATTGGGGAAACTAAGAAGCGAAATTCCCTGTATTAACAAGGTTTCAACAATGATATAAATATAGAGACTACTGGAGTTGGTTCTTAGAATTTGTCGCTAAAAGTTGTTTCTTATAATTTGATACTAAATTAGGAAACTATAAATTGGTCCCTGAATTATGCGTAGGTCCCTGAATTATGCATAGGTGATAATTTATTAATTTAGATATTGCGGTCTACGTAGAGGCCTGCTAGCTGGTTCAAAGGAAAGTGATCGGGACTGCCTCAGTGATTTCATTATTTGCTGCTTGACTTTGTCTGATTCCTGGTTTTGGAGTAGGTTTAAATGTTCCGCCTATGAATGAGCCACTAGCATTGATCGCTCTGCTGAAAGCTATACAGAGGAACCGCCAATCCGTCCTGGGACCGTCTTTGATGAGACCCTCTATATATTTACGTTGAACCTTGGGATCTGTGAATAGTCACTGCTTCATATGGAATTGTTTTCTGATAGCTCGGACCCACGACTCTTTCCTCAAAGTAATATTGGCGGTCATCAATTATTCCGCAGGCACCCAACATGACTTGATACCTGATCTCTTCATTAACTTAGCACATCTATCCGCTCAGCGACTCCCATTTTCTCAATTTCTCGTTGTCGAACTCTGAGAAAATCCTATATAGAATTTTCTCTTTTTTCGAAGTCAATCCGTAACCAGTGTGTTTGAGCTACCAACTTAGCGATTTGTCAGCCCATCTTCAGCTGCTCCTCAAAATTGAACGCCCGCCATCGAAGGGACCTCAGCTAAAAGTTGTTCACATTTTTTGGAAGTCCCTCAGTTGTAAGAGACGTCCTTATGTATTTATCTGGTCAAAAGAGGGCAACACTCAGCATAGAATGAAAAGAACCACATTCAAATGGGTTTCAGACCATCCTTAATCCAAATCCGTAAAAAAACCCCACAGGTGGCAGAGGGTGTGCCAGAATATTGTCTGCGCTGCCCAGGTCGCAGTTCTCAACCGATTTGCGTGGTTCTTGTTTCGTTCGATGCATAAAACTGTCTGGTTGTGCCCTACATTGCTGGGATTTCGAAATTCAGTTCTAGAAGGGGGAAGAGCGGTTAATGTGGAAAAAACGTGGGTTTTTGGGCTAAATCTTGTGTGAGCTGGTCAGGCCGCAATTCACAACGGATTTGCGTGGTTCTTTTTTTGTTCGACGGAGAAAACTGTCTAATTGTGCCCGACGTTGACGAAATTTCGAAATTTATTTCTAGAGGAGGGGAAAGAGGTCAATGCCGAAAAAACGTGGGTTTTCGACAAAATATTGTGCGCTGCCCAGGGCTTAATTCTCGACTGATTTACGTGTTTCTTTTTTTCGACGTAGAATTCAGTCTAGTTGTGCACACGTCGCCGAAATTCCGAAATTTATTCCTATGGAGGTCGGGGGGGGGGGGGGGGGGGGAGAGAGAGAGAACGCAGGATTTTCTAGAAATCTTGTGTCCGCTGCCCGTAATTTCAACTTTCGAAGCTTCCATAAGACATAAGTATATAAGAAACAATAGGTAGGTAGTAACTAATCTTAGATCAATCAGTCAACTATATTCTCAATATTCTTGGGCACTGTTCTGACGATAACATAACCTGCTATATACTCTAACATGTACGAAATCTGTTCATATCGTGTCACGTCACGAAATTAGGTAATTCAGTTGCAAGTGAATTTATCATCATCAAAGATCAGTTGCTCTTACTTCCACACGATCTATAATGAGTGAGAGTGAGCTATACACCATCATAAGAGACGCCCACTGTAATGCATGCATTACTCTACGGGATGTTTTACTTTATTTCGCAATAAAATAAATGGACTCAAAATGACAACAGTTTGAATAAAATGTCGTACCTATGTGGTTTGATGTACCTATAATTTGGAAAAAGGTGATGATGCACTCGTAGGACATACTCGGAAGGACATTTTTTGTGTTGGAAAGGTAGGTGAGGTTACATAATTTTCTGGGATAGGTCCATAGCTACCTAAGGTGCTGTCTGGCATGCATGGTTATATTATCCTACACTAATACATTATATTAAAACGCTATACTATCTCACAATGTACGAAGAAAATAATAGTAGGGCAGGATAATGCCGTAGAATATTTCTGTTGAAAAACGATATTGAAAATACTTAGTCTGATAGACTGATAGACATGAACTTTCTATGATTGACAGAAGGTCCATACCTACCTAAGGTGCTGTCTGGCATGCATGGTTATATTATCCTATACTAATACATTATATTAAGACGCTATACTATCTCACAATATACGAAGAAAATAATAGTAGGGCAGGATAATGCCGTAGAATATTTCTGTTGAAAAACGATATTGAAAATAATTAGTCCTCTCTACTTTATGGAAGAACTTCTTTTCATCAATGCGTTGCCCGGTATTGATAATATTGTAGTGATTATAGTTGATGGTACAGTGATGAATAACTAAGTACTTATTCATTTCCTGGTAACAGAACTATTATTTTCTTCGGACATGAGTTTTCGAGCATGAACATCTTAAATTACTTCAAAACTTTGGTGGGGTTGGGCTTTGAAAACAACGGGAATTTAAACGTTAATAACTGTATTGTTGATGATGACGAAGAAGACGTTACTTCTGAACTGAAAGACCCTAACGAAGTAGACGAGCCATGCCCGAACGTCGTACACCATTCGAATTGTGAAACTATCGATACAAATATAAATGAAAACGATGAAACTAATGTAGATCTAAAGGTCAGGGTCATCGCCGGGGATTCTCACGCCTTCGTATACGACGCCCTGACGGAAATGAACGACACCTACGAAAACCTCATCGAGCTCATCAGGATTTTGAATCACGATAATTTCGTCGCCGCCTCGAATGACACGGACGATATCTGCAATCGAGGGGGATGTCGCTCCCCTACCGGTCAATCGACTAAAGACACACAGACCGAGACTCACCCGAGGTTGAAGTACATCAAACCGTTCAGAACCGCCAAAAACTGTCCAAAGTCAGCTTGAAAAATTTGTTATGAACCTACTCACCAACAATTATTATAAATTCGATTATCTATAGAAGTTTTTGTGTTGGCTATTTTGACACGTAAAAAACTAAAGATTTATACGGATTGTGATGAAATTCATCCAGCTGGGGACCAATAGCACATAGGATAGATGCACCAGTAGTGAGCACTTTAAAGTTTAAAACAAGAAATTTGATGTTTTTTGCGTCCAAAATGTTATTTTTGTGCTGTTATTTTTTTCATTGACTTTTTAAAAAAGCTCATCACGCTCTTCCCAATGGTAATTCACATTACATTTTCTCAAAAATGTAAGATAAAACAGGAGTTACGGTTTGGAAACAGTTGCGCGCACTGATGCTCCAGTAGCTGGCAGGGGAATGTACCAGTAGTGGGCACTGATGCTCCGGTAATAGGCAGGAACATGTTCCAGTAGGTAGTAGGTAGACATTTTTTTAATATAAAACATAGGTAAATCTATTGGAATATTTAAAAAAACAGAAATAAACTTTTTCTCAAGAACTCAGTAGGTAATATATTATTTATATTATAATTTATTCATTTATTATATTATACTTTTAGCTATAGTTACTTGCTGTAAAATTAATGTATTGTTCTGGTCAGTCACCAAGCAGAATAACTCTAAAATAGAAACATTTCAGCATCCCACATCGAGAATTCTGAGGTAAAATCTTGTTCCAATAGTGGGCGTATTGGTGGTCCAAAAGATGGCACTCCCTGCCGTCTACTGGAACTACTCAATAGGTATCTGGGAAAAACTCAGCTAGGTATCATTGTGTTTTAAATTAAAAACTGACTAGATCTAAGTAGGTAACAAAAATAATGTAGTTTCCCCAGTAGTGGACAGATGTGCTCACTACTGGAACAATGAGCATAATGATAAACAATGGGCATTCTGTTTTTACAACTAAATTGCAACTCTTCTTGCAAAACAGGAAAGGTTCACGGCTTTTAGCTGTTTTGAAAATACACAGTCACCAATCATGTCCTCGTGCAGATGGTTATATGACATAGAATTAATTTTGTTTTAACCTCACTGGTAAACATACAATACTATAATTTGTGGTACTTCTGTACCTACTATACGTCCCCCGGGTCTTATCAATTTCTTATCAACTTTCGAAACTATCGATTATCATGTCACGGGAAACGCATATATCGATAGTAGACACGGAATATATCGATTCTTCGGTGGTTAATAAGAAGTTGGTAAGACCCCAGAGGGACGTATTTAATACACAAGCACTACCTAATTTATAACTGGAAGCTATCATGAGCCACTCTCAGCATCCACTGTTAGTAGGTAGGAGGGTGATATAAAATTACTGTAAACGTGAATGTTGAAGTTTCACACAAAATGATCTCGTTAAAACGACCCTGTAATCGCGTGAGTGAGCCTCACCGCCGTTCAAGAAAAATTGACCGTAATTAGGGAAAATACGGTGGAAGTGGTTTAATTGGGTCCTCAGTAATTCACCCCCTATTATTGTTACTATTCACTCACCGCTTATTACAGTAGATAAATTCGTTATAAATTAACAGTTGCTCGTAATAATATAGATAATGAATTATCGTGGCCCACTCGCTGTGCTTCCTTTGACCAAAAGCTACTTAATCATATCTCGTACAACATACTTGATGCGATGTGGATGGATCGTCACATTATTCTGTTTAGTCAGTCCTCGTAGGTACCTACATCGGACTCAGGTTCATTCCCCCCCCCCCCCCCCAGAAAATGGTCATAAATAGGTAGGCATGTAGTTACGTTTTCTGTGAATTCTTAAATTCCTAATTTCAAATTTAGAATCGTTTTTAAAAATACGTTTCTATATTGATAATATCGAATAAATCGATATCGAAAAAATATTGAATGATAACACCGATACCAACTTACTGATAATTGAAAGGAAAATATTGATGTTTCCCAATATCGATAATATCGAACGTTCCCACCTGAAAGGTCGTTTGGAGCAACACAGAACCCTCCAAAAGGCACTTTGAGCGACTCCCCAGCAATCGAATGAATCACAGTGCGAGGATACCGTTGGGGAGTGGAGGTATATCAGTTGTACGAATCATGCGTTGTGAGGGGGGGCTGGTGGTCGTTTGGGGACCTAGGGGGGCAATATCTAGTAGGTACTGAACACGGACATAATGCTCAGGGCCCCTCCGTTCCATTGCCCATCGCCCCACAGCTCGCTCCCAGCTGGGGTTTATAACGTATTGCACCCCTGGACGAGTCAGTCGGACTCTCGCGTTTTGCCCGTTCGAATGACTGATATCCCACGGTCCAAACAAACTTTCCGCCCACATCCAGTTTCCGGCGCATCTGGTTTTCCTCTTCTCTGCGGAATGCCAGGGCTGGCCGCCCACAGATCTCTGGAAACGAGTTAACAGTACAACATGTAACACTTAAGAGAAGAAAGTAGTAGCTCCCAAAAGATGAGTAACAATATTATTATGGGAAAGCTTCAATACCTATTTCATTTTGGTTCATTACTTTCAATACCTAGCTAAAACACTTGTGGAATCGAGCATGGGAAAGAAACCCTCAAAATTTGAAGTTTTCCGTTTCAAGGTAGGCGTAAAATCCGAAAATGGGATTTAAAAAAAAAGCAAATTATTACGGAACGTTTATTATTTACCTGTATAGATGTCTTTACTGCGTATATAATTGTTTTCTGTGGACAGTACCTACCCTCGTGCTCCCCCCAGTAAAGCCCTAAATCGAGCACTGGAGCCGGCCCGGGAATTACGGTTTCATAAAAATGCGTGGCATTCAATAATAATTCAATCATTTCATAATTACTTGTTGTTACCTATTCATGAAACATAACGTTTGTTCAAGTTACGAAAGTACCTACCTATCAATAAAATCAAAAGAAATAATATCACAGAACAACCAACTCGATTTCATACAGCCATGCATGATTATAGTCAGGTGCTCCCTAGCAGTGATATCTGGGCCGGATTTGTACCGTTTCATTCACGATCATGTTGACGAAGCTTTTCGGTGCTAACGAATGGCTGGACGTACAATGCTCCGCGTGGTCTCTGTTCGAGGTCAAAGCGTAAGGCGTACGGCGGACGGACAGAATTTGTTTATTCCATTTTCGGGTTTTATGTGCCATGAAACGGAAACCATCAAATTTTGAGGGAGAGAGGGTTTTTTCCCCCCACGCTCGATTCCGAAGGTTCATTAAATGATAAACCAAAAATGTCTGTCCGTCTTCGGTAACTCGCACTTTCCTAATTTAACATGAACCAAAATGGATGAAATTTGGTTTCTAGGTCCCATTTGGGGACTAGTTGGTCCGCAAAGCTGATCCTGAAGTTGAGAAATCTAGACCACCCGGATCTTTGTATATAAGCAAGGCCCTGAAGTTTGGCGTCGTTAACATAGGAGTGTGAATGAAAATAATGATGATACGGTATAGGTACATCCTGCCCAGGTAAATATCATTGCTAGTTCTGTGATGTTATTTCATTCGAAGAATGATGGTTATTTTAGATTTTGTTCATAGGTAATTTCGTAACTTGAACAAACGTTATGCTTCATGAATAACAATGTGACGTGACGAAATTCCCAAAACAACTGTTAAAGTAATCAACCAGTATGGCCTCAGTCATCAATCCACCGTTTTACCGGGGCCCCCTTTCCTGGAATTCGCTCGGTCGCCCCTCTCCTCAGAGTATAAGCTTTTCTTATTAAACGGGGAGTGGGAGGTCGGAGTTGACTTGGGAAAGGGAGAAGTCGGAATCTGGACACTTGGCTGCTGAAGATTCCCTGGACGACTCTCCTCCTGCTGCATTAAGGTAAGAACTTGGTTCTTCCCTCCTAGTCCAAATTATTAGAGTATCCCAACCTAAGGTAAAATTCCTAATTGAAAATGCTAAAACGCAACGGGGTTACAGAATCTAGGCACTTAAAGAATCCTATATCTTTTTCAAATTTACCATAATAGTTTTGAAAGTCTCGTGGGCAATTGGCCTTTATGTAAATCATTCTTTGTGGTTTGATCAAGTGAGAAGTATTATAAGAACATATGGGGATAGGGTTAGGTTTTTTCCCCTTTTAAGTTAACCTTGCCCTCAAGGGTTTTTTTTTTCTAACTTAACTCTATCTCCATGCCTAAGTAATTATTTTATGACACTAAAAATTGGTTCAAATCTTGTGATGGTTGTTCCATCTCAAAGCTCTTTTCTTTGGGGTTTCCGTGAGAGTATTTTCTAGGATTTAGGGGAGAATTTTCTTTTCTAAGTTACTTAACGGAAAAGGTTATTCATTAAAGAAAAATTTGTTAATGTATCGACCAAATTGTTAATGTAGGTTCTAGTTAGATCATTTTATAGATTTATTTGTGGGTAGAAGTTAGGCCTTTTATTTTATTTTTATATCTCTTCAGGTTTTAGTACATTTCTAGTTTGTTTAGAATTTATAGAATCTAAGAACTCATTATCTTTGTACTCACTTCCTATTCATGTTTTCCGATTTCACTTTTCATTCTTCTTAGTTTAATAAATTATGAGGGCTTGAATATGGATTTTGTTCCTATTTATCTCAAAACCCATGTCCTTTCCTCGTGATTCAGTTTTGGTAGCATCTTGTCCCACTTCGTAGGTAGTACAAACTTTTCCAAACTTTCAAAATCTCCATCTAGGCATCGTTAGTTTCCCTCTTGGCTTACAACCTAATTTCTTAATTATAGTATTTTTCGTCTATCCTCTCAAGAGAAGTTAGGCTTTATTTTTATGTTTTCCTTGTAGTAACTTTGAATGTGATCACCTCCTACCATTTTGCTATAGGCTGGCTAAAGTCAGTTTGGCAGCTCCTCTCATGGGATCCTGAGCTCAAGTAACTTTTCGATATGTCTGGGGAAAAATTCATCTTTCAGTTCTAGTCGGTTGAAATGCCGAACTTTTGCGAACTTCCTTGACCTTTGTGGTGGACCTCGGTGTTTTCGAGGGCTAGTGAGCCTTAATCCTTTCTTTGGGATTTTGGCTTATTACCTCACGAATCCACCGTGGCCAATGATAGTGCCTTGGGATAAGACGGATCCTTTCGGGAATCATCCCCTGATGGATCTTACTTTCCCCCCTGGCGATGTTTGGACAGCTTCCGGCATAAAGGAGAAGGGAGTTATATCAGGGGGTTTCGAGAGTTAAAATAATGATACTCCATCATTTTCGGAGTTTTGCTCAATTGATCTCAGGTCTTATAGTGGAGTTCTAGGAAGCAAGGTAAGTCGACGATTGAGTTTGTTTTCCTCTGGAGGTGATCTAGAACTTTTGACGAAATTTTCGGACACTACACTATCACATGTACACTTTAAACTAGGTCCATTTCCAGGATAGGTTCGTTCCCGACGTGGAGGATCCGTCGCCCATAATCGAATTATCACACGATAGACATTTAAAATGTAAAAACTGGAAGTAGGTACACTGTTAGAAATTGGGACAAGATGAGTTTGGCAAAGCTGCGAGACCGACGATGGTATGGAAGTCACTAGCCACTTGAGTTTTGGGGATGGTGTACGAAGAGTAGCTCTACCTCGATTTGTGTTTTTTTTATAACCTGAAAACTATTATTTTGTTTACTGTTTCTTTTCTCTTTTATGGGAGGGAAACAGTTGGTGGAACGCCCCCTTTAGGATTATAAAGTAAAGATAGGTAATTTAATTTTTCCCGGTATTTCAATTCTCAAAAATGTTAGTTAGAAGTTTGCATTTATTTCCCGCGATTCAGGGAAAGATTAGGAGTACGGCAGGGTGGTAGGGTTCAGCTAGGGTGGTTTTGGGGGTTCCCTTCCGAAATGGGGTGAAAACCCCGATCAAACCATCTCTGCTATACCCGAATTCCACGCCTATTTCGTAACAACAACAATTAACTAATGATTGAATTATTGAATGCCACGCATTTTCATGAAACCGTAATTCCCGTGCCGGCTCTAGTACTCGTTTAGGGCTTTCCTGGGGGAAGCTCGAGTGTAGGTATTGACCAGAGATACAGGTAAATAATAAACTGTAGCGTAATAATTTGCAGCGTTTTACAACATGAACTGCCATTTACTTCATAGGCCTAGTTAACAATCTGAGATTTATAATTATCGTCCTCCCAGAAGTTTATCCCATCGAAAGACGATATTATACACCGGTATTCTCGCAATCGTAACTTCCGTCCCCTCCAGGCAAAAAGTGAGGCCTGGCAAGATAATTAATCCACGAAAACGGCAAATGAGTTATAGACGAAAGTCGTAAATTACCTTAGTTTCTGGTAATGGGATCTCCCTTCCAGGGGGGTCCTGTGTCTTTTGAGAAAGACAGATTCGCTTTGGTCCGTAAAGCCCGTTCGTTCTATAACAATGGACGGGAGAAAACCTCCCACAGGCTTTTCTCCCAACAATGGTGTTTGAGAAGTTATGGACTCAAACTCTATGGGCATTATGAAGCAGGATCTTCATGAATGAAATAAACCGCAGATCCTGTTGAAGTGATTCGTGAAAAGAGGGGGAAATATCGCTCTGAAGGGAAACCACCGAAGAAGAATTATAGGGGTTTCAGCTTGTGATGAAGCTCGTTTGGTTTTGGGGATTTTAATGGATCTATGTAAGAAATCGATTACGGAAAATGTGCCTTACAGTGCAAGTCCAAAAAACTTAAATTTCAGCTGAGAGTATGAAGCCTCCCAACTTATCACGATCAGAGGTATCACCAACTTATCAACGTACATCAGATCGTTGGCATACGGACAGATGGCCGTATCTGCAAAAACCTCGCTACGAGAATGGGAAGTGTTCAACAAACCGCGAAATCCTACTTTTGATAGTGCAGAAAGTCTAGTGAATATGTCAAATGTGATCCGAAAACACACAGCCCAGTCTGTAATGTACACGGCAAATGCGATGTACGAAGGAAAGTGAAGGCAGTTTGAAGCAGTTATCGATTCGGCGACCTTTTCCACGCCAGTACTGCTGGAAGGCTCATTGACACGACAAGCTGCAGAGTAATATTATACCTACTCGGGTCCATTCAAGAAAATAACTACACAAACCGGCGATTAGAGGAACGAAATGAAAAGGGTATATAGGGAAAGTGGAAATTAGCCGAATCAGAACGCCAGTAAGAATGATGTATTCGGAAGAAAGTAAGTTTCAAAACCTGCCGTAGCCCCAAAACATGCTGTTGAGTAATATAGATTTACAGGTAGCGGTATGTATATAATCGAACTGCAGTTGTTCAAACTTAGTTTTCCAAAGTTTCTCGTATACCAACGAACCGACTGCGAAAGTACCATCGAAATTTGATTATAATTGCGACCGTGGCATCGCACACTATGAAGAAAATGTGTTCTAACTTTTAGAATTACAAATTGAACAAACAAACGAGAATTTTGTAAATAGGGCAATTTCTGGATTTTCTTTCTTCACGAATTTGCGTGAAGAAAAACTCTTCCACTGTTTTCAACTTCCAATTTCTATTTAGAGACCGGTATCGGAATAGTAACTATATGGCATAATAGTATTCGATAGTATCTAAATTAAATCAGATGAAAACAGTGGAAGAGTTTTTCTTCACGCAAATTCGTGAAGGGAGGAAATCCAAAAATTGCCCGATTTACCCAATTCTTATTTGTTTGGTCATCAACAAAATTAGAAACATTGTACCACATCATCAGTAGATAAATTTGGTAATTATTATGAGCCCAGATCAACACAGATGCCATAAAACTACCGTAAATTTACATACTCACTCACCTTGTACATACATGTACCATTGTGAATCATAAATTGATTTGATAACATCTCTGAACTGATAGCCCGAAACTAGTTTCAAAATAGTCAGTTGAAAACTGATTGTTCGTAGTGTCCGTAAATGCAGGTCATCTACGTACTGAAGTGGAAGGAGATTCCAAAGCTGAGTGTTGCCTTCCCGGCTGGTGGTGCATATAAACAGGACGAGGGGAACGCATCAAGGTCAAGGTGATCGCCCTCTGAGCGATTCGCAAATTCCCCAAATAAATTGGAAACCGCCAGTTGAAATCGTTGACGGGACGTTAGAGCTGCCAGTCCTAACGGGTTCAGGCGCAAACCCCAATAATAAATTTGAAAATGTAGGGTGCTTAACTTGCATTGAGATTCTCGATAAAACTCTATACATTATACTAGGTACAATACTTTCAAATGAAGAACATACATATAATTAACCAGGTGGAGTAAGCTCTGAGTTACCCGATGCTCGCAATGTTTCTTCTACCTTAGTAGCTTATTTGTTCGAACATATTTATTTAGCGTTGTTATTTGATCCAAACCAGGAAGGAGGAATAACCAATAAGTAGAGTCAATATGGGGATTCTGGGACATTCCTGTTTGAACATGCTCGTCAGTCTAACCAGCTGCCTCCTGCCTTAGCGGGCGAGTCCACCTTCTCACCACCCCCTCACCAACCCCCTCACCAACCCCTTAACCCCTCACCCCCCCCCTCACCGCCCACCCGCCTCTCCACCCCCCCCCACCCCCTCGCCCTTACCCTCATCCACCCCATCCCCCCCCCCCCCCCACGGACTTTGGTCTATCGCCCCCTGCCGCCTCCAGACCTCCACCCACTCCACCCCATCCCCCCCCCCCCCGGACGTCGCCCTATCGCCCCCTGCCGCCTCCAGACCTCCACCCACTCCACCCCCTGCCGCCTCCACCCACCCCGCCTCCAGACCTCCACCCACCCCGCCCCCAGCCGCCTCTCACACCACCACCCCCTCACCCATCACCTCCAACCTTTATTATGAATGCCTACCAACTTAATTGTACCTATCAAATAATCATAATGACGTCACCCCACCCCCTCCCACCATCTTGGAATTTCTGGAATACCGTTTTGACTATGAATACCTACCTAATTAATTGTATCAGGTAATCATAATGACGTCACCCACCCCCTCCCGCCATCTTGGAATTTCTGGAATTCCGTTTTTAATTACGAATACCTACCTACTTAATTCCATCAGATAACCATAATGAAGACCCCCTTCCACCATCTTGAAATTCCTGGAATTCCGTTTTGATTATGAATACCTACCTACTTAATTCTATCAGGTAAGCATAATAAAGTCCCTCGGAATTTCTGGAAATCCTGTTTGACCATGAATACCTACCCACCTACTTGACACTCCAAACAGTGGACTTATTATTAATACCCGCCCACTTATGCAAATAATATTAAGGTGAATGTTCGAAATGTTGATTCTCACCCACATATAATGGGGAGATATTAATCTACCTACGAAAATATTTCATTATGATTGTAATTAAAATGATCATCTCCAACCAGGCAGGAGCCAGCGTGTCTCGTTATTATATTTGTCTTGAGCTAAACAATTTTTTGAGGCCACCCGGAGCATTGTACGTCCACCCGTTCCTGTGCACCAAAATGGTTCGTCAACACGATCGTGAATCAAACGGTATAAATCCGGCCGGGATATCATCACTAGGGAGCACCTGATTATAATCAAGGAAGGCTGTATGAAGTCGAGTTGGTTGTTCTGCGATATGAGTGATGGACTACTGGGATTTTGTTGGTATGTAGGTACTTGTGAAACTTGAACAAACGTTGAAGTATTATTGATGGGTAAATTATTACACAATGGTAAATTATTAAACAACGGCAAATTATTACACAAGGGTAAATTATTACACAACGGTTCATCTACCAAGAAGGGTCTGGATTTTGTTGATCGGTACTTTTGCAACTTGAACAACCGTTGAAGTATTATTGATGGGCAAGTTATTACACAATGGTTCATTACAGGTATTGACCACAGAAAACAGTGATCAACGCAGAAGGGGCATCTATTTCACTCCACATAAACAATTTTCCTTTAGGGTGTATTATTTTAGCAACATTTGACTCGTGATTTAGGTAGGTACCTAGTAACGAGTACGGGGTTAGGTACTAACCTAGGTAGGGTCTGCGATTCACATAATATATTATATAGACGGGTTATCTATACAGAGAGCTGTGATCTGTAACAGAAGGGCTGTGATCTGTACAAAATAATAAACCGTTGTGCAGGGATTTGCAGCGTTTTCTTTTTCATTTTATTCAAACCAAAATACTTCAAACATACATAAAATCAACATGTTTGACCGCCGTACAAGGATACCGTCAAATGAGGCCATGATTCGGTCATGAACGGAACTCTTGATCCATGCTCAGTAGCTCTTAATCTTGAGATTATTCTTTTAGGATCATTATTCAATCGAGCGGGACATTGTTCTAGGATAATCGAGCTGATTGGGTGTGCAATTTGAACTGATCTTAAGAGCGAGAAAATATAGGAATGAACGGGGCAATCTCGTGCCTGGGTAGGCAGCACTGGGCCCGGGGTGAGTTCTAATATTGTGATTCATTGTGTGAATATTATTAAGACGCCACTACAAACATGTGAATTTCTGACTTTGCGAAATTAGTATATTAAATAGTCCGAACGTGTGTACCTAAAAAGATCTGTATTTTGTCGAATATAAAGTTGTGTTCATGATCGATCTAGAGCTTGTGTTTATCCCGAGAACTTTTCATTGGTGCCGAAACCCGGGAAGTTCTGCCCCATGGCTGAGTGACTATCCAGCGAGTGAGGTTAAGCTCAACTGCGGTCATTCGCCTAACTTGTAGTTTTTAATCAGTAGTCAGGTTGTCATTGGACGTCATAATGAGCCCAAGATCTTTGAAAATTATCCTCGACGTGGCCATTTTAGCTCTGCTGAACACGGATCTACAAGGCCTTACAAACCTGGAGCCTTCAGGTGGGCCCAGCTCTAACTGCAGATCAATGGACAGAGGATCTAGTACAGCAGTTTGCAGTTCAGGGTCGATCTCTTACAAACGATGTGGCTCAGGCGGGTTTTGAGGATGTCATGGAGGAGATTCTGATTGTTAAGGTAAGGAAACTGATTGTACGTTTGACTTGGGTCCCAAAACTCGTTCCGTCCGATCTCCCTTTGGAAAGTAAGGGCAGCTCTCGGTCCGCTTTTGAAGCAGTCATGTACATGAATTTGCTGTTGCCCACCGTCCCCATCTACGACAGAGATATTACCAAGTTCTCATTGTTCAAAAGGATATTCAACTGCGTAGTGCCACATCTGCCTGACGAAATAAAGTACCAAGCACTTCTCAATCAACTTAGCCCTGAAGTGCAATCATCATTCCGTCGATCTGGTTCGAGGTATCCCGAACTGTGCAAAGCACTGTGTGCTGAAAATTCGGGCAAGTATAGATTAGCACGCCAACCGTGGACTCATCCCAAGGTTGCAGCAGCTGGACGCCATACAGGTTGATGGATTTCTCTCATCTGCCTGGAGCTGGGAGAGTTCAATGGAGGGACTTCCACTAATGAACTGGCATCCTTCCTTCTGTTCGAAGATCTTCTCAGTAAGTGGATCCGGCTATTAAGGACAAGTTCAACCAGGGGGGAGTTGGAAGACGAGATCTTCTCATATAAGCAGCTCCTCGAAAGAGCTCAAATTTGCCCAGATGATTCCCCAGGGGTCACGACCTAGATCAAGTTCTGAGGAAAGGGGTTCCAGTAAGCAGCGAAAACCCAGGCCCCCTCCCACTCCTCGCACAACAGATCGACCACCCTCGCTCGGTCAGTCACGAGGGAGCGGTTCAAATGTCATCATTGCTCAGGACCTCACTTCCCTACACCACTGCGAAGAGTTCCGGTAGTTCAGCGTCGAAAGTTCATCAGATCAACTGGACTCCCCATTCATTGCTTTTTGTGGAAGCACAACTCCGCTCAGAACTGTACTTCACTCCAACAGTGCCATTGCGGAGGATCATACCACATCCTACTCCATGTCGACGAGGAATCCGGACGATCTGCCTTCACCATCAAAACATTAAAAGGGTATACGGGGAAACCAAAACCTTAGGCTCCCAGGCCCCCGCCCCCAAGTTTCCAGTTCAGGGGTACCCACTGTGCTAGTAGTCCTCCGCGACCGTCTTGATGTCCGGCCAACTTTCATTCTTGTTCAGATTGCTCTCATCATGCATTAGAGTAAGACACAACCCCCCCTCCACAACTCACCAAACAGGCGAGGGCTCCTATTCGTCTAGTTAGGACCTTGCTGGCAGTCGTTGTGGATGCCCATAATCTGAAATTCCTGCCAGAGCCAGTACTCGCAAAGTAAAGCTCAATGGTTCAGGTTCTAACTCAATGTTCAAGCTCAGCTCTTGGCAGGGAGTGAAAAGTGGCGGGGTAGACTCTAAGGCTCCTGTTTTCTAATTTGCGCTTCCCTTTCAGCTCTCATAACGTTACCAATCCCGTAAGTGAGAACCAACATCAGGGCTGACCGTAGCTTCCGGTAGAGCGGTAGGGGGCCTCTGCACCAGGAGATGACAGGGCGTAAGAACTAACAGATCATTGGGCGAATTAGACTGAAACACCAAAGGCCTACTGTTTGGAACTGCCTCAAGTGTTGAAGGACCCTTCTCTGCTGAAACCTAATGGTGCCATACACAGGAGAAGTGGGATTCATTGCATTACTCTTTTGGTTAGTAATAGAGTAGATCATAATAAACCTATTGGAACCGTTGTGCCACCAACCGCCCTAGGTCATAGGCCTGGCCCACGTTATCCGCGAATGTCTAGCGAGCCCCACCGATTGATCATAGCGAGTAACTTCGGTTCTCATACGTCCACTAGTAGGAATGTTTATGGGGATCATTCTGTGTCTAGCTCACTTCTCTCAAAGAAAAGGTCTTCCTTTCATTTCCCACGGTCAAAGGGGGAACTACTTCCCACTGCTATAGTTCGGGTGTTCTCAGACGTTACCTCTCCCCGTGGAGTCTGCAGGGCTTTGCTTGACACGGGGTCTGAAATCCAATTCATCTACCACAAATTAATTGGCTCTTGTTGCCAGTTTACTGGTGACGCCGATCAATCATGTAGTCTTGGGCGTGGGAGCCCAGCCGCAGACAGCATGTCATCACTTTTTCGGCATACTTGAACTGGGCACAGGTTGCCCTTTTTAGCCTGTGATGTAGGTCATATCACAGCTCCCTTGACCTACTCTAGATTCTGATTAAATGGTTGGCTTAGGAACTAACTCAAAGTTCAAGCATAGCTCCTGGCAGGGAGTGGAAGGTGGTGGGGTAGACTCTAAGGCTCCTGTTTGTTCTAATTTGCGCTTCCCTGTCAGCTCTCATAACGTTACCAATCCCCTAAGTGAGAACCAACATCAGGGCTGACCTTAGCTTCCGGTAGAGCGGTATGGGGCCTCTGCACCATGAAATGACCGGGCGTACGAACTAGCAAATCATTGGGCGAATTAGACTGAAACACCAAAGGCCTACTGTTTGGAACTGCTTCAGGTGATGAAGGTTTGGTAATTTCCTGGTAAGTTCACCTTAATGAGTCTTTTGGCTAACTAGACCACGGCCTCCCAATGACCACCAAAGTGGGGCACTCGAGATGGTATGAATTTCCACTGAACCCCTCGAGCTGCTAATCTGTCAGCAAGGGCCAGAGAGCCTCCATTCTCGAGTACGATTCTGAGCCTACGGAGAAAGTTGGCTGAGCCAAGGAAGTTCCGACCAAATGACAGAGGGACCCCCCTGAGATCTATGAAACGTTCGAGACACTGTACAAACCCATTAATACTGAGGTCCATAACCACCTCCAGATCGACAGCCTTGGTGGCCATATTGCCAAGTACATCATCAAAATACGAGCACCTCGCTATCCCACCACCAAAACGGTGAAGGGACAGGCCACCTGACCAATGGCATAAGAGCGCCGCACTTGTCCGGTAGGAAGTTTGCCCATCTCGGGCTGTAAGTGCTTGGGTATAATGGAAGAACAGCAGGTACAGCCCGGACAGAACTTTAGTCTCCACAGATCTCCCCAGTCACCATCCAGAACCTAGTGCGCAAATATGCTAGTGTAGCGTGAGGTCCCAAGTGCAGACAGCTCTCGTGAGCCTGCCGAACGAGCAACTTGGTAAGGACGTCCTTTGCTGGAATCAAAGTGGGGTGCTGGGTCTCGTACAGATTAGAGCTACGGGCCAATCGGCCTCCCACTCGGAGAACCCTATCCGTTAAACGAAAAAGAGCTAAGTGCCTCATCAGCTTGGTCCTAGGGCCTGACTTGTCAAGTGCCACCATGATATTGTGGAAGTGGCATTTCTGGACGCGCCTGACTAAAACCATATCTGCTGCTCGCAACTCCTCTGTGCTGAGCGGAGCTATTTGAACCAAAAGTTCAGTGATTGAGAGCCTTTTCTTGGAACAGGAACCGCTCCAACTTACTAGGGATGGCCTACAATTCTTTTTGAACTGTAGAATCCAAGAAAACACGCGTCTAAGGTGACCCTGTGAACTGAGTTCCCTAGTTGACCCTTCTCTAGCAAATCTGCTGAACAATAACATGATGAGCGCCCGCAGCACGGATCTCTTCAGCTACGGACTCCTGGGCTAAATCGGGACGGATACGCCGAATTGGCCAGTGAACTCTCTCTAACTGCAACCACATGGGTCCAGTCCACCACAATGAGTTGCGGACTAAATGACTCGGGAGTGCGCCTCCAGAGGCCACATTTGCGGGGTTGTGCCTACTCAACATGAAACCAGTGCTCAACGGGGAGATCTGCCTGTGTTCTGGCTACCGGGTTTCCTACAGACACCTTCCACTGTGGAGCAGGGTTGGCAGTGAGCCACGAGAGCACCACTGAACTATCGGAACATGCCACAATATTACTGTCCAGGATCTGAGCAAAATAAGGGACATACCTTTCTCACGATTTTTCTGAGTGGTTCTGCTGACAAAAGCTCGAGACGAGGTATCATCTAGCGATCCTTGCTCAGAACATGATCAAGTGAGTTACGAACGAAGAACTCTGAAGAGGAACATGATACACCACAGCGAAGTAGGCTCGCTCAGACGCGTCGGCAAAGCCTACAAACCACTGATTAGAACTGATCAGATTTATGTATCTGGGAATTTGTAGGTCTGCCAACATTCCCATGGAACCGTCAAGTCTGAACCAATCATGAACCAAGGAACTAGGCAACGGATCATTCCATCCAAACTTAGCATGACAAACTTCACGGTGAATGCATCGAGTAAAGATCGTCACGGGCATGACCCACCCCTCTACCTAATGGACTGGCCAACTCCTGCTTGGGCCTGACGTGGGAGGTAGTGGGGAATTGTATGTCCAAGAAAGGGGCAGGGACCGTTCCATAAGTTAGTGTACAGAGAGCATCGTCCTCTATCTCATTTGAAGGGGAATCTCTCGAAACTATACGCAGCATGTCCTGATCCTCATGGACATGCTTCATTTGTCTGAACATTTGACGAATGTCAGCAATGAACACAAAATGGAAAAACCGAAACCGAAGCACTACAAGACATATATGTCCTGTTGGAGCTTGGGACCTACTTCCAAGATCTCATTGAGTGGAAGGCCATTTGATATGTGTTGAGAGGCATTGAATACCACTCAGATATTGTTTGGGGGGTCGCCAGAACGTGCACAGCATGATGCCGTATATAATAATGGGGTAAAACCAAAGGCACATGTGATCCGAATCTCTGTACTCGTGAATGAACTACTGGTAGGATTGAGCTAGAAAGAGATCCTTTCTGAACTTGGACTCGAGTCGGTAGAACTGTTGACGAGCGATCGCGCGAGAAGCACCTAAAACAGTATGGCCCTGGGCAAAGGAACTACATAACGCCCACTCTTGCCATGGCGAGTTTGACTAACAAAGAGCTGCTCCGCCTCTAATTCAGCTGTGGTGCATGGAACTGCCCCCTCCAAAGACTCAATCTCAAACATTTGACGAAGCCCCAATCAACTCTCGCACATCAACAGAGACGGGTGCCGCTGCCACGTCGAAACGAGCGGGGTTCTGAGAGACAGGAACAATGTACGGAGAAACCAGCAAGTCACCAATTAGATTTGAGAACAAGAAATCAGCGAGATCAATGTTACACAGCCACCCTTGCAGCCTTGGACAGAGTTGTCTGGAGCTTAGGAAAGAACAAGGGTTTACGGGAACAGGGCAGCTCGGTATGCTGAGATCAAGGATCCCTGACTCCACGCTGGGGAGGGTCCATCTAATCAAAAGGCGCAACACCTGAATAACTTCTTTTAAGGCCTTGGGTACAATCTGTATCCAATCTGTCCATTCAGGGCAAGACAAATTTGGGAACATGGGACGAGGGGGTTGGCCTAGGACAAAGAGCGTGGTGTCTGATGGACAGGACTGGTTCATCCGAGTTAAAGGTTTGCAGTTCGGCGAGTGGACTAAACTGAACAGAACGGCCAAACTCCGGATAGGTACAAGTAAAGATCTACACCAGAAGAAAGGTCGATGTCATCCCGCTCACTCAACAAAGAGTCCCCAAGCTTGGATTCCACGCTCCATGTATGAGGCCAACCATTTAACTTTAACCATTTAGCTTAAGGTTACTTACTTACTTCTTGCAGGAAATTACCAAACCTTCATCACCTGAGGCAGTTCCAAACAGTAGGCCTTTGGTGTTTCAGTCTAATTCGCCCAATGATCTGCTAGTTCCTACGCCCTGTCATCTCCTGGTGCAGAGGCCCCTTACCGCTCTACCGGAAGCTAAGGTCAGCCCTGATGTTGGTTCTCACTTAGGATATTGGTGAGAGCTGAAAGGGAAGCGGAAATTAGAACTAACAGGAGCCTTAGAGTCTACCCCACCACATTTCAGTCCCTGCAAGGAACTGAGCTTGAACTTTGAGTTAGTTCCTGAGCCAACGATTTAACGAGAAACTAGAGGAGGTCAAGGGAGCTGTGACCTGATCTACATCATAGGCTAAAAAGGGCAATCTGTGCCCAGTTCGAGTATGCCGAAAAAGTGACATCATACTGTCTGTGGCTGGGCTCCCACACCCAAGACTACATAGTTGATCAGCGTCACCAGTAAACTGGCAACAAGAGTCAATTAATTTGTGGTAGATGAATTGGATTTCAGACCCCGTGTCAAGCAAAGCCCTGCAGACTCCACGGGGAGAGGTAACGTCTGAGAACACCCGAACTATAGCAGTGGGAAGTAGTTCCCCCTTTGACCGTGGGAAATGAAAGGAAGACCTTTTCTTTGAGAGAAGTGAGCTAGACACAGAATGATCCCCATAAACATTCCTACTAGTGGACGTATGAGAACCGAAGTTACTCGCTATGATCGATCGGTGGGGCTCGCTAGACGTTTGCGGATAATGTGTGCCAGGCCTATGACCTAGGGCGGTTGGTGGCACAACGGTTCCAATAGATCTGACCCCCCTCTACGACTTGAATCACCACTCGTCACAGAACTGGATCTTCAAACCCCCCGAAGGACTTTGTATCCATGTCAAAAAAGCGATACGAGTCAATGATTGGGTTACTCGCCACCTCCATGGACTTACCTGGGAAGAAGGTGATGTGGAGTACAATAAACTACCGAGCATCATGAACTGGATCGCCAACATCTATGACGTCATCTATGTGAAGGGACAACAAAAGATTGAGTTTCTACTTCAACAAATCTCCTCCAGTTCAAGACCCCAAATTTGTCAACGTTGAAAATTTGGGGTGTCCTAAAATTGCTATCTTACTTGAACCATTCAGATTAGGGAACCATTGTGTACATCACAACTTTGATCCCACATTGTGTACTACGTATAGATCAAAGGCCATAGGCCGTTGGATTTTATGTAATAATTTTCATTAAGAAGATTTTGTTTGAGAATAAATTATCATTTGAATTATCATTTTACTTCCTGAATAAACTTTGTAGTATTGAGTAGAGTCAATACTACAATGACCGTCAAATGCGGCCATGAATACCGTCAAATGCGGCAAGGATACCGTCAAATGCCGCTCTACTCGCTCCCTCCCCTTCTTTTATACCATTCGCCGAACGATATTGGTGAGGGGGTTGTATTCGATAGATCGATCGTGGATAATTAGACAGTACTTGACTCGAATTCTAACAAAACATCGATTGGCCCTGATTTGATCGATTCACTCTGTTTCGAGCAATCTAGTACAACTAGAGGTGCTGCTCTTTTGAAATTCATTATTGACAATAAAGGGTAATTTACATCGATACCATAAAAACTCTGCTGAAAGGTAGCATACATTCAGTAGAGTATAGCATATTGACTAGAAATCCGCGAAAAAAAATGTGTTTAGACGAGGTATCATCTAGCGATCCCTAACCATCCCTAACCATCCCTAACCATCCCTAACCATCCCTAACCATCCCTAACCATCCCTAACCATCCCTAACCATCCCTAACCACCCCTAACCATCCCTAACCATCCCTAACCATCCCTAACCACCCCTAACCATCCCTAACCATCCCTAACCATCCCTAACCATCCCTAACCATCCCTAACCATCCCTAACCACCCCTAACCACCCCTAACCATCCCTAACCATCCCTAACCATCCCTAACCATCCCTAACCACCCCTAACCATCCCTAACCTCCCCTAACCACCCCTAACCATCCCTAACCATCCCTAACCATCCCTAACCATCCCTAACCATCCCTAACCATCCCTAACCACCCCTAACCACCCCTAACCACCCCTAACCATCCCTAACCACCCCTAACCACCCCTAACCATCCCTAACCATCCCTAACCATCCCTAACCATCCCTAACCACCCCTAACCATCCCTAACCATCCCTAACCATCCCTAACCATCCCTAACCACCCCTAACCATCCCTAACCATCCCTAACCATCCCTAACCACCCTAACCACCCCTAACCATCCCTAACCATCCCTAACCATCCCTAACCATCCCTAACCACCCCTAACCATCCCTAACCATCCCTAACCATCCCTAACCATCCCTAACCATCCCTAACCATCCCTAACCATCCCTAACCATCCCTAACCACCCCTAACCATCCCTAACCACCCCTAACCATCCCTAACCATCCCTAACCATCCCTAACCATCCCTAACCATCCCTAACCACCCCTAACCATCCCTAACCATCCCTAACCACCCCTAACCATCCCTAACCACCCCTAACCATCCCTAACCATCCCTAACCATCCCTAAACACCCCTAACCATCCCTAACCATCCCTAACCATCCCTAACCACCCCTAACCACCCCTAACCACCCCTAACCACCCCTAACCACCCCTAACCATCCCTAACCATCCCTAACCATCCCTAACCACCCCTAACCACCCCTAACCACCCCTAACCATCCCTAACCATCCCTAACCATCCCTAACCACCCCTAACCACCCCTAACCATCCCTAACCACCCCTAACCACCCCTAACCATCCCTAACCATCCCTAACCATCCCTAACCACCCCTAACCACCCCTAACCATCCCTAACCATCCCTAACCATCCCTAACCACCCCTAACCACCCCTAACCACCCCTAACCATCCCTAACCATCCCTAACCACCCCTAACCACCCCTAACCACCCCTAACCATCCCTAACCACCCCTAACCATCCCTAACCATCCCTAACCACCCCTAACCATCCCTAACCATCCCTAACCATCCCTAACCATCCCTAACCATCCCTAACCACCCCTAACCACCCCTAACCACCCCTAACCACCCCTAACCATCCCTAACCATCCCTAACCATCCCTAACCACCCCTAACCACCCCTAACCACCCCTAACCACCCCTAACCACCCCTAACCATCCCTAACCATCCCTAACCATCCCTAACCATCCCTAACCATCCCTAACCATCCCTAACCATCCCTAACCACCCCTAACCACCCCTAACCATCCCTAACCACCCCTAACCACCCCTAACCACCCCTAACCACCCCTAACCACCCCTAACCACCCCTAACCATCCCTAACCATCCCTAACCATCCCTAACCACCCCTAACCATCCCTAACCATCCCTAACCATCCCTAACCACCCCTAACCACCCCTAACCACCCCTAACCATCCCTAACCATCCCTAACCACCCCTAACCATCCCTAACCACCCCTAACCATCCCTAACCACCCCTAACCACCCCTAACCATCCCTAACCACCCCTAACCACCCCTAACCATCCCTAACCACCCCTAACCACCCCCTAACCATCCCTAACCACCCCTAACCACCCCTAACCACCCCTAACCATCCCTAACCACCCCTAACCATCCCTAACCATCCCTAACCACCCCTAACCACCCCTAACCACCCCTAACCATCCCTAACCATCCCTAACCATCCCTAACCACCCCTAACCACCCCTAACCACCCCTAACCACCCCTAACCACCCCTAACCACCCCTAACCATCCCTAACCACCCCTAACCACCCCTAACCACCCCTAACCACCCCTAACCACCCCTAACCACCCCTAACCATCCCTAACCATCCCTAACCATCCCTAACCATCCCTAACCATCCCTAACCATCCCTAACCATCCCTAACCATCCCTAACCACCCCTAACCATCCCTAACCATCCCTAACCATCCCTAACCACCCCTAACCACCCCTAACCATCCCTAACCATCCCTAACCATCCCTACCTGGGTTTTCGCTGCTTACTGGAACCCCTTTCCTCAGAACTTGATCTAGGTCGTGACCCCTGGGGAATCATCTGGGCAAATTTGAGCTCTTTCGAGGAGCTGCTTATATGAGAAGATCTCGTCTTCCAACTCCCCCCTGGTTGAACTTGTCCTTAATAGCCGGATCCACTTACTGAGAAGATCTTCGAACAGAAGGAAGGATGCCAGTTCATTAGTGGAAGTCCCTCCATTGAACTCTCCCAGCTCCAGGCAGATGAGAGAAATCCATCAACCTGTATGGCGTCCAGCTGCTGCAACCTTGGGATGAGTCCACGGTTGGCGTGCTAATCTATACTTGCCCGAATTTTCAGCACACAGTGCTTTGCACAGTTCGGGATACCTCGAACCAGATCGACGGAATGATGATTGCACTTCAGGGCTAAGTTGATTGAGAAGTGCTTGGTACTTTATTTCGTCAGGCAGATGTGGCACTACGCAGTTGAATATCCTTTTGAACAATGAGAACTTGGTAATATCTCTGTCGTAGATGGGGACGGTGGGCAACAGCAAATTCATGTACATGACTGCTTCAAAAGCGGACCGAGAGCTGCCCTTACTTTCCAAAGGGAGATCGGACGGAACGAGTTTTGGGACCCAAGTCAAACGTACAATCAGTTTCCTTACCTTAACAATCAGGATCTCCTCCATGACATCCTCAAAACCCGCCTGAGCCACATCGTTTGTAAGAGATCGACCCTGAACTGCAAACTGCTGTACTAGATCCTCTGTCCATTGATCTGCAGTTAGAGCTGGGCCCACCTGAAGGCTCCAGGTTTGTAAGGCCTTGTAGATCCGTGTTCAGCAGAGCTAAAATGGCCACGTCGAGGATAATTTTCAAAGATCTTGGGCTCATTATGACGTCCAATGACAACCTGACTACTGATTAAAAACTACAAGTTAGGCGAATGACCGCAGTTGAGCTTAACCTCACTCGCTGGATAGTCACTCAGCCATGGGGCAGAACTTCCCGGGTTTCGGCACCAATGAAAAGTTCTCGGGATAAACACAAGCTCTAGATCGATCATGAACACAACTTTATATTCGACAAAATACAGATCTTTTTAGGTACACACGTTCGGACTATTTAATATACTAATTTCGCAAAGTCAGAAATTCACATGTTTGTAGTGGCGTCTTAATAATATTCACACAATGAATCACAATATTAGAACTCACCCCGGGCCCAGTGCTGCCTACCCAGGCACGAGATTGCCCCGTTCATTCCTATATTTTCTCGCTCTTAAGATCAGTTCAAATTGCACACCCAATCAGCTCGATTATCCTAGAACAATGTCCCGCTCGATTGAATAATGATCCTAAAAGAATAATCTCAAGATTAAGAGCTACTGAGCATGGATCAAGAGTTCCGTTCATGACCGAATCATGGCCTCATTTGACGGTATCCTTGTACGGCGGTCAAACATGTTGATTTTATGTATGTTTGAAGTATTTTGGTTTGAATAAAATGAAAAAGAAAACGCTGCAAATCCCTGCACAACGGTTTATTATTTTGTACAGATCACAGCCCTTCTGTTACAGATCACAGCTCTCTGTATAGATAACCCGTCTATATAATATATTATGTGAATCGCAGACCCTACCTAGGTTAGTACCTAACCCCGTACTCGTTACTAGGTACCTACCTAAATCACGAGTCAAATGTTGCTAAAATAATACACCCTAAAGGAAAATTGTTTATGTGGAGTGAAATAGATGCCCCTTCTGCGTTGATCACTGTTTTCTGTGGTCAATACCTGTAATGAACCATTGTGTAATAACTTGCCCATCAATAATACTTCAACGGTTGTTCAAGTTGCAAAAGTACCGATCAACAAAATCCAGACCCTTCTTGGTAGATGAACCGTTGTGTAATAATTTACCCTTGTGTAATAATTTGCCGTTGTTTAATAATTTACCATTGTGTAATAATTTACCCATCAATAATACTTCAACGTTTGTTCAAGTTTCACAAGTACCTACATACCAACAAAATCCCAGTAGTCCATCACTCATATCGCAGAACAACCAACTCGACTTCATACAGCCTTCCTTGATTATAATCAGGTGCTCCCTAGTGATGATATCCCGGCCGGATTTATACCGTTTGATTCACGATCGTGTTGACGAACCATTTTGGTGCACAGGAACGGGTGGACGTACAATGCTCCGGGTGGCCTCAAAAAATTGTTTAGCTCAAGACAAATATAATAACGAGACACGCTGGCTCCTGCCTGGTTGGAGATGATCATTTTAATTACAATCATAATGAAATATTTTCGTAGGTAGATTAATATCTCCCCATTATATGTTGGTGAGAATCAACATTTCGAACATTCACCTTAATATTATTTGCATAAGTGGGCGGGTATTAATAATAAGTCCACTGTTTGGAGTGTCAAGTAGGTGGGTAGGTATTCATGGTCAAACAGGATTTCCAGAAATTCCGAGGGACTTTATTATGCTTACCTGATAGAATTAAGTAGGTAGGTATTCATAATCAAAACGGAATTCCAGGAATTTCAAGATGGTGGAAGGGGGTCTTCATTATGGTTATCTGATGGAATTAAGTAGGTAGGTATTCGTAATTAAAAACGGAATTCCAGAAATTCCAAGATGGCGGGAGGGGGTGGGTGACGTCATTATGATTACCTGATACAATTAATTAGGTAGGTATTCATAGTCAAAACGGTATTCCAGAAATTCCAAGATGGTGGGAGGGGGTGGGGTGACGTCATTATGATTATTTGATAGGTACAATTAAGTTGGTAGGCATTCATAATAAAGGTTGGAGGTGATGGGTGAGGGGGTGGTGGTGTGAGAGGCGGCTGGGGGCGGGGTGGGTGGAGGTCTGGAGGCGGGGTGGGTGGAGGCGGCAGGGGGTGGAGTGGGTGGAGGTCTGGAGGCGGCAGGGGGCGATAGGGCGACGTCCGGGGGGGGGGGGGATGGGGTGGAGTGGGTGGAGGTCTGGAGGCGGCAGGGGGCGATAGACCAAAGTCCGTGGGGGGGGGGGATGGGGTGGATGAGGGTAAGGGCGAGGGGGTGGGGGGGGGCGGGTGGAGAGGCGGGTGGGCGGAGAGGGGGGGGGGGGGTGAGGGGTTAAGGGGTTGGTGAGGGGGTTGGTGAGGGGGTGGTGAGAAGGTGGACTCGCCCGCTAAGGCAGGAGGCAGCTGGTTAGACTGACGAGCATGTTCAAACAGGAATGTCCCAGAATCCCCATATTGACTCTACTCCAATAAGAACGAATCAGGTTTTCTGTGTGATGGCTGAGAGTGACCTTGACCGAGAAACGTCGTATTTTACTACTTTCTTTGTTAACCAATTACTTAGGAACAGAAAATCCGAACACTGTGGGTTTGCGAGCCGAAGGCGTGACAGACGGCTATGAATAAAACTGAGTCGGGTGAAGTCACTTTCAATACCAACCGATATTTTCAACGTTTTGTCTCAATCGTGAATTTCTTCCCTTCGAACAAGTTCTGCAAGCTCCACCGTACAGCGGACCACCGCTTGCTTTAGAGTAAAATTATGTAGTTTTCGATTCAATTTTGAAGACATTCGTGCAATTGCGGAGTGATCGAAAAATGTTACGCTGGTGTATCAGTAACTCGGAAACCATAATATGAGACAGTAGGTAGTTATTGCAGCCCGTCCGACTCAGAATACGGGTAATAGGGACCACTGAACCGTGACGAATAGGGCTACGTAAACCGGAGACTGCGCACAGACATCTAAAATACGATAGGTAAGAGCAAATTTTTGTCGTGGTACCCCTGAAGTTCTGCACTCCTATGTAATATATGATTTAACCAAATAAACGAGGAGAACGACGAGCTGAGTGACGTCTCGGGGAAGGACCGGAAGGGTCCCCTCCATCGAGCTCCCAACGTTTCTCAACTGTAGCAACTGTCATTGACAGACGGGGCGAGGTGAAGGCACCCATATTTATATGTATATATCACCCGGCTCGCCCAGCTCTTCATTACCGACCACACTCCGACCTGTGACTTCTCTCTCGACCACCTTACTCTCTATCTCTCTCTCTCCTGCCCTTCCTTGCACCTGCTGTGGTGATAACCGCGGGGTGTTCCCTCATCTAGTACTTGCTGTAGTGATAACCGTGGGACGCCTCTCTCTCTCCTCGCACTCGCTGTGGTTATAACAGCGGGGTGCTAGCCATCTTCCTCTCGGTGTCTGCTGTGGTGATAACCGCGAGACGCCTTTCTCTTCTCTAGCAGTCACTGTGGTGATAACCGCGGGGTGCTACCCTCCTTCTTCCTGGCATCCGCTGTGGTGATAACCCCGGAACGCCTCTCTTTCCTCTAGCACTCACTGTGGTGATAACTCCGGGGTGCTAGCCTCCTCTCCAACTAACGACTGCTGTGGTGATAACCGGGGGGGCGTTAGACCTCCTTCAATCTATCCAATCCAACCATATCCTATCACCACAATTGGTAATTGGTGAGATTTGTTTCGTTTATGAAACTTTATCGATTATTTCTATACGAATGACAGCTGGTTTTCTCCTAGAACCTCTTTTTTTTGTGCGCATCATTCTCTATTTTAAAATGTTGAGTATACTCACTACCTCTCTCTTTGGTAGCTAAACCTGAAGACAGCGGCGACGTGATCAGTCCTTGTTTAATAACAGCGCACCTTTAATTAAAATTCCGTGTTTTGAATGGTTTACAGAGCAAACAGCATAGAACGCAGCATAGGTACTAAATACATAATATAAACTGCACTCAAGAGACAACAAATACCAGAAGATAAAATACCCGAGATGGGGAGCTACAGACAACGCAAGATGCATGCAGCGCACGACAAAAACAGCTCTCAAACCCTTCCGGCTTGACACTTGACAGTAACCTTGCTTTCGGTGGGATGTATTGAGGCTTTTAATTCTTCTTCAGAGGGTTGTCGTAACTTAAAACCCGATCAGATTCGATTTAAATTCCAGTTACCACCAGCTACCACATTCGCATTCCAGCGTGGATACTACGTCTTTGAAGCGCGCATAACAATAATATAACGATGCGATACTTTTTTAAACGCGGCTTCTTTACTATTTTACTTCATGAAGAATGCAGGAACGATCCTATTTATTTCTGTTATTCTTATTTTTATTTACTTTACACCGATGGCATGCGGCCCCCCGCTACATCAGATACTACTACGCTGAAGAAATCCCACACCTTATCCTACTAATATGGAGGAGAACCGAAAAGACGGGGGCGCACGAGTTATCAAACAGGTATTGAGAAAAGTAAATGCAGGCTGGGAAAAGGGCAGACCAAAGGGAAACAAAGTTGAAAAAAATAAAAATAGAATAATGTTCCAGTCGTGCAGTGTAAAAAGATGATATAGCGAGAAACCATAGCACTTTTCTTAAAATTATATAATTTTTTCGTGATCTTAGCCATTTTACCGATTTTTGACCTGTATAAAGTCAAAGTGAACCAACTCTTTTTTTGAGAAAAATATTTTTATCATCGAAATAGTCCCTCCGTCGTGGATCACCATCCCACACAACGTCAGGTGCAAATATTCCTTGGGGTTTTTTTGCTATTATGCTTAATCATATAGGTAGGGCTATAGGTGGGGTGTATGAGAGATGGCTATTTCTACCAATTTTTACCCCCGAAAATCCAAATTTGACCGCCTATTCTATATATGAAATGATGTTTTTCTGTCTTTACTCACCCTTCCGTACAATTTTCAGTGATTTTATATAAACTGTTCGCGATTTTAGCCGTTTTTACCGATTTTAGCCACTTTTTACTCAAATTTGACCCCCTTAGAATTTTTGCAAATTGCTCAAAATCGAACTCATCCTTTTGTTTGGCAACACGTACGTTTTGGCGAAATTTTGAATTTTTATCGTGTACTCTAGGAAGATATCGTCTAGTCTACAAATAAACATATATATAATACAACATTAAAACACACACACACACACACACACACACACACACACACACACACACACACACACACACACACACACACACACACACACACACACACACACACACACACACACACATATATATATATATATATATATATATATATATATATAATTTAAAAATAGCGTGTTCTGAAAATTTTAGACCCATTATAATAGCTTCATTCTCTTTGAAAATTCGCTAGAAAAAAGGGTTTCTTTATTTGCAAGTGCTGCGACGAGACTGGCAGCTGGAAGAAAGGGGTGTCGTGTCGGCCTCTTGGGAATATTGTAGGTTTCAGCTCAACAGATCGATAGCGGGACAGAGTAGTACAAGCATTACCGGTTGAACAGTCAGACTGGTCCCCTTCACTTCCCTTCCAGGCGTGACGTCAAACTACCGTCGCATGGTGCAATACGTTCGCACGGCGCAATATTAGGAGATACCGATAAAAACCCGAATAAGCTCGAGACCCCTGGCCCATGATGACCCATTGATGGAGCTAATCTGAATGTTGCAAGGATTTTCAATCTTCCAGTAATATAGACAGGCATGGAGTGGAATAGGTAGTAGTATGTATAACAACTGATATCATTGCCGCAACGCTAAAACCACCTAAATGCCTTCAACTAGTTTCGAGAAAAAACGTTTCAACTACAGTATAAATCGAAAAATTGCTTTGAAGCGACGGCGCTTTCATAGTGATGACACTGGTTGCCGCTCAAAAAGCCATTTCGAACCAATAGGGTACATACGCTATTTTGGCCTTGTGCACCTCGAATTAAATCGCAATTTCAAGCTCAAATTCTTTTCAACAACGAACGATATTTTGATCTACTTTTGTCTTCATTAACACAAAAATGTTTATGGGCACCACTGAAAAAGTTTTAGGACATCTGCTAACTATGGAAGGAATGGTTCCCCTAAAGGCACGCGATTTTGGCACGGTCAGGTGACCTGTATTTTTTATTTAGTTTTTTTTCCATGCTCGATTCCAAAGGTTAATATTATCGAAAATAATAAACCAAAAAGAGCTAAAATTCACCATCTTTGAAAATCCACTCTTTCGGTCTTGTTGCATAACTGAGACTTCTTGAGCTTCAAATACATATTAGCTTTATCAGCCTGAAGAGACTTTTACTTGTGGTGCTTTATTTTCAGCTGCAACATGTCATTTCTGCGTTACATTAGTGTGATAGATATTAATAGTGCAAAGAAGTTGTTTGATTTATTTGTGTAAACCTCATGTTTGAATTTTAATTGATTAAATTGTTAAATATATAGAACCCAGTATCACACAATCCTTTCGAAACATACTGTCGGAGCTTTAAATATTGCAATATTGTCGAACAGCCTTGTAAATGCTACCTGACACAGCTCTTCGGCAGAATCACAACGTGTAGAGGCGTTTCATGAATCAGCCAACAAATGGAAGGCGGAGATGAGTGAGAAGGGGGAGGATTCTCCGGTGTAATTCGATTGTGTGATAGAATGAGTTACGAACGGCTCACGACCGAGTCTCGGTTAAATGTTTGAGTGGATTAAAGCGAGCGTGCACCGCGTGCACTGCGGTAAACTGTGGGAGGTGACACAACACTGTCGCCCATGGCGTGTACTGATTTACCTATACATCAATTTTCATGATGACGGATTTTCAGCGAAAATATTATATAGAGTAAAACGTGTTTGTGGTTATTTAGCTCATACCTCCTAGGTACCCAATTTCTCATATTTTTGACTACCTCCACGATTTGAAATGTCAAAGTATTCGCTGTGTAGTGGCGGGAAAGTGAAGTTGTGAAACGCAGACCAAGCTGATTATTCTCACCATAAAAATCAGTCATAAGCACAGTCCAGTTCCTCAGGATCTCTGGTATATTGAAGCGCTGCCAATTATTACACAACTGTTTATTTTTTTCTTGTGTTTGGCCGGTAAAATTGCGCATATCAATAAATCGGTAAATAAGTACCTATCTACAAAATACAATAACCATCCTTCTTCAAATGGAATAGGTAACATCACAGAACAACAAACTCGTTTTCATACAATCATGCATATTAAAATCACCAGTTCCCTACCAACGATATTGTCGTGGTATCCTCCCAGAACCACTCCTTGTATATTTATTATAAGATCTCGCAATAAACCAAGGAATGGAGCGGCAGACGCAGGAGACCCGAAGGACCTGGTGGGGATCCCCACCATCCTCCACCAGTATGGAGAGTGGAGGGAGATAGTCCGAGGGACTATAAAAACTCGGCCCCTTCGCCTTCCAACTCATTCTACGCTAGTACGCTCTCCTCAAGTCGCTGCCTTCTCTCTCTTACCTCGCTCTTCCTCTCTCCTTATCGTAAAAGATCCCAGAGTGGTGTATACATTATAGGTAGTAACCACTGGGCAAACTTCCATGCTCCCTAAAAGATCCCAGAGTGGTGTATACCTTCTAGGTAGTTAACCACTTGGGCATATTCCTCCTGACGCTTCAGTTGTGGACACCTTCTAGGTGGTAACCAGGGGCGGCAGGTTCGCTACCTCTTCCTACCTCGCCCCTCACCTATGCATCCACCACAGATATCTTGGCTGGATGTATACCGTTTGATTCACATCTCTTGTTGACCATCTGCGCAGAAGGGGTATCCATACAGGTGAATAATCAAATAAACAGTCGCGCAATAATTTGCAGCGTTTTGTAACATAAACAAACGTTATAATTCATGAATAACAACAAATAATTAATTATTGAATTATTGAATCTTGCACATTTTTATGAAAGTGTAATTCCCGGGCCGTCTCCCGTACTAGATATAGGGCTTTCTTGGTGGGACCACGAGGGTAGGTATTGACCACAGAAGACCGTGATCTACGCAGAAGAGGCATCTATACAGCTAAATAATAAACCGTTGTGTAATCATTTGCAGCGTTTTATTCAATTTTCGGATTCTACATATACCTTTAAACGTCAACCATCAAATTTTGAGAGGGTGTTGCTTTTTTTAAATTCTCGTATCCAAAGGTTCATTATGGAAAACAGTAGACCAACAGACTGAATTAAATGGTTGAAGCAGGTAAGGAACGACTAGAGGGAGAACTGGAGCCGAGTTACTTGCGCTTCATCGTAGCAAATACTGAAGGGTTACCATGGAGGAAGGTAAGTCTCTTGGCACTCAAAGTTCAAAAGTAATACATCACTTCGTAATTTCGCACATAATAAATGGTCACGCTGTATGACCGGAACATTCTGCAAAGCAGTCCAACGAATTGAAAGACTCATCGAACCGGGCCGGTGACATCCGTCGGCGAAAAAACCTCAGGAATGTTTGCGTTCAACTGTCCCTCAAACTTGTTGATTTTACTCGGAAATCCGGCTGGAAAGGTCGTCAGCTCATTACTTACTTACACAACTCAAACGTATTTACCCCCGACGTCGAACTCGTTATTCGAACAGGCTGCGTCCATCGTGGACGCCGCGTATCTATTAATAAATAATTCTTCGCTTTTCCAACTATCATTAGATCCTCTGATAGTAAATCTTATTAGTGCAATCCAATTCCCTGCACATAAATCCGTAGAACTGGTAAGCTAGGTCCATTCTTCAATGGAATACCATAATGAGCTCAGAAGAAATTATACAATAATGCACACACAGTTTGCATGGGTGTGAAATTCCAGTTATTCAAACAATTTAAATTATCTATTATTACATGTTGCAAATCTTGAATGGTGTTCATCAGTGATTTGTTTTTTTTAATTTTACCTTCTTTGAAAGTTGTGATGCTTAATCACAGGCATAAGAAAGTAATATTATTAACCTCAAAACTCCCTACATTCTACTAACCCATTCTACTATTCTGCAGTTTTAAAGCTTACCAGGAGTAGAAGAAAGCAGCAGTATAATGTAGTCTTTGGAAGTTACAATTTAAAAAACGTAACGTGTCTTCGGTGGTAAACAAGGTTTCAGAGCCAGGCCAAACGAAACAGTGAAGTCACGTCCGGTGCTACGGCTGAACTTGAGAGGCATTTAGAGAATGCGAAGCAAGAGAGGAGAACACCCGTACTGAGTATACTTGAAAACAAGCTCTTGAGAGAAGAAAATTAGTCGTCTTACTGGAAAATAGTAGGTATGCCCCTTTATATGGCTTAAAATATGGAGAGATTCATTCAAATTATCCAAGAGAAAATCCACTAAGGGCTAATTCTGCAGTTCCTACTTTTATTTCAAATTTGTAACCTAAATATGAAAATGGGCTAAAATTAATGTTTTGCATCATATTTAATTTAAAAGTTGTTCAGGAAGGCCTTCTTAAGATATATAGTTTAAAATATCCAAAATGTGTCCAATATCCAATATGTGTTGCCATTCAGTATAATTTATGCAGTTTCTTGTGCTCTCCCTAGATTTGAGAAAGGTGATGCAGAAATAGTTCTACAGAAATGAAATAAAATATCTGTACAGAAATAGAGGTATTTTTCT
Organism: Leptopterna dolabrata; assembly: GCA_954871275.1. Classification (NCBI taxonomy): domain Eukaryota; kingdom Metazoa; phylum Arthropoda; class Insecta; order Hemiptera; family Miridae; genus Leptopterna; species Leptopterna dolabrata. Next base: position 25,776,942 of record OX940983.1, read on the forward strand.
ATTACTGTGGTTGGTGTATATTAAGACGTCTTCTTACTCGATGCAATAGTAAATTGTAACAAGCAACACAGGGACTGAATTGTGCACTGCTGCTTTGTATACGTTTGTAGGTAAATGAAATATTTCCACTGTTTGTTCTTACCTGGTCCGCATTTGTCAATGTGGTTGGTTGCTGGAAGTTCTGGTTTGCACTGACACGATTTTTTGATCTCATCACACACCGACCCCCTGAACCCACAATCCGAGGTCCTGTCACATTTATCGCCGAATTTGAGTGGTCCCGTTGGTTCCTCCTCTGTAACAACGGAGAAAAAAATCAATTAGGTACTCAATGCATGGTTCCTTAAAAATTACCTATGAACAATAAATAAATAAATTTCTCATTTGAGCACTTTCTTAAGTATTCTTAAAACCGATCTATGTCCAGAAATTGTTCAGAAAATATTTTTTCAAAAAGTATTGTAATTTGATGTGGGAATTCGAATCCACTGCTCATTTTACCGGAAATACTCGTTGGGAATTTTTCAGTTTAAAACTCACCTGGGGTTCACTTGAGGAAACTGCGATTTTTACTTAAAAAGCTTCACTTCGAGATACAATAAGTTGGGCTTGGATCAAATTTTGGTTTTTATACTAGATTCGGAAGGATTCGATGTTCTCAAAAATTGAAAAACTGATACGCTTACGATTGCTTTTGACATTTTTATGAAATGATTTAATGATTATAACAACGAAACCCCTTTTCCGGGAAATGAAGGCAGTTTAGGGCATTTCTGGGTACAGTCCCAATATAAATACACAAACAATATAAAATATCTCGGTGTGTCCAAGATTTACGAGTTCACGCTGATTATAGCACTGCTTATAGTTGCGAATCATCATTATGTTCCGACCTTTTTACATAATCATGTCTTGGTTACGCATAAGGTATCATAAATATTATTAGAGCGATTCAAATTGTGGGTGATTAAATGGGGTTTTACACATTCCTGTTATACCCTTCATATTATTATGTAACTACGTATAAAACTTGTTGAAATGTTAGAATGCTTTGAAACGGAATGATTTCCGGATTATCTTTATATTTTTTTCAAAACTATTCATGAGCCTACATAAAATATTGTGCAATAGCTTATTTCCACCAAAAATTCGCTAAAATGTCGCTCAATTCACCCCTTCAGTGAGTATCTGTAGAAAAACATTTTTTTTTGGTTAATCAAACCTTCCGTAATCTCTATTTCGGATGAATCGTCCCTCAAACCCCAGGCTTGCCAATCCTACCGTTTTTGTTCTTGCCACACGTGGGAAAAAATAAAAACAAAGCCTACCTCACAGAAATAATAGCCATTTTTAAATTTTATTGTTGAGGAGACTATAAACGTAGAAAAATACCGAGGCCCTCAGTTTGTGAGTAGACAATCCCCCCCCCCCCCCCTCTCCTTCTGAATATGAAAACGGCTCATCTGAGCTTCTTTCGCTGTTCCACCAGTCTGCCTTTGTTCGCCACAGTGAAACATCGAATCAACGCGGCCGACTCAATACCCTCGCAGATCCTGCAGCGAAATGAAACTGCAAAGACGAAGGAACCTTCATCTCCTTTCGAGATGATATCCGCGGTTCGGTGAAATGAGGCATCGTTTCTTTTTCAGAGAAGGTACCAGACGTATTGTGAGGCCGATGTTTTCGCTGTACGATGGGGTGGTCGACCAAATAACCCTTTATCATCCCCACCGGGGTTTTCCTTTCTTGAAGTCCTGGGGGTAGGGGGGGGGGGGGGTCGATAAGATGATCAAGAGAATAGGAAAATTATCGAGAGTTGCTATACTCAAAAAAGGGTTGATTCGAGATTCCATGATACTAAGGAACATGAAGTGATAGAGGAAAGCAGAAGAGTGAGATGAATTGAAGGGCTGGGTATAAATCCCACTGAATTTATCTGCTTAATCGGACCTTTTCTGTGTGCAGACACAGGAGGAGGCTGTCAATGCTACATTCAATACTTTGTTTTTTAACAACCCTCGAAATAGGGGAGGAGTTTTTGGCCCGCTCTAAGTTATTCTAGCATAGAATAAGTTTGTACTGCCACACCGATGCTCTAAACCTATGCAGGATTTGAGCGCATGTCTGATTAGACGAAGTAAGAGCTGGATTTGTGTCCTCCTGTAAAAAATACATGAGGAGGATTTGAAAATTTGAATTAATTTAATGTGGACAAGGTCAGCGAATTTCCGTATACAGAAATGCTCCTCTATCTTCTTATAGAAGATATTTTTTAAACATTTTACCTAGGTAAATTAATAGCATCTACTCCTATAGCAGTACATGTTTTTTGTGCTTACTTCCTTGAATTGTCAAAAGACTGCCAATAAATTTTTATTGTTTCTGAACTGCCCACCCACGAGCGCTCTTCTAGTTATGCGAATCGATCTGACGTGTACATAGGTATAGGTAACTTCGGACTAAATCACTCGCGAAGAAATCGTGGAAACCCATTTCAAAGAAAAACGGAGTTATTGAAAAATAGCCTATTTCCACTAATACACGAAAAACGCAAAAAACACTGCTATACTGGTTTCGGTGATCAAACCATCGTCAGTAACACACAATAACAGTGTGTATCGTCAGTAACACACTGTTATTGTGTGTTACTGACGATGGTTTGATCACCGAAACCGGTATAACAGTGTTTTTTGCGTTTTTCGTGTATTAGTGGAAATAGGCTATTTTTCAATAACTCCGTTTTTCTTTGATAGGTAACTTCCTTCCTATGGTTTTTAGGCTCGGCCCCTCAGAAGTGGCCGAGGCCTTATGTTTTCGTTTTTACACTTTTCACACAATTTTCATTATTTTGAGGAGGAAAAACTGGTGTGTGTGTGTGTGTGTGAGTGCGAGCGTGCGTGCGTGCGAACCGCCGTACCTCACGACCCAATGGAAACCTAAAATGAGGTTGGTCTGAATTTCGTCACATCCGGGTCAGTAGAAGAGACTGCGCATGCGCAAACGTGAACACCATTGAACCGCCATAACCCACACAACTTAACGGTCCAAACAAACCATCTTTCTTTAATGTGGTCCATTAGTCTCCAATGTTCCATATATTTAGGCCACTGTTGAAACCTTGTTAATCCGGGGAATGTCGCTTTTTAATTTCCCCATTGGCCCGGATTAATTGAAAAAATCCTCTCTTCCGAACCATCCTAGAAAATACTATCTATTATGATCACGGACAACTAATTCCACCCATTGTAGCAAGGCCGAGCCAAGTAACCCGCATTTGTTACTCTAGACCGTACGTTTTTTCATCCTCTTCTGACAGACTCCTTTCCTGACATGAAATGATATTGCAGTAAACGCTCGCACCTATAATAATGTCATATTTGATCATAAACTCAGTTTTCCACACCACAACACTGACGCGTGCAATCACCGTTGTAGCCTCTAGTTTACCCCTCGTTTAAGTTTCTAGGTTAAAAGGGCGTAAAACAGCCTTAACAACTTCCCCCACGGTTAAGTAGAAGCTGTTGCTCACGGAGCGGAAGCATATATTTTATGACTCAACCGATAATAAGTAACTTAAAATGCAATATTAGTTAGGGGGGTTAGAAGGGTTTTCAAAACTCTTGACTCAACCAACATGTTTCACGAGACTTTCAAACTGCAAGAGATTGTAACATAATGGGCAAACCGTGAACATAATTTGTAACCAATTGTTGTATAGTATCTAACTATACTAGAGGAATGCACTCCTTAAGATGCCTAACGATCAGAGCAAAATGTTCAAATTTAAACTAAATTACTGACCTAATTCTTTATTTTCTCTCGCTTTCATAAGATCAACTAAACCACTACCAAAAACCAAATCCACATTGCTCCAATTTCTTTAAAGCAAAACGTGTAACAAAAAGAGCACATGTAGGTACAACGCAATTGACAACATTTTGGAAGAATTTGGTCTGGGGTGTCTGAAAAGGCCTAACGACATTGCGAGGTAAGGAATCGAAATACCTACTCATCGATAAAATTATCAATACCAATAGGCACAGGGGAAAGACGATGAAACTCCGTTGTTTTGTCCATTGTGAGATTTGTGACAGGGTGTGACAGTGATGGTGAACCCTCGAGAGTCCCCTTTCTAGACCAGCGAGATTATCACCGGTTAAGAAGGGATATCGATTAGGCTTCCGTCCAGCGACCCCGTCTCCACCGGACCAAAAAACAACTCGAAAACAGCCACACTGTTACAGATTTCAACGCCATCTGTTAGCATTCAACGAGTACTTTCAGACAGGAACGATGATAATCCGGTGAAATTAGGGGGCAAGGTGTATGGAAACACAGGTCTCTACCACTTTTGAAGGTCCCAGTCGGAAAATTTGAACGTTTCACGTGTTTTGCCCTAAACAGTCGAATATAACTCGAGTGGGGTCAAAACATAACGAAATCTCCAATCCCTCATTTCACATACTGGTGAATCAGGATGTTATCACACCCTCATTAGCATAATTACGTACCTCTGCTCTTGACGATAAATGATATTCATGGGGCGATGAAGTGTTTATCGCATATTCCTTCATTCTCATCAACACTTAGACGACTCAGGGGAATTTTTATAAAGTAAAATTACTCGCGTGTTTTCCCCACCAGTTAAAAGAACCCAGTCGGCGATTATTTAAAGAGATGATCAAGTACCTCATGAGGCCTTATCAGCAGTTTCCAGGGAAATGGAATAAAAAATCGAAGGAAAACATGAAATTTGGTTATCCCGTAAGATAAATATGTTATGGTTAACGTTTTTTAGTTAATTTGCTGATGTTCCGGTATCGCTAACCCCCTCCATTAGTTTATTCAACAATATATACATATATATTATAGCATTTCCCGGTCAAATGAAACCATTTCCCATTCAAATGAATCCTTTTCCAAACCAAATGATTCCTTTTTCCCATTCAAATGAAACTTTTTCCAAATCAAATGAATCCTTTTCCCAACCAAATGAAACTTTTTTCAAACCAAATGAATCCTTTTCCCTTTGAAATGAAACTTTTTCCAATTCAAATGAAACCTTTTCCCATTCAAATGAAACCTTCTGCGAATCGACGGTGTTGATAGAAAAATGTTGAAAAAATGGAAATGTAGAAAAATGTCGACGAAATGGAAATGTTGTGCATTATAGACATAGTAGAAAACATATTAAAGACTTAGTAGAAAATATATTACCGGTAAAAACGTAAGTAGATTGTTATAATTTGAGGAATTTTGATCTGCAGAATGTGAAGTGGGTACCTACCCACCGCGCCGCACGAAGAAACAGGGGCGACCGATAATGCAGGAGTCACCAATACTCCGATGTCTTCTTTGTGGCTAACGAGTATTCGCATTCCTTCCCTATAGTGGTATTTCAGTTCCTTGTTTATGGCCGGTGGCTGGGTGGCAGGAAGAACTCGCATCTTTTTTTGTGTGATAGCGTCGGTTGTTTCGTGCACAGGTATTGTAATTCCTTTTCAAATTATCGTTGAACTAATGAATTCTGACGGTAGTTCTGACGGGGATGAAATTCGCCGACCTCCTCGTTGTCGTAACCATCCAAACCGGATTTCATCGAGTGCAAATTGTGAAAATGAAGATTCCAACAGGGCATAACACGATTATGTCCCACGTCGCCCACTTACATGGTGTGGACGTATATAAAAAGTACTCAAAAGATCAAAAAATCCTATTCTTGAGGTTGTATGAGGAAGGACGATCCGTGAAAGAGGCGGTTTCATTGTCAGCCATAAATGTAAAATCAGCTACAACATTATCTGCAAAATAATAGCGAACTAGCGGAAAGGAGAAGAGGGGGGACCCGACGTAATTTATTGACTCTGCAGTAATCAATACAAGAGAGGAAATTGTCGAAGAGAACGAAGGGGGAACGCTGAAAGAAATGCAGCGCATTCTTCTTTCTAAAAATATTGTTTTATCAAAATCGGCGATAGACAGAGGGTTGAGAAAGCTGAAAATCACACTAAAGAAAGCTTCCATAGAGGTGGATAGGATAAATCAGCGCAAACTAAGGAGCTGAGACGAATTTATGCTTCAACATTCGAGACTTGGGCGCCACAAAAGATGGACAAAATAATCTTCATTGAAGAAGCAGGTTTCAACCTGCATCTTCGAAGAAGTCAAGCACGATCGAGAAGAAACACTCGCGCAGTGGTCACGGTACCTACCAATCAGAGGAAGAAATGTGAGTCTCGTCTTGGCTATGAATAACTGAGGCATTGTTCATTCCAAGATTATAACACAAAGAATGACGAATGCTGGGCTTTTCGTCGAGTTTTTGAGATAACTACATCAGAAGATACCTGAAGCAGACAGCGCGATAATAAATTATGGACAACGCGAGAATCCATAAAGCTGCCGAAGTGAAACGCTTTATTGAGGAAGTGGGGTTCCAAGTACACTACCTTCCTCCTTACTCCCCTATGTTATTATCTTACACCTCTTACACCTCATCCATTATTCTACAGAATTTTCCAACCACTTCCATCAAACAGGGTTCCTAACATTTTTCCTTCAAGTTTGTAGTCCGTTGAATGTTGTAATTTATTCGATGTCGTAGGTTATGACACGTTATTGTTTTACCTCAGCAAATCTTTCAAGACTTGTTGGTTGAAAATATCGGTACCTAGTAAGAAATTAGGTAAGAATTATTAACACTGTCTAAACCGGACAATTTTTGTTGAAGTAACAAATACCTATGTTGATTTTATCTTTAGGAACATGTAATTCAGAGTTTGGGCTTCGTTTTTATAACCACGAGTAGGTTACCATCGAGAATGTGCTGTTGGTAAAACAGAACATCCTCATACATGATAGATGGTGGGCATATTCTTAGATGAAAGTACAAAAATAAGGAAATATGAAACTGACGAAATTTTGCAAAAATTATATAATAATCGCAAAATAATGCCTAATATTATGCCTCTATACTAGACTAGTCACGATCGAAGATGGCCATAAAATCTTAAAACATACAATAGTACAAGTCGATACATACACGTAGGGTGGTCACAAAAAGTCAACTTTCGAAATTCAATCGTGGCAACCCCCTAAAAGGTGCCATTTGACTAGAAAATGAGATTCCCAAAGTTTTAGGTCGATCGGATAACATTAACCCGTGCCGCATCGAGGTTGAAGTTTAGAAAAACTCACTTTTTTTCATAAAAATATGATTTCTTTCCTCATAACATAGTAACCATTTGTCCTAGAGACTTGAAATTGGTCTTATTTTATTTGAAATGTTATCTTCTTCAACTTTTACTCCAATAATTGTTTCGCTAGATCCTATAGATTTTATGTTATTCAGCTTTTCCCATCTCAAAACGTGGTCCGTTCCAGCAAATGTGCCTTTTTACGCATACCCCTAAAAACCACACTCCAGTCAATGAAATCGACCTCTAGGCAATTTGATACTTCTTTATCACTCTGTTATATTGAAAATTGACACATTTGAATCTAATATATAATATATGGAGGGGGTAGGGGGGAGATGGGTGGGTGGTGGGTGCTATGAAATGCACAAAAAACAATAAAAATTATGTAAAAAGTGTTTTAATAATACAAATTGAAAGTTTTTTGTATAGAAAATAATAGCCTGGAACTTATTTTACAACACAATATATCTATTCCAACACCACTGAATTTAGAACTACATTAATGGCTTAGATAGTGGGGCTTTATCGACATCAGGGTAAATTTTCCTACATTCTGACACAACTTGTAATAAAAATTGGCGCTGTTCTTCGTCTTTAGTCAAGCAAGAGTTGAAGTCTTCTATCAATTTCACTCCTCTTTCAGCAGTGTCGTTGACTACCCTTAAACCGTTCACTATGTTTTTAGCATGCAAATAATGAGGATTTTTGTTCCATGAGCGTGTATCGGTGTTTAAAAAATCGGTCTCTATATGGAAAACCGCTTGAAAAAATTGAAGGTTTGACAGGTGACAAAAAATCAAGTTGCTTATCCAAAATTTACTCTACATGTGCAAAATCTAAAATCGCTTTTCTATCCCTACCATCAATTTCACTATCGGGTTCACCTAGGGAAAATAATTTCATGGCCATACTTTTTTTAATGTTGTCGTCTAAAGTGTGGTCGAAAAACGAGAGCGCTATTTTCTCTGAGCTGAGGTACCACAGATGGTTTACAAATTTTGACAAAGCCTTATCTGCTATTTCTGTGTCAATTTTCCTACACTCTACTAATGCTTTCAACATTTCCAGATCTTGTTTAGGGGCCAAAGCAGGTTTGGGGGCATTGAACCATGCCTTGGCGTAAATATTTATTAGAAAAACACAAATTTCTTCTATTCCTTTCATTTCTTTTTGAGTTAATAACAATTGATCTCTAAAAAGATAAATTTTGAGGCAGTAAATTGCTTTGGCAATCCACCTGGCGTGATGACCAGGTGCTTTAAAAGAAAAGTTTTGGGGAGGAAGCCCTATAAACACTAAACAAAGTTGAAGAAACTCTTTGTAATCCTCTCTGGGCTGCAGGGTTTCCAAATGTTCCATTAAAAAAAGTGAAACTTGATTAATGTTACTAATTTTGCATCTAATACTCGTATTATCATCATGTAGACTAGTTTTGTATTTAGTTTGGTCGAACTTAGGCCACCCAACTTGAAATTTTTTGAAAACTAGGTTCAGGACCAGTGGTCGAGCCTATCTTGCTATCAAACACGGCTTTCAAAATAATTTCCATTATATGATGACGGCATGCTAAGTACAAAAGTTCTTTTTGCAATAATTGCTCCAGCAAAACACAAGCCCCCCTAACCCGACCAGTATTTGCAGCTGTGGTGTCAAAGCACATTGCTTGAATTTTGTCTGCTGCACCCCACTCTTGAATGGCTTCAAATACCGCCTGGGCTTGCAAGAGTCCAGTACTATTTTCGAGTTGAGGAACTCCGATCAACTGTTCCTCATCTCCACAGCTAATCAAGATCGCTACTCTTTCTACGTTTTCATTTTTCTGGTAGCAATTTCCCGTCCCAGTGCACTACGGCACTTTCTAATTCTGAATTATTTTTGAATATGTCTTTTATAAGTTGAGCCCTCTTCGTTCTAAATTGTTGTCGCCGTAGTCGAACTACACTTCTGCTCGCGGTTAATTGTTGTACGTCATGGCCTAGTGCCTCAGCTTTAGCTAATATTATCCTTACAGCATCTCTATTAGAAATTCTGCACCTATCTAATAATAAAGACAATTTTCACAGTAGTAGTGATGATTCACAGTAATAGAGATAACAGATAACAGCGAATACAAAGCTAAAGGTCACACTTCCTTACCTTTCACCGGTCTAAATACCCTTCATTACCTAGACCCCCCCCCCCCCCCTTATTACAGCCTCAACCTTTACATTTATACCTGAAACATACTCATTTTCAATAAACCAGAGTGATAAAGGAGTGTCAAATCGCCTGGAGGTCGATTTCATTGACTGGAGTGTGGTTTTTAGGGGTATGCGTAAAAAGGCACATTTGCTGAAACGGACCACGTTTTGAGATGGGAAAAGCTGAATAACATAAAATCTACAGGATGTAGCGAAAAAATTATGGAAGTAAAAGTTGAAGAAGATAACATTTTAAATAAAATGAGACCAATTTCAAGTCTCTAGACCAAATGGTTACTATGTTATGAGGAAAAAAGAGTATTTTTATGAAACAAAGTGAGTTTTTCTGATCTTCAACCTCAATGCGGCACGGGTTAACGTTATCCGATCGACCTAAAACTTTGTGAATCTCATTTTCTAGTCAAATGGCACCTTTTAGGGGGTTGCCAGAAGTGATTTTCTCAAAAAAATTTTGTCTATTGCCCTGTGACCACCCTACACAGTGATTGTTTCCCCATCAACATACTACAAACAGTTCCCATTCCAAGAAAATGAAGGGGTTTCGGAATGTCCAGTCATGCTTCAGCGTGAGATCAGCTAGCTTTCACTCACTATTTTATCAGGTAAATAATTTATTCATATATCAAATTGCATTGAAGCCTTAGAAATGTGGAATATCGCCGTGTGGAAGATCATCCGTTGGTGTCGAGCTACACACAGCAGCAGCGATTAAGATGATGCGCTAACATCCATTAGTGGATAGCAAAAGGAGAATAACCATATATCTGTGCTGATATGTATCTGCTTGGTATTTTGATTGATTTTGGTACCATATGCCAGTATTTCTAAGGTTTATGTTGAGTTTTCCTAATTTTTCGCAATCAATACATACAAAAGTTACTGAGTCTTGTTCTCACTTCATGTCCAAAAAACACCCGATCTAGAGTCTGGCAACACAGCGATATATCTCCGACCAAATGGTCTTTCTTTGACTAAAAGTCAGGTAAGTAGGTAATCTAATATTAGAGGCATCAAATATTTCATAATTCATATGGTATTTCGATGAGGTAGCAACAATATAGGCTTGGTTCTCCCTGACAAGTCAGTGTTGTCAAGTTAATTGGGTCTGGCAAAAAATGATATATCTGAATTTATCATGTTCTGGCAGACCAAGAAGGTTCAAAACAATAGAACTAGGAGGCACGCCAACACTGCTACTTTACTTACTTACTTAATTTACCTTACTTTACGTTACTTTTCAACTTCTGCCAGACTGCGCTGACCGTAATTTTTGACTTGGCACTTACTGCAAGTGGCTTTATTTTCCGAATTTCCCGCTAAATCAACCTTATCATCTTTTGCCAGAACTAAAATGGACTGGTTAATGGGAAAATCCAAAAAATGGACTTATCATGAATTGCCAGAGCAGCATAGATGCTTATTACGTATTTCCATCGTTTTCAGGTATCCAAGTAAATAATAGTATCTAGTATCCCAGTCAACTTTTTAAGCAAATAGGTAGTACCAGTTCGCAATTTTTTCATGATCCCTGCTGAACTACCTAGAAAAACTCCCATGGAAAAAAAAAACGAACAGTTTGGTGGAATCAGAGGTTTCTGTAGCGGCCATCAGTCCGCTCAACAACTTAATCAAGATTAGGCTTCTTACAACTCACAGGAACCCAAAGATCCCACAGCTGACCTCACTAGTGGCGATGTGAGTTAGTGGTAGTAAATCATTCAACTCATTGTGAACTGAGGGTGCGGGCCTGCAGATGACACAGTGAGAAACAACAGGTGGCGACGGGATGTCAGCTCTTCAAAAGTCCTATAAAACTTTTCTCTCAGTGAATTCAGCTTTATTGCTCGGAAGTTCGAGCGAAATAACACCAACGGCGGCTTTCATTCCGTTTCATGAAGTTTCCAGCCTTAGTTGTTACATATCCAGACGTCGTTCTATAGCATCGTGAAGATCCACATTAGCTATCGAGCCCGACAAAGAAGGAGAAGTCCTTATGAAATTTCTAGATGGATCATATCAAACGTCTGCCGGAGAATTTTCCTTACAAAGAAAGGTTGCTTCTTAAGGATCGAATTGCTCAACCGATTAAGGTAGATGCACGAACATTCAGGTGTGATCAAAATTAAGTAAGTATCGCCCGGCTAGATGGATATGTCTAGATGGACCAGACAAATAAATAGGTACCAAAGCATGTACAGATAAGTGATTGTTACAGCTCATTAAGGATTTTCATCAGTCAAAATCCAGCGAAAATCAACCAAATTCAAACCTAGACGCCAAGTTACTTTATTTTATAAGGTTTATAAATAATTATATATAATTAACGTTAAATTATGGCACATCTCTTGCAATTTGAAGTTCCCTTATATCTGCATTTTGCCATAATTTATATTTATAGAGATCAGGAAAAAATTCTGGGAAAAACGCAGCAAATTCTTGTATAACCCTTGTGATTCTGTATAGATAACCCTTCTGTTTAGCTCAGTGTCTCGTGCTCGATTCTGTCAAGCGAAAGGATGAGTTAGAATACGAATAATTTTCGAGAGCAAAGAGTTAGCGAAATTAGAATTTTTGAGGGTCAAAATGGCTAAAACCACCAATAATTGATTTGGATTCACCAAAAGCGGTAGGTACAGAATGTTGACTTGGGGCATAAAAAGACCATTTCTATTATTAAAAATACATATCTGTTTTCTCGAAAAATAGGTCAAATTCGAGTTTTTCGAGGTCAAAAAATTTCAAAGTATTATTCAGTTTGTCCCTAATAACTGCTGCTCAAATAATATTCTCAAAACGTATAAGTTGCGAGGTGAATGAACTCCAAGGTTCACAAAAATTATTGTTAAAAAACTAAGTGAGGGATCAGAAGATTGGAAGTAGTGAAATTTTCCTATCGCCGAAAAACCGAATCCGCTGAGTTCCAGCGTTACAAGTTTACTAATGAATCAGGTCGCTGTAAGGGGAAGTGACCAGGTGAGGCGATCCTTCAGGCACCGTGTCAACTTATCGAACCTCCATCTTTCCCGTATCATCATCCTTCAACCCATTAAAATTTCACTGTCTATTATCCCGCAGTTCGGGAAGCGGGATTAACAGGAGCGAACGATGGAGCGAGGGTGTCAATAATAGTCTACCAACTCCTATTATCTGTCATCCCCCATCTCATTCACTTACTGATTAAATAATAGATGTACTGATTGAGTTACCCGCGCGACGCACGGGGCCGCACGGGTTTCGGATCGTGCATATTGTTAGGGGGGTGCGAGAGCGTAAATTAGCAATACTTAGTTACCTGCTTGATGAGCGGGAGCATTGCAGCGAATGTGGATTATGATGAGTGTCACACTACCTCCGCACTAACCTCACAATACCTCGACACAGGAAATCTTGGTAGTTAGTCCATAGATTACTGATGAAGTATAATCAGTTTCTGGTGATTTTTAGCTATTACTGATCTATTTCTTGATATCTAGCGATTGTTGACCCACAAATTTGACCCACTTTTCTGAGAACAGATACATAATCATTGTATCAGCTCGAGATTCCATTCCGTTAACAGATGTGACGAATATGTACTAGTATATTGTTGGTGACATAACTTTTTTCACAGATTTTGAGTGATTTTTACCAACAAAAATTCGAATTTGCCAACTTCTTTACTGAGAAAAATATTTCTGAACATAGAAATAGTCTGTTTCTATCCCGAGTCACCATTCCATAACTAGAACAAGAGAGAGTGAACATCCGCTGCATGTCTCGAACTTATAGTTAATTTAGAGAGTTATGGTTTGTTTTACACTCCACGTTCATAACGTAATTGAACATAATATCTAATCACTACTACTTCTAAAGCAGGTCATCCTGAGTGTACACACTACTGTTCTTAGTTAATCTTCACATTTATTTATATTACACCAAAAAATTTATGTGGATGTTTTCCTTACAACAACGTCTTACTAATGACACTCAGATAAATGAACCACGCAAATGTATTCTAAGTGATACCGACTGAAGCTGTTCTTTGCTTCAGCTTCTTGAAGAGTTTGGCTGGAAAGAGCTGATTGATACATAGACAACGGCTAACTCGTTACGTCTTGCGGTTGTTGGTTTTCTTTAAGAGCTCACTTTGAGGGTGATTGATGGAAGTTTCCTCGCCCTTCTTCTAAAACGATCAACTCTTTTCGGGAACTTCCAGTTGTCTGAGGCTTTGTTGAAGACAATTGGTACACGTGGTATACCTTATTGAGCTACTGGTATGAGTGTAGTGGAAAACTCAAATGTGATACATGACTACCCAACAATATCCACTTAAATAATCAATATAATTTCGCAAATATTCCAGAGATTTCCAGAAATTTTTTTATCCGAGGAAGGTGCAGTATTTGTACGGAGGTACGTTCACTCGCCGGCTTCATCCCCGGCGCGAGGGGCTTGGTGAGGGTGCGTGCATTCGCTTGCTATATCCTTGGCGCCTCGAGGTCCGGGTGTTACCTTCATATTGGGACTCGTCGGGGGGATCGCTCCATTTTCTCTTTTGTTGTTTTCATCTGATGATCCTGCATTCTTCTAACACGTTAGAGTGAAGTGGTGGTCCTGAAAGGACCGTTGGCACGAAGGTGGGCCGAGATTTAGAACTTCAACCGGCTCACATGCCTAAATGCTGGTTTACACAAAAACAGCAGCTTCAATTTCCTATAAGTCGAATTGCATGCAAACAAGCAGGTTCATTTTATGAGTACATACCTATATACTCGTATTTCATAAATCTCGTACTTTCAAGAATTCTCCTGGATTCGATTCCACTCCAAAACTTTTGCAACGTGTGCCGCACAAAATCATTTGTATAACAACCCAGAGTTTAACACTACAGGTACCTACCATCCCACTACGCTAAAAACATAGAAATGAACCACACCACTGAATAAATTTATGATGTATGGATGTGGAGTTTCTCTTTGAATTGCGTATCAAGAAAAACGTGTTTCAATAACGAAAGAAACCATGGAAATTCCGCAAAAGCACGAAAATGAAGGGTTCTGTCTAATCAAACGATGGGGCGTTTCACTCAAACACAAAATATTTCAGTTTAACGGCGGGCAATGTGCACCTCTCCTTCAAGACGGGTTGGCGACGCGGGTTTAGCCTATCCATCCTCGATCCATGAAGGCAAGACTTGGACAATATGAGGCACAAATTGAATTCAGGCTTATTTTGGGTGATTTATTTATTTTAAATCACGGGCAAGCCCAGTTACATGGTTTTATAAATATGCCAGCAAACTGACTACAAACAGATATGAAAAAGAATAAACGAGAAATAAATACACCACAACTAGGGACATAATCACAGAAACATTTACTTATAAGACCGAAAAGAAAATCTAGATGAGGCAATTAATGATGTGAGTTTAGTTAGCGAGTCGCAAAAAAGTCGAAATCAGCATTCACATTGAGAAAGAGGTTGGCAGCACGTGGAAGTCTATGGGGGGGACGATTATGAAGATAATTAGTCGGCAAGAACGGCACACTGAACAGGATACGGTTTCTTGCGGTCAGGCGAACGAAATCAATAATTGGTTAAATAAAATATCTATCTAATTAAAAAAAATACAAAATTGTTTGGTGTCCAATTTGATTTGGAAACCGTGGAATATGGTTTGGAAAATATCCAATTTGACTTGGAAATTGCTATATCATATTCTAGGTACAATACACTACCTATACACTGTATAGGTACAGTCGGGTGTAAGTTAATAAACATTTAAATTTTGTTTTACAAGTCTTCGATATCTCCTTGAAATCGCGCGCAAAGGTATTGTGATTTCAGTAGTAGTAAATTTAGTAAGATGAAATGAAGGAGTGTGGTGTAAAGTATAATCCACTTCTAGAGACCTGAAGCTAAGTGAGCATCAGGTGAACAAACGACTGTGTTTTACAGTGAATTACACATTATCGAAATAGATTTCCGTTCTGGTCTCGCGAAGTTGTTACATTATTCATAAATTCCATCCGACGAAACTACATTTAGTTCTAGCGGATTCCGGGATTACGAGGTGAGACCGGGAGGGGCGAGAGAAGCCCGATGGAAGATTACCACCGTAATCCAATAACATAACATGGAAACGATCTCAAGCATATCGAAGCCCTTTCCAAAAGGATAATAGGGCAAAGGATAAGGGAGGGTCATGAAAACAACGCCAGAGAGGACGAGGGCCTAAACTGCGAAGTAGATAAAAAATAGAACAAAATAAGCAATTTCTATCGGTGCAGTCATTTATTATCATTGAGAGAATTCGAGAACTGGTGCTTTCGTTTCATTAGAATCGTTGTTAAACTCGCAAAGTTAAGCCTGTGTTGGGTTCAAGTCACTGAAGTTACGTGAACTGAAGGGGTAGTGATATCGTGAAACTCCCATTCGCTGTAACCAACCTTGAGGTAAATACATTTTTATAGATTTCCGCAGAATACAGCGCTATCCATTTATTAGTATTAGTTAGATCTGATAATGGAGCGGGACACCATTCTAACTTTCGGGCGGGACACCGCTGTCGTGGCAGTTTTTCCCCCTTCCCTCTACTTGATTTCTCTCAGACGAACCTTTGTAATTATTTTATTTTGTACCTACTTATGTGAATTAATTGTA
The DNA here is from genome assembly GCA_954871275.1 of Leptopterna dolabrata. Lineage (NCBI taxonomy): Eukaryota > Metazoa > Arthropoda > Insecta > Hemiptera > Miridae > Leptopterna > Leptopterna dolabrata. The sequence goes on from OX940983.1 coordinate 25,792,984, forward strand.
CCTACTTCTGACATGACTTTGAATTGCCAATTCATACTATTTACAAATAAAAAAATTATAAAAACTTATTTGATTTGGAGTATACATCTCAAATTAATAATGGCATTTTGAGTATAATTATGCCAGGCTTCAGTAGAATACTGATACCTTGGTGAAGTATCAGATCGTGATGTAGCCACGACGTGATTTCCACGACTTGAGAGCTGCGAATGAAGGAGAGCCACGAGCAGCCAAAAATAAAAGGGGTGCACATAAGTACAGTTGATTGATGCATGTCCTCCTGATAAGAAACCAGTCGGTTATAGGTAAATACTTGCCAAAAAATTAGTTAACTTGTAATGAGTTGAAGCAGACTGGCACATATTTTGAAAATTATTTCCAAGTGGTTTAAGTAAATCTTTGCTGAGTTTCTGAAATAGATTTTTTAAATTTATTTATATACAACAGTTGATATTTTTCCTTTGGGTACGATATTTTACCCTTTGGTGAACGCCGAAAGTGCCAGTCAAGGGTTATAATTATCATCTAAGCGTTGTGCAGGTGCTGCGATCGATAGAACAATATTATTAGAACTCCGTGGGGGTATTAGTTATTGTGAGAAGCCACTTTAGCCTCAATGCTCTGATACAAAACTTATAATACTCCCCCCTGGGCATAAGTTACGTTATTACGGTGCAGTGTGAGGCCCCCTAGAGGAAACGGCTGACATGCAAATTACTATGTAAATCACCGGTTGACGGGTTGATTCCCCCGCGGTCTGACGTTTTCCGGCTTCAGAGCTGAATCCTGCCTAATCCAATGATATGGCTGATGGTAGTGGGGAAGACGCTTGAATATCATTCGTCATGCCGATACAATTCCATCATCATGTCATCTTGACATAGATAGCTTTCCCCATAGCAGACGGATCGAGAAACTGGCAAAGTTATACCGGGAGACCTCTAGCAATAATAAGATACAAATAAATAAATAATGAGATAGGCAAAAATAGAAGTTCTTTCATGTAGATTTCGGTAGGCTGCCCTGTTGAAGTTGAAATAATGAAATAAACGAAAGCACGACGAAAAACTAGGATGACCAAAATCGTTCCGTTGAACCCTTTCCCAATCATATTGATAATTTTGACATACTTAGAGCACGTGTAGGAATTATAAATTTATAGCATTCTGAATGGGAAAACTTAGGTTTTTGTTTCCATAGCTCGGAACTAATTTTCCAATTTTGAAGGATATTTTTGTGATTGTAACAATTTTTTTTTATTGTGTCGATAATGCAGTAAGAAATTAGCACGAACTCTTTGTTTTTCTTCGCCTGGTAGATCTTCAAACAAATGAATAAAACTCAGCATTTCCGTGGAACTCTTATTGCTGGAAGGAGTGGGAAATTTCCCTAGTGGCGTCGTTATTCCGATGAGTTAGAGGGATAATAATTCGGCTGGTTCCTTTCAAATATTTCATAGGAACCCATAAAGAATTCCGCGGCTAAGGGGTTCCCGGGAAAATTCGGGTATTTCCGCGTGATTTGTTCGTCGACATGAGTTGTCTGATAATAATGCAATCGGAAGGCTTTTCACGAATGGGTTTGTAAATATGTTTCTTCAGCTAGCTATAGCTACGTAATTTTATTCGTGAGTATTGATGTTGTCTGATTAAAAACTGTGTATGTACAACTAAAACTACTGAGAAAGGACGTAAAATATGGAAAAACCACTCATGTATATAGTTAGTCAGTATGACAGTATTCTTTCCTATATAACCCTAAATTGTGTTTCCATGATTCTCGGCCTTTTTCATTAGTATTAGCCGTACATAGTTTATCATCAGATTCCGTATTTACCGTACAGTTGACACATCCATGATGTTCCAAATATACATAGATTTTGTGTGAACAGGGCGAATCTCACTCGCCGAAACAAGACTGACCAAATAAAAAGGCAGTAATTCAGATCCATGTTTAGTTCATTGTGTTCATACCCTATCGTAATGCATTATTAGTCCAACGTAACATACTCTACTGAACATCCTCTGAGGAATATTTCAAAATACAAAACGGAGTTATGAAAGGTTGTCTATTTCCACTAACACACAAAAAAATACTATTATACCTACCGGTTTCGGTAATCAAACTATCGTCAGTAAAAACCAAGAACGTTTATGACGCTTACGAAGCTATTTTTAGTAACTGACGATGGTGACCGGAACAGGTATAGCAGTATATTTTTTGTGTATTAGTAGAAATAGAAAACCTTTCATTAACCCCGGTTTTTGCTCTGAGGATGCCAAAACAAACAAAAATCAACCCTTACTCCACTCATAAATAAACCAGGTATCGTCAAGCAATAAATTCACTTTCTGTTTTTTCAAATTTCAGATTACGACGAATTTACAGTGCACGTTACTGTTTAATCGAATGCTTTTCTATTTTAACCACAAATTAATACTGCTGTCGAAGTGGATCTCACGTCGCAGGGTTTGACAAAACCGTCCGACTTTTAATCATTATTGATTTCATCACAGCATACTTTTTTTTCAGATGAATGGCGGATTAAATGAAATCTAAATTGGTTTTGTTTTTGTTTTTTGTCCTTCGATTTATGAGGATTTCCAGGATTTTTACAAAACGCTCCACATTTTAGTATATCTTCCTGTCTAAATATTAACTGGTCAATTATAGAGATGAATGCCGGAACGCTGCTATTCAGAGGGTGAATGCGTCGGAAAATTTCACGCTGTACCGCGAACTGAATCCTCAAATTAAATCGGCCATCCTGGTGAAGGAGAGCACTATTGACGCATATGGTGGAAGATGGATATTCAAACTCAGAGGTGAGCTCCTTCACTTAAACGCCAAACCGTACGAAACGAGCCGAAATGAAGAATGCTCCATGTGTAGCAGGCATGAACTGGAGGACACGTTCCATTTTCTTTGTAAATACTTTCGGAATTCCGAATGATGGCATTCAATCGGGCAAGTCTGGAGCGGGATGAGGCAATTCGGGTCCTTGATGGCGAGAGATGGCCACAAGCTGTCCTGTTCTGCAAGCTAGCGTGGCGGTACAGAGCGATGATGGTAAGGGAATTCAATTTTTGAATCGCGTCATAAATTCGTAGATTGACAAATCCCTTTAGTAGCCTTCCTGAAGACCCTAAGGCGAACTTTTGCGTCAAGTCGTCGGTGGGCTATTATTATTTATTATATATTTTACATTTATTTTTATATGCTTCAATAATGTGTGACAATACTAAGGCCAACACTTCCGACAGACGGTTAGAAAAACCAAGTCGTATTGTTTATTTTTCCAAATAAGAGCGCATTATTTTGTATTTTGAACAATAAACTTTTTTTTCTTCTTCTTCTTCTTCTTCTGTCTAAATATTATCACCCCGGAACACTCTGGTGAAAGGTCCGCTGTAGGTAATCTACAACAATAAACTCCGCGGACCACAGTTATCTTCAAGCGTTGAAGGATATCTTGAGAGAATCAGAGCTCCGAAATGGGAGGGCGGCACCGATTTTGAAGCTGTTTGGGTTAATGAGAGGTCTATTAGGGGATGAAAAGGCGGGGGAACGGGTCCGCTCGACGGGTCCACCGGTAGAATGCCGAGAGAAAACTAGTTTTCACCCTCCGGCACGTAGTTGGGCCAAGGGAAAATGTGGGTCGCCGTCCTCTCGTTGTGATAACAACAGAGGAATTTCATTCGAAACAAAGCTTGGAAACCCCGCGCATTTGGTTCGATTCTATTTAAGCCAATGATGGATTCTGCTCGATCTTCACTGAAAGGATCGAAGTGGGTTTATCTGCTTTGAATTCAATTCCAAACTGCAACTGTCATCATATAAGTTGAACGCTATCGAGAAACTGGGATGCAATCGGTTCTATATATACCAAACGAATGCGGGACGATTTTCAAGCTGAAGTGAGCGCGAGGGAGGGGAAGTTAAATTGTCAATATGATAACAATACCAGACGTTCAACGACCGCAGAAGACACATAAGATGTTCTATTAATTTTTACACATTCCTCAGCAAAGTACTCATTTTTGACACATCAAGAAAATTAGCAAGGCAATATAAAGAATTGTCAATATAAAGAATTTGTCAGTTGCTACAGTATACGTGTATTGCTACAGTAAAGATGGTGATAATCGACTACAGATGAAACCCAAAAACTAAAGCAAACAGGGGAGTAAGGGAGCGTATGTCCATCCGTGAGTACATACTTCTTTCAGACTTGATAACTACACCAATTTTGACGCGGTTTAAAAAATGAAAAACGCTGCAAAGTCCTTGTCACATGGGTTTATTATTCTACTGGACATACCTACAGAAATGCTGGCTGTTCATTTATTGTTTATTCCATGTGAAATAATTGAAATAGCTATTTCTGATGGTTTCCACCATTTTTGGCCCCTAAAACACGAATTAGGTAGGCTCCTTTTTTTTCCAATTTATCTTTGATTATTGGTAGTGCCATTTAATCGTCTTGATCCACGTGTTGATACTACTTCCAGTGTTATTATACAAATTGATGGTGATTTCAGACGATTTCCCAGGTTTTTGACTCATAAAAAAATCAATTTTGGGAACTGAACATTTGGTAGAATTTAGAAGAATTTGGTAGGTATTTTCCACTCTTTGGTCAAAATCGACTTCATATTCGGTCTTGCCGTCCCCAAAAACATGGAAAACGATACCTCAAAAGCTCATGTTACTAAAACACAAAAAGTACCTATTTTTACACACATTTTCACTCATAACATCCCTGGGTATATTCCGATCGGGCTGAAAAGTTTCGGGACACAACTACGGCCCAAATGGAGCATGTATGCGAAATAACGACTTTTTTAGACCAAAAATGAAGCCGGTACACGTGATACGGCGGACGGACATTGCATTTTTGGAATCGATGCACCTTGAAACGTAAAAGAACAAATTTTGAAGGGGTGTTATAAACATTTTTTGCTGAACGATTACATAGGTGTATTATTCACAGAATAATAAACCAAAATAAAAATGGCTGTATGTGTATTTTATTAAGGTGAAAATGAGGTTTGAAACTTTTGCCAAATGACGAAACAATTAACTCTCTTATTCCCTACTGGTAGCCTGATTCTTTATTCTTACTGAAGGACCTATTTTCTTAATTTCTATGCCATGATAAATTTTTGACTGTTGGCAAGTACACTGAGAGCCTCTCTCTGTGGTCAGCATTCGTCAACGAGCAATTATCAAACAAGGTTTGTAGCTTGTACACCGTCCTGTTGGTCGATTATCGATGGTTGGGTTGAGACATCGGAAGTACACGCTTCACTAGGTGTTCAACCTCCGTTTGGGTTGATACCCCCAACTCCCGACGCTATAGATATCCCATTTAAATTGATTAAGCTTCAGGTTCATGATCAACGATTGAGAGACCAAAACTGCCAAACAAGTCAGATTAGAGATTGGACCACATTGAAATAAACTTTACGAGCGATCCAAACTGAAATTGGCAGCTTTGTCCGCTTGATCTATGCATACATGTTTTTCTTTGTTTGTCCGTATTATAGTAAGTATGCGTTCCATTCATCTGATATGGATGAAATTTGATGAGTTATGTGCATATGCCCGCGAAGGGTTCTGTGTTCTTTTTTCATTAAAAGCAAGTAGGTATTATAGGTTATTACAGAAAGAAGTATAAAAGGGAAAATTTCCCTATGCGGCTTGCCCGAGTTAGAGAGAAGAGTTTTAACAAAAACAAAAATTAACATAAAAGAAAACTCCAGATAATACAAAAATCAACTTTTCTTTGATACAAATAAGAAAAGTATTTGATCCAGTGGAGTAATGCAATCTATCAAAAGCTATCTAATCAAAAGTAAATTACTAAGTGAAGCAGCAAAATGTAGTTGAGCAGCTTAGCCGTTGAGCGGACAAAGTTCGCTACTGAAAAAGAAGCCTTCCATCCCCCTGGAAAATCCTTCTCGCTTTCAGAAAATAGCGCCAATTGTTGACTCGGGGTAAAAATCCATTTTTCAAATCGCTAACCCCATTCCACATTCATGACGCCTCAACGAATGTGTGTGTGTGTGTGTGTATAATGTCTTCGAAAAGGTTGGTACAACTGAATTCCCTTCAACCCTTGCCAAAGTGAAACCTGATCCGAGAACCGGATACTAACGGCTAGAAAACCCATGGAATAAGGGGCAAAAAAAGTTCAGCTTCCAGTATCAGCTTTATACCTATTGCCGTTTCCCTACCATTGTGATTTTTTTCCCTGTTTTTTTCTCTCTCTTTACTCTCTTTTGAGCGAGGGTGGAGAAGGAGAAAAGCTGAAAATGTAGACTTGAATTATTTGTTGAGACCTCTCTCCCGTCCCTGCAGAATTTTTTTCCAGAAGGCGAAAAGGCTTCAAGGTTGTCTCTTATTCATGGCTAGGGCCCATCTACCCCGCATCTTCGACAACCAATTGAACAAAGTCGATAATAAACCAGATGGTATTGATTAGTTCCTAGTTTTCCTTCTTCTTCTCATTTTATAAGGAATACGCCTCGATACCCTCAATGGACACTTTTTTAAAATGAAGTTCACGCTTTCAATATATAATTTGGATGTTCTGTGTAATGGGCGTTATGAAGAACTAGTGCTACGATCTCTGCCAAATTTTTGTGTTGGGGTGATGTTGCTATACTTTTTTGTTAGGTACTATTCAAATCTACAACTAAATGTGAATTATTTTATAATTATGTCTAGTAGTTTGAATATGTTTTCTTATCAATAGAAGGATTTGGAGTGAAATCTTACTCTGCGTACTTATTTTTTTCCTTCAGGACTATATGCCTGTTTTGCTACTTAAAATATACAAGAACTAGTTCATTCGATTTGCAAATTACAGTGCTACAGTAATTAAGAAACGGACATCTACCATAAAAAGTGGAAGTTTTCTTCATTTCTTTAAAAAAATACATTTAACAATTTTTTTTAAATTCATGAACTAAACAATTTGGACTCCCCCACTCCACTATATTCGCTAGTAAGAAAAACACCACTTGTTTCTTCTGATCTCCCTAGCTAAGATTTTTCGCTGTGTTCAAGAAACTCTGAAACATCACAATCCACAGCGAATTTATCATGGAGCGGTCGAAGGGGGCAGGTGGAAGTATTAGCGGTAGATGGGGTCCCGATGGGTGGTTGTTACTGGAGATGAAGATGAGAGGAGGATGGAGGAACAATGGAAGCATCAGGAAACCTAATGGGCACCCGTTGTCTGAGGGATCAGCTCTCTTCCTGCTACCTCCTTGAGCTCCTCCGTTCGTTCTTGACGGAGTTACACTTTCAGATGAGAAGCCCCATCGAAGATATTTTGATCATTGGCACGAAACTCGTTAGAGCGGGTTTCTAACGATAGGCCTAATATGAAAAACAATTATAGGTATAAAAGTATCAAGATGGTACAGAAAAGCATTGGATTCGGCAGCTTTTGGAATTGTACCCTTATTAATTGGGCAACTTAGTGAGTTTTGGAAAGCAATGCATCTTCACGAATGTTCAATTTTGAGAGTGAGTTGTGAAAAAAAGAATCATTCGATTCGTCACCATCAATTCAGTTGAAAACCACCTACTATCTCTAATTCCCACTTCCCCACACCACACCTATCTTGAATTTATCAAATTTATCAAAAATCGGCCGAAGTTTGTTACTGGTTGGATTTGTTTCTTCTAATGTATTGTAGACGCCTAACTATACGATGATGCAAAATCGTCAAAATCGGGACCTCTTCCAATAGATTCCGATCATGCAATGCTAAAAATCCATAAGACGTACGACGAAATCTTAAATATATGTAGACTCGGAAGCAAAATGCAGATAGCACATTCATGGGAAAGTTTGGGAAAATATACTCGTGTGGCGGCCCACACCTAAAAATGATGTTACAGATGTGGTTTCACTTCACCTCTGCGTATCTGCAGGTCTTTTAGGAGCTGGGTAGGAAAACGGAAAGCATATTTCACTGTTTTGCCGCTCGCGTGAGGGGGTAGTTCCGCCGCAGACTTGAGTGGGTCGGTGACCGAGCACCCAGGGGCTTTATGGGGCGTTCAGCGCAATCGAACCACTTAAGAAAAAGGGTTCTCTGGTATATTTTTCATTTCCCTTTCTAGCCGAAGGTACACATATCGATACAAAATAATGTAATCAGCTGTTTTCTAGCTAGATGTCCTGTGCGCTTAGGGGGCATATTAGTTGAAGTTAATGTACTCACAAGGTCATGTTACTAAAACTCCAAAAAACCATATTTTTACCACTATTTTTCACACATAACACCCTTGGTTATATTCCGATCGAGCTGCAAAGTTTCGGGACACCATTAGGGCCCAAATGGGGGCCTGTGTGCGAACGAATTTTTTAGACCAAAAATGAAGTAGATATGAGTGATTCAGTGGACGCCGTACGGCGGACGGACATTGCATTTTTGGAATCTGCGCACCTTGAAACGTAAAAGAAAAAAGCCCAATTAGTTCCCTGCATGAAGAAGAAGAGAAGAAGAAGAACAACACATTTTATTTCATTAAGCACATGCCTATATAGGACTGATTAGTTACATAGATTATTGAAGCGATATATGTATTATATATAACTTGAACTTGGATTTAGTCCAACTGTCTGGGGGGGGGGGGGGGGGGGGCTTTTTAACTCTAAAAACCTGATACCATGTAGGTACAGTTATACCCCTCTTAGTGGACACCCCTCTTAATGGACAGTTTGGACATGGTCCTAGCGTAGAGATAGGAGATTCAATGTATTTGAACCCCAGTAGAGTGGACACCCCCTAAAGTGGACGTGGACACCCATTTCGTCATCCTGAACCCCTCGCAGTGGACATTAGACCCGTTTAGACATGCAGAAAACTTTACATTTTTCATGTCTGACAGCTATGTTTGATCTGACAGAGTTGATTTTCTGTTAGTTTACGAGTACATTTGCCATGGTTCGAATTCATTTTTTGTTTTGTTACATTGGCCATAATTTGGATTCATTTGACCCTGACCCACTGACACTCTCCTGTTGTACTTTCTTTCCGTCGCCAGTCGCATGTTTTCACTCGTGAGAAATGTCAGTCATCACGAACGGGAAATGACCGAATCAAAAATGAAAAAAACAGTCTTCGATTTTCCAGTTTTTTTCATAATCAAAATTATAAAATTTTATTTATTCGTATTTCTGACCTAACAATACCCTTGGTAGTTGTGCAGTTCGTTTACATACTAAAGTGTGTACCTATGTACCTATTTTTGACAAATTTTACGAATTTTTGTGTGTATACACACTAAACAATATTTTTAACAAAATTCGTTGGAATTTGTTGACACCCCTATAGTGGACTCCTATAGTGTTTATAGTGGACACTTTTCTTGGTCAGACGGGTGTCGACTATACAGGGGCACCCCTCTATGGTGGATACCCCTCCATAGTGGACACTTATTTTGGTCCCATGGGTGTCCACTGTGGAGAGATTTCACTGTAATCAATACGTGTACACATGGAGGGTCAATTGGGAATGAATAGCCACCATTTTATTTGTAAGTTGTGCGGGTAAATGCGGCAAAAGGGGCGTTGATATGTAAAAACCATTACCACCAGTCCCCTGACGACGCTAGTCTTGGCGCAGAAAAGGTGGTTTGAGTAGAGAATGAAGGGGGAATACGGTACCATTAATCTAAATCCCTTTAGAGGAGAATATGTGCTCCTATGAAAATATGAGAGATATAACGATAGGGAGAGTTATGGGGAAGAGTTTGTTATACCCGAAGGCCGTAGTGATCGATGGCCGCTTGCTTACCACGAATGACAATGTCCCTTCCTCCAGTCGGCTGAACGTCGTTTGGAGACCGGACAACTGAGGTCAGCAGCAACGATGATCCCGGGGGATAAAGTATAACACGTTTTTTCGAAGCCTAAATGACACGTCTGAGGTCGCAGGAAGAGTTTTGGCAAAGTGGGGCTTATTTACCATATTTTCATTACATATAAAAGCATATCGATGGCCCTCTCATACATGCTGCTGATACTACGCTCAATGGATAAGTCAGCATACGGTCGATTTTCCATGAGGTAAATTCACATAACGCGAAGCCAGCAAGTAATATGTAGTAGTTAACTTTTATATCTGACCAGCGAAAGTTGTTCCTGTGGTTAGTGGTGATGATAATGAAATTTGATCATATCCGTGGTTAATGTTGACCATGTTGACTAGATGTCTAATGGCTGATTTATGATACATATACATATCTTCTTCTTCTTACAACACTCTCTTCCTTCTTCTTCCTCCCTTTATTATTGAAAATAATAAACCAACATTTCTGTCCGTCCGCCGTACGCCGTACTTCGCACTTTCCTTAGTTACCATGAACCAAAATTGATGACATTTGATTTGTAGATCCCATTTTTTGGGGTCTAGTTGGTCCGCGAAGCTCGGCGGTACTGCCAGTCATCTCTAAAGGGTGCAAAATAGGGGTTGAAATCTCCAGGACGCCGCCTCGAATTTTTTAAAGTTTTTAAATAGTTCTTGACCTTGGGAATTATTTGAGACCGCCCGGAGCACTGTACGTCCAGCCGTTCGTTCACAGTAAGGCCCCGAAGTTTGCACCGGCAGGCTTCGTCAACAGGAGGGCGAATCAAATTGTATACATTCCGCTCAGATATCATTGCTAGGGAGCACCTGATTATAATCACGGATGACCGTATGAAGTCGAGTTGGCTGTTCTGTGATATTATTCCACTTGAAAAAGGATGGGAGTTTTGGATTTTGTTGAAAGGTACTTTTGCAACATGAACAAACGTTGAATGATTGGGGAAATGATTACACAACAGTAAATTATTACACGACACTATTACACAACGGTTTATTATTTACCTCATGCTTCATGAATAACTACAAATAATTATTGATTTAATTATTGAATCCCTCGCATTTTCATGAAACTCTAATTCCCGGGCCGGCTCCAGTACTCGATTTAGGGCTATCTTGGGGGAGCCCGAGGGTATTGACCAAAGAAAACAGCGATTTACGCAGAAGGGAACAGGGATTTACGCATCTACACAGGGAAATAGTAAACCGTTGTGTAATAATTTGCAGCGTTTGTACCAAGTCCTCCGTCCAGAACTGAAATCGAGAACTGACTGACATCTTGAGGTAGGTACCTAATGTGCGATTAGATGTCCCATAGATGAATGTCAATTTCAATGGGTCCTGGCATGAAAATTAGTACGCTTAAACGTGTTTTTTTTTTGCTAATGTGAGCTCATATTTAGGTAGATCGGTAAAATAATTCTTACCTGAAAGAACAATCTTTAAGAGCTGAGTTATTAAGGTTTCAAAGAAGGTTAAGTTGATCCACCTAGTTATGGCTCTACCATACTATGGAACCGCAGCCCACTAAAACCAAAAAACAACTAAACAAAAGCACTAAACAAACAATAAAACTGCGGAGTACAGCGTTTTAGCGTTCTTTTTTTAATTGCTCACGGAATTCATTTTTAGGCGACGAGGGTTTCCACCCAATATAACAGAGAGAAGTTCAATTCAGTTGAGCTGAGGGAAACGTGAGAAATGACCCAGTGACATCTTTCATTGTCAGCCCCCCGATTCAATAGAAAAAATGCCTCCTTCGACGAATCAATCATCTTTGTCCACAGCCAACCCGTAACCGCTCACTCCCTATCTCTCGTTTTTCTCCCATTTTCTCCCAAGTGCCTAAATCTCTCTGTCACTGTACAATAAAGTACCATGATTTGGTGATTCAGTTCATCTCATTTACCAACTGAATATAGAATTAAATGTTCAATGGACATGGATGGATGGGTGGAATGGGTATTATTGCTGATCCTTCGGGTTTACAATTAGGTCTCGGTTTATTATTTTCAATAATGAACCTGCGGAATCGAGCATGAAAAAAAAAAAAAAAAAATAACCACGTCTCAAAATTTGATGGTTTTCGTTTCAAGGTATTTAGAATCCGAAACTGGAATTAAAAAATTTCTGTCCGTCCGCCATACGCCGTACTTCGCTCTTTTCTTAGTCACCATGAACCAAAATTAATGAAATTTAGTTTGTAGATCCCATTTGGGGCCAAGTTGGTCCGCGAAGCTCGGCGTTACTGTCAGTCATCTCTAAGGGGTGAAAAATGGGGGGTTGAAATTTTCAGAAAGCCGTAGCTCGAAATCTTTCAGTGGAAGGGTATGTTTTTGTTTTTTTGTTTTTAAATTGATCTCGTGAATGAAATGGTATACGAGTAAATCGGCCCATTGCTAGGAAACTCCTGATTATAATAACGGATGGCTCTATTAAGTCGAGTTGGTTGTTCTGTGATATTATTTCATCTGAAGAATGATGGTTATTTTGGATGTTGTTGATAGGCACTTTCGTAACTTGAAAAAAAGTTATTATGCTTCATGAATTGATTTAATTATTGAACCCTCGCATTTTCATGAAACTCTAATTCCCGGGCCGGCTCCAGTTCTCGATTTAGGGCTTTCTTGGGGGGAGCTCGAGGGTGCTGACCAACGAAAACAGTGATCTACGCGGAAGGGGCATTTATACAGGGAAATAATAAACCTTTGTGCAATAATTTGCAGTGATTTTACTGTTCAACCAAGTTCTATCATTGTTTGAATTGAATGAAAACAATGTTTACTTTTCACACTTTTTTTTAATTGCGGAAATCAAAAGTGGTGGATTGAATTTGAGGACGAACGGCGAAAGAAAAATTTGTTGCAGACGCGCCAGAGATTTTATAAAAATAATTTAAATTTGAATTTCTGGCAGCCCACCAAAACGCCCACTTCAGCTGACTCCGTTCAACTTACCGCCTCTCAGTTCATTTGGCCTGTGCGAGTTCGTGTCAAAAATAAAAACTTGGGAATTTCGAAATGAAAGGAGTGAAGATGACGAGGTAAGCTGTTATTGTGTGAACCAACTACTACAAGTAGCTAATGTAGTTGTCTATAAAATCATGTAGGTACCTAACTATCTGGCCATCAAGAGGAATTGATTCGTAGGTGGGTGCAAAACGCACTGAGTTCTTGTTGAACCTTTTTCCGAGTGATTACCGTAAGTCGTAGGCACCGTTCTACCACAAGCGAATTCTCAGTTCGCCACAATACCTAGGCTGGCCTTATTTCACTAGTTACCTATTATCGAACTGTTCCTGACCTAATTTAGTGAGTAAGGAAATGGGCTTCCCAACATTGCTGTTAAAAATCCTCAGAACAGACTAACCTTGACAGATTCTTTCTATTTATATTCGAACAGTAGGAAAGTACGTTTCACCTACGTACCTATACCTACTATGCAGTTTCTATAAAATTCATTATATTTTTCGATGTCAACCGTTCATTCTATTTCTTGCGGTTCACAGTAGTTGGGGGGATGGTCACACAAAAATTTGATGACTATCAAATGTCTGGTACCTTTTGCTCATTCGCAAACGTCAAGCCCTGCGAAATGTTGTACGCTTATAGGTGGGAAAAGCTTCGTTTATAAAATCAAATACCTGCAATGCATCTAAAGGATGTTTAGTTAAATTTTGGATGATACAGCTGTTTGAATTTTGGCGTACACAGCTATTCTACCTTCGGAGGTACGTGGTAATGAAACAAAACAAACGATTAAGTTTTCCCTACCCGAAATGTATCCACCGATGAAAAGCGAAGGTGTGACGGGGATTTGATCACCGTCAGGTACCTATATTAGTAAACATATTCATACCTACTTACATTAAGATGATCTCCGTAAACTTACATACATTTCCCCTAATCAGGTCAAACCAATTTTTCGGGGTTTGTTTGCCTGTCGGCGCAACAATGAACCATTTTCCGGGCGATTTAGCATTTGAGCTGGCACAGTACAATATTTGTACGGTTGTACAGAAGAAACAAGATAAGAACAAAATATGAACGAGTAGCGCCTCAAAATTTCTGATTTCTGCATCCAATCCGTCCAGCATTGTTTTTGTTTGGTTGTTGGTTCCATTCTTCTTCTTCTTCGAAATATTTTATTTTTGTTATACAGTATGGTAATGCGTTGTTGTCACTTCCGTTGTATACAAGATGTTGAAGCATCGCGGAGAACAACGAAAAGGAAACTTGTTACATGAATGTAGTTGTTAGTTGATGAGAACCATGGAAATCGCCTTGTCCCCCAGGGATTAGAGGACTGTGACGTCACACGCTCGTCAACCAATCACAGAGCGTTTCGCGCAGCTTCACCTTCTCCCGAATTTCAAATTCGATTTTAATTATTACAACAACATTTTTGTCCATACTTGATCACATTTTCGTGAACCGTAGGTGGTCTAGTGTAGAATGAAAAACGCTGCAAAGTCCTTGTCACATGGGGTTTATTATTCTACAGAAATGTTGGCTGTGCATTTATTGTTTGTTTCATGTGAAATAATTGAAATAGCTATTTCTGATGTTTTCCACCAATTTTGGCCCCCAAAACACAAATTAGGTAGGTACGATCTTTTTTTTTTTTTTTTCAAATTAACTTTGATCATTGGTAGTGCCATTTAATCGTCTTGAGCCACGTGTTGACACTTTTTCTAGTGTTATTCTACAAACTGGTGGTGATTTCAGACGATTTCGCAGGTTTTTGACTCATACAAAATCAATTTTGGGAGCTGAACATCTGGTTACAACCTCAATTTTCCACTCCTTGGCCAAAATCGACCTCATATTCGATCTTCTCGTCCCCAAAAACATGGAAAACGATACCTCAAAAGCTCATGTTACCAACATGTTGCTAAAACGCAAAAAGTATGTAGGTACCTATTTTTACACACATTTTCACTCATAACATCCCTGGGTATATTCCGATCGGGCTGAAAAGTTTCGGGACACAACTAGGGCCCAAATAGAGCATGTGTGCAAAAAAAGACTTTTTTAGACCGAAAATGAAGCGCGTACGGCGGACGGCGGACGGACATTGCATTTTTTGAATCTATGCACCTTGAAACGGAAAAGAAAAAAGTTTGAGGGGGGGTTATAAAAATTTTTTGCTGAGCGATTAGGTACATAGGTGTATTATTCAGAGAATAATAAACCAAAAAGGTTTCATACATAATTTCAGATGGGTGCAAGTTCCTCGTTGCAGCACGAAGTAGAACGCTAGCGATCGAGCAGTCGGCTCTGTGAAAGCTTGTGACCATATTAGACATTATTAGGCACGTGCCGACTAAATATTGTAGTCCTGCAGGGGGAAAACGAGCAAAACCAGAACTAGGTTTTTGGAAGAGGGTTTATCTTCCAAAAAATTACTTTAATGATGGGGTGCTGAATGATCCAGCTGAGTTTCGAGGTGATATGAGTAGGTATTCCTTTGAATGTAGCAATAAATCCACGCTTGCTGTTTGGATGGTTAAAGAAGCGGGGGCCAGGATGTTTTCTTAGTTGATGGTCTCTAAAGGAAGCGCAAAACCCCTCCCCCCTCCACCAGTGACCACACCCGCCAAACTACTCTATCAAGCCGGTGAGCCTTATTGATTCCATCATCCGACCGAGGAAGATATATAAACATCCATTTTTCGTTAATTTCGTAAGTTGTTTCCAACTCCAAATTCAGCATTCAACACCCTATAACTCAGCAGTTCATACGTGTTTACCATTAAATCAACTGTATGTACCAAAAAGCTAAAACTGATGTAGGTAAAGAGTTTGACTCGCCGAAGTCTCGAATCAAATAAATTTTATTGTTCGGCTTTGGCTGTCTTATCCACAGTTTGTTTAGTCGTATTTCAACAGTGGATCTTCATTATGCAAATTGAATTTTTTCTAAATTAATCTTGAATTAACGAAATTAATACTCAACTTCACCCTTTAAGCTTCTATTAGGAAGAAACACTTAGGCTACGATAATAATATTATTAGCTTCGAACCTTGTTACGTCTAACACGATTCTCTGAATTTTTTGGCAAGCAGTCTTAAGCGTTTCGAAGGATTTGCCAAAGCGAAATACCTAAGGACGGATATGGAAGAATCAGGATGAGAAACTGCGACAGATAGTATGAAAATTCTCGTTTCAAATCTTTAGTTAATGACATTCACGTTATTTTTGTCGCATGAGCGAAATGAAAAATAATTAGTTCCACTAGAGGGGATAATGATGGACATTTTTGCAAGGGTTGAGGGAATATACAAGTTTACGCTTTGTCTTTTAGGAAAAGGAGATGAAAGTGTGAAGGACCTATTTTTGGGAGTGTAAATGGGAAATTTTTTTTTAAACCTTGAAATCGGGTTCAGTAATTTTTAAAATCTCTCCAAAACATTTTCAGCTCAATATTCCGCCTGGGTAACCAGTGAAAAGGCTGGGAAGACTGCAAAGAACGAGTGACGTTATGAAAGTCACCGAGCTGGATCTGTAAAATGTTGTTCATTAAAATGCAAACAAATAACTTCACATTCATTAAATGGAGCAGACGGAACTTTCGCTTTTTTCATTATGTTTCATAATAACCTCCATGTGCCCACGATTCCTCATTTTCCCTTGAACCGCCCCCGGTCGATGGATGTGATGCAAAGCTGATGGATATGAATCCCGACGCGAAACTATGGGGGCAGTCAAAAGTATCACGACCCCCCTCGACTAACCCCATTCAACTATCCCTAAAATAAACCTTCAGAACGTCTACAACCGTTCGGATTTCAGAGCTGGCAACGAAAGCATGAAATACGCTGGCTCTCTCGCAGAATCGATTGTTATATGAGTCGAGAAATACAGTTGGACGCAAAAACCTTCTGAATGGTCCTCAACGGTTGTTTCGTTGGCCGCTCAATCACCATGAAAAATTCTTGTGTACTTCTGATGAGGAACAGCAACTGAATTATTATACTGTACCTACCTACCAGCTAACTACTAATCAGACAATAGATAACGCGGGCTGCATATTATTTTCCTTCTTGAAGGACTGATTTGCTACAAGCTGGGTTGGACCAGTGCAGTTGGTATGAGGTTGATAAAATAAGCCCAGACAGGGAGTTTAGAGTTTTCACTAGAATTTATACGTTCAACCCCCCCCCCCCCCCCCCCCCACACACACACTCGCACACACACACGTGCGCGTGCACGGCCTCGCTCTCTATCTTTTTCACTCTGTGTAGTCTCAAAAATAAAATAATGTGACTACAGGTCAGACTTTTAAGGTTCAATTTTTGAAATGCCGGTGATTGCAGATTTGAGATAAAAATTACTCTCGACACATTTTGCTAGTTTCATTCACATCGAGAAAAATTGGGACAATTTTCAACACTTGAATTCATCTAATCGTTCATACCATAAGTATATGAAGGTAATTTTCACACGGAATATTCGTTCACATAATCATTCATTCCGTATTATTATCATTATAACGTGAAATGTTTGTTTATTTATTTCTCGCTCTTACTTATGTGATCACCCTTGAGTTTTCCCGATCAATATTGGTCCCTGATTTCGATAGGTATCAGTGTATTTATTTGCAAAGGAAGACACAATACAGAAAGGATACAGAATACCTGCTAAACCTCATGACCGCTAGGTCTTACGTTTTAGTATTCACCAGTGCACCATCTCGTTCGTCTTCTCACTTTCGCTGTCGCCGTTTTAGGATCACTTGGCCAATACTTGCGTAACCCGTTCTGATTTCAGGTGACCTTTCCGCTTGCTTGTCTGATGTAATTTTATATCCTACATGGTTATCAACAAGGGGGCGTAGCTCAGATGGTAGAGCGCTCGCTTAGCATGCGAGAGGTACCGGGATCGATACCCGGCGCCTCCAATTAATATTTTTTTAAATATCCACCTATTAGGTGCTATTGTGTGACCATGATATTTATGAATTCAAGATGCCAATATATTATATCAACTTGCATACATATGTAAGGTTGTTGGTGCATTACTGAGCCGTGAAGACAGACATCTGGGGTCAAATAGGATCGCTCCCATATTAGGCTCAACAAAAATTCATATTTATTTTAAATCGAAGTTACCGTTCATCGACCAAGCTTCTTCATATAACCCCCCAGTAAATCTAGAGATTTCAAAATTTACTATTTGGGTAACTATTTCTATTTATTCGAGGGGCGGTAATATGTAAAATAATAGGTACTACTTACTATAAGTGGGTCATCAACGTGCATATTATGGGATGGCGAATTTAGATCGCGGTGGTCTCTCTCTCAATGAATATGAATTTAGAGTGAAAGTCCATTTGTCGGGCGAGGCAAGCCGTTGCATTCCAAGCCGTTGCTACGTTTAATTATTGACTTCCGATTGATATGATGTGAGCCCCTATCAAATGATCCAGGGTGGTCTTGGCCGGGATGTTCACTGTTAGAGTTAGCAATAGGTCCGCGCCTTCTTTAATCGAGATTTACTAAATCGAATTTACTAAATACTTAATTTAACGAAATTCGGCCAATATTAGTTGTAATGGGGCGACAAAGTGCCCGTCCATACGTAGGAAAAGAGTCAAAACAAAAACAATGAGCATTCTGGTGACCTTGTCCTCTATCATCTTTCAATAAAACCTTCTTTGGCTCGAATATGTTCAAAATTCAATAATTTCTGTTGGAAAAGTTTAATCTTAGTCAGCCACTAGGAGATCTGTAAGTTATCTTCAGGGAATTCAGTGGAAAGCCGTGTATAGGACAAGGTAGGTACCTAGGTATAGGGCCAAGTATAGGAGGTCAAGACCTAGGTACCTTGATTTGAATCTATGGAAGACAATGAATGATACTGAGACCGATGATTTGATTTCATCATAACGGGTTCAATTTTTATTCAATAAAATATACAATAATCGTAATAACAATAATCAATTTCTATTCCAATGTACTGCATACAAACCCAAATCCATAGCTACCCATGTCATGATTCAACAGCGACGGGAGTAGTTATTTACCCCCCCCCCCCCCCCCCTCCACCCATTTTCAACCCAATCAAAATCTACATTTTATTCAACCTTAGAAATCTGTGTTGAAAACCTGGAGATCCCCACTTTTATTTACCACCACTTCAACCTTACTGTTGACATGAATAAATATTTAGAAAGTTGAAATTGCTTGGATTAATTTTCCGGAACAAAACGTGTATAGTATACTAACTGCCCACTACTAATACTAACTGTTGACTAACTGCACACTTGTCTAGCCAACCTTTTTTTAAGCAGTAGCTTGGTTGATAAAATCGACTCATAGCTCTAAAAGCTAACATATAATTCTATTTACAATATCGTCTGTCCCTAACTGATTTGCCGCATGGGTTGCAGGTAATTTAGAGGATATCCTAGTTATATTTACTGTGCGCGGGTAGTACCAATTTTAATCTGGTAATAGATCCGAAATAATATTGTAATGGCATACGTGCCATTTAATCATCGTTCATGTCGCTCACACCTTGTGTTAGGACCTACCTAATTGCTCCTAAATGACTGCAATATGTACACTTGTTTATCTAACGAAGAAGAATGCGCTATAGTTATTTAAGCGAACCTAATAAATGGAGATTCAAAACCATTTTCTTATCCTAACCGAGTGGAACCATCTTCACTATCTTTTCTTCGTAATGTTGCATCACTCTTGCCAACCAAAGAAAGGTATCTCTAATGTTTTTCGTTGACGTAAAGTTAATTATTTAATGGATCGCAAAAGCTCCTGCCTGACTTTTACACGTGTCAACGTCAAAACTGTTTCAGAAGGTTCCACGCTACGGTCTCTATTTTCTCGAAACTCGTCTCGGTATAGTAACAAGAAACATTTATGCGCACTCTAAGAAATGTTTCCTTTATTTATATACATGTACCGAACCCTTGGAAGAGTCTTGAGAGATTTACAAACAAAATAGAGATATAGTACCACCAATTTTCAGTTTCAAGTTGAAACATGAAATTAGTTGACGATTTGGACGTACCTCACTTGATGAGATGGAGAGGAAAATGTTTGACTTGGATTTACCTTCAATTAAAAGCAAATTCCAGATAAAATTTATTGAATTTGTCATTCACTAGTGGAATGAAAATAAATAAATAAACCAAATAATCCAGGTTGATCCAACTTCTTTGAGGGATTTAGTCATTTAGGTACATAATTTTCTATTAACATAGTAGTAGTATACATGGAAAAAAGAGTTTTTTAAAAATTGTGTTTTTCACCATAACACAATGATTTTGAATATTTGTAAAAATCAATAACAGGTCAATGAATTAGTTCGAACGTATTCTGATCAGTACTGAACCCATATATACCACCTGCTTTATATACCTATCTTAATGAGTTAAACAGAAAATCTTGGGACCAAAAACACAGCTAAGTATTAAAAATTCTTGAAATACTAAATTGATAGTTTATGGGGCTCTACGACCCTGATCCCAGCCTCCAAACATTAATATTACTGGTGTTGACCAGAGAGACGCGGACGAAATTCTTACATATTATAACGAATTTAATCAAAATTAGAACAATAGTTATCATATTTAATTCACGTTTGCAGCCGTATTTTGATTAAATTCATGTGGAATCATTAGGTCTATTTGCCCAACTGGGGTCCTTGAAAGATGAATAAAAAGTATATTGTATTCTGAAATCCTTGAGATGAAACAAGTCTCGCTGTTCATTTTTCTTTTGTACTCATTCGTCCGGAACCCTTTGACCTTCATTCATTTTGTGGTTCCAGTTGAAAGAATAATCGATTTTGGCTCATTTCGCAACAACTGTACTTGGATTTCTGTGGATGAAATACGACGAATTATTGTCGGCTGTAAATTTGGTTACAGCCCTCTAAACCAACCAAATTTGAAGGGAGTTCCCGGGGTAACACCCGTGGTACCTACGCACTGAACATATGCCTTTGCACTCCTCCGATTGGATTCAATTTCTCCTGCTCTATTGTAAGACAAAATAATGTGAGCTTAAATATCGAGGGAGTGAAAGTTCGAAACCTTGTTCTGAAGATTGGCTCAAAAACGCTCAACCACTCAGAATGTTGGCGTTTCACAACTTTGAAAGAGAGCGACTGCCAGTGCAATTCAGAAGCCGTTTGGTGACTGTCATCTATAATAACCTCTACCTCTATTAGTTACCTACTGTCAATACCAAGAGGGGGGGATCTTTGGCGGGTATCGATTTCTTCACGTCTGTCACAAACGCCTGGCTTGGCATTCCACGTATTCATACTTCAACAGGATCGAATCCATTTGGCACACGTTAATACCTACTATTAGAATATTTTCTTTGTAGGCAAGTGTTGAAAGGATCCTTACCTAGTCCATTATCCCAACAAAATCTGAGACCAACAATATCTGAGAGTTAAAAGCGCATTTGGGTTTTTGGCTAGAACATGTTTCTATACAGGGTGTATCATGTATGTATACGCGCTAGCTGGATGGTATACAGACCTTAATTAGTTCAAGCAACTTCTGGCTACTAGTAAGGGAATTAGAAGAAGTGAAGTTAGGGATTTGTATTTCGACACCATGAAGGGCTTCCCATGGAGGAAGGGATGAATTTGTGATATGTGATTTATTTTATTTTCATGGATTAGTCATCGGGCTGTGAGCTAACTCTGAAAACAATGGCTGATATGCCAAAAATTACGGTGCTACCTACCTATATAACTCAAATATGAGTAGAACTAGAAATTTGCGAGGCACAAGAATTTTGGTGAGGCACAGTAAGTTGATATGATAAGATGTTGTTTTCTACAAAAACTATCTTAATTGACACACAACCTGAATTGAGGATATGCTTTTAAAAATCACTGAATTATCCTTTTTGATATAGGTACTTCAGAAATGCGGTAATAATAACCGATAGTCCAGCTTTAAGTTGATAACACAAAAATGCCGAACGCTTTCAACTGTCCGGACTGCGTCCGTAGGGTCGATGTGAATCCTTCTTGATTCCTCCTGATACAAGCTTTCGAACGGTATCATCACATTAGGTTCGTATTCTGCGAGTTAGAGGAATGAGCGTTCGAATGTGGAATACTTGAGTGGATTGTTTGGCCAAATCGAGCGTTTTGATCGATTAAGTTAGGGACTTCACGATGGAGAGTTGTAATCTACGTATTTTTACCATGGATTGAATACGGTCTCTTCCATGCTTTTTCTACAGGGGAAAAGCTGGATCTTTGATCATTTAACCCTTCAGAAACATGAATAAGAGCTTCAAAATAGACCTTTTTGCTACCGCCCACAGTCCTTGTTATTAGATTATGGGTGAAGAGGAGTCATGGAATCCAAAATGAAAAATAATTTATTTAGAGATAATGTTGCTCGATATGGCGTCTCTCTTGATCGGGATCCGGATCAAGGGAAGATGGATTTGGGAGGAAATCTCCACTCAATCCAACTAGGTACTTCATTTTTGGAGGCACTCGAGTATGGACAATATGAATAATGCAGATCTGGCTATCCTTAGCAAGAAAGTAGAAAATTTTGTGAGTTTCTGATGAGTTCAATGGCCAAAGAACTCCGTTTTTCTTCAATCTCAACCTGGCAGAGTCGAAATGCGATTAGGCGTGAAAAATAACGTAGTAACCAGTCTACTTTCTGTCATGTCAGAGTTATCATTATTTAGCAGTTGTTATGCCCTGAATCCAAGTTCACCAACTCTCATTTGGCTATCTTGATAAGAATAAAGTTCCTTCGCATCATGAAAAAGTTTAATACATTATGTTTTCTCCATCATGTACCAACCCGAAGCCTGGGTACATGCAAGCTCGTTAGAAGCGAATAAATTATGATATTTTTTGTTGTTGTCTATTTCATTTATGGGAAAACATACGCCTAATCCAAAAACAATAATAATCCAAGGAACAACCCGAGTCCCCAAGATCCCTTCCCTGGCAGTTGGTCGTCCTTGAACCGGTCGGCAGAGGTTTTAAAAAAGACGCCAACCCAGGGAAAAGGTTCTGTACGTCGGATCCCAGCATCCCAGGCGTTTCGCCTGCCAGGGGAATTAGTCTACGAGGTAGCTTGGTGCGCTAGTGTCATTTTTATTGCCATCCATTATAACTATAAAGTAGGTACCAACTTCTCATATTAAAAATCTTGTAGGGTACCGGACTTTCTATCAACAATGTAATACATCACTGAAGACTAATCATTTCAGGAGGAAGAGTTATTCTTTAACAAATGACACAATAATTTCCGGAACTGCCTGTTTTGAAGTATAAAGTATAGAAATTCAGCACCGCAAATTGAATATATGACCTACCTCTATCAGTTTTACCTACAAAAATGGAAAACTGTGTACTTCGGACGGTTTTAGCGCTCGGTATTATCTCCGCAGCAGTCGCCAAAAACACGACCCCAAATACTCTTCCTCTCCGTAAGTACTAATACCTATTTACTGCATGTTTGTAGCAAGTGTTCCATGTAATCAACTCATTCTTCTGGTATTGAGAAATCAATAAAAAGGAACTTGGCTGATGTGAATGCTATTGTGTTCCTCGAACGACTTATTCGAACAAAATAGGTAACATTTTTGTTTTGAATTTGGATACTTATCTAAGTAATGGAATACCCGACATTCATCACTGACAGTCGCTACATCTACGGTATTAAGTTCACATTGAATCGGTGTACTTGTATATTGATATATCTACAATTATTATTCATTTTGAAAAACAAATTCACCTCAACTATTCAAGCTGGAGGTTTTACCGAAATATCATGAAATATGATGTACCTATGAATATCATGAAAAAAAAAAACTCTCAGCAACCTCAATACCTAAAATTTTTTATTGCAGCCAAATACATTAAAGCTTGCAGAGTTGGAAAGGATTTCGACGAATGCGCTGTCAAAAGTGGGCAGACGGCTTTATCACAACTGGCCAAAGGTGAGTTACTATCTATCAAAATTTGTATCAAAAGGTACAAATAAAAAGTTTCTTTTTTTTCTTTCTCTTTTCCTCTCATTAAATAAGCTCCACAAACTTGCCGAGAAATTCCATTACACCTTAACTGGTCTGAAATGTTGAAGCATGGATGTTTGTAGCGATGTAATCGTGTAATCATTTGTGAAAATTTGTTTTAGGTGATGGGAGGTACAAAGTGCCAGTGATGGATCCGATGTCCATTAAGAAAATCGAAGTCACTGACGGTGGTTCGAAAGGTGCCTCTATGAATATCACACTCAAGAATATCAAAATCGTCGGGCTGGGAAACGCAAAATTTGTTAGTTCCAAGTGAGTAGTTTAGCGATAATCTTAGCGATTTTTGAAGGTAATTTAGGCTATTGCCTTGGGTCCAAAATTTAATAAATGATTTTTCGAAAGTCATTTCGTTACAAATCTGTTTCAAAGCATTTTGAATCCCTGGATTCACACAAAAATGTAGGTACGGATTTTTATGTGTCCATTCAGACAATATCTGAACTTGGGTGCGAGATGAAAAATCCAAAATTTTACCAAAATCTTTGTGATGACAAACGAAAAGATGGATTAGAAGATAAGCAAATTTCTAAAACAAAGGTGGGTCAAACTTGAGTTTTCGTGGGTCAATAATGTCTAAAAATTACTAACAGTTGATACAAAAGAAACAAAAACAAAACAAAACTGGTACAGAATGGCCTCTTGAGTCAGAAAAAGACTTTCAATAGTCAAAGATGATTTTTCTCGAAAATAGTGGATCATTTTTGTGTTTGTTATGGTTGGTAATCGTTTAGTAAATGATTGCTAATGTAGTAAGGGTAGATTGAGTATGTATCGTACTTCCAAAATTCGTTCATATGACAGTGCTGCATGGCTGAAACATTTCGATTATTCCACTTAGCTTTTCCCCTGGGAAAGAGATTCAGCGATTTTTCACTCAAGGCTTGGTTATGTAACCCCCTCCTTATATACCGAACTCATGTAGATATGATCAGTTGTGAGTTGAAAGTAGTTTGAAATCCTCAGATCGAATTGAAATGCGGGCGAAAATTATCGTGTTGGCCCGAATTGCTCCACCGCACTGGCGCGAGGTCGTAGAAAGCCCGTGTATGAGCGAAACGTTTAATTGAATTCTAATACCATGTAGTTATGCGAGAGAGTAATGAGGAGTAGGGGTCGATCGCATTCCTCTGTAAGACGTTCACTTGCGTTGTACTAATTACCATTTATTGCTACTTCGTTGCGAAGAAACCGAGCATATTTTGAAAATAGATTCTACTATAAAAATCTACTTTGGATCCTCATATTTATCGCAGTAATGAAACATATTTTGAAGTATCTAGCTAATTCAAGTCTTCTCAAAACTGTGACTGCTGCGCGCTCTAATGTTAATTTTCTGTTCTTATGGCTATAAATTGGTGTTTAAGACCTTTGGTCTTTGGAAGAATGCGCATTAAGTATCAAGGTAGTATATAAATACTTGTGTATTATGAAAGAATATTGACTATTTCCCAGATTGGACTATCCAAAGAAGAAAGTGGATTGGGGATTTTTTTCGGAGAGATTCTCTATTTTGTGTGATTATGAAATCAACGGAAGGTTCCTCGTTCTTCCCATTGTCGGCAAAGGCCCCGGGAATTTCACACTGAGTAAGCTGAATCCAGTACCTAATAAATACCTCTATATCTTGTACATATTATAAAAAACTAGTATCATATTACCTATAATATAATATAGGTTGAATAGGTATTTATCTAGATACAGAACTATGTGAGGTGAATTATGTCAATGCGCCTAGTTAAAGTAATATATTCTCGAATAGATACGTTCATAACAGTTACAGCACAACGTTCTTCGAATATCTTATCGCTTGTTGAAATAAGTTCCCGTAGATATCACTTCAGTCAAGTCTCCTCTTATTAAAAACAGTTGAAATAGTTACCTATGTTCCGAACTATAGCAACCCCTTTAATCTGGTGATTGCGCCATGGCACCGCGATAATCAAAAGCCTTCACAGGTGGTGCACTCACACTTTCTACTGCCTGTGAATCTCTGCCTATTAGCTATAGGTAAACAACATATTCAGAGTGTCCATCCCTATACGTCTCTTATAAAAGTTAAACATAGAAATTCCAGTAAAATAAAATCCCCTAATCAAATTTGGACTCTCTCGGGTTTTACATGGGAGCGTACAAAATATTCATCCGAAGGCGCTCATGGATGTATTGTCCTCACTTCGTTTGATTCAAATAAGCTGCAGAAATAATCAGAATACGTGAAGGTTTCGTAAAGGCGGCTCATCTGGATTATTTACTTTTCAGCCAAAGTTAAAATATTATATCGCGTCGAATGGAAAAACGAAAAGAAAAATGGGATCGACCACGTGGCTGTGAACAAAATCAAACTCTCTTATGAACCTCAAAGGCTGTACATTTCCCTTAAGAATTTGTTCAACGGAGATCGGAGATTGGGTAAGAATATTTGCAATAAATATATTAATAAATAACTGTTTATAAATTATTATGATAGTGTATTATGACATTTTGTGTCCCTGTCTCGTTCTCCAGGTATTTTCATAAATTTGCTTACTTTTCAAATCATCAGATTTCAATTTGGGATACATTTTCACGTTTTGAGAAATAAGACATGGAATTCTTATTTCTATGTCCCCTCCATTCATAAAATTCTTAGTTTGACCACAACGCGGCATTTTTTGTGATGTTTTCAGATTCAACAATGAACAGACTGCTCAACGAAAACTGGCAAGAATTCAACAATGCAGTGGGACCTCCAATGTCCGAAGGAATCGGTTTGGCTTTCAAATCAGTCATCGACTCTCTCACGAAATTGGTTCCGGAAAAACTCATTTTCCCACAAGCGTAACTTCAAAATGTGTTCTAAAATTTAGAGGAAACATCCAGTTATTTATTTGTGGGTGAGACTGAACTCGTCCATTGCACTGCGGAATCAGAACACCTAACAAAAATGAAAGTGGTTTTTGTGGTGTTATAATTTATTCTAGTGTTAACATTAATTTTTCATGCCAATATTTTTACTCTTTACTTATGACAGCTGCTCGTTCATTAAGAAGAGTACAACCTACATGCTTTTGATGTTAGTTCCAACGTATGTAATAAAGGGTGTTAAGAGGAACATTAGTATAGGCATTATTACATGACTAGTTTATTATTAGTTAGCAGTACTTACTCTAGCTGCAGAAATCATACCTACCAACTTGAAACCGTTCCGTATAATAAATTATGAACACCAGTTGATTTTACATTTCTTTTAGCCGTAATAATTATTTCCAACCACTCATTCAATGTATCCTCTTCCATCACTATCAACCATACGTTTGTTTAAACAAAGGCAACGACAAAGTAAATAGAACGCAATTAAACGATTTTTGAAAGGACATTAATTAAAGAAGTGAGCTGTTTGCCTCATAAATAAAACACAGGGCACGGGCCGCTGTCAGTATACAATTATTTGTGTAACGGAAATCTTAATGAATTAGTGAATACATTAAGAATACATTACTTATAGTGTACAGTGTTGAATTAGTACTAATGAAATATATATACCCTTCTGTTATGTAAACCGCATACCTATGTTATAAATATATTCCCATGCTCGAATTTTATACAGTTAAAATCCCTGTTCTGGCTCCTCTAAAATGGATTGATGGGATCATGAAATGGATCTCGGCGCAAACCAGCTTCTGTTGTCGAATGTAATGCACAGACATTTTTTACACCTCTTTGCAGCGTTGAAGTTTTTTTCGTGTGCAAATTTGAAGACTTTAATTATTTCTAGAATGTCTATCAGAATCATTAATTCATTACGTATCTGACCAGCCTTGTGACCTTGAAGTTCGGTCAGAGTTGAAAAAAAAAAACTTTTTAAACACGCTTTCATTTCGATTGATCTAAAAGGACTAAAATAATTTCCTTCTGCTACCCGGGAATATTGGGGTTTCTTGTGACTGCAAATAAAAGGATTCGCTGGTTCTACGAACCTTGAAACGGAAACCATCAAATGTTGAGGGGGTAAAATATTATTTTTGTTTTTCTAATGATCGATTCCGTATATTCATTATTGAAAATAATAAATCAAAATATGGGATCCTAGGTCATACAGCTGTTGAGAAACCACTCCTCAAAGAGTATACAATCTTACCTGGACTTTGGAAGGCCAAACGATCTTTATACTCAACATCTGTACATGGAATATATGAAAGTATTTGGCATTTATTAACTTCAGTTTATTAGCTACCGTTAGATTATACTCGTAGTTCTGATAAGATAGAGTACCCACTCTATCCATGATGCATTATTTAAGAACAGAAAAAAACAAAGAACATCAGTATGGAGCAGTTATGTTTTAACTTTTGTACACTGCTATAAATGAGCAAGCATGAAAAACATTCCCTACACCTCAACACGTCCCTGGACCTCAGGGACTTGTAATAAGAAGTGATACATCAGAAAAGCGCATTTCTGATACTTTTATCTGTTGTACAGTGACTAGGTATGTATAAATAAACTTTCAACTACTATCCTTAGCTTGTCCATCCACCCAGTGACTTTAGGCGCCATTCTTATTATCCACATAAACCCTCTCGTCTGCGTCCGTTCAAATGAAATTATACTGATTAGGTATGCTGCGATAGTGGTTCATTTTTACAAGTTATTGATTAACCACGGTAGTCAAGTCAACAAGGTAGGTACCTCATCACGAATATCGAATCATTCATCAAATCATAGCATAGTTGGTTGCTTTTGGTTTATTATTTTCAATAATGAACCATTGGAATCGAGCATGAAAAAAAAATTCTTACCCCCCTCAAAATTTGATGGTTTACGTTTCAAGGTATGCAGAATCCAAAACTGCAATAAAAATATTTCTGTTTGTCCGCCGTACGCCGTACGGGCCACTTTTCTTAGTTACCATGAAAAAAAATTGATGAAATTCGGGTTATAGGTTCCGTTCGGGGTCTAGGTGGTCCTCGAAGCTCGACGTTACTGACAGTCATCTCTAAGGGGTTCCATATAGGGGTTGCAATTTTCAGAACGCCGTAGCTCGAAAACTTCCGATAGAAGGGTATGGTTTTTTTTACGTTATTAAATTTGTCTTGAGCTAAACAATTTTTTGAGACCACCCGGAGCACTGTACATCCAGCCGTTCGTGAGCACCAAAAAGCTTCGTCAACACGATCGTAAATCAAACGGTATAAATCCGGACGGGATTTCATCAATAAGGAGCACCTGATTATAATCAAGGATGGCTGTATGAAGTCGAGTTGGTTGTTCTGCGATATTATTTCATTTGATAAGTGATGGACTATTGGATTTTGTTGGTAGGTACTTCTGAATCTTGAACAAACGTTGAAGTATTATTGATGGGTAAATTATTACACAATGGCAAATTATTACACACCGGCAAATTATTACACAACGGTAAATTAGGTATTACACCACGGCAAATTATTACACAACGGTAAATTATTACAAAACGGCTCATATACCCAGAAGGGGCTGGATTTTGTTGATAGGTACTTTTGCAACTTGAACAACCGTTGAAGTATTATTGATGGGTAAATTATTACACAATGGCAAATTATTACACACCGGCCAATTATTACACAACGGTAAATTATTACACAACGGTAAATTGTTACACAACGGCTCATCTACCATGGGGCTGGATTTTGTTGATAGGTACTTTTGCAACTTGAACAACCGTTGAAGTATTATTGATGGGCAAAATATTACACAACGGTTCATTATTCTATTTCCGTAGAAGGGGAACCTATATAGGTAAATTATTACACAACGGTTTAGGTAGGTACCTAGTAACGAGTACGGGGTTAGGTACTAACCTAAATAGCACATAATTATGTTATATAGAAGGGTTATCTATACGGAGGCCTGTGATCTGTAACAGGAGGGTATTCTGTACAAAATAATAAACCGTTGTGCAGGGATTTGCAGCGTTTTACTAGATGGGTAGCATGAGCATAACACACACGCAGGCCATTCCAAGGTCATTGCTAACTGAACTAGTTACACAGTAATCAAGTCAGGATAAGAGGAACTTAATACGAGAAATCGGGATCGGTTAATCAACAACTGGTGTCACTCTATACCCATTCGGAACCATAAATTGACCGAGATGAGTCGTACCTAATTGTCAATAAACTACCCTCGCTTCAGGAACAACAGCGTCAAACAATGGGGAACTTGAGTGAGACTTCGACCTCCCCTGTCAACCATCGGCTCCTCCCACTGTCTCCGGAAGGTCCCTGTCCGTTCCAGCCAAATTAATTAACGGAATCGGGCACTGACGGGCTGGGTATTACAGTTCGAACTGCGAATTATAGTTCGAGCTCCGATGTTTGTGAACGATGGAGTGCGAGAGGGCGGTAATGTAATTGAAATCGATTAATTAAACAACAAGACCAACAGCGGGGTGGATAATGATTGTTGATTCGGCACACATTTCGGCGAATCACGGTAAGGGCAACTTTTTCACGGCAAAATATTTAACAGGTGGCTCGAAATCCGCACTCGGCCTGATAATTGGATGTGTTTGTTGAGGATCTCAATTCAATTACTGGCAGGCTTGAGGAAACTTTAATTTTCGTTGCGAAGATCATTTCCGCGTTTTATGACATTTGAAGACAATCAAAACCGTTATCTCAATTTTGGTTTATTATTTTTAATAATGAACCTTTGAAATCGAGCTAGAAAAAAATAAAACCCCTCCTTGATGATTCCCGTTTCAAGGTACGTAGAATCCGAAAACGGGGGGAAAAAACTGCTGTCCTTCCACCGCACGCCGTACTTTGTTTTGGTTTATTATTTTCAATAATGAACCTTTGGAATCGAACATTAACAAAATTTACCCCCCCCCCCCCCCCGCCCCCAAAATTTGACGGTTTCCGTTTCAAGGTATGCAGAATCCGAAAATGCAATTAAAAAAATTCTGTCTGTCCGCCGTACACCGTACGCCGTATTTTGCAATGTTCTTAGTTAACATGAACCAAAATTAATGAAATTTTGTTTGTAGATCCCGTTTGGGGTCTAGCTGGTCTTCCCTTGGTTTGGGGTCGGCGTTACTGTCAGTCATCTCTAAGAGGTAAGAAACGCCGTAGCTTTCAATCCAAGAGTATGGTTTTTTTAACGTTTTTAAATTGATCTTGAACTAAAGAATTGTTTGAGACCAGCCGGAGAATTTTACGTCCAGCCGTTCGTCTGCATCGAAAAGCTTCGTCAACATGATCGTGAATCAAACGGTATAATTCCGGCCCAGATATCATTGCTAAGGAGCACCTGTTTATAATCACGGATGGCTGTATGAAGTCGACTTGGTTCTTCTGTAATATTATTTCATTTGAAAAATTATGGATCTTTTAGATTTTGTTGATAGTACTCTGGTAGTACCAGAACCATAGATGGAAAAGCGTGCTTTTACAAGTTTACAGGATAAATAAGTCGAGACACAGTTTCTGTGTTTTTTTTTTTGTATTTGAGTTTTTATTGAGTAAGTAAGTGGAAAATGTAACATTATTTGGTATAATATACAAGATTAAATATATCCATACAACAATCGGCTTCGGGAGGCTACTACTTACTACATAAAAATACTAACGTTTTTCGGAGATTCCCTAACTTAAAATTCCTTCTTCCGTCAGTCAAGACATTTTTCAATCTAGAAAAGGATCGTTCTACATCACACGAAACAATAGGCAGGAATTTCAGAGCTGCTATGTCGTTGGGATCCGTGAATTCGCATTCTGGAACTATCTCTCCTTTCAGATTTCTAGCCACCTCCTGTACAGTCGTCCAACCCGGGTTTTGTTTCAGTGCCGCCTCCAGTTTCTTCCTCAGTCATTCCCCAGTGGCTCCTTCCCGAAATTTACTGTCCTCAATAAAATTTTTCCGTCTTAGCTACAGAATCAGTCAGTACCTTCACCTTCAAGAGCAGTAACTATATCGGAAAGGCTACTGAGATTTGATTTCACGTAAGCAAGATGTTGCATCACAGTAGTGTTTGGAGAGCAGCATTTGCTTTCGGGATGGCCTTGTTTTCTGATTCATCAAACAACTTGATGGTGTCCTTCAATTTTTCGTGGTGCTCAGCATAGTACTTGGCCGCCGATATCCAAGTGCCCCATCTCCCCCATTAAATGAGGTGGCCTTTCCCTGCTTCTTCTGACTCTAATTTTCCAAAACTGACGTGGGCTATGTATCGCCCGGAAGGGTCCGTGGTTTCGTCTACCGGAATCCAAATGGGAGATTCGTCTATCGTCTCTGTCCGTTCTGATACCTTCCAAGACCTTGTCATAGACCGGATTCATGTTGTGTTTTCTGAGGGTCGATTCACTGGGTATCTTCTTCTCCGTGTACTCCTCCAAAATGGCTTTGAAATGTTTATTCTCCAACTTTTGCAGGGGAATGTTTGCTCTCAGCATGGCTTCGCAGAGATGAAAATTGAACGTTTCCTGCACTTCACAAGATTGGGATGCTGAGCTCAACTTCAACTTGATGAATGGCTGATGTAGTGAAAGGGAAATACGTCAACGCGCGTCTTTCCTAATTGCCACTTGTGACCTGGTAATCACTCATGGATGTATGAAATCGAGCATGCTGTTCCGCTATATTATTTCATTTGAAGAATGATGGTTATTTTGGATTTTGTTGATAGGTACCTACTTCTTTAACTTGAACAAACGTTATGCTTCACGAATAACAACAAATAATTTATTAATGATCCACCGCATATTTATAAAACTGTAATTCCGCGTCCGGCTCCAGTACTCGATTTAGGGCTTTCCTGGGAGGAGCTCGAGGTAGGTATTGACCGGAGAAAACATTGATCTACGCAGAATGGGCATCCATATATGTAAATAATAATCCGTGATTTGCAGCGTTTTTCCCCGTATGTCTTTAGTTGAA
Organism: Leptopterna dolabrata; assembly: GCA_954871275.1. NCBI lineage: Eukaryota > Metazoa > Arthropoda > Insecta > Hemiptera > Miridae > Leptopterna > Leptopterna dolabrata. The sequence goes on from OX940983.1 coordinate 25,825,832, forward strand.
ATGAAATGAAATGAAACAGCATTAAAAAAACTATGAATTCAAAATAATTTCTTCTCCATAATAAATTGATGCTCGACAGTAGGTTAGGCATGTGTGGCAGGAATTGTGAACTTTAATAATTAAAAACTATTAAATAATCATTAAAATGATTAGAATCTTTGATTCAGTATTGTTTGAGACATAAAATATATATATTACTTGACATAAGATAGATAAGAGCTGCGGAGGATGCAGTTTGATATTAATTGGTTGAGTACCTAGGTAAGTTGATAGTGAAAGACAGTCAAAGTAATCCCATAAATTTACAATGTTTGATTGGTTTAGATTAAATAATTGGTAGAAACTGTAAATTCCAGCCAGGCACAGACTACAGGCTACATACAGGCGTACCTAGAGCCCGAAGGGATCCGGCTGTGCTTACACACACTTCAACAGGTCTTTAGGTACCTACCTAATCACTGTAACCACTTAGTACCATTCTGATGGTACGTTACGCCCATCAGTGCTTTATATTAGCAATTCTCAACGGCAATTCCACAATATTACTTAGTAGCAACTTTGTAAACCCATCGAAATTCCATCTCAAGCAACGAGTAAATCCATGGTTTCCTTACAGGTCGGTTACCAAGCCTCGGTATCAGTGTTCTGCGCAGTCTCCACAGCTTACCTCCGTTGCGGATAAATAAGCGAAAAGTCGGCTATAAAGTCGCACCCAACCAACCGAAACGGTCTTCCACTTCCTTCCTCCACGGAATAACAGAGCCATAAAAGTCGAATAATGCCGCCCTGAGGTAAAATAATATATTAACCCAATTTTTGCCATTTACCATAATTTCTGATTCTACAATACCACAGTATATGACGTTAACTAGCTAGTTTTCAAAAAATAAAAAATCTGCATGAATTCTGGTTGCATGTGCACCCTCCTTGCAGTTAAACCACCACGGTCCTATTCTCAAATTTCTGATGATCACAGATTTCAATTTGGGCTGCCCAAGAAAACTATTTCATTACAATTCGCTTTCCCCCTCCCTCCCCTCGTCATCGGAGCCTGAAGCGTATAATTCTAATGATTTCGTAGGATTTTTACTGCAATTAGGACACCTGTTTTCCTCAACCCCATTTCATTAACATATATACCCTCCTTTGTCCAAGGTTTTCCGATGGGAATATCAATCTGTTACTTCTACAATCATTACCTAATTTATTACGACCATTAACCATGTTTAATCCGTAGCATCTAATTTACAAATTTTTCAGTGACTTTATATTAAATTTATCTTCCATTAAAAGGAGTTTGATGTCAAACAAGCATTACAAGCTGTTTGCTAGTAATAAGTAGGAGGAGGTCTCTGACTTTTTTCATATTTTTCCCAGAACTTTTCCGTTTATTCTATTCCGATATGAGAAATTTGCGCTTTGTTTGAGAACCACCCATATGGACCTATAATACTATAGGTTGTTGCAAATGTCTAGAACAAAGAGAAGTATAGATAGATGGCAGATACTGTATGATAGTTGGTAACTGATGTTAGTGGATATGGTGTGTTACGTGATGTTTGGATAACACTTTGTATAACATTTTATACATGACAGATAATATGACGACTTAGATCGAGAAAGTAAGCGTAAACTAGTTGAGTTTTACATTGCCTGAGTGCACCAAATCAATTAACCAAACAAGATACTCATACAGAACGTTCGCTCTTTTCGACACGAACCACCGTGAATCGCAAGCAAAACAATCCCAAGTTTCACAGCAAGAACCCCGCAATAACCTCCCTCATTTTCAACCCTATGAAATACCCTTACCTAGAACTGCCCCCTCGAAATCCAGGGTTAGTTAACCCCCATTTCAAGCCAACTCCGGTGTTTACGGAAAGCCCGGCGGGGTCTGGGGGTACCTAGTCGGAAGGGTCGAAATATTCCCAGGTGAGCCAGGAATACACACGTGCGGGTACACTCTAAAGCATATAATGGGAGGGCTTCGTCCTGGCTTAAATTACCTCTAGCTCGGGAATCGTGTTACTCCTGTTTCCTCTTTATGCGAGTAGCAATGTTTGCATAGTTATTATTTCAGAGGAAGATATGGAATTCGTTTATGTTGTGGAAATTCAACAGGTTGATGAAGTTTAATAAATATTGGATTTAAAATAATATCATGGATATACAACACTCAGGATCAAAGCCGTTTCTGGGACTTGAGGGGCAAGACTCGTCCGCCACCCTCCACCCATTACCCTTCTACCCACAACCCTTCATTATCCTCGAACACTGCCAACCCACATCGCCTTCTTACCCTACTAACCACCCTGTAACCCTATCAACAGTTCTGCGGGACATTTTTGCAAAACCCTACAGCTTTGATCCCCAAACTGGAAAAGACAGAATGTACCTAAATGAAAGAACGTACCTGAATGGACAATTATCATGAGTTCAGTCTGCATTTTTTCTAAATAGTTTATGATGTGAGATAGACGATAACAGGGCTGAATTTGTCTACTAAATGGGCAATTATCATGAATTCTGTTTGCATTTTTTTTAAATAGTTTATTATGTGAGATAGACGATAAATAGGGCTGAATCGGGAAAATATGCCTCCTTTATATTTTGAAAGAATTTCGAACTTTGAGATTTCAAAAATGAGGCGGGGAAATGGGGCGATGCTGTTGCCGGTGGTGTTGTACGGGTAGGTTGTGGTAGGTATGGATTCTGATTGGCTGATCAGTGGCAGCAGATGGGAAATGGCCTGTCGATGCGTTATATTCATGTGAGGTAAGCAAGTGGCTTCTTCGAAGCGCTTTTGGTTTATTATTCTGTGAATAATACACCTATGTATTCGCTCAGCAAAAAATTTTTATAACACCCCCTCAAACTTTTTTCTTTTACGTTTCAAGGTGCATAGATTCCAAAAATGCAATGTCCGTCCGCCGTACGCCGTCCGCCGTCCGCCGTATCACGTGTACAGGCTTCATTTTCGGTCTAAAAAAATCGTTCTTTCGCACACATGCTCCATTTGGGCCCTAGTTGTGTCCCGAAACTTTTCAGCCCGATCGGAATATACCCAGGGGTGTTATGAGTGAAAATGTGTGTAAAAATAGGTACTTTTTACGTTTTAGCAACATATTGGTAACATGAGCTTCTGAGATATCGTTTTCTATGTTTTTGAGGACGAGAAGACCGAATATGAAGTCGATTTTGACCAAAGAGTGGAAAATTGAGTTCTACCAAGTGTTTAGCTCCCAGAATTGATTTTTTATCAGTGAAAAACCTGGGAAATCGTCTGAAATCACCATCAGTTTGTATAATAACACTGGGAAAAGTGTCAAGACGTGGTTCAGGACGATTAAATGGCACTACCAATGATCAAAGATAGTTTAAAAAAAAAAGAAAAAAAAGAGCGTACCTAATTTGTGTTTTGGGGGCCAAAATTAATGGAAACCATCAGAAGTAGCTATTTCGATTATTACGCATGAAAGAAACAATTAATGAACAGCCAACCTTTCTGTAGGTATGTCCAATAGAATAATAAACCCATGTGACAAGGACTTTGCAGCGTTTTTTCTTTTACGCGTTTTTAATAATTCATCCATAAAGTAGCTTTTCAACTTTTTCAAATGCGTAGGAAGATGATTATAAAATCAGTACCAAAAGTGTTTTTGTGGATTCATGATAATTACCCGTTGTATTTTAACCATAGAGATTTATTTGATTCGGAAATTTTAGGGATCGGTTCTACAAGTAACTTCTACAAAAAAAAAAGTTTCTATGCAACTATTTGAATGCCCGATTCATATATTTGATTTACTATTTGTCAATAAAGGTTTAAAACATGAAAATAATTAGCAGTATCATACAACGGGCTCTCGCGATGAGGAACTTGCCCGAAAACGTCACGAAAGTAGCGCATTAAGACTTGCCTCGTATGTCCATCGTTGTCGTATGACTCTGAGCCAAAAATACTATCAGCTGCGTCAAAAATTGAGCTGTTAGATCAGCAGCGACGAAAATTCTACTGTCTTATACACCGCTCAACCAGTAAGTCCAAGTTTTGGAACGGAAACACCACCGAAAAGAGTACGGTAGTTACAATAAAGCGAGGGAACAATGAAACGGGGATGCATGAACCTCGAAATGACAAATCTGCTTCCATTCCTCAGCGGATTTCCCAACCGTTCCCTCGGTAACCGAGCATCAAACAAGTGTCCTTCTTCATCAAAAGCTCCGCCCCTGCAAGCATTCAGGGTTTATTAATCTTGTCGAGGTGGGACCATTAATCGCAGCGCTTTTGTACGGGCTTGCAGGTTGATCTCCAATAATTTTAAAACGCCCCACCGCCTCCGTAACACCATCACGCATCTCCGTTCCGCCTCTCTCGCGATTGACGATTACGGATTTGAGCATGAAACCCATATGATGGGATCCGATTTGTCTCCATAACGACGCTCCGGTGTTGAAAATTCTGAAATACGAAGCGAAAACTAAAGCCTCATTTACAAGCGTTCCTCTGAGTCTCTCTCTGGAAAGGAGTGGTAAAGGTGAGTTATTGCATACATAGACTTCATACCAGTCATAACATGACATTCATAAGATGACGTGGACGCCATAACAGTGACGTACGGCCTAGTCACTTATGCTTTTCTAATTTCAAATTAGTCTTCTTAGCGAATTTTCAAAGGAAACGAAATTGCAATGGGTCCAAAATTTTCAGAACATTAATTCATCCCTAGATTTTAACAAAAATGTGTATATATAGATATTTATTTACCTATTTATTTATTTGTTTATGTGTCACTCAAGATGATATCTGTCCTTAGGTGCATGATAAAAATTCCAAATTTCGTCACACCTTTTGTATTTCCAAACAGAAAGGTGAGTTCGATGTTGAGCTATTCCAAAAATTCTAAGGGGGCCAAATTTGAGTTTTTAGGTGTCAAATATCTGTAAAAACGACTAAAATCTCGAACAGTTGATATAAAATCACTGAAAGTGGTATGGAAGGGTGAATAAATACAGAAAAATACCATTTCAGTTGTTTTTCATAAGAATAGGGGTCAAATTTGGATTTTTGGACCTCAAAAATTGGTATTAAGGGCTATAATCAATATTAGTTCACCTGAAGTTGTGTGGAATGGCGAATCATGACGGAGGGACTATTTTTCGATGATACAAATATTTTTATCCAAAAAGAGTGGGTCAAATTTGACTTTATAATGGGTCAAAAATCAGAAAAATGGCTAAAATCACGAAAAAAATATATATCTTTACGAAAAGTGGTATGGTTTCTCGCTATATCATCTTTTTTCTTATTTTAAATCAAAAATGTTAAAATCTAAATCAGACTTATCTGCATATCTGAGTATCTATAAGTTAATTACAATCTATATCTAGTAACTATTGTGTACCTACTATCGCAAGGTTGATGCAAGACAATTTTCATTAACAGGTAATTCAAAATATCTTGGCAGTTCCAATATATTTGTTCGAACGATAATATTATTCATTAGTAGTCTCAAATGAGCAATTAGAAAGTGATTAGCGTGGATCGGTCTAGGACATCTACATTATCCACGTCCTTTCGGTTAAAGACCGGACCATTTTTAAAAAACATTTTATGAGTAAAACACCACAAATTATTACACAGTAGTTTGTTATTTACCTATATAGGTGCTCCTTCTGATGTAGCAGATTACTATTATCTGTGGTCGATACCTACGACCCTGGTGTTCCCCCCAGGAAAGCCCTCTAAATCGACTGGGTACTGGAGAGGCCGGGAAATTTCAGTTTCATAAATATGCGGTGGATTCAGAAATGCTGTCATTAGGTAAGTAAGTATCTGTTGTTATTCATGGAGCATAACGTTTGTTCAAGTTAAAAAAGTGCCTATCAACAAAATTCAAAATAACCATCATTCTTCAAATGAAATACTGACTATCAAGGAACAACCAACTCGATTTCATACAGCCATGCATGATTACAATCAGATGTTCCCTAGCAATATCAGCTTGATAACAGGTGGGTTATATACCGTTTCATTCACGATCATGTTGACGAAGCTTTTCGGGGCAATCGAACTGCTGGACGTAAGTACAAGTAAAAAAACCGTAGGTAGCCTTCTATTTAAAGTTTTCGAGCTACGGCGTTCTAGAAATTTCAACCACTATTTTTCACCCCGCAGGGGTGACTGACAGTAAAGCCGAGCTTCGCGGACCCAACTAGACCCAAATAGGAGCTACAACCAAATTTCATTAATTTGGTTCGGTAACTTAGGAAACTAAGGAAAGTGCGAAGTACGGCGTTCGGATTTTACGTACTACCTTGAAACGAAGCGTAGTTTCTTCTTACGGTAGGTGATTAAAGAACGAAGGTAGGCACATAATTAGCAGGAACATGAATAAATCGTAACGTCAATCATAACGTTATTGTACCTTGTACTGACCACGACCATTTCAAGTCCCGTCAAAAAACTAACAAAAACTATTATTGTGACAGTGTTTCATTGATTTATATTTTACTGTGAGTGTGGACTTACTTTTTTCTGTTACTTGCAATTATCAATTTTTCCCTTCGCTCCATCTCAAAGGGTTTGTTTGGTATTTTATGGAAGGATATTATGAGGGTTTTTTTTTCTCTGATCTGTTGCTGCAACAGTTCACCATTTCATTCGCGAGATACATACTTGTGTATGGAATGTTTTACAAGAAAACGTGGAATGCAACCGGAAACGGACAACAGAGTTCAAAAAATCTAAAGAGCAGGAAGACAAGAAATTAAAATTAAACAAACTTGGTTCGCATTCCTTCTATATTTATTTACTGACAATACTCTGCCCATGCTCTGCCATGTCAGACATTGCCTTGTACGGTGGAAGATAATTAATAAATTAATTCTTGGGTGTTTTAACTCCATGGTAGAAGATAAATTAATTATGACCTTGAAAGATTGATTGAGAACAGAAAAATAGATTTTTCAGTGCAAGACCCAATGGAGTAGGAATTTGCTCCCAGCTGCCACTCGGAGCGCAGCGACCGTTTGGCACAAGGCCTATGGGTAGTCATAGTTATTGTATAGGTCTACAATCCTTGAACACTCGTAAATTATTAAACTGTTCTCTGTGAATCTTACATTCAGCGATTAGTAAGTAGAAGTAGAACGAACAGCTTTGAGAGCTGGAGGACCGCTGGGTTCCGAACTCTGTCTCTAACGTGATGGTCTCGAGATTTTTTCCCCCTCTTTCGTTTTTTCCCCTTTTTGGGGGAGACAAGTCAGATGACTTTCTTTTGTTCGACGGAAGATTTTACTCCTCGATTTTCTCGTGGTGTATGTAGATAAGTAATTTACCAGCGACCCGGTAAATATTTGCTCCACCCGCTGATGCGAGGTTGAGTGAAAGAATCGGGTTAATGGGTTTGCTTCCCCCACCCCTTCCTCCCCCAATCTTTGCAACCATTTACTTGTAAATGTATAGATATAATATATAATATATATATCCTTCTTCCTCTTATCTTTTTTCGTTTTGTATCCTCGTCCAGTCGTAACGGAGCAGATAGGAAATGAGTCTGATGATAAACAAATGATGCCCAAGCCACAATTTTCCAAATATTGGTTTCAGCATTGTCCATATTCATGGAAGGGTCGGGGGAGGGGGGGGGGGGGAATCCCTGAAACACCGTCACAGTCTAGTTACAGAGTTCAACTACAATAATTGATTTGAACAAAAATAACCAGATTGGTACGTACCTAACGAATAGTAGTTAACTGGATCTGTAGCGATTAACTTAATACTTCACATTAATAACGTTAACGTATTTTAATCATAAAGCTAACGTAATTCCACCCCGAACTAAGAAAAGAAAGTAATAAGTGATATCAATATAAAATAGAAAACTACAATAAAAAAAAACGCTGCAAATTATTACACAAAGGTTTATTATTCACCTGTATAGATGCCCCTTCTGCGTAGATCACGGTTTTATCCCTCAAACTCCCCCCCCCCCCCCCCCCCCGAGGATAGCCCTAAATCGATTACTGGAGCCGGCTCCGGAATTAAAGTTTCCTACAAATGCGCGGGTTTCAATTTAATCATTAATATTCATGAAGCATAAGGCAAATAATAAACCGTTGTGTAATAATTTACCTGTATAGGTGCCCCTTCCACGTAGGTAGTATTATGAACAGTTGTGTAATAATTTACCGTTGTGTAATAATTTGCCCATCAATAATGCTTCAACCGTTGTTCAAGTTGCAAAAGTACCTATCAACAAATTCCAGCCCGTTCTAGATAGATGAACCGTTGTGTAATAATTTACCCATCAATAATACAAGTTTCCAAAGTACCTACCAACAAAATCCAATAGATCCCTCATTTTTCAAATGAAATTATATCGCAGGACAACCAACTCGACTTCATACATAATAATTATGATGATTATAATCAGGTGCTCCCTAGTGATGATATCTGGGCCGAATTTATACCGTTTGATTCACGATCGTGTTGATGAAGCTTTTTGTTGCAAACGATCGGCTGGTCCTACAATGCTCCGAGTGGTAGCAAAAAATTCTTTAGTTCAACATCAATTTTAAAACGTTAAAAAAACCGTACCCTTCTATCGAAAGTGTTCGAGCTACGGCGTTCTGAAAATGTCAACCCCTATTTTTAACCCCTTAGAGATGACTGAAAGCAACGCCGAGTTTCGAGGACCAACACTGGACCCCCGGAATTCATCAATTTTTTTTTCCATGGTAACTAAGAAAAGTGCTAAGTACGGCGTATAGCGTACGGCGGACAGACAGAAATTTTTGGTTTATTATTTTCAATAATGAACCTTTGGAATCGAGCATGAAAATTGTTTAACCCCCCCTTAAAATTTTACGGTTTACGTTTCAAGGTCTGTGGATTCCGAAAACACAATACAAAAATTGTTTTCCGTCTGCCGTACGCCGTACTTAGCACTTTTCTTAGTTACCATTAACCAAAATTGACGAAATTCGGTTTATAGGTCCCGTTCGGGGGTCTAGTTGGTCCTCGAAGCTCGGCGGTACTGCCAGTCATCTCTAAGGGGTGAAAAATAGGGGTTGAAATTTTCAGGATGTATACCTATACCTTTTTTTAGATTAAACTTTTTACGTTTTTAAATAGTTCTTGAACTTATGAGTTATTTGAGGCCACCCGCGGAGCATTGTACGTCCCGCCGTTCCTTCACAGTAAGGCCCCGAATTTGCACCGACAGCTTAGTCAACAGGAGGGTGAATCAAATTGTATACATGCAACCCAAATATCATCACTACGGAGCACCTGATTATAATCACGGATGGCTGTGTGAAGTCGAGTTGGTTGTTCCGCGATATTATACCATTTGAAAAATGAAGGCTGTTTTGGATTTTGTTGATAGGCACTTTCGCAACTTGAACAAACGGTGAAGTATTATTAATGGGTAAATTATTAGACAATGGTGAATTATTACACAACGGTAAATTATTACACAAATGGAAATTATTTCACAACGGTTCATTATACCATCTAAGCAGAAGGGGCTGGATTTTGTTGATAGGTACTTTTGCAACTTGAACAATCGTTGAAGTATTATTGATGGGCAAATTATTACACAACGGTTCATCATAGTATCTACGTAGAAGGGGCATCTATGCAGGTAAATGATTACACAATGGTTTATTATTTGCCTTATGATTCATGAATAACTACAAATAATTAATGATTGAATTATTGAATCCCACGCATTTGTAGGAAACTTTAATTCCGGGGTCGGCTCCAGTAGGTACCTACTCGATTCAGGGCTTTCCTGGGGGGAGCTCGACGGAATTGACCACAGAAAACAGAGTGATCTACGCAGAAGGGGCATTTATACGGGTAAATAATAAACCTTTATGTAATAATTTGCAGCGATTTTATTGCATTTTCGGATTCTACATACCTTGAAACGTAAACCATCAAAATTTGAGGGGGGTTAGAATTGTTTTTTCATGCTCGATCCCAAAGGTTCATTTTTGAAAATAATAAACCAAAAGGGTAGTACATGCAATATAAAATAATAATCATAGGTATTTATGTGAACGTTACTCGTAATTATGACATTCTGCGAGCAATAGAAGCTTGTTTTTGAAAGGTCAGAGGGGACTGGAATGAATTGTATGAATGTAGAAATGAGTTAGAATGAATATTTGATGGGGATGAAAAGGGAACTGAATTATAGAAATGAATGAATGGGAATATAAATAAATGAATCTTAACCGAAATGAGAGGATACCAATGAATCGAAAGTGTGCAAAAAAAAGAGAAAACAAAAATATAATTTGGTACCTACCTATGACAGTTGAAAGCATGTATATTCACGTACCTATTAGGTCTGAATTAGAAGACTCCGGCTGACGGTAAAATACACATTAGTTACCTACTCTTTGTATTATATGAAATGAAATTCATGTAAATGAAACATGCTACCTACCTATCTATCTAGCATTTTGACTGCTTTGAAATTCTTAGGGCACCCTTTGCATCCTACACAAAATTTCGTCGAAAACAGTGAATATAAATACCATTCGTTACTTTTGAGATGTTTTCAGCAGGATTACTGAAACGAAAATAATGCACGGAGGGAGAGCCTAGCAGCTGTTAATTGGAACGCAAAAAAAAAAACAAGAAGAAAACTAACAGGAACGACGAAACAAAGGCCGTATAACAAGGGTTGGTATATTTGTTGTGGGGAACCCGAGGCGGTTCCCTTGGTCTCTGGGAAACACAAGGAATCTCCCTCCGTCCTCACTTGGCACTTCCTAATTAGAAGATGGCTCGTTCTTCTATGGGGTTTCGAGTTAAATTGCTTAGGTGGCAAACTTACAGTACTCGGCACTTCCTACGTCAGACGGTGACAGCGGTCACTGGTGTAGAGAACCTACTCCACAGTAGTAATTAAATAGAGGGTCACCCTCCGGCTTGCGAGCCCTTCAACTATTCATAATGACAGAGCCCATCCCTCGAGCCCTTCATCATTCAGCCCTCGCAGCAGGAGAGGCAGGGGTTCGTACCTACACTGCGGAACTCCTTCGTGTAACTCCGGTTATTGAAACTGTTTTGCATTCAGGGAATACAGGGTTCATTTTCTCTCCTGGCTGTTCAAACATTCGTTCCGCCTTTTTGAGTCATTGATTGAAAGCGCTGATGACTTTCCCTTCTCTGAGCCGCAGATTGCAAATTCTAAATGGATTTTATTTTACACGTTAAACAGTCGAAAATACCGATTCTGAAAGTACACAGCAACCGTTTGAATTGAGGTGCTGTTTCGATATGCGCTCTACCGAGGTCCGCGCTCTACAGTCAGCCCAATTGTGCTCTACCGTGCTCTACATGGCTTAAGCTGGTGATTTGAACATCGGATCCCGTTCGATGTTATAGCGTCGTTAATTTAGTTTTGTTCATGCAGATCATATCGCTGTTGTTGACTTTCGCTGAAGATCAATCGTTCAAGGTGTTTTCTGTCATTCACTCCGACGAGTGGGCGGCTTATCGCCAACTATCCCGACGGGGTGTTCTTCATTCGACAGTTAACCACCAGAGAAACTACGTTGTCCCTGAGTCTGGCGCCCATATACAGGTGATCGAACGATCTTGGCTCGATGCAAAAGTGAATATTTTGAAGAAAAACAGAGGCGTCACATTCCACCACCTCCAGTCACACCTCGACGAATATTGTTGGAGGCTGCACTGGGAGGACGTTCCAGACCTATTCGTCTGTTTTCTAAGGGACAACGAAGATATGTATACAGCATAAGGTAGATTTTTTATTCATTTCTGTTGGTTTCTGGTGGGAATCGGTCAGTAGACGAAAAGGTAGTGATCGGTAGAACGCATACCGAAACATTGATCGGTAGAGCGCGTGCCCGCTTCGGTAGAGCGCATATCGAAACAGCACCTGAATTGACAGGTACCTAACCCCCAAGACCTATTTAGTTTACCTATTTCTCCTGAATCTTCCTGATGCTGACATGCTTGTACATGCATCGAAATCGATCTGAAGCACAGTGGTTCCAAAACTGGATTTTCTAGACTAAATAAATCAATACTTGAAAACGAAAGGGGTGCAACAATTCTTCTAGAGAGGAAAAACGTCTAAAAGTTAATCCAAAGTTTCTTGATTTACAGAAAGCATGCTGAATCGGTGCTGAACCTAATCATGATAGTCTTCAATCCCATCAGCTCAATTAACAATAAGTAAAATTTCCGAATTCATCAAAAACGTATTGAAGTAGTTCGGCAGGGCCGGAGGCCATACTCTCGAGCTTCAATAGATCCCTTTTAATTACCTGACAGTATAATGATTCTGGGAATTATGCCGCCAGCGTTCGTTTTCTAACTGTTCGTCAAGTCATGCTAAAAAGCGTGCGTCGCGCGATACGCGAGAATGCGACGTTTCGTGTTATTGAGGGAGCAAACTAATCAACACGATGAATTTTCAGCGGGCTGCCGTCCACCCGTCTCCTGTTGGTATCATTCCGATAAAATCTGTCTCCACCATCGCGCTTGGATATATCAGAATCAGTGTTCAGGTTTCGTGTAAAGTTGATTTTTTTCAATTTTCTTTTAAACATATTATAGGACTAACGACTCCTATCATATGTAGATTTTTGTCATCACCGAAGCAAGCGTAAAGGGCGGTGTTCGGCCAACTGGATCAGCGTGGTTATAAATTACGCAAGATAACTTACAATTTTCATGTTGAGTAAATAAAGGTACCCACGTTGAGGATGTTCACCATTATTATGGCATACTAACTTGTGCTACTTCATATAGCATAGAAACTTGTACATCAGTTTACATTTCAGTACGTACCTCTCCTGTTAGATTTGAGTGGATAATTTTATTTCCACTGCAATAATACACATACACCGGGCCTAAATTATCACATGGTTTTTTATATGCTCAAAGTATAGATACATCCTTACTACCTACCAAGTTCAAGAAAAGGGTTGATTCCAGCTGACTATTTTGGTTTCAAAGTTGGGTTCCCATTCAAATAAACGAATTTGAAGCAGCTCCTCAGTGAAAAGCCCTTTAATCCCTAGATTTCTGTTCAACATAAAAATTATGCAAAAGGTGATCAGAAAGGTGATGGGTGTTCTGAGCCTGTGAATCTCTAATCATGAAGAAAAAATTTAAATTCGAAAAACATGAGTCATGTCATCTTTAGGATGACCCCCTGCGGTCTTTTATATATTAGGATGTTCAGATTTCGATTTTCGATTATTTGAGGATGGTTTTAATTTAACTTCAAACAAAATTAGTTCTTTTATTTTATCATGTTTATTATTAATTTTATCAAGAGTTTACCTACAGATAGGTAGGCCCTACCAGCCTGGAATCAGCGAGGAAATGTGATGCGTTATAACTATGTAGAGCCTAAATTCAAATGACATGTCCTATAGATCCTACATCGAGATGCGGTTGAGGGCTCATGATGATAATTAATGATCAATGGAGAGGTTTAGACAGCGGCATGGTCTCTACTTGTAGGGGTCAAGTTGTTTACAATCACGGCTGCACGACAAGATGGCTAGCAAACGGTACTGAAACGAGCCTGGACCCTGAATGGACGATTTATGATCCAATATTCAACCAGATTTAGCATAAATCACAATATCGATGGTAATCATGATGATTGAGGAGGTTAATGATGCGTTTACTCATCGTAGGTACACTCACGTTCATTCTACATTATTCATGCTTTAGACGGATACGTAAAAAAAACTATAAAGTTGAAAGGAACAAATACGAGTGAGAAGTTGTTGAATGGAGGGTTGCGTGGTGCTTGCGATCGATGTGGTTGATCCCACTGCCGCTATTTAGGCAACCAACAAACCGCAAGACCTTTGGTGGATACACCCAACAACACGCGGAACAAATACTTAGTCTTCCCTGCACCTCGAAAATAAGCTGTTCTCCTCCGTTGTTGGAGGTTAGTCGTCTTAATCGGTGAACGACCAGGCAGCGTTTTGTGCAAGAAATCCAACACCTCAAGAAACGAAGATCAAATCCTTCTGCCGAGCAAATTAGGCCAGTAAAATTATGAAGGGATTATATTTATTATAACCGATATAACCGATTTTCGATTTTCTGCCCATCATTCACAAATATCATCTGCGAGTTTCACTTCACCTGAGGTACGCTGAATCAACATGGTTCACTCTCGCCTCAAAACTTCAATACTGCCACTTCATTAGACAACAAATGTCCAACGTTTGTTCATTTTGAAAATTAACCTGAACTTAGTTTTGATTACAGTTCTGAATTCCTTTCTGGGAACCCCAGAAATGTTCAAATATTTTTTGATTAATTTGAAATGTACCTACAGGTTGTGGATTTAATGTTTCCAAGGGTGTATTATAAACCTTGGAAATAGCCTACTCACCGTAACTAATTTCCAAAATTTGATCAGTCTGAACATTTACTTTGGAGTTCTGTAGAATCAAGTCCAAGAAGTACCATCCAACTTGAAAGGCAGTGTAAGAGTAAACGCGCAATTTTATGCTCTTTTCTTTTTGGTATCGGTGAATATTGCTGAAATATCGATAAGAAGAAGTGTACAACTGGAAAAAGTGAGCAAATTTCGAGGTTTTTTGGCTGACAAAAGTTAAGCTCACTACCTGTGATAGAGCGCAATCTGTACCTGCTTAAGAGGATTTCCAGCTTTATTTTACTGGCCTAAAGGCGACAGTCCGAAAGTCACTGTTAATGCTAGATTTAATATGATGCCCTATCAGCTTTCCGGCGTTACAGCGTCAAACCAACCCATTTTCAAATGTTCATTTCTAACTGAGTGACTTTTCTTTCCTCTCCTTGTTCCCAGGTGATTATGTATTACAGTTACTAAAATAACAAAAGTCACGCAGTTTTTCATTTATTTTCCACGCGCATACCCCACATAAGTGAAAGGATCGTGTGATCGGTCTTTGAAGAGAAAGGGATAGCAGGGGGAGAAAGTTAGTGAAAGAACATAATATTATGGCGGAATCGCTCGACCTAAATGATTGTTGCCTGTAGTGTTACCTGTAGTATTTATTACCTGTGGTCGTGATGGTGTCCTCGGATGATGAGTGGAGGGGTCCGGTGGTTGTGGCGGCTCCGCTCTGGTAAACCAGAACCAGCATGATCAGAATCCCCCCTCCCATCCTCACATCCCCACTACCTGTCAACAGAACAATGCAAATAGGCTTAGAGACAAAGGACTACGATATAGTGATCCGGAAACTATCGATAGTGTTGGACTATCGGGATTATCGATAACTTGTGAGAATAGTAATACTATCGAAACGAACGAAAAATCATTAAAAACATCGGAAGAGAATATAATTCCGTCAACATTTTCCAGATTAAATCCAGATTCAGAATTTTCCAAAACGCTTTGAAAAAAAAATATATATAATGTAAAAATCAAATAGAATAAATCAATATGAATCCAGTCAAATGGAGTAAATAAAATGAATCAAGAAAAATCAAATATAGTGAACAAAAGAAAAACCAACTAAGGTAAATCAAGATGTAAAAAATGCTAGGCTATGTTCCTATATTTTTCTTCAAAGCCCACATAGGGTAATGCAAATTAAAAATAAGATAACTAAAATACAAACTGCTCATTTTTGAAAAATGTTCATCAACAAAATCCAAAAGATCCATCATTTTTCATATGAAATAATATCTCAGAACAACTAACTCGACTACATGTAGCCATCCGTGATTATAATCAGGTGTTCCCTACCGATGATATCTGGGCCAGATTTATACCGTTTGATTCACTATCATGTTGACGAAGCTTATCGGTGCAAACGAACGGCTGGTCATACAATCCTCCGGGTGGTGGCAAAAAATTCTGTAGTTCAAGATCAATTTAAAAACTTGAAAAAACCTTACCCTTCTATTGAAAGTTTTCGAGCTACAGCGTTCTGATTTCTACCCCTATTTATCACTGACAGCAACGCCATGCTTCGCGGACCAACTAGACCCCAAACGGGACCTACAACCCAATTTCATTCATTTCGGTTCATGGTAACTAAGAAAAGTGCGCAGTACGGCGTGCGGCGGACGGAGAGAAATTTTTTTATTGTATTTTCGGATTCTACGTACCTTGAAACGTAAACCACCAAATCTTGAGGGGGGGGGGGGGGGGGGATTAAAATTAATTTTTTTCATGCTCGATTCCAAAGGTTCATTACTGAAAATAATCAACCAAAAATTTCTGTCTGTCCGCCGTACGCCGTACTCCGCACTTGACCATTAACCAAAATTGATGAAATTTGGTTTGTAGGTCCCATTTGGGGTCTAGTTGGCCCGCGAAGCTCGGCCTTAATGTCAGTCATCTCTAAGGGGTGAAAAATAGGGGTTGAAATCTCCCGGACGCCGTTACCTCGAATTTTTTACGTTTTTAAACAGTTCTTGAACTTGGGAGTTTTTTGAGACTAGCCGTAGCATTGTACGTCCAGCCGTTTGTTCACAGTAAGGCCCCGAATTTGCACCGACAGGCTTGGTCAACAGGATCAAATTGTATACATTCAGCCCAGATGTCATTGCTAGGGAGCACCTGATTATAATCACGGATGGCTGTATGAAGTTGGTTGTTCCGAGATTATGCCATTTGAAAAATGATGGCTCTTTTGGGTTTTGTTAATAGGTAGGTACTTCTGCAACTTGAACAAACGTTGAAGTATTATTGGGTAAATTATATTACACGACGGTAAATTATTACACAACAGTAAATTATTACGCAACGGTTCATTATACTATCTAAGCAGAAGGGGCATCTATACAGATAAATTATTACACAGCGGTTTATTATTTACCTTATGCTTCATGAATAACTACAAGTGATTAATGATTCAATTATTGAATCCCGCGCGTTTGTATGAAACTTTAATTCCCGGGCCGGCTCCAGTACTCCATTTAGGGCTTTCGTGGAGGGAGCTCGAGGGTACTGACCACAGAAAACAGTTATCTACGCAGAGGGGATACAGTAAATAATAAACCGATGTGTAATAATTTGCAGCGTTTTTAAAACTGATCTCGAATTCGGTAATTTTTTGAAACCATCTGGAGCACTGTAAGTCCAGCCTTTCGTTCACAGTAGGGCCCTGAAGTTTGCACCGAAATGCTTCATCAACATGATCGTGAATGGAACGGTATATACATCCATCCCGGATATCATTGCTAAGGAACAGCTGATTATAATCAAGCATGGCCGTATGAAATCGAGTTGGTTGTTCCGTGATGCAATATTATTTCATTATTTGAAGAATGACGGTTATCTTGGATTTTGTTGATAGGTAATTTTGTAACTTGAACAAACTTTATGCTTCATGGAAAAAATAATTAATTGTAGAATTCTTGAATCCACCGCATATTTATGAAACTGTAATACTGTCCAGCCGTCTCCGGTACCCGATTTAGGGAAGCATGAAGATAGGTACTGACCAAAGAAATAGTGATCTATACAGGCAAATAATAAACAGCTGTGTGATGATTTGCAGCGTTTTTCAGATAAATACTTGCAAATTATCATATTATCGACATATATGGCAACATTATGAAATTTGGTGACAGTTCGGTAAAGGAACAAACCGTCAGGGATTTTCTATCATTCCAGCTAGCCAATCCCTCGCCGAGAAATTGGTGTTACTGCCCGCACGGTATATGTTAATGCCCCGTATTATCACGCCACACGCAGGGTTTAATATTCTCGTGACATGAACTTGATAATTCCGTCTGGAAGAAATTATCGGTGGCTGTCGGGATCAATGGTCGGTTTCCCAAGGCGGGGCAAGTGTGAATGTTCACAGTGCCCTTATTTGACCCAAAACGCGATATGTACCGATAAGTTGAGGCTGGAGCAACAAATTCATGTTTATTGGTTGCCGTGTGGCCTCTGAAATTCAAAGTGGGGTATCCCCAAACTTGAGCGCTTCCATAACATCTAGGCCCATATTCAGAAACCGATCTTACGCCTGTATGCAACGTTCCCGACTTAAGTTTACTGTATGTAGTACGCTTGTACCTATAGATATTTCGACTCAACTTTATTCAATAAACTATTAACGGCTGAACTTGTTGAAGAACGTGGAAGTCTACAGAAACAGGAAGGACTGCATCCAACCTTCGTCTACCCGTGAAAACTTTTCTCCGCTTTTTGAAAACCTGGGCACTTTCGGTTTTGTTATGATGGAAATTAAAAACGCTACAGATGATTACACAACGGTTTTTTAATTACCTGTATGGATGCCCCTTCTGCGAAGATGACGCAGATCTAGTACTGGAGCAGCCGGGCAATCACATTGCATAAATATGCGGTGGATTCAAGAATCCTCTCATTGATTATTTGTTTTTATTCATGAAGCATAACGTTTGCTCAAGTTATGAAAGTACTTATCAGCAAAATCCAAAAGAGCCACCATTCTTCAAATTAAACAATATCACTAAACAACCAACTCGATCTCATGTATACAGCCAATAAAATTAAACGGTATACGTTTCATCCACTATCATATTGACGAAGCTTTTCGCTGCAAACGAACGGCTCCGGGTCATCTCAAAAATTCTCTAGTAAGTAAAGTAACAGCCATTCCAGGCTGTGGCTTTTCCTCCGACTGCCCTGCCAGCGTCGCGGACGTGATCAGCTGTCCTCCAATTGGAGGATCAGAATTCGGTCTGATCATTTCGCTCTTTACTTGGCTACTCATTGCCAATTCTCTAGTTCGAGATGAATATTTTAAAACGTTAAAAAAGCCATAACCTTCTACTGAAAGTTTTCGAGCTACGGCGTCCGGGAAATTTCGACACTTATTTTTCACCACTGAGTGACCGTCAGTAACGCCGAGCTTCGTGGACCAACTAGACCCCAAAAGCTACAAACCAAATTTCATTAATTTTGGTTCATGGTCACTAAGGAAAGTGCAAAGTACGACGTACGACGGACGGACAGAAAATTTTTATTCCATTTTCGGATTCTACGTACCTACCTTGAAACGGAAACCATCAAATATGTGGGGGGGGGGGGGGGGGGGGGTTAAATTTTTTTTTCATGCTCAATTCCAAAGGTTCATTATTGAAAGTAATAAACCAAAACTGCTTATTCACAAAACAGTTGGAAATAAAAGTACCTGCGCGCCGACATATTATTATGCGGGGCATATTTCATAGATTTGGAAGAAACTACTCGTCCGATCTTCATATTTCACAGATTGTTCTTCCCTTGGCGACCTTTCGATTGCTAATAAAACTTTGATCCGTTAGGTAAAATTACAAAAATAAAAAAACTAGGTACCTACTCAAATTTGGTCAATTTTGATTTTTTCGATATTATTTTTCGAAAATAATTTTTTCCGAATTGCTGTCGTCAATACTGAGTGAAATTGTCAACTTTCCAAAGAACGGGCTATTAAAAACGCAAATGTTTTTCTTTTTGTATCACAGAAGACTATCTAATTGCAAAGGAATTTTTATGATGTTATCAGGTCTATGAAACAAATTTGTGTTGAAATTTATCAACATAAGTTCATTGATTTTCTACATATTGCGAAATAACCGAAAATTTGCTGGCGCTCAAAAAACGACTTGCGGGTCCTCTTGAAGGGAAAGAATTAGTTCATGAAGATTATGCACGTAGTGGTTTTCCTTTGAAAACTACATCAGAATGTTGATCGAAGACAAACGTAAAGGAAGGATTGAGCAATATCAAATGATGGTGAATAGGAGCGGCTGAAAGGGGCGTAGTGCATTACTCCGAAATCAATTGGTCTGCTTGCATGACTGGTTTTTGGGTTCTTTATATTTATATATTTTTGTTATGTTCAGGCAGGTACCTGCCTATTTTAAGAAAAAATAACGATCCACTCTACTTCTACCCCCCGCCAACCTAACAGATGATAATAACGTTTGCCTAAATAAGATAAGAAAAGAGGCCGATAGCCCCCTTTATTCCAGTACATTGACCAAATGGCTCTTCTCCGTTTCAAGCTCATAGCGAAGTCCCTCCGGTTAAAGTCCACTCCCTGGTATTGCATTATCCTAACATCCCCGAAGTCTTAAACCTCGTTTCAAGCTTTTATTTTTATTTCGTCGTCCTTCAATTCGATCCACCGAAATAACATTCGTGACGAAAGGGACTGTTCTAGTATTGATGAAATTACTGCCATTAAATGGGTCTTCCGCCAGGATCTTCGTGGAACCGATCCACGCCTTAGATTAACATGAAAGTAGGTATCGAAATCGGCCTGGGAAAGAATTTCTGGATTTAAGCCAAGAAGGATTGCTATTATATACCTACTCAATACGATTGCCCCCATCTTATTTTATATAGGGCCAAAGTTTCTAACAAAATGTATGCACATTATTATTACGATAATACAACAAGCGGTTGAACCCAAAATTAATAAATTGAGCAATTTTATTCTCCTCACATTTTTCTTGTTTTTATTTTTTTATTTTTTGTTTTTTAAAACGTAATTATTAATCATTTAAGCTTACATCCTTTCTCTAGTTTTTTATAATTCTGCGTAATTTATGCAGGGAATGAATAATTCATTTTTCTCTTCCGAGTTTACCGAGTCCGTTTTGAAGAGGAAAATAATTTTATGAAACAAAATCGAAATTTTCAATCCTGTTCAAGTGGTCCTGTGGTGTGTTCCACACCAAAAATCGTTACCACTTGAATAACGCTAGTTTTATACTAGCTATGTTGAGTGAATTTTGTGGGATTCAAGTGATTTAAAAAAAATTATAAGAATGATTTTTCGTGTGCGCCTGCGCAATCGTGAACATTATGTATTACTGATAGGCTCACTTACCTATAGCATCGACAAGGTTATGAAGTTCCTGAAGATGTACTTACTAAGATTTTGTTAAAAGCACGAAGAACCTTTATGTACAGAGCTTACATCCAACATACAGCCTACAGAGTAACATACAGGTTTTTGTAAAGCGGCACTTCCTATGTATGCGCTCTGCAAAAAAATTTTATAACACCCCCTCAACATTTTTTACTTTAAGTTTCAAGGTGCGTCAAAAATGCAATGTCCGTCTGCCGTCCGCCGTACGCCGTATCACCCATATCTACTTTATTTTCGCTCTAAACAATTCGTTCTTTCGCACACAAGCTCCATTTGTGTATCCAAATTTTGCAGCCCGATCAGAATATGCCCAAGGGTGTTATGGGTGAAAAATGGGTGTAAAAATAGGGTTTTTTGGTGTTTTAGTAACATGAGCTTGTTAGGTATCGTTTTCCATGTGTTTCAGGAAGAGAAGACGGAATATGAAGTCGATTTTTAGCAAAGAGTGGAAAACTGACGAAGTTTCAGCCTTAAATTTACGTTAAATTTTGGTCTAAAATCGTCGTTCTTCCACGCACAGTTTGGATCCCCCTTGGGGAACACATTTGGGTCCTAGGTGTGCTTCGTAGCACGGCAGCCCCCAAGTAGTGAATCAAGACAGTCAAATGGCACTATCACTCATCAAAGACAACTTGTAAAAAAAAAAAGAAAAAAAAGGGAGCCTAATTCGTGTTTTTGGGGGCAAAAATTGGTGGGAACCATCAAAAATAGCTATTGCAATTATTGCACATGAAAGAAACAATAAATGAAAAGCCCACAGTTCTGTAGGCATGTATAATAGAATAATAAACCTATGTGACAAGGACTTGGCAGCGTTTTCTCACAGATTTTAGCTGTTATTGTTCACCCACATTTAATGATAAAACATATTTTCGACTGGTAAATGGTCTTCTCGATCTCGCCACCATTTTTACCAATATGAATGTGTAAAATAGATGTTTGCTCAGTAAATAGGTTCAGGCGTAAATAGAAATCCCATAGAAATTGTATATTCGTGTTCACGAAATGTCTTAGTATGACCTCGAAGTTTGGCAAAAATGGTTTGTTACATTCTCTATGAATATATTTATTGTCTTGCTTTCTCGGTTATGTAATAGCACTATTCATAAGTCCATTCATACTTCGTATCCTAACCGATTGCAGTGTCGTTTGAAGGAAGACAGTTTCTAAAGCAAACCACTCAACTTCCCACAAGTTCCGCACAAAAACGTAAATGCGGGTGTGGACACTGAGTCAACTGATATGCATGATTACCTCGAGTGGGGATGGATTTGCTGGGGGTGAGACAGTTTCAGAGCTTGAGCCCGAGTTAAGCCAGTAGGTAGTTCCAGCTGCGATTCAATGACCCCGAGGACTTCACTCGAAATCTGAGTGTCGGTAGGGCCAAAGAGAAGCTCTGGGGTTAATCGCTATCGTTAAAATTCACGAGGACGCTGTGACGCTTAATGAGGCTCATCCGAGGAAAGAGGTTTTTTTCGTCATTCAAGTTTTCTCCATCAAGAGGGGGAAAAAAAGGATTTCAAAAGCTGCAGACGATCTTGGAAGAGGAGATCTCTAAGGAGAAAAAAGTCGGTTGACGTCGGATGTGTCGTGCATAATGCAGCCGGAGCTCAAGGGTGCACCGCGGCTCGGTATTCTACCACATTCATCGTACTGACCACACAGATGTTATCCCATTCCCTGGCACAGGGCCACGCAGATACTCTCGTCCCATCCTCCGGTCCTTTGTCTTTCTGAATATCCGACCGGCCCGAGGTGGGTCCTACACGGACAAAATCACAGGGTCCGATGTTGCTTAGCAAGTATTGCCCATGCGTTGCTCGGGGGGGACTCCACAATTACGGGGAACTTGGTCCAAGCATTCATCATCACGGCAGTTTTTGATCTTATCTGCATTCCGGAATGGCCGACAGGTGACGTGCCCTGGTGAACAGGCGGCTGCTAACACTACTTGACATCAAACGGATCGCCCAACCGTAGCACAGGAAGACTCAACATAAGTTCTCACGTTGTCCTGAAGGAACTACGAAAGTTAACAACCATTTCAGGCTTGTTTCAGGCACTTTTTGGAGATTGAGGCTTCCTAAAGCCCTTTAGGAATTCTAATACCGAATCCGTGAATAAAATCGTAGGAAACTAAAAACAACAGGGGCTCCCCTCATTTGGAAACTAAATTCCGAATGGCGTCCCTAGCAACACTGAAATAAGAATCGCCCAGATAATTGAATTAGGGTTCATGTTGCTGAAAATTTCCAATTATAATAAACATTGACATGAATGATAAATATTGGAGAAAAAAATTGATCGTCTAGATTTCTTCATAGGTTACCTATTTGTTTTTAATAAATTCGCCAAACCAATGTAATCGGTTTCAATATAACAAATACAACGTTGGATAACTTTTCGAAGGATCAAGACTTATCTAGGAACGGCAGAAACTTGATTCACTTACCGAACAGTTTGGATCGGGAAGCAGGCGTAACGTGCCGAGGTTTCGCAAGAGAAAAGTATGTACGGGGTTTGGTGATCCTCTTTATATTTATATTGGACCACTCAACCATAATTGAAGAAGTTGGGACGGCAAATCCAAGTTTCTGATTCGAAAGGCACTTCCCAAAACTACGAAGACCGTAGTTTTGGTCGAAACCCCCTTTGAGAAGGTTTCTAATCTCGTGGGGTGTTTATAGATGCATTCAGGAGTTTTACTGTACCAACTTTTCATCCCTTCTTCGTGCCCCCTTCTTTCAACTTCGGTCTGCCTTTCTCAACTTTTAAGCCCCCAACCTCTCCTGTTATTATTCATTCATTTCCATTTTCTAAGCATCTTTTATGGTATACGAAAGGCTGCGCCATGAAAAGTTGACGGGAAAAATGACTTTTGAAATGGGTGAATCACATTTTTAACCCCCTCAAATTTCCTTCTTGGTCGAAAACATCTAACTATAATTCCAAATACCTTTGACGGGGGAAAATAACAGCAATACATTCTACATACATAAAATACACTAGGCACTACTTTAAACTTCAGGGAGGCCCAGGTTCTCTAGAGGCTAGAGGACCGTCGCGCCATGGAAAGAAGAAGAAGAATAAACTTAGTGCCTACTCTCTTTTGCGGGCACGGAGGGACTTAGTAGGTAGTGAGGCACTTTTAATACATACCATTCGGTTATCAATGTATTTCCAACGTCCTCAATGTTTAAATAAACCACTCTAACCCTTACCTCTATGTTCTTAACTACTTCTACGTACTTACTTTAAAACCGTCCTACCTAGTACCTAATTCTAGTTCTTGAGCATTCTGGTCCAGTATTATTTGTCACCAGAATTTTCTCCAGTTAGAACCTTCTACCTATCAAACGAAGTTTCTATTTCATTTTCCAGCAGCAAGAGAATACTAGCTGACACCTATTTAGCACTTTTTTATTCATGATAACGTTCTGGTTTGACAGATAAGTAATAAATAAATAAAACTGAATACCTAGTTTGGATTTTTAGGATTTTTCGGGATCACCCTTAGCAGTAACACTCTACATACTTTTTACGGCCAGGTTGGTCCATACGTTGGGCCATACGTTTAGTTGGTCCAAACACTTCTCGATAGAATTTGACGATGTTTTTAGGAACCTTCTTAGTATCGAGTATTACGAAAAATCGTTGCTTTTCTTTGAGTCTAGTCTATGAATGATTTGGAGCTTAGCAGGGAAATTCATAAGCTTCGTGGTTCATTTCTCAACTACTCTCTACATTTGGGTACAAATTGAATGAGGGTGGACGGATGAATTTTTTTAAATTTGATGTTCGATGAAATATATATTTCGTCAACAAATATATTACAGTTACCATTAAGTATATATATCTTTATCGTATGATCCGAAGGATTGAACAAAATACGGCAAATTTGTCTTCACTGATGATAATAATCCAGCTTTTATTCATGCTCCAGTTTTTCAACCCCATCACTAAAGGTAAAATCTGAAAATCAAAGTTTATTTTTCTGTGTGATCGTACCTACCGCATAGAAAGACGTTATGATTCATAGTTAGACTGCGTCGTATAGAGTACCTGTATGGTGAGTCAGGGAAAAAACGAAACCTTGTTACCGGCGAAGGAAAAAAGAGTTTCGACCGAATACAGTTTTTAACCTGACACGCCACCGCCACTCGTTTGAAATGAGAACTACAACATGGGCTTTTCTTAAACTACCCAAGTATTTTGTACGCCCTGGGTCATTCTGTATGGATTGATTAAACATATCTATCATACAGTGAGCATACCATGACTTGTATTACCTGTGTACTGAGCCACATAATTTCATTTCATCGTTAAGTATGAGAAGTGAGTACTTCAATGAGAGGTAGAAGTAATTATTTATTTTCATCAATAGGTACATACGTGCATATAGACTAAAAAATACTCTGCCCAAGATGAAACTTGCAGAACGTACTTCCTATTTACTGATTTGTGCTGCCTATACCAATTAGGCACATTAAGTATTTCACTGTAAAGGGAAATTCTCTTGGCTAGAGTTGTTCTAAGAATATTCTTTCTATCTTTGGTTACTTCCAAGTGACTGGGGATTATAGGAAAACTCTTTTGTTCCAATAGATTGAAATCAATAGTCGACAGCAGAGTCAAAAGTCTATTAGTTTGAATCAACATCACAGTTGTTGATGGTTAGTATTATTCACAAAATAATAAACCAAAAGGTTGAAATTACCAATAATTTATATGAATCACCGAATGTAATAGAATGGAGACCCGAAAAACACAATGAGTATTTCAATTTCAACAGCGTTTTGTTCTAAAAAGTGGGACAAATTCAAATTTATGGGGTCTTTAGCGGTCGGTGCTAAAAATAGCTAGAATTGCCAAAAATTGATATAAAATCACCCGAAATGATATAGAATGAAGGCTCAGAATGGGAAATCACTACCTATTCCAAAACACTGCAAATTATTACCCAGCGGTTTATAATATTTTCCTCTATAGGTACCCCTTCGGCGCAAATTACAGCACATACTCGAGGGGCTGGCTGTGAACGAACGGCTGGACGCACTATGCTCCGGCTGGTCTAAAAAAAAACCTCAAGTTCGGAATCAATTTAAAAACGTCATAAAAACCATATCCTTCTATTGAAAGTTTTTGAGTAAGTCGTTCTGAAAAATGCATTCCCAATTATGCACCCCTTGGAGGTGACTAGCAGTAACGCCGAGCTTCGAGGATCAACTAGAACCCGAATGAGATCTACAAACCAAATTTAATTTATTTTGGTTCATGTTAAAGCAGAATTATAATTCCAGGAATCTTAGTACAACGAACTTGGCGTGCGATCATTGAACTGTTCGGATGTGAACGGAATGAGTCCTCCGCGGCGGGAATGTGTGTGTGTGCTGGTGAGTGTGAATAATATGCTCTCCGATATATCATCGAGATCGAGTCGATTAGCAGTTGATGACATAGTGAACTATCGTGCTCAAATAACCGTTTCCGGGAGTAGCGATGAGTGACTGGATAATGTAAGTAGGTTAGATCATTTCAAAGTTGTTGATTCAAAGCTAGTCGAATGAATTCGGTCATTTAGCTAGAAGCAGGTGATGATTTCAGCGAACAAAATGAAATGGCGAACTCTCTTCTTTTTGCAAATACTCGTACATACCCAAAACGTCGTAAACGCGGCAAGTATTGTCATAATGATATCTGGCATCTAAGTTGTCCATATAATGAACAGACTATTTCAAGTATCCAAATCTAAATGATCTCACTATTTGAAACTAAATTAATAGAAGTACTTCGTCGAGTTTCTTCAGTGGGATAACTGTAAAGCTAGTGATGCGGCCGGCTCCTACCGTCTTGAAAACTCCCATTTTGGACTAGTTGCCCCAGGGGTCAGCGAGTTCAATACTACTTTAGTCGTCGACGAAGATTTTGATATTGTTGTAGTGAGTAGTTTTGGGTGTTTTCCTTTGATGCCACAAGTTAATTACTATCAAGCACAATGAGAATAAATATTTACAAATTAAAACAACCTTTGCCTGAAAACGAACGAACGCACTTATCGCACATTATAACGAATTTTCGAAGAGAAATATATGATATAGGTATGCTACTACAGTGTTCCAACATTATTAGTTGGGATTTTTGAAAACAATTCTTTTCCGTTTTAGAGCATTCTGGATCCATAATTTTTTAACAAAAATTGGGTAATATATAAAAAATTCGAAATGTCGCAAAAATGATTGTAATGGCAAAAAAATGAGTTCGAAGAAAGGCAATTTTCAAAGAAAGAAGTTCGTCACATATGAGGTTTTGTGGATCAGAAATAGCAAAAATCGGTAAAAATAGAATGGAAACAAAAATGGAGTCAAACACTGATATAGAGTCGTGACTCCAGAAAGAAAAAATATTTCAATAACAACAACAAATTTTTCACAAAATTGGGGGTCAAATGTGAGATTATGGGAATCGAAAGTCGCTAAAAAGACAGTGGTGAAAGATGTATACCATAACAAGTATTAGTAGTAGTAGAACCTAACCGTGCGTTCGCCCTCCAATAATTTGTAGGTCTCAGGAAGATCCCTGATTTACTTCAGCATCATTGCTAACTTTTTGTCAAAGCGGCTCAAATATCGAAAGAATAGTAGGTATACCTACTAACGTTTTTTCGCTGTTCTATTAAACAGTTAAAATTTTCAATTGCATGTTTTTCTGTAACAGATAAAATTCAAGATCTTCAAGTGCAAATCAATGAGCGACGCTGATTGCGAATTGTTCTTATCATTGCTAGTGCCAGATCACTGTAAGAAGATGACGGAAAGAGGACAATTCTATTCGATAATGGGATCGAATCCTTTGAAAAAGGTACCTACATAATAAATCGCGCCATCAATAAGATGAGTATTGATCACAATTGTTGAACAGCTTCTATTATCCGACCAAAGAGAAATTTTCAGAACATCAGAAACATTCCTAATGTTTCCTCAAAAATCATGATACTGAAATCTGAGAAACTATCCACGCAACCAGAACGGTTGGTCTAGTTCGAATAGATCAAGTTGCTTGCGAAGTTGCTTTTGATTTCACTGTGGTGTAGGAATGGTTGTTTAAAGTAAGTACTTCGTAGCGATTCATATCACAGAGACAACTTTCAACAGATCGTACCTAAGGGTTATTGGATCCAACTCAAAAATAGTTCCAAGTGGTTTCAGCTGGTCATAGTTCCAAATTTCAGACATATCGGTATAATTGCTATTTTTTATTCAATCAGAGCACATAGGATCTCTACTAGAAAATGCTGTAAAAAACACAATGAAGATGTATTAAGACATCATTTACCTCTCTTTCAGGGGGCGTATCTCATAATAAAATCCAGAGTGGATATTGAAACCCTGAAAAATCTGCCAATGGAAGAGAATGCTATCTTCAAAATTGTTTGGCTTTTTGAACACCACGGAAAACGAATAGGGTGCTGGGTAATGAAGTCAAGAAAATCTCGAGTGAGAGGAAAGAAGAAAAATAATACTGAATCATGAAAATATCAAAACTGAATATACCAATACGATAATGTTCTCTGAGTGCTAATAAACGTTCGTATACCTATCCGTGTATTACTTGGCTCAGCAAATGAATACATTTATAGATTTATTGATAGAGTAGGTTGAGCCATGGGTAATCACGATGGCGCAATCACAGAGGAGATTTATAGAATTTTATATTGGACCATCCGGGAACCAACCCCCACCTACCCTCCAAAATGCCGCTCTTCTCAATAATACTTTCCTGCATTCATACCTAAGTGTTTCAAAGAAAACAAGTTTGCATGCTTGCCAGCAAGTTACAAGTTACAACCCGACGTGAATGAAATTGATAATCTTGGAGCTAACCCGCAACTACCTACCACCACGACAATTATTATTTTATGTAGATTTGGGCGTTTCTAACACAAAATAGTGCATAGACATATAAAGTTACAGTAGGACTTCATTGATTAAAAAGGACACCATCCGAGGACCCCGAATTGAAATTTAAGACACCAAAAGGTACAAAGAAAAATTCGTCTTTGGAGGGATAAAACCATAGACACGCAGTGAGACAAATTGAAAGAAAACGTGAAAACCTCGTAAGTCTGACTTTTAAAATTTGAATGTTTTTACATTATACTTTCTTATTTGGGTTCTTGATCCCTTGCACTTTTTGGTGATACTCGTATTTCTCCGTTTTCAATTCATTCGTTCTCTATGGCGCGACCAGTATCCTGAAGAAGCTGAAACCAAGTTGGAGATTATGACTGCTTTCTATGGCTCTGGATGAGTGCCTGAAGAGAACTGAGAACAAAGCCGTCATTATGGTAGGCCTCATCGTCGCTATTCAAGCAGTGTGCAATGCCAAAGGAGACGACGACGGTACCACTGTAAGCAAGTCCAAACAACGAGCGCAAGTTGATGGGAAAATGAGTGGAACTTGTGCTTCAGTGGATTCTCGGCCACTGTGGCGTGTAGTGGAATGAGGAGACTGACCGGCTGGCGAGAGAGCCCTTTGCGCACAATTTTAAAATAGCGTCACATACCGCACTTCTAAAAGAAAAATTAAAAGTTTTATGATGAAATTACTAGATGTAAGGCAGCAACGGGAAGCTGAAGGTAGGAAGAGGTAATCACTGACTACACAGAAGGGACGCATTCCTCAATGTCATCACCCGTAGCAGTAACACTCTACATACTTTGTACGGCCAGGTCTTCGTTCAGTTGGTCTAAACACTTCTCGATAGAATTTGACGATGTTTTTAGGAACCTTCTTAGTATCGAGTATTACGAAAAATCGTTGCTTTTCTTTGAGTCTAGTCTATGAATGGTTTGGAGCTTAGCAGGGAAATTCATAAGCTTCGTGGTTCATTTCTCAACTACTCTCTACATTTGGGTACAAATTGAATGAGGGAGGACGTATGAATTTTTTTAAATTTGATGTTCGATGAAATATATATTTCGTCAACAAATATATTACAGTTACCATTAAGTATATATATCTTTATCGTATGATCCGAAGGATTGAACAAAATACGGCAAATTTGTCTTCACTGATGATAATAATCCAGCTTTTATTCATGCTCCAGTTTTTCAACCCCATCACTAAAGGTAAAATCTGAAAATCAAAGTTTATTTTTCTGTGTGATCGTACCTACCGCATAGAAAGACGTTATGATTCATAGTTAGACTGCGTCGTATAGAGTAGCTGTATGGTGAGTCAGGAAAAAAACGAAACCTTGTTACCGGCGAAGGAAAAAAGAGTTTCGACCGAATACGGTTTTTAACCTGACACGCCACCGCCACTCGTTTGAAATGAGAACTACAACATGGGCTTTTCTTAAACTACCCAAGTATTTTGTACGCCCTGGGTCATTCTGTATGGATTGATTAAACATATCTACCATACAGTGAGCATACCATGACTTGTATTACCTGTGTACTGAGCCACATAATTTCATTTCATCGTTAAGTATGAGAAGTGTGATTTCAATGAGAGGTAGAAGTAATTATTTATAAATACAAAAAAAATACTCTGCCCAAGATGAAACTTGCAGAACGTACTTCCCATTTACTGATTTGTGCTGCCTATACCAATTAGGCACATTAAGTATTTCACTGTAAAGGGAAATTCTCTTGGCTAGTGTTGTTCTAAGCATATTCTTTCTATCTTTGGTTACTTCCAAGTGACTGGGGATTATAGAAAAACTCTTTTGTTCCAATAGACTGAAATCAATATTCGACAACAGAGCCAAAAGTCTATTCATTTGAATCAAGTATTATTCACAAAATAATAAACCAAAAGGTTGAAATTACCAATAATTTATATGAATCACCGAATGTAATAGAATGGAGACCCGAAAAACACAATGAGCATTTCAATTTCAACAGCGTTTTGTTCTAAAAAGTGGGACAAATTCAAATTTATGGGGTCTTTAGCGGTCGGTGCTAAAAATAGCTAGAATTGCCAAAAATTGATATAAAATCACCCGAAATGATATAGAATGAAGGCTCAGAATGGGAAATCACTACCTATTCCAAAACACTGCAAATTATTACCCAGCGGTTTATAATATTTTCCTCTATAGGTACCCCTTCGGCGCAAATTACAGCACATACTCGAGGGGCTGGCTGTGAACGAACGGCTGGACGCACTATGCTCCGGCTGGTCTAAAAAAAAAACCTCAAGTTCGGAATCAATTTAAAAACGTCATAAAAACCATATCCTTCTATTGAAAGTTTTTGAGTAAGTCGTTCTGAAAAATGCATTCCCAATTATGCACCCCTTGGAGGTGACTAGCAGTAACGCCGAGCTTCGAGGATCAACTAGAACCCGAATGAGATCTACAAACCAAATTTAATTTATTTTGGTTCATGTTAAAGCAGAATTATAATTCCAGGAATCTTAGTACAACGAACTTGGCGTGCGATCATCTGAAGATCTGAACTGTTCGGATGTGAACGGAATGAGTCCTCCGCGGCGGGAATGTGTGTGTGTGCTGGTGAGTGTGAATAATATGCTCTCCGATATATCATCGAGATCGAGTCGATTAGCAGTTGATGACATAGTGAACTATCGTGCTCAAATAACCGTTTCCGGGAGTAGCGATGAGTGACTGGATAATGTAAGTAGGTTAGATCATTTCAACGTTGTTGATTCAAAGCTAGTCGAATGAATTCGGTCATTTAGCTAGAAGCAGGTGATGATTTCAGCGAACAAAATGAAATGGCGAACTCTCTTCTTTTTGCAAATACTCGTACATACCCAAAACGTCGTAAACGCGGCAAGTATTGTCATAATGATATCTGGCATCTAAGTTGTCCATATAATGAACAGACTATTTCAAGTATCCAAATCTAAATGATCTCACTATTTGAAACTAAATTAATAGAAGTACTTCGTCGAGTTTCTTCAGTGGGATAACTGTAAAGCTAGTGATGCGGCCGGCTCCTACCGTCTTGAAAACTCTCATTTTGGACTAGTTGCCCCAGGGGTCAGCGAGTTCAATACTACTTTAGTCGTCGACGAAGATTTTGATATTGTTGTAGTGAGTAGTTTTGGACGTTTTTCTTTGATGCCACAAGTTAATTACTATCAAGCACAATGAGAATAAATAGTTACAAATTAAAACAACCTTTGCCTGAAAACGAACGAACGCACTTATCGCACATTATAAAGAATTTTCGAAGAGAAATATATGATATAGGTATGCTACTACAGTGTTCCAACATTATCAGTTGGGATTTTTGAAAATAATTCTTTTCCGTTTTAGAGCATTCTGGATCCATAATTTTTTAACAAAAATTGGGTAATATATAAAAAATTCGAAATGTCGCAAAAATGATTGTAATGGCAAAAAAATGAGTTCGATGAAAGGCGATTTTCAAAGAAAGAAGTTCGAAACATATGAGGTTTTGTGGATCAGAAATAGCAAAAATCTGTAAAAATAGAATGGAAACAAAAATGGAGTCAAACACTGATATAGAGTCGTGACTCCAGAAAGAAAAAATATTTCAATAACAACAACAAATTTTTCACAAAATTGGGGGTCAAATGTGAGATTATGGGAATCGAAAGTCGCTAAAAAGACAGTGATGAAAGATCTATACCATAACAAGTATTAGTAGTAGTAGAACCTAACCGTGCGTTCGCCCTCCAATAATTTGTAGGTCTCAGGAAGATCCCTGATTTACTTCAGCATCATTGCTAACTTTTTGTCAAAGCGGCTCAAATATCGAAAGAATAGTAGGTATACCTACTAACGTTTTTTCGCTGTTCTATTAAACAGTTAAAATTTTCAATTGTATGTTTTTCTGTAACAGATAAAATTCAAGATCTTCAAGTGCAAATCAATGAGCGACGCTGATTGCGAATTGTTCTTATCATTGCTAGTGCCAGATCACTGTAAGAAGATGACGGAAAGAGGACAATTCTATTCGATAATGGCTGAGTCATCACATCCTCCCATGACCTGTCCTTTGAAAAAGGTACCTACTTAATAAATCGCGCCATCAATAAGATGAGTATTGATCACAATTGTTGAACAGCTTCTATTATCCGATCAAAGAGAAGTTTTCAGATCATCAGAAACATTCCTAATGTTTCCTCAAAAATCATGACACTGAAATCTGAGAAACTATCCACGCAACCAGAACGGTTGGTCTAGTTCGAATAGATCAAGTTGCTTGCGAAGTTGCTTTTGATTTCACTGTGGTGTAGGAATGTGTTTAAAGTAAGTACTTCGTAGCGATTCATATCACAGAGACAACTTTCAACAGATCGTACCTAAGGGTTATTGGATCCAACTCAAAAATAGTTCCAAGTGGTTTCAGCTGGTCATAGTTCCAAATTTCAGACATATCGGTATAATTACTATTTTTTATTCAATCAGAGCACATAGGATCTCTACTAGAAAATGCTGTAAAAAACACAATGAAGATGTATTAAGACATCATTTACCTCTCTTTCAGGGGGTGTATCTCATAATAAAATCCAGAGTGGATATTGAAACCCTGAAAAATCTGCCAATGGAAGAGAATGCTATCTTCAAAATTGTTTGGCTTTTTGAACACCACGGAAAACGAATAGGGTGCTGGGTAATGAAGTCAAGAAAATCTCGAGTGAGAGGAAAGAAGAAAAATAATACTGAATCATGAAAATATCAAAACTGAATATACCAATACGATAATGTTCTCTGAGTGCTAATAAACGTTCGTATACCTATCCGTGTATTACTTGGCTCAGCAAATGAATACATTTATAGATTTATTGATAGAGTAGGTTGAGCCATGGGTAATCACGATGGCGCAATCACAGAGGAGATTTATAGAATTTTATATTGGACCATCCGGGAACCAACCCCCACCTACCCTCCAAAATGCCGCTCTTCTCAATAATACTTTCCTGCATTCATACCTAAGTGTTTCAAAGAAAACAAGTTTGCATGCTTGCCAGCAAGTTACAAGTTACAACCCGACGTGAATGGAATTGATAATCTTGGAGCTAACCCGCAACTACCTACCACCACGACAATTATTATTTTATGTAGATTTGGGCGTTTCTAACACAAAATAGTGCATAGACATATAAAGTTACAGTAGGACTTCATTGATTAAAAAGGACACCATCCGAGGACCCCGAATTGAAATTTAAGACACCAAAAGGTACAAAGAAAAATTCGTCTTTGGAGGGATAGAACCATAGACACGCAGTGAGACAAATTGAAAGAAAACGTGAAAACCTCGTAAGTCTGACTTTTGAAATTTGAATGTTTTTACATTATACTTTCTTATTTGGGTTCTTGATCCCTTGCACTTTTTGGTGATACTCGTATTTCTCCGTTTTCAATTCATTCGTTCTCTATGGCGCGACCAGTATCCTGAAGAAGCTGAAACCAAGTTGGAGATTATGACTGCTTTCTATGGCTCTGGATGAGTGCCTGAAGAGAACTGAGAACAAAGCCGTCATTATGGTAGGCCTCATCGTCGCTATTCAAGCAGTGTGCAATGCCAAAGGAGACGACGACGGTACCACTGTAAGCAAGTCCAAACAACGAGCGCAAGTTGATGGGAAAATGAGTGGAACTTGTGCTTCAGTGGATTCTCGGCCACTGTGGCGTGTAGTGGAATGAGGAGACTGACCGGCTGGCGAGAGAGCCCTTTGCGCACAATTTTAAAATAGCGTCACATACCGCACTTCTAAAAGAAAAATTAAAAGTTTTATGATGAAATTACTAGATGTAAGGCAGCAACGGGAAGCTGAAGGTAGGAAGAGGTAATCACTGACTACACAGAAGGGACGCATTCCTCAATGGCATCACCCGTAGCAGTAACACTCTACATACTTTGTACGGCCAGGTCTTCGTTCAGTTGGTCTAAACACTTCTCGATAGAATTTGACGATGTTTTTAGGAACCTTCTTAGTATCGAGTATTACGAAAAATCGTTGCTTTTCTTTGAGTCTAGTCTATGAATGGTTTGGAGCTTAGCAGGGAAATTCATAAGCTTCGTGGTTCATTTCTCAACTACTCTCTACATTTGGGTACAAATTGAATGAGGGAGGACGTATGATTTTTTTTAAATTTGATGTTCGATGAAATATATATTTCGTCAACAAATATATTACAGTTACCATTAAGTATATATATCTTTATCGTATGATCCGAAGGATTGAACAAAATACGGC
Organism: Leptopterna dolabrata; assembly: GCA_954871275.1. Classification (NCBI taxonomy): domain Eukaryota; kingdom Metazoa; phylum Arthropoda; class Insecta; order Hemiptera; family Miridae; genus Leptopterna; species Leptopterna dolabrata. Next base: position 25,860,917 of record OX940983.1, read on the forward strand.
AAATTTGTCTTCACTGATGATAATAATCCAGCTTTTATTCATGCTCCAGTTTTTCAACCCCATCACTAAAGGTAAAATCTGAAAATCAAAGTTTATTTTTCTGTGTGATCGTACCTACCGCATAGAAAGACGTTATGATTCATAGTTAGACTGCGTCGTATAGAGTAGCTGTATGGTGAGTCAGGAAAAAAACGAAACCTTGTTACCGGCGAAGGAAAAAAGAGTTTCGACCGAATACGGTTTTTAACCTGACACGCCACCGCCACTCGTTTGAAATGAGAACTACAACATGGGCTTTTCTTAAACTACCCAAGTATTTTGTACGCCCTGGGTCATTCTGTATGGATTGATTAAACATATCTACCATACAGTGAGCATACCATGACTTGTATTACCTGTGTACTGAGCCACATAATTTCATTTCATCGTTAAGTATGAGAAGTGTGATTTCAATGAGAGGTAGAAGCAATTATTTATAAATACAAAAAAAATACTCTGCCCAAGATGAAACTTGCAGAACGTACTTCCCATTTACTGATTTGTGCTGCCTATACCAATTAGGCACATTAAGTATTTCACTGTAAAGGGAAATTCTCTTGGCTAGTGTTGTTCTAAGAATATTCTTTCTATCTTTGGTTACTTCCAAGTGACTGGGGATTATAGAAAAACTCTTTTGTTCCAATAGACTGAAATCAATATTCGACAACAGAGCCAAAAGTCTATTCATTTGAATCAAGTATTATTCACAAAATAATAAACCAAAAGGTTGAAATTACCAATAATTTATATGAATCACCGAATGTAATAGAATGGAGACCCGAAAAACACAATGAGTATTTCAATGTCAACAGCGTTTTGTTCTAAAAAGTGGGTCAAATTCAAATTTGAGGGGTATTTAGCGATCGGTGCTAAAAATAGCTAGAATTGCCAAAAATTGATATAAAATCACCCGAAGTGATATAGAATGAAGGCTCAGAATGGGAAATCACTACCTATTCCAAAACACTGCAAATTATTACCCAGCGGTTTATAATATTTTCCTCTATAGGTACCCCTTCGGCGCAAATTACAGCACATACTCGAGGGGCTGGCTGTGAACGAACGGCTGGACGCACTATGCTCCGGCTGGTCTAAAAAAAAACCTCAAGTTCGGAATCAATTTAAAAACGTCATAAAAACCATATCCTTCTATTGAAAGTTTTTGAGTAAGTCGTTCTGAAAAATGCATTCCCAATTATGCACCCCTTGGAGGTGACTAGCAGTAACGCCGAGCTTCGAGGATCAACTGGAACCCGAATGAGATCTACAAACCAAATTTAATTTATTTTGGTTCATGTTAAAGCAGAATTATAATTCCAGGAATCTTAGTACAACGAACTTGGCGTGCGATCATTGAACTGTTCGGATGTGAACGGAATGAGTCCTCCCCGGCGGGAATGTATAGTGCTGGTGAGTGTGAATAATATGCTCTCCGATATATCATCGAGATCGAGTCGATTAGCAGTTGATGACATAGTGAACTATCGTGCTCAAATAACCGTTTCCGGGAGTAGCGATGAGTGACTGGATAATGTAAGTAGGTAGATCATTTCAAAGTTGTTGATTGAAAGCTAGTCGAATGAATTCGGTCATTTAGCTAGAAGCAGGTGATGATTTCAGCGAACAAAATGAAATGGCGAACTCTCTTCTTTTTGCAAATACTCGTACATACCCAAAACGTCGTAAACGCGGCAAGTATTGTCATAATGATATCTGGCATCTAAGTTGTCCATATAATGAACAGACTATTTCAAGTATCCAAATCTAAATGATCTCACTATTTGAAACTAAATTAATAGAAGTACTTCGTCGAGTTTCTTCAGTGGGATAACTGTAAAGCTAGTGGTGCGGCCGCCGGCTCCTACCGTCTTGAAAACTCTCATTTTGGACTAGTTGCCCCAGGGGTCAGCGAGTTCAATACTACTGTAGCCGTCGACGAAGATTTTGATATTGTTGTAGTGAGTAGTTTTGGACGTTTTTCTTTGATGCCACAAGTTAGTTACTATCAAGCACAATGAGAATAAATAGTTACAAATTAAAACAACCTTTGCCTGAATACGAATGTACTTATTGCACATTTTAATGAATTTTCGAAGATAAATATATGATATAGGTATGCTACTACAGTGTTCCAACATTATCAGTTGGGATTTTTGAAAATAATTCTTTTCCGTTTTAGAGCATTCTGGATCCATAATTTTTTAACGAAAATTGGGTAAGAGATAAAAAATTCGAAATGTCGCAAAAATGATTGTAATGGCAAAAAAAGAATGAGTTCGAAGACTGGCGAATTTTCAAAGAAAGAAGTGGGTCACATGTGAGTTTTTGTGGATCAGAAATAGCAAAAACGGTAAAAATAGAATGGAAACAAAAATGGAGTCAACAACTGATATAGAGTCGTGACTCCAGATAGAAAAAAATATTTCAACAACAAATGTTTCACAAAATTGGGGGTCAAATTTGAGATTATGGGAATAGAAATTCGCTAAAAAGTGGTGAAAGATCTATACCATAACAACTAGTAGTAGTAGTAGTAGTAGTAGTAGTAGTAGTAGTAGTAGTAGTAGTAGTAGTCGTAGTAGTAGTAGTAGTAGTAGTAGTAGTAGTAGTAGTAGTAGTAGTAGTAGTAGTAGTAGTAGTAGTAGTAGTAGTAGTAGTAGTAGTAGTAGTAGTGGAACCTAAACGTGCGTTCGCACTCCAATAATTTGTAGGTCTCAGGAAGATCCCTGGTTTACTTCAACATCATTGCTAACTTTTTGTCAAAGCGGCTCAAATATCGAAAGAATAGTAGGTATACCTACTAACGTTTTTTCGCTGTTCTATTAAATAGGTAGTTCAAATTTTGAACTGTATGTTTTTCTGTAACAGGTAAAATTCAAGATGTTCAAGTGCAAATCAATGAGCGACGTTGATTGTGAATTCTTCATATCAGTGCTAGTGCCAGATCACTGTAAGAAGATGACGGAAAGAGGACAATTCTATTCGATAATGGCTGAGTCATCACATCCTCCCATAACCTGTCCTTTGAAAAAGGTACCTACTTAATAAATCGCGCCATCAATAAGATGAGTATTGATCACAATTGTTGAACAGCTTCTATTATCCGACCAAAGAGAAATTTTCAGAACATCAGAAACATTCCTTATGTTTCCTCAAAAATCATGACACTGAAATCTGAGAAACTATCCACGCAACCAGAACGGTTGGTCTAGTTCGAATAGATCAAGTTGCTTGCGAAGTTGCTTTTGATATCACTGTGGTGTAGGAATGTGTTTAAAGTAAGTACTTCGTAGCGATTCATATCACAGAGACAACTTCCAACAGATCGTACCTAAGGGTTATTGGATCTAACTCAAAAATAGTTCCAAGTGGTTTCAGCTGGTCATAGTTCCAAATTTCAGACATATCGGTATAATTGCTATTTTTTATTCAATCAGAGCACATAGGATCTCTACTAGAAAATGCTGTAAAAAACACAATGAAGATGTATTAAGACATCATTCACTTCTCTTTCAGGGGGCGTATCACATAATAAAATCCAGAGTGGATATTGAAACCCTGAAAAATCTGCCACTGGAAGAGAATACTATCTTCAAAGTTGTTTTGCTTTTTGAACACCACGGAAAACGAATAGGGTGCTGGGTAATGAAGGCAAGAAAATCTCGAGTGAGAGGAAAGAAGAAAAATAATACTGAATCATGAAAATATCAAACTGAATATACCAATACGATAATGTTCTCTGAGTGCTAATAAACGTTCGTATACCTATCCGCGTATTACTTGGCTCAGCAAATGAATAAATTTATAGATTTATTGATAGAGTAGGTTGAGCGATGGGTAATCACGATGGCGCAATCACAGAGGAGATTTAATCAGAATTTATAGAATTTTATATTGAACCATCCGGGAACCAATCTACGCACCTTGAAACGTAAAGGAAAAAATTTTGAGGGGGTGTTGTAAAAATTGTTTGCTGAGCGAATACATAGGTGTATTTATTCACAGAATAATGAACCAAAAAAAAAAAGCTGGAGATTATGGCGTTTTTCTCGACTCTTGTAAAATTTACATTTTTGGACCTAGGCATGAGGTTCTGAACTTTTACTATCGAATTGCTGCCATAGTCCAAGTATAGGCAGTAAGCAGTAATTAACATACGGCCGTAATGTCTACACAAGAGTCTGAGTAATGAAATCATCCTTTTACCGTAAATTCATCCAAGTCACCTAGCGTCTTTATTTAATCAAAATCTTCTGAACTTCCGTAGTTGGCAACATCGTATGGGGAACTAGGTGGGGTGCACAGCAAGGCAACCTCCTAGGCCACATTCTGCTCTGCCGCGTTGGTATCAATAGGTCATTTGACCCGCGACACGCAGAGTTCTTGCACGCAATCCTCCCCCCTCGCCATTTCTTGTGGTTACTGCCACCAAAAACTGCCGTTTCCCTTCTCAAACTCCTCCTATCCCGCGAGCCAACTGCGGTTAACTTAAGGATATCAACCCGCTGGTTATGGCACTCTCTTTTATCGTTTTTCATAATATTCTCCCACGACTTTATAGGGTAATGAAGCAGGAGGTTGTACAACCTCGACAGAGTGCCGCCGAAGTATTTCCGTGCTTGTCCTGAATGGATGGATAAAGGACTCTTGTCAAAAACTTTGTACTGCGTAAGACGATAATTTAAAAACTTTTTAGTATCAATCCTCAGAGGCAAAAGCAGAGCCCTTGTGTTTTCGATGTTGCATTTTTCAGCCAACATTCATACTGTTAATCAAAATGACGATAACTAGTCTGACCGTCCATGCACACGCGCAGCAACAGGCGCAGACATAATTACTAAATCCCCATTACCAGACATAATTACCAAATTGCATACCGAATCCCCATATTAATCTACTGAACACCGACGATTCCCCAAATAACTTCATCATAAGTGCATTCATCGGAGCTATACCAACGCCTGCTTACCTAACTTATTAAGTACTAGCCTGACCGCTCGCTTCGCTCGCTATCCGAGATTCGCTGTACGCAGTATCGTGGAACCAACAAACGACGGAAAAATCCCACAGCCTACCGGGTATTTGCGCCCAATTTTATCAAAATCCGTCAAGCCATTCAGGAGTTGACCATGGTCGACCATATTTCTGCTATGGTCAGGGAATTAAAAATGCGCCTACGTTCAACTTGGGAGGCTACCGGATATTGCTGCCAAATTTGGTCGATATCCGTTGAGCAATTCGGGATTCGACCATGGAGGGGCCCATGGATGCGCTATGGTCGACCGCGGGGGTAGTCCGAAGGGTCGATCGTAGATAGAATTTCACGTAGATTACGAATACGCGATAAAAAATAGGGGTTACCATTTCAATTAACGAAGTTGACCATGGTCGACCATAGTTCCGCTATGGTCAGGGAATTAAAAATGCGACGTTGCATAACTTGGGAGCCTACTGGATATTCGTGCCAAATTTGGTCGATATCCGTCAAGCCATTCAGGAGTTGACCATGGTCGACCATAGTTCCGCTATGGTCAGGGAATTAAAAATGCGACGTTGCACAACTTGGGAGCCTACTGGATATTCGTGCCAAATTTGGTCGATATCCGTTGAGCAATTCGGGATTCGACCATGGAGGGGCCCATGGATGCGCTATGGTCGACCGCGGGGGTAGTCCGAAGGGTCGATCGTAGATAGAATTTCACGTAGATTACGAATACGCGATAAAAAATAGGGGTTACCATTTCAATTAACGAAGTTGACCATGGTCGACCATAGTTCCGCTATGGTCAGGGAATTAAAAATGCGACGTTGCATAACTTGGGAGCCTACTGGATATTCGTGCCAAATTTGGTCGATATCCGTCAAGCCATTCAGGAGTTGACCATGGTCGACCATAGTTCCGCTATGGTCAGGGAATTAAAAATGCGACGTTGCACAACTTGGGAGCCTACTGGATATTCGTGCCAAATTTGGTCGATATCCGTTGAGCAATTCGGGATTCGACCATGGAGGGGCCCATGGATGCGCTATGGTCGACCGCGGGGGTAGTCCGAAGGGTCGATCGTAGATAGAATTTCACGTAGATTACGAATACTCGATAAAAAATAGGGGTTACCATTTCAATTAACGAAGTTGACCATGGTCGACCATAGTTCCGCTATGGTCAGGGAATTAAAAATGCGACGTTGCACAACTTGGGAGCCTACTGGATATTCGTGCCAAATTTGGTCGATATCCGTTGAGCAATTCGGGATTCGACCATGGAGGGGCCCATGGATGCGCTATGGTCGACCGCGGGGGTAGTCCGAAGGGTCGATCGTAGATAGAATTTCACGTAGATTACGAATACGCGATAAAAAATAGGGGTTACCATTTCAATTAACGAAGTTGACCATGGTCGACCATAGTTCCGCTATGGTCAGGGAATTAAAAATGCGACGTTGCATAACTTGGGAGCCTACTGGATATTCGTGCCAAATTTGGTCGATATCCGTCAAGCCATTCAGGAGTTGACCATGGTCGACCATAGTTCCGCTATGGTCAGGGAATTAAAAATGCGACGTTGCACAACTTGGGAGCCTACTGGATATTCGTGCCAAATTTGGTCGATATCCGTTGAGCAATTCGGGATTCGACCATGGAGGGGCCCATGGATGCGCTATGGTCGACCGCGGGGGTAGTCCGAAGGGTCGATCGTAGATAGAATTTCACGTAGATTACGAATACGCGATAAAAAATAGGGGTTACCATTTCAATTAACGAAGTTGACCATGGTCGACCATAGTTCCGCTATGGTCAGGGAATTAAAAATGCGACGTTGCACAACTTGGGAGCCTACTGGATATTCGTGCCAAATTTGGTCGATATCCGTTGAGCAATTCGGGATTCGACCATGGAGGGGCCCATGGATGCGCTATGGTCGACCGCGGGGGTAGTCCGAAGGGTCGATCGTAGATAGAATTTCACGTAGATTACGAATACGCGATAAAAAATAGGGGTTACCATTTCAATTAACGAAGTTGACCATGGTCGACCATAGTTCCGCTATGGTCAGGGAATTAAAAATGCGACGTTGCACAACTTGGGAGCCTACCGGATATTCGTGCCAAATTTGGTCGATATCCGTCGAGCCGTTTGGCCGTGCATAGAAAGACAGACAGACTCACTCACTCACTCACTCACAGAGATCCGTTTTTATAATATAGTAGGGATATAATAGCCAAGTAGGTGTCTATCGAAATGCGTGCGCTTCAATCTTGCTGTAGTTGTGGCCTCACTGACTCTCTCCCACATTGAAAGCAAGAAGCAAATCGTCAAGAGTTTGAGCCTAGTAAACCGTTCGACGGGTTGTCGGGAGTTCGAATTTGATCAAAACCAACTGAGAGAAAGGCTATTGAAACTCGATAATCGACCGCTTATTTACCTTTCAATCAGCTCTCAGAGTCAAAGTGGGTTTTTCCCCCTTTAGTAATTAATTCGATGGACCAGGGGATTTTGTTACTGATTTAATTAATGAAACGGATACTATCGTCCGTTTACATTCTCCAATTTATGTTTATTATTTTAAATAATATTTACGTATGAATAATTTTACCTCCCATCCCCCGTTTCATCCAGATTCTACGGATTTCTTCTAGCACCATTTTTGGTATTCAAAGCAATGGAAAACCTTGAAAGATCATTCAAAGAACATCGAGTGAATAAAATAATTTGAGGGAGATAATGGAAAAACAATAGGTTATGCATTGTTACTGAGTTAGACAAAAGCATACAGTCAGACAGACATACACTTGACTGGGAAGTATACTAGGGGTGCTATAGTAGTCTGTTAGTAGTGAATCAGGCTTCAGCCCTACCTACCAACCTACAACGGCCGGATCCACAACATTTGAAGGGGGTGCCTTGACAAAAACTTCACCTAAGAGGTTGTATAATATTATTGAGTTGTAGAGCATCAAATTCTGCGTTCAGAGCACCCCTACTTTTATTAAAATATTTTGTAATTTAAATTTTTTAATTGATTAAATTTTAGATTGAATATTTTATAATATGACATTTTTTATTTGGAATAATCGTTTTTCAGTTAACAGAGTATAGGTAACTAACTCACTTTTCAGTCAAAATGGAAAGTCGCTGCAAATCCCAGCACAACGGTTTATTATTTTGTACAGAACACCTTTCTGTTAAACATCACAGATCTCTGTATAGATAACCGTTCTATATAATATATGTACTATTCTATACATATTATGTAGATCGCAGACCCTCCGTACTAAGGTACTCGTTACTAGGTGCCTGCCTAAACCACGTGTTATATGTTGCTAAAATAATTCTGTCGATGACAAGCAGTACCTAACATGGAAAAAGAAACACAAATAATGAAGTTCTGAAGGGAAACTGTTGATGTGGAGTGGAAAAATATACAATTCCGGTAGGGTTTCGATCTCGGGAATTTTAGCGTACCGGCTCGTTAGTTAAACCACTGAGCTATAATACCGTCGAGGTAGCAGGTGAACAGTACCTACTGTGCGCTCTCAACCCAGCTTGATGCCTGCATACACCCTACTCTTTACGGCAAATTTTATAGGAACTTTTATGGGTAGAATGCTCCGGATGGTCTCAAAAATTCAGAAAATATTAAACTATTTAAAAATGCGAGAAAACCCACACCTCAAAATACAATTTTCTGAGATAGGGTTACTCTGGACATTTCAACTCCTATTTTTCACCCCTTAAAGTTGACTGACAGTAACGCTGAGCTTCGAGGACCAACTAGGGCCCAGTCGGGACCCATACACCAAATTTCGTGAATTTTGGTTCATGGGAACTAAGGAAAAAGCCGTGGACGGCGTACGGACGGAATTTTTTTAAATTCGCTATTCGTATTCTACGTCCCTTGAAACGTAAAACATCAAATTTTAAGGGGGGGGGGGGGGTCAAGTTTTTTTTTCATGGTCGATTCCAAAGGTTTATTATTCAAAATAATAGACCAAAATTGCCTATTTTCGACTGCCGATTTCAATCAAACCGTTGAACTAAATTCAATGTTCAAGGAGGTCGCCACGCAGAATTTAGTGCCCTTTAATTTTGGTATGAGTGAAATATGTTATAAGACAAAAACTTGAAAATGTTCAAAAATCCCCCCCCCCCCCCCCCGAATCCGCCAGTGCCTACCTACTCTCGTATTTTTGCGGGCGGGAAAGCGATTTGAGTTTGAAATCCTGCTGTGGTGCAAAATTGAAATTTATGTGCAAAAAAGGTTTACGGTGGGTTAGGAGTGAGGCCATTACAACCATTTGTGTCTTATCTTCCTGCTGCCGAACTAACCTACTTTTCTTCCCATACATTTTACACCATGGTCCAAGCCAGAAGGAGATTTACAACAAACTAATCTCCCCACCTTACTTCTGTTCCCTCCGACAGAGGCGCTACGGGTAATCTTTGCGGTAGGAAATGCCGCTTGTTGATTGTTACTTTCGCGCTTATTTTTGAATGGTTATCATCGAAAATGCCTGCGGTGGATTTTAGTTTTACTCAAGTCACTGTAGGGTCAGTCGGGCTCTTGGAAATCACCCAGAAGTCAAACATATCCTCACATGGTCATACTGCATGACTGGAACTTTTATTATAGCTAACCTACCTGTATTGGATCTACTTTTAGGATATAGTTATCTCAATAGGTGGCCAGAAGGAAGGTTTATTAAGAGGAACCTCTCAACCTACTCATTATGGATGAGCAACCGAATTATATCAAGCGGGATTCACTGAAGAGTTTCAGACAAAGCACCCTATTTGCAAAGTACGTGAAGGCTGGTGTGATGAATGTGTTGGAGCGTACATCCACCACGAGCGGTGGGAGGGGGGACGTGCCCGGAATTTGGTTATGAGCGAATCACCACCATGATCCGGGATCTTTTCGGATGTGTCTGTTGGTTATGGGCGTACCACCATCATTCACAGATTCTTTTAGGATCGTTGCCTGGTCGTCCAGGATCTTTTTGGAAGTGTGCTCGGTTTGGTTATGGGCGGACCACCACCACGTCCGAGATCTTTTAGGAAGCTTGTCCGTTGGTTATGGACGTACCACCACCATTCACGGATTCTTTAGGGTTAGGAGAGAGAGACGAGGTAAGGAGGAGAGAGAATAGTCAGTGACTAGAGGAGAGCGTAGAATGAGGAAAAATATGCAGGAGACGAGTTTTTATAGGCTTGGGAGCTGTCTCCCTCCATCTTCTAGCTAGTAGAGGATGGTGGGGACCTCCAGGCTGGCCCTCGACTCTCTTGCGTCCTCTGTCCCCACTTCTAGGTTTATTTGGCGAAATCTTATTTCTACAGACAAGAGTTGTGGTTCTGGGAGGATACCACGACAGCTGGATTTTTGGAATGTTTTTTTTTTTGTGGCCGATACTATACTTAGAATTTGAACCAGAAAAGTAAAAATGAATAACAATCAATTAATCCCCGAAGATAACACCTATGAACATAAAAATGTCTCTTGCTGAGCCTTTTAACGCCTAGGTGAAATGGTGAAATGATGTTGACGTCTTCTACTAATTAATGTAGGAAAACAATGGGCAAAATGAAGACAGACCAGATTAAAGATACTTACACCTCATTCCATATTTCCAACAAAAACCTAATAATACTGATTCCAACCCAAGTTATTTCATCCTAAAATTCAGCTGGGTATTGTAACAGTTATGTAGGCAGTTTTTGGCTTGTGCGAATTTTGGTTTATTATTCTATGAGTAATACACCTATGTATTGGTCAGTGAGTCAGGTTCATCTCGTGGAGGTAACAGCTCTTTGCGGTGCTCCGTATTCGACAGCTAGGGAAAGTGGGTTAATGACCGAGTATTCACACAAATTTTGGCAGAGATCATCAGTACCGTAAGTACCTCAAGTATGATAAGTTATTGATCCAGTACGGATAGTGCTTGCCCCTTTTGAAGGGCATAAACCCTTAGGTTTCATGCCTATGAAACTAATCTAGAGCCCAATTTGGCAGTGTTAAATCGTGGGTGGGCCCCTTCGTTTCGATTATAAATCTAACGAAGGCTAGCCAAGATGACCGGTCCTAAGCACTGATTTGAGAAATTAATATTACGTGGATATTGCGTGAAGGAGCAGCGTCATCGCTGAGTTGGAGTTTTCGGGATCGAGGGCCTCGCTTTGTTTTGCTTCCAAGGCAAAACAAAACATCTTCACCGCCAAGCGCGGGTGACCCCCGCCTACCCACTGTTCCCCACATCCGAGCGAGGTAGATTTTTTTTTTTTTTTTTTTTTTTTTTTCCCGCGGAGTTTTAATCACTCGACGTTTACCGCATTTATTCAAATGCTGTTTCCGGGACACAGGTACATGGGACCTGGCAACCCACTACCCAACGGAGAGCCGGTTGATTACGATGATCAACTCTCCAAAGAACACGACTATGCCTACCACTATGCCGCCCGTTGGGAGGATATAAGGGAGGCAGACAGGAGGATTCTTGCGGGATTCGCGGCAGACACTGTGGTGAATGGGAATATTCACTCAGCTATTGGAGCGGCCTGCATTGGCGCTAAATACGCAACTGAGAGCGTTACGGGGCCCATATACCCCCGTAGATTCCGCAAACATCCGCGACAGAATCCCCTAGAGAATTGTGCAGACATTGGTTGGTACCATACCAATTGTGACAATGCCAGGCTGGAGACAGAGAATAAAAGAGCCAGGGACCTTAATGTGCTGAGATCATACCACAAGGGGTTAGACCATGGTAGAACACTCAACTCCCAATGTGGGACACATGGAGCCAGCAGGGAAATAATCAATGCCAACAACCGTAGATATGTCTCAGCAACGAGCAACAAGCTCCGGAGCTCAGATAATCGCTATTCCCCACGCCAAACAGGGGGTTACTGGCAGAAGGCCGCCCTCAGGGATGAATTCTACAAGTCGTGGAACGCTCCTACAGGCTACAAGGAGAGGCCAACCTTCCCAATTGGGGTGGAAGATGGGGGATCATGGATGAACACGAGCGATACGGCGGATCCCTGGATGCGCCCAGGTCCACGGTACCAGCAAGGAAACAGGTCTGAGTCCCTTGCACAGGAAGCCAAAATGAAAGATGCCCAATGCGCAAGCAAACCAGAAGCTAGTGCTAGAAGGGGCAAAAAATCCTGCAGAGGTGTCCCCGTGATGACAGTAAAATACGAAGGTGGTGTCTCATTAAGCAGATCAGTGCACTTCAGGGCCTGTGGGCGACCAGACTGCCCGAGCCAGCACTCAGAGCCGGATGAGAGCAGCTCAGAGATGTCTGAGTCAGAGTCTGAGATGAGCGAGACAGATACTACTGCATCAGTGCAAGCCAGGCCAAAGACAGCAGCAGACGACAATTTCGTTTGGCCCACACTGTCAATGGGAGATGCAATAAACCTTGGTGAGACAGTGCTGCCCCATGATACGGACAGACTAGTCTACGTCTTTCCAGAGATGAAACTTGCAGGTGCGACACCGAGAGTGGTGAGAACGCCGCGACCAAGGCCAGAGACAGGAAAGGTGGACTCCAGGACCCAGGAATCGGAGAGGCTGGCATGCAGATGGCGGTCAATCAGTGCGCGATGGGAGACATCTGGTCTCGAGGGGAACCCGGATGAGCGGGTGCGGCCCAGCAAAGAATTGGCGTTATTCAGAGAGCTCGAAACAGAAGTCTTGGCGCCACTGATGAGAGCACATAATGATGCATTGTTGGAGCTCCAGCACTCCCGCCGCCTGGTACTAGGAGTTGACCGCATGGCCACAGCGTTGGAGGATATTGAAGAGAAAGTGTCCAGTCTGACAGATAGCTCCAGAGGATCTGTTGTGGAGGAGAGCCTCACCTCACTTGGAGAAGTCGGCTGGGCTGAGGCCTTCAGGAGGATGGAAAGACTGATCGAAGAAGGGAACGAGACAGTCCTCAATCGCCTAAGTGTGCTGGAGGACAAGACGGACAAGACACGAGGCCAGCTCGAAGCTCTGAAGAGGGATGACATTATCCCACTGGGCAGGAAGATTGACGTATTGTCCAGAAAACTCAAGGAAGCGGAAAGGACCCTTACGGAGCAGCCAGTCATGGCTCCCCAACCCAAGCCAGCCCCCAGGAGGGCTGAGGGGTTGGAGCTGAGTAAGAACCTACCAGCAGAGGGCCTAATGGTGGTGATGGAGGATGGAGAGGGAACATTGGCGGAGACTCTCAGGAGGCCTCTGGTGAGCAGGGTGGCCCACGGAAGAGCTGGCCCCTCACCAAAAGAGAGAGGACCTGCACTGAAGCCACATGAGGCAGAACTGAGGAAGGAGAATTATAGGTTGTACTCCGATCTATTAAAAGAGAGCACAGGAAAGGAGAAGAGCCCAGTCCCACCGCTCATTATCAGTAAGAGCTCAGTTGACGGCTCCCGGTTGTCCCCCACTTCGGTGAGAAGATCAGTGGCCCAAACAGTCGATTTGGGCGAGCTGGGCATCGGGCTGACAACCTGCAAACCCATGGTGAGTAAGAGTGCAATCATGGTTGTGGCCAGAAATCAGGAGGAGAGTAAATCTCTGGCTGCAACTTTGAAGGACCATGGTTTCTCGGTGACAGAGGGTGGTACCCCTGGGAAACAGCTGTTGATAAAGATTCACAGAGTCGACAAAGGAATATCCAAGGAAGAGCTCCTAGACATCATCTGGAGTCAAAACGCTACCTTAAGAGGCATGATTAAACGGGTAGAGCTGGAAGAGGGCTTTAAGCCAGCTTTCATGAAGGGGGCACGACGGTTTGATGACGTCATCTGGGTTATAGAGGTTTCCCAGAAAGTCAGACAAATCCTCATGGAGATCAGTAGCCTGAATATAATGCTGCAGAGATGCAAGGTGGCGGAGTTTATCGATGTCTCAAGATGCTTCAAATGCCAGGGCTTTGGTCATGTGTCCACCAAATGTCAGGCTACGAAGGACACCTGTGGGTACTGTGCTGGGGAACACAGAACCCGAGCCTGTCAGCGTCAGAACAAACCCCCAGTCTGTGCAAACTGTCACCGAGCAGGGAAGCCGGCCGATCATCAGGTCGACGACCCTCAGTGTCAGGCTTACAGGAAAGCCATGAGGAGATTAGCTACGGCAGCTAATAATCTGCCGGCTTGATTAAAGATTGGTCAGTACTGCAGGAGCGCGGGGAGTGCCGGATTTGTGTTAAAATCACGGCTGATGTGAGCTTGCTCTACCGAAGTGCTCCTGTGGTTCTTGATCTGAGACCAGCCCCTTCGGGCCGTGATCTGGGAGTGTACATTGGTTGTGGGGTGTCGGACCCCACTCTGCTCCGGGCGAGCGCCAGGATGTCGGTATTTCCGGACTGGTAAAGCGAAGGTTGGGCCTCAGAGTACTGGGGTAGGATAAATTCCGAGGGTATACCCGTTCCCAACTATTTCGGCCCGCCCCTCTGTACACGATGCGCTGGTTAAAACACAAAAATGAATTCACCTACAATAATTATTAACACAACTAAAGAGTCAGAGACAGAAGAGGTAGGGTGCAATCCACTGTTACCCACGGACATAAATCAGCTCACCACAATTTATGTGAAAGAGGCAAAAGAAATGGCAAGGTGGAAAACAGTACTAAATAGAATGCTGGACCTGGCAAAGTCCCAGAAAACTATGCCACGGGGCATAAAGAAAGGCTTGGCAGAGTTTGTAGACATCTACGATTCGCTGCAAGATCTGCAAGGAAAGAGGAAAAAATTGACCACCCTAGAGCAACCAGGTATGGGGGGCCCCAGCACTCCTGTTGTCCACAGAGCTGTCGAGACCCCAAATGCACCTGGGAAGAGGGGAAGAGAGGAGGACAGCAGTTCTGATGGAGAGTCCTACACCCCAGAGGAGACCCCTAAGCGGAAACTGAAAAAGAAGAGGAAGGATAAAGTGCCAACTACAAAGCCTTCGGTTTCCGAGTCTGAGTCCCCATGGAAGGAGGTAAAGCAGCGGGCACCTAAGAAAAAGAGGGTGAGATCGCGCCCGGAAGCTGTCATGATCAAGGTGGCAGATGGGAAGACCTATGCAGATGTCCTTCAGAAGGTAAGACAGAACGTAAAGCCAGAGCAAATTGGGAAGGGTGTACGCGGAATGCGCCGAACTGTGAGAGGCGATCTGCTCATAGAGCTCGACCACGATGAGGACAAACTCGCCTTTAGAAACCTTCTCAAAGGAGCAGTAGGCGACGCAGGGGATGTCCGTGAGCTGACGCCGCAGGCCTCAGTGGAGATCCGAGACCTGGATATCTTCACCACAGAAGAAGAGGTAAAAGAGGCCCTAGCAGAAAGGCTGAAGGGAGCAGAAGGGCAGATGAAGGTTTTTGTCACACAACCCAACACGCGACAACAGCGACTTGCCATCGTATCACTGGATATGAAGGGTGCTAAGGAGCTGTTGGTAACGGAGCGCATACGCATAGGGCTCATGAACTGCCGAGTACGCCTGCGCACCCAGGTAGTTCGATGCTTTAGATGCCTTGGTTTTGGCCATCAAGCCAGAAACTGTAATGGGGCGGACAGAGCAAATGCCTGCTTCAAGTGCGGGGAGCGTGACCACAGAGCCTCAAACTGCAGCCAGCCTGCAAAATGCGTCCTCTGTGAAGACCTTGGGGAGCCATCTGACCATTCCCTTGGCAAAAAAGGGTGCACTGCCTTCAAGCGGGCACTGGAGGCTGCCAAAAAGAGGGGATGATACACATCCTGCAGGGAAACATGAACAGGAGCAGAGTGGCCCACGCTCTAATAGAACAGATACTATTTGAAAGACCAGCAGACATAGCTCTTCTCTGTGAACAGTACCGTCGGAGAGACAACCAGCAATGGTTCTCAGATACCCTCGGTACAGCAGCAATTTGGGTAACAAACCCTCAAAAGCTGGCAGTCACGGAACATGGGGTGGGGGAAGGATTTGTGTGGGTGAAGGCAGGGGGCACCACATATATCAGCTGCTACTTCTCCCCAAACGACCGAGCTGCAGAGTTTGAAAGAAAGCTGCAGGTCCTGGAGGACACGATTAGCAGGTTATCTGGTGATGTACTCGTAGCTGGTGATCTCAACGCGAAGTCTGTAGAGTGGGGGATGGATCACACAGATAGTAGGGGCAATGCCATCGGTGAAATGGTGGCTCGACTGAACATGATCATTCTCAACAGAGGTAATGTGTCCACATTCAGGAGGCCCGGTTGTAGAGGTACCATCCCAGACATAACCTTTGCAACAGAGAGACTGGGAGGCCAAGTTAAAGACTGGCACGTTTCGGAAAGGTACACAGCAAGCGACCACCAGTACATTGAGTACGCAATTGTAGACCACAACACCCAAGCCCCACCAGGGCCCCCAAATCGTAAGACAGCTCAGTGGAACGTGGAAAAGATAGATGAGGGATTATTCTCCACCATAATCGCCATTGGAAAGGGTTCCCTTCAGTCTACCACATACCCTACAGCAGAAGACCTGATCAAGGCCACCATGAAACTTATACAGCAGGCCTGCAATGCAGCTATGCCTATGAAAGGAAAGGACCAAAGGCGACCTGCTTATTGGTGGAACGACGAAATTGCAGATCTCCGAAGAACATGCCTCAGACTAAGACGTAGGGCTCAAAGGACAACCAGGGACTCCCCGAACTTTCCCACCAGAACTGCTGAGTTCAAGGCAGCTAAAAAAAGATTAAGGCAAGCTATAGCCAGAAGTAAAGCTGCCAAGTGGAAGGAACTCACCGAAGAAATAGAAGAAAACCCATGGGGCCTGGGATACAGGATTGTGACCAAAAAGCTGAAGGGCATGTCAGGTGGGGCCAACCTGGATGCAGCTTTCCAGGACCGAATAGTGGATGGCCTCTTTCCTAATCACCCTGAACGAGACGGAGACCCTCCATATAGCTGTCATACATGGCAAGAGATCCCATTATTTACTAAGGATGACCTGACCAGAGCGGTATCATCTTTTAAAAATAAGAAGGCGCCAGGGCCAGACAGAATCCCTGCAGAGATCCTGAAACTTGTGACCAGAACCGAACCGGATATGCTGCTCCGAATGTACAATAGATGCCTAGTGGACGGAGTGTTCCCTTCCCAGTGGAAAGTCGCCCGCTTGGTCCTGCTCGATAAGGGAAAAGGAGATCCATCCTCTGTCTCAGCTTACAGACCACTATGCCTGCTGGATGCTGCGGGAAAACTATTTGAGAAGCTCCTCAAGCCCAGAATCATGGAAGCCATCGCCCTTGCAGGGGGTCTTGCCAGTAGGCAATATGGCTTTGTCAAGGGAAGATCAACCCTGAGTGCTATAAGGGAGGTGGTATCAGCTGCATGGGATACCGAGCATGGAAACCACCGTACAAGAGATATGTGCATGGTAGTGACCCTAGATGTGAAGAACGCCTTCAATTCTGTGAGATGGGTGGATATCATCAACACCCTCCAGAGGCGCTTTGGGCTTCCATCTTACCTGCTGGCCGTCATATGTGACTACCTAAAGAACCGCAGCTTAGTGTATGAGTCCGAGGGGAAGGTGTGCAGAAAGAAGATCACCAGCGGGGCGGCTCAGGGGTCTATATTGGGGCCCGATCTGTGGAATGTGAGCTATGATGGGATCCTCCTGCTGGACATGCCAGAGGATGTGTTCCTGGTGGGCTATGCTGATGATGTAGCGGTGGTGATAAAAGACCATACTCTGGAGGGCCTCCAGTGGAAGCTCAACCAATCAATGAGGCGAGTCATGCCTTGGATGGAGGAGCATGGGTTGCAGCTTGCAGTACACAAAACCGAAATAGTGTTACTGACTAAGAGGCACATCAACCGTGTCACCCAATTTCAGGTGGAGGACGAAACCATTGACTCATCTCATTCGGTGCGATACCTGGGAGTAACCCTCGACTGCAGGCTGACCTTCTGGGAGCACATCAAGCGAGCAGGAGAAAGAGCAGCGGCAGTGACAGCAAACCTGAGCAGGCTAATGGCAAACATTGGTGGACCATCGCCCAAGAAAAGGAAGATGCTCATGACCATAGCTGAGGCAATCATGTTATATGGAGTGGAGGTGTGGGCTGAGGCTCTACAAGTTAAAAAGTACCGAGACCACCTTCGGTCAGTGCAGAGGAGAGGAGCCCTACGAATAGCAAGTGCTTACCGTACCGTCTCCTTCCCTGCCATTGGGATCATTGCTGCCACCATCCCAATCGACCTCCTAGCAATGGAGAGGAAGCGTATCTACCTCCGGCGATCCGCACAGGAGTCAAGATCCCTTATCAAGAAAGAGGAGAGAGAAATAACCTTGCAGCAGTGGCAAAATGAGTGGGAAACTGATGACAGGGGGGCATGGACACGCTTGCTTATTCCACAGGTGCGCCCATGGCTTGACAGGAGGCATGGAGAAGTCGACTTCTACATCACTATGTTCCTGTCGGGCCATGGATACTTCCGGTCCTATCTGCACAGAAGGGCGCTAGCAGACACCACAACGTGCTGGTACTGTAAAGCACCAAACGACGACGCCGAACACACGTTTTTCCACTGCTCCAGATGGAGCAGGGAAAAGGAGATCCTAGAAGAACAGGAGGGCGAAATCACACCAACTAATGTGATCGGGAAGATGATCTCCAGGCAGAAAACCTGGGAGAGGATTGTGTCCTACATAGTCCGAATCCTCAAGGCAAAAAAGCTGGACGACCCGATCCTCAGATGAGCAATAAACTGGAGACCGCAAGAAGAGATCAGAAGAGGGCGTGACTCCGCCCAGTGATCGACCCCACTCCGAAGTAATGCTGAACAAGTGATTCCGGGGTGGATTAGGTCAAGAGGATCAGGGTTAGTGGGTTTTTAGTGAGTGAAACCTCACACGGCTGCGGAGTGCGGACCCTCCAAAGCGCAAGTCTTTTTCAAGATTTTCCCACTGTTTCCCTCGTAAAAAAAAAAAAAAAAAAAAAAAAATTCACCTATGTATTAGCTCAGCAAACAAATTTTCGAAGTCCCCCTCAAATTTTGGTTTATTTTTTCAATAATGAACCTTTGGAATCGAGTTACATAAAAATTTGTAACTCCCCCTCAAAATGTGATGGTTTCCTTTTCAAGGTATGTAGAATCCGAAAAAGCAAAAAAACAATTTCTGTCCATCCGTCATACGCCGTACTGAGCACTTTTCTTAGTTACCATGAACCAAAATTGACGAAATTCGGTTTATAGGTCCCATTTGGGGCCTAGTTGGTCCTTGTAGCTCGGCGTTAATGTCAGTCATCTCTAAGGGGTGAAAAATAGGGGTTGAAGTCTCCAGGACGCCGTTTTCTCGAATTTTTTACGGTTTTAAATAGTTCTCGAACTTGGGAGTTTTTTAAGACCACCCACCACCCGGAGCATTGTACGTCCAAGCCGTTCGTTCACAGTAAGGACCAGAAGTTTGCACCGACAGGCATTTTCGACAGCAGGGTGAATGAAATTGTATACATTCAGCCCAAATATCATCACTAGGGACGCGCTAACAATCGGGAATTGGCCCGAGATCATAATTGCTAGGGATCACATGATTATAATCACGGAGTATGAAGTCGAGTTGGTTGTTCTGTGATGTTATTTCATTCGAAAAATGATGGCTCTTTTGGAGTTTGCTGATAGGTACTGAAACTTGAACAAACGTTGAAGTATTATTGATGGGTAAATTATTACACAATGGTAAATTATTACACAACGGTTCATTATTCCATCTACGTAAAAGGGGCTGGAGTTTGTTGGTAGGTACTTTTGCAACTTTTTTCACTTCACATCAACAATTTCCCTTCAGAACTTCATTATTTGCTTTTCTTTTTGCCATTTTAGTTACTGTTTGTCATCGACAGAATTATTTTAGCAACATTCAACTCGTGATTTAGGTTGGTACCTAGTAACGAGTACGGGGTTAGTTACAAGCCTACGGAGGATCTGCGATCTACATAATATGTATAGAGTAGTACATATTATATTATTCAGACGGGTTGTCTATACAGAGAGCTGTGATCTGTAACAGAAGGGTATTCTGTACAAAATAATAAACCGTTGAGCAGGGATTTGCGGCATTGTTCTTTTACAAGGTGCGTAGATTCCAAAAATGCCGTCCGCCGTACGTCGGATCATCGATATCTACTCGTACCTTTATTTTCAGTCTAAAAAAAACAGTTTTTTGCACACAGGCTCTGTTTGGGCCCTAGTTGTGTCCCGAAACTTTGCAGCCTGATCGGAATATACCCAAGGGTGTTATGGGTGTATATGCATGCATGCTTTTTTAGGGCGAGGAGACCGAATATGAAGTCGATTTCGACCAAACGAGCGAAGAATTGAGGTTCTAACAGTGTTTCGGCCTTAAATTTAACTTAAATTTTGGTTTAAAACCGTTGTTCTTTCGCACACATGCTCCAATTGGGCCCTAGTTGTGCTCCGAAGCTCGGCAGCCCAATTGGAATACACCCAGGAGTTTTATGGGTGAAAAATGGGTGTAAGAATAGGGTTTTTCGAGGTTTTGGTTTATTATTCTGTGAATAAAATATTAAACCTTCGTGTAATATTTTGCAGCGTTTAGAAAATGTTTCTGTCAGTCTTCGGGTCTCCCCTTACGAAAGCTGCACATTTTTGAAATGTCCCGACATTTTTATAACATAACTGGGGCGTGAATCACATCCTTCCCTACGGTCATGGTGGAAAGTCGAGAGAGGTTTGTCGAAATAATTCTTAAAGCACAGGATCAGGATGGATGTCTAGCCTCCATTCAGTTGTTACAAGAGCCATCAAAATCGGAGCAACACTCGTACCTAATCCAATGCTCAGGGAAGGAAAATAGTTGTTGTCGTAAAGATTATATTATTTAGGTTGCCTACCCCTCAGTCAGGAATACCCTGTATTACATTGAACATCCTTATGATTTCATCACAAAATGAAAAACATAACCATATGAGCCAACTTGGAAGCTTTCTTTCACTATAGTAAAAATATGTTCCTCAAGTCTGAATAATCCTCTTAAACTTGATTCTCGTCACCATTAATTTTCACTTACGGCAAACTTCTGAAAAGCTCAAACTCGTCTTTCTCGAATCACGTTTGGTTTGGCGTGGGTTTCGTTAAGAGCTAAGAACGGATCAGGCCGTAAAGTAGAGGAGAAGATCACTCGGAAACGTGCTCCGATTCCAAACTTGTCAAGCCTGTGGGAATCCCTAAAGCTTGATAAATGAAGGGAAATGTTACGGATGCTCAATTGCTAACAGGAACTGCAAGAGCCGAAACATTCGAGTGTCACAGGTGCAGAGGGTGTTTGAGTTGGGCTGAATCATTGAAGGGGTAGCATCTGAATTGAGCAATTACCTATAGAGAGGATGCCTTCTAACTGTAATTAAAAGCTGCTAAATGACTATAATCCTTGACAAAAAATAGAGCCACAGCTGGATTAACTAAGTACTAGTTTGAAAACTGGAGACGCATTTATATTTCCTTTGGCTTTGATTGTGGTCTGCCCTACGGATTGGATGGGAAGGAACCTAGTACTAATACCCCAAAGATGTACCACAGCGAGTATTAGGCGCTCCTTAGGAGTCTTTTACTAGTACCCCGGGGATGAACCACAGAGAGTGGTAGAGGAAAGAGAAGGCGCCCCGCGGGAGGAAGTAGATGAATACCCTGCGTATGTACCACGCAGAGGGTACCCCGCAGATGAACCACAGCGAATGCAGGAGAAGGGTATGAGAGAGAGAAGTCGCAAGTCGGAGAGTGATCGGTCGAATGACGAGCTGGGCCAAAAGGTCTCCTTATATAGGCCCGTTTCCAGCCGTACCCTGTCCACAATCGGCCGTTATGACCGTTGAGGAGCGATGGCGGTTGATGGAAGGAACCTTTCTCCCTTGGCGCTACCCGGCTCGTCGTTCCCTTCGTTTATTTGGTTAAATCTTTCTATATTATGTAGGGGGGTTAGTGCAGAGATTTGAGGAGAACCACGGCATTGGTGATTCTGATAAGCACCAAAATTTGCTAGGAAAGTCCATTCCATTCAAATGGAGTTATTCTTCTTCTAAAAACCTCATCAGTTTTTCATGAATAGACACTTATATACGGTCACTTTGAGTAATAGCTAGCTACGTATTTTTGCATTAAATTTGAATAATTGAATTGAATCAACGTCAGTGAATGTGAATAGAGGAATTCATAAGGAAGGAAATCACCAATCGGCAATTTGAAACTCAACAACCCTTAAATCAAAGAGACAACTTTTGGTTACTGAAGCGTTTTCAGATAATTAATTTGAGGTGAGAGTTCCTTCGGGGGCGAGATATCTTCTCAAATTATATAGGTACTCATGTGGTCATGTACCGAACTCTGACATGAACTCTGTCATTACACTTTTCATGTACCAGTTGACGTGACAGGTGTGAATAAAAGCTGGCAGTCTTTTTGAAACATTGGAAATACTTTAACTGCAGTGTGGCGGCATGTAACGTAAAGGTGACACTGTTGAGAAGAACCCTGCGTCGTTTTTCTTTTAATTCCAACGGTAGGTACCAAAACCACAAAAATATAATATCTAGTTGCCTACGAGTAGTGCAGCGGGATGAAACTGCCTATTCAAAATGCAACACCAAGGAAAGCCTTTAACCGCAAGGTAAACGGGCTTAGAGTTCAAGAAAGTAATAACAAAAAATCTTCGAAACGATTCACTTGCCTACATATTAAGGAAATGGGGTCCCCTGAAGGTTGTAATAAATCCAAAGGGGAGGGGTTGTGAAAAGGCGGTTGCAGGCCCCAGCGTGTAGCGGCAAAGCAAGAAGTCCTATTTAGATCCGAGTTTAGATTGTTCGTTTCCTTGCAAGAACATTTTCTTGCTAATCTAAATACTTTTTTAATTCCGGCGGTTTCATCTCCCAATAACAGCGTATTCTGAAGAGGTTTCATAAACTGATAAGCGCATAAAAATTATATTATTTCATTTCGCTTTTTCCAATGTGCCTCCTTCGGAATTTAGCTTGCCATGGTTCCCAAGTCTACGTGATTTCGTCTAGGTAAACTAATATGCACCTTTAGCAGCACTTACCTACTTACAGTAAAATAATGTGAAAGTTTACTTAGTGAAAACGTCATGGATGGATGACTGTTATACATACTGTAATCAGGTCATTTTTATCTGAACAATAAAGTCAATCAACATTTTCTTTTATCACCCATGAATTCTGTTTATATTTTCGGCCACGCGTGGCGTCACGCTGGCAAGGGGGTCCAGCCCTGGCGGGAGGGGTGCAATGAGTCACTCCTAGCCGAAACTTTGAAAGCTCATAGAAAAAGAACTATTCATCGTAGGGGAGTGCGGTTGGTCTCAAAATTCTCGGAATGAATCTACTTTAATCTGAAAATGAGAAAGTAATATAAGCAGAAGGTATGGGTACTCCTCATTGATTCATTTTGAAAGCGAATGAGGCATACGAGTACATGTGTGGGTATGTGTGAACCTCCTTTACTGGATGATAGTTTCATCACACCGCTTAGAACATTCATGTTTTGGGGCTTGGTGACTATAAAAACTGTAAGGTCTATTACTGGGGGGCTACCCAACAGAAATAAGAATTATTCGAAAAAATAACCTTATATGAAGAAATATCTCCGCTAAGTACACGGAAAACCATTGAATCATTAACTGATTTTAGATCATAGGTTTTTATTATTTTACACACTTCAAACACATCTACCCAATTTTTTTTTAACCAATGGGAGCTCGATTTTCCAATTAGCTGATTTGGGATATCATCACATAGTCACCTTCCGTAATCCAAATGCTACACGATTTGTACTTGCACGCTTTTTGTCTTCAGAAAAGTGATTACGCAAATTCTCGAATGACCCCCAACCCCAAAAATATGTCGTTGTCCTCAACGTAGTTTCAAAAATTACCCCAGAATATTGACGAAATTCACCTGAATTAGTTACTCGTTGCATAGTAGCAAATGACATCTCACACCCCTTGTACCCAAAATACACCCAGCTAAATATCATCTCACATACACAGAGCTAAAACTTTCCAAAATATTATATTATTGTGCTTGGTTATGAAAGGGCATTGCACTAGATTAGTGTCCCAATGCGCCCAGGAGAGAGTGTAGATTTGCAAAAGCTTGTCGTTATTGCGTAAAATGTAGCGAATGGTGCGCAATGTTGGAATTGGAAATGCCTACAAAGACCCATCGCGGGATAATTAAATACGAACTGTTCGAAATTACATTTCCGTGACCCATTAGTAACCTATAATTTATTAGGTACATTTAACTGCGATAAACTCATAAAGTAGCGTAAAAATTTGATATAGTTCCGACGCAGGATGAAGCTGACTCAGACAGTCAGAAACTCCCGTGCGTATCATTTATTAAAAAGGTACAGAGTTTTTCAACCAACAGTTGGAGGAACAGCCTCGCATTAATTAATTCAGTCGGAGCTACAAAGTCCCCGAACGGGGCTAAAGTTTCATCGTAATATGGATTTGAATTTTTATGAAGACTTCCGTGTCGCATGTTTTCAATTTTCTCCACTCATACCTACGATACTCTCGTAATTTTCGTGGTTCTCGCAGTTTGGGGATATATTGGAACTAATAATTATTTCAACTGACGAATATAATCTGTACGATCGTCAATATCAAGAGGTAAGAAATGCGGAAGAGTTTCGTTCTTCAATCTGACTACGACCCACTTTATTCTCGCAACGGGAATGGAGTTTTCCTCTGGCTCGGAAAATTTATTTTTTCTGTCTTAGTCATTTTATTCCTCTTTCATCTTTCATTCCAATCATCTTAATAGAAACTCCAATTTGCCGATATAATAGGAGATAGTTTTACAACCACGTATCCTTACAATATACGTCATATTGTAAGCATACAATGTGCGTGGTGCTCAGTTCACCTCTGAGCATCACGGGTAAAATTGAAATTGCAGTGAATGTACGTCTCTATACGTGGACTCAGTGACAGATTTGCACTATCACTGATAATAATTAACTACTTATTTTCGTGAATTATACCTAAATTATGCCTACTATACCAACATTATGCTTTATTAGAACGTGGAAATTATATGAAACTTGGCAAGATATTCTTCTAAAACTCATTTTCCTAAATCAGCATGCTAATATCTCTATGAGTATTGTTTGAGGATGCTGCACACATTTTGGAGGTAAAGGATGATTCAGACCCACGTCTGTTTCCTCAACGTCGAGATAGACAGTGGAAGAATTGGTACGAGGCTCGACTGATGTACCAAAATATGATAGAAATAAAAAACTTATCTCCCCCGTAAACTGACAAGTCAGCCACGTGTCGGTCATTCGCGTTGAGCTCGTCTGCGGATGCCGCTAAATATAGACATCGCTGTGGTCTATCGATTACCGCCATTGCCCTGCTTATAGCTTCAGCTGTCTTGCAATGATAATTAAGTTCGGATTGGGAAACTGTGTATACATGTGGAGAAACACCTATACCTACCCTGCTATACTTCCTAGCTCAAACCCCCGTTACGGCATCGGCTTCCTCTGTCACTTTCAGTTAACTCAGAAGTGCGATTCTAAAATCAAAAAATGGAGTTTTCAACCTAGCTTGTTTTATTTTATTTTTTCAATATTAATATATATTACCTGTCTCAGTTGGATGGCATATGAGGGGTTTCGACGATTGGAAGTGGGCGAAATGCCTTGTAGGTAAGTTCAAGCTGATTCACTTGATCACTGGCCCCATAAGCAACTACGGTGAGGGAGGTAAAATACGACTCAGTACCTAATTATGGCTGCAACAGGGAAGGTTCGGTGTCCTGATGGTGGTATAGTGAAAAACTGAAATTCTCCCTCGAAGCCTTTCTTCGACTAGTTTTAGCCGCGTGGGTTATGCACTTCAAGTTTCGAACTTACCAAGTAGATCCAATTGAGAGTTATTTTTTTATTATACTCGAGAGATGAGTGGTTTATGATACTCGTAGAGCTGGAAAAGAGAGTTGTAAGAGAGGGTGGAGGCAAACTGGCGAAAAGAAAGGGTCGGGGGTCGGAAGAGACGTCCCCGCATGGGGCACATCTGCAGAACTATTAACCTCAACACGAACGGTTTGGCGGGTTCGCTAATCCAACCCCCCCCTCCTCCAGCTCCCACTCATTGATAAAGAAAACCCCATCTAGAGATATCAGTCGAATACCAAAATATAGAAAATATAAACGATTTGTTTCCAAGTTTAAAAACCCACTTTTCGAATTTAATGCAGCAAGTTAGATAAATTCTTTGATTCGTTCATTGGGGTATCCTGCAATGCCATGTTTCATTTCGCAGTCTTCAGTCTGCTTGAAAAATGTCAGTGAGCAATTTTAAGCTCACATTTCCATACAGGTAATGTATAATATCCACACATACAGGCCTAAAAACTACTAGAAATATTAACCTACAGATGTGTTTAGGGTGCTGATAGTTCCCTGCTTTCAATCGTCAGGTACCTACGGCCATCATATTGCCACTTCTTTCTCAGCTCCCGCTGCGATATCACAGTCTCACAGTTGACCAGTGAAACAAACCAAGAGGAAGAAGTACGGCATTGAACGTCACTAGACTTCAAATCTAAATTCGCCTCTAAAACCTCTGCTATCTGTAATGTGGGTACCTCCCTATGCTTGATTCATAATAGTTGTGAGGAGGGTTGGTTGGTTTGGTTTTTTCGTACACAACTAGGTATGATATCATGCATATTCGCCCGGAAAAATTATAAATTCAGAAACCTGTAGGTAAATCAGTAGGTAAATAGTTATTTCCTTTTAAATTTACGTATGAATTCCATGCCTAATACCTTTGGATCTAATGAATTACCAAAATCTGCATAATGGGTATTAGTAAATTAATACGATACCTACATAAATGAATGTACATAATCGATGCTCATCCCCTCCTGATTATAACCCATGGGGCCCTAACTTTGAAGTTCTCGCTACTCCAACTGGTCGCTTGAATTAATTTGAGAGTTTACCTACTAACTAGCCCAAATGAACCGAATCTAGAAGATCCGTATCATAAAGTATAATATAAAGATTGTGCATCAATCAATTCAGGTTACAGGAATCAGGTGACGAAATCTGTTACGCTTATTAAATTCGTCGTGCTTTGAGAAAACTTTGAGAGGACAGAAGAGTGAAGAATTAGGTGCTGAGAAATATCTCCTGCGTCGCATGAGAATCTGTACGTCTGATTCGCATTATTTGGTAGCAGGTACAATATCCATCATGAAGGTTTGCCTAATATTGGTATCGCTACTTTTCGTCTTTCTCCTTGTTGTAGACTCAAAGTTATAGGTAAGCAGGATTGTTGTTGTTTCAAGCCGTCATTAGAGGTGATCTAGTGGGTAGGAATATAGTGCAGTATAAGCGAAGCGTCGTGGTGGTTTTTAAAATGTTTCATTTGTTCAGCACTGATAATATTCTCGGTTTCGAATATTTTTTCGGTAAATTTTGAAAGTTGTCAGGTGATGGCTGGGGGCGGGGGGGATTGATAACACTCACCGTGTATAGAGACTATATAAATGACGTCATGGTGGCAGTGCCCAGTTGGCCGTCTGCTTCAGTACTGCAGACTTGGCCCCGAGAACGACGCCATTCCACTACCCGAGCTGAAAACATCCGTTTCATCCCTTTGCCGCCCCTAACCACCTCCAGCGCACCACCTTTTTCGGTCGATATTGAATTATATTAATCTTTGTACGTTTGTAGCGTTTTTTCCCGTCGAATAATTTTTTTCTTTCTACTGAAAACAATCAATCGATTTAACATGAATAACTTCGTAATGCACCATACTAATTCATCGTTGATCTAGGTAACTACCTATATCGATAAAATCGTAATTCTGTCTTTCGGTATATAGATTTTCCGTTTAATGCATTTGAAGCCGATTTTTACAATATATAATTTTTTCTCTCTCTGTCTGTGTGTTTGCTTCCACATCCCGGCTATACAGATCCGAATTCTAGGTATGACACTTGAGAATATGTCGATGGTAGGAGGACCAGTTGGAAATCTGCTACCATAGTCGTTCTGAAAACCGATCTGTGAGAGGAGAGGGGTTACGGGGTAACCGCCCCTAAAAACTCGTGCAAATGAGGTTTTTGTGAATTCTTGAACTTAAATTTTAAACCTGAAAAAGTAGTTATGCAATAGAACACCATTAATCTGGCATTAGGCTGGCTTGTTTAATTCCTTTGGTTTATTATTTTCAATAATGAACCTTTGGAATCGAGCATGAAAGAAAAAAATTTTAACCCCCCCTCAAAATTTGATGGTTTACGTTTCAAGGTATGTAGAATCCGAAAATACAATAAAAACGCTGCTAATTATTACGCAAAGGTTTATCATTTACCTGTATAGATCGTTGTTTTCTGCGTCAATACCCTCGAGCTCCCCCAAGTACCTATCAACAAAATCCAAAAGAGCCATAATTTTTCAAATGGAATAATATCATGCAACAACCAACAGGACTTCATGAAACCATCCGTGATTATAATCGGGTGCTCCCTAGCAATTATGTCTGGGCTGAATATAATATAATATATACAATTTGATCCTGTTGACGAAGCCTGTCAGTGCAAACTTCGGGGCCTTACTGAGAACGAACGGCTGGACGTACAATGCTCCTGGTGGTCTAAAAAAACACCGAAGTTCAAGAACTATTTAAACCGTTAAAAAAATTCGAGGTAACGGCGTCCTGGAGATTCAACCCCTATTTTTCACCCATAAGAGATGACTAACATTAACGCCGAGCTTCGCTGACTAACTAGACCCCAAATGGGACCTACAAAGCAAATTTCATTAATTTTTGGTTCATGGTAACTAAGTAAAGTTTGAAGTATGGCGTACGGCGTACGGATCTTTTGTTGATAGGTACTTTTGCAACTTGAACAAACGTTGAACTATTACTGGGTAAATTATTACACAGCGGTAAAATATTACACAACTGTTTATTACTGTCTACGGAGAAGGGGCATCTATACAGGTAAATTATTACACAGCTGTTTATTATTTACCTTATGCTTCATGAATAACAACAAATAATTAGTGACTGAATTATTAAATCTCGCGCATTTGTATGAAACTTTAATGCCCGGGCCCGGCTCCAGTACTTCATTTAGGGCTTTCCTGGGGAGAGTTGGAGGGTATTGACCACAGAAAACAGTTATCTACACAGAAGGGGCATCTTTACAGGTAAATAATATACCGTTGTGTAATAATTTGCAGCGTTTTTCTATATTTTGTTGAGGAGGATCAGAAAATTAATTTGTATTTCATTCTTTTTTTTTCACGCTTGATTCCAATGGTTCATTACCTACCTATCGAGAATAATAAAACCAAACTTGAAAATGACCTACTTATACCTACTTATATTACATATATTTATTTTTCATGTACAAGCCACGAAACTATAAAGTAAATAATATGGTATATTCAGTAGAGACATTTCAAAGCATGTCATAAAAATTAGAAAGGTTGAATATTTTAATTGAATTCAAGTTCTAAAAAAGTTTAATGAAATGCGGTAAAGTGGGTATTCAACGTACCGAGCTACAAGTTATTTCCGAAAAACATGGAAAAGAAGCAATTGAATCTTGAAGGCATTCCTGTCTCATTCCAGTAAATATCTGAAAGGTGGTTGGTCGGGTAGAATCCATCGAGGAATGAGAAAGGCACGGAGAGTTTAGGCCAGCTCACTCCGAGTATAGGTTTGTCAGAGTGGGCAGCGATGTGGGCTTTGAGGATGTCCATGTCAGAGAAAAGGTGGTCACAGAAAATGCAGGCATAGGGGGTTGCAGAAGATGATTCGGGATTATGGCCGGTGCATGATGCAAGATGGGACAAAGAGGATTCTGCGCTTGGTGTGGGGGATATGCCAGCATGCGATGCAGGGGATGCGCCAGGATGATATGTAAGGGATGATCTAGGATGAGATATAAGGAATGTGCCAGGAAATATTCCAGTATGCGATTCTGGAAATACTCGAGAACGCGATACGGATGGCCCAGGACGGATGCTAAAAGAGGATTCACATCGCGCATTGGTTGATTCTGGATGGTCGCTGATAAATGGGCCAAGATGCTGCAAGGGTGATCCGGGTTGGTCGTCTAAAGACGATCTGAGATCGGAGAGATTCCTGATGAATAGAGAGTGCTTTGGATTTCCTGTAGGCCGAAGCAGTCCTTGTCGGTAACGAGCCAAATCTGGAGTGAAGCTTGGTATAAAACTCACTGACGTCAGCACACCGGATTCAGGAATTTGACGATTTAAGTTGGTATTGGAGTCAGAATTTTCTTCTTCCTTCCAAAACTGGTTTATTCCTGTACATTGATCATATCCAAAATCAGGTAAAACTGTATGTACCAACTCTACAATAAATAACAGCAATGGGGAATATACTCTACAGTAAATAACTAGGAACGGGGTTTGATTGGTCGTTGAAAGAGTTGCCAACACTTTAGGGTTTGTTGAACTGAACGTGTATGGCCAGCTTTTTGCCCAAGCGTTGTTTCGGCATTGATCGGTAATTATAAAAACTCAATTGAATGGATGTTGGATCAATTAACATTCTCCTTAGAAATCCTTCCTTCTGGAATAATGCTTGCACGTCTTCGTCAGGACCAAGTTTCGCTATAATATACAACAGTTTTCTAACTGTATGTTACCTACGTATTCGATGCTATTATTAATCACGGGTTTAGGTATTTCTCACCACAGCTCAAGCCAGCACTAACGACGTTATCGTGCCCGGTTATGTGTTCGGATATTTCTTCGGGAACGTCACTGTGGAACCTGCAACTAGGGCACCGGTACGTTCTGTCCGCAGCGTGGGAATTTTTGTGAGTTTTGAGCTGACCGAGCTTGGAGAAGGATTTTGGACACTCGGAGCATTTGTAAGGTGTCTCTCCTGAGTGGACCTTGAAATGATACGATGAAGTAAATAATATGATTATTATAAATGAAATTCATGGAGGGCACCTACAGGATCCCTCGCAATTTCTTCGACAGTTGAACAGTACCGGAGGTACGAGCGTTTCAGGAATTCGGCGTAAGCTCATCTCAACTGAATGTGAAATCAAATCAGAAAACTGATGATGATAGTGAGAAATTCAGAATGAGAACGGGAAATCAAATCTTTTTATTCACATAGCGGTGAATTCTGATGTGGACAGAATTTCAGCTCGTTTCCTTCTTCTGTAATTGGAATATGGTGGTTCAAAAGGAATAGTTGTTGAAAAAGGAATATAGAGGTTTGAGTTTAAATTTTTTCTGAAATATCAAAAAAGAGCTATGGGATAAAAGTTTGCGGCGTCTTTAGTTCTCGTCTCGGGCAGGCGTCAAGTACAAGCTTTGTTTGATTGAGTAATAATATTTTGCCTCTGATAGAATCATCTGAAGCCTACAGAGACTGAAGGTTGAAATAATAATGTCTTACAGCTTTCAAGTGAAAAGCCCAGCTCTGTGATGGCCCATTACTTCCCCGGATAACGACGTTACCCACGTCTATAAAAATCGTGTAAGTATGAACATATCTACCTTTAAGTATGTACATATCTACCTACTTTCACAATGCGTTTTTCTGGGCTAGAAGCAAATTTTGTTTAAAAAAAATCTTCTAATGAGTAGAAGAAGATAGGTATATATGTACAGAAATTCAGCGCCTATCAAAAGAGGTAGTTTTGTATTGGCGATAATTAATAAACTACTTGTTGGGTGCATACCAAAACATTTGTAGGTTTTTTTAACCAGAAAATGTTATGATTATACATCCAACATCATACACTGAATAGTTTTCAATAAGCCAAACGAACTAACTTTATAGTGGCACTTGAGTGCGCCGGAGGTGGCGGATTTGTAATCGCACTGAGAGCAGAAATATGGTTTCTCTCCACTGTGAACTCGCATGTGGACATTGAGGCTGCCTTGAGTTGAACACCTGGCAATTATAAATTTGGACATTTTAATTAAAACTAATTTGAAAATAAATAGTAATGGTTATAAATATAGCATAAGTATCTAACAGTTACATTTCATCCTGAAGAAGCTGATAACATGAATACATTTATATCAATTTCAGTTCGATTCCTTTCGATGAATTCTTGAAACTACCAGCCAGAGGTGTCATATTTTCAAAAAAATATATAAAATATGAAAGGTTTCTGGTTGGAGATAACGTATTCCAATGCTCAAAATGCCCAAAACCATCTGACGACAAATGGAAACCGAATACAAAAAAAACGTTGCAATGTTTATGTCACTTGGGTTTATTATTCTATTGGACATACCTACAGAAATGCTGCTGTTCATTTATTGTTCCTCTCATACCTAAGCAATGATTGAAATAGTTATTTCTGATGGTTCCCACCAATTTTGGCCCCCAAAAGC
The DNA here is from genome assembly GCA_954871275.1 of Leptopterna dolabrata. Taxonomy (NCBI): domain Eukaryota; kingdom Metazoa; phylum Arthropoda; class Insecta; order Hemiptera; family Miridae; genus Leptopterna; species Leptopterna dolabrata. The sequence goes on from OX940983.1 coordinate 25,893,375, forward strand.
ACAAATTAGGCTCTTTTTTTTTACAGATTATCTGTGATCACTGATAGTGCCATTTAAATGTCTGGATCCACCTGCTAATAATACATCTAGTGTTATCATACAAATTTATGGTGATTTCAGACAATGCCCCTGGTTTTTGACTCATAAAAAATGAATTTTGGGAGCTGAACCTTTGTTACAACCACAATTCTTCACTATCTGGTCAAAATCAACTTCATGTTCGGTCTTCTCGCCCTAAAAACATGGAAAACGATACATCACAAGCTCATGTTCACAAAAACCTCAAAAATATCTCGAAAACTCCTATTTTTACAACCATTTTTCTCCCATAACACCCCTGGGCGTATTCCGAACGGGCTGCCGAGCTTCGGAACACAACTAGAACCCAAATTTGTTTCCAAATGGGGGCCCAAACTGTGTGCGGAAAAACGACGATTTTACGCCAAGATTTTAGACCAAAGTTTGACGTAAATTTAAGGCTGAAACTTCGTTAGAAACTCAATTTTCCACTCTTTGGTCCAAATCGATTTCATATTCGGTCTTCTCGTCCTAAAAAACGTGGAAAACGATACCTCAAAAGCTCATGTTAATAAAACCCAAAAATGCCTATTTTTATACCCATTTTGGTCTATTATTTTCAATAATGAACCTTTGGAATCGAGCACGAACTCCCCCCCCCCCCCCCCCCTCAATATTATTTGATGGTTTACGTCTCAAGGTATATAGATTCCGAAAATGCAATAAACAAATTTCTGGCCGTCAGCCGTACGCCGTACTTAGCACTTTTCTTGGTTAACATGAGCCAAAATTGACGAAATTCGGTTTATAGATCCCGTTCGGGGTAGGTATTATCCCTGATCGAGCCTGCGAGTTTGAACTCATTTCAACGATATTTAGGGTAGGTAGTTATGGGCGTTCCAAGTATTTCACGTTTGCGCATGCGCAGACGAAAGTTACGGTACTTTTTCAATGATTTTCGTATGGGACCATCTGTGACCCAACTCGCACCTACCCTCCAAATTTCAGCCCATTTCGACCATTATTTCAGGTAGTTATGGGCGTTACAAGGAATTACCACAGACAGAAAGACACAGGCAAACACGAAACCAAAACGTCTGCCAATTCGAGTAGGCAGTATAGCTTCCTCACTTCAATCACATGAACGTATAAAAATAGGTAGGTTCGTTTTGATACGGGACGATCTGCGATCCAACCCGCGTGTACCCTCAAAATTTCAGCTCTCTACGACTATTTTTCGCGATGTTAGAAGCGCTACAAATGAATGGTCAACACTTAATGTTAGTGCATGCGCAGACGAAAGTTACGGTACTTTTTCAATGATTTTCGTATGGGACCATCTGTGACCCAACTCGCACCTACCCTCCAAATTTCAGCCCATTTCGACCATTATTTCGGGTAGTTATGGGCGTTACAAGGAATTACCACAGACAGACAGAAACGGAACCAAAAATGTTCCCTGATGTCTGAAACGCAAAATGAAAGTGGAAATTTTCATTTTGGAGGACATAAATTTTTTTTACTCAATCACTAATCCAAGGCCTAACTGTGGTAGTGAGGAAGCAAAAATGTTCCTCGATGTCTGAAAGGCAAAAGTGGTAGTGGAAATTTTCATTTTGGAGGACATAAATATTGTTTTACTCAATCACGAAATAAGGCTTCCCTACCTTCGGTAGTGAGGAAGCAAAATTTTGAGGGGGTGTTATAATAATTTTTTGTGAGCGAATACATAGGTGCATTATTCACAGAATAATAAACCAAAATTGAATACTCTTCCTATACCATAAACTTTATAATTTATACAATAATCAAACTCGTTCTACAATAATTATCTATACACGTCCTACTCTGGCGTGTAAGCGGAAACCCCTTACTTGACGGTTAGATTTTTTGAAAGCGGATTGACAGTTGATCACCTGTAAGAGCAGACTGCGCAGGAGTATGGTTTTTCTCCTGTGTGTTTCCTGAGGTGGTTTTTGAGGTTTATGCGAGTTTTGGACTTGTACGGGCAAAACTGACAGTCGTGCGGCCTTTCCTCGCTGTGGGACCGCAAGTGAGACTTGAGGTTCGCTTTGTTCCGACATCTGTACTCGCAGAGGAGACACCAGAAGGGTTTGGCTGCTGAATGGAGTACATTTAGTTTCGATTGTCCAGTTGGGTCACGCCTGGGAAACACCAGTACCATTACCTAATGCGATTTTCCTCAAGGCAGTTTATAGAATGAGGCATGTCAATTACGAGATTATGAACTGCTACTGTCGATCGACGTTTCAGTGACTCCGTTCTGGTTTATTATTTTCAATAATGAATTTCAATAACAATGAACCTTTGGGTCGAATTTGTTTGAAATGAATTTCCACGATTTCATGGCGAGTGATTTAGTTCTTAGGTACTTAGTTTTCCCTCACCATGTAATATGACTGTTTTGAACGGGTGTGTGCTGAATGCTCACAACATGGCGGATGAAGGATGGATGGGGTCGGATGAAGGCGGATGAGGAAGGAGGTACTCCTTCGGAGTCTTTTCACTAACACCCCGCGGATTTCACCACATCAGGCGCTATAGGATGAGGCTCCCACCACGGCAGGCGTCTCGGATGTGATAGCTAGTACCCCGCGGTTTTCACCACAGCAGACACCGGGCGGATGGAAGCTAACATCCCGCAGTTTTCACCACAGCAGGTGTTAGTGGAGAAGGAGGTACCCCGCGGTTTTCACCATAGCAGGTGCGAGGAAAGGAGAGAGAGGGTGAGAGAGAAAGGGTCAAGAGAGAAGTCGCAAGTCAGAGGTTGGATCTTCGAATGAAAAGCTGGGCCAGAAGGGCTGGTTTTAAACGGACTTTTCCACCCCTCCCCTGTACACAATCAGCCGTTAGGAGCGTTGAGGCAGTTGGCGGTTGGGGAAAACCCTCGGTGTAGACCAGGTCAACGTTCTCCGCGTTTATTTGGTTAAATCTCTCATAATATTACAGGAGTGGTTTCTGTGAGGGAATCACGACAATTACATACCATTGTACAGAGGTAAATCCGAGACTGATAACAACATTCTTAATTCAGCTCAGTAGGCACTTACGAAAAATGTTAACAAAATCTATTGGCCCATCGTTAGATTTTATAGATCTATTGATACATTGACAAAACCTGTAAATAATTAGGTTATACAGTTTACGACGACCTTCGCGTATTGCTGGTCATAGTCTACACACTACCACCTGAAGGCGCCTACTTACTTCTTAATCCTAGTTGGGCTGTTCGACAGGATAGATTATTATTAATCATGTTTTCAAGTAGTGGTTTGACAGAACGGTTGCGGGTATATCCCATCAAAGATATAAGTAGTCTCTAAATGGTAAAAATATCTATCTACTACCTATTATTTCCGCACCTAAATACCCTACCCATACATTTCCAGTGTTATTTGGAAGTGAGTTTAGAAACCTCAGTAGCCTACCTACCTGTTGAATCAAAGACATATAATAATATGCAATATAGGTACTAAACAAACGAACGACAAAACTGGACATGAAATCGGGATCCATAAAACTGTTGATTTGCATATTTTAAAACAATGTCTTTACCTATTCCTAAAGCCCAATAAAAAGATGCTCAAACACCCCTTCAGACCTAAATGATTCCCATAAAGACCTGCGTTCGGTGCACCCCATTTTGGTTTGTTATTTTCAATTACGAACCTTTCGAATCGAGCATGGAAAAAAATTGTCAACCCCCCACCCCCACAAAATTTTATGGTTTCCGTTTCAAGGTAGGTACGTAGAATCCGAAAATGGGATAAAAACGCTGCCAATTATTACACAACGGTTTATCGTTTATTCTCAAGCTGCCCCTTCTGCGTAGATCACTGTATGCGTTGTGTAATAATCTGTATAGATGGACCACTGTTTTCTGTGGTCAATACCTACCCTCGTGCTCCCCCCCAGGGAAGCCCAAAATTGAGTACTGGAGCCGACCCGGGAATTACTGTTTCATAAAAATGCGCGGGATTCAATAATTCAATCATTAATTATTTGTTGTTATTCATGAAGCATAACGTTTTTTCAAGTTACAACAGTACCTATATCAACAAAATCCAAAAGAGCCATCATTCCTCAAATGAAACAATGTCACAGAACAACCAACTCGTCTTCATACAGCCTTCTGTGATTATAATCAAGTGTTCCCTAGCAACGATATCTGGGCCGGATTCATACCGTTTCATTCACGATCATGTTGACGAAGCTTTTCGGTGCGAACGAACGGTTGGACGTACAATGATCCGGGTGGTCTCAAAATATGCTTTGTTCAAGATCAATTTAAAAACGTAAAAAAACCATACCCTTCTATCGAAAGTTTTCGAGCTACGACGTTCTGAAATAATGTCAACCCTTACTTTTCTCCCCTTAGAGATGACCCACACTTATCCACAACTCCACAAGGTCCAGGTTTTCCACAAATACATAAATAAATTAGTAATTATATTTGCCAACTGTACCTTAGGAACTTACGAGGTCATAGGAGTAGGAACGACGCCAGCTTGCCACTCCGCTGGCCCAGAAGTTTTTTCACACATTAAAAGCACAGTCGCAAACAATAATTTATTAACTAATTGCAAATTGCGTAACCTATGTTAGCTATGTATTGAATTGAATATTATGAGGAATAATTAATATGCCTCGCTCGGGCCACGTGGTAAAATAAAAACCGCAATATTCGTTCCTCTTTTGATTGTTTATATGAGTTAAGTCTCGTTCAACTATTGAAGACAAGACTCAAACCAGCTGTGCGATGCTATGCATCTTAGTTACACCTGCTGCAGCGATGTAGGCACGGAAGTATGTTGACTGCATGAAACGTAGTACATAGGTAGTTAGGTAGGTAACTACCTAGGCACTCATACTCGCTTGGCATTATCGTGCATTTCAGCTAAAACTAAACTAACGATCTACAGCAGGCATAACAACAAATAATAATTATTATTTTATTATACATAGGTAGTATCCACCGCATATTTTATGGAACTGTATTGCCCGGCCGGATCAAGTACTCAATTTACGGCTTTCTCGGTAAGTAAAGGAATACTGTCATTTTTGATTTTGCAAAAAACTGTTCATGTTAACATTCTCTGTAGAGCCATTTTTGTGTTACGTGGTCGAATGTACCCGGCTTTCCTCTACCTACCTTATGAACATTGTTCAGTTAGGGTGAATTCCACTGGATAATTAGTTTCCAGAGAAATTACTTTCTATTTATTCAACTAGTTGGCATTCTGCCAAAAATGAAGACTCAAGCCCGCTGAAGCCACTCTTGAGACAAACGTCCTACAGCGCTACACAGTGTGAGAAGGTACTGTTCTGGTAAAGGATTCCCGTCTGATTAACCTGATTTTAAAATTTGAGATGATGGCGTAAGGACACAAAAGATGGGTGGTAAGATGGACACATCATTGATGGTGGGAGTTGTACCACGATTGTTGCAATGTACCTACCTACCTACTGAATGCAGGTGGGTCATCATGCAACGTGACCCAGTTACCTACTTAGGTAGGTAATAAAATTAACTGGTGTGGAAATATGTAACGACACACTACGTTATTCTTAATACCACTTAAAAATATCTGTCAGACATTACATTTTGGCGCAGTCCGTAGGACTATTTTTTTCGGGAGGCATGTTGATCCCCGTCATCCTCCGTTTCCGTACAGTTAAAGGAAAGTGGCTGTTGGAAGAATTCCGTCTGGAAGAGGAGAACATTTGGTAGGTATTCCTTGAATCCTGGTATGAGAGACGTACTTCTTCATTCTAAATACGTGGATGGGCAAGCGGATTTGCAAGATGCTTTAAGTCAGAAGACCATTTCAGTGATGATGGATCAGGAAAGTGTCTTGCAGTACAAGAATTGGAGCATCATGGCAGGTGGTACACAGGATCAGCGAAATACCAATGATGCCGCATGCTCAACAAATGTGCCACTGCCATCTGAGTGGAGATGTTCAATGCCCAAGTTTGATGGGAAGAATGGGGATCCATCTGCCTGGTTACACCGGTATGAGAGGGCTGGTTCTCAGAACCATTGGTTTTCGGATGAACAGAAAATCAATAACTTGATTGGCAGCCTACTTAAGGGAAGCATTGCAGAGAATGGTACAACAGGACTATAGTTCGTGGGTATCCCTACTCTTGGACTGATTGGAAGCAGTCATTTGTCTCCTCATTTGGAGAAAATCCCTTTCAGCTGATTACAGAAGCACTTGAGTTTTGGTATGAGAACGGAAATGTTCTAGAGTATTTCTACGAAAAGCAATGGATTGGTGACGATTGGTGATTTGGTACCTTATTGAGCATTCAACTTGTTAATACTCCACGGTATGCCCACATACATGCAGAATATTATTCTCAATGGGTTGGTGGCAATACTAGAGAAAAGTTGAGACAGGCAATGGAACGATTGAAACAAGCAGCACCTAGATTCGCAGTGGAGCAAAGCAGCCGATACCAGAAGAGGAACTTCCAGACAAGGAAGCCGCTGCCGCCTAATAACTTCCTATCACCTTGTAAGGTAAATGGTCTAGAACAACCTGACATGTCAGAGTATAATAATAATTATGATGTACTTGAAAATAAAGAATTAAATCCAGAGGATTTTTGTCATCTTATATCATTTTTCATCCTCCTAGGTTTGCACTTACTGAGGAATTCATTTAAGGTAGATTCACTTTCGGATTCCGGAGCCATGATGAATTTGGTTTCATCAAAATTGGTGTACAACAATGGCTGGCCTGTGTAAAGAAGTAGAAGGTATTGAGGGGGTTCAATGGGTCAACAGAGAAGGTGGTGAAAGCTGGTAGACTCTCAAGCGTACGTTATAGACTTTTTACTATATGACGCCATAATTGGCTGGCGCTCTGTGGCAGAGCTTAGGATTTCGACTTGCGAATGCCAGGAGAGCTAAAACTGTCTCCCAAGTACCTAGGGGAGGATGGGAGCAAACAGAGTCAAATTTACAGTAGGGACGACGTTGTCAGATTGTTTCCCCAGCAGACTATCCCCCCTAACCCCGATTAGATGATAAGCTTTGCATTGAAGCCTAATGCTCCTGTGGTGAAACAGAACCCTTACCGTCTGACCAGAGAGAAGTTTATGTGGGCACAGAACCGTTCCCTTTAATCGATGATTTCATCTCAAATTTTGGTGGTTGCAGTCATTTGTCATTTCCCCGAATTGGACCTGCACTGACTGAGGAGACCAGAAAGTATACAGCTTTCATGTTAACATATGGGCATTTTGAGTTGCAGAAACTACCATTTGACTGGAAAAACTCTCCCTCTGTGTTGCAAAGTTGCCTCGATGATCTATTAAGTTGGGTCTATATTGATGACATCATCATTGGAGGTTACACCAAGGAAGAATGAGTCTCTAAAACGTTCAAGGTGGTTGGCCTATTAACGGAAGAGCATTTGCAACTTAACACCGAGAAAAGTTTGTTCTGTCTTCCTTGACTTTCCTGGGTAGACAAATCGATGGTATGTCAAAAATTACAAAAGAGGAGTCAGTGGAAAAGGTTCGTCAAATGCAACGACCACATAACATTCACACCCTTAGAGTATTTACTGGCCTTACAGCTTAGCTTCGGGCTTTTATACCCAATTATGCAACTGTGAAGCCTCTGGATCGTCTCAAGGAGAAGGATGTTGAATGGGTGTGGAATGAAGAAACTGAAAAGGCGTTCCAAAACTCAACTGTTTGATTGGCGAGTGAAGTTTGAACTATGCAGTGATTCATCTAACTACGGCTGTGGAGCTATCCTCTACCAACGTGATGAATTGAAACCTAGGAAGCTCCATTTGCGAGTGGTTGGGTATTTTTCATATTTGCTCTCGAAAGCAGAGTTAAATTATTCAGTGACAGAAAAAGAAAGCCTAGCTCATAATTAGATGGGAGTACCTGAAAACTCTGGAGGAAGCAGAAGGTCGACCTGCTAGATGGTTTTTCTCATGGGTATGACATGGAGATACACCATCGCAAAGGTGTTGACGTTGAGGATGCGATGCCCTTTCACGTCTTGTGGATCAAAAGGTTGGGGAACAATGATTGAGTGTTCACATTCTTTCCAAGGATGAGGACGCAAGAATTATGGTGGGTCCGGGCAGGAGGAGAGAAGTGCTGCGTGTTCACCATGACGATCCACACTCAGGGGGGGTCATGACGGCTTTCTCAGAACCTACTTGAAGATGAAACGGAATTTTTTTTGACCAGGAATGCAGGAGACATCTCGGAATAGTCCGCATTTGCCATGAATGTCCGGTCTCTAAATTCAAGTTTAGACCCAAAGCTGATTCGATGGTGATTCCATATCAACGACTCCTGAGCCCTTCCACACCCCTCATTTGTCTTTCGGGGAGCTCTCAAAGAGGTCTGAGTCTGAGGGGCAAGGCACGACGAGATCTTTTCTGGTTATGGTTGACGAAAATTCGGAAATCACGTTCGCCAAAAGTATGAGAGAAACGCCTGGTGCGATCATCAATTATCTGTTTCTTAGAAAGCGTTAAAAAATTGGAATTGGAATTGGATTGGATTGGTTGGTTTGGTGGTCTCCAGAGCCTTGAGAGATTTTGCGGGAGAAAAAGGCGTAAGCCTGGTTCACACAACGCCCCATCATCCTGCTGGAAAGGGATTGGCAGAGAGGAAGATTAGGGGCTTGAAACAATTCCTGAGCATGTACCCACAACTCACAGGGGGCTGGAATGTGCTTAGAGGCAGCAGTGAACCATCAAAACAGGTCTCATTCAGCCGGAATCAGGTATTCCCCCTATTTCATGGCGTTTGGGAAAGTAACAGTTTTCCCAGCCCATAAAGCCTATGGGGTATCTGAGACTGCTGAAAGTCACCTCATTCGGAAGAAGCTAGGCTGAAGTACCAGAAAAGAATGAAGATGTATTTTGACAAGCTGCATCCTTCCCCAGATACCTCAGCTACAAGAAGGGGACCATATTCTGGTACAGGCTGGATTCATTGGGAAGAAACCAGTCGTTAACGGGCCCTATCAGTTGAAGAGTGTCAGAAGTTTCCATGGCTACCCCAAGTCTGTGAAGACAAAAAGAAAGATCAGTTTGTGGCCATAAAAAATGTTCTCCACTACGATAGTGGGGACAATGAAATACCTTTAAGGGGAATATAACGATACACTAGGTACGTACCTAGTATCCATGAAACCACTGCTGCATATTCCAACTTGGAAAAATACACATCTTGGAATTGTGTTTTAATACGACTCAAAAATATCTGTCGGATATTATAAAATATACCTCGGTGCCTACCCCATTTGATGCCTAAGGTGGTATCTTTAAAAAAATATATTTGTTTACTTATTTTTGTCTATACAAACGACCACGGACACCATGCGTATGGACGTACAGCCCATTGTTTTACATACAGAGTTAATATACTTAGTTGGAAAGAATATAGTAAGCACTTGGAGCAAAACAAATAGACGTATGCGTATAACAACTTGAAATTGACATGTAGGTACCTACTTACGTATCTCTCGAACGGTTAGTTGTCGAGCTTCCATATTGAATTAGGTACCCATGAAAGTCTGTTACATACAGTAATATTAGAGGTACCTGCCTACATAACCTATGTGTCTTTTATTTGGAAAATGAGAGGGTTACAAATTAATTAGTGTCAACGTCGTTTAGCTGTGCTATGTGAAATGTGTGAGTTTCGTGCTACTCCTTGTCCTATACATCACTGAAATCGAAAGTAGGGCATAATGAAAGAGACCCAAGGACAAGGAACGAAATCGGGACAATAATAATAGCCTTCACCTTCAGTCAAGAAATCCTGTTTCACGTTTCATCAGGGACCTTGAAGTTCATCGAAGGGAGAACTGGAGCCCTTGGATATCGAATTTTGCCGCCATCTTTTCCCGCCCTCCCGCTCTAAATAGCTATAACGAGCAATCTAAATGCTAACTCACGTTTGGGCTCAATTTGTTTGAAAAACAACTACTTTAAATAAGATAATGAATCTGTAATATTTGATATTTTAATCATGACAAACAGACGTGAAATATAAGCAAGTTCTGGTAGTAGTAATTGATCGACTGGTTGTTTTCTTTAGGCGTTGTACAGTTTTTAGCGTTGTCACGTTGGTCAAGTTGACATTCATTCAACTTTCTTAGGTTTTGGTTGAAGGGTGGGGGAACCCGTTCCTGCCAAAAAGCGAAAGGAAGTTGGTGGGGATGAGGATGAGGAACTCATGCGGTTCAGCTGATCCTTTGACGAATCTACCTTGTTTCCCCTTTAATTTTATTGTTGTTTTTTGCGTTCCAAAAGACTTTTTTTAAGATCCTTCATTCCTTCGTCGAAAGTACAAAGTTTCTAGCCTATCGCTTCGGAAAGCGAATTATCCAGTCGGTTCCTTAGGTACCTTCGTACTTCCCAGCCGGTTTTTTTTCCGCGTAAACACATTCTCAACAAGTGTTTTGTTTTTTACCAGGGGAGTCCTTATTTCTTCTAGACATCAACTTTATCCTGAGCCTCAACAAGTGGCCGTCTCCATTATCTTCTCTCCGGTAAGAAACCTTTGATATTTCTGTTGGGTCTGTGGGTCATAACATCTGAACATTCTTCATTTTTTGACCAATAATCCCAAGACTTCGAGACTAGGCCAAGATCACGCGCCCCCATTTCACAATAACACCCTTCATCATAGTTTAGACCCACAGTAGCCCTACATGAGCCCTTCGTGTTGCTGACTCCTTTTCATTTTCATTCCATAAAACTAGATTAAAACAATATCTAGCCACATGCATCTGGTTGATTGCATTTTTATTATGTTCACTTTTCTACGTTTTATTTTCATGTGCCCTCGACGTGGGGCTTGAATAACCTAGTCCTTCACGACAAGTTCATGCTTTAATTACAATGGCTTTGAAATCTCATCATTTCCAGCATTCACCTAAAATATTCATGGTCATCTATATATCCTAAAACAGTTTCCACGTTTCTCTCGAATCTACAAAATTAATCTTGTGAATTCCAACCTCGTTCTATCCTCCAGTTACGTAAAATTTGTGCATGAATGATCATTCATCTCGAATGTGTTAATCACTACGTAGTCGCTATCAAGTAAAATTAGTCACCTGTTCGTGATCGTTTCTTTCAAAGCATAAATTTTTTTTCTACTCGTGGCGTGTACATTTTTGTGTTTGTAAATTTGTCTCATCCATATTTGCAGAGCACAGTTGGTTTAAATTTTGTTCAAAATCCTATATTATTATAATATTGTTCGATGTGTGACGACGACGAGGCAGTCGAGTAGGTTCAGCTGCCTAGCAACAGAATCATGGCCATGGTCATCAATCTGCGTGGAGGGTGGGGTAGGCCTTCGCCAATGCGTGCCTACCCCAAGGTCTTTGAATTTACCTGTTTTTCGTCATTCCTCAAACCTAGGTAATTAATCCAGTGAAATGTACCACTAACTATCTACAATCTATGATAAATTTATGTGCGATCAAGAAATCTTTGCCCGTCCTTTATCATGCCACCAAACACTGATCCTTGCCATGTAGGAAACAATGATTTTTAAAAAATGATTTTTTATACCCTTTTTTATTATTCTTATTATTGACTTATAAACATAAATTGAAAACTTAAATTGAGCTAGGAATTTATTATAACCACTTATTGGAATCTGAAAGCACTGGTAGAATCTTAGTTATCAATGTGTGATTGAATTTTTATTTTATGTGCAATGCATCATACAACCTGATAGGATTTGGATGAAATCTTTATTCTGTTGTTTCCAAAAATATCTGGGTTCCTCTACCAATGCGACATTACGGAATAGAATGATCAGTTAGAATAAATTATTGAGCATTTGAAGTGGTTTTTGGTACAACCTTCGCTCCAATTTTACCTGCGTCCCTCGATGCCATGATAGGTACCTACCCTAAGCTTGTGTCCAAAGCAGTTCTATACTGTAATATTGAATATTGTTGTAACAGCAGCATTACTTGCAAACTTGAGTACTTGTAATTGAATTACTATCTTTAGCTAAAGTTAAGGGTAGGTACCTACTTGAGCGTAAATGTACGTCCGTATCGTGTGGCTCTTCACCTGGCTAATGCTGCTGTGTAGACGAAAGCAATAATCAAAGAGAAATCTGTGTGTGAAAGAGATGTGCTCAGAACCAAGTCGTGCCAGTCAATGTCTGGAAGTCGATACACTCCTGAATGCTTTGTTCTAAGCCTGGGGCAAAGAACTGGACCACCCTCCAACAGTTGATCAGATGTGATGATGAGTTGTGCCTTCTCCTTCATGAGCTAATCTTGCCGCGAATGGAAATATCTTGATGCGCTAATCCCAGTCAAATTTTATCAAATTTGCACTTGGAGCGTGAAGCTTCTTCTAGACACCGTTATACTGAAAGTCAGAAACACACGAGTGGTACGTGATTGTCACTTAAATTGTAGAAATATTAAGTTGGTGATGTGGTGAAAAAGGCACTCAGCAAACAGACTTGAGCAATTAATCACCGTCTTGCCCGCAGCCGCCCTTTTAGTCCAGGGAAGTCCTACAGAAAAAGAGAGGTTGTCTTGCACCATGTGAGATAGTTCTGATTTTTTGGTATATTGCATGTGATGAAATGGTAATGACAAATTATAGTTTTCCAACTCGAAAGCCCTCCGGTAGGTTGAAAACCGATAAGTTTTTGACTTATAACAAGTGCATCGCACAGAAGAATTTACTCTTACCAAATTAAAGAAAATTAAATTCTGCGTCGAATTAAACGTTAAATGTGGTTTAGCGGTTTGTTCGGAATCAGCAGTCAAAATTGGGCAAACTTTTCCATTTTTATATTTTAAACTTGAATTTTAGATTTCAGATTTTAATGAAAAGAGGGGTGCTCTAAACTAGAATTTGATGCTGTTTAACTTCAGCTATATAAATTTTTCATTTTGAATAACTGTTTTTTAGTTTGAGGCTTGTGAAACTGTTTATCAAAATGGAAAACAATTGCCCGATTTTGACTGGCGATTATGACCAAACCTTTAAACCAAATTTAATGTTTGAGGAGGTCATTCAACGCAGAATTTACTGCCCTTTAATTTTGGTATGCGTAAAACCTTCTGAACGATGCACCCTTCAGTTGCTGTAAGCCAAAAACTGAAAGAAGTCCTAAAATTTACCAGTTTTCGAGTAGTCCACAATGATCCGGAGGGCTTTTGAGTTGGAAAACTTGGATTTGCCGTCACCATTTCATCACATAAATATAGCCAAAAAGTAGAACTGTCTCATCTGATGCAAGACAAAATGTACTGTTTCCCTGGAATACTTGGTAGTCCGATGTTTACTCCTCCACATCCTCGATGTAGCACACCTTTCAAAGGAAAGTGTGTCAAACGTATTCCACCATTTGATACAAATTTGCCTCAGATCATTTTCCCTGGTGGAAGAAATGTGAAAGAAATTGAAAGAAATTTCACGATTTTGGGGGAAGGAACAGGTTTCTATACACATAAATCAAACGGAGGGGGAAGGAACAGATGTGTGTCTATATGCACATCCAAGAGCGAGGTGCGAACCACTAGCATGTTGTTTTGGCGGGCGAAATGGATATTGTAGTGAATAAGGATGAACAGACGAGGCCGAAAGTTAGCTTGAGAATGGTTATGTATTTGTTGGCCCCTCGGCTCTTTATAGGCCCCTGACATGATCAGAGGGGGGTCGGGGGGTCCCCACTTTGAGGTACAACATGTATGTACATTACATTGGTTGTGGAGGAGCAGCCGATCACAACACTGCTCCCCCCAGAATTTAAGTAACGCATTTAGTTAAATTTTGTTCTGTTGCGGTGGCGGTTGTCGGGCGTGGGAGGTGCGTGTGCTGGTTGCGGTGGTCCGCTGTGGCTGTCCGGGTCAGTGTCATTGGGGGCGGTACGTTTGCGACGTATGAAGAGCCGGGGTGTTGGTTGAGTGCGTGGGTACGGCCGCGGCGGCTGTTGTTGCGGGCGCCAGGTGCATGGGGTGCGGCGTTTTTGGGCTCGGGGGTCCCATGTGCGGCGGTAGAAACACGAGCCGTTCGTCGCGCTGCGTGTGGTCGGTCGTGGCTGCGTCGGCGGTCGCTGTTGTCGTCTGTTCGAATCACACGAACCTCTTCGGTGACGGTAGCCACTCGAGGAGGGGGAGCGAAGGGTTTGGGGCGATCGGCGAGAGCAGCGAGTTTCATGACGTCGGGTTCGTCGCGCGCCGCTATGTGAAGGCGAATGCTGTCTGGAAGGGCGCGTGTGAAAAGCTGCCGAACGAGCGGGGTCGGTGTGTCGGCCGGGAGTGCTCGAGTGAGTCGGCGGGCGAGGACTGAGGGTAGTTCGTCGTCGGAAGTCGGTTGAGTAAGGCGGTGAGCCGGGAGCCGTCGGACGGTGCGTGCGTGGCGAAAAGGCGAGTTGTCAACGTCTGGTAGCTGTTGGCGTTCGATGGTGCCAGCCGCTAGTAATTCGCCGAAATGGGCCGACGCTTTCGCGTTGAGGTCCGGTAATATTCGGCGAAGTTTCGCGTGGCATGGAGGTCCCTTCGTGACGATTTGATGTTCTACGCGTTGCGGTGTGTCGGCCGGGAGGGCTCTACGGAGTCGGCGGGCGTGGACTGACGGATTCTCGTGCTTGGAAGTCGGTTGGGGTCGTCGTAGAGGTCCGCTTGTCGGGGCTCGAAGGCGCGGGCGAATTTAGCATGCGGCGTCGTGAGGCCATCGTGAGTCAATGTGATCTCGAGTTGGGCGAATCAGACGTGCGGGAATGCGGGGTCGTACGGCTGGAGCTGGAGCGTTGATGTCGGTGGAGTCGTTTCTGTGGGTGTCGGTGGTTTCGGGGCCGTGTTCTCGTTGTAGGTGCCAGTCCCGGAGAGGTGTCGTCTGGAAGTGTCAGCAGGAAGTGTGTGAGGCGCCGGCGTCCGTTTCCTTATATAGGAATCGGATGGTGGGGCGAAGTAGCGGGGGGCCGCTGCGTTGGGCGTCGAGGCGGGCGTCGGAGTGGGGCGCCGCTGTGTGGCGTCGGTGGGGGCGGCGCTGTGGGGCGTCGGAGTGGGGTGCGTGTGCCGGGCGTAGTGCTGCGGAGGTGGGGCTCGTCCCAGACGGTCGGCGGGCGCTGAGCGGCGTTGTTCGTCGTTGCTAGGCGCCTCGACTCTTTATAGGCCCCTGACATGATCAGAGGGGGGTCGGGGGGTCCCCACTCTGAGGTACGACATGTATGTACATTACATTGGTTGTGGAGGAGCAGCCGATCACAACAGATATCAATCCTTTTTGCAGCTGATGAGGTTTTTTGGTGTGTAAATTTTGACAGCTGGGTTGTTTTTGGGGTCTTCTCTTCTCTAGGGTTCTTCAGTTCCGCCTCAATTTCAAAATGCGATGATACGGGGTTTTCCGTTTTTCTCAGCCAATTCTCTACCGATTTTGATTCGGGAGGTGGGAGGGATTATTCCTAATTTATCATCATCTTGCTATATCATGTGCCGTCGTACAAAATTAAATTGTTCAAGTGGGCGGGAAATTAGAAAAATTTGGAAATTGTAATTTTAATCAGGTGATACAACAGTAAAATCAAATAAAAACAATGAATCGAAATTGGCTGAGAAAAATGGGAAGACCCGAGATTACCCTTACACCCTAAAGGTAGCAAAGCCTTTACAGCAACTTCTGATGGTGCGACGAGTATACTATCCGAGGTTGGGTGACTTGCCCAAAGAGTGACATATTGAGTTTAGGGCGATTGAATGAATACGCTTGGTCTATTGAAGAATTAAAGATGCAAGAATACCCAAAAAAAGTTTATAAAAGGTTTGAGGAGAGTTCGGGAGTCATCCTGCAATTCCTGGATGAACCTCCGCGGTTGAGCAGTGCAGGCCATGGGAATGATAAACTTCATGTTGAACAGTCGTCATATTTCATTTTAATAATGTTTACTACTTCGTATGACCTTGTATGAATTTGTATGAACAAAATAGGTGCCGTAATGATATAGTTCTTTATATTCGCCTGTGGGTATACCCTTAATTTGAATCAACATGGTTTTTCTTTGTCGAAGAGCTACCGTCTTAAACCCCTCTAATTTAACACCTGGAATGTCCCTTAATACTTCGTTAAATTTACGAGTTCGTCCAATACTACAATAACTGCATTAGATAACAACGGATAGGATTTCAGATCGTACCTATCGCAGATCAAACACTCAGATTTCA
The DNA here is from genome assembly GCA_954871275.1 of Leptopterna dolabrata. Classification (NCBI taxonomy): domain Eukaryota; kingdom Metazoa; phylum Arthropoda; class Insecta; order Hemiptera; family Miridae; genus Leptopterna; species Leptopterna dolabrata. Next base: position 25,909,621 of record OX940983.1, read on the forward strand.
AGGTCTCTATTTCTATCTGTAAAAAATTTGATATTTCCTCAAAATGTTCATATTCAAATGAATCGGAAAAATTATCATGCCTATTTGTAGTAGGTGTTGGGGCAGTACAACTCCGTCTCAGATTTAGGAGCGAGTTTTCTGCCCCATTGTCTGTAAAAAACGCCAAAACCGAACAATGGGAACGTCGAAACAATAAGACCTCCTCACGAATCTGCCATTTTCAAATTACGCAGTCAGCTAACAAATTGGCTCTTCATTTTAGCAACTTGGATCATTTTAACTTCGAATCTTAAGGATTCCAGAAACCAACTGCTACGCTGCCTGTTTCTTCAAGAACCTAGGTTTCATGCAGTTGTACCTATTTCCTGTAGTTGGGAATATGACTGGCTCTTTAATTACTTTAGGATAAAGATGCCTATTCATACATATCTAGTTAGGTACTTAGAACAGGGAGCTTCATAGGGTTCACTTTTCCACAGACCACAGCAGCCAGTTTTTTTTCCATTGAAGAGTTGAAAAAGTAATTTCAGACGTGAAGGAACAAATTTGGTTCTCTGTCTGTACACAATCGTTGTAACGTGCAGGAGCAAAATTTCCGACCCCCCCGTTTAACTCCGGTTCTATTCGACCGATTCTGATGAAAACTTTAGGAATGCGTCTGCTCAGGCTCGAACAACGAAAACCTTCTTGCGTTCTTAGCTCCGATTCTATTCAATCTATTGTGATTGGATTATAGAGGTAGGGCCCCAAATGATCCTATTTGAAGTAGTACCATAGCAATATGACCACCTTTCATTTAGAATAACCATTTTTTAAAGTTGCTTATACCTAGGCATGTGAATCTTAGTCAAAATGGAAAACAGCGTATTTTCGACTGCCGATTCCGACCAAATTACATTTTTAAGGAGGTTAACGACGCAGAAGTTAACAGTATTTAATTTTCGTAAGAGTGAAATTTTCTGTATGATGGTGCATCGGTTTAGAAATATTAAAAAAAATATATATAAATATAAATGAAAAATGTACAGTGAAACTTCATGGATTTTTGGCTACCAAAATTTGTCCCGAGGTCACCCATGTTAGCTTTTTTGTTGTTTTTTACATGTTTGTACCCGTATACAGGTACAAGTTGAAAAAATAAAAGGTTCTAAACCACTTCTGGTTCGTACAATACCTCCTCCACTGATTGGCAGTGAACACCCTGCAAAAATGGGTATTGGTACCCATTTTTGCAGGTGTTTACTGAGCTATTAGGTTCTTATTGAAAGATCTCTCAAGTTAAAAAACAGCGCATCCTCATGCCTAAAAACTACCGCGAAAATGATAAAATTTTGGGTAGGTAGGTAGGCTACTACTCTACGAAAATTTCATTCAACGTTCGATTTTTAAACAAAGCCAATCCTTATTCATATCTGAATCAAAAATGTTTAGCTTCAATCCTAGTTGGGTGATTTGACAAGAAGCGGTGAATCAGGGTTATCGCAGTTCTTTCGTCGACCTACAAAACGTCAACTTTCAGACTTCCTCTGGCAACAGATTTTCTCCTTTCTAAAAAGTCTTTAATGCCGAAATCGGTGGTAGATGCTTTAACCGGCGGTGGTGAATCAAGTTGTTCAAAGTTTTTTCTAGACGTTATAAAATTGCCATTTGATTAGGTACACCACGCAATGTGGTGAGTCAAGGAATCAATGTCGGTAGGTAAGTAGGTGCAGTCGACTCCGGATCAACTGAAATCCTGGGGAACTGATGAAAAGTTCACATTAGGTACTGAGAGTTTTTATTTATCGAGAGGAGCCATGAGAAAATTTCAAATTAACGGCAGTTGCATAAAACACTGGAACCCATCCGAGTGAAATTTCATTAGGAGCTTAGGATGGAGATCTGGGTGTGTGTTTCAAAAGTATTTTTATAACACATGATGTTCCTAAAGTTTTCCTTAAACCTGTTTTATATTTTTTCGATCATTATCCAATGGGTCTTCACCTTCTTTCATCCTACCCAGAATAAGGAACCTTCTGCTGATTTTCGTTCATGCTTTAAATTCAAATTTTTAGCTGGATTCAATCGGTGATCACGAATCAAGTTTCATTGCTTTCCAGAAAATAATGAAAATACGTTTTCTATCCATCAGAACAAATTTCTGGATGTTTTAAACGATGGTGTATTGTGCATGAATATTGCAGGATGCTGTATTACAGTATAACTTTGTTGATCAGCCGGTTGGAACTGTTTTGTCATAATGTCATTTGCGCAATAAAATGCGTATCAGATGAGATAGTAAACAATTATTCCAATGGAATAACTATCGGGCTTGGGATGAAAAAAAAAATTATTGTCTACAAACCGTCCGACTTATTACTCTCCAACATCTGGGTTTAACGACTCGAGATCGTGGGCTTGAAGATTATTGCAAGTTTGTTGGAGATACCATTATTGATATGGGCTGCCTCGTACTCTTAAAACTTAGTGGCGATTAATAATTAACTTTAAATTATGAAATTTGAAATTATTTCAACTCTATATAATTCGTTCTCCAAATGATCCACAGTGATTCTGACATCCTGAGCACGTGTTACATTAGATAGAATCTCGCATTTCAGCGTCTTGACTTTTTCGGTCTGTGTAGGTACAGCTTACCCCAGCTAATGGTCTCCCCTACTTAATTTCCTGTTAGAGGTTTCTAATAATATTTCATGAATTATTGAGAAGTTTTTCAATACAAATCGAATAAAAATTAAAGGCAAATTACGCTTTGTCATTACAGTAATCTTAAGGAGTCGTGCAAGGCCTTGTGCATGTTTACCAATTTGGGTCTCACATGCTCAGTTATTATGCTCCACATTTCAACAAATGATGTTGGTTCTTCAGCTGTGCTGTAAAAGAACCTATGCTGTAATAAACTTGTTGGTTTTTGTTCATGACACCTAGGTGCATGTTCTGTGTTTGACGAATCATACTGGATTTCAGGTTTTCCCTCAAAAACTAACTCTACACCATAATTAGGTACCGTCAAATTATGAACATGGTACTGCGGAAACCACGAATCGTCAGTGTGTGATGTGTGGATCAGTGTGGCAAATTTGATTGACATTTCTCAAGGCTTTTTCGAAATTTGGACCAACAGGAATACAGCGATTTTCATTAAATTTAGGCCAACACATCATAGGTATACAGCACAGCCACAAAACCTCGCAGTTTGGCCTTTCCACTCTAAATGCTTTTGAAATTATTCTGATTACTATACGGGGCTTTTTTCCAATGCAGTACTCACAGTATAGAACTTCAAACAAATAGGTACGATGACGCTAAGAATACAAAATCGTGACCTGTTGAATCGGGATTTCTCAGTTCGTAACAACACTGCTTGTGCGATGATGGGGAACATTGGAAACCACCTAAAATACAAAACAAACATCCCTTATTTTTCTTGTCCAGTGCTCCAATATGCAAACTGAAACGCATTCAGTGCGTTGCGCAATTCATGTGCTGAATGCGCAAACTGGAACGGCACAATGTCGAAACAGTTTCACGTTTTACAATTTAATACGCCGTCCACCATTTTAACGTTTCGCTTCACTTCGATCACGTCGCTTTCTTTCTCCACGCAGTTTTATTACAGTGGGCATCGCTTCGCTCGACGTTATTCCCACGGTTTGCGCTTTTCGCTGCGTTTTACGCCAGTCGTTTTTCTCGGTAGGTACTCCCGAAGTCTTCAAACTGTGGCGTCCCTTCCACGGTCGGCTGCAGTCAAAACAAACTTGTTGATAAAGTTTATGCGAACCGGTGCCGGTATTTGATTGCACCTGGCGGTAGGTTTTCTGACCATCTGCTACCTTCTACTGCCTTCACCTTATAGTGGTTACGGTTGCCCTCATTGTACCGTAAAGTTATCATCATCGGGCTCCCTTTCCTCGCCTAGTTCCTTTTCAACTGTCAGACGGACTGCGTCTCCTCAGCTCAGCCATGCCTCCTACCAATGAAAGGTAAGGATTTTTCGGCGCTACCTAGGTACCAAATTTGCTGATCTTGTAAGTAATTGGACAAAGGATCCTCGCAAATAGTTTATATGGATTTTTAAATCTGCTAAGCCTTTCAGTAACATAAACCTTCCAATATAGGTACATACTTCGGTAGATCCTGTATCATAGGTGTGAATCAAATGTTTGGATTTGGACTCAATAGTTTGCTGTGTTTTGGGTATAATAATTCTCTCTTTTGAGACATTAGCCGGTACTACTTTTTGTTCCCTACGTTAGTACTTACATATCTGACGGAAAATCTGTGAAGCACTGGAGGCGTTCTAACCTGTTGATATCAGGTCAGTGAAGAGGGACTTCCTAGCTGTCAGCATAGCGGGATCGTCAGCAGATTTTTATTGATGTGTGACTTCAGAATTCCATAATATGCCTACAGCCAAATACTCAAGTGGCGTTCTAGGTTCATTTTGAAATTTTATTTATGTTCATATTACCTATCTAGGTACTATTTTGGATTTACTGATAGTTTTCGATTTTCCGTCGATATTCATTATTATATTATGTATTCATCTTTTCCGACTTCGGAGGTAGTTTCAAAATGATGACCTAACTTTACCACCCTATTCAGCAGAAAGTAATACGGGAACATCTTTGGATCAACCCGAACATACCCTCAAAATTTCAGGTAGTTCTTGATTATTCTTTCCCGTCACAGAATTAGATTATTGAATTTGATTATTATTGATTTTTATTATTGATTAAATTATTGATTTAATTTTTGCATTGAATTGAATTATTATTGTTTATTAAGTTCCAAATTTAGCACATTAAAATTAAAATTACTTAATTGAGAATTGAGCGTTTTAAAATTTCATGTTGAATAATTTCAAGTTGATTTTACCTTTAACTAGTGTAATTTCAAGTTACAAACTGAAATACCTGGTTTAGTTTAATTTAATTTAATACCTAGTTTAATTGCAATACCTAAATGAAGTTTGATTAGAAGTACTTAGCTTATTTATTTTTGCCAAACCCATCCGAAAATAAGAAAACCTTATATTCATGCAAGTTGAACAGAATTTATCTCACTCGCGTTTCAGACATCAAGTTGGTAAACATTTGGTTCTGTGTCTTGCATATTTGTACCTAATATTACCTACTTCTAGCCACCATTAATGTTACCGAAAGAATAATGTAGAACTAACAGAAATTTCGAGGGTACGTGCGGGTTGGTCCACATAATATATGGTCCTTGTTTTTTGCTGAATAGCGTGGTAAAGTCAGGTTCTCATTTTAAACTTACTACGCTTATCTTGGTCCCTCCAGATTATTGCAAAGCCTTAACCACCAATAAATTATTTTGTTTAGGTAATAGCATCCGCCTCCAAATTCACGCTCATTGAAGGGGAGGGGAATTCATTAGCTGGGCCACCCTGTGTTATTGTCAACCGATTTTATACAATGGGGGTTCCGCTTGGTGGGACCCGTCCCTTTGTACTTCTAAAAATAAAATGAATGGGTTGGTAATTATTGTCTGTAAATAACTAAAGTGATTGGTGTTGGATAGCACTTCCTACCGAACAGATAGAACTAGATAGAATCAGTCAGCTATGTTCCTGCTAAGGTGGTCAGCGACGTATTCAGTCCGCACTTTGATGGGTAGGTACCCCAGTTCCTACTACGGAGTCAAAAATGATTTAGCACATTTCGTTATGTGACCAATCAGGCCATTAGTAATGTGAAGCCAAAACCTGCTAAGGATCTCACTAGTAGCTGATAGTGAGCTCTTTATAGCGTGATTCCGAGTGAATCTGTACAATTGGCGCCCAACGTCTACTCAGCCACGCCGGGAGATGTCGCGACGGAGGCCGGCGGGTCCAGAGGACCCTCAAGTGACGAGGGACGGGAACACTGGCCCATCTTCTGGGCAGGACACTCACAGTAGCGGTACGGTTCTCCAGCGAATAGGATCTGTTGAATTCCAGATGAGGGATGTCAAGGATCAACTTGGTGAGCTGATCTCTCTGCTCTTCTACCAACAGCCCTCAAGCGAAATTAAATCTCCATCAGTATGTAGAGGTGTTGAGGAGCCAAATCCAAACCGTCACTGGGCCCCCAAATCAACCAGACACAATGGAAGCTGAACAGAGCCCTCTCAGGGCCTGTAGTGACCAGGCTGCTTCTTCCCAGAGGAAGCACATAGGATCTAACAGACCACTTCCTAGGCCAGACAAATTTGACGGGTCGATTTCATGGGAGCAATACCGCACACAATTTACTGTGATTGCCCAAGCAGCAAGGAGATGGGAGAGCACCTTGTGGCTTCCCTTTCAGGACCCCTATTGATGGTTGTCCATAACCTGCCTCTGGAACAGCAGTCCAGCTACAAGAGTTTGGCCAAAGTATTTCAGATGCGGTTTGGTTGTGAACACCTAACCTCATTGATGCACTCCCAACTACAGGCCTGTAAACAGCGTGCCCAAGAAACCCTGTCAGAACTAGAAATGGATAGAGAGAGACTGACACGAGGGGCGTTTCCAGACTGTCCCCCGGAGGCTGTTGAAAGAATAGCTGTCAGGTCATTTATCCACGCCATCAAGGACCCAACCATCAGGGCATCAGTAAGCATTTCTCCCCCAGAATCAGTAGGGGCAGCATTGAGGAAAGCCCAGAGACTGGGAGTGGAGTTTCCAACCCAAGCAGTGCAGTTAGGCGCCCCAAAGACAGCCCCAGGGCCCTCAAAATGTTACGATTTGCAAGGAAGTAGAGCATTTTCGTTATGAGTGCAAGGAAGTAGGGCATTTTCGTCTAGAGTGCCCCAAGCGCACTCAATCGGGAAACTAGTACAATAACCCGTGGCCCCCATAAATCCGCCATAGACCCCTCAAATGCAGTCTTTGCGGAGGTTGGACGTCGTTGGGGGATGCTTATAGACACGGGTGCGACAGTGTCTGTCCTCAGACCCGATGTAGCGCAAGCCTATGGAGTCTGTGTCAAGCCATCGACCACAAAAGTTCTGCAGACTGCAGGTCATGGGTGCATTACAGTTGTTGGGGAGTGTATTGCCAAAAATTATTAATCCTGTATCGTTATTATGTACAAGAAACAACACCTCGTTAGTGATTATGAGCTTTGTGGAAATTGAGAATTGAAATTGGACCAAGTGACCATGAGGAACTCCTGTAATTGTACCATGGAATGAGTTTGTTGTCTACAAATCACTCTGACCCTAGTAACTGAAGAAAAGATCTCTTTAGTCATATATCACCGAATATTTTTTACAAGTACTCAAACTGTAATATTAACTGAAATTTATATTCAAAGGCCTCAGTAGAATGCCCTGTTCAAGTGTTGTAAAGGAGGTTTAATGTTCGTGTTTTCTTCATGAAACCATGTCGTACACATAGGTACCCATGATTCAAGGTGCTGCTGAGTGTAATCTCAGCGGATTTAGTGGTAATTAATATCACAAAGCAAAAAATTTGTTTTCTGTATTATTTTACTGGATTTTATAGTAATTGGATTTTTATACTTGGACTTACTTACTTTTATTGTTACTCATAAAAAAATGTGTGTGAAAAATAAAAGTTTATTGAATTGAATTGTTCACAGGAAAATGAAAATGTTGCCCGGCTCTAATGGGGCTGATGATGACATTTTCGGTGCTGCTCCAGCAACACCGTCCGAACACTACATGGAACTTGATATGATTGGCAATGGTGAGATTTGCATAATGGAACAATAACTCCATAATATACGTTTAGAACAGAATAGATTCTGCTTTGCTATTATCATCTCGCAGTCATGTGAAGTTGTGTCTGCCTTCCCCATCAGCATTAAATGCCACCAAATAAAAGTTTAGAAAAAAATCAGTATTCCGAATTAGGTCTAAATTAGCACATTTGAGAGTAGAAACGCGCAATCCTGAACATAAAATAAAATAAAATGTGAAAAATAAGTAAAAATGTGTGGAATCAGTCTTCTAAACTAGAAAATCAACACCTTGTTTATTTACGTACTGCTTTACAAGAATATTCATCAGTTATTTATGTTAATGCTTACTATAATGATTGACATAGTAGTTCTCATATTATTTATCAGTATTATGTTGTGCTGCTTCGGTATAAGGAGTGATTTGGTTAAAGGTGAGATTAACTTTTCATATCGTGTTGATACTGTGCAGTTCTTCCACTGCTTGTTACCGTCACAGCAGTTTTTCAAAGTGTGTACATAGTAATTGTTCGGTTGATGTTCAGGCGCCTACGGAACTGTGTACAAAGCGAGGTCCGTCCTTGACGGGACTATCGTTGCTTTGAAGAAAATCCGGGTTCAACTGACTGAGGAAGGCTTCCCGACTTCCACCTTGAGAGAGATCGCTACTCTGAAACAAATAGACCAGTTCGAGCACCCTAATATTATTCGGTATGTATTGTAGGGCATAAATATGTTCTATTACTGATTTCGGTGCCTTACCAAAACTTCCATTGTCGCACTACAGTTAATTTAGTCCCTCTAAACAACTGCTGACAACTGGACGATATTGCCACTTTTCCACCTCCGGTCAGATCAGAGTCTGGAGAGATTCTGTCCCGCGACCTCAAGCCTCAGTCATACGTTTCGAAGCGACCTTCCTCCAGGCGTCCTAGAAAGCTGGGCACTCGAGGCTTTCTGTAGAACTACCTTCCAGTATTTTCTAAATTGCCAGGATATACCAGCCTTCTCCGCCTATATGAACACACTAGATGAAGGCCACTTGATTGAGCTGACCATGCAGATGTTCAAGCTCATAACTATCTCATGTTATCTGTCTGTCATCTTCGTAAACCATCTCGAAGTTTTAATGACGAACTGAGCAATTCAGGAGGCGCTTGTTCACAGAACAGTAACAAACGTGGATTCACTTATCTACGTCTTCAGCTAAGCTTTCAAATAATCCTCAATGCCTGTTGAACATCCCAGAAGTACTGCTGTGTGAGGCTGATCTCAGATACATCATTATTATTGTTGCTGGATACCATAGCTGCGACCAAATACTAAAATTATTTACAAGGCAAAATAAATTCAGCTGGTGGCTTCTCGAGGATTTCTTATGGAACCGTTATAGCTCAGTTTATCTTCAGCCTGCTGTTTGTTGCTGCTTTCTCAAACAACTCAGACAGTTCAGAAATTCTCACTAGAGTTACCTATCGTCATTGAGCATGACCTTGTTGTTGTTTATACGCAATGGGCAGGTACCGACTTGTAGGATGTATGACATACAGAGTTTGTGCATGCTGTATTGATAACAAGTTATGGTTTACATTCAGAAAACATGTGTTTGATAAATAGGTGATGGTAAACTACTTGTGCTTAGTGGTATGCGTTGGCATTTAGAATGGAATTGATTATTACTTGGAATTAAAAAACACGTTTAGGTAAAACAAAGAGAGAAAAAAAAATGTATATTACATCGTTCTGGAGTGGCGAAGACTAAAATCTGTCAGCCGTCTTGAATAAAAGGCGGCATTTCAAAGGCTCCAGAGAAAACCCTCTTTGACATCACAGATGGGAAAAGGACTGAATCACAAGAGAGTGATGTAGGTCTCGAGCCTGAACTGTATTGGGATTTCAAGTTACCCGTATGTTTAGTGTGCCATTTAGCCAAATCTGGGTATTTTTCTCTCATTTCTCTATTTTTTTATTTAGTAACAAAACCTGAATGGGAGATAACCACAACTCTGAGCACTTTTCAGGCGTTGTTTTGTGTGTTGTTCAGTTGGCATCACTGTGCAGATTAGCCAATGAGAGACGACACCCTTTTCCATGTCACTTTTCCACTGTAGGACATGCAGGACTGTTCCAGCAGGCGAACTGCTTTCCCCTTCACCTCTTGGGGGTAGTAATATGTGACTATCAGGGTTTAACGTACTCGTTTGCTGGTTCAGTAACTGCTAGACCGTAACTGTTAGCGTTGCCAGTTGCTTTGTTATCTAGTCCAGACCAAAATGGTTTGATCAGGTTGTAGAATTGTCGAACCACTAGCTGCACCATCCAAGTCTCCCAGCACGTTGTCACTGGCTTCCTGTCTTCTAGTGTCTCTGTCCTCTTCACCTCTCCCTCTGCCATCGGTTCAGTACATCGGATTTCAGTAAAACTTCTGAAATTGAAGATATTTTTGCCTTTCGATTTCATTATTATTTCTTTAAATCCATTACCTACCTTTCAGAAAAAATTTAAAAACGTAGAAATCGGTGGAATTGAGAACCCCCTCCTTTTTTGACGACGGTTAAAAAAATCGATGCTAATTCCCCATCATGTTCACCTCTGAATCGGTGTAGCTTTCTCCAAAACCACTCTTGAGCCATTAGTAACCACTAATTCATCAATATTTGCAGACTCCTCGACATATGCCAAGGCGAAGGTATCAATGACCAGCTGCTGCTGTACCTTGTGTTTGAACACGTTGAACAAGATTTGGCATCATATATGGATAGACACAGATCTTTTGACGGTATTCCTCGACATAAAATCAAGGTATTGTATTGCAAGTACCTTCCTTGAAAATAAATATTCCCCCCAGGGGGGGGGGGGGGGGGCACTTCTCCATTTCCTTAGAGACGTCTTTCGCATACTTGCCTCACATTTTTTCCTCGTTCCTAACACATGGTTCACATCTCAAATGTTTGCAGAATCTTATGCACCAGATTTTCCATGGAATAGACTTCCTTCACAGTCACCGTATCATGCATCGTGACTTGAAACCACAAAATATCCTGATTACCAACGATGGTATCGTAAAATTGGCCGACTTCGGACTCGCCAAGACCTACTGTTTTTATATGCGCTTGACTTCTGTTGTAAGTAAAAATCTCGTGCACAGGCAGTAGGTATTGTGATGCGAGAAGTTTGGATAAATGTGTGGCTAACTTTGTATGAATTTCAGGTGGTGACACTGTGGTACCGTAGCCCAGAAGTACTTTTGACTTGCCCATACGCCGCAAATATTGACATTTGGTCTGCTGGATGTATTATGGGCGAAATGTTGAAGGGGACTCCCCTGTTTGCCGGTAAATCGGAGGGCGATCAGTTGGACAGAATATTCAGGTATGTAGTAGAATAAGAAGGGTATTTGTATAATGAAGATGGATTTATGATGGGATAGCAGTGTGGGTTGGGTAGGTATGAGATCAGATATTAAGGCAGGACGCATGGCAGAGCACATCCAGTTCCTGCATTATTGCACTGTACTAAACTGATTTCGGGTTTCGTTACTTCGCTTTTTTAGTGTGATAGGCACGCCAAGGTACGAAGAGTGGCCTGACGAAGTGTCAATTCCACGATCTTCCTTCAAAGTCAGATCCCCTACTCCACTGGATCAAATCATCCCAGACATTTGTGAAGACGGCAAGGATCTTCTCATGGTGAGTTCACCCTTGTTATTTGATGAAAAAAAGTTTGGGAGCAATCCCCTGATTATAAGTCACATGTTTTTATTGTTGCGACCAATTTGGTACAGTAGTCGTCATTATAACAAGCTTAAATACTAGCTGCGTTTTTAAAAACGCGACTATAGGAACAATAGGTTGGCGTCACCAACTTGGCCAGCTCATATTTAAAAAATCAGACACCTTGTACAATTCCGCTTCAAACAGTTTGGCTTTTAATTTTATTGGGAAATAACCTCAGATGAGCTGGAATATAGTGAGGCAACTTGCTAACGAATCGAATACCGTTCTGTACTGGATCACTTTTATAAGATATCACAAGGCGTGCGGAGGGGGGACAAGTCCTTACTGGAGCGAGTGTCGTAACCGTGGACTTCAGAATTGGGCAATATTGAACTGGAATTGTTCTTCACCAACTCAAGACATTCATAAACATATAGAGAGAGAATGGTTAAACAATTCAGTTTTTTAAATAAGCCTACTTATATAAGATATAAAGTACCTACTTTATATCTTATTCCAAAAACAGTTCTAATAGCCACCGCAATTTAAAATTTTTTATTGCATCCCAAAGTTTTTCCCCCCTAGAAACACTCTGTGTGATGCCCGACTCATGAAGAGGGCGAAAAACACTGAAGCAGTACTGGGAAAAACACTGACCGATCAACCGACGAAGAGCAAAGTTAGAAGAAGACAAGTCGACACAAAGATGCTCAATATGGTGGTTCCAACAGATTCGGCTGCCGATCCAGAAGCTCGCGAAGTTTACTGAAGAATCAGCTCGACCATTTCAGACAAAAACAGAGATCCTGAGGCTGCTGTTGAGTCTAAGAGTTGGAAGCGCACCAGGCCCGAATGAGTCATCAGCCAATTGCATATTAAAAGCCACAGCATTAAGGTGAGGGCCAGAAGCGAGGACGGTCAAATCATCCCGAAAAATATACAAATCACCTGTTTTGTCACTAAGGCCCGGTTCAAAAAAGAGTGTAACCCTGGGTTTGAAGTTTACCTCAAGGTTTCCGAACCATGGTAACGAACGTGGCGTTCAAAAAAATTCAGTAATCGATCATTAGTGCGATAAATCGAAAACTTTACCATGGGTACGTAACCCCAGCTATTCGAGGGGTTACAAGAAGTTTACCATGGTTACTCTCAAAACGAAGATGGTTGCTCATTGTTTTTGGTTTTCCTATTTGCGCTGCACCATTCAGATCCCGTCCTATTTTGCATTATTGTGGTAATAATGAACCGTTATAACTATTATGCGAGCGATGAGGATGATGACGTCTTCGTCGAACTAGGGCTAGTCGTAGAACCGAGAAGATATCGGATCAGAGCGAGACATCCCAACTTCGACGCCTGGAGAGAAGGAATTTTACGATCGCTTCAGGTTGTCGAAGGAAGGAGTCGCGTTTGTTCTCGAAGAAATACGCCCTCAAATATCTAGGGCAGAACGCAGGCAGTTCTCCACAACATCGCAATCATGTTAAAGGAATAACTACCTGATGTTGACGACGGTACTCAGCATCTCTTGGATGAAACTATGTTTAATAACCCTGGGGCCTGGGGAACGTGGCAGGGTTGAAGGGCGTGAAGACTTTCGTTCAAGATTCATCGCATATTTTGAACCATTACGTAGTGAATAGAAATTATAGGTATCCTTGTTCCTAACACGTCTGTGTGATTTACCCCACATTATCCTTGTTTACCCCCGTTTAAATTTCCATCAAACAGGTGCAACGCCGAATAAACGTACACCTAGGAGTTGCTACAAATCACTCAATTAAAAAACATAGAAAGTATTTTTAGTAAAGGCAATATTTGTTGCTAGGATCGATTACTACAGCACTTGAAGGAAGAGTACGGATTTATTAAATATCATGCTAGGATGAAGTCACGGAATCTAGGTTAGAATGAGCAACAGTGTTGCCTAAAAGTTGCTTTATACGCCGATATTCCATGGAACTATATTATCCATGAATCAAACTTCATGGATTTATAGCGTCCATGTGCGGTTTGACGTGGATTTCTCGTGAAGTATCCATGGCTAAATTTGAAGTTACCAGGGTTTCCCAAATAATCGATTCTATCAAGGTAACCTTACCACAGAAAACTTTTTTGAACGCTCCTGCTGCGAACCCCAGGGTTCCCGAAAAATCGAAAGTAGCCCCAGGGTTAGGTAACTATCATGGTTACACATTTTTTTTGAACCGGGCCTAAATGGTAAGCTAGGTCTTGATATAAAGCAAAGGCAAGGTTAGAGCCAGGACCGAACCCTTCACACCACAAGGGATAGTGGTTGCCACAGATACCGCACCTTTAACTGTTTCCAACCCACCAAAAAGTCCTCGAAAAAGACCAGTGATATCCTGTCAAAGTCGTAGCGGGGAAGCTTGGTGATTAACTTTCTTGGGGCCACCAAGTCGAAGGCTTTACTCAAATCAGAAAGGTGAATTGCAGTGAGATTTCTGTCTTCGAGACTCCTCTGAACTTCTAAAACCAGGGAGTAAGCAGCTAAGGACGTGATCTAACCAGCTTGAAAACCAAATTGTCTGGAGTGCAAGATTTTTACATTACTCAGATGCTCCCGAATTTGTCGCAAGGCCAGATGCTCTGTATTCTTCTCTGGAATGGCAACTTGGAAATGGGACGGTGATCATCATAATTTTGGCATTTCCCTTTCCCAAATTTGAAGCAGTTGGGAAAGTAGCCAGCAGAGAAATAACGGTTGATGAGCTATGTGAGAGGCTCCAACAAGCTTGCATATATTGTGCTGACACTTGTTAGACCTCAGTTTCTCTGCAATGCTAAATTTGAAAACCAAGCAACGGCTGGTGTCTAACCAAGTTTGATAGAGTTGGAAATGAGATACGCAAGACAAGTAACTGGGAATAAGAAGAAGAAGAAGAAATGAGGTACGTTGTTCCTCATACAGAGCTGTTCATTCAGCTTTGTATGCAACAATGCTTTTGTTTTTTGATAGGTACCACTTCTGCTATTTCCCAATTCCTGAAAAATCGTCAGTGTCGCTAATGAATTGAATCTGTATCGCATGGATCCACCCAGATGCCTGAGACATGATCATTATAGATCTGGATCGCATGGTTATTATAGAACATAATTTTCAAAAGGGGAAAGATTTTGACTGCGCCCGTTACAGCGCATACTTTATCGGACATAGTCAAATAAATTAATGAAGTACTTGATGTGACACAACTCTTTGGAATAGGGGTTATTTCGCTTGTGATAGCATCTTCCTGTCAGGTAACATAGCAAGTAGGTAAGAACAATGTTACAATCGGAACAGAATTCCCCTGGTGATATGGCATTTGTGAATATCAGCACTGGAATTGGCACTGCCAGGAGAAAATAAATTTTAATATCAATTTAAAAATAATAAAGTACCTAAATTTAAAAAAAACAGCTTAATGTTGGATTATTATGATTGGATGTTATGTAGGTACCTATTTCGTTCAATAATTTTTAAAAATTGAATACTCGGTTTTCACTTTGAACTAACATATTATTAGACAGACACACCCTGTAAATACCTACCTAGGTTATGTTGAAATGAAAATGTTGACCCTATACTTATAGGCCCATAAATAATAATAATTCCTTTATAATGTTGGTAACGCCCCTTGAAACGTAGAACTCCCAGAATATAGAAACGTATATTGTTTGTATATTTGGCAGCAATAGAAACATGGATACGTCACTTGTGTTATAATATCCATGGTCACAGGGTGTGGGCTGTTGAAGTTCAATATAGACACGACACAAAAATGGTGCTACCAAGGCGTGATGTCAACAGAAACACACCTTACTTAGGCTATGTCCCATGCGCTGCGGTGTATATGAAGGAAGCGACGAAGCGACGTAGACAAACACGCGAATCGCGTGCGGTGGCCGTACCAGTGTCCCATGTGGCAGCAACGGACCACGCGAATGTTTGCTGTCCTTGTCATGTTATTTTTCTGCAAGTGACAAATGTCTTTTTCCCGATACCTCCTCAATTTTTCGAGCCGAGATGGTTGCCGATTATTTCTTTTTGGAAAAATCAGCCATGGTGTTGGAGTGTTTTACTTTTTCTAATTTGATATGGGACCATCTGTGCTCTAACCAGCGCCTACCCTCCAAGTTTCAACTCATTTCTCACTACGACTATTTTTAAAGGTAGTTACGGGTGTTACAAGGAATTTTCAAATATTTCATGTGTGCGCATGCGCATCCGAATGGTACAGTCCGAATTTCATGAAATCGATGTGGAACCATCAGGAACCCTCCAACTTTCAACTCTTTCCGACGATTTCTAGGGTTGCTATAAGCTTTACAACGATTTCACGTTTGCGCATGCGCAGACGAGTCACTGCACTTCTATAATGAATTTGGTATGGGACCATCTGTGGCCAAGCCCGCACCTACCCTACCAATTTCAACTTATTACGACCATTATTTCATATAGTTTTGCCTGGGACAAGGAATTCACCATAGACACGGAACCATATTATATAATATGTTCCTTAATGTCCGAAAACATAAAATACGAGTGGAAATTTTCATTTTGCAGGACACAATTTTTTTTGACTCTTGCATTTTTAACATGTTATATTTGGATAATAATTTTCAACATTACAATGGTGGTATTGTAATAAGAATAATATTTCACCACTGTCACTATCACTCTTTGAGGATCGTGCTGTTGAATCCATCCAGCAGCACTGGCAACCGTGGTCCGAGGTCCGACCCCGGACAACAGGGAGGGCGGCAGGTCTTCAGTTGACTTGCCGCCCAGTTGGTGGAGGGAGGAGGTTTGGGCCTTTTCTGGCTGTGCCGTCAGGCGGATTCTCTCCTCCCCATTAAAGGTTTGAGCTGCACGAATACAAAGCTTCCCCACCTTCGGTACTGAGGGAGCAAAAGCGAGTAGTTCGCGCGTTTGCTGCGCAGCGAAATCAAACTGGCTTGAAAATCAAACCTGAACAGGCGAGCGAATGACGCGGGGAACCCCGCCGGCACGGGCGTACGGCTCCATGTCACTTCCACTACTTTACATAGGACGTATACACATTCTCACGCTTCTATTGTTCTCGGCGGTTCTGCATACCGTTTTGCACAGTTCACCATCGTAAGCAAACTCATTGTGGGGCACCAATTCGCACAGGTCAACCCATGGAGTAGTTTCCTTTCTCCTGCCTGGAGAAACATATATCCACGAAGGACCCGTTTGTTACGTTTACTGATTATTTGATGAAATATTAGTGTTGTTTCTCCTGATATATGGGCTTATTCGGAAATGGATGGTCCAGAGTCCTTCCATATGAAGTATAATGGACAATTTTACTTTGTCTCACCCAATATTTGGCTAGTTTTAGATGTCTAAAGAAATGCAAGTTGAGACTAGAATAAAAGTGCGGATATTTCGCGTGGGCTATCCGAATTTGTGTAAGAAAATTCAAAAACAGCCATAGCAAAAGTAACTTCACAACCTTTGTTAACGAAATGCAGACTAGGGTAGAAGTTTAATAATATTTTAAATTTAATGTCCACGGGCCTATCAGACTTGTGTATTTTTTGGTGTACTTTGTGATTGTTGAGGGTGACAGTGATTACCTTTATTTCTGATTTTTGCTTATTGTATTATTCTCTTGACGTGCAATATTATGCAACATATTGTGAACCACTATTTTCAACAATTTCACCTTTCTCCCTGTTGTGCTAAAAGTCGGCTTCTTTTCCGACCTGGTGAACAGGTGTGTGCGAAACGGTATGTCATAAGCCGGATCAAAGGCTATAGTGTGC
The DNA here is from genome assembly GCA_954871275.1 of Leptopterna dolabrata. Classification (NCBI taxonomy): domain Eukaryota; kingdom Metazoa; phylum Arthropoda; class Insecta; order Hemiptera; family Miridae; genus Leptopterna; species Leptopterna dolabrata. The sequence goes on from OX940983.1 coordinate 25,926,821, forward strand.
GAACGGTCAAACCATTTTGATCGCCTGATTCTTCCTCTGCACCGTCCGTCGCTCGTTCGCCGTCTACGTGAAACATAGCCTTCTAGCCAGTTTATTTTTCTTTCAGAAAATCTTGGTGTTTGACCCCGCCAAGAGGATCACATCCGCTGAAATAATGGAACACCCCTATTTCGATGAAAGCGACTACTTGGTGCCTTCCCTCATGGACTCACGTGAGTCAATCTCCTGCGACCCCTCGCAAGAGGTAATCATCTCCTGAGCTTTATTATCCCTCCTTCTTTACATTCGTCTTCTTAATTTGTCAACACTACTACCTTAAAGACCTACTGTTTTTGTGTTAACTATAGCATTTAACGCAGATTCCTTTTTTTCTAATGATAGTTTTTTTCCTGCTCTGAAACTTTAATTACGTAGTAATAAGTAAGTCATTGGGTGTCTACCAATAAGACGGTTTATCTACTTTTCTTAGCCTTTGTCACGTTTTGTTTTCTTACTTGGTAGAGGCGATTCATACCTTCCTTTGCTCAGCTGTTTCTTCTTCAAACTAATGCTTTGAACCTACATTTCCTTCAACCTAAATCCCTTATCCAACCTCCCCTTTATCACAACCTTCTTTGGTTCAACCTACGTTTTCTCACGCACACAACTTTATTATCACTGCCCTGTGTTTATTGTCACTGCCCTCTGCTCACTTGATTGTCAACTGCATATTGAATTCCGCAGTGTTAATATACCGGCCTGAATTGAATCTGATCGTTTGGAATAATTGTGTTGATCTTGAATTAGGACTTCCAATAACTTTTACTTACATTTTCAATATGCCTATCACCTCTCCAAATTTAATAAGAATTAAAAAAGTGCTATCCTAAAATCCTTAAGTTTCGGCAGACAACGCCCGGGATCTGCATACTAATTACCTAAATTTCAGTAGGAATATTTTTGAATTCGTTTGCTCAATGTCGTCTTGGTTTTTGCCACTCCATCATCAGAAAATTACTGGAAAAAAATTAAAAAACTAATAGTGATAATTTTGCTGTTCGTTAATAACTATTTTTTGTTGCATATCGACCTTCTTCGTTCAAAGATCGAATTTAATTCTTTTTTGACATTCAGAATGTAACTAACTTACCTCTTCAATTATTTTCTCGAGTAGTATCATAATGTTTACCCTTCAGACGAAATCTCGTGTAGAACACTTTAGCAAAAGGGTGCACAAACAGAAGATGAAATGTCACTCTCCAAATTTAGTTGAGGTAGGTAACAGAGCAGATGTATTTTCACAGTGTTGATATACAGTGAAATTTACGATTAAATCGTAAATGCAAATTAGAACTCTTGGCGCTTCCTTGGGATTCCATCTCGAAATTTATGTGTTCTGGAAATGGAACATCCTGCTTTTTTTTCTTTGTGCTCTTCATGTGGCGCTGTTATGTCATATTGGGACCCCAGTTAGCATTTCATAATGTTTGGTCATCCTTCGGTTTAAAAAAGGTATTTTCTATCTTTGATGTTTTTTTCTGAAAGAGAGCAGATTCTCTTGCTCAATTTCCAAGGCCTATAGAGATTTGTAGAATCCCCATTTACACTTGACATTTTTGTGCGTTTTTTTTCCTCTGTTGTTTGGGTATGGAGGCTGTTTTAGAATAGTTCCATTCGAATATTACAGGGTTCTCTCGCTTCGCTAAATGATATTGGAGTATTTTTTTTATTTACATACCTACTGGGATGTGCGCAAGGGGTCTTTTCTCTTCGTCCAAAAATTATGATCTCTGCGCTTTTTTATAGAGTTGATGAGGGGTATTTTGTGGACTTACCGCTGAACCCCTTTGATGTTACCGGCTCTACTTGGAACACAAACGTTTGCAGTCAAGGTTTGGTGTGGGTTAGCGTTCAGATTGAGTGGAGATCCTGTTTGAGAACATTGGAAAAATCGCAAACAACGATCTTTTGGATTTAATCCGGAGCAAAAATGGATTAGAGTTAATAATGATGTATAGCGCTCCTATCTTCATATTTTATTTGGCTTGTTGACTGTTCTTGGCACATTGTGATTTCCCAAGGGCGCTGATTCCGTTTTTGTGGTAAAAAAACAAGCAGAAACGAAAGTCAGACCCACGTTTATCCCTTATTTCATAGTTTTCACCATCTGTTTCACCATCTCCAGCTGCTAAGAAGTGGGGAGAAAAAAAGCAATGTAACTGGTGTTAAGAGACTGACAGCACGCTGATACTGCCACCTCTTCTCTGTCTTACTACGTAAATGGCAGTCACAGCTGCAGAATATCCCCTATCTAAAATCAGCATGCTTTGAATCAATAATCTCCGTATATGGACTTTGAAAATGACGTAGTCGCCATTCCCTACCCCACAGTGTGATTGGTGGGTCAGCGGGTTACCCTGATACTCGTAGATACATCGTTTGTTACGTCTCAATTCACGTCTCATGGTGTCTTTGAATGGGTAGAATTCTCTTCATCCAATATCAGCTTGCCAAAGGTCAGCACTTACGTATACGCCTGTACGCTCCAGGGCCCTGTCAACAACCGTTGGCCATTCCTTCCTATACATGGGCCAATTCTTCCATCTCCTGACCCCAAGCCTTGAGAGATCCTCCTCCACGTCGTCAAGCCAACGTTTCCAAGGCCTTCCTCTTGGCCATTTTCCTCCTGGCTTTCCGTAGACTGCGCGGGGCTCTGGTGAAGCACCCTTTCTTCGTGGTCAAACCGCCTCATTCTTCCCCTCCTGATGAAAGTCAGGCTGGACTTACAGGCGTCTGACGTCCTCATTATGCCGGATCCTACATCTGCTATCTTCATAAACCAAGCCAAACCAGCCGAACATTTTACCAAGAATTTTTTGTTCCCAGCAGTTTAGCAGGCGTAGTGAAGGTCCAGAAATTCACTGGCATATGACAGGGCTGTTCAAATTACTATCTTATATGAACAGCTTAGCTCATCAGGATCTGATTCTGAACCGCCCAGAAACATCTATTACCTGTCGCTATATGAGCCTTGATCTCTGCTGCGACATCATTGTCTCTGGTAATTATCACGCCCAAATACTTGAATGGGCAATTTCCGTGTGTAGGAATTTTGATCTCAGAACAGGATTTAGCACCCTTGAAAAACCCCCACTGCCAATTTTCATCTCGAAAATCCGTGTAGCTTGGGCAACAAACGTCATAAGTGGATAGCCTCCCAGGCGGACGCGGGGGTGAGGGCCTTTACTTATTACGTCTTTTCACTTTCTTTCCCCTTGTTTATCGACCACTTTCGATCGTCGGATACCCCTCATACAGCACCTGTTCGGGAAGCGCTCGCCGAGATCTTTTTCTTAAAATAAAAGAAAACAGGTGAAATAGCGCATTGGTTCCAAACTGGGACGTTACCGCTTGATGACTTGCTAGGGAATGTGGCTTTCATGTAAACTGTTTTGGCTTCGTTTATCATAGCCCCCTCTTCTCGTAAACTCCTTAAACGATCCGAATAAAGCAGGGATGATCCTCGCTAAGACGTCCACATCGTCAACATGCGTTCTGCCATGAGACAGGAGTAAATGGTCCCACAGGGATTGGGGCGTATCTTTCATAGCTTCTATAGATGCATCTTTATATCTACAGCATCCCAGTTTTTGCTGCTTGATTCACGTTTTATGGCGTCTCTGGATGGGCAGTATGCTCTCGTCCAAAATCTGCTTGCCACAGGTCAGCGCTGATGGACCAAAACTACATTCCTCCTTGTTGCAACTAATGGCTTGCACTAATTCTTCAGTTTCTCCGAGTTTTTGCTCAAGCAGAAAATGATATATTCACTAACAGCCCACTTGATTTTAAGGGCCCCCTAACAAGTGCAGTCTCAATGAAAATAAGTCACAAATTACCATTTCTAAAATTATTAGAGTGATATGAATTTCACCTCCATAAACATCTGGTGATACAGTTGTTTTCACGTTCTTCTGTAATAACTTTTAACCAACTTTCTAAAACCTACTGAATCTAAAGCTCATTTCTTTTTCTGTCGTTATTATTTACTTGTAAAGCTAATTTTTTGCGTCATCATCGCTGTGATGTGGTCCAAAAAATTAGTTAAATTAATGTTTTAGACCCCACTATAGCGACGATGGCGCAAAAAAATTTGCTTTATAAGTAACCAATAACGACAGAAAAGGAAATTTTAGAAAGTCGGTTAAAAGTGTTATTATAGAAGAACATGAAAACAACTGGATCACCAGATGTTTATGGATGTGAAATTCATATTACTGTGATAGTTTTGGAAACGGTGATTGGTGGAATATTTTGGATTTGCTATGTACATTATCTTAGTAATTCCACGAGGAAAAAAATAATGATTTCTAAGAATTCAATGGTTCTTATTGTTATTTAGATGTATGTGACTTTTCACAAAATGTCTGTCTCTGGTAAAATTAAATTCTACGGCTTGATATGAGAAAAAAGGAGAACAAAATGTTGTTCTGCATCTTTACTTAGAAGTGAAGAATAATATCACATTAAATGACTGAAGGTTACATTGCATTATGAAGATGACATTACACGACCAAAGCTTTCATGCAAGGCTCAAAGAATAATATATGCTCATGTGACTAACATAAATAGTCAAGTAGTGTAAAAAATTATGTTTACCACTCCTAGAGTACGCTATTATTAAATTCATTAATCAACCTTTGATGAAATCCTTACCTTAGCGTGAGTTACCCTACTCAGTATTTTGTGGTAGTCATGAAGGATATAAGACCTGAAATCTGCTGTCTCCATCGGATTTAGGCTCGTTATTTCAACTCATTTTCTTTGATTTTTTTTTTCATTTTGATTTTTTCCCGCTATTATCAACCAATGCTTAGCAAGAAGCCCGTGGCTTTGGTTTCCACTCTACGATGGTCCCTCAAAATGGGCACCTTGTGACAAAGCCAACTCACCATATCCTCGGAGTGCAACTGTTTTATTGAATTAGGACATGGAAGAATGAGATAAGAATGTTCAGCCGATAGCAGTATCTATGAAAGATAATATTCACTATGCTAGAACTAATACTGTCAGGAGTAAGTGTTTCTCTTTTATCATTGCTCCTGTGTATCAATTTACCATTTTTTCAGCATTGAAACATCCAAATTTGTTGTTCAGTAATGATGTGTGGGGTGTTGGTTTTCTTCCTGCTGAAAAGACCTAGGTTTGAATATGGGACATATCTTCTGTACACCAACAAATGGCAGCACTGCATGGATATAGTATCCATGGGCACACCTTTTAACACAGGAACTCTTTGTAGGTTGTCATTTTTTGTGTGAGACAAACTCGAGATCAGTGTAAAAATCCCCATTTAAATCTGTCTTATGCATCTCTGCTACCCTTGTTGACATATATTCCTCATTCATTTCTTTAACCACGATGAGACTGAACTGTCAATCAACGAATGTTAGTCTGTCATCTCTACCTAGAACAATTTACGCTTATACAGAAGAGCATTGTATTTCATATACTTTTCTAAGCTCTTGATAAGATAAACGTATAAGGTGTCTATTTTTCCCTTGTAGATTTTAATGTTTTGTAGTTGTCCTGTAGTGTTGAAGTCATAATGTGTTAGGTTAAGTTCATTTGTATTATTTTTGTCGCCAGAACGACTTTAGTTCCCATTTGATCAAGTCCAACTGTAAACTGTGGCCATAATTTCACTTTTTTTTTCCTACTACCATTTGTAGAAGATTGATTATTTCAATTTCCAACATGGTGTTTTAATGGTTAGTACCTAATTCCAGTAGAATTGCATTTAAAATGCAATTGTTTATTCTATGCACTGTTGCATAAATTAATGTGCCTGTCATTTTTACACGACGTACAAGTTTTCAGTGCCTATATACACCGGTTCATATGCGAGCATGGTTTCTACCTTTAAGTTGCCATAATGCGTTGAATGATGTTGAATTTATGTGTTGATACTTTGTTTAGTTAAGTTTATGCTTTGTTTCCATATTCCTTATGTAATAAGGGTGTCAAGATTTAAGCGTTAAGATGTTGTGTGCTGATAATGTGCAAGATTTTTTTTCTTCAAATAAACACTTTCTCGTACATGGTTATTTTCGGCTCATCCTGCGTACTAATAGACGAACTTCCACGTAAGACTATTGTTAAACACATCTGAATATGCAGAGAGAACACGGTCGAAACCGTATGCATTTTCTGTTTGCAGCTAAGTATTAGAGACTTCGGATGAGACAGTATCAATTCGTAATAGCTCGTGTTTTGTCATTCATAACGATTATGGGCAGGCTATTCGGTAGGGATGTGGCGTTCAGCACTGAACGGATGACCAGAGAGTTGGTACAACATAATATGTAGGTACTACACGTTCACCCTTCACCTTGTTCTTTCCAAAAAAATGTTTCGAAAAAGTGCGGTGTGGTTTCATGTTGTGGATGGAGGAGCCACGGAAAAATGCCGATGTTGTGGAGTTGAAATTAGCGTTAAAAACTCCGAGACTTGTAAAAACATTTTGTAGGTAGCCAATAATTTGCCCATGCATAGGATGATTTTGCATTGTATACCTACCAGCCTAGTCTCTGAAGCTTTCCAAATAGTATGTAGGTATTTTAACATTTTTCGTATTTAGGTTTTAGTCTCCAGAGCAGAATCTGCGAAGTATGACGAGTGTTATAGGCACCTACCTAAAATAGTTCCAAAATGAAAAAGTATGTGTCGGTATAACTATTCGGGTTATTGAATCAAACCTATAAACCGCGTTTTCGTGGGTTTTAGAGCGGGATAATAAATTGAAGGGACTCGGTTGAACGGGTGAACGCGTCCAAAAGAGCGCCTCTTGCACATCGCTACTATTCAGTGAAATTTGCCAACGAACACAAAATTTTTGCTTTCAGGATTCGTTGGTAAGAAACTATCAATTCATAATGATTATGGGCAGGCTGTACAGTGAAATTTATCTGGCCGACCGACCAGCACCAAATTGATGTTTTAATCAGTGAAGCGAATGGTTTGTCATTTAGGTGTGATTTGATATTCATTTTACATCAATCAGGTGTCTGAATGACAGCCGTGTTTTTAAAAATGTATATTAATTTTTGACGTCATTCCTAGAGCATCTCCAGGTTGCCCCACCACACTGTTCAAGGTGAATGGATCGTTGATACTATCCACATATAGTAGAAGAATGAGCTTCATAGAAATCATCTAAAGTTACGATAACATTTCACGTTATGCTCTTCTTCTACCCCCAAAGTACAAATAGGGTTTGTTGGGGGCCGTAAAAATGTAGACAGTTACTCTCTGCCGTGATAATCTTCACCCTAATGACATACAGCAGCTACGGTGATTCAGAGAACTGTTAAAGGTTGATATCCAGTTAACGTGATTTGGCAACCGGTCTGTAACTTAGTATGGTAGGTAGCACAGTTGGTAGGTAAAGCAGGTATCAAACTTATTCCTGGAGTCTCGAAGAGTTGCCAATTTATTATTATGACGTGATATGTAAGAAAAACTGAAGAGGTCATCGACCAATAATTTTTCACTGTTGACTAGATGGTTATCTTCTGTCACTAATTGAATACAACGGATAGAGACTTGTTTTTGACAATCGTTGCTGGAACAAAAGAAAATACAAAAATTTCTTATAACACCTCAAAAAAATTTCTTTTACGTTTCAAGGTGCGTAGATTCCAAAAATGCAATGTCTGACAGCAGTACGCTGTCCGCCGTATCATCCATATCTACTTTATTTTCTGTCTAAAACAAACTGGCTTTGTTGTTGTGGTTGGGCTCCATTTGGGCCCTTGTTGTGTCCCGAAACTTTACAGACCGATCAGAGTATACCCAAGGGTGTTATGGGCGTAAAAATAGGGTTTTTTAAAAATCGTTTCAGTAACACAAGCTTTAGGGCGAGGGGACCGAACATGTCGATATTGACAAAAGAGTGGAAAATTGAGGTTCTAACGAAGTTTCAGCCTTAAATTTACGTTAAATTTTGGTCTAAAATCGTCGTTCTTCCGCACAGAGTTCGGGTCGCCGTTTGGGAACACAATTGGGTCCTAGTTTTGCTCCGGAGCTCGGCAGCCCGATCGGAATACACCCAGGGGTTTTGTGGGTGTAACAAATAGGGGTTTTTGAGGTTTTAGTGAACATGAGCTTGTGTTTTTAGGACGAGAAGACCGAATATGAAGTTCATTTTGACCATAGTGAAGAATTCAGGTTGTAATTGAAGGTTCAGCTCCCAAAATTAAGTTTTTGTTAGTCAAAAACGTGGAAAATTTGAACAGGTGAATCAAGACAATTAAATAGTGATCAGTGATCAAAGATAATTTTTATTAAAAAAAAAGAGCCTAATTCGTGTTTTTGGGGGGCCAGATTTGTGGAAACCATAAAAATAGCTATTTCAATTATTGCACATGAAAAACAATAAATGAACAGCCAGCATTTGTGTATAAGTCCAGTAGAATAATAAACCCAAGTGACAAGGACTTTGCAGCGTTTTTTTATATTGGGCCACGTTTAGGTTTGTTCTTCAGTGGTAGTTACTGACACTGACCCTTCCCCTCTCTGGCAGCCTGGCGGAGATCAACATTTCTTTTGTGCGCCCAAGGTTATTATGTTATAGTATAGTACTTAGTATCTTGTACTTTATAGCTTGCTCTTCCTCATCTTCAACAATATTAAGTAAAAGTATTTTATAGCATTTCCAAATTGGTTGGACGGTTCTCTCAATCCAGTCAGTGAGTTTTAAATTGATATAAAAAGTGGAAATATCCATGAAGTATGTACTGAAGTAGGTTCCCTACCCAGGTACGAGGTAAAGAAAAACACGTATTCGGAAAGCCAACTTCTTCGACAACCCAATAAAAATCTTTTCAACTTATTTAGTGTTTTGTGTATTTACCTATTTATTTTTGTAGAAAACGGGTGAAGATTCTGGCGAAATGATTAAGTACATTGGTTTACTCCTACTCATGTTTAGAATTGGAGTGCATTGTTTTCTCTTGAATTTGGAAAAACTGTTGTTGGTCTAAAAAAAACGTTAATTCAATTTGGCAGTGCTATAGCAATAACATTACGTGTGACAATTATGTAGGATTAATTACCTTTGTTCCACTCCTGGCATTTTGTGTTGAAGCCATTACAATAAATGAAATTCGCGAGGTAGAACATGAGTGCAGAAGTGAATAGGTAGATTCTCAGTCCGTCCTTTGACAGCTGTTGGGCAAATGAACTACACAGTTGACAAGGTTTGGTTATGGATACCTATGAATTTCAATAACTTACGCTGTAATACTGACGTCTAGTACACCTGTGCTGATCTCGACGATCACTATAATCACTAATGGAATCCCCGCTATAGCTTTTACTGTGCCGTAAATCAAGCCGGTGTAGTTAGGGGCCATCTCCAAGAAAGCTACCTCCACTCCGATCGCCCTGAAGGAACCCAGGACGAAAAACAAGATCGTCCAGATGCGAACGGCTTCGAACGTTGTGACGTAGCCGATGCAGACGAAAATAAGGGCCTGGCCCCAAAAACCTGAATCAAGAACATCATACAATTTCCCGTAGTTCCTTTGTTGCTTTTTGGCCGCAGTTGCGTCTGACAGGCGCATAGTATTTTCAACGATACCTACTTGCCCTTGGGAATTTCATCAGTAGAACATCCATATGCATCTGGCAGACGCAAGTAGGGCAAGTGTTCTAGCTAAACAGCTGTTCAATACAGGCAGGTGTTTGGATTCATTCATGCAAATCAGCTGTTTCCTAACGATCATATCTGGGCTGGATGGATGTACCGAAGGAAGTGCTGAGGTAAGCACCGCCGCACTCCCCCAGGGGGGGGGGGGGGGACGAGCCTCTGAAAACCCGTGAGAGAGCAGTTCCGATCGAGGCCGCAAAGGATTTTCTAATAAATCGTACCTTTACATTCACGTGCCATGTTTTCTTCTCCCATCCGGCCCAGTAGAGGTACATATTACCCCACACCCCACGTTTGGCGCCAAATATTTACCTGTACTGGGCCGGACGGGAGAAGAAAACACGGCCCTTGAATGTAAAGGTACGATTTATTAGCAAATCCTTTGTGGCCTTGGTCGGAACTGCTCTCTCACGGGTTTTCGGAGCCCCCCCCCCCCCCCCCCCGCGGAGTGCGGCAGTGCTTACCTCAGCACTTCCTTCAGTACATCTCTACCGCATCATCATTATTTTCATTCGCAGTCTTGTTAACTAAGTAAAACTTCAGGACCTTACTGTGAGCCCGAACGCTGGGCATACAATTCTCCGGGTGGTCTCAAAACGTCCTGGAGTTCTGGATCAAGCCCAAAAAAATCATACCCTACCCTTACATTGAAAGTTTTCGAGCTACGGCGTTCTGAACCCCTGTTTTTCATCCCTTAGAGATGGCTGGCAGTAACCAATTAGACACTAAATGAGACCTACAAACCAAATTTCATGGTAGGTAACCAAAGACTTTTTTTTAAGTCAATTTTTTGGATTACGTTTTATTTTGTGAATACCTATTCTGCTTCTTCAAGTCATATAGGTCAGCTTTCAACATGGAAGAATCTATGTGGTACCTAATTGCAGAAGGACCTCCCTAAGAATGAAGTACCTATAGATAAGCAGGTAGGAACATGGTATAATGGTTGAAAATGGTACTAGAATTCTCAAAGTCCATTGTTCTTCATTGTCGGTCCTACGATATGAAATCAACTGTCGATACTACTCCAGTTTTTGCTTTGCATTCTGTCGGGAACAGAAAAATTTGGATAACTGAAGTTAAGTACATGGTACATACCTCAAATGAACTTCGAAATTTAAAAAAAAATCCAAGTATTTGATTTATCTGATCACGAAAAAATAGGTAGGTAGTCCTTTGATGAGCTGTTGATCGAATTGCAGCTGCTAAACCCTCCCTTCCATCAAACTTTGATGCTCCACACATTTTTTCAGTAGTGCACAGACGACTACCTCACGTTTAGATCTGTTTGTGCAGACAGTTCTGAATTGTCTGAACTCACCACTGTCTTAACTGGTTATCAATGTCCGGTTTAGGTTATCAGTTCTGAATCATCGGAAGGGAGTTGGACAGTTCATACCCACTCAGCAAACAGGGGCCGTTTCATACTCAACTTTCTTTCACCACTCCCGTGAACCCAAGGGGTTGGACGGTTCAAACCCCTGTTCCGTTTCACACCCAAGGGGTTGGGCAGTTAATACCCATAAGGTAAAGGCGAAAGATAATAGCTGTAAAAGTACGTACTTATGTAATATTATCAATCGGTCATAGCATTAACATATTAAATGAATTTGTCAGAATTGGTGCAATAACTATGGACTCAGTTTGAATGAAATGACCTTAACAAATTTGTATAAAGTTATTCCACCATGGGTTTGTCTCGTGATCCACTTGTCCACCCACTCCTGCTTTATCAGCACGACAGATCGTGCCGTATGCTACTGAACCAAGGAATTTAATTTAGGATAACTTTCAGCTTGTATAGAGAGAAGCTCGTTGAAAAAGGTGAACAGATCTGGATGGTTGGCATAAAAATCCTTATTGTAGGAGGAGTGGAAGCTTTCGCAAGCGTTCGTTGTCTGTGTGACGTCTGAAGTTTTGCTGGCCCAAATCCACGGAGGGAACAACGCATCGTCTGATGTGTAGTTATCATGCAAATATTCCGAGAATATCCTGGCACTGTCTCCTGTTGGTCTGTCCAGGATCCACTCACAAAAAACGTCCGAGACTACTATCTTGACCTTTCACTCAACGGGTATGAACTGTCCCCACCCGTGCAGACGGGCGGGTATGAACTGTCCCACCCCCCACGCGGGCGAACGGGTATGAACTGTCTTCAGCTGAAGGTGACTTTCTCTCGGGATGCACTCCCTGGGTATGAACTGGCCTACGTCCCATTGGAAAGCCCCCCACCTCCAGATCGCAGTTCTATTGTGAACTGTTCAGAACTGTCTGTCCAAACAAACTTATTGGCTGTACTGCATAGACAATCCCTAGATCATTGACTAAACTGTTGCTCAAAAGCTGTAGATCTTTGGCTTGCACTTAAGGAACGTTCGGACAGACAGTCCTGGACTGTTCTGTCCAAGCCATGCCCCATTTTGTTCGTTCTAACAGCGCCAGAACTAGTCCTGGATGGAGAGTTTGCTGTTCGGACAGACAGTCCAGTACTCCAGTACCATTCGGGACTAGTTCTAACAGTCGAGGACTATTGATCCTGCACATGCACACTCATGCTTCTACCTTCAGCTTAAATTGGATGCTTCAAGTTATCGGTTCGGAATCATCAGAGTGCGTTCGGACGGACCCAGTTGTGGACTCAATATAGCAGGACTGTCTCTCCGAACAAACCAATAGGCACCTACCATATCATACCTTATTTACGCTACCTGCCAACTCTTAGTTCATACCTACCGATAGAATTGCATGTTTTCCTTTGATGGGACGATACGGCCTTTTTTTGGTTCACAACTTTATCTGAGACTATGCCAATCGTCAGCAACCAAGTGCCGATGCATATCGCAAACAGGAAGAACGATTTTGACTGCAATGATTAATATCAATAACAGACAGGGTATTATAGGTTGGAAATAAATAGGTAGGTATTAGCTTCCTGAGCTCCCATCACAACAGGTTTTCTTTTATTTGGCAGTTGAAAATCAAAATTCATCAACTTTGCCGCCTGATCATTGACTTTTGTTTTCTTTACCAGCTAGCATTAACAATGTTTCTTTCAATGAAATAAGGTGAAATAAAACTGAAGATGTTCAGACTTACATCGAGGAACACATTGTAGGAAGTCGTGAATAAGTTTTCATAGTAAGTTTCCAAGAATCGAGGCAGCAAAACATTGGAAGTGGACCAGTTTGTCATTATACTTGTCACTAGTAAAATATACACGTCCTTCGAAGTGAAGATCTTATTCCACCTTGGTGGACGCTGCTGCATATGGTGAAATAAATAAAATCTTTGTAAAATATCTTCAAAACTTTTTTAAATCTTTGTTTCATACCAACCGAAAATACAATATTACGAAGAAGAGCATTAGGTAAAGATGCTAATACACACAGTATGAAGCCCCTGAAATCTCATGTGTTGAATTTTGTCATAAAAACAGTAAGCTATAAGATTTGTTTGTGCATAGGAATTATATCCCACCTCGCGCACAATTAACCGCAAATAAGAAAATAACCTAGTTCAAAACAAACCTAAAGTAAGTAATGAAATAAGAAAAAATAGAAATGAGTAATAATCAACTTCTCGATATATCATATATCAGACCTGTGTAAATAGGCCTACCTAGTAAATATGAATGAAATTACAATACAATGAAGAGATGTGAGAACTAGGTGGAATGACCAGGTAGAAGAAATTCGAAGCGAAAGGATTAGACAAGTGTAGAAAAAAGAAAAGTGGGAGTAGTAAGGAGGAAAAAGAAAAGAAAAAGGAGCCACTCAAACCAGCCAGGAAATGCTGCTCAACCGCCTTCCTGATAATTCCCAAGGACTGGAAGCACCGTATGACCACAGGGAGACAATTCCATGCCCTCATCCCTGCTACTGTTATAGATTGGCTCATGGTACGACTGGTGTGAACCACGACTCCCAAGTTATGAGCTCTCGAGGAACTGCCAGTGCTAAACATCAGCGACACATACTTGGGATAGCAATTATGCAAGGCACGAAAAACAAAACATGTACCCCTCCTTGAAGGTACGTGATGAGATCCATTCCCAAGAGGCACACAGTGTAGGTAAGCAGAAATGTGTCCCTGAGGTCTCAGTCTGAATAAATATCGCACATTAAAAGTTACTCTCAGACGAGTCAGGGCATTGTGATCAAGTGACCAAATGTACAAAATGGAACAATAAAGTGTGGTAGGAGAAGAGATTTGAAGAGCTGGAGACGAATGTGGACAGGAGTGCAAAATGATGGGTATTTGAGAGACTACTGAGAAACTGCGTGGCCATAAGCAAAAAGTGTGTTCATGATGGTATGGGGAAAGCTTGTCTGCAACCTGAGAGACAGCTGGTTTCATCAAAGTTTTGGGATTTGCAAGGATTTTGAAATTTTATATCAAGCGAAAAAACATAAATTATTCAATTCAGAGCACTCTCTGAGCTTACCTCAGCTTTTGGCCCTAACCCGTAGCTGTCGAGATCGCTAGTGTTCGCGATCATGAAGGACTTCTCTTCCGAAGAGATGTAAAAGCAATCCCGGAAATCTTTCGAGCCGAAAGTGAACCAAGCGACGCACCACAGGACCCCGATATTGCCGGAAGTGTAAAATATGCTGGACCAACCCATTACGCTTTTACCAATGAAGAATATGACCCCTTGGATAATTAGCCATCCGAAAATGCTTCCTGAAATTCACATGGTGGTTGTTTAGGACATGATATAATATGAAGTACTCGACACTGTGTTAGTACTAACCCACAATGACCAGTGTGCTTGCTTTGCAGTAGTCTCTAATGGTTACCCACCGACCCAATATCTGGTAGCAAATCGGCTCACTGATTGCCTGCAACGAGCAAAACAAAACTACCCATTGTTCAGGACAAAAACATAATTGCCGAACGTTAGTGAGGCTCTTATTCAGAGTCAAGTGAGATTTGCAGGTGACTATACAGGTACCTACCCTATGTATATTTATATGTATGTACCGCGTACAAGGCCCATCTTTGGGTATTTTGACTTGAAGTGTTGGCAGTATAGTTACTCCTTAGGCATCCAGAATTTGCTGTATCGTTATTGGTGCCAGGCAACGGCGCCATGCTCGCACCAGTGGTGCCATCTGTTAGAAAAGCCTAATCGATATCCCTTCTTAACTTACTATGTACTTACTACTTATCTTACTGGTCTAGGAGGGGGACTCTCGAGGACCCACCCCCACTGCTACCCTCTGTCACATGGTAGCAGATGATGGTTCAGTGGTAGGTATGCGTTACCAGAAGGATAAGCCCAAAGGTTTCCCAGAAGGATTCCTTTACTAACAACCTGTCCCTTTGATAATACATACAAATATTGGCTTCCCCACCCCCTTTCACTCTTTAGAGTGTCAGTATAATTAAAATACACTGAGCTCATCAGAAGGCGATTGATGCCATGTCCCAATAGTTGTACCATCCTAACGATGGAGGTTGATCACCTAGGGGTTGCCCATATGAGCACAATTCACTGGACAACAACCTCTGACAACATTATCCGCCAATACTTGTATGTAGGAGCTTTGTTCTCCACCAGTAAATATTATTGAAGTAGTACCATTACGATGGATGTTAGTCACCTTGAAGTTGTTCAGATGTCGTTTCCTGAACCAGAACTTCATACTACCTACTTTTCATTCCCTCTCATATTTTTGCTACCCAGAAGTATGTCATGTGGGGAGGAGTGTAACTGTGTGGCTGTTATCAATATATTTTTTCTTCTGGTGGAGACGGGATCGGTGAGCGGAAGCCTAATCGATATCCCTTCATAACCGGTGATAATCTCACTAGTCTAGGAGGGGGACTCTCGAGGGTCCACCCCACTGTTACACTCTGTCACAAGCTGTCCCTCAGAAAAATGTTTTAGCCCCCTCGCTGTTTAGCTTTTGGTGCTACCATGTTGCCAGTCAACGGCACCACGCAGGCACCAGTGCTGCTATGTCAGAAAATGTGTTTAGGCCTCAAAAATTTGCTGTGTAATTTTGGTGCCACTATGGTGCCAGGGAATGGCGTCACGTTCGCACCAGTGGAGCTATCTGTCAGAAAAATGTGTTTAGGCCTCAAGAATTTGCTGTATAGTTTTGGTGTCACCATGGTGCCAGTCAACGGCGCCACGCTGGCACCAGTGGTAGTATATGTCAGAAAAATGTACTTAGGCCCCCAGAATTTGCTGTACAGTGTTGATGCTACCATGGTGCCATGGAACGGCGCCACGCTCGCACCAGTGGAACTTTCTGTCAGAAAAATATGTTTAGGCCCCCTTGCTGTATATAGTTTTTGATGCCACCATGTTGCCAGGGAACGCGCCACGCAGGCTTCAGTGGTGCTGCCAGAAAAATGTGTTTATGCCTCAATTATCTGCTGTTTAGATATGGTGCCAGGCAACGGCGCCACTCTGGTACCAGTGGTGCCACTTGTCAGAAAAATGTTTTTGGTACGTACAGTTTTTCATGTTTTCTACCATGTTGAATCGAGTAGAATAACTTTTAAAGCTCCCAATCATCCTTACAGCTATTGATAAATACTAAGTCATAACACGTTACGAAATAGCTATTAATGAGTACACAGGGAGAATTTGAGCCTATTTTCAAAACTGCGTGAGGCACTGGGTCAGCGGACCCACTAGTTATGAAACTTTTTGCCTACATAACACAAAATAACTATTACCTACCTATCGCTTAATTAATTTTCTCTCTCTCCTTACACTTGATCCAAAAACACCATTTTGAAATAGCAGTCACTTTGAATACCTACTCAAATCTACAATAAAATGAAGGGGGACTGGAATTCTCATGTAGGTATTGATTTTTATGCACCTAGATAGGTATTATATATGGTATTTTCACATCTAATTATGCTTATGCCTTGCTGGTATGCTTTTTCATGCTGGTATGCTTTTTCATACCTTTTCCACATTCAGTTAAAAATTTTCACTTTCATTAAACAACATTAATAAAACTCAAGTCAGAAAAGTGAATGCGGAGTGAAAAATGAACGTGGAGTGAGTAATACGTAGGTATGTAGGAATCGGCATTTGCGTTACCTGCTAGTCAATATCTTCCGTATAAGGCAAATATAAGGTAAATATTTTGAAAGCTTGATTTGAATTTTATATAATAAGTATTCCTTGTCTTTTTTGTTTTACTTGTTAATTTGTTTACACAAAAACGCTGCACAATTATTACACAATGGTTTATTACTTCCGGCGCCGATACCCCTTCTGCATAGATCACTGTTTTCTGTTTGGGCATATTCGGTCATTTATTCGTGAGAAATTGAGTACCTGTACCTCGTATTCACATTTGTACATTCGCACTGGTCATTTACTTAAGTAGGTACCTACATGGAATATTTAGGTTTAATTTGATGTGAAAATACTACATTTACATATCGAATAGGTCACAGGCACTTGAAACAAACCTGAAATTAATGGGTTTTGAACTAAGGTTTCTCAGGTAATAATAGGACACCTACCTACCCAGCTGGAATTGTGTGTGCCCTTTTTTTTAAAGATAAGAACCTGCCTGAAGAGCCCTGTACAGTTTATGAGCAGGTTGGTAGGTACCTACCAATGATCCCATTGATCAAGCTCAGATCAGTTTTTTGTGGCGAATAATTATGTTAATTTCTTTCATTTCTTCAAGAGCCCTTACTTGCAGGATGCCCACTATCAGTCTCATGAACAGCACCGCATACCATCCGACTTTCTCCGCTCTTGATCGGACAATGGAGGGCAGTGAAAAACATTGGATCGCCATGAAGAATACGGTCCCCAAAAGTACGAACTTGTTGTTCCATTTAGAACTCATCCACCCGCCCACGAAGAGGGCGAAGGGCTGAACGAAATACACAATATTGTTGAGCACTGCCAAGTCCTGTTCTCCCCAATTTATCACCTGCCAAGACGTAGAATGGTGACTATTAGGGATAGGATTTTTATGTATTTAAAAACGCGAAACAAGTAACTAAAATATACATTAATTTTTTTGAAATAGGTACCTATGCATAAAATATGAGAAATGTATAATACTTTCTAAAATACAACGGCGGTCAAAAAGGGGGAGGGGACAAATTGCACAAAAGGCAATTGATGGATAGCAATCAATTGGAGTCATTTCGTCTATTCGAGCGAGAATTTCGCGGCATTTGTCACCAGAAATCAGGGTGTCAAAGCCAAAACGAGTTTTCACCAGAATTTCGCGGCATTTGTCACCAGAAATCAGGGTGTCAAAGCCAAAACGAGTTTTCACCAATGAAAAATGCAATGCAAAATACTGTTTACACAGCTCCCTACAACCATCCGAAAATGGCGATGTTCTTCAAAACTTTGAAAAACAGTTTTAATTGGAAAATAGGGGTCTCATTCAATGGAATATTTGAAAATATGTGAAATTAAAATGTTTTGAAACAGTTCAAAAAGTGTCAGTATGAACACATCTAGTTGAAATCATAGACACATGGCCTAGAAAAAAAATGTGAATACATACGAAACCTATCCTATTAGTTATAAAACGGTACCCCCCCCCCCCCCCTCCGAACAACCCTATTGTAAACATTTACCCGCCAAAACCTCCTCAGCCACAAAAAGGATCAATATCCATTTTGCCCGCCTAAGTAGCATGCTCGATGCTTCACACCTCGCTCTTGGATCTGCATAGAAACCTGTTCCTTCTCCCTCTGTTGGATGTGTGTATACAAAGAGACCTGTTCCATCCCCTCAAACCTTGAACTTCATTTCAACACTATTTGGCGGGCAGCTTACTGCCCCCAAGGCGAAAAGCCCCCGCCAAACAGCGTTCAAATAAATTTCACGGTTTAGGGGGAAGGAACAGGTTTCTATATGCACACCCAAGAGCGAGGTGTGAAGCACCGAGCATGCTACAAGCGGGCAAAATGGATATCAGTCCTTTTGGCGGCTGAGGAGGTCTTGTTGGCGAGTAAATGTTTACAACAGGAGGAAACACATCTTTTGCATAGATGGAGTAAACATTTTTTCCCAGTAGGTACCCAAAAGGTAGGTACTTAAGGTTTCTGCATAAGGACAGTTGTTTAGGCAACAATCAGCTGTTAAATTAATTAAATTATAGATAACATACTTTAATAACAATAGGAACCAAATTTGATATTTAAGGAGGTCATCGACTGACAATTTAATGCACGGTAAGAGTGAAATTCTCTTCACAATGCACTTCTTTCTTTTTTTTTTCTTTTCAGCAAAAAACTTGTGTCAGAATTTCGTGTTTTTCCCCCCGGCTCCCAAAAGTTTGGTTTGACTTAGGAACTGTACCAAAACATGAATAAGGTAGGTACCTAGGTCTTATTTAGATTGCCCAAAGCGAACTAATCTAACTTGGTTGAATTTATCGGAGGGACAGGGCTTTTTTTGGTCAAATTTGACTGGGCTAGTTGGCCTGATGTATATCTGTATACCTGATTTTAATCTGCCATTCGCCTACACAGATGACTCTTATAGCATTCACAACGTACGGTATTTTTGAATGGGTCTTCATGGTATGACGAACCATCCTGGACTTCGTATTTAGCAAGTCGGATGGCCATCAGAGGACAGACTCGGAAAACGTGGGTCACGGCAAAAACACATAAGATGAGAACAAGTTGGACATGTCGCACGCCGAGGCCCCAGCACTGCTTACACACTGAAATCAATGGGCTTTTAAATTCTGAACTTGACAGACTTAGAAGTTAATAGGTAATGTTCCTAATTTTGTGATGCCGAAACTTATTGTATAAGGTAAGTAGGCACTGAAATTTTTAGTTGTGGTAAATTTGTAGGCAGCTACAAAAGTGGTATTCACAACCTATCTGTACAAGCCATTTGGGTGCATAGGAGTACTTTTAATATTGAATCTATTGGTAGGTACTAACCCATGCTTCAAAACCAGGGTGGTGCACAGCAAGGGAACTTTGTAACGTTCAGAAAAGTACGAGTAGGTGGTATGAGTATCCACGCAGCGAACGTTAAGAAACTTATCTGGCATTCAGTAAAGGTAAAAGTAGGCATAAACAACTTATGAACACTAGGAAACCTATCTCCAAATCACAATAAGCAAGAACCATAGATTTCACCTTGTCATTTTGCCTAGTAGGTAAGGTATGCAATGTATAATTGCTGTAGAGATAGTTGACAAACGCGGTTTAAAGTCCCTACCGACTTTATATTGCTATGAATATTATTTTGATGCATACTGCTTTATAAATTAAATGTTCAAGTAATTAGGCACAATCTCAAAGTAGATAATCAACTCAGTTTCCTGCCTGAGGTAATTCGTGGTAGGTACCTACCTACCTCCCATGAATCCTAGAACTACGACATTACTTCAATTAAGCTGGATTCACATTGACACGCAATCGACGTAAAGCATGTAGCACGCAAACGCGTAATGGAATTTGACGGGTTCATCAAGTTTATGCTCTTTACGTGCTATGACTTTTGAACCAGTGTCCAAGATCATAAAATCTAGATATTTACGCGCCGTAAGGATCTGAGCGTGGGTTCTGCGCAGGCGGAGGCTGGAGCACGGGCTATTTTTCGACAATTACGTGCTCTACGCGAACCTTTACGGCCTTTGCGTTTTACGTCGATTACACGTCAAAGTGAATCCAGCTTTACCTTTAATGCAATGTTCGTTAGGACAAACAGTCCTGGACCGTTCCGGACAGTTCTATTCAAGCCACGCCCCTTTTTGTGCGTTCAGAGAGTGCCAGAACTGGTCCCAGACCAAGAGTTGGCTGTTCGGACTGACAGTCCAGGACCGTTCAGTATCTCTAACAGTCCTCGATTTTTTCGAGGAATGTTGAGCCTGCACATGCACACTCGATGCTTCTACGCTCAGCTTCAGGTCATCCGTTCGGAATCATCAGCATGCCTTCGGAGAGACATTGTTCTGGTCTCAATCTTGGACGGTTCTATCCCCTCATTTTCAGAATGTAATTCCATCCTGGACTAGTCCACGACTGTCTGTGTGAACAAACTAGCAGGCAGCGGTTGATCTCTGATATCAAGTCGGACAGGGGCCTTTCAACGAGAAGATGAGAATTCATAACGATTTTTTATAACAATATTTTGAGGAAGATGGCAAACAAGTTTTAGACCCAACAGGTTTTTGGAATCTCGTTCAAGGGACTGCCTGAAGAACAAGAGCAAGAGTTGCTATTTTTTTTGAAGGCAATTTCTTCTCATTTGCCTTCTGAACGTCTTGAAGTAACTATAACGTTCGTATAAACATCAAATAACATTGCTGAGCAGCAATCAGTACTTGAAAAACTGTATTAATCATAAATTTAATAAGACATTATTTAAGTAGAATTGAACAATATCTTGTATGTAACTTTTTGTATTCCAACAATTCACGTCCATATTTAGGTATGTCACGTAGGTATCAACAACTGCAAATTATTGTAAGAATTTTCTGAACAACTGAGTGTGTACGGACCAAATTCAGGATGAGAGCAGTGGAATCAAACTGCGTTGAAATCCTCGCTCTGCTCTCTGATAAACACTTTGTGCGACCTTTGAACGACATTGCACTCTGTGCGCTCCCCCTTTACTTCACCTGTTCGATTTCGTCACCTTGCTCTTGCTCCTTGCTCACTCTTCGCTCCACTCCGTCTGTACACTTAGACAGGGTATGGGTAGAAGGTTATAACTGTCAGGAGTTGTTATTCCAGTTATCAGTTATGCACAGTTCGAAAAGCATTCGGATGGACAGAGTTAGAACTTGAAAGTTCTGAAGGAGTTCTATCCATAACTGGTTCGATTCCCCAAGTGCTTGTCCGAACATACTTGTAGAGCGTGGGAGAAGGTGATATTGTGTAATATAAGGAAGGAAATGCAGAAGATTTCTGATGTTGAAAAAGTGCGGGTCCTACCTCTATGTCACAGCCAGGCAATGTGTGTGTGTATGTAAAAGTGGTAAGGTATTATATTATCCATATAGTGACCTCTGTGATCAAGTTATTTGCTTATTTTGTCTAACAATACTAGTTCAAGAGTGGTCAAGTAACATTAGAGGAAAATTCAGCTATCATTTCCATCTCGTCTTTATTACATTTTGTCCCTGATACTCTGTGCGTTTTTTTAAGCTTCAGGAGTGCTAATTTTGCGTTAACGTTTTTTCAACAAACAGATCCGGTTTTCAATATATTTGGGAAAAAATAAAGAATAAAAAAATTACCGGAATACCCCATTATGTTTCCGTAGCAATCAGAAATTGATAATTGTTTTATATTCCTGTGTTCTCTCTGATTAGTTCGTAAGTGATTTTAATATAGGCAAATACAACGTTTCTAATGTACTATATATTACTACTGTAAGACTGTGAATAAACAACAATAAACAATGCTGTTGTTCAAAAGCTTAATAAAAAAACAATAAACAATGTTGTTCAACAGCTACAACCAGCATGTTTGTGTCCTTCATCCTTTTCCCCTAAGGAAGTATTGCTACAAAAATGTTTGCAGTTGGAACTTTCTTTGGGAGTCGAATATCAAAGAACCTATGGTGCTCCGAATAGTGAAAAACGGAATAGGTATATACTATATGAAAACTACGTAAATTTGTGGAATACTCATAAAAAACCGCAGAAATCGGAGAAATCCGTCAATCTGGTCACAGTGATGTGGCGCGTGTATGCAGGCTGTGTGCCAGTGCCAAGAAGGCAGAGCGCAATCAATGACTTCATATTAGGATTTAAAAAAAAAGTAGAAACAGGTCAGCTACGTATGAACAGTTGTATTTAAAAAAATGTAAGCTAGGGTTGAAATAAAGCCGGTTATCGCGTTGAGGCTGGGAAAATATGTACACAGGAGTAATCAAAATTATTTACAGTTCAACAACGTAGTTGGGATGAACGACCAAGACAGGGTCATCTTCATCGTCATCCGCTGGTGCTTCCTCCCTTTCCTCATCTTCGCCTCTTATCTGCGTCAGGGGGATGATAACGCTGTCCTGCAAACGACAAGGAGCTTCATTTTAGTATTTTAATTAAAAAAAAAAAAAAAATCGAATGGGGACAATCTGAAGTACCTAGCTAACCTGATAACGCCATGTTTCGCCATAACTGAATACAAAATTAAAACCGGTGTCACCTATATTTCACGTTTGAGCGATATAGACAAGAGTTATTACTAGAGTCCGGATTTATATTCTTTTTTCAGTGCGCCCATATATGCATTCTTTGTTCAAGACCAAAATATTCTTTTTTGAAAGTAAAATATTCTTTTTTGAAATCACAATGAAAATAAGATTTTACGATTCTATAGAGGACTGATATCATTTCAATGCTGCGCCACCAGAACCATAGGTGGAAAAACGTGCTTTTACAAGGTTACAGGATAAATAGGTCAACAAGACACATCTGTTTTTTTTCGAGTTTTTATTGAGTAAGTAAGTGGAAAAAGTAACATTATTTGGTATAATATACAAGACTAAATATATCAATACAACAGTCGGCTTTGGGAGGCTACTAATTACTACATAAAATGACTAAGTAACGTTTTTCCGAGATTCTCTAACTTAAAATTCCTTCTTTTGTCAGTCAAGACATTTTTCAACCTAGAAAAGGACCGTTCTACTTCATACGAAACAATAGGCAGCAATTTCAGAGCTGCTATGTCGTTGGTATCCGTGAATTTAGCACTAGCCGTATATATCTTGCCAAGGAAGTTCGGTGATAGCGATTAGCTACCTTCCTACCTGGATGGGTTTTTAGTAAAAACTTTTTACAGTGAAAGGGAAATACGTCAACACTCTGAATGGGACGTTCCTCACGCATTTTTAGAGGATTAGCTAGCCACCTTCCTACCAGGATGGGTTTTTACAGGCGGGTCAATGCTCGTCTTTTCTAACTGCCACTTGTGATCTTAGAGGTATTTGGGAGGGTTCCCGTTTCGGCAACGGATAAGTCCGGGGACAGAACCCGTTTCGGCAGTGGAAAATATGCAATAGTTGTGAAAGGGAAACATTCAGCATAGATCTAGAGTAATCTAAGGGCGTTTGAAGGATTTAACGTTTGCGCATGCACACACACATACCGCTACTAAGGGAGGCATATTATACTTTTCCGAACTAATCTCAGGTCCGATTGTTCGAGGTTGGAGATACTGGCTGTCCCCAACTCCTGCCTCATCTTTTGTTCGGTTTCTTACACGGATCAGCTGGTCTTTTCTTTTTAGTAAACTACTCAACTTCTCCCTCTCAGTAACTTGAAATGGCAGTTGATCGTGATTGTGAACACTGTTGATATTATCCAGGAAACACTCTCGTCTATAACTATGGAAGCCTTACATTGATTTTTTTTTTTGGACACCGGAAAGTTACTAGCCCATCCTGACGCACGTAACTACGCGTGAATTTGAATTAATTTTTTATTATTGCAGGAACACCTTTCATATTTTTCGTCAATCGCCACTTCCATTATCTCACAGAACCGTCTCGACCCACACAACATGATAGTTACACGACGATACTAAATACGAACGATGAACGAGGAACCAGGTGAGACCAAACAAAATGCTGCGGCAGGAATTTGTACACTGACTTGTTGTCATTCGCTGAAAGAGGCTCTCTTTCTCCCAAACTCATTTGCCTAACGGGGTCCCCGTTTCAGGCACAACTCGCGGGCCATTCGCCGAAACTAGTTACGCCCAGGTCGTTGTACTTGTTAATTTTTTTTTCCCTTGGAAACAAACATTCAAAATATTCGAAAAATATGCGAAATATTCGAAAATATTCTTTCTGACCTCAAATATGCTAAAATATCCTAATTTAAATTGCTTTTATATTGTTGCAAACAACTTATAGCCACTTAAAACAGATTCCTATGAACGTACAAAGTCTCAGAATTGGATATGCAAAAGCATATAAATCTGGACTCTGGTTATTACCTACCATCACTCGGCAACACATTTGAAGCTGACGGTTGTTGGTTGTTGGTCTCATACCTGGGTTCGTCTTTTATCACCACTTATAGAGTTGGACTCGAAATACAAAGAAGACATGGCGAGAACTACAGCACATTTTAGCCAATTAAATTGCGCTTGCACTCGAAGTCTACTCTAGGGGCCGTATTCACAAACCGAACTAAGTGTGACCTTTAGCTGAGTGTAGCTAGTAAGTGCAGCTCGGAGCCGTACTTAAGAAAAAATCCTTTTCAGGAACCACACTTTAACTAAAGTTACACTTAAAACGAAGTTGGACTTTCGGCAAAGTGACACTTTGCGGTAAGTGTTCTTAGTGCAGCTTCCAGCCCGGTGCCTGAAATATTTTTGCATAGCATTGAGTTAGTTCGCGTAGTGCCTGACGTATTTCACAATTTCCGTGTTCATTTTCAGTTTCTATTCATTTTCATTTTATATTTATTCCATTTTATCTAATAATGGGTGACGACTACGTCGACTATTTGATACATCTGCGTGACAGGAGACGGCAGAACGCGCCGAGAAGGAGACGGATTGTTTCGGTTGACAGCTTATCTGAGAATCAGTTTTTTCAACGCTTATTATTATATAAATTATTAATTCAATCAATTAAAATGAAATGGAAATTATTTTTTAACCAAAATAAA